>JARDYH010000001.1:50127500-51377500 GCA_029215795.1 Anniella stebbinsi
GGGAGAGGTAGGAAATAGCAGCTCTGCGTTCAAAGGTAATGGAGCTGTAAATACCAGTTGCTGAGGAATTGGGGGTGGGGAGGGGTGTCAAATAGAGAAAGTCCTGCAAATTCTGCTTGTGTTTTTTCCAAAAGCATCTTGCTGCTGGAAACAGTCTACTAGCTAGGCCTTTCATCTCAAACAGCAGGGCCGTTCTTATTATGCCAGGCAGAAATTCAACAGGGGCGGCTTTCCCATCCTTGCTACCGGGCGACGTTTGCAGGTGGGACTGCCAGGTATTTGTTTAAAAGACGCCTGAAGCACGTGGGTAGGGCAGATGAGGAAGGGGAGACGCGAACAGGGTGGGTTGAAGGCGGAAAGGCGCTGGTTGTGGGGTAGGGGGAAAGCAAGGCACTTACTTTGGAAAGCCCACCCAGCAGCCAGGCAGAGGGTCACCATCTCGAGCCGTACGCCTCGCCTGCAGCCCTGCAGGTAGTCGAGAGGCCTCATCAGAAAGGAAGAAGCGCCGGCTGCTCATTTAATGAAGTCTCTGGAGCCGCATGTCCAATTCCGAGTTGGAGGGAGCAGCAATCTGGGGCCCCCTTCCCTTATTTCCATGTGCCGCTCCTGCAGCAGGAAACACTCCCGATTCCACAGGACGGCGTTCGCAAACTCCCTGACGCGTGTGAGGTTTCCTTCCCGGAGAATCCACGTTACGGTGAGAGGTGGAGGCTGGCCTCCTGCCTCAGCTCGCGCCCTCGCAACCCCCCGAGATTGATTTAGGATACAATCGGCTGGCTGAAGGAAGGCGGCAGCTACAGCAAACGGAGAGGCTGCTGATCTAAGGAGGAGAGAACGGTGTCACGTTCATTCCGGCCACGAAATAAGCCGCCCAGCCGGCCCTGCAGCATGACGGGTCGATGAGAAACACGGTTTCTGTTCTGGCTGTTGCGCCAGGGAGATCCGGATCTGCTGGCAGTTATTCTCTGAGTGATTTGCAGCTGATCCTCTGCCAGGGTTTCTGACTTCCCAGGGTTTAAACATTGCCAGTTAAAAAAGAACATGTGCGCTCAAGAACAGAGGAAGCTGGCCCAAAGTCACCCAGGGAGCTTCATGGCTGAACAGGGACTAGAAACCTGATCTCCTGAGGCCCTGGCTAACACTCTAACCACTACACCACACTGCCTTTCTGGAAGTTTGCAATGCATAAAGAAAGGTACCCAGTGGGTTTTTTCTCTCTTTCAAGCACCACAGGAACCCAGGAAGCTCCCTTATCCTGAGAGCCTTTTTACAGGAGGCATTTATTGTGCGCTTCCTCACTCATGGTAGTTCAGGGGTGCTTTACATGATTTTGTCATCCTCAGGGCCTCTCTCATGCTTTGCAACAATTTTAGTGTGTGGGGGGGTTCTAATGAGGAAGTCTGGTATATCCTGAATGGGGGCATAAAACCCTCAAGTGTTTTCACAATTCCACTATATGACAGTGCCGCCTAGTGGTTGTGTAATGGGACATATAGAAAGGCAGAGAAAGACACACACCCCATAAAAAAGAAGAAACATAAAGGAGCTGATCGTAATCCCGCAAAGAATTTGGAAGCAGAAGCCCCCAACAACCAATCATTTGGTCGCTTCTCAACTTTTGTGCAGTGTTTCCCCCACCCCATTCTAAAAAGTTGAAATGCCTCCCCTATGGCTTCGTCACTGGCAGTAAGAGCTTTCAGCTACAATATGCTGATTTTTGGTATTTTTGGCCCCACCTTTCGCCTCCAGCCCCACTGGAATGCAGTCCCCAAGAGCTCCTCAGAAATGGAATTTGAACCTCGGGCTGAAAGAGTTTCAATAACCCTGGTATAATGGATGTGAAAAGAAGATTTCAATGGTTTTCTTCCTCATTAGAGGCATGGAGGGTCTTCTAGGGTGCCAGACAATGGAAATATTAATATTTTGGAATGTAACACTGCAAAACGGCTACCTCTGCTGAATGTCCAAACTGCCAGTACTGCCCAAAACACCGCTGTATATATTAGGGTTGTGCACTGCCTCAGGGTCAAACCCCAAATCCGAACCAAAGAGGGCCAATTCAGCCCGCTTCGGTCCGAATCCAGATTGGCACCAGATCGGTCCGGGCCTGAAGTGCTTCCAATTGCCACAGCACAATGCGGGGCAATGGTAAACTGCTGCTCCCACCTGCCAGCAGGGCTTATCTGTGCCATCCTGTAGCTGCGCGTCTTTGAGGGGAGCATCCATTTTAAAGGAAGATAGGGGCTTTGTAGTTTCCTACACTTAAGGTTGTAAACTATGGAAATGGCCCTTTATGGCCGCCGTAGTTTGTGACCTCAACTCTAGGAAACGCAGAGCCCCATCTTCCTTTAAAATGACAGCTCTCATCGAGGACGTGCAGCTGCAGGATGGCTCAGGTAAGTCCTGTGGATGGGCGGGGACCCAGGAACCCACTCATTGGGCACATAGGAACCTGCAATGGTTGACCTACTTCAGGGTGTCCAGATCCAGATCCAATGCGGGTCAGCCTGGGCCTGAAACACCCTGAGTCGAATCGAGACTGATCAGGAAGCTCCGAATCGGCCTCTGAAGCAAATTGGGTGGGGGTGGGGGTGGGGGTGGGGGCTGTGTACAGCCCTAGTATATATCCCTAATTTTGTAATTCCATCATTATCCATTGGGGCTGTGTGACTGTCATGCGCCGTCTGCTGGAGAAGTTGCTAAAGGACCATCTCTAGGCTAGTATCTGCTTTCCAACAGCAATTAGCCAGATGCATCTGGGAAGCTCACCAAGGCCAGATCTACACCAAGCAGGATATAACGCTTTGAAAACAGTTTGAAAACGGTATATGGAATGTGACCTGGGCCCCAACAGTTGTCAATATCCTTATAAACCATTATAAAGCAGTAGTGCAGTTCCTGCCCAGATTCTTCCTTCTCATTTGTTCTGTTTCCTGACAACCGCTTTCTGTTCCCACAATGTGCGGAGCTGGGAATGAAGGCATCATATTCATTTTGTGACCCGTCCAGAGAGCTTTGGCTATCGGCCAGTATGGAAATGAAATAAATGAACATGCAATTAGATTAAATGAACGTCCTACAGGCAGATACGGGAATGTAACCCTGCAGGGACCGCAGTATTTCTCCCACCCTTTCTCCACGGGGCCACTGCCAAGTAAGAAATGGCACGTACACTCTCCAGTGTGAAGAGGACGGTGAATAGATGCCTTTAATGGAATGTGCGGAATGGAGATCCTGTGCACCAGAGTGTACCATGAATAACAAATAAGAAGAAGAACAAAAAGCAAAGAAAGAATGTGTTGGTCTATTGGGGAAAACAATAACTCGGGGGGTGGGGGAGCAGAGAAACAAAATTGGCTCAGTCTCTTCTCCCTCCCCCCCACCTAGAATCATAGAATAGTAGAGCTGGAAGGGGCCTATATGGCCATCGAGTCCAACCCCCTGCTCAATGCAGGGATCCATCTTAAAGCATACCTGACAGATGGCTGTCCAGCTGCCTCTTGAAGGCCTCTGGAGTGGGAGAGCCCATGACCTCCCAAGGTCATTGGTTCCATTGTCGTACTGCTCTAACTGTCAGGAAGTTTTTCCTGATGTCCAGCCGGAATCTGGCTTCCTGTAACTTGAGCCCATTATTCCATGTCCTGCACTCTGGGATGATCGAGAAGAGATCCTGGCCCTCCTCTGTGTGACAGCCTTTCAAGTCCTTGAAGAGTGTTATCATGTCTCCCCCTCAACCTTCTCTTCTGTTTGTTTACCATCCAGCTTGAGGAAAAAGAATTCTGTGAACTCGAAAACTTACTCTTTTGTGACATTTTGGTTGATCCGAATAAAGGTGTTGCCCAGCTCTGGATCCTGAATGAATACGGATATTTGTAGAATATCCCCCCTTTCAGGTTCCTCAACAGGAATCTAAAGGAAAATAAGCAAACAGCTGAGCCATAGAAAGGGGAGAGATGAAGTAGGAAAGAAGAATGCATTGCTGGGAAGCAGAATAGAAATAGCAACAACAATTACAGTTGAATACAGGAAAGAATCCATTGCGATCTTATTCTGTGGCAGTGATCTTACTTCTCTGCCACTATTACGTTTGCTCGGAATTGTCCAGCAGAGGTTTTTGGGCATAGGTCAAAGGCCTCTTGGGGGTAGGCTCTAGGATACAATTTAGGAAGCTGCATTATACTGGTCCTGTTCAGAAGACACCTTAAACCACGGCTTTAATCACAGTGAATAAGGCACTGTGGTTAAAGCCGTGGTTTAAGGTGTCTTCTGAACAGGGCCACTGAGTCAGACCATTGTTCCATCTAACCCAGTATTGTTGACACTGACTGGCAGCAGTAGCTCTCCAGGGTTTCAGGCAGGAGTCTTTTCCTTGCCCTACCCAGAGAAGCTGGGGATCGAACCTGAAACCTTCTGCATGTAAAGCATGTGCTCTACCACTGAGCTATGGCCCCTCAAAAGTCAGCTGCAAGTATTTTCCTGGGCTTTTTGCAGATCAAATCATTCGTAGCAATTTAACTCTGTCAAATCATTGTTCTGACAGAGTCTGAGATGGCTGGGGCTAGTGCACCATCTAGTCATGGTATAGAAACCTTTCGGCTTGTGCAACCTGAGGATGTGGACAAACTCCTTGGAGGATTGAGGCCTACTACTTTCTCTTTAGATCTTTGCCCATCCTGGCTTGTGAAATCTGCCAGAGCTGGGCTTAGTATCTGGACCTCCAAGGTGGTCAAGGCCTCCTTGAGGGATGGTTAGGTTCCTGCATCTTTGAAGGAAGCAGTAGTGAGGCCCTAGTTGACAAAACAATTTTAGATTCTACATATAACTACTACCCTGTGTCAAACTTGCCACAAAGTGCAGGAGCGTAGGGTGACCGTGCAATTCCAAGATGTGTTGATGAGATCCATTATTTAGATAATTCCAACCAGGTTTTAGACCTATTTATGGGATGGAAACAGCCTTGGCTGATGTGGTTGATGACTTAGGCCTCCTCCACACGAGACGTTTAATGAGCCTTGAAGGCTCATTATAAATTTTACCTCCACACCAGCGGAGCGCAAAACGGGCGTACAGGCGCGTTATCTCCTCGATAATGCGCATTTTCGAATGCGCGTTAAATAGCGACTTTTATTTTGCTCCAGCCGTTAAAGCGCATTTTCGCCGTGTGAACAAGCGATTATGCGCATTAACGTCTTCTAAAGCGCTTTTTGGACATCAATTAATGCGCTTCGCCGCCTCTCGCCGCCTCCCGTGCAGAGGGATTAGGCGTAAATGCGCCTCCGCGATAATGCGCATAATCCCCGAACCGGGTGCAAAAGCGCATCCTTGTGGAAGGGGCCTTACACTGGGGAATGGACAAGGGGAGTGCAACCCTGTTGGTTCTTCTGGACTTCTCTGCAGCTTTTGATACCATCAACCATGGCATCCTACTGGGTTGTTTATCTGGGTTGGGTGTAGGAGGCACAGTATTAAAGTAGTTTTGGTCCTTCCTGGAGGAAGTTCTGGTCATTCCTTCTCAGAAGATGGTGCTGGAGGGCTTTTGTTCCACCCGATGGCCATTAACTTGTGGAGTACCACAAGTTTCCATCTGTCCCCCATGTTTTTTAACATCACATAAAACCCCTGGGGGTGGTCATTCAGAGATCTGGGCTGAAGTGTCATCAGTATGCAAATGATACTGAATTCTACTTCTTGTTTCCACCTACACATCCCAGAGAGGCTGTTGAGCTCATGAACTCAGGAGACTCTTTTAGTGTGGATGAGAGTGAACAAGCTGAGACTTAATCCAGATAAGATGGAGGTACTATAGATTGGGAAACCAGCTACCTTGCATGGAAGTATACAACTGATCTTAATCGGGGTTGCACTCCCCCTAAAAGACCAAGTGCGTAGTCTGGGAGTTCTCCTGGACTCTATGCTAACTGGGGAAGCTCAGGTAGCTGCAGTGTCCAGGAGTGCGTTTTACCAGCTTAGACTGGTACACCAGCTGCAACCCTATCTGGGAGGACAAACCTTGCCTTAGTTATCTATGCATTGGTGACATTCAGGATAGACTACCGTAATGCTCTGTATGTGGGGCTGCCTTTGAAGACAGTTCAGAAATTTCAGCTGATGCAGAATGTGGCCGCCTGAGTGTTGGTGAGGGCGACATGGTCAGATCATATATCACCTATACTGCACCAGCTGCACTGATTACCAGTTTGATTCCAAGCCCAATTTAAAGTGCTGTTTTTGACCTTTAAAGCCGTAAATGTTTTGGGACCCAATTACTTCAGGACTGCTGCCACCCATATCAGACTGACTTGTCTGCACTTTAATATCAGCAAGAGAGGCCCATCTCATTTGCCCACCTTTGAGGGCATTTAGGTGGGCTAGTGCATGAGAGAGGGCCTTTTCCACAGTGGCCCCACATCTGTGGAATGAGTTGCTATCAGGGGTCCATCAGGCCCCAACACTGCAGGCTTTTAGGAAGGCACTGCAAACCTGCTTGTTTACTCTGGCTTTCACCTGATTATGTGTGTGTTTCTATTGTTGTTTTTTAGGTCGTTGTTTTTATGAAATTGTATCAGTCTATTTCATTGTTGTAAGCCGCCATGGGAGGCTTCCTGCCTTGAAAGACGGTTGAGAAGTATTTAAATAAATAAATAAATACTTAAAAAAAATTATGTTAATGCACCAAATCAAGAACCGGAGATCATAAACAGAACTTGAAAGAAACGCTCAGGCCAGCTGCCACAGTTCCAGATACGACTGTAGAGAATTCTGCATGATGTCACTGTCCTAATTTGCTGTAGCCTGTCAATTATAAATTTAAAATAGATTTGCTGAATCAGAACCACAGGTTTCAACGCCTTCCACCTGCCTTTGTAGGGGGAATCCGTCTTTAGCCATTAGGACTGCAGTGTTCGCGCCATCTCTATCCTGTGGTTTTTCGAGTTTCTTTCGAGAAAGGGATCTGAAGTCATGAAGTCATGAATAATGGAACAAAAAAGTGCATTTACGAATGGAGTGTCGGTTTAGCAGGAGCCAAAAAAAACCCACCTCCTTTGCCACATGCTGCATTAAGTCTTTCAAAGGTTTCACACAAAAATTGCAGTTTTATTTCTTTTCTTTTTTAATATGGACTCTTGGGTGTATGCAATTTTATTATGATGTAGGCTAACAGTTCTTCAGATACATACCTTTAGGAAAGTAATTTCCATGTTCACTTGTTTGCTGAAAAATCTCTCCTTGTGTCGGCTACGGAACCCCCTGCACATTGCAGTGGATTCTGGAGGACATACTCAGTTAAACATAAACTTATAAGAGTTGGATTTATATACAGTACCCAACTTCTTGATTGACTTAGGACAGAGGCTCCCAACCTCTGTGGGTTTGTAGGCAGATTTGGAATGTTGAGAGAATGTCACGGGTGCTCTCACAAAATGGCTGCTATATGAGGGGCCATATATTATTAGCTATAATGAACTAATATATTAGCTAATATATATACATCTATATATTAGCTATATAGATGTATATTATATATAGTTGTCTTACATATTATAATATATAGTTTTATAGGTAACTAGCGAACGGATCCAGGTTCGCATGGGTTGGAATTGCCTTTAGGTTGATATAGCTGACACAGTTGGACACACTGTGCCTGCCCCACCTGAGTGAAGGCACACCTGCAGGGCCCCTAGGCATGGCCCCTACTGTGGTCCACCCTTATAGCCCCCGGAGGGAGAGGTCTGTCCACTCCATCCCTTTTAGATGGAGCTGCGCCACAGTAGAGGGGAGGGGGCAGGCCTATATTTCAGCCTCCTAATCTTTCCTGGCTTCAAACTGTGCTTGTTATTTTTTCATACTTTAACATGTTTTTGTTTTGTTTGTTTGTTTTCAATATTAGGGGCTTGGGTTTTTTTTAATGTCTAAAACCCATGAAAAACATGAATGTTGTATGGTTAACATCTACTCGCTGCAGTGCTGAACCATGAAGTGAAATGGATCAAATGGTATTGAAGCAGTATATCTTTGAAAATTTTGATTTGCTGCCGTTTTGATTCAATATGGCGGCCAAAATTTTGATTATGCCTACAACCATCCCAGGTATGGGTAGAAAAAATCCTAAAAGTTTCATAGCAATTGGATGTATGCTTTTTGAATCCATCGGCAACATACAAACACTTCCTTTTATTTATATAGTGGAAGAAGAATAATGCACATTAGCACTAATACGAATTAGCACAATCCTCCCCGCCCAAATAAGTAAAATAATAATTTTTTTAAAAACCAGTTCACAAATCCACAGAATCCATTGGACTAAAAAAAAGCCAGGCCACTGTAGAATCCACAAGTCAAATTCACAGAAATCCAAACTCCTTTGAATCCGTTGCAGATTCCTCCTACTTCCCTAGTTAGGGTGACCATATGAAAAGGAAGACAGGGCTCCTGTATCTTTTAACAGCTGCATAGAAAAGGGAATTTCAGCAGGTGCCATTTGTATGCATGTAGCACCTGGTGAAATTCCCTCTTCGCAAATGTGAAGGGAAAGGCACCATGAACAGATGAAGAGAGAGGAGGCAAAGAATTATTGTAATAAAGAATTAGTATTCGAGTACCGGAGTTTGCTTCCTCTCTCTTTGGAAATTTCCTCTTCAACACAACAGTTAAAGCTGCAGGAGCTATACTAGAGTGACCAGATATAAAAAGGGCAGGGCTCCTGCAGCTTTAACTGTTGGGATGAAGAGGGAATTTCACCTGGTGCTGCATGCATACAAATGACACCTGCTGAAATTCCCTTTTCTATGCAACCGTTAAAGGTACAGGAACCCTGTCCTCCTTTCCATATGGTTCCCCTATTAGTGACAGCGTGCTTGTGAGAAGCCAGAGATAGAAATTGTGGCCAGATCTACACAAGCAGGATATAACACTTTGAAAGTGGTTTGAAAATGGTATATGGAATGTATCGTGGGCCCCAACAGTTGTCAATAGCACTATAAACTGTTATAAAGCAGTAGTGTAGATACTGCCAAAGTCTCACTTGGTTTATGTATTTATTAATAACATGGAGAAAATCTTTCAGCAAGATGAATGAGAAAAAAAAGTTTTCTCTCATCCAGTTTTCTGTTTCCAGTTGGGTCTTCAAATACTTGAAAGGTTGTTACACAGAGGAGGGCCAGGATCTCTTTTCGATCATCCCAGAGTGCAGGATGCAGAATAATGGGCTCAAGTTACAGGAAGCCAGATTCAGGCTGGACATCAGGAAAAACTTCCTGACAGTTAGAGCAGTACGACAATGGAACCAATAACCTAGGGAGGTCGTGGGCTCTCCCACACTAGAGGCCTTCAAGAGGCAGCTGGACAGTCATCTGTCATGGATGCTTCATGGTGGACTCCTGCATTGAGCAGGGGGTTGGACTCAATGGCCTTATAGGCCCCTTCCAACTCTCTACTATTCTATGATTCTATGAGATGACTCTGGGAAGCATGTTGTTAGACCAGTAATGGACAAATTCCTGCACTGCCTTTTTTCCGCTGCATGGACCCAAAGAGAGTTAAAAATTCAATAAAAACAATCAATCCATTAAATCAAGGGAGTTGAACCTCTTTCACCCCTAGGGCTAAATTCCATTTTGGAGAAGCTCTTGGGGGCCAAAGAAGCTCTTTGGATGGGCCAAAATGCCAGCATATGCTATTTTATAGCTCTCACTGCCAGTAACAGAGTCTTAGGAGAGGCATTTCAACCTTGGAGAAAGGGGGGGGGGGAATGCACCAAAGCTGGGGAATGGCCCAAGAATCAGTAGTCAGGGGAAAAGAGGGGTGCAATTTGGTAAGGGGGTGTTGCCAGTGGAGGCTGGTGGCTCCAATATAAGTGGGGCAGTGAATGTGGAGGCACCTTGGATAGCTCCTTTAGAGTTCTAACTGGTTCTGACTGAAACCTGGAGCAAATTTACCATCCCACTGACATTGGAGCCACTAGCTTCCACTGCGTGTGGCCATCTTGGGGACCCCAGAGGGTCAGATTTGGACCTAGGTCTGAGCTTCCCTACCCCTGAATTAAATACTCCGTGAAAGAAAACACTCAAAGAAAACAAATCCATTACAATACCATAGATGAAATGCTTTGGGGGGAAATGCTTGAATATTTTTGGGGAAAAGAGCTCCACCATTGTACTGAATGGGCTTCTGAAATGAACAGTTTCTAACAACGGTGGTGCCATGACAGGAAAGGCCCTGCTCAGACTTGTGACTGCCAACCTAACTTCTAAAAGGGAGCAGCCCATGAAACAGGGCCTCACTTAAAGATCTATGGAGGAAGTCACTACCTGTGATAACAATGAGGTTAAATTATAAAACATCAGCATTTGCCTCTCCTGTTTGCTCATGGTTCTCCATCCTTTGTACATTCCTCCCATTTTTCTTTTTGGCATAAGGAAATGAGTACTTGATCATCCTTAATTATTTTACAAACATCCCATTCGACAGGAAGGAGATTTGCCTTAAACACAAAGGTTGCCAGGTATGAAACAGAGATGATAGTCAACAGAGAGAGCAGCATGGTGACCATCTTAAATGGGAAGAGTTGAATGTAGGCCCCGTCTACAACAGAGCATCCTGGATAACAGATCACTGGGGGGATCTTCAGGGAGGGCTCCCCTGCCAACAGCCGAAGCAGAAACCCAAAGACGAACCCGGCAGCTGAGCCGTAGGTGTTGGTGCTGTGAACGAAGAGGACACAGCATAGCTGAGGAAAGAGGAGGGCGTACACCAGCTCTCCGCTCAGGAACCAGAGGTCAAAAATGGAATGGGAGTAAAAGGCCAGAGCAGCTGCCAGTGTCCCAAACGCCACCATGGATGCTCTAATTACCCATAATACATCTTTCTCTGTCGCCTGTAAAAAGAGAGAAGGGAACGTTAGGAAAAACTTTGACGTGGAGGTGAGATGGCTTGTTACGGGGAACTCACTATGGGGATCATCAGACGGGGGGAAATCGTGTTTCCTTACTGTCGCTGTTGTTTCCTGCTGCTCTTCCACTATAGGAACAAGAAGGATCACACAGGAGAGGAAGGGGAAACGAGCAACCACGTGGCCCATTCAGTGTAGTGGGTCAGCGCCCTCTAGTGGGAGTTTTATAGCGAAACTTCTCTGCACATGGCAGGAAATGGCGACCAATTTCGTCATAACTCAGAAGAGTCGCATTTTGTTTGGACTCTTTTACTATGAAAGGAATGGCAGGAGGAGTGGGAAACCAGCAGGAGGTGCACAGAAGGCAGATGGCGTGGTGAGAGGGACCCGCAATAATCCATGACTGCCCAGTAATGAGCGTGCTATAAACCGCTCATCTGATCATGCTCTAACTTCCTAAAACAGGATTTTTCTCCATTTTGGAGAAATGCCCAGGCGCATTCCAGTGGTGGCTGAGGCCAAAGGTGTTGGAATATTCCAACCTCGTCTGCAAGTTACTGGAAGGGGGCAGGATTAGGGATTGGCGGATCTGTCAAGTCCATTTCTGCAGACGTTGTCCTTTTTCCACATCACATCATCAGACCGGGCCGGGGGGGGGGGGGATGTTAATCACATTTCCCTACTGTTGCTTTGCCTCCTGTTTCTGTCCCACAATAGGGATGAGCAGCTTCCTCTTTCTTCACACGGGGAAGAAAGAGGAAACAAGCAGCAACCACGTGTTTTTATCGCGCATCTTTTCCTGACCACTGGTGGCAAATACTGTTCTAGCCAAAACAAATTGGATTTTCCGGGTCTTATTTTGTGATGGGGAAAAGGGCAAACGGAGCAGGAGACACGCAGAAGGATCG
This sequence comes from Anniella stebbinsi, assembly GCA_029215795.1. Classification (NCBI taxonomy): domain Eukaryota; kingdom Metazoa; phylum Chordata; class Lepidosauria; order Squamata; family Anniellidae; genus Anniella; species Anniella stebbinsi. The sequence continues at coordinate 50,139,297 of JARDYH010000001.1, forward strand.
CTGCGTCGTCAAAATGTCCCGTGAAGAACCATGAGTGGCCAGTCGCGAACATGCCACAAAATGCTCCAAGGCTATTCATTGCTGGTTCCATGTGGATGTGTTTTGTTTGGTTTTGGTGGAAATGGTCCGTATAGATTATTATGACTTTTGCATATATTTCTTTAAAACGTGGACATCTTTCAAAATGTATGCATTGACTAAAGCATGTTTATACACATTTCTGAAATGAGCCGGTTTTTCTTTGGGCAGTCTCGAATGTTAATCCTCCATAGAGTAGACCCATTGCAACCCATGGGGCTTAAGTTGGACTCATTCATTTCAATGGGGCTACTCTGTGGAGGACTAACATTGGACACTAACTTTTGCGCCCTTTTCAAATGTGTGCATTTTATTAGAAAACTTTTTCCTGTTCCACAGAACATATTGCGAGACCAGAGACATACAGATTTATGGACGCAAATTGCGTCCGGTTCACATCCATTTCCCAGTGGCACGGATTGGAGAAATCCACCACCCCCCAAAAAAAATCTGGGAGAGCTCATTTTTCCACATCCGTAGTCAGGATCCTGCTTTTCCTTGTTTCTGCATTATCGGGGGGGGGGGGGGGTTGAACGTTAATAGCAACAACTCACCTTTTTCCTGAGAATTTTCCTATAGATGTTGTGAGCAAACATGGAGCTGGCAGAGAGCAAGGTAGAATCCCCAGAAGACATCACGGCAGCCGCAATGGCACCCAAGCCAACAATGGAGATATACGTTGGGCAAAGACAGTGGAGAACTAACGGAAGTATGAGGGCAGCATCTCCTCTGTCACTGGGCGTGGGAAGACCATAGCCTGTCTGATTCCAGTCTCGGAAGGGGAATACAGGAGCATTGTGTTAGAAACTTTGCTCAATTCCATCATGCCTATTCACTTCTGAGCTCAATTCAAGGTGCAGGTGCTTACCTTTAAAGCCCTAAATGGCTTAGGACCCAAATACCTGAAGGATATTAATAATAATATATAGACAAAGGACAGGACCTTTTCTATGGTAGCACCCCAGCTCTAGAATGTCCTCTTTGAAGATGTTCGACTGGTACCAATCTTTTCAGTGCACGTGCCACTTCATTTGCTCAGGCATTTAATTTATTAAATTAAAATAATCACATTAAATGTAAATTTAATTATTGCTTCTGCTTGTTGCCTCTCAGTCTTCATCGACTCCCAGTCGCTATTGTTTCTCTGAAGATAATTTTTATTGCTCTTTATTTGTAATTTCGAATTGTTACATCTTGTACACCACAAGACACTATAACCCAAGAAACTATCTGAAACTACCCTTTGCAGAATGGGACAAGTCAACAGAGCTCCCTTCCGCGATCTCCACTGACTTGTTTCATTCAGGAAGCAATAGTAGTTCCCAGTTGTACAAGCAAGAACTATTTTCTCGTTGTGTTAGTGGTCATTCCCGCTAGCACAGCAGCGGTATCGGATACTGCCCTTAATATTTTCCCCTCTGTTGTTGAAAGCCCCTTTGAACACCCATGTGCATTCATGCATGTTGCACATGGATACATATGTAGTGAGGATGGCCATAAAACTATGGATAAAGAACCACTTTTTGAACATAGACTTTCTTAAACCTCCACTTTACGTTGCCTGCTCCTCTGTATTATTTCTGTGTTCAAGTCAGTGTTTAGAGCCAGCAATGCACCAAATCACCTTAATACTAACGTTCCCCACAACAGTGGATCAGCCCAGCTCATTATTACACATGTAGGTTTACCTGTGGAGACCGCAACCGCCCCAATGAGCACAGAAGGGATGGCCATGACGAAGCACCCCAGCCCAGAAAGATAGGAAATGAGCCTGGCTTGTTTTGGAGAAGAAGCCGAGAGAACCCGCTGGAAATAGGATTGCCATGGGATGCCCCCAAGCACCTGGAAGAGAAGTAGACTCTTGTTAGGCTGACCATATGAAAAGGAGGACAGGGTTCATGTAACTTTAACAGTTGTAGAGAAAAGGGAATTTCAGCCAGTGTCATTTGTATGCAATTAGTTCCTGGTGAAATTCCCTCTTCATCACAACAGTTAAAGGTGCAGGCACTATACTAGAGTGACCATATACAAAAGAAGGCAGGGCCCCTGCAACTTTAACTGTTGTGATGAAGAGGGAATTTCACCAGGAACTAATTGCATACAAATGACGCTGGCTGAAATTCCCTTTTCTCTACAACTGTTAAAGTTACATGAGTCCTGTCCTCCTTTTCATATGGTCAGCCTAACTCTTGTGAACATACAAATGGCCTTACTAGATCACACAAAGGTCCATCTAGCTCAGCACCTTTTCTCTAACACTAGCCACCCAGATGACCATGGGAAGTTCACTTAGCAGGGCATGATGGAGATAGTAGTAGCTGTCCTGTTAATTGTCCATAGCATCTTAGTACTGGTACATGGGAATTCCTATTCTTAACTGTGCTTGCATCTAATAAACATTGATAGGTCTATGACTTGTGTGTCTGGTCACTGATAGATAAATTAGCATTTGAGCATGATGATGATTAACATCTGGAGGTCCCATTCTTGACGAAGAATTGATAGGTCTATCTATGACCTCTTTATCACTTATAGATAATTAGCACCTGAACATGAAGGACTAATACAGACCATCTGGTAATTAGTATCTCAACTTGGAAGTCCAGTTACTCACTGTACTTATGACTACTAATCAATGATAGGTCCATGGCTTTTCCTGTCGTTGATAAATCCTCAGCATCTGAATGTGGAGGTCCCATTCTTAACTTTTACAGCTAATAACCATTAATAAGTCGATGACTTCTGCCACCAATAGATTTATCCTTTAAGTAAGGTGACCATATGAAAAGGAAGACAGGGCTCCTGCACCTTTAACAGTTGTAGAGAAAAGGACATTTGAGCAGGTGTCATTTGTATGCATGCAGCACCTGATGAAATTCCCTCTTCATCACAATAGTTAAAGCTGCAGGAGCCCTGCCTTTTTTTGTAACTGGTTGCTCTAGTATAGCTCCTGCAGCTTTAACTGTTGTGTTGAAAAGGGAATTTCACCAGGTGCTGCATGCATACAAATGACACCTTCTGAAATTCTCTTTTCTCTACAATGGTTAAAAATACAGGAGCCCTGTCCTCCTTTCCATATGGTCACCCTACTTTAAGACATCCGCTTCAACATTCAATTTAGAATTGCCAATCTCCCAATGTCTTACAGAAACACATTTTTCCAGCCCATCTAATACAAACATTTCTATGGTCTGGCTATAAGAGAGTTATGCGGCCAGCACCAATTTCCTAGCCACTTGCCTCAGGAATAGTCCTTACCAAATATAAGAAGTCATCCATCCACCTTCCAAAATATAGCATTTCTACTTTTCCGATCCACGGTGCTTGGAACAAGTTGTGGGTGGCGGTGTAAGAAATGCTTTCCGTGGCAGAGTTCATGATGGCGAAAGGGATGCAAATCCACTTGCAGTAAAGACAGAAACATCAGAATTATTTCAATGTTTTCCCCCTTTCTTCTGGCCTTCAAAATGGTTCCATATGCTTCCACATTGACTTAAGCAATACTCAAATGTTCACTGACTGAATTATGTCTAGGACCTGGCTGTTGGCTTTGCCCCATCCCTGGCCCATGACTTCGCTCTGTACCTTCATTCCTGAAGCCAATATACCAAGCAGAGGGCCTTCTCAGTGGTGTCCCCACCACCAATTATGGATTGATCTCCCTGATGAGGCCCACTTAGCACCAACATTTTTATCTTGTACGAGCATTTGGCAGCATATAATGAGGTTTTAATCAGGTCCTAGATTTTAAAAAAAAAATGACAATTGTTTAGAATTGTCTAGATATATGTATGCTTTCTGTTTGTATGTAAATTGTTTTTATACAGTGTATAATGTATTTTAGGGTAAACTGCCCTGTGTAGAATACTGACATCCCTCTGATTGAAAAAGTTGGGGCTGCGATGCTCCGCCTGCGTCGTAAAAGTGCAGATCCGCAGCCACCGCGGTGCTTTCCCCACATACAGACAGCCCCCTAGACGGACTGAAGCCGCCACTCCTTTGCGTAGAATCTGATGCTGTATTTTTAATCACTCCAATATTTCAAGCGAACGGTACCGGGACTTACCAAACTGACTGTTATAAGGACCAGTTGAATTACATCTGTATATGCAATGGAGTACAGACCTCCTAGGAAAGTATAGAGTATAACTGTGCATGCAGAGGCAATGATGGCTATGTAACCTTGGATATCCAAAATGACCTTCATGGTTGCTCCTATGAAAAAGGACAATCTTGACCTGTAGCAAAACATGTCATGCCGTGCAATTTTCCTGACATAAATGCATTCGTGCATAGGATATGACAAAGAATCATTTCCAGAGCAATCCTATGTATGCCTACTCTGATGTTGGGTGGCCAGGTGTCCGGGTCCTTTGCTTAGGGTGACCATATGAAAAGGAGGACAGGGCTCCTTTATCTTTAACAGTTGCATAGAAAAGGGAATTTCGGCAGGTGCCATTTGTATGCATGCAGCGCCTGCTGAAATTCCCTCTTCATCACAACAGTGAAAGCTGCAGGAGCCCTGCTCTCTTTTGTATCTGGTCACTCTAGTATCGCTGTATGCATACAAATGACACCTGCTGAAATTCCCTTTTCAATACAACTGTTAAACATACAGGAGCCCTGTCCTCCTTTTCATATGATCACCCTACCTTTGCTGAGCAGACAACAGAACGAAAGGCAAGACACAGACAGAATGGAGTTCACACACACCATACAGCTTCTTAGTTGCAGGGCCCTTGACTTTGGTCCCATAGTCCATCCCTAGCTTCTCCACTAGAGCTAGGAACCAGGGGTGCCTCTACAAGAGCAGTTCAAAGCTCTTTCAAGGTGCATTAAAATTTTTACCCTACAAGAGCGGAGCACAAATCGGGGGTTGAGACGCATTTTCTCTCTGATTATGCGCATTATCGAATGCACATTAAATAGCGAGCTTTTTTCTCCGCGGCTGTTAAAGCACATTTTGGCCATGTAAACAAGCGATTCTCGGCATTTCAGACACTTTAAAGTGTGTTTAAAGCGCAGTTATGCGCTTCACTGCATGTCGTTTACAGGATTTAGGCGTAAAAGCGATTGTGAGAAGATGTGCATAATCGAGAAGCAGCGTCAAACCGAATTCTTGTAGAGGGAACCCAGGTCTCTGTCGATTGACTGCATTATTTAGGGCAAATCGCTCCACTGCTTACCCTCTCAGTTTCCCCATTTATATAATAGGCTGTCCTCCTGTCAATCAGCTGGAGTGGAGCTGAGGGCCATGAAGTTTCATAGGCTGTAATTAAAGCATTTATTGCTTCTGAAAATGACTCAAGAGAGCAATAAATCGCTTAGGAGATGCGAGGTCAGTCTCTGCTGCCTGGACTTGGGCTTGGGGTGGGGGGTGGCTATATTTAGTTTCCATTCTAAAGAAAAACAAGAGACATTTAGGGTACCTAAGGAAGCAAGAATCGCTGCAAACCAGCATACGTCTGCTATCAACGGTGGAATAAACAGGAGACTTGCCATCATGTTCCCATATGTTTCTTGGATTGGATCCATCATTGTCACGTAATTCTTCGCTCTCATTGGATTGACAAAGAAGAGCCCACCTGTCAAAAAAACAATCATATCACCATCAAGTTTTGCATGTGGCAGGCTGGCCAGGTGTCTTCTTTAATAGAGGACCATCCTGTATTTATTTATTTATTTATTTATTTATTTCACTTCTATTCCACCCAAAAGCTGAAACACTCTGGGAGATTCACCACAATTCACAAGATATTTACAGTATAAAAATGTCAATATACACAATTTAAAAAACAATTTAAATAGCTAAAAACAATTGCAATAAAATACTAGACCTGTTCAAACAGTTGGGATAAATGCTCCAAACTTATGCCATTAAATGTCTGGGAGTAGAGGGCAGTCTTAATGACAGTGTTGGTGCCAGGAGGGGCTCAGTGGAGAGATCATTCCATAATCTGAGGGGCCACCCCTGAAAAGTCCCTCTCCTTTGTTGCCGCTTTCTGAGCCTCCCTTAGAGGTGGCATTCAGAGGAAGGCCTTGGATATTTGAAGGGCTGCGTGCAATTTCCGTTCAAATATTTTTTAAAAACATCAAAACTGTTGGCTCCAGGACAGCAGCCTGAACAGGCAGGCACACAACTCAATCTTCTGCACTATGGTGGGATGTACTGCATTTCTAGTTAAATTGTAGTAATTATTTCTAAATTTTGTGTGAATGGTGGCTATAAAGGGACCATTTACACAATATTGCAAGTAGGAACGGACTATTTACATCTGTAATATTGTGTAAATGGCCCCTTTACACCCACCATTTACGTAACATTACTTTCCTGGATAATCCTGAGCTGCCATTTATATGCAAACTGGCAGCTCGCTTAGAGGACAGGCAGCCCCGTGGTGCTTACCGGACCTTTGTCAGACGCTTGCTGGGCCAATCAAAGGCTGACACAGTGCGGTGAGCAGGGACGGGCAGAGCACCTGGAAAAACCAAGAGCAGGTGAGTCCGTTCATCCCTAAGGGCAGCATGTTCACATTTGCCTCTAAAATCAAGGCCAGTTCACTGATCATTGGGTGCATGGTAAGTAGGATGAAAATTTGGCTGATTTTGATTTCCCAGCCCTGACAAGTGAGTCTTGTCCACGTCCACCAACCATGGGCAGGTGTCAGTCTTTGCACTGTATCACAAGCGGTGCTTTTGAGCATTAGCCGATGAGTGCTGGCACACGAACATTGCACATCGCCATCCCTCAATGACATCCCCAAGAGATCTGCACATGACAGGTTAACAGCTCTCAGAAGCATTTATTCTTCTGGGCAACTCACCAAAATATGTCCTAGAAAAGCATAACATTTCACTGGCTGACTTCTAACGGTTCAGTATTTGCAGCCAGCTTTGGAGTTTCACTGGCATTTTGATTTGATTTGCCTTTCTCTGTGCCTGCTGAAGAACCCTGTGTTGGAAGTTCCAAACCGTTACAAAGGGAATTTGTAATGGTTTGGCATTTGTAATGGCTTTGCATATTGAGCCTCAGGGACTTCTCATATAAGACAAAGGAAATTCTTAAAGAAAGCAATATTAGTCATAGGCCTCCTCCACACGAGACGTTTAATGAGCCTTGAAGGCTCATTATAAATTTTACCTCCACACCAGCGGAGCGCAAAACGGGCGTACAGGCGCGTTATCTCCCCGATAATGCGCATTTTCGAATGCGCGTTAAATAGCGACTTTTATTTTGCTCCGACCGTTAAAGCGCATTTTCGCGTTGTGAACAAGCGATTATGCGCGTTAACTTCTTGTAAAGCGCTTTTTGGACATCAATTAATGCGCTTCGCCGCCTCTCGCCGCCTCCCGTGCAGAGGGATTAGGAGTAAATGCGCCTCCGCGATAATGCGCACAATCCCCGAACCAGGCGCAAAAGCGCATCCTTGTGGAGGGGGCCATATTCAAACTCACCACAATATGCTTTTTGGATACATTGTTAAATATTTCCAATCTTGGGGGAGTGGGAGAAACCACTAGGTTTTAACAAGAAATCATGTCATATTTAAGCTTTAAAAACATTTTACCAACAAGGAGGGACAAAGCAAATCCTGCAGGGGCTTGAACCCAGGCTAGTCCTCTTGAAGGAGTATAGACAATTTCAGCCGTGCCATTGATATATCCACCGCCAACCCATGTTGCTGAAAGAAAGGAGGAGAAGGAGGAGGAGATATTAGTGAGTGAATCTACACTGCAAAAGTGCAGGGTTAGAGTGACCATATGAAAAAGAAGAAAGGGCTCCTGTCTCTTTAAAAGTTGCATAGAAAAGGGAATTTTGGCAGGTGTCATTTTGTATGCAAGCAGCATCTGGTGAAATGCTCTCATCACAACAGTTAAAGCTGCAAGAGCCCTGCCCTCTTTTGTACCTAGTCGAGAGGACAGGGCTCCTGCAGCTTTAACTTTTGTGATGAAGGGAGAATTTCACCAGGTGCTGCATGAATACAAAGGACACCTGCTGAAATTCCCTTTTCTATGCAACTGTTAAAGATACAGCAGCCCTGCCCTCCTTTCCATATGGTCACCTTATGCATGGTACACTATTGTTTGATGAGCTTTTCTTCCTGCAAAGAATCCAAGGAGTTTGGGTTTAGTAAGGATGATGCTGGCAATTCTTTGTTGGAGACTCCTACACACACATATAGTCATTTCTCACAAAGCTATTCACAGGGTTCTGCAAAGAAGGAATGGTATGAAAATGATTTCAAGTCTTTGGATAAGATACACAATATGTGGTATTGGAAAGGTATACAATATACTGGATTAGTACACAGGTGGACAGGTGTCCTACTGTACAATCCTCTATTTGAATAGCTGTTAGAAGGACAATCTTCTATTTGAAGTTTTCCTCTCTTTTATGGATTGCAAGTCACAAGAACATAAGAAGAACCATGCTGGATCAGACCAAAGGTCTATCTAGTCCTGCAGTCTGTTCACACAGTGGTCAACCAGCTGTCAACCATAGGGTGACCAGATAAAATCCAGGTCAGGGCTCATGTAACTTTAACAGTTGTAGAGAAAAGGGTATTTCAGCCAGTGTCATTTGTATGCAATTAGTTCCTGGTGATATTCCCTCTTCATCACAACTGTTAAAGTTGCAGGGGCCCTGCCTTTTGTATATGGTCACTCTAGTATAGTGCATGCACATTTAACTGTTGTGATGAAGAAAGAATATCACCAGGAACTAACTGAATACAAATGACACTGGCTGAAAATCCCTTTTCTCTACAGCTGTTAAAGTTGCATGAGCCCTGACCTGGATTTTATCTGGTCAGCCTAGTCAACCAGGGACCCACAAGCAGGACACTGTGCAACAGCACCCTTCCATCCATGTTCCCCAGCAACTGGTATACATAGGCATACTTCCTCTGATACTGGAGGTAGAACCTAGCCATCAGGACTGGTAGCCATTGATAGCCTTCTCCAGGAATGTATCTAACCTCCTTTTAAAGTCATTCAAATTGGTGGCCGTCACTATGTTTTTGTTAGTGAATTCCATAGTTTAACTAAGCACTGTGTGAAGAAGCCCTTCCTTTTATCTGTCCTGAATCTCCCGCCAGTCAGCTTCATGGCATGAACCTGGGTTCTAGTATTATGAGAGAAGGATAATAATATCTCCTGTTTCTCAGAGGCCCTGTTTCAGCTCATTTTCTGTTGGCATTTGCCACTTGAGTTGGCTATTAGAGGAAGTGAAGGAGACACATGCTATACATTCATTCTGAAACGTTTGCACTTACCAGTTGCCGTGAACAGTCCAATGAAAAAGTTCATGTTCCTATTTCCCACCATGGCTACTTCACTGGGCTTATTGTTCTTCTCCTTCTTGGTTTTCTGGGAAGCCCATATTCCAGTGGCTAAAGTCAGGACATAAAACGCAACCACAGCTACCAAGCCACTTATGTTCAAAGCCATTTCCCCCAGATCGCAGAGACAGGCAAATTCCTGATGATGGATCTTAGTTCAAGCTGCAAACGTTTATGTTTTGCCAGGCAAATCGTATGCGACCAAGTGGCTTACAGCTAATATCAGAGTAATTGAACTGGGAAGGCTTGTGGAAAATGCAAGGAAAAGAACTCTACGACCTTGTAGACAAGGCACAAAACTCTACCCCACTCAAGCCAGACAAAACAATTTCTACTGAATGATCAATGGGGAAAAAAAAAAATAAATGGAACAAAAAATGTGAGTTTATCTTCCAGTTAATAACCGCCACATCTAGAAAGTAGGCATAATGAGATCAAGTGAGAACCTAGACTTGAGTATGGAGTAGTGCAAGAGTGGAGAACCTCCAGTCTGTGAGCCTATTCATCAGAATATCAGAAGTGCCATGCTGGATCAGACCGAGGGTCCATCTAGTCCAGCACTCTGTTCACACAGTGGCCAACCAGCTGTCGACCAGGGACCCACAAGCAGGACATAGTGCAGCAGCACTCTCCCACCCATGTTCCCCAGCAACTGGTGCACACAGGCTTACTGCCTCTGATCCTGGAGGTAGCAAATAATTATCAGAGCTAGTAGCCATTGATAGCCTTCTCCTCTAGGAATTTATCTAACCCCCTTTTAAAGCCATCCCAGTTGGTGGCCACCACTACATCTTGTGGTAGTGAATTCCATAGTCAAACTATGCGCTGTGTGAAGAAGTCCTTCCTTTTATCTGTCCTGAATCTTCCACCAATCACCTTCATTGGATGACCCCTTTGGGTTCTAGTATTATGAGAGGGGGAGAAAATTGTCTCCCTATCCACATTCTCCACACCACGCATAATTTTGCACACCTGTATCATGTCTCCCCTTGCCCTCTTTTCCCCAAGTTAAACAGTCCCAGCTGTTGTTGCTTTCCCTCATAGGGGAGATGCTCCAGCCCCTTGATCATTTTAGTTACCCTTTTCTGTAACAGGAGGAATCGCCTATCAACAGCACCTGAACAGCAAAGTCAGCACGAGGCAAAGGTCACCTGGTCACAGTTTTCCACATTATGGCGAGATGTGCTGTATTCCTCTTTAAATTATAACAATCATTTCTAAAATTGTATCTATATGTATTAATTAGCATAAGCAAATTTTATACATGTTGCTCCCTCTGTTGTGTGATGCATGTATTTCTCTCTTTTTTTTGAGGATTCGCAAGTGGCCCCCCTAATGTGGGTGTACTCTGCATACTTTGGGTTCATGCCCGCTGCTGGAATGTGGACCCTGAATTGAACCCTTGCTGCTCCAGTGAAGAGGCTCAGGTAGAAAGTGATGGAATAGAACTTTGGCTGAGACCCAGGAGTGTTGTTACTACTTGGAGTTGAGAATACTGGGCGAGATGGCCGAAAAGTGTGACCTGGTCCAGTGGAGGCTAGTTCTGCTGATTTCAGGGGGGGGGGCTTTGGGGATAGGGTTCAGCACTTTGGATAGCCCCTTTAGAGTTCTGACTGGTTCTGACTGAAACCCAGAGTGGATTCACAGCCTCACTGAAATCGGAGCCACCGGCCTCGACTGCCTGGCACAGCTTTGTTGGGAGACTACTGGGCAACCTTTGGAAGAACAGAGGTGGGCAACTTTTGGTTCTCCGGGTGTTTTGGCTCAGAATACCTATCATCCCTCACCATAGAATATGCTAGTTAGGGCTGATGGGAGTTGTAGGCCCAAACAGCCGGAGGACCACAAACTGCCCACCCCTGCTGTAGAAGCTGCAAGTTGGACAGCAGGATAGGTATGTGTGAATGGTGTAGCCACCAGGGCACACTCAAGACAATTTGCAAACAACAAAATGGTTCCCCCTCCCATTCCATGTACAAAAGCCAACTGCACTGGTAGTTGAATCTTTCTTCCACACTGGCGATGGAACGGCCTCCTCCCCTGCACTTGAGGACATCAGGCTAATTTAGGGAGTACAAGCCAGGTGGTGCGGCATACAAACTCTCTCCTCCAAGAGCTTGCTGCCGTCTCCCAGCATCTGCTGCCTGAGGCAGTCCCCTCACTCTGCCAGAACAGTTAATGGGTTATGGGTGGGTGGGTGTCTCTCCCAAGCAAATTGGCAACCTTTCAGGAGGAGGCTTGATGACTACTGAAGGGCAAAGATCTAAGCAATTGTTCCTGCCTACATGGTCATGTTGTTCATATGTGCTCCCTGTGAAATGAGGGAGAGTACCCCTGTGTGTATGTGTGTGTATGAAGAGGTCTTAAACCAGAACAAAAGGACCACAAAAAGTATAATATACTCAATTACAAGGCTAATATAGTCAGTCACAAGGCTAGTGCTAGCGTAAATCCAAATGTAATCATAAAGTTTACAAGAATTGTTCTAGAGTATACATGTACATCACGCTGTCTGAGGTTTAACAAGGATAAATGCGGTCATACGCAGTGAAGAAACTCAATACAGTTGTCTTCCCAACCCAAATTATCTAGGTGAATTTTAACACAAATAAAAGCGGTCATACATAGTAAATACTGAAAGGCAGGATGGGCGTCCCCCCTCCCTCACAAAATGCCAGCATCCCTTGGCCATCTCAGACTGTTGCAGCAACAACATGCCATTCATTATTTGATCCAGACATGCAGAACTCTCAAATACAGGCCCCCTAGGTTCCCAGCTGGACACGCCCACTCCCCCCCACTCCCCCCCCTTTCCCCCCAACCACTGTTCATTTGACGGTTTACCAGCTTTTGTGTGGCTCCCACCCCCCCTCATTCTAAATGGTCGAAATGCCACTCTTACAGCTTCGTTACTGACAGGGATAGCTTTAAGCTAATTGCGCTGGTATTTTTGATATTGTGACTCCTTTTTCCTTTCATTTCTTCCACAATGTAGCCCTCTGAGAGCTTTTCCAAAATAGGATCTGATCCCTGATTAAAGGCATAACCCTATGCAGGTTTAGATTGAAAAAGTCTTATAATGCCCAGCATGGCTGAGGAATGCTGGGAGTTGTAGGACTTTTTTCTGTCTAAACATGCATAGGATTGTACCTTTAATATATCAGCCTTTCCCATCCTGGCACCCTTCAGATGTGCTTGATTCAGTGCTGGCCAGGGATGGTGGGTGTCATAGTCCAACACATCTGGAGGACATTGGAAGGCTGTATCAAACCTTTCAGCTGACCATTTAGAGTTGCAATGCACACAGATGTGGAACTCTTACACAAACTAAACAACAAACAATAGTAAATAATATAACAGGGGAAATGAGAGGATGTATCATCTACAGAAAAAAAAGACAAGAGGCAATCATGCTTTTTCATCAGGCTTTTCTACACGAGGCATTTATCATGCCCTCATCATTCCCTGCTCATGGTTGTTTATGGGTTCTTTAGAAGATGGCATGGCCCTCCAGTTTCACTTTTGTGTCTCAAGAGCACTTTTGAGGAGTTTTTTTTTAAGAGTAATCACTTTTTTTACTTGTGTATTTGTACTATTCCTCTATAACACAGTGCCACCTAGAGGCTATTTAGTGGGAAAGCAGGAAAAGAAGCACTCTTCGTGTAGTGGTGGGATCTCAATTCCATGATGGAACCAAAACTAGATACAATAGTTTAACAGCCGATAAACAGCTTTGTGTAGAAAAGCTTGAATTCTGATTCCTTTCCTTTTTTCTCTTGGGGCATCATCAGGGACTTCCCAAACTTGAGAAAAGATACCGAATGTCATGGAATTGTACTATCACTTTCCCTGACACATGGAAGGACGGTGGTGACCTTGCAACAAATGGAAAAGTTGCAGTAAGACCATGATTTTTTAATGCGCAGCTTCAGGAAAATGCCCCGTGATGGCTGCAAGTTGGCAGCTGCGTCATATAACTGATGCAGTGCCACCACACTGCCACCATGGGATGAATAGGGCATATAGACAAGACCTGGGTGACCTGAATTTTAAACCATTTCCGCGTGGTTCCTGGTTGATTTCTTTCTACCCTTTGCTTGATTTGAAAGGGAAGAGAAATAAAAATAAAATATAATCTCAGAAAATCTGAAATAAAAATATGTAACCCTTTCCTTCTAACTATATAGTGATTCTCATATATGTTTTTAATGATTGATTTAATTATGAGTATCCTCTGTGGTTCTTCTGCCTATAAATATATAGTAACATACACTGTCTTGACTGTACACATATTGGTCGGTTGTTGATTGTAATCTGCTTTCTTTCTAGGCTGGTCACATTCCCGCAATATCAGTCTGCAAACAAGCAAAAAAAAAAAAGGGGGGGTAAGGGTGAGTAACAGGATAATCAAGATTATGACCAGATAATTTATATTTTTACAGAAGATGGGCTGTATTGAGTTATCCCCTTAATGCAAGCCCTTCCATTCGCAGAAGTGTCTTTGATTCAACAAAGGCCTCCGCTAACAGAAGAGAAGGAAAGGTGATCTTTTCCCATTCCCCATTCCCCTGCAGCCCCCGTGGCACCTTACACAATATTATGGAAGGTCCCCCAAACCCTGGAGCAAATTGGGAGGGGAGGAGCAGGGGTAGGGTGACCATATGGAAAAGAGGACAGGGTTCCTGTGTCTTTAGCAGACACATAGAAAATGGAATTTCAGCAGTTATCATTTGCATGCATGCAGCACCTAGTGTAATTCCCTCTTCAACACAACAGTTAAAGCTGCAGGAGCCCTGCCCTCTTTTGTATCTGGTCAAGAGGCCAGGGCTCCTGCAGCTTTAACTGTTGTGATGAAGAGGGAATTTCACCAGGTGCTACAGGCATACAAATGACACCTGCTGAAATTCCCTTTTCTACTATGATGGGGTGGGGGGGGGGAATGCCTGACAATCCTTGAAACACAATGGAAGACATTTAACATCCTTCATTCAGCCCAATATTTATTTGCAGCATTTTTTAATGTTACCAATCTAAACATGAATGCGTAGACATTGGAGTCCGCATACATGATCTCTTGAGAGACAACTGTCTCAAAAGATAAGTGAATTTTCCAATGCCACAAAGGGGGTGAATATGGGCCAAATTAGACATTACTTTAAATCTGTGTCTGGCAGTTATGTCTTTTTTCATTTTTATTCTAGAGTGGGCACAAGAAGTCCAATTTAGATCAGGACACTAACTAGGGGAGGTAGACAAGAGGCTTTTAAGATCTAGACTGGAGCCCCTGCACTTATTTCAAGAGTAAATTAAAAAAAAAGATGTAGCTGCTGGACAGAAGTTTAAAGAAATGTTTGCTTTGTCCCTAACTCATGTTGAAAGTTATTGTGAGGATAAAATGGAATTGCCCCGTATCAGCTACTCTGAGCTCCTTGCAATAAGTGCTACAGAGACTCACAAAAAGGGGAGCTGTAGAAATATTCATCCACAATCTCCAGCATCTGAGAGTTAGAGGGCTTGTCTTGACCAGGGGAAAGCCCTGGGATGGATCCATAGCGGCGCTAGGTCATTTATATGATGCAGCAGCCATTGTGGAGCCATCCCAAGGCTTTCCCCTGAAGCTCTGATTTAAAAAGTTGAGGACTTACCCAACTTTTTTCACTTGGACTGAGGCGACAACGGCATCTGCCGTCCGTTGCCTTGCTCCAGAGCTGCGTCGGAGGCGTGTCCCAGCCGATGCCAACCCATGATTGGTCGCATCACCTGGACAGGGACAGGGGGCGGGCCAATGAGCCGTATGGCCACTGGGATGCCTCCCTCCGTGCATCCTCCAGGGAGAGCCGCATCCTCGGAGAGAGCAACCCTTTCACCAAGTATAATCACACACACAAACACACACACACACACACACACACAGCTCACTTCTCCCCTGAAGCCAGAAAGGCATGAGAGGTGGAGTACTCCTGGTTTAAGAGTGTTTTTTTTAATGGTCCAGGGTAAAGGGGGAAACCGGGCAGGGACCATGCCTCTTAGATATACAGTATACTGGGAGCTGGAAACCACTCAACCGGGGAGGGACATGCCAAGGCGCAGTGGCGCCCATTTGGTGGCCTCCTCCCTCCCCTCCTTGTTACAACCCCCGCACTCCCTCCTTCACATGGGGACAGTGTGAAGGAGCCCAAACACGGGGGGTTGAGGGTTCACGGCACCAATGCACCACCATCAAGACACGGCCAGCGGTACGGTTATATTTTGGCTGTTAGCCACCATTAGACTCCAACCAGAACTATTAAAAGGCCATGTGCAGGAAAAACCACTACATCCTGTACCGATGAGGTCCACAGGCTGATGATGCATTGTGTCATGAAATGGCTCATTTTTACGATAAGCTTTTTTTATGATTAGGACTCACCTTTCTTTTCCTCAAGCATGAGCCGCATGCAACCCCGATGAGGCCATTGACCACTTGAATGAGGCAGAGGATGGCTTCGGCTGTGCCAATGGCCAGCAGGAGAGAAAACAGCACAATGTTCCAAAGGACAATGTTTTCGGGTTTTTTGCAAATGCTCCAGGTTGTCTGGTTAAACAGATAGTTGTCGCTACAAAGAGAGGGTTAGAAATGGGCTTTAGTTAGAAATGTTTAATTTAAAAAGATGTCCTTATTTATTTATTCACAATATTTATATACTGCTCCACATCCAAAAGATTTCAGAGTGCTGAACAACAGCTAGAATGAAACAATAAAAATGGCACATGAAAAATCACTATTTTTAAAAGAACCGAGTTTTGATAAAACCAGAGTTCTGGTAAAACCGTAGGCAGTCACTCAAGAAAAGCTTCCTGAAACTACGGCATTTTCAGGAGCTGCCAGAAGCAACATAACATTGGCACCTGTCTGATCTCCAAAGGCAGGGAATTCCATAGGAAAGGGGCCACCAAACTGAAGGCTCTTCTCCTGGTAAACTCCAGTCAGACCTTAAGTCCACATGGAACCACCAGGAACATTAATTTAGGGTGACCAGATAAAATCCAGGTCAGGGCTCATGCAACTTTAACAGCTGTAGAGAAAAGGGAATTTCAGCCAATTTGTATGCAATTAGTTCCTGGTGAAATTCCCTCTTCATCACAACAGTTAAAGTTGCAGGCACTATACTAGAGTGACCATATACAAAAGAAGGCAGGGCCCTGCAACTTTAACTGTTGTGATAAAGAGGGAATTTCACCAGGAACTGATTACATACAAATGACACTGGCTGAAATTCCCTTTTATCTACAACTGTTAAAGTTACATGAGCCCTGTCCTCCTTTTCATATGGTCAGCCTATTTTTACATGCAATTTTGCCTAATATACACATTTTTGCAAGCAATTTGTATATATATATATATATATATATATATATATTGTATTTTAAATGCTATTTTCATCAACATAAGGCATATCATTAGGAGGAGATGCCCAGGACTGGCCCTAGCATTTGGCAGAGTGAGCCAGTTGCATCAGGCAGCAGATGCTCGGAGGTGGCAGCAAGGAGTTTAAGGAGAGGGTTGGGTACAAAGAAGCCTGCCCTGTGCCTCCTAAGCTAGCCTGCTGCTAGTTTAGGATGATGGGAGAGGATGCTGTCCTATCACCACATGGAATAGAAGGGGAACCATTTTGATTTTCACCTCAAACAGCAAATTTCTTGGGCTGGCCCTGAAATGCCTGTTCTAAGTTGATAAGGGGTGGGTTGGGGGGGGGGGAATGCCTCTTCTATAACATAAATGGGCACCATCTAAACACAAAGCACTACTGTTTTACTCATATGCCCCTTCCAACGCTACTATTCTATGATTCTATGATACTATGCAATTGTATTTTATTTTAATCAATTAGTCAGTTAATGATCCACTAAAACATGACTAATTGACTCAGATTCCTGTAATTGGGTCCATACCTCTTGAGGGAGTGTATATTCACTGTTGCACAAGGAGAAATATATTTGTATATCCTCCAAGTTTGATGGAAGATATCCAAGGGCACATGAAAATAGATCAAGGTTGACTCAGGACACTATGAACGCAGAGGGAGATATGTGCTAAGGTTTAGATACTGGAGAAAAATGTCAACAAGTAGATGAAGCTGCAAAAACATTTCAATTTGCAATGCTGTTCAGGAAGGGGAAGATTTTCACTCCTGGGCCCTTTCTACACCACGGGGTGTAGAGGGCGGGCGATCCCAGAAGTACCTGCTTCTGGGATCGTCATCTTCAGTCTTCGTCACGCCAGCCACTTTGGGCCCCGAGGAGAGCGCACGAGCGCTCATGCGCTGCGGTAAGTTTTTTTTTAAAAAAAAATGCTCACGATGGGGGGCCCACCCCCCTCCCCTGCCCTACTAGGGGTGGCAAAACTGGTGCCACCCCCTCCCCTGATGGGCACGGAGCCGTGCAGTGCGGCTCCGTGCCCAATTGTGCTGCTGCGCTTACTTACCTGGGATGGGCGGCCACATCTTCTGCGGTCTCGGGAAGTTCCCAGGACCGTGGAAGAATCTGGATTTTCCAGGGATCCCTTATCCCTGGAAAATTCCGTGGCTGTCCCACCCACCCACCCCGGGAGTCCCTGTGCGTCATGTGAACGCACAGGGACCAGCCGGGGGCCATCCTAGACAGAATGCCTGGTGTAGAAACGGCCTTGGTGTTAAAGAGTTGTCAAGGGGTCCAGGACATGGAAGGAACAATACTCCATTCTCCCTCTCCCTCACTCCCTTCCCCCATGACACACTCTCACAAGTTTTCTCTCACAAATCCTGGTTGTGTTGTAACATCTGGAGAAAACAAACTGTAGTTACCACAAACCATAGTTTACCTCCAAATCAGAACTGAAAGCTAAAAATCCGCTGCAAATTATGGTTTCCAGTTCTACTTTGGGGGCCAACTTTTGATTGGTGCTTGAGGGAGTAGAACTGGCATATACAGAGAAGTTGGGGTGGGGCCAGTGCACCCAGCCTATGCCCCTCACACATGTTGCTGTGGTGTAAATTGGCGGTTGTCTTCATGACACCGGGGTGATGCCACCTCCTTCTTCAACCGTGCACTTTCCATGGTTGAAGGAGGGGGTGCAGGGTTTCTGGGCAGCCATCCAGGTCCCGGAGCTGCCCCCGCCTCTTCCTGGTGGAAGGCAACCAATCGCTGGTCGCCTTCCACCAGGCTCCACCCCCGGTTTGGTCCTAGAAAGGCGTCACACAGTGGAAGTGCCCTATTAATGTCACTCCCTTTGAAAAAGTCAGGATAAATCCCAACTTTTTCAAATTGCAGCGTTGTGGCAAAGCCTCACAGTGGCTGCAAAGCTGCGCTCATGGTATCTAACCATCACGACGCATATCCACAGCCACCGCAGCGCTTTCCCCACATATAGACAGCCCCCTATTCAGCCATAATGCCTGAAGATAGGCTGACCATATGAAAAGGAGGACAGGGCTCCTGTAACTTTAACAGTTGTAGAGAAAAGGGAATTTCAGCCAGTGTTATTTGTATGCAATTAGTCCCTGGTGATACTCCCTCTTCATCACAACAGTTAAAGTTGCAGGCACTATACTAGAGTGACCATACACAAAAGAAGGCAAGGCCCCTGCAACTTTAACTGTTATGAAGAAGAGGGAATTTCACCAGGAACTAATGGCATACAAATGACACCGGCTGAAATTCCCTTTTCTCTACATTGCTTAAAAACGTTATTGAGAAAATTCCAAGTCAATGAATGGCCCGTGGAGGCACCATTTTGATTTCCCCATGTGGACATTCTGGGAAAGTCAAGAGGCTGGGCAGCTGGAGCATCGGATGGCAGTTCACTTCACAGCACATCCAGATGCTCTGTAAAAACAAAAAAGAGAGCCCCCATTCCTTCTGCTGCCTGGTAAGCCTAGGGCAGAGGAAGAGAATGGAACGACCAGAAGGGTTGGTCCGGGATGGAGAGCAGAGCGATGGTGGATGATGGCAGGGAGGAGAGAAAGCCGAGCTGTCAGGTTAGCATGCAGGGGCAGGGGGAGAGGGGCCAGTGCAATGCAGGGGGACCATCCAGGATGGGGGGAACAGAGGGCACCTGGCTCAGGGACCTTCTCAAACCTGGCAGCAACACTATTATTGAGGGCTATCAAATACATTTCTATTGATTGCCGCATCAGGAGATGAGGCAGACCCGCCCATCCTTTCATCCACTTGCAATCCTGGAGTCCTGCTTGCTACAGCAAAGGGGCAAGTGGGGGGGGGGTAGACAAAAGACCTGGAAAAGGGGGAACCAGGCAACATAGCAACTCTGTCCGTGCTGCTGCAGGGTCTAGCAAGGCCTAACGTCAGAAGTGCAAAGTTGGGGGAGCGGGGCGGGGACACTCCCTTATGCTCACTCGAAGGTGTCATTCCTGAAAGGATAGATGTACACGTCATCGCCAGTATCGCAGAGGGGGCCACTGATTAACCCCAGGGATGAGATGATCACGCAGTACACTCCGCCAGCGGCCCCCAGCGCAACAAAGAGGACGGAGAGAAGCACCTGGAACAAGGAAAGAAACCCTGTTGTCAGAGGCAAAACACGCCACTGGAGGCAAAGCGGTTTGAGGTGCGTGTGATTTGGAGCCATCAAATTGGCAAGAAAAGGGGTTGAGCACTCCTCTTCTCCGCTGTTTCTCCATTCCAAATCACGTAATTTCCTCCCTGCCTGCATCCTCCTAAGCTGCTTTTACTTTAATTAAAAAGGGAAAGGCCAGACACTGGCCATGCACTCTTACATGCACTTTCATGCTATGTAAGACTGGACAGCTTTGGGAGAGTCAGGGGAACATTTTTGACCCCCTAGACTACCCCCCACCATAGGCCACACTCCTGCTACTGCTGCCATGGTTCCATCACTGAACACAGCAATCTATCTATCTATCTATCTATCTATCTATCTATCTATCTATCTATCTATCTATCTATCTATCTATTTGCCCCCTCCCCAATTCAGCAAATTTCAATGGTGCCAGGGGAGGGGGCAGCACCAATGGGCTGTACATGGTCGTTTCCTCAGGTGATGTCTTCCTTTCCTCAGCTGATGTCTTCCAGGTCTGTCCTATTCCTTCCCCCCACTCCCCTGCCTCTACAAGAGTGATTTAAAGCTTTTTCAAAGCGCATTACCGATTTTACCTCCACATGAACGGAGCGCAAATCGGGGGTTGAGGTGCTTTTTCTGTCCGATTATGCGCATTATCGAATGCGCGTTAAATAGCGAGTTTAAATTTATCGCGGGAGTTAAAGCGCCTTATGACCATGTAAACAAGCGATGCTCCGCATGTAAACAACTTTAAAGCGCGTTTCATACAGCCGGTAATGCGCTTCACCGCCTCCCGTGCATAGGGATTAGGCGTAAAAGCGATCGGGAGAAGATGCACATAATCGGCCAACCGGGCGTCAAACCGAAATCTTGTAGAGGACACCAAGGTTATTGTGTTGTGTGTTCGTTAGGGTGACCATATGAAAAGGAGGACAGGGCTCCTGTATCTTTGGTGGATGAAAGTCACCTCCCATGAGTCAAGGGCAACAAAAGCTACACCCCTTCTCATGTGTTTCGTGTTCCCAAACATAAAACCCTTGACCGGGGCCACTCTGAGATAAGACAATGGAGGGAGTAGGGAAAGACCTTTCGGGATGAACCTATCTGGCTTCTGGTGGGATGTGCCTCTTCCATCTTGCCTGTTCTGCTTTTGTATCTCATCACCTCTCCGTGTCCTATTTAAGATTTCATGCATTGCTTACCCCACATTTGTTGGCACAGCGACCTGCTCCACCTACACCCAGCATCATAAATGCTGGCAAGAAAACCTGAAAAAATACACATTAAATAATTATATGGGCTCGCAAAATGTCCCAGGGGGTGGATTCTTGTCAAGACGAAAAGAAACTTAATGCTGAGGGCCCCTAAGGGGTGTTAAGCAGGGCTAGCTAAAGATATTTTGCTGTCTGGGGCAAAGAACAAAATGCCCCCCCCTTTCTCTCTACGTACAGAAGCCTACTGGACTGGCAGGTGAATCTTTCTTCAACACTAGCAGGCATCAAGTGAGTTTAAGGAGCACAGGACAGGATGCAGGGCACATAGCTCTCTCCTCCACCACATTGCTGCCATCTCACAGCATCTGCAGCCTGAGGCAACTGCCTCAACCTGTCTAATGGTAAGGCCAGCCCTCATGTTTAGGCACACAGGGTTTGGGACATCAGGGTAAAAGACAGACACCCTAACAAGGAGTGTTAGAACTGCTAGCCCCTCTGTTGATCTGCACATAAACATACATTTTCCTTTCCACTATAGATGTATGGTGGCAGTGTGGGCTCTGGCAAAAACAGCCCCGCAGGATTTCAGAGTGGTTCAGTTTGAATGAGAAAAAGCCAACAGTGGAAAGCACCTATTGGCTAGTGCCTGTTACATCATCAGTGCACTTCCCAACCCTAATTCCCAGAGCAGTTTTGTAATTATTTTTAAACACATTCTTTTTTGGAGGGGGGAGGATTAACTGAAAGTAGAATGCATAAATTAGGGATGTAGTGCCTCAGGCCCATAACCAAATCTGGCATCTCTGCCATCCAAATCTGGGCCAGATCTACACCAAGCAGGATATAGCACTATGAAAACGGTATGAAAGCGGTATATAATAGGCAGGAGCCACACCAAGCAGGATGCAACGGTATGAAAGCAGTATATATTGGCTCAATTCAGACGACACAATAAACAACTGGTATGGGGGAAACAATCGTCAGTTGTTTTGACTATCGTGTCATCTGTATGCTGCCATAGTCAACTCAGCGCTGATCCTCATCCACACCACAGTTGATTATTTATTACCATGTTGTGTGGGGAGTGCCCCCTAGGGTTAGCATGAGGGTTAGGGTTAGTCAACCCACCATTGACTATCGTGTCGTCCGAATTGAGTCAATATGTTTCTTATGGGCCCCAACAGTTGTCAGTGCACTTCAATACTGCTTTAAAGCAGTAGTGTGGCTCCTGCCTTTTATATATCATGCTTGGTGTAGATTGGGCCCTGGTCCACCAAAGTTTCCCAGATGGCCACGATCCTTCCCCTGGCTCCACCCCACTTTACCCCAAGGAAAGAAGGCTACATAAGAAAAATAGAAAGAAATGCTTTCCTTTTTGCAGATGTCACTAGGATCAGTTAGCCTGCATAATCTCCTAAACAATCCTGTCACAGTTACCAAGAGCAAATGTTAAGTTGTTTATGTTCCCTTACACGTCAAAGAAGGTTGCTCTCTCTCTTTTGGTTAAATTATAATAAATAGATGTTGAGTTTGAAGACATCTGGTGTATGTTGCTGTTTCCCATATACAAAACTGTGAACTCTTAGGGTGTCCGGGTGTCCTACTTTACAGAGGACAGTCCTCTATTTGAAGGTGTCCTCTATTTGATGGGCCACCAAATCAAAGTTTATTTTACAGTCAAAGAATGGTAAGGAGAGAGAGTAGGAGCCGATCTACACGCTAGGTTGTTAACGTTTTATAAGGGTTATGAAAACTCTTTGGGCCACATGACGCACTCCCTTTAACGTTGTATACCCGAGGTTTTTAAAAACTCACTTCAGCTATATACAACAATTTCACTTTTAATAAATCGTTTTAAGTAAAATAATGTGTCCTTCCTTACTGTTTGTGATTCATGGGGGCAGTGCTTTGTTTACTGGTGCCCAAATGCTTAGCAGTTGATTGGTGGGGAAGAAAGAGGGGCTAAGGAGGAAGTGGGCGAGTGAACTACAATACCCACAATTCTTAGCCCTGTACTCATTGTAAAAACAAAACAGAAAGAGACGGGGCAGAAGAGCGTGTGACCGGACACACCGCTTTAAAGACTGAAGAAATTTTCTCCTGTAACGTGACTACTCAGTAATGTGGCCTAAGACGTTTTAGAACGCACCTATTTGGAACGTTTTAAAATACTATTTAAAATGTTCCAAGGGACTGTGTAGATAGGCTCCAGGAGCGGCTTTGAAGTTGCCCATCCAGAGTTAGTGCCTGGACAGCAGACTGAGCAGGAATACAGGTTCCCTGGTCATAGTCTTCCTCACTAGGGTGAGAAGTATTTCTGTTAAAAGTATAGTTAAAAATTGGTATATGTAAATATGATGCAAATTGGCACCCTCTTTTTCCTTTTTAGTGATGTGTAAGTGGCCACCTTTCTCCACTTACTTTAAAATTGAAAGCGGATGGTTACAATCTCCTTCTTGCGGCAATTCCAGAAAAGATGAGGGAAAGGTGAGTGTGCAAACCTGAGGTTCGCTGCTGCTTGTTCATGTCACACTAAACTATTGTTTAAGGTTACGTCTGAAAGGGGGCATCAACTCTCCTCCAGGAAACCACAGATTGCAAATGAAAGCATTTCAGAGGCCAAAATGAGAGTGAGAAAGAGTAAACCATGTAATTCTCTGCATCCCTCAGGGAAGGGGGAAGGCTACTACTGTTCCGAGCTGTGTTTATTCTGCATGCTTGTCAAGAACACCTGGCAGCAAACTTTGCATCTCCCACCTGTGTGCACCACACCTTATCTCCAAAGAGAGACTTGGAGCAGAAGCGAAGATTCAGCTTCATCCTAAACACAGGTGGGAAAATTAAGTGCAGCAGCTCACTTCCTCTTCCTCTTTTAGAATGTCTGAAGTCAATTACTTCCTACTGAACTAATTCCTGTTGCCACATGCAGTATGCCTCTGTATACCACTTGCTGGGGAACATGAGTGGGAGGGTGCTATTGCACTCATGTCCTGCTTGTGATCTTCCCATGGGTAATTGGTTGGACACTGTGGCCAGATCTACACCAAGCAGGATATGACACTTTGAAAACTGTATATGGAGTGTGGTCTGGGCCCCAACAGTTGTCACTACTGTTATAAACCATTTTAAAGACCAGGCATTTTGTTCAAATGCCTGATTACCGTCTTCCAAAACTGCTGCTCTACTCCCAACTTACAGATGGAAAACATAACCTTGGAGGACATAAAAAGAGGACATTCTCAAAGCTAACCTGAAGAAATATAAAATGAACATCAAGAACTGGGAAGATTTGGCCCAGGAGCATTTCAGTGGAGGCCAGCTGTTACCAAAGGTGCTATGGATTTCGAAGAAGAGCGTAGACATAGAGAAAGGGATAAAAGAGCTAAACAGAACATATGCCAAGCAAACCCTCACCGTGAGTGCCTTTCATCTGGTAACTTATGCCCTCACTGTGGGAGGCTGTGTGGATCCAGGATTGGCCTCCACATTCACCTGTGGACCCATGTTAAAATCCCTCTAACTCTGGAAGGTAATCTTGGTAGATAATTTAACTCGGAAGACAATCTTACTTGGATACGAATGATCGGCAGTAGTAGTAGTAGATCCTGCCTGTGTCAACAGAATGCTGGACTAGGTAGGTCTTTGGTCTAAACCAGTATTGCTCTTCTTATATTCTTACACTCTAATATGTTCTGGGAAGCCCTCTTATCCAGTCTGCTCTTGCTTGCTTGCTTGCTTGCTTGCCTGCCTGCCTGCCTAGACTCATTCCAAGGACGTGTGCTTGCCACAAAGGATGGAGCTTGTTTGTTTTGTCTCTCTGTTTCTTTTAAAGTACTGGCAATTCTCTCTATCTTTTGCAGATAAAGTGGAACTTTGCCAGGAGGCTAGCAAAATGGGCAGCAGATGTTCTCAGTGGTGGAGGCAGACAGCGTAGGAGGGTAGCTTCTGCTTCTACTCCCTGATTGACCTGGGAATTGCAAGCCTTCACACAACTGTTTTTAGGGTCATCTTGCTACCCACCAACTGTACCTATTTGAGGTGTGTCACCAGTTAAAGAGTTTTTAGTCTACTAACCAGCTGCATTTAAATGTTAAAGAATTAATTGATTTAAATTAATACTATTGCCAACAATAATAACCTCCAATTTAACTTTAAACAAGGCTAACATGGAATGTAATATTTTATTTTTCCGACTTCTACTACTACAGTAGTACACCAGCACCGGAAAAAGCCTCATTGATAACATACCGGAACCAAAAGAGCCTCGAAAACTAAACAAGGGTACCCTTAACTGGCAGTCCAGTTATTTGATCCACTCTTCTGAAATTGCGTTAAGATTTTTTTGGCTGTAGTGTGAATATACTCACTACCAGATTATAATTTGTTGTCTATTCAAGGGATGCTCCCTCTCCATGAATTCAGAGGCAAGAGCTTGAGCTGGGCATCTTGAGAAGCTTGACTCTTTTTAAGGATCCCTGCAGACGTAGCAGTAAACTATCAGCACTTATTGGACACTGGGTGGGTGGCCTTCAAGTAGTTGCAGGAATGAACAAGCAGTAAACCACCAGTGCAAATGTGCATACCATTTCACAGGAAATAAACACACTTTAATTGAAGTGCTGCATTAAGGGTCAATAACTACTCTCAGAGTGCTGCTGTCATGGTTTGGAAGATCGATGAACGCTCCTTCTTGTTCACTGTTCTTTGTGTGCATATGTGATGCTAGCCAACATGACCTTAGGCTCTTTCTATTTAGATCTTTCACAAAAAGCCATATTCTGAATGAGACTATAAACAACATTTCTTTTTTTGTTTTGTTGTTTATGTCTTTGCTTTATGCAGTGGTGCAGTTAGGTAATTTTTGACTCTGGATGTCATGGTCTTATGCCTGTAACTTTTAGATGACAGTGGCTGGGTTCACACAACATGCTAACCCACACTCAGTGGTTGAACATGGGCTGTTGTTCAACTGTGGGTTAATGTGTTGTCCAAACCCAAAACATTTTCCTCAGGGTGGCTTGTTAACCATGCAGTGTTACTTAGCTTTTATCAAACATGACACCTTGAGAACCCAGGGTTTGTTGTTGGGTTGTTCAGGGTGGCTAACAAGTCACACAGCATGGTTAACAAGCCACCCTGCAAAAAATGTCCAGTGTTTGGATAACATGCTGACAAACAACTCACACTCAGCCACAGAGTATGTGTTACCATGTTCTGGGAACCCAGCCACTATGTATTACTTCACTTATTTCAAAATGTGTTAATCCAGTCCTGCTGTGTTTGGGGACCCTCCTTCCCATTCTGTTGAGCAGGGCCCTGAAATTCTGCCCCAAAGTCGTACTGTGATGGCGCCTCTGACTTAATGGCTCCTTTTTTTTTCTTTCTTTTTTTAAAGGAATGCATTTCATAGAATCATAGAATAGTAGAGTCGGAAGGGGCCTCTGAGGCCATCCAGTCCAACCCCCTGCTCGATGCAGGAATCCACCTTAAAGCATCCCTGAAGATGGCTGTCCAGCTGCCTCTTGAATGTCTCTAATGTGGGAGAGCCCACCACCTCCCTAGGTAACAGTCAGGAAGTTTTTCCTGATGTCCAGCCGGAATCTGGCTTCCTGTAACTTGAGCCCATTATTCCGTGTCCTACACTCTGGGATGATCGAGAAGAGATCCTGGCCCTCCTCTGTGTGACAACCTTTCAAGTCCTTGAAGAGTGCTATCATGTCTCCCCTCAGTCTTCTCTTCTCCAGGCTAAACATGCCCAGTTCTTTCAGTCTCTCCTCATGGGGCTTTGTTTCCAGATCCCCAATCATCCTCTGAACCCCCTCCAGCTTGTCTGCATCCTTCTTGAAGTGTGGTGCCCAGAACTGGACACAGTACTCAAGATGAGGCCTAACCAGTGCCAAACAGAGGGGAACCATTTGGAAGCTATACTCCTATTAATGCAGCCCATTTAAAAGTGCCCTGCTATTAATCTGATTGCTCTAAAAACATACAAATATATTGCCTTCTGCAAAACAAAAATCAAGTCAATATCTAACTGTTAAGAAAAACAATTAAAAGGCAAAATAAATAAACTTGGGTTTAACTAAGCCACATACTGGATTAATAGTTATTCCCTCTCTCTCTCCCAGGGAATGCTGGGAACTGTAGTTCTATGAATAGGACAAAGGATATTTGCAAGAAAATTCTCAGCACACTATGACAGAGGAATGAAGGTAACTGAGAATTAAAACAGTCTAAAACAGATATAGATTTTTGAGTAGATCTAACTTTCTACAACTTGTTGGAATGTGCATTGCAACAATGAATATTTTTTTCTTACCAGTATTCCAGCTCCCAGAATGCCATGGAAAAACCAGACCAGGTCGGTGATCTTGCGGGGTTCCAACACTTCTCCGTTGGGGAAGTAGAGGAGGAGATTAGAGGTAATAGCACAGATAGCGAGTGGAAACAGAGCAATTCCAATGCATTTGGAGCACTTTCCGCTGGTACACATCATGGATCTCTCTCTCTCTTTCTCCTCAGAAAGGAAATGGGAAAGAAAAAGAAATGTGTGGCATAAAGGCAACATAGGGATTCTCGATCAATTCTTGTGATTCAACCTTCTCCAGCCTCATATCCTGCAGATGTGTTGCACTATGGACTCCCGTTATCTCCAGCAGCTATCCAAGGTGCTGAATCTATTTTGGAGCTAGGATTCAGCACCAAGGATAACTCCTTTAGGGTTTTGGGTGGTTTTGACTGAAACCCAGAATGACTTCGCAACCCCACTGTAATTAGAGCCACCAGCTTCCAGCAAACAAGCTGACTGGGGATGATGGGTGTTACAATACAAGACAGATGGAGGGCACTGGATTGGGAATGACTGCTGTAATAAGTCTATGGTGGAGTGCAGAGAGCCACGTGGTGGCTACTGATCCACATGGTATGTCACTGAACACAAATACCATATGTGGAGTAGCTACCATGTTACTGAACCCATACAAACACCCCACCAACACATATGCTTCCCTGACATTGTGGAAAATGGGGGAAACCTCCTAATCCACGTGGAGCTACATCCTTGGCTTGGGTTTATACATCTGCAGTGCTCAACTACCCATATATCCACCTTATCTTTAGCCTGCCTCATGACCAGGCCAGGTTTGAGACAGGTTGGCTTCAATGTCTCCCTGATCAAACTGTATGAGGATGTTAAAGCAAGCTCTCATCTCGCACCATTACTCACTACAGGTCATAAGAACATAAGAGCTCTGCTGGATCAGAGCACAGGTCTATGGAATCCAGCATTAAGAACTTAAAAACATAAGTAGAGCCATGTTGGATCAGACCAAGGGTTCATCTGCTCCAGCATTCTGTTCACACACTGGTCAACCAGCTGTTGATCAGGAACCCACAAGCAGGACATGGGTGCAACAACACCCTTCTACCCATGTTCTCCAGCAAATGGTGTGCATAGGCTTACTGCCTCTGATCCTGGAGGTAGCATAGAGTCATCAGGACTAGTAGCCATTGATAGCCTTCTCCTCCAGGAATTCTGCTTGCATCATGACCAGACAGATGCCTATGGGAAGCCCACAAGAAGCACATGAGAACAACAGCACCTTCCTGTTCGTATTCCCCAGCAACTGCTATTCGGAAGTATTCAGTCTCCAGCGCTGGAGTTAATATATAGTCATCATGACTAGTAGCCATTGATAGCTTTATTCTCCATGGTCCATCAGGTCATTGATCAGGTTCAATATTGTGAGTTCCGTTCAATATACATCAAAGAAATTTAAGCAACTTCACTAGGAAATGCAATATTTTTTACCACTTTGAGCTAAAATGCAAAGACGGGCAGTACAAAAAATAACGCACAGTTAATAGATATTCACTATACATCTTAGTTAATAAAACCCAGTCTAAAAACAGATTGACAAGTCAGAAACTCAGCTAAAAGCAAGCCTTATTAAGAAGCAGACAAGCCGTATACCAAAATTGAAACTAGTAAGTGCCCCTACTCAAGGGGATAATTTGGATTTCTGATACATAAGGCTGAGGATAGTATCAGTACTTACCTTATTTATTGTATGGAGTGACAACCAGCACCTCCAAGATCTCCAATTGGGGAGAAAAAGTTCTCTTCCTTATGACTTCAGATGTTATATCTTACTCCCTTTCTCTGTACTGGCCTCAGAAAGACACAAAAATCTTCTGGAGGTAGGATTTCCATTAAACAATTGAGTGAAATCCTCATCAAAGAATGAGGGAATCCCCCAAACAGACTCCCACTTGGCAGGCACCAAAGCCATGTGTCACTCTGCAGTATTGATTTCTTTTTTCCAGGGACTGTTCCACTGGTCAATGGCCACCTTGAGATCACCTTGCCTTTCTGTAGCTCTGTACAGACCTCCCCCTCCCCTGCTATTACTTTTTAAAGGCTTTGCACCATCACAGTTTGGGGAAGCAAGAAAGACATCAACAAAAGAACAGGCAATGGAAGGAACCCAAAATAAAGGCTCCATATTATTTTGTATACCTATATATATATATATATATATATATATATATATATATATATAGGGTGAGGGAAGAAACCCAAAATAATGGTATATAGGAAGTCAAAATAAGTGAGGGGTGAGGGAAAGGATGAAGAAGGGATGACGGAAGAAGGGGTGAGGGAAGAAACCTAGAATAAATAGTATATAGGAAATCAAAACGGGTGGGGAGTGAGGGACAGGGTGAAGTTAGAAGGGGTGAGGGAAGGGATGAATGTAGAAGGGGTGAGGGAAGGAACCTAGAATATATAGTATATAGGAACTCAAAATGGGTGGGGAGTGAGGGACAGGGTGAAGTTAGAAGGGGTGAGGGAAGGGATGAATGTAGAAGGGGTGAGGGAAGGAACCTAGAATACATGGTATATAGGAACTCAAAATAAATGAGGCATGAAGGAAGATGTGGTGAGGGAAGGAACCCAAAATAAATGCTATATAGGAACTCAAAATGGGTGAGGAGTGAGGGATGGGGTGAAGGAAGAAGGGGTGAGGGAAGGAACTCAAAATAAATGGTGAATAGGAAAGGTCTTAAAAGGTGTTTGGAAGCCATGGCTGATGCAGAATGAACCATATTATATCAGTATTACAAGAACTACTTTAGGGGGTCTATAGACATTCCCCCCCCCCGATTCACTGGACACAAATAGGAAAGAACAGGGCCATGAACACTGGCCCCGCTGTCCACATCCCCAATGTCTGTATTGTCAAAAAGATCTAAGCATGTACAATGGCACATGGAGACAGCCCTAGCAACTGATCAGAAACCCTGGCATGATTGGAGCTCCCGATCACATTGAGGCTATACACGTACAGGCCCTTTTCCCAATAAGGATGGACACATGGATGTTGGGAGGTTTGGCCAGTGAGTGTGATTCCACTTTGCTACTGCACATTCAGTCTATGCATGGTGGAAGCAAATATGTGCACACCCCTATTGTCTCCCCATTGGCTTCCTTGCCCAATCCAGGGATCTGTTTTTGGTCTTTATAGCCCAATATAACCAAGATCCAGCCTGCCTTACACAACACAGCCTGCCATAGAGACCCTATTAGAGAGGCCATAAAAAGAGGGCACTGATTTGCATATAATTTTCATATGCTAATTTATATGTTTAGATGCAAATAAAGAAATAGTTATTATAATTTAAATAGAACATAAGAACAAAAGAAGAGCCATACTGGATCAGACCAAGGGTCGATCTAGAGCAATATGCTGTTCACACCATGGCCAACCAGCTGCTCATGGAAAACCCGTCAGTACATTTCATCATAGCGTAGCAGAATGTGACCAGGTGATCTGGGGGCTGTCTTCATGATGGTACATTGTGAGCCCCCAAAACCTTGTGGTTTCGCTCCTGCAGGGTTGCAGCACATCCCCACGCTAAGGAGCGAGCGCGGGGTTTATATGGATCATGGGGGAGGGGGCTGCCACTGCCTGTCCTTCCCTGACTTTCCCCCCCTTACTTTGTGGGGATTGAAGCCAAGGGCAGGGAGAACTTTCTCCCCAGCAAAAAGGAGACTCTTCTCCCCACCCGGAGACAGTGCAGGGGCATTCCAGTGGCCATTCGACTTGACAGCTCGTCGCTTCCCCCCTGCCCAGGCAGACGGCGACCAATCAGAGGGTGCCATCCACTTGGCCATGCCTCTGTCGTGACCCCATAGCATGGTGACAGATGGCGATGCGCCATCCTGGTCACGCTCCAGCCAACAAAATTAAGGTAAGTCCCCAACTCTTTTGCTTTGGCGCTTCAGGGGGAAGCCCCAGGATGCCTGCACGCACCCACCCCAGGGCTTTCATCGCATATAGACAGCCCCCTGGATGCCTGCCTGTTCAGGTACTACCTGTTGATGGCAACAGTGCTTATGGTTCTTTATCTTTAAACTGGATTTGGACAGGACAGCCCATCAAATAGAGGATGATCCTCCATAAAAGAGGACACATGGCCATTGTAGATCCCCATACCAGTTAGGTGCAGAAAAGGTGACTTAGCTGTGTTAATAAGTCATCACAGTTCAAACATTGGTTTGGTACAGGTTATCACCTCACTTGCTGTATTCATTCTTATGCTCTGGATTTGACACATCTACTAAAAGCCAGCATTTCGATTATGAATAGTACATGTATGATTTTCTGCCATCAGTGCAAAGGTCAGGGAGCCCATGTATGAACTGACTGTTTGATCAGAGTCCTCACAGCAGAAAATACATACAGGGCACAAGCAAGCAAGTTAGACTTCCGTGCAAACCCCATGGGAACTGAACTGGAGTAGCACAGGAGCATGATTGTGCTCTTGCGCTCTTCCCATTCTTGCTCGTGCACAGAAGAACATTCTGATGGGTTGAGTTTTTGAACTCTGATACAATATACAGTTTCATTGCTGGTTCCTTTCAGATAACACACTGCTACCTACTGCTCATCTAAGATGCCAAATGAACAAAATTGTCTAAAATATCAAGTTTGACAGAGATTCACTTACCTTTATGTAACAATCAAAACAAAACAGCCATGAACTGCGGACTTATGGGGGGTGACCTTCAAATGGAAAAGTATGTCGCAAGAATCAATGCAAGTGTTAGCCTTTTGTTAAGCCTTTTTGGAGTTAAGAGTTGTTATTCCAAGCAAACAAAGAAGCAAACACTGGTTTCTTTCTCTCACGCTATTTAGGAATAAAAATACCCTACAGATTGCGAGGTGTCAGTACACCCTGTTTGCGTGTGTCACCATACACCATTGATTTTTGAGGCAGTGCAGCATTGCTCTGTTCCACTGATCAATGATTCCCAGTTATATTGATCAACACTGCCTTACTTTTGTGCCTTTTCTCTTTGATTTTTTTTAAAATCAAAGAGAAATAGTGTGCACTTTGTTATTTGTCTAGTTGCGTTGAACAACACAAATCACAGGAAAGGGAATGCCAACATGTGCAAAATGACACTATTTTAGCAACCACAGTGACCTAATTCAAGAATGGTCATAGCCAGGACCTCAGGCACACCACAGGAGTGTAGAAAAACTGCAGAATGTGGTATTAAGCCCAGCGCCTTATTTTGAAGAAAAATTGCCCCCTTTTTGTGGCCACAGTAATGAATTTTGGAAGCAAATAATTGCTTTTTCCTGTTGTGCTGAAGTGCTGGTTTGTATGATCGCAACGTTATGAGTACTAGTGTTGGCACAACATTGGATATTAGCCCCCGCACCCGCCAGATGTGTCGGACTATAATTCCCATCATCCACAGCCAACATGATAGGATTTGTAGTTCAACACATCTGGAGGGCACCAGGTTGGGCACTTAAAGCTGAAAGTTCCACAATGTAGACATCTCTCAATTAATGCCCAAAATTCAATGTTCCCTTCTGTTTGTCTGTTTATATCAAAAGTAGAGGTGGGCATCCTGCAGCTTTCCAGATGTTGTTAGACTCTAATGTCTATCAGGAGCTGTACTCAGGGATGTATGAGAAATTTTCCACTCATTTTTATCAGGATTGACCCCATTCGCACCTTTCAGATCGAGCATGGAATCAAACACAATCTGCGGTCGAAGTCCGTACATTTACGAGCTTGCGATGAAACAAAAAATTAATGTATTCGGCAGCGGGCATACATTTGAAAAATGGGCATAAAAAAAAGCGTAATTTTGAAAAATGCACACAGATACGCTTTAATCAATGGGACAAGAATGCATACATTTCAGAGATGTGCACAATTGATGCATCCATTTGGGAAAACATGCACGGATTTTAATGCAAAAAGAGTAGGGGGCAAAGAAAGCTCACAATCTGATACAGACTCAAGATGGAATTTGGAGAACATCAACAAGCTCACAAGTTGCTGAGTCACACATCCCTAGCTGTAGACCAACATCTAGATGGCCACAGGCTGCCCGCTCCCCACTCTACAGTAAGAGTAATGATCTGTGTCTTACCCATCTTCCGGGGGGAATTGACTGAAGTGTTCATTAGGTAACTTGCATGAATCATATAATTATCATCAGAAGGCATGGAGAGGAGCATGGCTGTTTAATGACAGGGCATGAACGTGTTGGAGAGAAGCAATTACAAATTATGTCAGCTTCGTTGAGGTCACTGGGCACTTCAAAAAAAACAAAAAATTATGGTTCATCCACTTCTAATAACAGTGGCCATTAAGGAGTTGTTGTTGTTGTTGTTGTTGTTGTTGTTGTTGTTGTTGTTGTTTATAAGTTGCATCACATCCAACCACCCAAAATTGTTTCTCCCTAATCCACCAATTCATTGTTTATACAAAGGCCACTGTCTAGCTCAGACTTAGATGAGAAAAAGCACATTGAAACAAGATTATGCTGGTGTGGAGAATGTAGAGAGGGAGCCATTCCTCTCCCTCTCCCATAATGCTAGAACTCAGGGTCATACCTTGGTGGGAGAGTCAGGACAGATAAAAAGGAAGGACCTTTGTTAAACTATGGAATTCACTATCACAAGACTCAGTGATGGCCACCAATTTGGGTGGCTTTGAAAGGGGATTGGATAAATTCCTGGAAAAGGCTATCAATGGCTACTAGTCCTGATGGCTATATACTGCCTCCAGTATCAGAGGCAGCATGCCTATGTACACCAGTTGCTGGGTTGGATGGGCAGGAAAATGCTTTTGGGTGGCCTCTGTATGAACCAAATATTAGACTAGAGTGACCTTGGCCTGATACAATATGGCTATTCTTATGTTCAATAGCTACTAGTCCTGATGGCTATGTGCTACATCTAGTATCAGAGGCAGTATGCCTTTGTACACCAGTTGCTGGGGAACATGGGCAGGAGGGTGCTGTTGCACTCATGTCCTGCTTGTGGGTTCCTGGTCAACAGCGGATTGGCCACTGTGTGAACAGAATGCTGGACTAGATGGACCCTTGGTCTGATCCAGCATAGATTCAGGAATTTCCTGACAATTGAGCATGTTTTACATATGACTTCTTCTTCTTCTTCTTCTTCTTCTTCTTCTTCTTCTTCTTCTTCTTCTTCTTCTTCTTCTTCTTCCATTTATATATCGCCCCATAGCCGAAGCTCTCTGGGCAGTGAATGAGAAGCATGAATGGGCTGTGTATCAACAGAGGAATGTGAATGGCTGTGTATCAATGTAGTGTTGAATGGTGTGTGTGATGGATGCAGATAAGGTACTGCAAACAGACATTTCTGGGGATTTTGGCAGGTCTCCACATGTAGATAGAGCTGAATATCAGGGCTTCAGGCAAGGAGAATGTGATTAGCTAGGGAGGCTTAGAATTAGGCAACTTGGTGTCCTGCAGTTTTTTGGGATGACAACTCCCACAGTCATTGATTATTAGCTACGCTCACTGCAGCTTTTGGATGTTGTAATTTAAAACATCTGCAGGACACCAGGTTTCCTAATCCTGGACTAGGCCCCAAGCTGACCAGATACAAAAGAGGGCAGGGCTCCTGTAGCTTTAACTGTTGTGATGAAGAGGGCATTTCACCAGGTGCTGCATGCATACAAAGGACATTTGCTGAAATTCCCCTTTCAATACAACTGTTAAAAATACAGGAGCCCTGTGCTTCTTTCCATATGGTCACCCTATATACAGGTCCCATTTTCTTTCTCTTTGTCTCACTCACTAAGATGCACAAATGCACACAGACACACAGATCACTTCTGCTCTGTTGGGAGTCCCGCATGGGTTCATTTCCAGACTGAAGTCGTGTCCAAAGCCCACATCCACTCCAGTTTGGACTCATTTATTGAAAATTGGCTTTCGAGATTCCCTGTTTTGCACGGCAGAGAAGCGATTGTGTACATGAAAAGACGAGACAACAGGAACAGGACATGTTTACAAGAAGGCCATTTTCAGACAATTCACAGTTGAAATTAAACATAATGTTAGGAGATTGTCAACCCATTTGGCTGGGTTTTCTAGATCCAGCACTGAGAGGTGAAGGAGATATTTTTATTATTCAGTTAAAGAACTTAACTTCCTGGTCTTATTCTCTGCATCCATGTGGAATCATTCATATATATGAATGATTCCACATGGATGCAGAGAATATGATCAGGAAGTTAAGTTCTTTAACTGAATAATAAAAATATCTCCTTCTTCATCTCTCAGTACTGGATCAAGAAGGTATAAGAAGGTATATATTCTGAAGGTATAAGAAAGAACTCCTTTTTTCTCTAACTATATTAGATTTCCCTCCCCCCCTTCCGTGTAGTGTAGTGATAAAGGATAGTGCAGGGTTAGGTACTGGAGTTGTAGTCTGGATGTTTTGGACTACAACTCCAGCCAGCATGGCCAATGGCGAGGGATTATGGGAGTTGCAGTCTAAAATAGGCTGACCAGATAAAATCCAGGTCAGGGCTCCTGTAACTTTAACAGTTGTAGAGAAAAGGGAATTTCAGCCAGTGTCATTTGTATGCAATTAGTTCCTGGTGAAATCCCCTCTTCATCACAACAGTTAAAGTTGCAGGCACTATACTAGAGTGACCATATACAAAAGAAGGCAGGGCCCCTGCAACTTTAACTGTTGTGATGAAGAGAGAATATCACCAGGAACTAATTGCATACAAATGACACTGGCTGAAATTCCCTTTTCTCTACAACTGTTAAAGTTACAGGAGCCCTGACCTGGATTTTATCTGGTCACCCTAGTCTAAAACATCTGGAGAGCACCAGGTTGCTTACCCCTGGGCCTCCCTAGCCAATCCATTTCTCCCTGCCTGAGGCCTTGACATGGATATATTTATTACATTTGTTTATTTTTTATTTATTACATTTGTATATCGCCCCATAGCCGAAGCTCTCTGGGCAGTTTACATAGGATTAAAACAAAAACAATATACAAAAATTAAAACAGCAAAAACATACAACATACACACAATACACACATACATTTAAAACCGCTACAACAGCCCAAAAAGCTACAAAAACAAAAACAAACCGAGGCTCCTCAAATATTGCCAAATGCCTGAGAGAAGAGGAAAGTCTTGACCTGACGCCGAAAAGATAACTATGTTGGCGCCAGGCGGGCCTCGTCAGGGAAATCGTTCCACAATTGGGGGGCAACCACAGAGAAGGCCCTCTCCCTTGTTGCCGACCTCCGAGCTTCCCTCAGAGTAGGCACTCGGAGGAGGGCCTTAGATGTTGAACTTAGTGTTCGGGTAGGTTCATGTCGGGAAAGGCGTTCCATCAGGTATTGTGGTCCCAAGCCGTGTAAGGCTTTATAGGTTAAAACCAGCACCTTGAATCGGGCTCGGAAACATACAGGCAGCCAATGCAAGCGGGCCAGAGTAGGTCTTATATGCTCAAACCTTCTGGTTCCAGTTATCAATCTGGCCGATGCATTTTACACAAGCTGCAGCTTCCGAACCACCTTCAAAGGCAGCCCCATGTAGAGTGCACTGCAGTAATTTAACTTGGAGGTTACCAGAGCATGGACAACTGAAGCCAGGTTATCCCTGTCCAGATAGGGATGTAGCTGGGCCACCAACCGAAGTTGGTAGAAGGCACTCCGTGCCACTGAAGCCACCTGAGCCTCAAGTGACAGAGATGGTTCTAGGAGAACCCCCAAGCTACGAACCCGCTCCTTCAAGGGGAGTGCAACCCCATCCAGAACAGGTTGAACACCCTCCATCCGGTCAGCGGAACCACCCACTAACAGCGTCTCTGGATTGAGTTTCAGTTTATTAGCCCTCATCCAGTCCATTGTCACAGCCAGGCACTGGTTCAGCAAATCCACAGCCTCACCTGATGAAGATGAAAAGGAGAAGTAGAGTTGCGTGTCATTCTAGAGCTCATGTGAGCCGAGCATATGAAACAGTGGAATCATTAATAAAAAGCTCTGCATGAGCACACACCTTCTCCCTTCCTGAAGTGTTATGAGCTATTTTTGAGAAGATAGGTCTGGGACAGGAATTTCCTGGAAAAGGGTATGCCTGCTAGAATATTGAAGCACCGAGAATACAGAAGCACCGGACATTGAAACATATTATTTGAGGTCTCACTTGTACTAATTATTCTTAAGCACTATCGAGTTCCCCCAGGCAATTAGAAGTTCAACGCCAATGCTACAGGTTTTTTTTTGTCTTTTGGGCAAGAGAACCCTGGAGACTTGATGGTGACCTTAACAATTGCACAATTACAGAAAGGAAGGGACACATGCTTTGCATGAACATGCTCATAGGGATACAATAAGGAAAGAACAAGCACAATTATGACGATTTCTGGCCAGGAGAGGGAGCCTGAACTATCTAACAAGGAGAAGGAAAAGGTAATTCTAGAAAGTCATTTGAGAAACCGGTTTGTACGTGCAGGCTAGCTCGTTCCTCTTTTTAAGAGCAGCTTTCTGGTGCCTTATTTACTCTGACAGCAATGACAAATTCACTTCATTTGGACAGGAAATAAAACCAAGTCTGATGGTTTATATCTTCATGTTGGCTAAAGTGTTTTCATCACAGTTACACTTTGAAGACCAGCTTTCCACCTTCAGGGATTACTTTCTCCATTGACATGTCTGCTGAAAACCCCCTGAACCTCTGACTGAACACCTGAGTCTATAGTGCAAAGAATTGTGGGTATGGCTTAAAGTGGCAAAAACTTGGGAACCTCAGGCAGCTGAAGGGCCCCAGTGCTCTGGCAGGGCCCACTGGTGATGACACTTGCTTGGGAGCCTTCCACCTGATGGTAGCAGCAGTAGGCAGCCATTTTAATTTCTTACAGAGCCTAACTCCTGGGTAGGCTGACCATATGAAAAGGAGGACAGGGCTCATGTAACTTTAACAGTTGTAGAGAAGATATAATTTCAGCTGGTGTCATTTGTATGCAATTCGTACCTGGTGAAATTCCCTCTTCATCACAACAGTTAAAGCTGCCCTCTTTTGTATCTCGTCACTCTAGTATAGTGCTTGCAACTTTAATCGCTTTGATGAAGAGGTGATTTCACCAGGAACTAATTGCATACAAATGACGCTGGCTGAAATTCCCTTTTCTCTGCAACTGTTGAAGTTACATGAGCCCTGTCCTCCTTTTCATATGGTCAGCCTACTCCAGGGCATTGTGGGAAATTAAATCAGTCGCCCACTACTGACAATACTAGGTAAACCTATAGCCACCGATATGGCATGGGGCAGACAGAGGGCACTTTGCTGCAGAGAAAGCTCTGTTCATCCTACATGAACTGATAATGTGCCCTAACCCTTGCCAAATTTATTATTGTGTGGTAAGAGTCTTGAATTTAGACTCGTGTAGTTTCGTCTCCCAACCGTCACTATCCCAATCAGACGAAAGACATGTGTAAGGTCGAAAACTGGCTGCAGCTCCTTTATCTCCTTCTTGCAAGAAGCGACCATCTAGAAATCAAAACCTAGAAATGGTGCTGGCTACAGCTTTTTAGCAACCTTAAATAGTAAGAATCATATGTGGTTCTCTTTCAGTTAAACAGCAACTATTTTCTATAAATTCTGGGTTATCTAAATAAACATAAGCTTCAAAGAATCTTCTGATGTGGATTCAGTTAGTTCTGTCTCTGACTTCTTAGGGATAGAATGCACAAACTTTGCAACCTTGCCAGACATAATGTTGACATAGCTTTGTCTTCGAAGACTCATCAGAGGGCAAAGTCTATTGTAGTATCAGTTTTACTTCACCTCTTGTGCTTGCGTAACTTCGGCATTAGGAATGTAGCGATCATTAACTTCCATATGTGTTTTCCTCTTGCTAAGTTAATTTGAGGTCTTCATGAGACACACTTTATTAACTTTTTAATTTCAGAGGCACGTATAAGGGAATTTTGAATTATTTTATCATTATTATTATTATTATTATTATTATTTACATTTTTATCCCACCTTTCCTCCAAGACTGAGAGTCTGTACTGGCCCAAAGTCACCCAGGAAGATTCAAGGTTGGGTGGGGACTAGAACCTGGATCTCCTGAGTCCCAGTCCAACATTCTAACCACACTGGCTCTCTAGAATGACAACATGATGCAGAAGAAAATGAGGAATGGCAGATGATCGGTCAATCTTTCTTTTAGGAAACTTGTCTGCCATCACATTATCAATTTTCTAAAAGCTGGAGAAACACAACATTTTAAAAGTGTTTGGTTGTTTAAGGAATTTATATGCACTACTCCA
Source organism: Anniella stebbinsi (assembly GCA_029215795.1). Classification (NCBI taxonomy): domain Eukaryota; kingdom Metazoa; phylum Chordata; class Lepidosauria; order Squamata; family Anniellidae; genus Anniella; species Anniella stebbinsi. Next base: position 50,179,135 of record JARDYH010000001.1, read on the forward strand.
GCTGATCCCCATAGAGCAGTAAAAAGCTGATCCCCGTAGAGCAGTAAAAAGATTAAAATACTAGTATCAATAAAAACTAGATAGACCCTGTTCAGATGACACGGTGGTTAAGCATTTTGAGCTAAACATCATGGCTTAGCATTTCATGTGAACCATTCCTAACCATGGTGGGTACATAACAATGGTTTAAACATGCTCACTAACCATTTACTGCAGAAGGTTTAGCAGCCTAACCATGGCTTCATGTATTGTCTGAACAAGCCCATAATAAGTCAGTAAAGGCAAGCTATAGGGGAAGAAAACGGTTTTTGAAAACCACCCACAGGTGGTTCCAGGTGAGGCTTTTAATGTGTAATTTTCTTGCCTCATTCCCAGAATTTACTGGGAGTCCAAATGTTGCCGTCATCCCTTTTTAATTCTTCCACCACTTTTTCTATCTTTTTTCTCACCACAGAAAAACTTCAAGAAAAAAACCCAGCTGCACAATGCCTTCTGATTATTAGCACAAGCACCCACATCTCCTCTCCACTCAGGGCTAACCCTCAGCTGGCAGTTGAAGGATGAACTACAGGGTTCTGTCTTGGGCCAGTATTATTCAACATTTTTATTAGTGACCAGGATTAAGAGAATTGATGGGCTTCTTCTCAAAGTTGCGGCTGACACAAAACTGGAAAGTCCGGCCAACACCCATGATGACAGAATGAGACTGCGATCTTATTTGGACAGGATGGAAGACTGGGCAGAGAGGAACAAGATGTCCTTTGACAGGGAGAAATGTAAGGTATTACACTTAGGGAGGAAAAATGTAGGGTACATATACAAGATGGGGGATTCATGGCTTGGAAGCACTGCATCAGAGAAGGATTTGGGTGCGGTCGTCAATAGCAAGCTGAACATGAGTCAGTAGTGCGATATAGCCACTAGAAGGGCTAACACAGTTCTGGGGTGCGTTAGAAGAAGTGTATCAAAGATGCGTGAAGTCCTCATTCCTCTCTACTTGGCACTAGTGAGAACACACCTGGAGTATAGTGTACGATTTTGGGCATCATATTTCCAGAAGGCTGTTGACAGGCTAGAACAGGTTCAAAGGAGGGTGACAAAGATGATATAGGGACTTGAGGCCATGCCCTATGAGAACAGGCTGGAGAAATTTGGGATGTTCAATCTGGAGAAAAGAAGACTGAGGGGAGACATGTTAGCATTCAGGTACATAAAAGGGTGCCACAGGGAAAAACTATTTCCCATTGTCACAAAAATTAGGACCTGAAATAATGGGTATAAGCTACAGCTACCTAGAATTCAATTAAATATATGGGAAAACTTCCTGATGGTGAGATCTGTACAACAGTGGAACAGTCTGTCTATGGAGGTTGTGGGTTCTCCATCTCTGGAGGTTTTTAAGAAGGGGCTGGACAACTACCTCTCATGGATGGTTTAATTAGTTTTCCTGCACATTGCAGTGGGTTGGACGAGATGATCCTTGTGGTTCCTTCCAACTCCACAATTCTATGATTCTATGAATGGGTTACCTCAGCTTGAACACTGGAAATTAGATGGTGGGAGTTCATGAGGTTATTCTCCCTCAGAGCAAGATAGTTCTAAAATAGCCCTGTCAAGAGAGAGTTGAAAATGATTTCAGAGAGGTTTCTTCTTTATTTATAACTTACTAATTATATTTTAACTTCACCCAATAACCATCATCCTCTGGGCAGAGTGCAAACAATTAAAAGAATAAAATACAATATAAACATGTAAAAGAGTGAGATACAATACAAAATGATATAAATAGCATATGAGTAGATCAATCTAAAGATATAGAAGAACAACAAGAAAAATCTAAAAACTAGTTTTCCATAGTGTGCAAACATGTTTATTTTGCCCCACTGTTGCCTTTTGTCAAACTGGTGTTTTTGAAACAATCAAAGCAGCCATTCACCTTTCAAATCACCTTCAAATTGCGCAGGGGAAAAAAACACCTGTCGCCAGCAATAAGCTTTGATGAAACCCCCAGGATTCCTCAGAACAATCATTTGAAAACCACCAGTGTAGCCCACAAATGTCATAGCTCATCATGCTATTTTCAGGGTGGACATTTTATAGGGTGACCAGATAAAATCCAGGTCAGGGCTCATGTAACTTTAACAGTTGCAGAGAAAAGGGAATTTCAGCCAGTGTCATTTGTATGCAATTAGTTCCTGGTGAGATTCCCTCTTCATCACAACAGTTAAAGGTGCAGGCACTATACTAGAGTGACCATATACAAAAGAAGGCAGGGCCCCTGCAACTTTAACAGTTGTGATGAAGAGGGAATATCACCAGGAACTAATTGCATACAAATGACACTGGCTGAAATACCCTTTTCTCTACAACTGTTAAAGTTACACTAGCCCTGACCTGGATTTTATCTGGTCACTCTAGAAGCTGCCCAGATGTTGGCAGCAGTGATCTCTATCCACACCTCTCAACCATTTTGTGAAACTTTATAGCCCTGTTGACGTCATCTTTCCTCTCCACTGCTAGGATCATGTTACTCTTCTCAGTTTCAGTCTCTTAATCCTTTCACCACCTGCATTATTGTGTCAAGGCACACTAAATTAACTCTGTATTGTCCCCTTTAGTACAGTCCAACCTCCAGGTACCTTCTCGTTCTTCAGTTTAGGCCAAACATTGCTAGGGTGACCATATGGAAAGGAGGTCAGGGCTCCTGTATCTTTAACAGTTGAATAGAAAAGGGAATTTCAGCAGGTGTCATTTGTATATATGCAGAACCTGGTGAAATTCCCTCTTCATCACAACAGTTAAAGCTGCAGGAGCTATACTAGAGTGACCAGATACAAAAGACACCTGCTGAAATTCCCTTTTCTATTCAACTGTTAAAGATACAGCAGCCCTGTCTCCTTTCCATATAGTCACCCTACCATATTCCACCTTGCTCACCCCATTCTCCTCATTAGTTCTTCAATGCCTTTAATTTTCCATTGGTGATGGAAGAACTGCTATTCCAGGCAGTATATAACAGCCCTCCCAATGGTCATGCTGGCTGTGGATAATGAGGCTTTGTAGTCCCAACATACCTAGCGGGTGCCACAATGAGAGAAGGGCAGTATATGCTATAATAATAATAATAATAATAACAATTTATTTCTTACCCGCCTCTCCGTCTGGATGACTATGACTTCAAGATCATTTGTTTAGTCCTAACTAAACTAACTAGGAGTGGGGGGAAGTCATAGTTGTCCAATAAGTCAGGTTAAACTGGAACATATGAAAATGACTTTCAGGAAGTCAAGGATGTGCGTGTGTGGGTGTTTTGTTTTGCTGGAAAATTACTAAATATGGGACTTGTCTGAGAATAACCTTGGTGAAAGGAACTAGCTTCAGTATTTTGACAACTTGAATTTATATTTATTCTGAAGATGCTGTTGTAAATTGCTAATATGACTCATTATAGTTCATGAGGCTTTACAAAGTAGCAGGAGTGGAAGGTGGCTGCTGACTGCGGGAAATAAAATCTCAAGAATTCCTTAGTATTTTGGAAGAAAGTGCAGATCTTTTGCTGAGTAGTTTTACCTTCTGAGCCTCTTTGCTCAGAAATGTGCAACATGCATAATTTGAACTATGTGTCAGGGCAATTAACACTAATTAATATATGCAAACACATTTTTTTGACTCAATGTACCAATTACCTTGGGTAAAGTGAAGCTAAGGCCGGAGGCACTGGGCTGAATTAGCAGATACTTATTGCTGATGAAGCACTAGCCATACCCACAAAGATTATAGTGTGAGATAAGAGTTTACAACAATTCGATAAGAGCCCTTCCCTAAAGTCAAATGAAATTATTACAGTTATTATGCTATATAATTTATATAATTGTACCTCTATCTGTACATCAGTGTATACCGCCCTAAGAACCTTGTTGGGATTTCACATAAAATTTAGGGACCCAAGTTGTCTGAGATACCAAATGCCCTGTGTTCAGGTATAGTGTATGTGTGTTTGTGTGCGCACTCGTAAGCAGTTCTATCAATATGCGCACCCATATGTAGTGCCAAACATGTGCATGGTGCTTTACAAAATGATAACAAAAAGAAGCCCCATGCTCATAGTATCTAAAATTAAAACTGGGGCAGGAGAGTCGGGAGGAGGGCAAATAGAATCAATCCTTGGATTATGATGAGAAAATGTGGGGATCCTGTAATGGAATTGACAAGCTATGCCCCCCAATTTTCCCCACTCTTTTTTTTTTTTTTTGGCCAGATCACACTTCCCCTTATTATAGCTTTCTAAAAACAGTAGCTCAGGGGGTTGAGGCAATAGGTACAGGGGCCAAGCCCCTTCTCGCGCTCCTGTGATTTGGCCAATGAACAAGGAGAGTAAGAGCATACACTCAGTTCAGGCAATGGGGGGGATGAGGCCGAAAGGGGTTGTGCCCCACGTTTCACGGGACAAAGGTGAGTTTTGAGACATATTTACATCCAGCAGCAAATATGCAGCCTGACACAATACGATACATTGGCATCTGTTCATGTAAGTGGAAACACGGCGGGGGCATGCGTGCCGGAACATGAAGATGCATATGGCCAAGAACGAGTAATCAGATCCCTGCTGCACCATCCTTTTCCTGAAGTACAGAGGACTGTGGAAAGCATCCGAATGCACAAATAAGTCCCTCTCTTCATTGAGCTTGAGGGACGAACAACACTAGTTTCATACCGGAGGCCTTCGAAGCCTGGCAGGAGGCCCGTCGGCATGGCAACCCCACACCACAGGCCCTTTCTTTCTCAGCTTGCTCAGAGTTTGTCTGGCCTGTCCCTTCCTCAGCCCAAAATTGCTGGATGGGAGGAGCGTCGCTTTGTCCATTCTTCCTGTTCGACGAGTTGAAATTTTCGTGGACTGGAGAGGTGAGCACGCTTTTGCCGCCTCTGGTCTTGAGTTGCCCACGCGCGCACACAAATGCCTTCTGCAAAGCGTGGCCTCTGCTTTCTAACCTGTATGCTCTTCTGGCGTTTACTTTTAGCACAAGGAGCTATCAGAACATACTACCTTGGAATTGTGGAGGAGGACTGGGACTATGCACCAACTGGGAAGAATCTGATCACAGGACAAAACCTCACAGAGGATGAGTAAGTCAAAAGTAGGGCTCCTTATCGGCACCGAGTTGTAAATGTTGTTTTTTAAGGTTGTTTTCTTCTCTTCATCTCTGTTCCGAGATGTATGTTTGGCTCAGTGGTTTCCAAGTTGGTTGGTTGGTTTTCCCCTCCCCAAAGCATGCCTGGGCAATGAAAAACTTCCGTTAAGCGACCTTAAAATGCATCTTAAGATGTATGGCTATTTAGGGTTGTTGTTTTTAGAGGTAATGTGTTGGTTGATTATTATTTTTAACTGCCTCTCATTGGTTTTGACTGTATATTCAAGGCACAATGCTTCAAATTTCCACACTTACTGACCGGAGGCTTCTCGTTGATTTGGACAGGAGTCCTAACCCATTTCATGTTCCTTGTATTGTAATACAAAGATACTGGGTAGTATCCAACGTTAATGGGATTTAAATCAGCTGTCACTAACGTTAGCTCATTAATCTCAATGGGTCTATTCTATGAAGGACTAACATTGGATACTACCCTCTAGATTAAATCCTTATCATACATAACACAGCGCATCATTAAACTATGGAATTCGCTATCACAAGAGGTAGTGATGGCAACTAATTTGGATGGCTTTTAAAGGGGATTGGATAAATTCCTGGAGGAGAAGGCCATCAATAGCTGCTAGTCCTGATGTCTATGTGCTACCTCCAGTATCAGAGGCAGTATGCCTATATACAGCAGTTTCTGGGAACATGGGCAGGAGGGTGTGGTTGCACTCATATCCTGCTTGTGAGTTTCCTGTGGACAGCTGGTTGGCTACTTTGAACAGAATGGTGGACTAGATGGATCCTTTGTCTGATCCATCATGGCTCTTCTGATGTTCTCATGATATAAATCCCATTGTATTCAATGGGACGTAGTTGCCATGTAGACATATTTAGGCTCAAGCTATATCAGAAAGAGTATAATCGTGCTTCTAGGGAGTAAGTCCCATTGATGTCAGTGAGGCTTACTTCTGAATAAGAATGCTTAGGACTGTGTTGCACATATATAATATGTGAATGCTTATACGTGTCCCTTTTGCCGCTTGCATTTGGATTGGGAAGCCACTGGAGCCCCTTTCAGACATCCTAAGGAACGTGGGGCAGGAAGAAGAGTGGGATTGCATTCACTTTACCTCCATGTGATGAATATAATGTCTGAAAAGAGTCACTGTGCATACAACTGTATGAGTGGATGGCTCTCTCCATATGAATGGGAATCCTGGTGGTTGTTTTTCCCCCAGGGTTTTTGTTTGTCTGAAGAGAGCCCTCCACACATATAGGACTTTTCTACATGAGGCTTTTAAACCGCACATTTACCGAGGCTTCTACTCCCAGATTGTAGACATGAGTTCTCCCCCTCTTCCTTTCTACATGTTCCATTACACAACTACTTGGTGGGGCTGTGTATAGCAGATTTGTGCAATTGCACTAGGTTTCTTTGATGCCATTCAGAAAAAATACTAGACTTTTCCCGTTAGGAAAAACCCATGATAATGGTTGTGAAACACCAGGAAGCCCTGGAGGAGGAGGATGTTGTATGAAGGTCTCACAAACTACCGGGCATGAGGAATCACGAGCACACAATAAAAGCCTCACATAGAAAGACTCATAGTTGTTGAGGATTTTTCCAGACCTTTAGTCAAAGTTACGTAGATCAGGGACAGAGCCTTCCATTGCAATCCCGTTCCTTCCAATGCATGTTCATTCTACACAATGATGTAGTGGAGTCAAGATTCACAGGGGCCAAGCCCTGTGGCCTTTTTAATCCTCAAGTAGTTGATGGGACAATGGATTTTCCCAATAGAAAGTATTTTGGGGTGGCTCGGTCCTGATTGGGGAAGCACGACCCATTCGCTTTACAAAAGTCCTACAAAGACTCATATAAGCCTGCATTTTTTCTGTCCTTGGGCATTGGGGACTATCATGATGAGCGTCTGCACTTCAAAATTTACCGCTACATGACTGGTTCTGCACAAATAGCTTTCTGAAAGGCTTTTTCACGTAGACAAAGGAAAGGAGCATTTGCTTGACTATTTACACATATATATTGTTTGGAATTTTCCCATGTAGGCAGAATGGGGAAAAGTAATGTGGAAAAGCACCCTGAGGGTAAGCCATGTTTAAGATATTAAAAGGGGGAGTCTACACCAGACATTTATTGCAGGATTGTATTGCAGTCATCACTAATGGAGCCCATGATGTTCACTTGGCTCCACCTCTCAGTTTTCCTGGAATATCCCTGACTGCTTTTGTCGCGTTTTTTCCGGCTCTGTCGCTTCCATTCCGAAGAACTTGTGTGGTGTGCCCCACCCCTTTGCGAGGTCGTTGCTGTTCGCCGGGAGTTTTGGGCTCAGTGAACAGCCAATCAGTTGTGAGGGGCATGTGCCTAGGTATCAGAGGTGTGCAGGAGTGGACCAGCCTGCCATTTCTGCCACATGTTTTGGATGGGTATCGGCGTGTTTAACCGCCAAGTGGTTTTTTTAAAAAAAAAATACAAAAAGATCTCTGCGCAGGAGTGCATATTTGACAGAGTTCCTATCCCCCATGTGTTGCTGCTCATCTGCACTTATGCGTATGCCTCAGGAGTCATTACAAAAGAATCTCTGTCCCGATCTGCCCAACAACTCCCACTTCGGCTCATCTATACGTGCAAGTGCTCCCGCAACAGCACTCCTGAAATTGCGGGACATGTCAGTGCTGTGTGCCCCATGAGTGCCAATTACGAAAGCGGGGAACATTGTAGAGCATCCCTCTTCCGTGCCGAAATGCCTGCAGGGGTAGATTAGCCCAAAGTGCAATCCTGTGCATGTTTAGACCCAAAAAGTTTTATGAGTTGTAGCATTTGTTTTCAGTCTAAACATGCATAGGATTGCACTCTTAAACTCCCTGTTTATGTAGGCCGTGAAGAAGTGAGCTGCTTTATGAAACAATGTTGGCCGTGCAAGCTCTCAAACAATTTGTTTCCTACACTGTATTTGTTGAGGCTTTTCAATTTTGTGGAGAAACCTTGGTTTCTACCTATCTTTGAATATTTGGAAATAACCATGGGGAGGAAATCAAGCATAGCTTTTGATCTTGAAGAGGTAGCTTCTTATAGTGAAAAGTGACTTTGGGGGATCGAGTTGAGATGGATCAAACGGAATATGTATATGTAACTGTACAAGGCATTATTCTGTAATCATGTCATGTATGTATGCCTTAATTCAATAGTTTAATTGTCCTTTAGTTGGATAAACATCTAATGCTGAAATGGTGAGTTGTCTTCTTACTCTTCATTCAATTTATAAACATTGTTGCATAGTGCTGGCTTCTGGTTTTTGTGCTGCTTGAAGAGGTATGCGGTGATGGGCAGAGCGAATTCTTAGAATTCCAAAGCCCTAGCGTGCAAAGACAGTCCTTTGTAGGCATTTATTGATCAAATGTAGACCTGCCAATTCTACTCCTTTGGATGTCAGAGTTAAGCAAGCTAAGCTACACAAGTCAAAATATTATAACCCTGTTCACGTGTTCCAAGCTTCGAAAGGCTCTGCTCGCAAGATTGGGCAATAGAGATGAGTGCACTAACTTCTCCCCACCCCCATCACTGTTATCTTCACCCTCTATGTGTAGAGGGTGACTATTTGTAGCAGAGAGAGTTTCCTCTAAATTGCTTCCAGCAATTTAGAATCCTGGAAAATCAGGGTTCTAATTCTCTGGGAGAGCCTCCATGAATAAAGGAGGCTCTCTTATGCATACAGTTTCTACACTAGGGATGCATGAGAATTCATTTCACTGTATTTAAATCTCTGTTTATGGATATAATTAGAGGTAGAAATAAAAATAGAGGTAGAAGTAAAAATGAAAACAACAGAATGAAATTTAATAGGGATAAATGCCAAGTTCTACACCTAGGAAAAAGAAACCAAATGCACAGTTACAAGATGGGGGATACTTGGCTCAGCTATACTACAAATGAGAAGGATCTTGGAATTGTTGTAGAACACAAGCTGAATATGAGCCAACAGTGTGATGTGGCTGCAAAAAAAGCAAATGCTATTTTGGGCTGCATTAATAGAAGTATAGCTTCCAAATCGCGTGAGGTAGTAGTTCCCCTCTATTCGGCACAGGTTAGGCCTCATCATGAGTATTATGTCCAGTTCTGAGCACTACACTTCAAGAAGGATGCAGACACGCTGGAGCATGTTCAGAGGAGGGCAACGAGGATGATCAGGGTCTGGAGGAGAAACTGAAAGAACTGGGCATGTTTAGCCTGGAGAAGAGAAGATTGAGGGGAGACATGATAACACTCTTCAAATACTTGAAAGGTTGTCACACAGAGGAGGGCCAGGATCTCTTCTTGATCATCCCAGAGTGCAGGATGCGGAATAATGGGCTCAAGTTACAGGAAGCCAGATTCTGGCTGGACATCAGGAAAAAACTTCCTGACTGTAAGAGCAATACGACAGTCAGGAATGGAACCCATGAGGTTCAAGAGGCAGCTGGACAGCCATCTCTCAAGGATACTTTAAGGTGGATTCCTGCATTGAGCAGGGGTTTGGACTCAATGGCCTTATAGGCCCCTTCCAACTTTACTATTCTATGATTTTATACTTCTTAAATACACGTTAAGAAGTATAAAATCCCTGAAGATGCTGCCTTCTGTCTTCTTCACACCTTTTCCTACCAACAGCTCACCGCCTCTTGTATCCATGCTGAGAACTCCTTGTTTAAGATCTGTGGCCCTTCTTCAAATTTTCAGATTCCCAATAGTTAGACATTTATAGGGTTTCATTTATACTAAACGCATACAATTAAATGCCGACTTCTCAGTGCACGTCTGTTCTGTTGTGAGGTCCCGCATGGGTTTCTTTCCAGAGGTGCAGCAGTATCCGAAGTCCAATCTATTCTTCCAATTTTGACTCATTCATTGAAAATTAGTATTAACATTTCCCCTTTCTGCATTTCAGAGAAGCAATTGTGTATGTTAAAAGAGGAGACAACAGGATAGGCCGTGTTTACAAGAAGGCAATTTTCAGACAATTCACAGATGAAACATACTCTCAAGAGATCGCCAAACCATCTTGGCTGGGTTTTCTTGGTCCGGTGCTGAGAGCCGAAGAAAGGGATACTTTTATTATTCATTTGAAGAACTTTGCTTCTCGGCCTTATTCTGTCCATCCACATGGAGTCTTCTATAAAAAAGACTCTGAAGGTAAAACAAAGAGCTCCTTTTCTCTCTTACTATTTTAGGTGTCGTCCCCTCCCCCCCCCTGCCCTGTTACCCTTTACAGCCAGTGTGGTGATAAGGATAATGCAGGGTTAGGCAAACCTGCTGTTCTCCAGATGTTTTGGCCTACAACTCTCATATTACTTATTTATTTATTACATTTATATCTTGCCTTTTTTCCTCCAAGGAATCCAAAGTGGCATACATAATCCTCCTCCTCTCCATTTTTATCCACACAACAACCACCCTGTGAGGTAGCTTGGGCTGAGAGTCTGTGACTGGCCCAAAGTCACCCAGTGAGCTTCCATGGCCAAGTGGGGGACTAGAACCTGGATCTCCCGACTCCCTGTCCAACATGCCAGCCACTATAGCACACTGGCATAGCCACCGGTGAGGGGTCATGGGAGTTACTGTCCCAAACAGCTGGAGGACATCAGGTTTCCTACCCCAGCAATAGTCGTGGAGTTCGACTGAAGTAGGCTGACCAGATAAAGTCCAGGTCAGGGCTCATGTAACTTTAACAGGTGTAGAGAAAAGGGAATTTCATCCAGTGTCATTTGTATGCAATTAGTTCCTGGTGAGATTCCCTCTTCATCACAAAAGTTAAAGTTGCAGGGGCCCTGCCTTCTTTTGTATCTGGTCACTCTAGGATAGTGCCTGCAGCTTTAACTGATGTGATGAAGAGGGAATTTCACCAGGAACTAATTGCATACAAATGACACTGGCTGAAATTCCCTTTTCTCTACAACTGTTAAAGTTACATGAGCCCTGACCTGGATTTTATCTGGTCACTCTAGACTGACCAGGGTTCAAATCTGCACCGCACATCGATTAGTCTGCTGAGGAACATCAGAAGGCCATGGCTGGATCAGACCAAAATTTTATCTAATCCAGCATCCTGCTTCCCACAGAGTCCAGCACAACGTTTTCAGGAAGACCCCAAACAGGATACAAGGCAAAAAATGTCTTTAGTTGCCGCTCCACATCAACTGGGATGCTGTGGCATATTACCTCTGAACATGGAGATTCCATATAGCCATCATTTTATTTCTTGATTACATTTATAACCCACCTTTTCCCCCTCTTGGAAGGTATCCAAAGCAGCTTACATAATCCTCCTCTTCTCCATTTTATCTCCACAATAACCCTGTAAGGTAGGTTAGGCTGAGAGTCAGTGATTGGCCCAAAAGTCACTCACTGGTCATCTATCTACATGAAAACAGAATGAGAAGCATGTTCAGGTATTATCCGTATTTTCATGAAATTGGCTTCGGTCCGTCAGGGACACATGATGCAAGAAAAGTAGAGTATACTGTGTCTAAGGTCCCCTCTACAAGGATTCGCTTTTGCGCCTGGTTAGGCGATTATACGCATAATCGCTGAAGCGCATTTACGCCTAATACCTCTGCACGAGAGGCGGCGAGAGGCGGCGAAGCGCATTAACGAATGACCAAAATCCGCTTTACAAGTAGTTAATGCACATAAGCGCTTGTTCACATAGTCAAAATGCGCTTTAACGGCCGGAGCAAAATAAAACTCGCTGTTTAACGCGCATTCGATAATGCGCATAATCGGAGGGATAGCGCGCCTCTACGCCTGATTTGCGCTCCGTTCTTGTAGAGGTAAATTTTTTAATGCACCTTGAAAGAGCTTTAAATGCCTCTTGTAGAGGCAGCCAGAAACTCGCTTTTCATGGGTCACACAGTGTTTGAAAGCCCCGTACCTTGAGGTTGGGTGGGTGGAGAGGCTTGTTCCCTGCCCCTGTCCACGCTCCCTTGCTTAGCAAAGTTAACCGGAAGCACTGAATTAAGCCCCCCTGGTTTAACTCCACACCTCTCCCCTCTCATCCACCATTGGAATATTGTGAAAGATTAAAGTTGTTTTTATGAATATAGAAAACAAGCTGCATTCTATGAATGAGTCAAGCCACTATCCTGACAGATCAGAATAGCAAAACTGCACCTTTAAGAAGGGAGAGAACAGGCTGCATTCTGTGAATGAGTCAAACCCCTAGTGCGAAATCCTGCCTGATCGGAGGGAGCTGCATTCTGTGGATGGGAAAGCAGCCCTACTGTGGGGAAACAGACCAGCACTGATTTTCTCAATGGAAAAAGTTGCTACAGATTATTATCATTATTATTATTATATTATTATTATTATTATATTTGTTTATATCCCACCTTTCCCCCCAATACTGGGCCTCAAGGCAGCTTTACAAAATTAAAACATATACAATTAAAACATATAAATAGAAATGTACAAAAGTTAAAAAATCTAATTAAATGTAGTTCCATATTAAAACATTTAAAATACAAATAACAATTTAAAAAAAGTCCAATGCATAAACAGAGGTCCAAACTATTTGCCAAAGGCCTGCCGGAACAAATTTTTTTTTTGCCTGCCTCTGGAAGCACACCAAGGGGGGAGCCGGTCTAGCTTCCCTGGGAAGGGATTTCCAGAGCCTTGGAGCAGCCACCGAAAAGGCCCTCTCTTGCGTTCCCACCAGGCATGCCAGTGATGGTGGTGGGACCGAGAGAAGGGCCTCCCCTGAAGATCTCAAAGCACGGGCAGGCTCATAAGGGTGAATACAGTCTTTCAGATAATCTGGAGTTCTCAATAGGTAAATGCTTGTAAATGTGAAATAGTGCTAAGTGGGAAGAAACCTGTGTCCAAAAAGAGGGAATGGAGAAGAAAAAGGGGGAGGCCCCATCTCTTGACTGGTAGGTCACTTCCAGATCACAGCCAGGCCACAGAAATAGGCATGCCCAGGATTTAATGTGGAGGGTTGGGGCACCCTGTAGCAGAACCACTTGGGAGCCCCTTTAAGGAAAAAAAATGCACTAAAAGGACTTTCCAAAGATGCAGCTTTTCCCGAGGGAAGCTGCAGTATTGCTGTGGATTGGCCACAATGTCATGTGTCACAAACGACCCTGAAGTGCTTTCCCTCCGCACTAAATCATCGGTGTAGAGCAGACCCCAGTGAGCTTCAGAATACACAAGTATTCTTGCACATACAAATGCAGATACAGCATAGGGTTTGTTCAGTCTATTTCTTTTGTGTTCTATAACACAGGCAGGTGCTAGAGAGCAAGCCATGTGCTCCCAGCAATGGAGGAAGGTCAGAGAGAGAGAGAGAGAGAGAGAGAGGGTGCCTCTACAAGAGCGATTTAAAGCTCTTTCAAGGCGCATTAAAAATTTGACCTCTACAAGAGTGGAGCGCAAATCAGGGGTTGAGGTGCTTTTTCTGTCCGATTATGCGCATTATCGAATGCGCGTTAAATAGTGAGTTTTAATTTACCGTGGCAGTTAAAGCATCTTATGTCCATGTGAACAAGCAATTCTCCGCATTAAACACCTCTGAAGCGCGTTTCATACAACTGGTAAGGCAACCAGTTATGTGCTTAACTGCCTCCCGTGTATGGTGATTTGCCGTAAAAGTGATTGTGGGAAGATGCGCATAATTGGACAACCAAGCGTCAAACCAAATTCTTGTAGAGGGGACCAGAGAGGAGATGAAAACCACATTGTAATCTATAGAGATCCTAAGGCTAGCTATGTCCAAATTTTCCATGCATTAACTGTCTAACTGCAATACTGCACCCTTCCTATAACTTGCAGATGAGATTGCAATATTTCCAACAAGATGAGTCCAGAGTGTGCTACAGTTGAGCTCCACATTCCATGGGCTTTTTACTTCTGCAGACTTTGGGGTTCTCCCTGCTGAAACATTCCTCTTGCACATGGGCGATGTTTTTTTGACTACAGAAAGATCCACGCTCAACTCTCTGAACTTTGGAAATAGAGGGAATTATATTATGGTTTTAAAGAGAAATACGGTAGATTTTAGTCTTTTAACTGTCTTCTTACCTTTTCTACACCAGGAGCCCTCTACCGTGATGGAACAAGTGGCAAAAGCAAAGAAGACGATTTTGTTCTTCCTGGAACTAATTATACATATACATGGCCAGTTACGGACGAATTTGCACCTACTTCGACTGATCCACAGTGCCTGACTTGGATTTACCATTCACACATCGACACGCCCAAAGATATCAACACTGGGTTAATCGGACCACTGCTAGTTTGTAAGAAAGGTACAGAGCTTAGAATCCTGGAAGCCCCACGGGCGGTAAGGTTTGGTTTGTTGGGTTACAAGACATGCAGGTCTGCTTTAAAGAATTCTGATGCATGGTGATATCCAGCAGAGACAATCAATGGTAGATAGGATGGTTGAGCAGTCTGGTCCGTTTCTGGGCACAATCAATGGTACAGCTAGGCCTGGACTTCAGGACCAAAGTCTGGGCCTCTCCAAATGTGTCTGGTGATTGGGGCAAGAGCAAATAGGTCCACTGTCAGCACCTGGGGCATGCTGGGACCTACCAGGACCGACTCTGCTTGTCCGAGCATCCTTCGTTTCTTCCTATTTTTAACACTTTATAGACAGGGAGCAGCCAGGCGGGCATATACATGGTTAGAGATGCTGCTTTTTATTATTTGTACTTTAAAAACATGTTGTTCTTTTCTACAAGAAAATGGTCTTTATTCCCAAGTCAATGTGTTTGGCATCAGGGCAAGAGAAGCAAACTCCATTTTATTCCTGCCGTCGTGACGGCTCTATGATTTACATGAGTTTAAAATGCAAAACTACACATCCTCAGAGTATTTCTTTTGTTAATCAGGTTTAGCAAAGTGCGTTTGTTTTGTTTTTGCTCTAACATATCAGGATTGTAGAAGCAATTGTAATGCATGGGGTGGTGGTTGGAGACTGGAGAAGAGAAATCTTAGTTCTGCGCTTCACAGCTGAAATAATGCAAATGGTGAAATTACCTCTTCATCACAACAATTAAAGCTGCAGGAGCCCTGCCTTCTTTACCTAGAGTGACCAGATACAACAGAGGGCAGGGCTCCTACAGCTTTAACAGTTGTGATGAAGAGAGAATTTCACAGCTGCTGCATGCATACAGATGGCACCTGCTGAAATTCCCTTTTCTATACACCTGTTAAAGATACAGGAGCCCTGTTCTCCTTTTCATATAGTCACCCTATCTAAAGCCATCATCAGCACCCTAGCTAGATCACAGGGCACAATTCAAAGAGCTGGTTATTACGTGTACAGCTCTAAATGATGTAGGACGAGGATACTTAAGGACCTTATTAGCTTGCCTGTTCATTAAATGCTGATGGGCATGCAAGAGAGATCCTTCTCAGCAGCCACATCTAAGGGCTTGTTTATACGCCCTGTTTAGCTTGTGGTGGCTGCGAGTTGGCGCTGCGTTGTTTATATGACACAGCCACCAACTTGCAGCCACCACAGGCTTTTCCCCAAAAATTGCAATTTTTAAAAATCACTGACCTACTGCAACTTTTTCCTTTACTCCGAGGGCACCACCTTCTTTGCTCTGTCTGCTTGGTGGTGACCTCGCTTCGGATTGAGGCTGGGGGCATTCCAGGGGTGGATCGAGGTCCAGGGTAAGTTGCGCGAAGGCCAGGCAGGGGGTGGGCATGATGAGTTGAATGGCTGCTGGTGCTGCAGCTTTTATGACTGGAAAGCCCATGCTCCCTCCTGTGTGGAGATTTACCTTTCCCACCCCGCAGCTGCAAGGCTACGGGGTTTCGAGGGACCGAGTGGTAAAGCGTCATCGTCAAGACACCTGTGGAACACTCTGCCCAGGGAATCTTGTCTTTGCCCCTCTCTGATGGCCTTCTGCTGACTTTTCTCTTCCATCAGGCTTTAGGCCTACCCACTTGAAGACTTCTTATTATATTTTTATTGATCTGCAAAATTTGCTTTTTTAAGGATCGTTAGGCAATACTTCAGCATCAGTGGCCGACGACTCTAAAGGCTTTGCCCTGATGTTCAGCATTGTAGATGAAAATCTCAGCTGGTACGTGGCTGAGAATATAAATACCTTCTGCTTAGATCCCAGCACCGTCGATAAAGAGGACGAGGATTTCCAGCTCAGCAATAAGATGCATGGTGAGTCGATGCAATGGGACACAAAACTCATTTTGCAACTGTAAATAGATTTTTGGGTGTGACTTCTAGCTGCTATACATCTCTTAATTCAAAAACCTTGAAAACATAATCTGGGGTTGAGTCAGGGTTTGAGTCACAGTATTAATGCTTTCCACTTGGTCTACTTGCAGCTTGAAATGCAGGCCATGCAGGACTGACTAGGTGCCTTCACTTTTGAGTGGTGCCTCTCACTTGACATTTGACACAGAGGCAGATTGCTTAACTCTGTGCTGTCTCAGCTTCTCATCTGGTGCAAGAGAGATAATGAGCTCCATCACACCAGCGATTTAGCACACTCCTGCCATGCCTGGTGTGCGG
This sequence comes from Anniella stebbinsi, assembly GCA_029215795.1. Classification (NCBI taxonomy): domain Eukaryota; kingdom Metazoa; phylum Chordata; class Lepidosauria; order Squamata; family Anniellidae; genus Anniella; species Anniella stebbinsi. The sequence goes on from JARDYH010000001.1 coordinate 50,195,807, forward strand.
ATTTGCTGCACGGTATTCACATGACGTCATGACTGTCCTGCTGACACCCCACCTCTTTCCCACCCTTTCCTAGAACGCTAAAAGTCTGGATTATTTTCCCTAAGTGCTTTTAATGCACCCTAAGTCTCTGTGTAGTTTTAAAGGATCTGGGGGCTTGAATGGATTGCTTCAGGTCCTGGCAGGGAAAAACAATCTCTCCCGGCAGCCGGCTCCAAGCGTCAACATAAAACCCAAACCTTGCATCTCAGGCTCGAAAGTGGTTTTTTTAAAAAATCATACAACGCCTGAATCTCTACAGAGACAGGATTATACTCCCCCAATGCCCCCAAAGAGCCAGACTAAAGGGTCGTTCCATTTTTGCCTGGCAGAAAGGCAGTCTGGTTGAAATACTCATCTGCCAGGACCTGATTGGAGGGAGAAAGAGAAGGGGAGGGGCGGAATGGAGTGGAGTGGAGTGGAAGAACGAAGGGGCGAAAGAGCAGCTATTCAGATGAAAGGGATCATAAGCTTGACGTGCTTCTGCCTCAGAGGTAAAAAAAAATATGGAGGCAAAGTGGGGGGTAATTAGGTGTGATGGAGGTCAATGTTAGAAGCAACTCACTGTGAAATACCTTTCATCCGTGGTTGTCAGGAGCCACAGGGGGGAGTAGTGTACCTAGGACCCTGGGACAAATGACCACCCAGAAAGTTTTATTCCTGTCGACCTGCTGGTGCTATGATTTAAGTGAGCTTAAAATGCAAAACTGCACATATGCAGAATATTTTTTTCAAATCAGGCTTTGCTAACACCTTTGTTGTTCTAACTTAACAGGAATGTAGAAGCAGTTGCAAAGCTTAGAATGGTGGTTGCGGAGGGTAGAGGGGAGAAGAGAAATTTTAGGTACGTGCTTTACAACTGAAGTAATACACTTGGTTGTCTAAAAGGGTCCCTCGTAAAGCCAGGATCTAAAATTACCTAGCTGCACCACATACTGAGGCCTAGGGTGACCATATGGAAAGGAGGACAGGGCTCCTGTATCTTTAACAGTTGCATAGAAAAGGGAATTTCAACAGATGTCATTTGTATGCATGCAGCACCTGGTGAAATTCCCTCTTCATTCCAACAGTTAAAGCTGCAGGAGCTGCACTAGAGTGACCACATACAAAAGAAGGCAGGGCTCCTGCAGCTTTAACTGTTGGGATGAAGAGGGAATTTCACCAGGTGCTGCATGCATACAAATAATACCTTCTGAAATTCCCTTTTCTGTGCAACTGTTAAAGATACAGGAACCCTGTCCTCTTTTCCATATGGTCACTCTACTGGGGCCTGAACTGGGAAGCTTGGGTTCTCTGTGCAGCTGCTGTGTGTGTTGAGCCACTGAACTGCATGTTGCAGCATCTGCCTGGGCAGTTTAGAATCCTGAGGCCCTGAACAGACCTCAGCCACCCAGGCTGTTTACTGGGGGCATTTCTATATGAAGCTTTTATCCCAACCTCTAACGGGGCTTTTGCTTCCAGATCCTTTGCGGGATTAAGTTTGGTTCCTTTACACGTGTTTTTTTTTCCAGGGTTTTTCTTTCTCTGCCTTTCTATATGTTTCATGACACAACCACTAGGCGGCACTGTGGTATAGCGGAATTGTGCAATTCCGCTGGGCTTTATTCAGAAAAAAAAATGCCACACTTTCCTCTCTAGGAAAAAGACATAAGCATGAGAGAGACCCTGGAAGAGGATGACATCGTGTAAAGAACAAGTACATGATCACAAGTAAAAGCCTCTTGTAGAAATACTCTGGATCTTCCTGGGCAGGAAGAATTAAAGAGGATTTCCTGGTCCCATTAAGCCTTCCCTGAGCAGCAACACACCTTTAGTCCTGACTAGCGGGGATTGTAGTCCAACACATCTGGAGAGTACCAGGCTGGGGAAAGCTGCTGTAACTCATGGAGGGTAGTTTCTTCTAACTATATTTATGTGTTTGTAGCAATTAATGGCTATGTTTTTGGAAACCTCCCTGGCCTGGAGATATGTACCGGTGAACTGGTGTCCTGGCATTTGTTTGGAATGGGAACCGAGATCGATATTCACTCTGTGCATTTCTTCGATCACACCTTCATTAACCGAGGACACCGGGCCGATGTCGCCAGCCTCTTTCCAGCCACCTTCCTCACAGCAGAAATGGTCACAGAGAATGTTGGAGAGTGGCTTTTGACCTGTCAAGTCAATCATCACGTCAAAGGTACAGGATGGTACAAATGAGATTTATAGACCGTTCAAGAAATAGCAGTGCACTGGATATTCAGCATTACGGTTAGGCCGCACATCACCATCATCATACAGCATTATATCAGTGTGCTTTACAGAGTACAAGGGGACAGTTCTCTGCCCCAACGAGCTTACAATCTGAATTTCAATACAGGGGAAAGAAACGGTGGAAGGGGTGGAAAGGAGAGGCTAGGGTAAAAGACAAAGCAAGACGTGGTGTTGCGGGTGTACATGCTGAGGCTTAGAGGGCTTCCGGACACAGGGTTACTAGCATTACCGATCAAAAGGCATTGTGCCCCCTATTCCACCTTTTCCTCCTTAATGGATTTTTTTCTGGTAAGAAAGAATATGGAATCAGCAGCACACAAACACAGAAGGATTACAAATGGAAGGTGATGATATCTCCCCCTCCCCAACCCCCAAGTAAAGTTCCATGTTTGGGGCAGGGCAATTGCAGGATAAAAGCCTCATTTGGAAGTGTTTTTGTCACAGACTGAGTTACAGGGAATGTATAGGCTACTTCGAAAGATTCTTTCATTCTGGTTGTACTTTTGTATTGTGGTTTTAAGCTTCCATATTATATTTTATGCTGTACTTGTGGTTTTAACTTTTGTGAACCGCCCAGAGAGCTTCTGCTGTTGGGCAGTATAGAAATGAAATAACTAAACAAACAAACAAACCTAAACGTTCTCAAAATGGCAGATAACCTTTAAAAAGAAACCTAAAATCCATGTTCAAGCTATAACTTTATTAGGACCATCCAAAATTCTACAAAAATGTGCAAGCTTCCAAGTTCTCCAGAACTCTTCATTGGGTTTAGAGCAGGGTGAGGAACGTATTTCTGCTCAAGGGCTGAATTCCATTTTGGAGAAGCTCTCAGGGGGTCATATTCCAGTGGTGTGCAGGCTGAAGACAGCGGAGGTAGGTCCGACAGTACAAAAAATACAGATATATTGTAGCTCAAAGCTCTTACCTGCCAGTAACTAAAGCCTTAGGAGAGGCATGTCAACCTTTTAGAATGCACAAAAGCAGGGAAACCTTCCAATAGTGGTGGTTTCGAAAGGGGGTGGGACCCTCTGCCCCCCCCCAAAGGGCTGGATCGGGGACTTCACAAGGGCCAAATTTCATCCCTAAATTTCCCCACCCCTGGGTTAGAGGGTGCAAAAAGCAGGGAGTGGAGTAAGAGAACCCCCCTCCCAATTTGGCCAGATGTGGTAGCCATGAAGTTTGGAATTTAGACAGACCCAGTCTCAAAATAGAGATTGCAGAGCGAATGAATTACGCAGTGGCAGGATTTGGAGGCACCAGATTACACCTAGCAATGCATTTTGGGATAGAGGATCAGCAATGGTTGATCCCCATTTCTGAAAACACTCTGTGCTTCTCTACATTAAGCAAAAAAACCTGCGTCCCTACCAGGGGTTCCTGGTTTGGGTTTCTTTGTAGGATTACAATTGGCTCCTTTATAGGGCAGACACGTGGTATGAACTGAGAAAAGTCTTTCCTCGGCAAATTTTATATTTTCTCTGTGTTTCAATTTACAGCCGTAGATGGCACTGTTGTCATAGTGCTAATCTGGCATTTCACACCGCGGATAGATTGAAATAACATCCCTTTTCGCGTTATCTCTGATCTGTTTGAAAGTGGGGTAAAGGGGGGGAAGCGCAGGAGATGTCCTGGGGGATGATGATGTCATGTAAAGGAGCCACTAAGTTCTGTGAGTGACCAGTCATGAGTGTGCAATAAATTGCTCATGTAGAAAAGCCCAGAGTCTGGATGTAACTCTGATCTGAGACAAGTGTGAATTTTTAAGTTTATTTTTCTCACGGACTAGCATAGCTAGCTTTGTTTATGTGCTTTAAAAACAGATTGAAAATACTGTTTAAAAGTACAATAGCCACAATAGCGTTGGAAGTCAATGGCTGCCCCCAGTCCAAACCCTGAGATTATCCCATTTGTGCTGGGAGTTTCTGAACGACCCAATCATACCCAGTGCAAAAATGTTGCAGAATTACCCATCTCAAGCAGAGGCTCATGGGACGGAAGCGAGGCTGAGATGCCCTGGAAATCTTCCTCTGAGGATGGGACCTTCAGGCTCATAGGAGCTTTTATTAATGATTTCTTTTATTTATTTCTTGTGACACACTAGCACAGGGGTCCCCAACTTTTTTGGACCCATGAGCACATTTGGCGATTTGAGGCACTGCTGTGGACACCACCACACAATGCGTCTCCTGTCGCGTCTTTGGAACTTAGGATGCATCTTACTCAGCAAAACCTTTTGTTTCATGTCTATTGGACACCACAACGTCTCTTTAATAAGGGGTTGTCTAATTTGGCTAATTGAGGGCCGTGCAGTACAGCGAATGCTTCTTTCAAACATACATTTTGGCAATGCCCAGTAATTGCCTCTCCTTGGGAGGAGCTTATTACGCAGGTACATTTTTTACAGGAACAGTCTGTAATATTCACTGATGTACATGCTCTTTTAAATTATTTACCTGCTTCATGGAAATTAACAAATGGTTGGCACAAACCCGTGCCCTTTTGACAGCTAAAAGACTGATATTACAATACTGGAAGGGTAAACACTCACCTACTGTAATGTAAATGATTGAGGACCTCACAACGCTTTCAATATTTGAATAGATGGCATAAAAAGCCCAACTTAAAATGGATTCTTATTTGGATATTTGGGTCCCTTTTGTTGAAGCCTATGTATCATTGCTAGAAATTTATATGCGTTTCATTGCTAGAATCATAGAATTGTTGAGTTGGAAGGGACCACAAGGATCATTCTAGTCCAACCCTCGGCAATGTTCAGGAAAGCCAATTAAACCATCCAAGAGAGCTGACTGTCCAGCCTTCTTAAAAATAAATAAATAAATAAGTTTTGCGGGTGCCACATTGGGGACCCCTTCATGGGCCCCATAGGAGATGCCCACAGGCGGTGTTGGGGACTCCTGAACTACCTGTTCTCTTTTGGCACAGTAACATGCCCCAATGAGCCAGTTTAGAAGCTACAGTTCAGAAGCTACAATTGGGGAAGCTTGTTGTGTGGGGAGGCCAACATAGATTAAATGCTCTTCATGTGTGCTTTCTGCACTGCAGCTGGTATGATGGGATTATACAACATCAAGGCTTGCGGTCAAAATATTACCGAGCCTGAACAGAGTGGTCAGGAAAGAAGATATTTTATTGCCGCTGAAAAAGTTCTTTGGGATTACGGACCTGATGGCATCGATAAATTCACTGGGCAGGCTTTAAATGCTACTGGCAGGTAAGCGTCCCAATACGTTTATTCCACTTTTTCCTGTGTTTTCTTTGAACTGAAAACTGAAATACTCACGAGCGCAGGCCTCATGACATGCTTATGCTTTAGGAGCATAAGCTGTGAGGCGGAAAGTTTACGATATTTATTTGTCACATCTGCACGCCTTCCTTCCTGAAAGAAGCACAGGGCAGCATACACAGGGCTATTAGATTTTATCCTCTGAACAAGGATTACTATGCAATGTTTAAAGTTCCAGATTTAAATCGCAGCTCAGACATAAACTCACTGGGCAAGCCACTTTTTCATAGCCTCAGACACTGACCCACCATAAACAAATAAGCTATACTAGTGGTATGTTTGGCCGGATGCGGATGTGGCCTGCGGAGCCTCCCCATCAAACTCACAGCCTCTCCTCTGCCCTTCTCATGTGTGCAGCAACTGGGCATTTTCAGGGATGATGACTGCAGGGGAGGGGAGGAATAACCCTTCCCAGTGGAAGCTTTTTAAAAGCCTAATTACAGCACAGGAGGTTTTTCTGGGCAGTGGTGTGTGTGTGTGTGTGTGTGTGTGTGTGTGTGTGTGTGTGTGAATGGAGGCATGTCAATGAATGTGTGACTGGGTTCAGACAACACAATAACCAATGGTGGTATAAATAATCGACGGTTGGTTATTTAACCCACCGTGGATTATCGTGTTGTGTGGAGGGAGGTTTTTTAACCAACGGTTGGTTATTTAGCAGAAATGACCAATGCAAATAATCAACGCTGTGCAGAGTTGCATTTCTGAACAACTGGTGGAGGGCAGTTGTGTGGAGGACACCATTAGTTATTTCTGCAGCCACAGTTGGTTATTTCATCAGCCACAGAGTTGCAAGGCAAGAGTGGTCAAACCAGAGGCTGTCGTTCTAGTCCTGCTGGCAGGATACATTGTCGGCAGGAATGACTGATGGGATACTAGTGGGAAGACTGAAGGAGGGAGAGAGGATGGGGGATGAGTGAGTCAACTCAGCGTGGACTAATAGTCAACTCAACGCTGATCCTAATCCACACCACCATTGATTATTATCATGATGTGGGGGAGCACACCCTAGATAAACAACTGTCGAGTTGATTATTATCTCACCATTGACCATCATGTTGTCTGAACACAGCCTGTGTGTTATGTGTGAAAGGGTGTGTGTATGTGCTTATGAAGAAGAGAGTGTGGGTTGACCCTGCCCACTTTTGGCAGGTGAGGCACCTACCTCTGGTGTGCGGCCTCCGAACAGTTCCTCGAAAGGGAATGTGGTCCTCAGGTCAGAAAATGTTCTCCACCCCTGATCTATGCAGATATATGCATCAGGTTTTGTTACCGACGTTGTTTTTGCACTCGTGGGGTAATGGGTAGAGTTTGGCTTGAATATAAGAAAAGTTTAAAATCTCCACTCAACTCCAAAGCTTATGAGAAACACATGGCTGAAAACAGAACACTGTCGCCTCCTCCTTCTCGCCCCACGGATATCTGTTAGAGAAATAAAATATGCATTTTATTCCTCTGCACATTGCCAAAAGAGAGAAAAGGGAGAGACATATCTCTCCCTTGAGCTAAACTTCCTCATGGGGTTGTTGTGAGGTTAAAATCGCAGCCTGGAGCTCCTGAGAGGAGAGGTGGGATATAAAAGAAATACACTACTTTGCATAATGTTTTGTCTGTTCCAAACAGAGAATGTTGACGTTCTGCTTTAAACTGTGCAACGGAAATTCATGGCCATCTTTATAATCAGCATCAATGCTTTGCACTTTCACAGTGACTCAGCACCTTTCTTTACACAAGGCGATGAACGAATAGGAGGCCGCTATTGGAAAGCTCACTATGTGTCCTACACTGACGGAACGTTTGCCAGGATGGAACAACCTGAAGCTGCTGCTCACCTCGGCATGCTTGGTACGCTTGATGGTTTCAAATTTTGAATCTTCTCATGGTACTGGTTCCAATCACACCATTCCCACATTCTGAGAGTGCTTCACCTGAGCAACGGCCAGTCACAGTGAAAGTCTAGCCTAGTTCATGGAGCCAGTAATCTAAGGCCTCATCTACACCAAGCAGGATATTGCAGTATGAAAGCAGTATATAAAAGGCAGGAGCCACACCAAGCACGATATAGCACTATGAAAGCCATATATGGTATGTGTCTATGGGGGCCCCCAACAGTTGTCTGTGCACTTCAGTACCCCTATAAAGCAGTAGTGTGGCTCCTGCCCTTTATATACTGCTTCCATACCCCTTTCATAGTGCAATATCCTGCTTGGTGTAGATGAGGCTTAAACCTGAGTCTTGGTTACACTACACTATACTGCAGGTGAGGGTTCACGTGCTTGCATGGTGTCCCCCTGACATCTGTTTCTTTTATATGCATGGAACTTTAAATCATGGGAACTACCACCACCATTAGCAGTCTGAAGTGGTATCACCAGACACAGTTTTACCAGTGAGAAATAGCTCAGTATCTGTTGAACAGCTGCATTTCCTATAGATTTGGGGAGAGAATTAGAACAACATATAGTGCTTTCCATAGCAGCGGCTGTGTGGTGGGGAGGGAGATGAGCCAAGTGCTCTGGTGCTACCCTCAAGGTGGTGTGGATGAAATGTGGCAAGCTTCATCCTCTCAGGAAAAAAAAAACTACACACTCTGCCTGCAAATTGCGCCAAGAATGAAAAAAGCTTATTGTTGATACTCCCATTATAGTCAACAGTGAAATAGAGGGTGGGCAACTTGTAGCCCTTCAGATGTTTTGGCCTACAACTCCCAGCAGCCTTCACCAGCATAACGAATAATGATGGGAGTTGTAGGCAAAACTACCAGGATGGCCACAGGTTGACCACCCCTGCTCTAGGAAATGAACTGAGGCAAGGCCCCACCTCAGATTTAAACTGAAACAGTTTGGTGCCTCAAGCCTCCAATGGGGGTTCCAAGGTGAATACTTTCGCTGTTCTCAGCCCTCTCTCTCTCTCTCTCTCTCTCTCTCTCTCTCTCTCTCATATATATATATATATATGCCTAAAAAGGAACTAGGTACCCACTACCCGCAAGCTTACAGTCTAAAACAGGAATAGGCAACTGTTGGAGGTCCAGAGCCCTTTAAAAAACATTAATGGGAGCTTAGTAAGAGCCTCATGTAAGCCTTTTTGCCTATTCTAAAATGAGATATAACAAATACATAAAAATGTAATCTCTAATGGGGAAGCAGGGAGAGGGGTTTGGTTTGGTTTGGTTTGTCGTTTAACTTGGCTTTTCCCACAAAACGACTCAGTTCTCATCCCATGTTTAAGGCCCTGTTATCAAAGCTGAAGTTGGAGATACCATTTTGGTTACTTTTGCCAATAAAGCTGACAAGAACTACAGCATGATGCCCCATGGAGTAGCTTTCAGCAAATCGTCGGAAGGAGCCCCTTATGCAGATGGTAAGTTGCAGCTGTGATACTACTCCATTTTATCTATCTAAGGCCATGTCTACACCAGCCTTGTATCCCGGGGTTGTCCCTAGGTCATCCCTGTGCGTCCATATGATGCACAGGGGATCCCAGGATCAACCGGGGACAACCTAGGGATGACCCTGGGATAACAGAAACCAGGGATATCCCGGTTTTTCCATGGTCCCAGGACCATCCTGAGGACCGAAGCTGGTGTGCTGCGTGCTCCCGGGTCCTAAAACAGGCACGGAGCTGCATGGGGTGGCTCCATGCCCATGGGGGTGCCCCCCCAGCAATTTCACCATCTCTGGGATGGTGGGGGTGGGGGATTTTTTTAAAAATCTTTTTCAGCGCGGGGCCGTGGGGCTCCTCTTCTTTTTTTAAAAAAAAAGGCGGCCGCAACGTCCTTCTTGCCTTCCGGGACATCGCGCTGTCTAGATACTGGGGGAGGATCGTGGAAGCAAGTAAGTCCACAATCCTCTCCCTCCCTCCCTCTACACCCTTAGGTGGAGATGAGCCCTAAGTCTATCTGTCTATCTAATTTGTGTTCCACCCATCCCCCAGGGGTTCAAATCACATACGTAAAATGGATTCCAAAGAACTACCTGAATGGCAAACTCTCATATGTAGTATTTTTCCTTTTGCATGGCAAACTCCCATATGTAGTATTTTGGTTCCAGGCCTTTTTTGTTCTCAGAACAGCTTTGTAAAGAAGGTTACAGTAAGAGATAGTGACTGGCCCAAAGTCACAGAGCAAGTTTCATGATTGGATCTCCCTGGTAAAAGCCTAACACTCTCCATTGCTTACATCAAACTGATAGAAGCAGCATTATGAAGCCATTGCCAGGTTTTTTATGATGAACTTAACATTTTTCTTTTGGCGCACAAGAATTTTGTCATCATCTCTTGTGCTGTGAGCTTTTCTTCACAGAGCTATTAATCACGGTATCTACTTTTGGTTCCATCACAGAATTGAGATCTGAGCTCTACACAAAGAGCTTTTCCTTTCCTGCTTTTCAGTTGCATAATGTCTAGGTTGCGCTGTGCTATAGTGGAATAGCGCAAATAGACAAGTAGTTCTTTTGCATTCAGAAATAATACCCCATTTTCCCCACTCTAAAATACAACAATGAGAAAGTGCTCTTAAAAAACAGAAGCAAAACTGGAGGATCACGACCTGGTCTGCAGGATCCTTAAACACCCATAAATAAGAAATCACACACGCACAATAAATGCCCTGTGTAGAAAAGCTATGATTTAGTCAAAGCCCAATCCATAATACCAATTTTTAATGTAATATTGACATGATGAAGCCATTCACTGTGCCCTCCCTAGCTCACTTAACACCTGAACCTTTCTAGATGAGCTGATATTTCAACACACATGGGTGCATCCATTTATTTACACATTTTAACACTGCTTTTTCTTGGAAAACTATGCCGAAAGTGGTATACAATTTCTTCTTAATATATATATATATATATATATATATATATATACCAGCTTGAAGAACAGTCTAAATTCCAGAAGCAAAATACTGTAAGAAAAAGATCATTCACAAGGCCTATCACTAAAAAGGGAAAAGTCACCTGGAAAAATTAGTATGTTCCAACTAAAGTGTTGCATTTAAGTCCCATTGAGTTTTATCTGAAGACATACTTAGATCATCTCTTATTCTTCTATCTGCATGTTTTCGTGTTAATTTTACATTTAGTAGCAGTTTAAATTTGGAGAGTGCTTTTTGACTTCCCTTTTGTTTTAAGGACATCAGAAGCCAGGAGCTCATGTTCAACCTGGTGAGACCTTTAAGTACAAATGGAGGGTTCCTGAAAGTGTCGGTCCAACAGACAATGATCCACCATGCCTCACCTACCTATATTATTCAGCATCTGATCCAGTGATGGACACCCAAACTGGTCTCGTGGGGCCTCTAATAATCTGTAAGAAGGACACTTTGGAAGCTGATGGGACACAGGTACAAATCCTAATGGATCCATGCATTCTGAATGAATGAGAACATATGCTGAACCAAAGGGTTGGATGTTCCACAAATCCAGTTCTGAACTGAATTATATTGATTGAGCCCCCTAAAACTGTAAGAATTTAAGAATTGCACGGTTGGATCGGAACAAGCCCAATCTAGTTCCACTTTATTATTTATGCTTATTTATTTATACTACTTTGATACAGCTTAATATCCTAAAATCTCTAAGTCATTCACAATTTGTATATAATACAGTATAAAACCAATGTAAAACCAGCGTTAGAATTTTTAAATAATAATTTAAAAAATTACAGCAAGACAGTCATAAAATGGAGCACTTTTTTTGTGAACTGCCCATAATTTTTGTGAACCGCCCAGGGTGTATATGAGAGACTCTTTGGCTGAATTTGGACGACACATTAAGCAATGGGGGGGGGAGGGAACAATCGTCATTTGTGTTGCTTATTGTGTCGTGTGGGGAGTAACAAATCATGCACACACAACTGACAGTACACTAATCGGGAGAAATAAACAACGGAGAGAAACAATGGGCTTGCACGTTGTTTAGCCCGAAGCCCCATTGTTTAACGTATCATCCAAATCGAGCCCCCCTCTGCCCGTGGACTATTCCGTTTGGGGATAGAGTTCGCTGGCCGGAGCAGCCGAAACCCCCCCCCCCCCCGGCCGCTCTATACAGCCGGCGGAACTCACGGTGCATGCTGGGATACAGCTGGGGGACAGAGGGAGGGGGAGGGAGGAGACGCTGCAGCCAAAATGGCCGACAGAACATCAAGCTGCACAAGCATCGGCGTTTCAGCATGTCTTTTGGGGAGCACCACCTGCCTAACACACGGTCAGTATGCTATTTACCCCTCCGTTGCCTAATATGTCGTCCGAATTCAGCCTTTGTGTCTGCAACAACAGTGGCCAACCAGGTGCCCCTTGGAAGGTCACCAAAAGCATAACAGAGATAGGTGCACACTCCCATTTTGTATTTTAGTACAAAAATATGACCCACCAGTGTAGTTTTATTAGTGGATGATCCCTATGCAGTGATCCTTTGTGTTCTCCTATTTAAAGTATAAGCTGAGAATGTTTTAATTTTAATGCATGTTGTTTATGTTTTGACTGCAGAAAGGAGTAGACAAAGAATTCTATCTGCTCTTTACAGTCTTCGATGAGAATCTAAGTTTCTATCTTGACACAAACATAAATGCATTTACTGGAGACCCCTCCAAGGTTAATAAGGAAGATGAAGATTTCCAAGAATCCAACAAAATGCATGGTATGGCGGGGGGTATCCTTGGATGTTACATAACAGAGGTTCCCATCAAGAAGGAGGAATTAGGGAGAGGAGAAGGCTAAGAGTGTGGGTATGATAGCTCTTTTCAGTATCTGAAGAGTTGTCGTGCAGAAGAGGGCCGCAAACCAGTTCTCTGTCATTCCAAACATGAAATAATGGGCTTAAATTACAGGATTTTTTTTATTGAACATCAGGAAAATCTTCCTAATACTAAGATGTGGTGGGCTCTCCATCGCTTCAAGCAGAAGCTAGACAGCCATCTGTTAGGGATGCCTTAAACTAGATTCCAGCACTGAACATGGGATTGTGTTCAATGGACTAAATGGCGTCTTTCAATTCTTTGATTGTATGATTCAATGACCCAGTTCGTGTGTAATGACAACCCATGGCTTAATTAAGCCCTGGGTTGTTGGTTTAACCGATGATACAGTCACCAGATGATTGAGCACGTCATGGGTTGATTTTCCAATTCATGGATTATTTTGTACCGCCCCCTCACTGGCTCCCAGCCAGTATCCTGGGAGCCTTTGCAACACCAAAGAGTCGTCTCTATAGCCTGAGAAAGAAACAACCCACAATTCTAGGTGGCGACAATGACAGCCCATGGCTTGAACAACTCGCAGTTGACAACTTGACAACAACCCACAGTTAACTCAGAGTCCCAAATTTGGATGTAATAACAACCCTCGATTCAACAACCCATGGCTTAATTAATTAATTAATTTTGTTTTAATTTATTAAACCCATGCCTTTAATTAAGCTATAGATTGTCATTACGTGTGGACAAAGTCTATGAGAGAAGAGCAAAACCCACCTCATTGCCCTTGTCTCACTACCCAAAATATTTTTAAAGCAGCTTCCTCCTAACCTGGCTCTGATACCAGAGAAGAACTGAACAGGGAGAAAATTGTTTACATATATGGATCACACTGAGATCAGGCAGGGGAGGGGTGGGTTTCACTCCCCTTCCTCCTATTGCTTTTTTTTGTTAACATGTTTTTGAAGTTTTTTTCCCCGTTTTATACAAATGAAAAACTGCCCAATCTTCCCTTAATCTCCCTAATTATTTCCCCTCCAATCATACCTACAAACATAGTCATTATTTGGTCTGATCTGAAATGTGAACAACAAAAATAATGTGTCTGTTGTCATGGTAAAATCAAATGTGTGTGGGAGGGAACATTATGATGCCTTCCTTGCTCCCACTTCAACGCTTAGTCAGTATCAAGAGACAATAGCAGGTAAAAGGAAATTAAATAAATCACAAAAGAAAAAGTACAAAAACAACATTCAAAATAAAATGTGGGTTATGGAATAATCTGAATGAATATATCATGACCGTCTTGCCCCTCTGCATCATCGGACTCAAGTGTTTATGTGTATGAGGATTGTTTCTTTAAGTGCAATCTGCAGGGCATCTCAACTGTATATGGTTCCCTAAAATTGCTCAGTCTCACAAAGGCTGCCTGCTCTGCCACATCCGTGACCCATTCCTCATGGTGTAGATTTACTCCTCCATGCTGGAAAGTCTGGTGTGACTTACAACAGAGTTGCCTTATACAGAGAAAACATGACAACCCAGCATTTAATATTGGAGGCAATGAACACAAGCTAGAGCCAGTTTAGAAGAAGTACAAATCAACATATTTTATTATTGTTTTTATACAGCTCATCAGAGAAGTCTATCTAACCCTGTTTAACTACAGCCACCCCCTAATGCTGGGTGCATGAATGTAATTAAGCAAGTAAAGGCCTGAGATGTGGTTATGTGATATCTTGCACAGAGGAAGTACAAGGAAAAAAGAGAAAAGGGAGGGAGCAGGGAAAAGGAACTGGAAGTTACAGGACAACAAGGGGTGAACTAGACAAGAGTCTGGTGATACAACGTGTTCCTTATTGCCCTCTGGTGTCTGGAAGCATGCAGAGTTCTTATTCAACATTCCAATGGCAAAAGGGGTGTGAGTATTAAAAGTGAATTTCAAGCATAGGCAATCTCAGGAAATACCCCTGGCAAGTGGTGTTGGGAAGTATATATAGACATAATTAGCGTCAGAGAAGAGATCTACCTTGGGTGTCCGGGTGTCCAGCTTTACACAGGAGAGTCTTCTATTCAAAGGTGTCCTCTATTTGAAGGGCTGTCCAGTCCAAGGCAGGTTTAAAGATTAAAAAACAAATAAGAAATCATAAAATGAGATCCAGCACGGTGTAGTGGCTAGAGTGTTGGACTGGGAGTCGAGAGATCCGGGTTCTAGTCCCTCACGGTCATGGAAGCTCACTGGGTGACTTTGGGCCAGTCACAGACTCTCAGCCCAGCCTACCACACAGGGTTGTTGTTAGGAGGTTACAGTGGAGAGGAGGAGGATTATGTATGCCGCTTTGGGTTCCTTAGAGGAAAAGAGATGGGATATAAATGTAATAAATAAGTAATTAAATAAGGGTGAGTAGGGGCCCATGAACAGTTATCACATGATCACATCAAATCCTGTACATCTCACTCCACTAGGGTGAGATGTACAGGATTTCTATTTAAATTATAGTAATTATTTCTAAATTTTCATCTATAAGATAAATTAGCATATTAGCATATAATTGGGAGAATATGACTATGTATGAACTTACTCAGCAAGGGCAGCAAGCAAGGAATCCTAACTTTAAGAAAGATATTATGGCACCATCGTTTCCACTTATTTCCTATGTTCTCAAGCCGTTCAAACTTTTGATCAAATTACGACCAAGTACAGTTGCCTCTCTCTCTCCTGGCTAATACACACACACGAAATAACACATACACATACACCTTTTATATGTAGTATAAATGCATTCATTTATTTATTTACCTTCTATATCCCCCAATAGATTAAGTTTCTGGGCAATTCACAAAAATTAAAATCACAAAATATGGCATAAAATACAATATAAAATATAATGGCTTAAAACTGCAAGGCTAACGTGCAACCAGAGTAAAACCTAGCAGGAGTGCAGAGATTTAAAATACAACAGCAGATTTGAAATAGCAGAGCAAAAAACTGGAATGCTAAAAATGCTTGGGAAAATAAAAGGTCTTCACCTGGTGCCGGAAAGAGTACAACATAGATGCCAGGTGAAACTCTCTAGAAAGCTCATTCCATAACTGGAGTGCCACAGCAGAAAAGGCCCTTTTCTTCGAGGCTCAACTTCTGCAATGCACTGTACATAGGGCTACCTCTGTGCCTAGTCTGGAAACTTCAACTAGTTCAAAATAAGGCGGCCAGGCTGGTCACTGGTACATCTAGGGGTGACCATATCACATCAGCTTTAAAGTCACTCCACTGGCTGCCAATTAGTTTCTGGGCAAAGTACAAAGTGTTGGTTATTACCTTTAAAGCCCTACATGGTTTGGGTCCAGGTTACCTGCGGGATCACCTTCTCCCATACAATCTGCCCCGCATGCTCAGGTCCTCTGGGAAGAATTTATTACAGCCGGCCAAGACTAGTCTGTCAACTGTCACCCAGAGGGCCTTCTCTTCCGCTCCCAGACTGTGGAACAACCTGTCAGGAGTCTTCAAGAATTTAAGAGAGCTATAAAGACTGATCTCTTCCGGCAGGCCTACCCAGTTGAATTTTAAGACTTTGTTGATTTTAATAATATATTCATTTTATATGCTTTTAATCAGTTTATGTATTTTATATTGTTGGCATTGATGCTGTTCCCCGCCTCGATCCAGAGAGAGAGGTGGGTAAGAAATAATAATAATAATAATAATAATAATAATAGTTATTGTTATCGTTATCGTTTGTTATTGTCATTATTTTCCTGGTAGCCAGGAATTTTTTACTCTGTATTTTTTACTCTGTCATTAGGTATTGAACTCCTTCTTAGGCAGTTTTACTGTAGATGTTCCATAACCTTATTGGTTATACACTATAATTAGTGGATTCCTTTGTTTCTTTAGTGACCTTGATTTATTATTATGTATAAACTTCTTCTTGCCTTTATTTTGTTAACACTATTTTGAAATAAAATAAAATTTCATCATAAATAATACATTCCCAAGACAATGCACTCAGAATAACGAAGGGCACAATCCTATGCGTGTTTAGACAAAAAAATAAAGTCCTACTACTCCCAGCATGCCCCAACCAGCTTTCTTTCTGTCAAAACCTACATAGGATTGTCCCCTTAATAAATGTAAGTGAATTAAAATTCATGACAATAATCCAGTGTGATCTTCATAATAGCAGCTCTACCCTTGATCTCAGTGGGAGGTGGATTGCATCTTATCCAGGGAATTGTGATGGTAGCAGAAGGGTGAACATTAATTGCTATTCTTGCAGAGCTTCCTAAACATGACCAGCACTGTCGGAGGACAGTGTTGATTTCTTATTAGAGAGCCAACACGTGGGCAACCTCTGGTTGTTGGAGTTCAGCTCCCATTAGCACCAGCAGGTAAATTAAGCTTCATTAGATGGCATTCTCTAAAACTGAAGTGCTCCCAGCTAATAGAACTTTAGCAAGAAACTTGAAGTAGAGGGATGCACTCTTGGAGTGTGTGTGTGTGTGTGTGTGTGTGTGGAGGAGGGGACTGGAAAAAAGGCACTACTTTGCAAAGGGTTTCACATATCATCCCTCTGTTTCAGGGGTGGGCAATTTGTGGGCCTATAGCTTGACCTTGAGCTTCCCTAAATGCGTGATTTATTGCACGTTCATGATTGTACACTCACAGAAGTTTGCGGGTCCATTGCACAATGTTTTCAACAGTCAGGAAATCTCCCATGCTATGCTATGGAAATCACACATTTTTTTAAAAAAAGAGATAATGTGGTATTATCTGGGATATTGCGAGAACTCTCCACCACTAGATGGTGCTGACTCATTAAAACACAATGGGACCATTTCAAGAAGGAAAGTTTTCCATTTGAAATCACGTCGTCGCATGTGAAGGAGTGCATTGTGGTGGTGGGAATATTGCGAGGAAGAAAACCCCAGTAAGGCTGTGGGATTTTTCCTGTGTTTAGAGAAGCTTCCAATTTCAAAAGCTCTGTAAATATCAGTTCAGACCTCAGGCAAGAGTGATATGTCTTCTCCCCCCCCCCTCCACCTATCGCCTATTAGGAAAGGGGAGGGGGGAAGGAGATGAAATGGGATGTCAAAAGAGAGGAGGGAGTGCAGGAAGAGAAAGAAAAGGGATGGCCCCATACACTTTGGCCCTAACCCCATCCATTGGCTATGGCTGGGAATGATGGGCTTTGCAGTCCAGCATATATGAAGGGCACCAACTTTGGGAAGAGTTAAATAGGTGGTTTCCAGATGGGTAGCCCTGTTAGCCTGTTACTGCAAAAAGCAACAAAGAGTCTTGTGGCACCTTACAGTCTAACGCATTAGTTGTGACATAAGTTTCCGTGGACTACAGCCCACTTCAACACAGGCAAGTAGATGATTGTGACCGAATGCAGTTCTAATCTGCAAATGCAGAATAGGTCTGAAGCTTTCCTAACCTGACTGTTTTCGCTTCCTCTTTTCAGCTGTCAACGGCTACCTGTTTGGCAACTTGCCGGGCCTTACCATGTGTGAGGATGATCAGGTATCTTGGCATATGGTTGGACTAGGCACTGAGACGGACATGCATGGTGTTCATTTCCAAGGGAATACCATCCACTTGAGCGGCACGACAAGGGATACCCTCGCCTTGTTCCCTCACACGTCGGCAACAGCGCTGATGCAGCCAGACCGTGTAGGTAGGTTGTAGGAGCGGAACTTCAGCATCCTTTTCCCACCTGGCACCAAACCTGTCCCCTTTGTGTTCATTTAAAATTAGGGATGTGCACTGGATCGGACCCGATCCACGATCCGAGTCCAGTCCAGTGGGAAATCGGATAAATTATCCGATTTCCGATCCGGCAGCTGGATCGGCCGATCCAATCCGAACCGGTCCGAAAAGGCTCCGAACCGGTTCGGCGGATCGGCGGATCGGCGGGCGCCCACTGGCGCCCACCACCGCTTCCATTGGCGGGCGCCAGCGGGCGCCCGCCGATGAAAGTGGACAGCGGGTGGGGGGAGGAGGGGAGCGCTTACCTTCTCGGCCCGTCCGCTCCCGTCCGGCACTAGCAGCTACTACCAGCGGGCTCCGCGGCCTGCTCCAGGGTGGCGCGCCGGGTGATGTCATCACCCGGCGTGCTACTCTAGAGCAGGCCGTGGAGCCCGCTGGTAGTAGCCGCCGGCGCCGGACGGGAGCGGACGGGCCGAGAAGGTAAGCAGGGGGTGCGTGGAGGGGAGGAGGGGGCGCGCGGAGGGGGGATGGGGGCCCTTACCTTCCCGGCCCGGCCGCTCCCGTCCGGCGCCGGCGACTACTACTACCAGCAGGTTCCGCGGCCTGCTCTAGGGTGGCGCGCCGGGTGATGTCATCACCCGGCGCGCTACTCGAGAGTAGGCCGCGGAGCCCGCTGGTAGTAGCCGCCGGCACCGGACGGGAGCGGACGGGCTGAGAGAAGGTAAGCAGTGGCGGGGAAGGGGGCTTACCCCCCCCCGGAGCCGTCCGCTTCTATCCGCTGGCGCCCGCGGGCGCCAGCGGATGGAAGCGGACGGCCCCAGGGGGGGTAGGGAGCGCGGGGGAGGGGGCTTACGTGCCGGGGCCGTCCACAGCGGATGGCCCCGGGGGGGGGAGGGAGTTAGGCCCCCCCTCACCCACCCGCCGCCATTTTTTCCTCATAGACTTGCATTGCAATGCAAGTCTATGGGGAAAAAAATGGCGGCCGATCCAAAAATTTACGATTTTTGGGTCGGGATCAGACTCGATCCGGTCCGGGGGGCCTCCGATTTTGTCCGAACCGGTCCGGGACAAAATTGGAGGTCCCGATCCGGGTCCCGATCCGATCCGGGGGGTCCGTGCACACCCCTATTTAAAATGCATCTTAAAATGCATCTTGGTTGGTTCTGAAATGCTGAAGCGTTTTTTAAAAAAACACCATAGCAGTGATATTGATTCAGAGGCCATACTTTGAACCTCCACTTCGAATGAGCAATCCCTCAATCAATCAATTATGCATGCCCTAGTTATACCCAGACTGAACTACTCTAATGCACTCTGTGTGTGGCTGTTTTTGAGGATGACTCAGAAACTTCAGTTGGTATAGAATGCAGTCATAAGAAAATAACATAAGGAGTGCTGTGCTGGATCAGACCAAGTGTCCAGCTAGGGGTTTCCTACATTGAAGCAAAACGCTCGTACAACCTTCTTCTAGAGCCTTTGCGGGAATATGATCAACACAATACAAGTGCTTCCCCCCCCTCCCCCCCACACCTTTTTTTTTTTTGGCTGTATAATTTTGAGCAAGTGCCATATGTTCCATTTATACAGCCAGTAGTTGGCGCTGTGATATTGTGCGTTTCCAGAAATATTGCTTCATTTTTGGTGAGTTGAAAAAATGGCGGAATGAAGTTTAAAAACGACCGGAGAGGCACCAGAGGTTGACGATATTGTTAAAAAGACGCACCAATTTTTGTGAGTGACTGACCATGAGTGCGCAATAAAAGCCTGGTGTGAAGAGAGTCCTAGTTCAGCATTCTGTTCATACAGTGGCCAACCAGCTGACTACCGGAAACCAACAAGCAGGACGTGAGTGCAACAACACCCTCCCACCCATGTTCTCCAGCAATGGGTGTACATAAGCATACTGCCATTGATACTGGAGGCAGCACATAGACATCAGGACTAGTAGCCATTGATAGCCTTCTTCTCCAGGAATTTTTCTAACCCCCTTTTAAAGCCACCCAAATTGGTGGCCACCACTATGGGATTTTATTCTGTGCTCGGGATTGGACACTCCCATAAATTTATGGGTCCTTTAAATGACGTCGTCAACCTCCAGGACCTCTCCAGTGCTTTATAATTTTATTCCAACCTTTTTCTTATCAGGGAAAATGCACTATTTTCCCTGCATGGTGCCCCAGTAGGTCAATGTAATTGTGCAATTCCGTCATATGACAGCTATATACCACAGCGCCATCTAGTGACTGTATAGTGAATCATATAGAACATGCAGAGAAAGGAAATCCGCCCCCCCCAAAAAGCACATCAGCACACGTAAAGAAGGCGGTCTCAGTTCCACAAAGACTCCAAAAGCAGAAGCCCCATTAATGTGTGTGATAAAAGCCTGGTGTAGAGAAACCCTACGACTTGTGGAAGTGAATTCCATAGTTTAACTATACACTGTGTGAAGAAATCCTTCCTGTTATCTGCCCTGAGTCTCCTATCAGCCAGCTTCATAGGATGACCCCAGGCTCTAGTACTATGAGAGAGGATGAAAAATGTCTCCTTATCCACTTCCTTATACCATATGTAATTTTGTACACTTCTGTCCTGTCTCCCCTCACTTGCCTGTGTTCTAAGCTAAACACCCAGGGCGGTTTACAACAGGAAAAAAAACCCAGTTAAATGTAAATACAACACGCAATAAACAAAACTTTTGCTAGAGTCATAGAATTGGAAGGGGCCATGTAGGCCATCCAACTCCTTGCTCAGTACAGGAATCCAATTTAAAGCATCCCTAAGAGATGGCGATTCAATCTCTGCTTGAGTATCTGCAGTGATGGACAGCTCACCAGCTACCTAGGCAGTTGGTTCCATTGATCTTACTTTTATACTGTTAAGTTTTATTGTCCCCTGTGGCTGTTTGGTGCATTCCCTTGCCTTCCTTATTGTTTTATTATGATTTTATCAGAATGTAAGCCTATGTGGCAGGGCATTGCTATTTTATTGTTTTACTGTGTACAGCACCATGTACATTGATGGTGCTATATAATTGATGGTGCCTTCCTGTAATTTAGGGCCTAATCTACACCAAGCACGATATTTCACTATAAAAGTGGTATTTAAAAGGCAGGACCACACCAAGCAGGATATAGCAGGATATGGTATGTGTCAATGGGCCCCAACGGTCGTCAGTGCACTTCAATACCACTATAGAGCAGTAGTGTGGCTCCTGCCTTTTATATACCTCTTTCATACCACTTTCATAGTGCAATATCCTGCTTGGTGTAGATGAGGCCTGGGCCTCTTATTTCGTTTCCTAGTCTTGTATGATAGAGAAGCCAAAAAAAAGCCAAAGGCAAAGAGGTGGAACCAGAGAATAAGATTTAATAAAAATAAAATATACTGCCGTATAAAATATACTATCGTTTCGGACGATAGATTGTCCTTCTTCAGGGCAGTTTAATATCACAACACCTCTCATATGAGTGAAAACCTCCTATGCTCTGCATATGAGAGGTGTTGTGATATTAAACTGCCCTGAAGAAGGACAATTTATTGTCCGAAACGCTTTGGTAGTATATTTTATTTTTATTAAATCTTATTCTCTGGTTCCACCCCTTTGCCTTTGTCTTTTTTTGGCTTCCTTCCTGGGGTTCTTTTCCTATTGGCTCTTGTATGACAGAGAACAGGTTGCAGCTCTCTTCTGTGTGACAACCCTTTAGGTACTTGAAAAGTGCTACCGTATCCTCCCTCAGCCTTTTCAAGGCTAAACATATCCAGTTCCTTCCCTCTTTCTTTACAGGACTTAGTTTCTTGTCTTCTGATCATCCTTGTTGCCCGTTTCTGGACTCCTTTCAAATTGTCTGAAACTTTCTTAAAGTGCTGAAATGGAGATAGTATTCGAGGCGAGGTCTGACCAAGTGCAGAGTAAAGTGGAACTATTACTTCCTGTGATTTAGTAATTTCGCTTTTATTGATGCAACTTAAAATTGTATGTGTCCTTTTTGCAGCCACATTACCCTGTTGGCTCCTATTCAGCTTGTGGTTGACTACAACTCATAAAATCATAGAATCGCAGAGTTGGAAGGGGCCTACAAGGCCATCGAGTCCAACCCTCTGCTCAATGCAGGAATCCACCTTAAAGTATACCTGACAGATAGCTGCCCAGCTGCCTCTTGAATGTCTCTAGGGTGGGAGAGCCCACGACCTCCCTACGTCATTGGTTCCATGGTCGTCCTGCTCTAACTGTCAAGAAGTTTTTCCTGATGTCCAGGCAGAATCTGTCTTCCTGTAACATGAGCTCATTATTCCGTGTCCTGCATTCTGGGTTGATCTAGAAGAGATCTTGGCGCTCCTCTGTGTGACAACCTTTCAAGTCCTTGAAGAGTGCTATTATGTCTCCCCTCAGTCTTCTCTTCTTAAGACTAAACTTTCCCAGTTCTTTCAGTCTCTCCTCATAGGGCTTTGTTTCCAGACCCCTGATCATACCATGATCCTTTTCACACTTAGTACTGTCAAGCCTAGTATCCCCCATCTTATACTTCTGCATTTTATATCTCTTCCCGAAACAAAGAACTTTGCACTTGTCTCTGTTAAATTTCATTCTGTTATTTTCTGCCCAGTTTTCTAACCTCCCCAGATCATTTTGGATTTTGTTTCTGTCTTCTGAGGTATTCGCTATCCCACCCAAGTTTGTGTCTTCTGTAATTCGAGAAGCATTTCCCCTCACCTCTTCCTCCTAGACCTTAATAAAAATGTGGAACAGTACAGGGCCCAGGACCAAACTCTGTGGCACCCCACTTGGTATCTCTCTGCAGTTTGATGAGGAACCACTGAAGAGCACATTTTTAGTATAGTTATCCAGCCAGCTGTGGAATCATCTAGTAATAATAATAATAATAATAATAATAATAATATATCCATTTATTACCCGCCTCTCCCAACGGATCGAGGCGGGGAACAGCACCAAACACAAAATACAAAACTGATTAAAAGCACATAAAACCAATACATCATTAAAATACCAATAAAACACCAATAAAACACTTTAAAATTCATCTGGGTAGGCCTGCCGGAAGAGATCAGTCTTTATAGATCTTTTAAATTCCTGAAGACTAGTGAGTTGGCGAATCTCTCCTGGCAGGTCACTCCACAATCTGGGAGCGGCAGAAGAGAAGGTCCTCTGGGTAACAGTTGTCAGTCTAGTTCTTGTTGACTGTAGTAAATTCTTCCCAGAGGACCTGAGCGTGCGGGGCGGATTGTATGGGAGAAGGCGATCCCGTAGGTAACCTGGACCCAAACCATGTAGGGCTTTAAAGGTAATAACCAACACTTTGTACTTTGCCCGGAAACTGAGTGCCATCCAGCACATAATTAACGAGCTTGCTAATCAGGATGTCATGAGCACCTTGTCAAATGCCTTGCATATGCTATATGCTCCTCCTTGGACTCTGCACTCTGTGGATTTCAATCTTCTTGCTAAATCTAAGAGTGTCATCAGGCGAACGTTTTATTGCATGCTTGTTACTGGCCACTCACAGTTTTTCGCAGGTCCTTTGACAACAACACCCGCCTCCTGCCGGTCTCCCGCTCCTTCTGCTCTATTTTCCATGACAAAATAAGACCTGGTAAATACAATTTTTTTTTTAGGTGAAACTTGCCGCCATTTCCTGCTGTGTGCAGGAAAAGCAGCGCAATAAAAACACCCACTGACTGGGGCCACGTGATCATTGCTGCTTCCTCTTTCTTCCCCCATGTGAAGAAAGAGGAAGCTGTTTGTCCCTATTGTGGGACAGAAAAGCGACGGTAGAGAAATGTGATTTCCCCTCATCTGATGACGCTATAAGATTACCTTCTCTATTTCATACCTCCCTCCCTTTTCTCTTGCAGCTGCATGCAGTTGCTATGCCCTTCCACCTGAGATGTGATTTCCCACCTAGTTTTACATTCAAGTGCTCCTTAACAATCATCAATTGACCCTGGATTTTCTCAGTTGAACCTCTTTTCCTTTTACTCCCTCTCAACTTCTCTTGCCTTTAACTTTAGATTGTTTTGTTCTTTGAGTTTTGGGCTTGTTTTGTTCTTTGATATATATATATATATATATATCTATATATAGATATATAGATATATAGGTATAGTGGCAGTGCTTGGCAATTTGAGGTACAGTCATAAAAACAACAAGAACAATAATCTTTTTCATCAGCTAGCATTGTGATTAAATGTCACGATTTCCTTTCAGGGACTTTCCAGTTGGTTTGCAGAACGTTCGACCACTTTACCGGTGGGATGAAGCAACTGTACGAAGTTAAGCCCTGTGGCAATATGCCACATGATGGGAAGCACTATGGGATTATGAGGACATATTACATCGCTGCGGAAGAAATGGAGTGGGATTATGCTCCTGACAAGAGCTGGGCAGAGAAGAAGGTGGAGGCAGCGAGCAAGGAGGAAAGGTACTGACAAATGATGTTGTGCTTCCAGGTCAAAGGGCATAGCTTTCTGGCAGATTTGAGCATTGGCACTTTTAGGGTTGCTATTTATTCATGGCCAAAACCCAGGAAATGCATCACCAAAAATCAAAACGGGCACCTATTTGCACATTTGCATATGCAGATTTATATGTATAAATGCAAATTTAGAAAGCATTTACTATAATTTAAATGGAAATACAATACATCTCACTATAGTGAGAAAAACTGTGGCCAGATGGCCACCTGCTGTCCAGGCGCAAAACTTTTTTGATGAGCAACTTGATGACAGTTTCCCTTCCAATGGCTCTTCTACTTTAGCCCAGACATTGACTTGACAACCCATCAAATAGAGGGCAGTTCTCTGTAAAGTAGGACACCTGGCCACGCTAGCAGTTCTCTCTTCGGAAAATAAACTCTGGAAAGAACTCTGGAGCAATCTCAAAGTAGACCAGCACAAACATGTTGTGAACCATCTTGGGGGAATTGTTGAATTTGGAAGGTAGGGTGTAAATTATATTAATTAGAACAACTGAACTACTAAAAGTGCAGGCCCCAATCTAGCTAGTCTAAGGACTAAGGTCCATTAAACCAAAGGAACAAACTACTTATGTGACTTATAATGTCCTTTTTGTGCAGTGGAACTTGGAAACTGAGCATATATATATTTACTTGGAAGTATGGGGTTCATCAGACAAGCGTTTTATCGCACACTTGCTATTGCCCACTCACAGTTTTTCGTGCGTCTTTTAGACGACGTCATTCGCCTCCCTCACGCCTCATGCTCCTTCTTGCTTTTTTTCCATCACAAAATGGACCCCTTTTAATCCGACCTTTTTTTTAGGAAACAGGATGTGCAGCCATTTCCTGCTGCGTGCAGGAAAAGCGCCATGATAAAAACGCCCCGTGAATGGGCCACACAGCAGGAAACGGCAGCACATTCTGTTTCCAAAAAAAAGTCAGATTAAAAGGGGTCTGTTTTGTGACGGAAAAAAGGCAAGAAGGAGCAGGAGATGTTCAGGACGCGTGAAAAGCCGTGAGTGGGCAGTAGCTAGTGTGCAATGCTCATCTGATAAACCCCATAGTAACATCATCATTTCATCACCATCATCGTTACCTTCATCATAATTTTTTTTATTATTATTCTGTTTAATATTTGTAAATAAGTTTGGACATTTAGCTGTTTTCTTCCTTTAAAAACGGCGTTCAAGTTATGGGCATGTATTTGTGCATCAGACTGAAGATCTCATCGGTTCAAAGTACAGGAAAGTGGTTTATAGAGAATACAAAAGTGGAGCGTTCACAGAGCACAAAAAGAGGACTGCAAAGGAGCAGCACCTGCAAATTCTAGGTGAGAAACTCAAATGAACCACAAAAGACAGTCAAAGGCCTAGTCCTTAAGAATATCACTTCTAAAACGCTTGCAACAGAATTCTATACATGTCTGCTCAGAAGTAAGTCCCACTGAATTCAGTGAGATGCACTCCACTCCCAGATAAGCGTGTATGGGATTGCAGCCTCAATGTGAAAAGAAAGGAAATGTCAGACATGGGCTGTTTCTACACCAGGCGTGTGGTCTGGGATGGCCCCTAGCTGGTCCCTGTGAGTTCGAATAATGCACAGGGACTCGGGGGGGGGGGGACGGGGGGGATGGGATTTGCCAGGGATAAGGGATCACTGGGAAATCCCGATTTTTCCATGGTCCTAGGAAGTTCCTGGGACCGCGGGATATGTGGCTGCCTGTCCCGGGTGTTGCCACGCTTACTCGCGAGTAAGCACAGCAGCACAAATGGGCATGGAGCTGCACCGCACGGCTCCGTGCCCATCAGGGGAGGGGGGACACCAATTTTGCCATCCCCAGGATGGCGGGGAGGGAGGGGGGCATTTTCCCACATGTTTTTTTTAACGTATGTTTTTGTTGGAGCGCAGGAGCGCTCCTCTTGGATCTTTTAAAAAAAACAAATGGTGCCTGCGATGGTGCAACAGCATGGGAGGAACCCCGGACATCGCACCCATGATGTATATTGACAACGACCATCCCGGAAGCAGGTACTTCCGGGATCACCCACCCTCTTGCTCTCTACACCCCATGGTGTAGAAAGGGCCATGGTCATCTTGGGAAGAGACTAATCCAAGTATATAAACTCACATAAGCATTTTATTTTGTGTTACTTTTCAATGATTGCCAGCCACCTTAGAGGCTTGTTGTCAAGCAGAAAGGCAAGGTACTATCATAGCAGGGGTGTCTCAGAGTCTTTTCCCCCAATCCTTACTATCAGAGGTGGGTTTAAAGATGCTCTGAATCTTACTGAATGGCTTTGCTGCGACATAGCTGACAACGTCAAGGTTCTCTGCTTTACAAAAGAAATAAATTAATTAAATACTTTCTTAATACTTCCTAGTTACTTCCAAGTGACTAGCTTTGGTTCTGGTTGAGGTGTGGGAAAAAGCAGGGGAGCAGCATGGGATGGAGGCACTGGTTTGGATGAAGACACTCAGAGAGGAATCCTATGGTCCCTGGGAGAGTGTCCCAGGAACCATAGGATGGCTCAGGTTTCCCCTCTCCAAGGTTGGGTAGCACGGAAGGGGGAGTCAGATCCAATGCCCCCAAAGCCAACCTCTCACTGCCGGCTGTCTCTTTGAGGATAGAAAATCAACCTTGGAGAGGGAAGAAAGGGGGCATACTGGTGGGCGGGGAGGGGAGGAGATTCAAGAGGCCAGGATACGATTTATCCTGTGCCCCTTCCAGCCTTTTTCTCTCCCCCTTCCAAAGCGTCCTTGTTAGATGGGCTGAAAAAAAATCAAGAGTGGAGGATGGGTAGGCGAAGATTGTCTCACTGCTCCTCACGCTCTACTGGCTTCAGCCTGGAAGGGCATACGAATCTCTCTGGGTTCGGAGGCTTCCAAGCTGCAAATCCGGAGTAGGAAACCTGTGCCCCTCCAGATGATGTTGGACTACAATTCCCATTATCCCTGACCATTGGCCACGATAGCTGGGGCTATGAGAGTTGCTGTCCAACAAGCTCTGGAGGGCCACAGTTTCCCTACCCCTGCACTAAAAGCCCAGCTGTCTCCTTTCAAAACTGCCCCCTGGACACCTCTTTTTTTGCAAGAGTTTTGGTTTTTTAGCCACAGGCAAATCAAGCTTCCCATCAGGAGATGGAGCAGCATCTTTGGATCAAGTTAGGGATGTGGAAGATGTGCGTTTTGTTAAATAGTTATTCTTTAAAACAACAAAGTCTTTGGGCACCGTCAAGATGAACACATGTATCACAGCATAAGGTTTTGTGGACTATAGACCATGGGGATGTCTAAATGCTCAGAAAACCCTGGGGTGGGTGGGTGGTGGTGCAGTGTCGATTATACAACACCGCTGCAATCGCACAGCCATCCTGGGACTTTCCCGCTGAAGTTGCGGAGAAAAAAATTGGGGACTTACCCGGACTTTTTTCTCCGGAGTGAAGCGAGGATGTGCAAGACGGCATCAAGACAGCCCCAAAGCTGGTTGATCATCCCACCCAGAAGCCCCACACTCCCTCCTCAGTGTTGGGATTACCCAATGCCATCCCTGGGGAGGGAAAGCACGGGTTTTCCAAGGGACGCGACACCAACCCAGCACCGTGAAGATGCCCCTCCGTTTCATTGGATGCATCAAGGGTAAATATTTCCTGTATTTTGATGAAGGGGACTATGGTCTACGAAAGCTTATGCTGTGTTAATCTTGAAGGTGTCAGAAAACTTCGTTGTTTTTCTTGCAAGAGACTAACACAGCTGTCCCTCTGGAAATTGGTATTTATTTAATACATTTCATTAAAAATAAGTAGCTTCACTTCAGCCAGGGATTTGGAGTGAAGGATCCTTTTAAACAAACTTGCAGAAAGGTGCGGGGATCAAATTTGGTCCTCGCGGGGTCCCAATTTAGCCCTCTAGAGTTCCATAGAGACCACACACCCATCCCTTTTGTACCCACTACTGATTATTTAGTGGTTTCCCAGCTTTTGTGCAATTTCTCCCCCCCCCCCCCCCATTCTAAAAGGCTGAAATGTATCTCCTCAGGCTTAGTTACTGGAAGTAAGAGCTTTAAACTACAATATGTCGGTCTTTTTGGCTCCACCCCTTTTGCCTTTGGCTCCACCCACCACTGAAAAGCAACCTCCAAGAGGTTCTCCAAAATTGAATTCGTCCCCCTGGCTGAAAGAGGTTCCCCACCCCTGCTTTAGAATGAGATTGTGATGTGCGTTTGTTTTATTCCCTCCATTTGAACACTGCATAACTCTCCATAACTTCTTGTTGTTTTGCTTAGGGCCCTTGATCCGTGCAGAGGTTGGAGACTCAATGCTAATTGTATTTAAGAACAAAGCGAGTAGGCCCTATTCAGTATCAGCACATGGCGTTGAAGAAGAAGGAGCTGGCAGTAAAGCACGTGTCACTATGCCAGGTATGGGGTGGGGGGGTAAAGCAACCCTGCATATTTCCACGTAGTTAAATGTATTTGTACACTACGCTCAACATCTAAGGTCCTCTTCCGGGTGCCTACTCTGAAGGAAGCTTGGTAACAGGGGAGAGGGCCTTCTCGGTGGTAGCTCCCCGATTGTGATCTCCCTGATAAGGCGCACCAGGCGCCAATATTGCTGTCTTTTGGACGCCGCATAAGACATTTCTCTTTTCCCAGGCATTTAGCAGCACGTGGTGAGATTTTAATCGATCCTGGATCTGTTTTTTAGGTTTGGCTGATTGCTCAAAGTTGTTTTTAGATGTATGTTGTCTCTGTGTGTACTGTCTGTTGCGTGTTTTTAAATTTTGCATATTGCTTTTAATGTTTTAATCTTTGTAAACTGCTCAGAAAGCTTCGGCTATGGGGTGCTATACAGATGATGATGATGATGATGATGATGATGATGATGATGATGATGATGAATAGACAGCCTTCAGTCTTACGAAAAGATTTTGTTTAAGACTTGCAAAGAAGTGCATTTTAGAGCAAAGCCTGCATTACCTGGCAGCCCCGTAGCCATCTGCAAGGCAGCAGGCCTATTTGAATTGCAACCTGCTAGATGCTTGGCAAACCTTGTTTTGTAGCTGGGGAACTACAGCTGCAGGGAAACTATTGGTGTGCTACTACCAATAGTTTTTGAATTAGGTGAAACAAGCAAAGCTGATCCATAAGATATGGCAGTCTTCAAACCAGTACAAACACATGCTAATCCAATCTAATGCATATTTATTTCAATCTAATCTACAACTTTGGAGCAAGCTCAATGGAGTAAGCTCCATTGAACTCAGTGGGCCTGTTCAGACAACAAACCAAGCCATGGTCAGGCTGCTAATCCTTTTGCAGCAAGTGGTTAGTGAACATGTTTAAACCATGGTTCTGTAGCCACCATGGTTAGGAATGGTTCACACGACACGTAACCCATAATGTTTCGCTCAAAACACTTAACCATCATGGTTTAGCGTGTTGTCTGAATACGCTAGCTGCCTCTTCAAGATCAGGAACTCAAGCTTGGAGGGGGGATAAAGGGGGTGCTTTGGTGGGCAAGGAATGGAGGGGGACTGGAGGAGCCGGGATACGAGCTATCCCAAGGCCTCTCCAGCCCCCTTCTCACCCTCTCTGAAGTGCCCCAGGTAGATGGGCAAAAAAGCCTGTTCAGGGAAAATGCAGAGGGAGAGGAGCAGGGAGCAACAATCACCTCCACCACTCCTCTAGCTCTGCACTAGATGCTCCTCAACCTCCAAGTTCAGAGCCTTGCTAGTATCTAGGGTAGATTGACCAGATAAAATCCAGGTCAGGGCTCCTGTAACTTTAACAGTTGTAGAGAAAAGGGAATTGCAGCCAGTGTCATTTGTATGCAATTAGTTCCTGATGAAATTCGCTCTTCATCACAACAGTTAAAGTTGCAGGGGCCCTGCCTTCTTTTGTATATGGTCACTCTAGTATAGTGCATGCACCTTTAACTGTTGTGATGAAGAGGGAGTTTCACCAGGAACTAATTGCATACAAATTACACTGGCTGAAATTCCCTTTTCTCTACAACTGTTAAAGTTACAGGAGCCCTGACCTGGATTTTATCTGGTCACCCTAATATAGGGTGTAAACAATAGAATTGCACCCTTAGTCACTTAAAGGCCGTTTAATAAATCAGACAATGTCTTCCAGAGGCTTCCAGTGCTAATGAAAGTGGCATGCAGTTAAGAGAACTTCTGTTCTCAAAGCCAGACAACATCTGAGGTCCATATTCATTCTACAACTGTGCTTTTCAATGTAGGAAGCAGTTCTCTCTAGGAAACCAGTTGCTGGAGAACATGGGTGGGAGGGTGCTGCTGCACCGTCTCCTGCTTGTGTGTTCTTGGCTGACAGTTGGTTGGCCACTGTGTGAACAGAGTGCTGGACTAGATGGACCCTCGGTCTGATCCAGCATGGCTCTTCTTATGTTCTTAAACTGCAACCCTGGCATCCTTGCCAATTCAGTGACTGATTTCCTTGTTTGAGGCTTTGATTTGTTTACCATCTGAAGTGGGGGTGATTACAACTCCCAGCATCTCTGACTACTGGCCATACTGGCTGGGGCTGATGGGAGTTAGAGTCCAACAACATCTGGAGGGCCATAACTCTCTTATCCATGATTTTCCACCCATGGTCTTTTGTTGCCTTGAGCCTGTCCCTTGTAAATCTTAAAACACAAAGTTAGCTCCAATCACTCCAATCTGTGGTCAAAAACGACACTTGTAGGTTTGGTGAAGCTACACTTTGCTGCAGACTTTGAGCACCCCTGTTTCAAAGAGTCGTTCTTCTGAAATAGTGTTTTGACTGTGTTAAACAACATAAAATAAAAGTCCTCATACAAAGATACAACTGGAGATCGAGATAGAAACTAATTTGGATTTTTAAATGTGCCTCCTGATTCCCAGTTTGTGAGCATTCTTATTATTCCTTATGCCGCAATTGAGGAAAATGCAGCCTTCCAGATGTTGTTGGACTCAAAATTCTTATCAGTCCTGGCCAGCATGGCCAGTCCAACTACATAGAATCATAGAATAGTAGAGTTGGAAGGGGTCTATAAGGCCATCAAGTCCAACCCCCTGCTCAATGCTGGAATACACCTTAAAGCATCCCTGACAGATGGCTATCCATCTGCCTCTTGAAGGCCTCTAGTGTGGGAGAGCCCACCACCTCCCTAGGTCATTGGTTCCATTGTCGTACTGCTTTAACAGTCTGGAAGTTTTTTTCTGATGTCCAGCTGGAATCTGGCTTCCTGTAACTTGAGCCCATTATTCCACATCTGGAGGCCCAGAGTTTTCTCACCCTTGGCTAGGCTGACCAGTTAAAATCCAGGTCAGGGCTCAGGTAACTTTAACAGTTGTAGATAAATGGGAATTCCAGCCATTGTCATTTGTATGCAATTAGTTCCTGGTGATATTCCCTCTTCATCACAACAGTTAAAGGTGCATGCACTATACTAGAGTGACCATATACAAAAGAAGGCAGGGCCCCTGCAACTTTAACAGTTGTGATGAAGAGGGAATTTCACCAGGAACTAATTGCATACAAATGACACTGGCTGAAATTCCCTTTGCTCTACAACTGTTAAAGTTACACGAGCCCTGACCTGGATTTTATCTGGTCACCCTACCCTTGGCATATGGGTTTGCTTGATTTTTTAGTTATAGTCACCTACGTAAATGGGGTGGGGAGTGATTTGCAGTGTTCCTGCTGATTTGTTTTATTGTGTTTAATTTTAAACTATAATTATTATAAACCACCTTGGGTGTCCCTTATATGTGATAGAGATTTGGGGTATAAATATTTTGTATAAATTGCATTTCCAATCCCCCAAGGACTACAAATTTAATTATGGCATGTATTATTTTTTTTAAGTGAAAGATGACATTTTGAGTAGAGTGACCATATGGAAAGGAGTACAGGGCTCCCGTATCTTTAACAATTGTATAGAAAAGAAAATTTCAGCAGGTGTCATTTGTATGCATGTGAAATTCCCTCTTCATCACAACCGTCAAAGCTGCAGGAGCCCTCTCGAGTGACCAGATACAGAAGAGGGCAAGGCTCCTGCAGCTGTATCTGTTGAGATGAAGAGAGAATTTCACCAGGTGCTCTATGCATACAAATCTCATCTGTTGAAATTCCCTTTTCTAGACAGCTGTTAAAGATACAAAAGCCCCTGTCCTCCTTTCCAAATGGTCAGTCTATATTTTGAGGATTTTACCAAGCACCAGTAAGCTTGGAGATCATAAGAAAGTCAGTTTTTAAGTTTAGATCTTGTACCAAATGATCGAGTTTAATCATTTCCAACTCATCAATTTCATCAAATTTTTAGATGTTGACAAAATTTTGTTTCCACTTTATTTATTTATTTATTTCTCTCTCTCTCTCTTTCCATAAATGTCGTACCTGTATGCATACCAGGAGAAATCATCACTTATCGATGGAATGTCCCAGGAAGATCAGGTCCTGGTGTCTCCGATCCTAACTGTATTACTTGGGTTTACTACTCAACAGTGCATTTTGTAAAGGTAAATGGGATATTATGACAAAGGTGTTGTACGGGGGTAGTTTGTTTTTATCTAAGGGCACAATCTGATGCATGTTTAGACAGAATGGTCTCTCAATGGCTACTAGCCCTGATGGTTATGTGCTACCTCCAGTATCAGAGGCAATAAGCCTGTGTGCACCAGTTGCTGAGGAACATGGGTGGGAGGGTGCTGTTGCACCGTGTCCTGCTTGTGGGTCCCTGGTTGACAGCTGGTTGGCCACTGTGTGAACAGAGTGCTGGACTAGATGGACCCTTGGTCTGATCCAGCATGGCTCTTCTTATGTTTTTATGAGGAAATCCACTTCTGCTTGCCCAGTTACTTGCACTTAAATTTGGATCTATCTCATAATTAGCTGCCTTGGTGGACATGGTCCAGAATGGCAGCTTATATGCTGTTAATGAAAATCTCCTTTACTGTATTTTGTTCAGTTAAAATAAAAGTTTTGTAAAGCGGAATTTTAAATTAAAACATCAACAACTGTAAATCCAGACATCTTAAAATCACTGCAATTTACTTCCAAGTAACAGATTTGAGACTTGCAACCCAAATCCAAGGAAATGGATATTTGAAGGATGATTTTTTTGGGACAGACTTTTCTTTCTCCCCTCCCTCCTTTCCTTTCCCCTGCCTCCCTCCCTCACCCCACAAAACTCTCTTTCTTTCCCCACAAACAACCCAGTGGCTCCAGCGCTTACCCCAAAGCTCTGACCACAAATTCCTTCACAGTGCATGGGACTCATGCAGCCTGAAGAGAGCAGGTGTGCCATTCCCTGCTGTTGTTATTGTTCTACGCAGCCACAGGCACAATAAGGTGAGTCATGGTGAATGATTCATCTGAGCCCGTGGAGGAGCAGCGGTGCTCTGGAAAAGGCGGCAGATTGATCCGTCTTTTTCTCTGCTGCTGCCGCTCTGCTAAACAGGCTCAAGGCACCATTTTGGGGGTCTGAATTTAGAATTTCTTCTAAAGCATTGCCACATTTTTTTCTAGTCTGGCTCTTCGTTATCCTGATTATTTTAGTGGACTTTTGTTTTTTAAAAAAATGTTTTTCTAAAAAATAATTTCAGTAGAAGAATGTGATCTCCCCTTTAAAAAAAAGAGAAAAAAGTTCTCTCCTGTTTTCTTGTTTCTCTTCTTTAATTCCAGGACATGTACAGTGGTTTGATTGGACCACTTATAATTTGCAGAAAGGGAGTGTTAAATGAGAAGGGCTTAAGGACAGACATTGACCGTGAATTTGCTCTTCTGTTCCTGGTCTTTGATGAAAATGAATCCTGGTACTTGAATGAAAACATTGAGAAATATCTACAGAAGAATCCCAAAGAATTCAATGGCACCGATGACTTTGTGGAAGGGAACACTATGCATGGTACATTATGTAGAATATGGAGTTAGAGCATTACTTTTAAAAATACTGTTTGTGAAACATTCAAGTTCGGCGCCATACAGACACACAATGCACCGTTCACAAAGTAAGAGCAAACCTAAACATTCAAAATAATGTGAAGCAGCTCAGTTAGGACTGTCCTGGAACACTTCAGATTGCATGAGGGATAAACAAACGTACTCAGTGCAATTAGAAACTAAGGAGAGAGATTTTGGCCCAGTCTTCACCCTGATAAGCTAGTTTTCTATGGTACAGGAAGCTTTTGTATGGAAAATCATTAAAAAAAAAAGAATATCTGAACCGACTCTATTTTACACTTTATTTCATAAATGTGTTTGTAAAAAAGAGCAAAGGACTTCACAGCAGGTCTTGGAAATAGATCCAAAGACGTGTGAATAGAGTTCTACTTGTATGTAAAAGGACTTGCTTGCTGCCTTGTGTGCCCTGAAAATCTGCTTCTGAGGATCAAGGGATCCTCTAGAATGGTATTGGATGGGCACAGGGGACTAAGGGCTTTTCTACATGTGGCTTTTATCCTGCACCTTCTACTTTCGGAGTTTTTGCGGGATTAAAATAGGCTCTTTTACACATGTTTTTCAGGGGTGGTTCTTTCTATAAGTTTGATTATACAACCACTAGATGGCGATGTGGTATAGCAGAATTGTGCATTTACATGCGACTCTCATTCCACCATTTCAGACTTTCCTCAGTAGATTAAAAAAGGGGGATAATGGTTGCAAAGCAAAGGAGAGGCCCTAAAGCATGATGAACTCGTGTAAAAGACCTGCAAATTACTGTGAGCGAGCAATCATGACCACACAATAAAAGCTTCATATAGAAAGGCTCTGTAACTGGGAGGGGGCAGAAAACAGACTCCCCCTGTACACCAGTAGATGGCCTTCCGCTCCTGCAACCTCTGGCTCCAAGCTAATCATTCTAGAAGGAGCAGACATTTTGAATAATGTATAC
Organism: Anniella stebbinsi; assembly: GCA_029215795.1. Lineage (NCBI taxonomy): Eukaryota > Metazoa > Chordata > Lepidosauria > Squamata > Anniellidae > Anniella > Anniella stebbinsi. The sequence goes on from JARDYH010000001.1 coordinate 50,231,162, forward strand.
CTCTGGGCTCAGAGACCTGTGGCCTTCCAGATGTTTTTGGACTATAACTCCCATTAGCCCCAGCCAATATGGGCAGTGTTTAGAGATCTTAGGAGTTGTACTGCAACAACATCTTCAACCCTGCTTTCAGTCTACAGTGGAACACGTTGATAAATTTGTTTATTCTGTGCAAATCTCTCCCTTAATTCTTTCAGCAATCAATGGAAAGATCTATGACAATCTCCATGGTTTAACAATGAATGAAGGGGAAAACACCAATTGGTACCTGATAGGAATGGGAAATGAAGTTGACCTCCATACTGTCCATTTCCACGGCGAGAGCTTTCTCTTCAAGGTTGGTATAAAGAGTACCACTTGCATTTCAGAATAAAGCACTACCTTTCCAAGGGATACTGACATTCTCTCTCTCATTGAAATCAGTGAGGCTTCAAAGTGTTTTATCTTAACCTGGATTGTACCAAAAATGATTGTTTGCAGTAACCTCAGAGGATATCCCCATATAATGCGGGCACTGATTCTGCATTACATAAGAACCTAAGAAGAGCCATGCTGGATCAAACCAAGGGTCCATCTAGTCCAGCACTCTGTTCACACAGTGGCCAACCAGCTGTGGACCAGGGACCCACAAGCAGGTCAAGGTGCAACAGCACCCTCCTACCCATGTTCCCCAGCAACTGGTGTATATAGGCTTACTGCCTTTGATACTAGAGGTAGCACATAGCCATCAGGACTAGTAGCCATTGGAATTTATCCAGTCCCCTTTTAGAGCCATCCAACTTGGTGGCCATCACTACACCGTGTGGTAGCGCTGTGTGAAGACGTTTTATCTGGGCAGCCAGAATTACCACAAAGTGTGTGAACCTGAGGAACACCCAGCATCCTATCATGAAAAAGTCATCCAGACTCACTTTTGTGTTGTGTTATGCTCTGGTGTTCTTCGTTCCCATGCTGATCTGGTCCAAAGATTCTTGTGTACAGACATGGATTTGAAACATGCCGCTGCGCCCAAAGATCTGCATATTTGGTCAGCACAGTCTCCTCTGAGAGTGGAGAGGTGACAGAAGTTTGGAATTTCTGCCGCACAGAATTCCAGAGTCTCTTGGAAGTACTACTTTTGCCAGTTTGAGATAAGGCTTGACTTGCTAACAGTGGGAAAATTTGACAGTGCTCTCCCATCTTGCCACAGATGAATCATGATCACAGAGGAGATGTGTATGACCTCTTCCCCGGCACCTTTCAGACAGTAGAACTTGTAGCATTTAATCCTGGGACGTGGCTTCTTCATTGTCATGTCCATGATCACATTCATGCTGGGATGGAGACAACCTATACGATCATCAAATCAGGTAATTATAACTAGATGCACAGTCTTTTCAAACTTGAGAGTATCTGGTATTGGCAAGCGGGCCAGGTGCCACACATATGCACATACACACACACACACAGGTGATGGGCTGCTTCGGGATTGCTTCTCACCACCATTAACAGCAGAAGCAGTGATATCCAGCTCAGGACTGCAATACCTGATAGAGTAACTCTCCCACATGAACCTGCCTGTACACTATGTTAATCAGCTAAGGCCCTCCTCCAGATGCCTCCAAGGTGGCTTGGAAGGCGACAACAAGGGAGAGGGCCTTCTCAGTGATGGCCCCCCATTTATGGAACGATCTCCCAACGAGACATGCCTGGCCCCAACATTGTTATCTATTTGGTGTGAAGTTAATACCTTCCTCTCCTCTCAGGCATTTGGCAGCATAAGATGAGGTTTTTATCAGGTCCTGGATTCTTCTTATCGTTGATTGTTTAAAATTATTTTAGATATATGTGTGTCTGTGTGAGCGCTGCCTATTTATATGTTCGTATGTAAATGGTTTTTACAATGTATTTTTAAGGTTTTAATCTTTGTAAACTGCCCAAAGAGTTTCAGCTAGAGATGTAATAAATGAAATGAAATTATCCTGGCTGCTTTGGGGTTGCTGGAGGGGGGCACAAGCCCAGAGCCATCCCGTGTTTCCAAATGAGTCACTGTTCTTAGCTCAGCAGAATAATAGATACAAAATTCTATCTCCCTTTCCCAAAACAGGCGGTGTTTAAAAGCTGAGATTGAAAAATTGAAGGTTAAAATACCTTTGTTCAAAATTGTATATATTCTTCTAGTATTATTTTTCCACCTCATATAATTTTTATTGTAGCCAGTTTGAATGTTAATATTCCAATCAGCTCTTTGTACTTGATTGATAACCAAGCCAAGGTACTTTATAACTTTCTTTATAGTTTCATGTTGTATTGGGCGCTAACAAAACAGGTGCCCATTATCAGCAAAAATGATGGGTTCATGGTAGTTTTAACGTAGGTTCTTCTTTGTCTATTAGCTAGGCTTCTTGGCTGAGTAAGCTCTCATAAATCTGTCCAGGCTTACATCTCATGTCAAAAGAAGAAAATAGTTTAATTGCTCACCGTTTCTCAGATTGAAAGATGCAATCATGGTCTACATTGTGAGCCAAAGTTCAAAACTTTTAGGTCAGAGAAACTCAAAACTTTCAGACTCATCTTTTCCCCATCATGATTGGAGTCCAAGAACAGGACTTGACTTAACACTCCTAGTATAAGTTGGTTTCAAGAGTTCCTTGCCCTTTCACTAGGATTTTTCATGGCATAATCTACTTCGTAGTAGGAAAAGAGAAGAATTAGAGCTTAAGTGGATAATTAAGACTGCATAGATGAAAAACTGTGAGTCAATATATGTTGCCATAGGATTAAGTAATTTTCATTTAGACCAGTGGTCTTCAGCTGGTGGGTCGCGACCCAAAAGTGGGTCATGCGATCAGTCCAGATGGGTCGGGGCAAAGTTGTTGCTGCCATGTTGAGCAATTGTGAAGTGGGTCCCTGGTTGGGGTCCGAGGTGGGTCTCAGGTCTACACCAGTCTAAGACCACTGAGTTAGACCATTATACTGCAAGTCATAGAACATGACCTGGGAGCCAGAATCAGATAGTCCAGATTCTCCTTTCCTCATGCAATTTATCTTTAAATTAAAGTACAAGTCTGTAAACTTCATGGCTATATCAACACTAGGGTGACCATATGGAAAGGAGGACAGGGCTCCTGTATCTTTAACAGTTGTAGAGAAAAGGGAATTTCAGCAGGTATCATTTGTATGCATGCAGCACCTGGTGAAATTCCCACTTATGTATCTGGTCACTCTGGCTATACTCCTGCACCTAACTGTTGTGATGAAGATTTTACCAGGTCTGCAAGCATACAAATGACACCTGCTGAAATTCCCTTTTCAATACAACTGTTAAAGATACAGGAGCCCTGTCCTCCTTTCCATATGATCACCCACATGTCAAGGGGGATCTGGTCTAAACTACAACATCTACCTCCTTTATGTGCCCAATTGCTCGTTTGCAAATTGCAATATATCAAACTAACTCAGGGAGCATCTACTCATATGTGAACGTCCCTGGAAGAACCATCTTATGTTGATGCTAGTAGATCAGCTCTACCAAAAAAACCAGGGCCTTTTCTTTAGTGACTTCAGAATTCTGGAATTCCCTGCCATTTATTCTCCTCTCTGTCATCTTTCTAGAAGCAGGTGAAGCATTTTTTCCCACCATACCTTTAGGCATTAAGCTCTTTTAGAAGGTTTCCTCTGCTGTGCTGTTGTATTTGTTGAATGATATATATATTTATTGCTGTTCTTAGCTTAATTGTTTTTATGCTGTTGTTTTGTTTTATATTGGAAACTGTTTTGGAAGTACATGGAGAAAAGTGGTCTAGGAATACGGTAAAGAAATGAATGCTGAATGGTGTAATGTGACTTTTGTTCATTGCCATGAAATTGTGCAAAGCGTGTTCAGCCACAAGCTAAATTGTTTTAAATCAAGATAGAGAAAGGTTTCATTTAAAGCTACTCTTGAGAGGGATGCTGTTCAGAGAGCTAGATTGATTGAGAGTGCAATTCATATGCTTGTTTAGACAGAAGCCATACTAGCTGGGGCATGCTGGGAGTTGTATGACTTTTTTCCTGTCTAAACATGCATATGATTGTACCCTGAATGTGGATTTCTACTAAAGATACCAACACTGCAATCTTGTACTTGCCTACTCAGAATGGAGCTTACTCCCAGGCAAGTGTGTATACAAACCAGAAGTAAGCTCCGTGGAAAATCATAATTGTTAGAAAGCAACAACACGCTTGGCAAAGTGCTAGAATTGTACTAATCAATAAGACCCAGTTTTTCTTTCCTTTTTACTCAGGTGGTGTAAGACATGTAACCACAACCACAGCATATGATGCATTTACTGGCAATGCCAAGACTACTGGAAAAGATATAAAAGGTATGACTTCAGGGCCTTTCACACATTACATGGAGCAAACCCAGGTTTACCACTGAAACTGCATTCAACAGCCCTGGTACGACTCCCTAATGTGTACGACACACATTTGCAGTCACAAGTTTGTCCCCACTTCTTGTTCATATTTTCTGTATCTAATTGTACACTTAAAACTTATTAGGTGGACAACTTTTTTAAAAAAAAGAAGTGTGACATGTCCTTCAGTGTTTCTGATGTAGATTCCAAGCAATTGGGGATGATATACATTTCTCACAAATGCCTTTCTCTTTCAATAGGCAATGGTAGATCGGAAGTAGAATTCTTGGGGAAAACTCTGGGCCTGGGAGAAGCAAGCTTAGTCCTCAAAGCTCTTTTTCTCACTGGACTTGTGCTCTTGGCAGCCATTTTGATCCTTATGCTCGTTATTGTATGCCAGAAAAAAAGAGGCCATTATAGCTCCATCGGTCACAAATACGATCTTCCAATGGAGCCCCTCTAAGCTGACTGCACAAAAGACTGTTGTTATACCTTGAGGTAAGACCAAAAACAAACAAATATTTTATATTCACAGAGAGACTACAACTGCTGCTACAATGAAGTACCTCTGAGGAGAAATGTTTTTGGGATAAAACCAGAGATGTTGGTTTAATTGATTCCAACTTGGGAAGCATTCACCCCCAATACATCTGTTTTAAACCAGGCCTCAGAAAATCTAGGGGCCAAGATGGATCTGAATTGGGCCCTCTGAAGATCCATACTCAATCCAGAAGCCAATTTCATTTTGGGGGCAATGAGAGGGCATATGAGAAATGAATTCCTTGGAGAAAGGGTAGAATCATTTGAAACTATAATATCACGAGCAGGATCCAGACTTCTCTCACCTCAAGAGAATCATTACAAGTTTTCCTCAGGTATTAAATATGGTTATACTGACCTCCATATTTACTTCAAACTAAAAAAGAATGGATTGGTAGACATTTCCCAGATGTCAATGTGTGTAGAGTAGGACATGGGCCAGGGAGACCTCCCTATTCTGTCATAAAACTCACTGAGTGGACTTAGGCAGGTTGCTTTTCCAGGCTTTTACATCACACCACTGTTGTGGGGATAAAATGGAATAACCTCATATATAATGCCCTGATATTCAGAAGGGCAGGATAAAAATATGACAAATGAAGGAACTATGTGGTGGCTTACCAAAGGAAAAACTGATTTTCTCAACAGTTACTTATTATATCTTCTTGCCTTTATCAACCCTTTTAATCTAATTTGGTCTACTAAATCAGTGGTGGGCAACTTGTGGCCCTCCAGATTTTTTGGCCTTAGTCAACTGTCGTGATTCCAAGCCCCCATGCCGGTACGACACAAAGACGACTGCCGTGTAATCCACAAAACTTTAGTCAACACACAAACATCTCTTCTCACCTGAAGAGCTTCTGAATGCTAGGAGCTATGTTCTAAATTTAATCTGACTAACAAAGTTAGGCAGGGCTGTTCCCAGGATTCCAGCAGACACTGTTTGTCAGGGAGGGTTTTTCTTGAGGAGCTTCTTGCGAGCCACTACCCAAGGAGACTGCCTCCCACCTCCTCTCAACTCCACCCTCTTGACTGCGGCAGACTCTGAGATCTGTCAACTTCAATGTCCCCTCCTGCTCAGAGAGAGGCTGCGTTCCCAGGACAGGGATGGTCTCTGGGCCATCTGCATTCTCGCAGATAAGCTGCTGTGAAGATTCACCCTTGACTCCTGAAGAGTCTTGGAGAACACCCTCCCCCACTTCCTGTGTTGGCTAGTAAATTTCTGGTCCTTCTTTGGATTCTGAATCTGATTGACCCCCCGCAACCCCTTCCCCCACATTAGGGAGAACAGGCCTGATCCTGACATCAGCATAGCCAATGTTGAGAGATCTTGGGAGTTGTAGGCCCAAATATCTGGAAGGTCACAAGTTACCCACTCCTGATTAAAGCAACGGGTTGCCCCCAAAATAGTAACACATTATGGATCTTTGTTACAAGGATTAGCCCTTCATAAGCTTTTGTGGTTTGTTATTACATCAGAATTTGGTCAATGTTGTCTTGGCTTTTGTAGAAGAAGGTATAAAAGTAACAGGGAGATCACGAGCAGTGGTATTATGGCTACTGGAGACAGACATTAGTACTTTGAATGATAAGAGTGGCTTTCGTGTCTTTGATGTATGCACACAGCCAAAATTACCTATGGCAAACGGATTTTTGAAGGTTTGGGGTAGTGCTCCAAAATCCTGTTTGACCAGAGATGTCAAAATCAGTGTGCTCACCTAGGGCAGCCATGCTTTTTTGCCCGTTCTACAAATGATTGTCTCTCGGTAGCTGGTTTAAAATCTGAAAGTGTCACGTTAGCTGCTGCGCTTTGCATGCTTTAGCATTACCGGAGGCGACAAAATTGTTCTGTTCTGTCTTGGTTCTCTTGGAAACCTGTTGGAAAAGCCTTTTTCAAGAGGATCAGCCTTAGATCTGAAAACTGTTTTTTAAAATTAATGTGTGAACTACATCATCCAAATTTGTACATTTTCTTCCACTTTGTTGTAAATCAAGAGAGTTGCTTCACTGTTAAAAAAAATATAAACTTTGTACAAAATTATGGTTTATTGTTCATTTTTACAGGGTATTATATTAATCTATAGGGCTACTGAAATGTGCAACATACTTTCATAACACTTTATATCAAAATGTATACATTATTCCTAGGGCTTTGGTTACTTCATACACATTTCTGCTGATATACTCCAGACACAGCTAAATCCCTTTAAGGCCTCATCTACAAGAATTCGCCTTTATGCCTGGTTAGGCGATTATGTGCATATTCGCAGAAGCGCATTTACACTTAATACCTCTGTGCGAGAGGCGGCGAAGCGCATTACTGGACGACCGAAACGCGATTTAAACTGTTAACATGCGGAGAATCACTTGTTCACATAGTCAAAATGCGCTTTAACGGCTGGAGCAAAATAAAACTCGCTATTTAACGCGCATTCGATAATGCGCATAATTGGAGAGAAAACGCGCCTCTACGCTCAATTTGCGCTCCGTTCTTGTAGAGGTAAATTTTTTAATGCACTTTGAAAGAGCTTTAAATGCCTCTTGTAGAGGCAGCCTGAGTCTCGTGGATTTCAGAAGAAGATTTAAGCACATGTTTAACTTTCTCTGTTGAAATCCATCCTTCGTTTGCATCACTTGCCCTCCCTTGCTGTGACTGCATCTGTAGCTTTCTCACTTACTGCCATATTGATCCCAAAAGATCAATAGGTCAACTTTCGTTGGTTTGGGAGGATACAAGTTTTCTATTCACAAAGAATTCTTTATCAGACAGAATGGAGAGGAATCCAGTCCCTCTGCATAAGCTGAGGAGGGGTTACTTTCTTACACTAATACCTTTTCATCATTATATTTGGTAAGCAGTTGCTTAATCACAAAACATTTTGCACATTAGACACATGAATCACAAATTAAAACACCAGGGCTTACTGGCTGAAGAATGTTCCTTATTTTTTGTTTTGAACAAGATCCAAATACCCCCATGTTCATGTGTCTCTAGATGCATGTGTTAGTTGCCGATTATTTGCTTTAGTCATAATCCTTCATACGACATCAAATGCCACTTCCAACATTCGGAAGTAGGCTTTGGTGCATATGTGAAGGCGAAAGATGGGGGCTGTCTTCACGGCGCTGCGTTGGTGCCGCTCTGCCACCAAATTCCGCACTCTCGCTGGTGCGTAGCAGCAACTTGACCTAACAAGGGGAGGCAGCGCAGGCTTTCCGGCGGCCATTAGGCTCACCGTGGCTGCCTCCTCCCTCTCCCATGGCTTCCAGCAACCAATGGGAGGTTGCCTTCCACCTGGGAACATCCCCAGAGTGGCTCCAAGTGAGGACAGACCGGCGGAACAGCCGGGCTGACCTTGCTTTGACTGGAAAAGTTGGGGTAAATCCCCGAATTTTCAGCCACGCATCTTCGTCTCATTGCCCCAAGGTGGCTTCAAATCTGCAGCTGTGTCATCTAACTGATGCAGCATGGATTCGAAGCCACCCTGGGGCAAAGACAACATCAAGACAGCCCCCTAATTTGTATACAAAACCTAATTTGAATCATTTTGACCCTTTGGATTTTGACCATTTTTAAGAGCTAAATGTACTGCCTACAATGTAAGACAGAATTAATTGTTTAAAACTGAAATCCTATGCATATTTAGATAGATAAAATGGCCTACAACTTCCAATAAGGCTGGCTGGGGCATGCTGGGAATTGTAGGCCATTTTTCTGTCTAAATGTGTATAGGATTGCACCCTAAAACCCACTGTCTGAACACAAGGAGCTTTAGGAGTGCAATCCTACACATGTCTACTCAGAAGTAAGTCACCTTGATTCAACGAGGCTTATTTCCAGGTAAGTGTGCATACAATTCTAGCCAAGTGTGCTAGACTTTCCACTGATATTTAGAACATTGTTTATATATACCTGCATATACCTAAACATTAGCTTACATTTCCATTCCACCTGATTACCTGCAATTGGAGAGGGGGAAAAAACTTGCATACTTTTCCAGTAACAAATTGATTAAACACAATGGTTTGGATTCATACTCAGTCATACTTGAAATCAATGGGTCTACACTAAATACTCTATTGATTTTAGCGGGTCAACTCTAAATATGACTGAGGCTGGATCCAACCCACTGTCACCAGTATGTGTATAATGTGGCTGCAGGCCTGAAATGAAAGTAATAGCAATTGTAACCATAAACACTTTAAATCACAATTATTATAAGACTGGTTTCACAAGCTGGTAACATTCAAAGCGGTGTGGGAGTTGCAAACATTCCAAACACAGTTTCTCCTCTTTATTAACCACTAGGTCTGTATCAAATTATTGGTGTTTGTATATATTGCCTGTATGCTGTAATACAGCTAGTAACCACTAAGCATCATCAATGAAATTGCGTAAGAAGCATTCCTTGGCTTTCCATGTGTGATTTGTTTCAAGTTCTGAATCATAAATGCATAACATTTATAGTGGTAGCAAATTCAACAAGAAATTGTGTTCTATATGGTTTTATTTATTTTCTTGTGTTTTTCTTTGTGTTTTCTTACAATTCAATAAAATAATGAATGGGCAGGGGGGTTCAGTGAGTTGGATCCAAAGGCTTCTTTGCTTCTACAGAGGGGTGGGCAGCCTCCAAGGATCAGGGGGCTGCATTGCACACACACACCAGATTCCACCAGGGCCATGCTCCTCTCCCTACCCAATTTGCTTCTGAAATTTAGAGGTGCAATGACAGCAAACCCCCCCCCCCCAGCAAATTTGGATGGGGACTGCACAAAAGGCCAGAGGTGGGAATATGCAGTGCACAGAAGAAGAGAAACTTTGGGTCTAAACCATTAGTTCCAACCACAGAAAGTCTGAACAGTCTAGTTTTAGCTGTTGTGGCGGAAGTGTCTGGATTTTTTTGAATTGCTGCAGTCATGCTGCTCGCTGCAATTGTACACATGGACTTTGCCCAGACTTTTAGCCCAGCATTAAGGCCCTATGCATGCAACATGGTAGAGAACAAACAACTGTGTTCACTTTTCAATGCTATTGTGTTCATGTATGCGAACATCCATGCTACTCACCTGACATCCACAACCTTCCCCTTTTGAAAGAGGGATGTTAGGATCAAAGATATTGGTCAAACTGTGTGTACAATTGTACTTCCAGTCATTTGTGCAGTGGTGCTATACAAGCATGCTAATGCCTATGTACAAATGCAAACAGAGAAATAATAACTATAACTTAAATAAAAATACGATACATCTCATCGTGTTGGGGGGGGGGGCTGTGTGCCTGCTCAGTTTGCCATCCAAGTGCTAACTTTGGGAGGTGATAAAATAGTTGGGATTGACAAACTGGTGAAGATAAACATATACAGAAATATCTGATATTATTTTATGTATGCTGGCTAAAAACATACAATACTGTTGTGCTGTGAAATCCAACAATACCAGGAGTAATCAGTACCAAGCAAAACCAAACAGGTTTCCTGTTGCTAACCGTGGGTGGGCAACTTCAAGGCCCCTGCTGCTCTCCCTCATTGTTCTTTGGTTTTAAACCAGATTTTGACTTGATAGCCCATCAAAGAGAGGACAACCTCAAAGAGAAAACCTAATAGAGATTAACAAAATGGCATGGTCTGGAGAATGTGGATAGGGAGAAATTTTTCTCCCTCTCTCAAAATACTAGAACCCAATGGGGTAATCCCATGAAGCTGATTGGTGGGAGGTTCAGGACAGGTAAAAAGAAGGACTTCACACAGCACGGCGTTCAACATGGAATCAGCTACATAGTGACGGCACCAATTTGGATGGCTTTAAAAGGGGGTTAGACAATTCCGGGAGGCGTATGGTCCCCTCTACAAGAATTCGATTTGGCGCCTGGTTGTCCGATTATGCGCATCTTCTCACAATCGCGTTTACGCCTAAAATCCTGTACATCACATGCGGTGAAGCACATAACCGGCAGTATGAGGCCTCATCTACAAGAATTCGGCTTTACGCCTGGTTAGCCGATTATGCGCATAATCGTGGAAGCGCTTTATAGTAAATACTTGTATGCAGGAGGTAATTGAGCACTCAACAGGTGACCTTACCGGTTGTTTCAAATGCGCTTTACAAGTAGTTAATGCGGAGAACTGCTTGTTCGCATAGTCAAAATGCGCTTTAACTGCAGGAGCAAAATAAAACTCGCTTATTAACGCGCATTCGATAATGCGCATAATCGGAGAGAAAACACGCCTCTACGCCCGATTTGCGCTCCGTTCTTGTAGAGGTAAAAATTTTAATGCGCCTTGAAAGAGCTTTAAATGCCTCTTGTAGAGGCAGCCTGAAATGCGCTTTAAAGTGACTGAAATATGGAGAATCGCTTGTTTACATGGTCAAAATGCGCTTTAATGGCCGTGGCAAATTAAAACTCGCTATGTATTGCGCATGCGAAGATGCACATAATCGGAGAGAAACCGCGCCTCAACCCCTGATTTGTGCTTCATGTGGAGGTAAAATTTTTAATGCACCTTGAAAGAGCTTTAAATCGCTCTAGTAGAGGCACTTATATGGCTACTAGTCCTGATGGCTATATGCTGCCTCCTGCATCAGAGGCAGTACGCCTATGTACTCCAGCTGCTGGGGGACATGGGCGGGAGGATGCTGTTGCCCTCGTGTTTGTGTTTCCCTTTGTGAACACAATGCTGGACTGGATGGACCCTTGGTCTGATCCGGCATGACTCTTCTTTTGTTCTTAGGCCCTCTGACAGCTCTTCAAACTGGGGGCTGCCCTCTCCTCGGTAACGTAGGGCCCTAAACCACCCTAGGAGGATGCAAGGGCGCTGCCCAGAACAGCTTACAGTCTAAACTGCAAGGCGCACGAGCCGCCGGCAGGCCGAGCGCCCCTCTTTCGCCCTGGGGCTCCTCCGGCAAGTCCCCGCTTCTGAACAAAGGCACGCACGGAGGGAGGGGCGGTCGAAAGATAGGAGGCGTGAGTGACTCCCTCCTCGCCTCCGTCTCGTCCACGCGCCTCCCCGCCTCCTCTGGAGGGGCCCTGGGCAGGCGCCAAACAAAGACCGGCTGTGCGCGCCTGTACCGGGGCCCCGCTCTCTCTCGCTTTCGCTTCCCTCCCCCTCTAGCCTTTTCCGGGACGCTGAGGCGCCCCCCTCGCTCGCTCCGCCAAGGGCCACAGCGGCGACGCGGCTGAATGGGGACGAGCCGGCGGTACGCGTGAGGGAGCGAGCCGGGCGCCTTTTGCTTGGCCGCCCCCGCCGCCTTTGCAGCCACCATGGCTATTGCTCACATCGCCACCGAGTACGTCTTCTCAGACTTCTTGCTGAAGGAGCCGTCCGAGAGCAAATACAAGGGGCTGCGGCTGGAGCTGGCCGTGGACAAGCTGGTCACCTGCATCGCCGTCGGGTTGCCGCTGCTTCTCATCTCGCTGGCGTTCGCCCAAGAGATCTCCATAGGTAAACAGGCTCGCCTTGGGTAGCGCCGCCCACAAGCGAAGTCTTGGCACGTTCCGGGCAGGTGGGAGCGCTAGAGAGGGACTGTACCACTTCGGACTGCAGGGAGAGCTGGGGGGGCTGTAACATCGAACCACCTGCTTGACTGAAAGTAGGACTCTTGGCACTCAATGAAAGGGAAAAGGGCAACGAAAGGGGTCAGGGGGTTGGAAGAGCTCCCCTATGAGGGGCCTTTACTACTGCTGCCACTGTTTAGCTTGGGGGGAAAGAAGGCTAAGGGGAAACACGATAGCAGTATACCAAAGGATGCATGGGGTGGACAAAGTGGATGGGGAGACATTTTTATCCCTCCCCCATAATATTAGAACCCGGAGTCATCCTATGAAGCTGATTGGTGGGACATTCAGGACACAGCGCATAATTGAACTGTGGAATGCGCTACCACAAGATGTAGCGATGGCCACCAATTTGGATGGCTTCCTGGAGGAGAAGGCCTTCAACGGCTACTAGTGCTGGTAACTATGTATTACCTCCAGTAGCAGAGGCAGTATGCCTATGTACAGCAGTTGCTGGGAACATGGGTGGGAGAGTGCTGTTGCACCGTGTCCTGCGTGTGGGTCCCCGGTCAACAGCTGGTTGGCCACTGTGTGATCAGAGTGCTGAACTAGGTGGACACTTGGTCTGATCCAGCATGGCTCCTCTTATGTTATGAATCTTACAGTTTAGTCTTGCGGTTTCTTTACAGAATCTTACAGTATAATAATGTATAATAATGGAAGTAAGCCTCATTAAGTTCATGAGGTAAGGCAGTGCAGAATTGCAGTCTGTTCGTGCAATCTTAAACAAGTTAACTCAGAAGTAAGTAACTACGTTCAATAAGATTTAGTACCTTAAAAGCGGGATTAAGGATTGTAGTTTATGACAGTTAATCTGATGAGTTTTAATGGATGCATTTTACTCTAACCGGTTATAAATTGGTATATAAATCAAACAAGTTTTGAGTTGAGGGGGAAAGCATATTTTCTTCTCTTTTAGATGGCATGTGGGTATGTTGCAGCGGAAGTGGTCTTGTGTTCTCTCCTGTGTGAAATTGAAAGTCGATGGCCATAAAGGATCAGGAATCAAACAGTTTATTAGAATGAATGGATAAATTCATAGCCTTGCCTTGGTTACCTCTGCCAGCCTTCCTCCAACCTGATACCTGCCAGATGTGTTGGACTACATCACCCAACATCCCCATGCTTGCTGTGGATGTTGGGGGTTGTAATCTAATACATCTGGCTAGCACCAAGTTGGAGGAAAAGGCTGATATAAGGATTATGGTTCAGAAATATCTGCTGGTGCAGAATGCAGCCACCTAAGTATTGGTAAGGGCTAGGTGTCAGATTATGTGACCCCTGTACTGTATGAGCTGCTCTAGTTGCCATGAGTTTCTGAGCCAGTATGGCGTAGTGGTTAGGTGTTGGCCTAGGACTAGACTCAAGTCCCAGTCAGCTCACTGGGTGACCCTGGGGTGGGGCCTATCATGCATTCTCATTCTAACCTACCTCACAAGGATGTTGTGAGGATAAAATGGGGGGCGTGGAGAATCATGTGTGCCACCTTTAACTCCTTGGAAGAAAAGCAGGATATAAGCAGAGTTGTAAATAAATAAATTAAAGTGCTGGTTTTCACCTTTAAAGCCTTCAACAATTTGGGGCCAAGTTACTCAAGGGACCACCTTCACCTCTATCAGCCTGCTCACACTCTAAAATTAGCAGCTGAGGCCCTTCTCACATGCCTGCCTGGGAGAGCACCTAGGCTGGCCGACACGAGGGACAGGGACTTTTTGGCAGTGGCCCCACATCTGTGGAACACACTGCCAACTGGGGTAAGCCAAGCCTCATTATTACAGGCTGTCATGAAACAGTTAAAGACTCCCATTATTCTGTGGCTTTCTCATAAGATATATTTTACTGGTTGTTTTAGCTATAATTATTTATTGGGTTTTAGCATTCTTCTGGGCTGGATATTTTTGTTATTGTCATTATCATCAATCCTTGTTGGTTCTTACTAAGTTTTGAAGTTTATTATTTGCCTTTTATACTAGAAGCCACATTGAGAAGGTGTTTATTTTTTAACCTTCAAAGGCGGCCCATAAATATGTTTGATTCTCACAGCATTATGAGCATTGAAGTGCTTTATTGGAGGACAAGAAAAATTAGGCAGGGTTCCATGCGCTGTAGAGAATTTAATGGTTGTGCTAATATAAATCTCTCCCCTTGTTGATATTCTGCTCAGTGTGGAACTGTCAGTCTGGGGATAGAAGGCACATGGATATCAACATATTGCAAACAGGTGGAGGTGCCTTTTGTTACCCTTTTGCAGGTACTCCCTAGCCTAGATCATATATGGCTGCTATTCTCTCCCCTCCCTGTTTACACTTTCATCAGCAGTTCAAAGCTCTGGTTTTATATCTGTTTGTGGCAATGGGCTGTTCTGCTGTCTGACATAACAAAACCCCACCTGCTCTGTCTTGGCATTTTAAATGCCCTGAAGCAGCATTTTGGTTTTTATTAAAGAATAAAGGTAGACCGAGAGAGGAAAACATGCTATGACTACACCATGCTTATAGGCTTTACTTTTCTCCAAGATTTTTTCATGCTTTAAGTAAATCATGAGTAGAGGCGCAGGTGATATCAGTGGCCAATTTCCCCCTCTGCCCATTTTGCTCAGTGGGACTTCCTACTCTGAATTGCTATGTAGAGGATTGCACTATTGCCAAACTTTTAAGAACTTAAAAAGAGCCACGCTGGATCAGTCCACTATTATGTTCACACAGTGACTAACCAGCTGCCAATGAAAAACCCACAAGCAGCGTATGAGTGCAACAGTACCCTCCCTCCCATGTTCCCCATCAACTTGTGTACATAGACATACTGCCTCTGATACTGGAGGCAGCCTATAACCATCCTGACTAGTAGCCATTGATTGCCGTCTCCTTTATGCAAACATTTTCCTAGCCCTCAACTTCACAGCCAGACCAGACTACATTACCCCCCCCCCCCCAAAAAAACCCACCAATCCACCAGCAAATTAGATAGGAACACTGGACTACACCGCAGTGCTATCATAGCTTTCAAGGCGCTTAAATTTTTTTACCTCTACAAGAATGGAGCGCAAATCGGGCGTAGAGGCGCGTTATCTCTCCGATTATGCGCATTATCGAATGCGCGTTAAATCGCGAATTTTATTTTGCTCCGGCCGTTAAAGCGCATTTTGACTATATGAACAAGCGCTTATGCGCATTAACTACTTGTAAAGCGCATTTTGGTCATCCATTAATGCGCTTCGCCGCCTCTCGCCGCCTCTCGTGCAGAGGTATTAGGTGTAAATGCGCTTCAGCGATTATGCGCATAATCGCCTAACCGGGCGCAAAAGTGAATCCTTGTAGAGGGGACCATATACTACTCTCCCTCACAACAAAATGGGTATAACAACAATGAACTACTTTGCAGGGCTGTTGTAACCCATACTCAGCCACAGCTGCTCCCCTACACACAATATGGGTATAACGGCAGTCCTTATTTACCTTGGCAGATGTGCCTTTTTTAAAATGCTTACACAAACATAGTAAAACAAAACAAAAAAGCTTTTGGTAGTGGTGGTTATGAAATAAAACCTGAGCTACAAAAAGCATGAACTCCTTTCGTTCCTGCTACCTATTGTTTGGGTCTGGGCATGCTACTGTCCAATCACAGATTCACTAAAATTCTGGATTTACCATTTGTTTTCTATGGGTGGTCATCACTATTCCACAAGGATAGACCGAAACAAAAATGGGTGGGTGGGTGTCAAAATGAACCAGGAAATCCCAGTGACGTAGGTAAGAGATGTGCAGTGTATTCTGAGCTAAGGGCCATGTTGGAGATATATTTCATGCACAGGAAGGAGCAGTTAGTGGACACATCTGGGGCCAAACTGGGCATTATGGAATATGGCATCCACATGTATTCTTTCTCTAGCCAAAATGGGGTGATGGGCTTAGGTAGCTTTGAAATGGGGTTAGATGCATTTATGAAGGATGAGCCTATTAGTGAGCATTTGCCATGGTAGCTATGGAACCTGTATATTTGGAGGCAGTATTTCTCTGGATAAAAGTTGCTGGGGAAGAGGGCAAACAGCAGAGGAGGCCTATTTGCCCTCTTCATGTCTTGCTGTGGTCTTTCCAGAAGCAACAGGACAGCTACTATGTGAACTGGTCACACAACTGCCATTTTCAGCAGCAGCCAATGTCCACAGCTGCCCATGGATATTAAAGTCTAGTTCAGCCTAAAGTTCCTATATTGAATTCTGGATATTTTGTTGCATGTTTACTTTTTATTGTATCGAGAGATTTTTTTCTTGTAAACCACCTTGTTATCTTTTACAATAAAAGGTAGTCTAAACCAGTCATTTTTAACATCACAGCAGATTCCAGCTAATGAATACATTGGGCTTATATTGTAACATTTTAATTTTGAAAAGCGGTTATATATATATATATTGGCTTTATCAAAATGTTGATATATCTCAATGTTTTGATAAGTTAAAAGCATTTTTTTATCTCTCTAAATAAACAACATTTTGATATAGATACAGATAAAGTTAAAAGCATTTCAAGACATTTTTTTACATCTCTCTACATATCAACTTTTTGATAAAGCCAAAAGCAAATTCATTGCTTCAAATACTACTAACATTTCAGGGCATGTCATTGTTTTACTCAAAAGTTTCAGTTCAGCAATTTCAGTTCAACAATTGCTCTTCTCTCTCCTGGTGCTAATATTTCCACATGATTTCTATATAACACATGTTTCCTCCTCCCAGGGTTATGTGTGCATTAAAAAAATAACACTAAACATGTGCAATTGGAGCTATTAGTTTATGTAATTATCACGTTTATATTCTGTCTTTCTATCAAATACAGTATATATCCAAAAAAGTTAAGGTAGAATATAAATGAGTTTAATACAATTTTTCATATATATAAAGAAGTAGTTGATAAGCACTTAAAATATGACATAACATTTAAAATAATACAATAAAAATAATGCTCCAACAACCTTCACTGTTATGGCCACATGCGTTTCAACACGTATGTCCTCCTCAGTGGCCACTTCACTATAAAATACATATATACATTCATATTAGTGCCTTATATATACAAATAGGAATACTCCAAATCTGTTGCAAAATGTATAATAAAATATAAGCCATATCATTTTTCAAGTAACATACCACAGTTGATTCAAAGCTGAATTGGCTTTTTCTTTTTGCTAATCTTGCATTCTGCTGGGGCTGACTAAAATTTTTTTCAACAAATGTATGTAAGATAAAGAATGTCACTCCCCTGCTTTGAGAGATGTCTGTAACAAACAGATACACATCCTCACCTTTCGGTATAATCAAAAAAATATTTTAAAGTCTTAAATCAAGTATGTCATTTACTTACTTACAGCATTTTTTGATATGGAGCACCCACCACTCATGTGTGCGTTGGATAGCCAGCTGTATACACTGAGTGGAAGTGAAGCTTTTTAATGCAATACATCAGGTGTTAATCTTGCAAGTTTACAATTTACCCCCAATGAGATCTCCTCATTATGGGCTCACAGAGTATTTCCCATTAACATATAATGAGGCACCTTGGTATGTAATAGATACCACGACTATTCCAAACATATATGCTCATTTGCAAATTATAGCATTTAAGATTTTAAAGCTATAATACAGGTAACCAATTACATTCTTCATTTAGACCCCTTGGCATCATAGTATTCAGCATAAAAATCCAAAATATTTCTCTCCTTTTAAGTCTATTTTCCAGCACTTTTCCTGTCCCTGCTTGCCTTTCAATGACCCAAAATTTTACATCATTAACAGTATATTTTAATTCATTAAAATGTTTCACTAATGGAGCATTTATCTTCTGGTTCTTAACACAACTTTTATGTTCTCCAATTCTTAATTTAATCTTTCTTGTAGTCATACCTACATATTGAAGATTACATGGGCATCACCCCACTTGATTCACAATTGAACATATCTCTAAGACTATACTATCTATTATTGTGTGGATTAATGAAAGTTTTTGTTTGGACACAGTGCAGACACTACAGCGGTTACAAGGGAAATTTCCCAAAGTCTTTGTATATGAGATACCAGATTGACGTTCCTCCCTATTTTTCTTCATGGAGCTGTGAACAAGAAGATCCCTTAAATGTTTCCCCCTTTTATAAACAAAGATTGGTCATTGACTTTCAGCCTAGCCTACCTCATAGGGTTGTTGTGAGGATAAAATGGAGATAAAGAGGAAGATCATGTACACTGCCTTGGGTTCCTGGCAAGAGAGAGAAAAAAGGCAGGACATAAATGTGATGATGATGGAGGTTTGGGGGAACCCAGAAGTTTGCAGGAGTTTAAAATAACCCCCCTCTTCTCATCCTCATGTAGCTGGTGAAGAACTTTGCTTGCATTTAGTTCCACTTTCACACAACAGTCCCGTGAAGACTGAATATGCGCAGGGGGTATAGAATGCTGACTGATTGGAGGTGGAAGGGACTGGAATTTCCTGGAAAGCGTGGCTGGCTGGAACCCTGAACATGAGCACTTCGCACCGCCATGTTTTGTTGTAGCTTCCATGTGTAAACACTAAAGCCATTAAGCAGAGAAAGAGACAATAATTATCACTGACTCCAAAGGTCAAAGCATTGAGGTAGCCAAATGGGAGAGGATTTCAGAACCAAGGTGCCACTATTAAAAAGGTCATGTCTTGTGTGATGGGCAAGGCCGTTGTCTTCAGTGAGCAGTAAGCTCACACCAGTGTTTAAGTTTGGTGTGTTAACTGCATAATTCTAGTGAGATATTTTCAGTGGTTTTAAAGTGGTTGCGTATTGATGTTACAGGGAGTTTCCCTTTATTGAAAGGAGAAGCAGGAGACTGTTTTAAATACAGAAATGAATAAATATTAAAATAGAAGACAAATGAAGACAAAAATGGGGAAAACCCATAGGATTGTAAGGTTACTGATGGCCATTCTGTTCAGTGTTACTTAGATTTAAGAGTCGCACCAACAAAAGGTTTTGGTTTTTGTTCCAAACCCAATTGTCAATCCCTCCCTATGACCTATAAATCATTTGAACATGGTCGCCCCATTGTCTGCAGTTCTACCCAGTGACTCACCCCCAAGACTCCGGTGACCCACTTATGTTTCTCTCAACCAATCACTTGGGGAGGGGGGGGGGAATCACAAATCCAGGCCAAGCAGGATTTAACTATTATCTAAACATTTCTATCAATTTAGCAGCTCACAAGGAGAAGACAACACGTGCCTGTAAAAAGAGTCAAGCCAATGGCTGGGGATTATGGGAGTTGAAGGCATTAAATTAGGAAGGGGGGCTGGGCTGAGGCATTGGACTTCAGCCGGTAGGTTGAAACCCACAATTGAACTGCACTCCAATTTAAGGTGACTCACACCACCATTCACTTTGTTTTTTGCTTGATCTCTTTTAAGAGAAGAAAGAGAGGCTGAGGTACAAAAGAGGAGAGAAAGACCAAGATATTATTATTATTATTATTATTATTATTACTATTACTATTACTATTATTTATTTATTTATTACATTTATATACCGCCCCATAGCCAAAGCTCTCTGGGCGGTTTACAAAAGGATACATGTTTTTTTAAAGTCCCATGTTGCAGGTTGGAATTAAATGTGATTCTGCAAAGGCTGAAGACTATTGAGTTGTTTATTTCTTCAACCATATATCCTGCCTATCTTAAAATAAAAAAAACAGTAACAAAAAATGTAAATATAATTATATCAATACACCAACGAACAGCAAAAGGGAGGAACAGGAAGAGGGAAATTACCCTTAAAAAGTTGCCAAAATAAATCAGTTTTCAGTGCCCACTTTGGTTAGGCTTTGGATTATTTCTGTGTGAGTCTGTTGGGCTCAGGGAGAAGTAGCTGAAAGTATGTGTCTCCATTCCGCCACAGATGCCTTCGCAACCCCCAAAATAGCAGAAAATGTTTTCCCCTTCCAAAAGTGGATTTGTCAGTTGAGGCGTATGTAAACATGCAAAAATGGAAAGTCCAATTCACTTTTGTACTTTGCTTCCTTTTTTTTTTTTTTTAAACTCCACTAAGAATAAGCCGTGGGACTTTCCATCAATTAGGAATGATGAAGCCACACAGCTGCTGGAGTTTATATTTCATATGAGGGAGGCTGAAGTTCCAGATTCCAAGAGATAGAAAGCAAAACTCTTCATTTGACTTCAGAGCTACATCTGCTCCTGTGCTTCACAACATTTGATAACAGCCACCTTTTCCTCAACACTCAGTTCACCGAAGTTGCCTTTTCCTCTCTCTCCAGTGGCTCATGCTAGCCCCCTTCTCACCCTCATCCAGACAGCATTTATTTATTTGGAGATTCACATTTGTATCTATATTTAATACCCAACTCTACAATGAGCACAATTGATAGAGCTGCAGCTGTTTGGGGAATTCTTTCTTTAGCTCTTTTTGTGTTTTATGTTCCTTGTAAATAGCCATTAGAATAGTCACCTGTACTGGTACCATTTGTACAAACAACTGAGCAGTGGGGGAGACATGATAGAGGTGTACAAAATATGAATGGTGTTTAGGAAGTAGATAGGGAGATGTTTTTCTCCTTCTTAATTAATACGAGAACCCGGGGTCATCCCATGAAGCTGACTGGTGGCAAATTCCAAACAGATAAAAGGAAGTATTTCTTCACACAGTGCAGAGCAAAAACTGTGGGATTCATTCCCACAAGATGTAGTTATGGCCACCAACTCGGATGACTTTTAAAGGAGATTCGATGAATTTGTGTAGGGTAAGACTAGTAATGGCTTCTAGTTATGATGACGATATATTATCTCCAGTATCAGAGGCAGTATGCTGTCTATACCAGTTGCTGGGGGACATGGGTGGGAGGGTGCTGTTGCACTCATGTCCTGCTTGTGGGTTTTCATGGGCAGCTGGTTGGCCGTTGGGTGAACAGGATGCTAGACTAGATGGACCCTTTGTCTGATCCAGCATCACTGTTCTTATGTTCTTATGAACACCAGTAGGAGTGTACTATAATTGTGCTCATGTCCTACTTGTGGACTTCCCATGGGGATCTGGTGGGCCGCTATGGAAAACCTGGTACTGGACTAGATGGTTTGATCCAGAAGTGCTCTTTTAAAAAACAAACAAACATGTGTTGGCTCTTTTTTCTTTTAAGAGCAAAAACGGCTGCATGTCAGTGTGGACAGGCAAGCTAGTAAAGATGGCTTGTGTGCTTGTTTAGGTGTGTTTAGGCTTATATGAAACTGCTAGGCTGCCTCATCAGGTTCAGAATCAAAGTGTAACGGACAAACAGAGCCATGAATTGGGGCATCAGGGAATGGTGTGATAACACAGGATGCAGCAACCTCGCTGAAGCTAAGCAGGCCTGGGCCTGCTAGGGTTGGCATGTAGGTCAATCGTCCAATCAGATATTGTCAATTGACCAGGGAGGGGGCGTAGCTCAGTGGTAGAGCCCATGTTTTGCATGCAGAAGGTCCTGGGTTCAATCCTTGGCTTCTCCAGGTATGGATGGAGAAATTCCTCCCTGAAACTATGGTGAGCCATTGTTGCCAACCAGTACGGCCAATACTGGGCTAGATCAACCAATGCTCCGACTCCATATAAGTATTCACTGATGTAGTGTGCTGTATACCAAAATTGCAACGAATATACAAATGAATATACATATATGTCAAGGAATTAGAAGGGTCAGAGTGCATCTAATAATTATTTTTATAATGAAAATAGCCCTTCTATGCCAGGATGTATTCAAAAAGTAAGAATTATAGAACTATGCAACTATGCTGGAATACATGAGAATTCATTGCACTACATATAGACATACATACATTTTCTATATGATTTTAACAATGATATTTGTCAATTCTACATTTGGTATTGTAAAATCCAGTTCAACAAATAGTGTTCCAGAATATTGAATACACAAAATATTAAATACATGAACGGTAATACCAGTTTGTACTATACCGTTTCAGTCCCCTTCTTCAGTAACTGTACATATTCAATATATTTCACACCATTTCAACACTATTGCCACACAACATTAACTCTGCTCATATTCAATGTATTTCACACTATTTTAACACTATAGCCAAACACATTGACTAGAAACTTGAAAAGGGCTTGATGTCACAATTTTCCAGTGTAACAGTACAATGATAAATGTCTGTTTATCCTCATTTCATTCAGATTGGCAGCTTAGCCTTTAATTTCATTGTGGCAAGAATGGCTGTTTCCCCCAGCATAGCAGAAATGGGAGTCAAACCTATCAGCACAACTAAACTTCTCCTACTGGCCACCTGCTATAACTGTAGGCATCCCAGGAACAGGAACCATAATTAGTGGCAAAGGCCACTGTTGCGTCCACAGACCTGGGACCCTTGGAAGTAGGAATCTGGTTCCAGACAAAACTTAGGTGGTAGACATTTATTGTAGTGCTCCTTCTTTGCAGGCAGCTACAGGCAGACTGGCCTTTGCATTGCCAGCCTGCTACAAAACCTGGAATGGATTATCTGTGCTTAATTGCAGGTCATTCATAAATCCTGGCCTGGCTCAAAGAATGGGCCTATCACAAACACTACATCCCTCCTTTCCTTCAAATATGAAAAACAGCAACATAGCTATAAAGTTAGAGTATCTGAACAACAACAAAACTGCAACTGTATAAGGAAAATATACAACTAATGCACATATTAAAAATGCACAAGCAAATCAAATTAGGTAAACAAGAACAATTAGCTCAATAGTTCACAAAACAGTTTTTTATGTAATATAGTCCTGCAAATAGCTTGGAGCACGGCGGCTGGTCCTTGTTGGGTAACGTTGCAAGTTCAAATATGAAACACCAAGAGTTGCTGGATCTGGTGCTGCAGGAGTGGTGGATGGGATGGGATTTTCACTCTGTGTGAACTGATCATCATCACAGTCAGGTCTTTGGGTCTGAGGGGTGCTGTGAAGTGGTTTAATGTGTGAAACATTCCTTGTGATTTTATGGGTACCCCTCTGTACAGTAACCATTGTGCCATTTATCATTGTGATTTGATATGGTGCAGGACAGAAAGGCATTGAAAGTTTGTTTCGAGGCTGGAGATTCTTAACAAGCATCACGTCCCCCACTTTGAATGGTACTACTCTGGCTCGCCGACGCTGATCAGTGTACTGTTTCATTGCAAGTTTTGCCTTATTATCATGTTGCCGCAGATGTGCATCTTTGAGTGGGACATTTATTTGAGGTAGCTTTGTCCGCACCTGTCTGCCAAACATTATGGTAGCTGGTGCCACACCAGTGGAACAATGGGGGGTAGTTCGGTAGCTGCGGAGAAATTGAAATAATTCTTGTTTCAGATTTGTTCCCTTTGCTGTAGCAATCTGTAAGGCTTTCTTCAGGGTCCTCATAAATCTCTCAACCTCCCCATTTGCTTGTGGCCAATGAGGAGTAATTTTCCGATGTTTGAAACCAAGATAGTCTGAAAATTGAGCAAACTGCAGGCTTTGAAAAAGTGGTCCATTGTCACTTTTGACAACAGCAGGTATGCCATAAGAGGAGAAAAATTTGTCTAATTTTGGAATGACAGCATTTGCTGACAGCCACTGCTTCTGACCACCCATGACTCCATTTTGCTTGGTTTCGGTTCCATGGAATACCACCCTCCATGTGACTTGGCTCTCTGTTCCATAGAGATCCTGGACTCTAGTCTAGAAAAAACAGACGCTGTTGAAAGAATGGAAAATACTTCTTGAAGTTAAACGCGCAAGGTAATGCCGTGAGTAGGGTGGCCATATGGAAAGGAGGACAGGGCTCCTGTATCTTTAACAGTCGTATTGAAATGGGAATTTTGGCAGGTGTCATTTTTATGCATGCAGCGCATGGTGAAATTCCCTCTTGATCACAACAGTCAAAGCTGCAGGAGCCCTGTCCTCCTTTCCATATGGTCACCCGATTTTCCATTCTAGGACTTACTCCCGGGAAAGCATGTATAGGATTGCATGCTAAGCACCATTGAAGTAAGTCACATTGAAATCAGTGAGACTTAACGTCTAAGTAAGTAGACATATGTAGGATTGTGCTAATATTATTTCAGAGTAATAGGAGCCAGCTGTTCTGTTCAACTAATTTTTTTTTAAAACCTCTCTCTTTGTTTTGCTTCTCTCTCTTTGATTGATTTATGTTGCCTAGTGTTTTTGAGTAGTCATGTATAGAATTTCAGTGTCACTGTTCTAATATTTTGACACTAGCAATAGGGTTTCTGGGTATTTGGCAACTGAGATGGTGTAACTCTTACGCTGATGCCAGGAATGAAAGCAGAGCTTTTGTAGCAAGCTCCCTTCCCCACACTGCCTGACGTTTTGGAATAAAAGAACTATTGGGGTCCTTGCCAATTGAGCTAGATCTATTTTAACCCTCTGTGACTCAGATAATCAAGTTATTGTTTTCATAAAGAAGCCCCTGTGACCACTCCGAATCTGGCGTGATAACAGCTATGATTCACACTAAATTTTTGCTTTATTCACATGGTCAATAGGAACCCTAAATGTTCTTTGTTTCACAGCGTGGCATCATGTACGTGCAAAAGTTGGCCTGCGCCAGATGTTGGATATTTGCTGCAATTACTAAGCCATGACTTAGTGACTTCGTTGCAAAAGGGCAGCATCAAGCACAGAAACATGTCTGGATTTATGTCGATGTTGCCTGCAATAATTGTTCCAGAAATGCTAAGTACTGCAGAGATGAGGGAAACATTGGCAAGCCCTAGCGGCAGTACAATGGAAAAAGGGGTGTATCTGTTTTTATAGACTATGTCAGCCTTTCCCAACCAATGCTTTCCAGATGTGTGGGTTAAAACCCCCGTCTTGCTATCATTAGCCACACTGATGGGGATGATGAGACATATAGGCTGAATTCAGACAACACGATAGTGGTGGGGTAATAATCAACTTTACAGTTGTTCCTCTAGGGGGTACTCCCCACACAACATGGTAATAAATAATCAACTGTGGTGTGGATTAGGATCAGCGCTGAGTTGACTATGGCAGCATTCAGATGACACGATAGTCAATACAACTGACGATTGTTTCCCCCCCCCCCCAGTTGATTATTGTGTTGTCCGAATTCAGCCAACAGCTGCATTTGGACAACACATTAAGCAACTGGGGGGGGGGGAAACAATCGTCAGTTGTGTTGCTTATTGTGTTGTGTGGAGGGTAACACGCCACTCACAAACTACTGATGGTATGCTGTTCCGCCCAAATAAGCAACTGAGAGAAACAATTGGCTTGCAAATTGTTTAGCTCGAAGCCAGTTGTTTAAAGTGTTGTGTGGAGGGGTGAGTGGATTAATAGCGTGTGGTGAGTGGGTTAAAACACAAGCCCATAGAGGCAGGCGGCAAGAGCGACCAAAGCAGCAGCTGCCACTTTGCTACAACTGGTGCAACTTGCAGAGGCTCCTGGGATAGAACTGGGAGGGAGGAGGGAGGGTGGAGAGAGGAGCGGGGGCTGTGGCAGTCAAATGCTGGGTTGACTATTAGTCCATACAATGCCAGCCCCAACCACCCACAGTTGTGTAGGAATATGTTGTGTGGGGAGTACCCACAAAATAACCAACTGTGAGTTGGCTACTCAACCCACCATTGACCAATGTGTTGTCTGAATGCAGCCATAGTTTCATACATAGAATCATAGAACAGTAGAGTTGGGGCCTATAAGGGCCATTAAGTCCACCCCCCTGCTCAATGCAGGAATCCACCTTAAAGTATCTCTGACAGATGGCTGTCCAGCTGCATCTTGAAGGCCTCAAGTGTGGGAGAGCCCACGACCTCCCTAGGTAATTGGTTCCATTGTCATTCTGCTCTAACAGTCAGGAAGTTTGTCCTGATATCCAACTGGAATCTGGCTTCCTGTAACATCTGGAGGGCACTGGGTTGGAGAAGGCTGTGCTACATGTTAAAGGTGGGGAAGGTATAGCACCAACTCACACAGAACAAAAGAGTCTTCCTGGATCAGATAAAGCTTCCACCAAATCCATTATCCCTCCTTCCATATTGGCCAACCAGATAGAGCGCTAGCATGGTATAATGGTTAGATTGTTGGACTGGGACTTGGGAAATCTGAGTTCTAATCCCCATTTGGCCATGAAACTCACTGGGTGACTTAGGGCTAGTCACAGACACTCAGCCTAACCCACCTCACAGGGCTGTTGTGAGGATAAAATGGAGAGGAGGAGGAAGAAGACCACATAAACCACTTTGGGTACCTTGCAAGAGGAAAAAACGGTGGGATATAAATGTAATAATAAAATAAAATGAACATCTCTGGGGAGCCCACAAGCAGAACATGAAGGGCTTGCCCACTGTTGGCCCCTAGCAACATTCTTTTATCTGAATCTACTGTTAATTTCATAGGACGACCCTGAGTTCTCGTACCTATTTTCTCCACACTCACCAATACCTTTCTCATCCCCCTGCCCCCAGTTGCCTTTCATTTAAACTAAAAAGCCCCAAAATATTTATGTAGAGCAGGCGTAGAACCTGGCCGCCTTCATAAGTCAACATGGTTTCCCCTCCTTTATAGAAGTAGACCCATTCAGGGCACAATCTATACATGTTTAGACAGAAAGAAGTTCTGCATCTCCCAGCATTCCCCAGCCAGTTATACTGGTGTTGGCATGCTGGGAATTGTAGGACTTCTTTCTGTCTAAATATGCATCGGATTGTGCCCTAAGTGGGTCTACTTAGGAGTAGGGTATAAAGACAGTGGGCTGCAGGCGGGAACTTGAAATACTGGGTCAGAGGGAAAGGAAAATACAGGGCAATAGGAAATGATTTAACCATTGCGGTCAAAATATTAGTTCCCTGTTTACCCCTGTTAACAAATTGGGAGCCAGACTCAGGAATCCGCATTCCCTTCTTGCAGTCCCTCCCTCCATAGACCATATGCTCCTTGTCTGCTTAATCAGAATCAAGCAATTTGCTGGCACTCGCGATAAGCAAACTAGTTTGTAGTGAGTTTGAGCAGGGCCGGCCTTACCATGAGACACAGTGAAGTAGTCACCTTAGGTGGCAGGTGGAGGGGGCAGCAGTGGCAGCTCCCTGGTTGTTCCCCTTTCTTGGAGGATGGAACTATGGTTTCCAGGCAACCTGTTCTGCATCCCCTAAACTGCCCTGCTGCCCTCAAGTGAAATGAAGAAAGCTGCCCCATCACCAGAGTTGAAGTAAGATTCAGCTCCTGCAGGTTTGCCTTCTTGTCCTTTGCCTCAGGCAGCAAAATATATTGGGCTGGCCCTGGGTTTGGGGTTTTGGATCCTGAGTCCTTAACCGTGGTTTCTAGTGCCAAGCTCCCTATGCAGAAAAAAAATGTCTATTAGGAAGAAGGCTAGGAACCTTGGTTTTCTGGGGGGGGGGGGGGGGTTTCCGTCCGTCCCCACGCACTTTGGGAAGTTATTTATTTATTTATTTTAAACATTTCGTGGCCGCCTTTCAGGGCAGAAGACCTCACAAGGTGGCTCACAACAATAAAATACATAGAAGTATTCAATTACGTTCACGCACAGAGAGAGACAGAGAGAGAGAGACACTGGGCCTGCAGCATAAAACTGGGCTTTCTGGGGGAAAACATTTTAACTTCATTCTGCTGCATCTATAAATTTGGTTCTAAGTCCTCCATCACTGCATTGTTTTACATTGACCCTTTATGGGACAATACATCCTGCTCTTGTTTTCTAGGTACCCAGATGAGCTGCTTTTCTCCAAGCTCATTTTCTTGGCGCCAGGCTGCTTATGTGGACTCCTACTGCTGGGCAGCAGTACAGCAAAAGCAGCTTTCACAGAGCGACTCAGGTCACCTTCCACTCTGGCTCCATAAGGTTTGTATAGATATGTTTATAGATCCTTTTTCAGGCTCCTCCTCCTCCTTCATGAAAATCCAGCTCAGAAATCTGACACTGTAACACTCATCACATCCCCACTCATGGTGTGTCTCTTGGTAATAGATGAACCAGCTTGTGCATGTGTTTTGGTTAAACATAGCCTTGCTTAAATCTGTCTAAATATGGTATTGTTAGATGTTATTTAACAGTATATAAGCTGCCATTCTGGACCATGTCCACCAAGGCAGCTATTTATGAGATAGACCCAAATTTAAGTGCAAGTAACTGGGCAAGCAGAAGTGGATTTCCTCATAAGAACCTAAGAAGCGCCATGCTGGATCAGACCAAGGGTCCATCTAGTCCAGCACTCTGTTCACACAGTGGCCAACCAGCTGTCAACCAGGGACCCACAAGCAGGACACGGTGCAACAGCACCCTCCCACCCATGTTCCTCAGCAACTGGTGCACACAGGCTTATTGCCTCTGATACTGGAGGTAGCACATAACCATCAGGGCTAGTAGCCATTGAGAGACTTCTCCTTGAGGAATTTATCCAACCCCCATTTAAAGCCATCCCAGTTGGTGGCCATCACTACATCTTGTGGTAGTGAATTCCATAATTTAACTATGCGCTGAGTGAAGAAGTCCTTCCTTTTATTTGTCCTGCATCTCCCACCAATCAGCTTCATGGGATGACCCCGGTTCTAGTGTTAGGGAAGAGGGAGAGAAATGTCTCCCTATTCACATTCTCCACACCATGCATTATTTTGTACACCTCTATCAGGTCTCCCCTTAGCTTCACATTCCCACCTTTACTCCTACCGCTTCGGATAGCTGAAGTTTTTAATTGGCCCTCCTATTGTCCCTTTTACGTCCTCTGACATTTAGAAAACAAGCAGACAAAGTTTAATTCTGCACTCTGCTGTCTGTGGAGACTGCGCTTGAATTACACTCCAGCTGTCAAGAAGAGCCTTCTCCACTAACACTTTGGCAGTATCAGAGGCAGTAAGCCTATGTGCACCAGTTGCTGTATCCTGCTTGCGGGTTTCCCGTGGGCAGCGGGTTGGCCACTGTGTGAACAGAGTGCTGGACTAGATGGACCCTTAGTCTGATCCAGCATGACTCTTCTTATGAGTCCCAGTATTGGGGAAAAGGTGGGATACAAATAAATAAAATAATAATAATGAAGAGGAGGAGGATGTTCTTGTGTAGCGCATTGCAGAAAGCATGTTGCCCCATCATATCTATGGGGAAACAGCCCTTCCTATCTTTCAGCCACACATCTGGAGGAGATAAGGGAATGCTGGACTAGATAGGCTTTTAGGCTGATCCAGCAAGGTTCTTCTTGTGTTCTTAACACAACAGAAAATAAGAAAAACCTTTAGGTCTGCCTTTCCCCACCAAGGTTTCCCAGTTGTTCTTGGACCCCAACTCACATCATCCATGACCATGGGCCATTCTAGTGGGGATGACAGACATTGTAATGCCACACCCTCTGGAGGCCATAAGTAAATGCACAGTAATGGCCAAAGATCAAGCGCACTTCAGGGAAGACAAAAGTCCTATTGAGATGCAACCAGAGGTATTGCCTAACTTTGGAGGATTCCAGCATCCCTCCCTAACTGGCAGAGCACAGGCTTGGCACGCAGAGCATCTCCGCTTCATTCAGTGGCATCTCCCATTAGAAAAGGATGGTTTGAAAGATCACTGCCGGAGAGCCGCCCACCATCAGTCAGAGCCAGCTTTGCCCAACCTGGTGCCCTTGAGGGGGTGTTTGGACTACAATTCCCATTATCCCCAGCCATGTTTGATGGGGATGATGAGAATTGTAGTAAAAGTACCACATGGAGGGAGCCAGGTTGGCCAAGGCCAGCGTAGACAGTACTGAACTTGGATGGACAAATAGTCTGACCGGGTATAATAAAGCCACTTCGGTCCCCTCTACAAGAATTTGGTTTGACGCCCAGTTGACCGATTATGCGCATCTTCTCGCAATTGCTTTTACGCCTAATCCCTATACACGGGAGGCGGTGAAGCGCATTACCGGTTGTATGAAACACACTTTAAAGGTGTTTAAATGTGGAGAATCGCTTGATTACATGGTCATAAGGTGCTTTAACTCCCGCGGTAAATTAAAACTCGCTATTTAACACGCATTCGATAATGCGCATAATCGGACAGAAAAAGCGCCTCGACCCCCGATTTGCGCTCTGTTCAGGTGGAGGTAAAATCGATAATGCGCTTTGTAAGAGCCTTAAATCGCTCTTATAGAGGTACCCTTCCTGTGTCAGCAGCTCCTGTTGAAACAAGGGAAGTGAGGCTCCTATTCCTCAGCTGAAGAGCTGGTACCTTGAAATGTGTAGGGACCGTCGTTCGTGTGTAAGGGAAGCTGCTCTAGTCCACATGACCCTATGTCACGCAAAGTTGTTGGACTCTGGGTTCGTTTTGTCAGCTTTCCTTTCAGAGGTCTTTCCTTCTGACATCGTTATTCACGTGAGATGACACACATTTGTAGCCGCAGCTGTGCTTCAGAATGATAAAGAACGTAAAGGCAATGCAACACAGATCTGTCTAAGGCTGCCTCTACAAGAGGCATTTAAAGCTCTTTCAAGGCGCATTAAAAAATATACCACTACAAGAACGGAGCGCAAATCGGGCGTAGAGGCGCGTTTTCTCTCCGATTATGCGCATTATCGAATGCGCGTTAAATAGCGAGTTTAACGGCTCCGGCCGTTAAAGCGCATTTTGACTATGTGAACAAGCGATTCTCCACATTAACTACTTGTAAAGCGCATTTGAAACAACCGGTAAGGTCACCAGTTGAGTGCTCAATTACCTCCTGCATACAAGCATTTACGATAAAGCGCTTCAGCGATTATGCGCATAATCGGCTAACCAGGCGTCAAACGGAATCCATCTAGAGGGGGTCTGAGCTAAAGCAATTAAGGAAGGTTAGGAGTGAATGCTTTCTCATCAGGGCTTATTCTGTAGCTACATGCAGCTTTTCTTTCCCCCTTTTCCCCCTTTTCTTTGTTTAATCCTCCTGGCTTTGGTTGGAGCATTAGCACTTCAAGTCTAATTTGATTTACTGGCCACTGCTGAGAGCAGTTGCCTCATTTCCCAGAGCCAGGTTTGTTTCCTGACTTAGTTTCTCAGAGGAATAAAATAAACAGTGCACGTAAGACAGCCAAAGAGGTTTCAGGCAGGCCTTTGCTCCCTTTCAATACTTTCCTATATTCCCATATTGCAGCAGTCCTTCTCACTTAATGTTTTTCCTTTCCTCAGACCAATCTCACTATGTGGTAGTGAAATATGAATTCTCAATGAAGAGTTCTGTGGCACCTTAAAGACTACCAAATTTATTATGGCATAAGCCAGGGGAGCACAACCCATGGCCTTTGGGCTGCATGCCCCACCCCCCATGAAGACTTTAATCTCTGAGTAAATAGTCTTTATTGTGCAAAGCAATCAGTCTATCAGCAATTCAGATTACAGTCTTGGGGTAGATCTTCCCTACTGCTTGGTATTGAAGTGTACTGATAACTGTTGGGACAGATTACACACTCCTTTTTACAACTTTCATAGTGTTATTTCCTGCTTTCTAATTCTACATTATCCAAAATACCGCAACAAATGTCATTGTATGTCCTATGAGGTATAAATGTGCAAGAGGGATCTAGCATTACCATGATGGGATTGTAATGATTTGACTCCAGGTGTAAGTCTGGCCTTGGTCAGCTTCTGACAACCTAATGCTAAGAGCCTTGACTAAGCTGACACAACTAGTTCACCTAAAGATCCCTTTTAGGGATGCACAACAGTAGAAGAGAAGGTTGTTGCGATCCTGAGGCTAGTCTATGGCACAGAACCGGAGAGGGTTTCTCAATCCTGCCCTCATGGAGAGTGTTCCCGTAGAGACCTGTTGTGATGGTCCCACCTGCCAGAACCCCTGGCATATAGGATTGCAACCTAAAATCTGTTTGTTTTGTTTTCGTTTTCCAAATCTGCATTGCAAAAATGAACCCTACATTAGCTAGAATGTGAGTTCATCTTGTGAGATGTCACGGCAATTCTGATGTCTCGTAGATGGATCCTGCTCTGAGCTAACCTGCTTATCCTGGTTATTTTCTTCCCTAGTTTTTCCCATACATCCTTCTGCTAGTAGCAATCTTACTGTACCTGCCCTGTCTCTTCTGGCGCTTCACCGCAGCACCCCACCTTTGCTCAGACCTGAAATTTATTATGGAAGAACTCGACAAGGCCTATAACAGAGCAATCAAAGCCGCTAACAGCTGCCGTAAAGATGACATGAGGGACTCTGCCGGCTCAGCACCAGCTGTTAATGAGAACACAGCTCAGAGGTAATGTCTCATTCCTTTCCATTTTCAAGGTTTAAAACAAAAAAATTAAAACACACCTAAAGTGCAAAATATGTACACCACTCACATCCACATTACAAAATAAATTTTAAAAAACGTGGCCAGATAGCTATTGAGCGGCAGGACCTGTGTCAAAAGTAAGCATAGTTGGGCACTTGTTAAGGGCCCACACCTCAGCAGGGGCCACTGACAAGAGTGCCCTGTAGTAGCTCTTCCTCTTCAGCATTGTAATCTGCTTGTTCACCTGCCTCTTGTTCTGGCCCAGACAAAGTTAGGGAGAAGGAGCAGTAGATACCGCTGCCTACTTTCTCCACTGGCTCTTGCCTGTCAATCAAGGGAGGAGGAGGAGGAGGAGCAGCAGCAGCAGCAGCAGCGATAGCATCTCGTGACAATAGTGGTGAGAAGGTAGACTCACTGAAGGAGGGGACCCATTGAGATGTCTTGCCCAAGGGCCCTCAAAAACCTGGAGCTGGCACTGATGAGAGTTGCAAACCTTTTCCCCCCAAAGTTTCTATGGATATCACCACAAGATAAAGGGAACGGATAAGATCTGACACAGCAGCCAGAGGTTTTGTTACTGGCCGCTTTTGGGTCCAAAAGGCACACTTGGACCCTAGCTGTGCTATGAGATCATATCTAAAGGACAGCCTGTTCTCACATGAGCCTGCCTTCCGCTAAGGTCATCACAGGCTTTTCTTCAGGTGCTCCCATCATCAGAGCTTAGGGAAGTGGTGATACCGGTTGTGGCACCTCAACTTCAGAGTACTCTCCTCAGGGCTGCTTACCTGGCACATCATTGAAATGAATTTTAGGGGCCAGCCTAAAACCTTTTTCTTTGCCCAAGCTATTAATGTTCAGCAAATCTGCTGCTTCAGATTGAGATTTTATCTATTATTATTTTGTTTTTTGATTGCTATTTTTGGGTGTTGTAAGGGATTTTAGTGGTTGTATTTTTCATCATTACTTGTTTATCTTAATCTGTATAAATCACTTTGATTATACATGTGTGTGTGTGTGTATGTGTGTGTGTGTGTGTGTGTGTGTGTAATCAATTACGCAAACACCTTGCCTCATTCATGGACTTTTATGGAAGGTCAAGATGATCTTGTCTTCCAAAACCCTCCCATATTATCACAAAGAAATCTATTAAGGAGGGAAAGATAGAACAGTCACATGGTGCCTTCTGATTGGTAGTGTTAAGAGCCATCCATCTGGAAGCACTCAGTGTTGAGCCATTTTAATGTCACAACTTCCTCCAAAAGAATGCTGGGAATTGTAGTTGCTGAGGTGCTAATAATATTCTGTTAGAAGTCCATAGTGCCTCTGACAGAACTGTAATTCCCAGGGCTCCTTGGGAAGAAGGAAAGCAGTTCTAAGACTGTATGCTATGGGCATGCCACCATTACTCAGGGAGTGAAGCGAGAAAGCCAGGGTGCCCCCACACCCTGCAGTGTACAATTATTAGTAGACTGCCACCACCGCTTGACGTCCACCTCAGCTTTAACCAGGGGACCTTACAGGATCCACCTAGGTCTTTGGAAATAGGGGGCCAAGACAGCCCTCTCTATTGCAATCTCTAGGCCTAAAACTTTATAATCAGTAGCAAGACCAAACAGAAGGCTTCTGGAATTAATACTAAGGGTTTACCTGGAAAAAATGCATACACAAATCTAAAGATAGAGATACTTTACTTAGGTAAAGTATAGGATAAAATATACAATAGGTTTAGGTATTGCTTAGTCATATTTGACTGCAGCATTGTTCCAAAGGGTTTCTATGGTTTTTTCCTGATATTTGTACATATTTTTACCCCCTTCCCTTCCCCCTACTGGAACTTGTTAAAAAAAAAAAAAGAATGCATTGACCAGAACTGTATGTTTTTAAAAAGCCTAGCTAAAACGGGGAATTGCTTACAGCAGGTACGAGCAGAGAAGTAGACTTTACAAAAGGCTATAACTCTGGCCTCATCTACAAGAATTCGGCTTTACGCCTGGTTACGCGATTATGCGCATATTCGCAGAAGCACATTTACGCCTAATACCTCTGTACGAGAGGCGGCGAAGCGCATTACTGGACGACTGAAACGTGCTTTAAACTGTTGACATGTGGAGAATCGCGTGTTTACACGGCGGTAAGGCGCTTTAACTCCCGACGCAAATTAAAACTCGCTATTTAACGCACATTCGATAATGCGCATCATCGGATGTTTAAAGCGCCTCTACGCCCGATTTGCGCTCCGTTCTTGTAGAGGTAAAAATTTTAATGCGCCTTGAAAGAGCTTTAAATGCCTCTTATAGAGGCAGCCTGAGAACCATCAAATTTCTTCCTGGATTCAATAAGAATTCTATTACTTCTATCCTTTGAGGATCAAGCAGACTTAAAAAATAAATTGACAAATTAAGTTTTTCATGCCAGTCAAGGCCAATAAAATTCTTCACACCTGTAAAAGCTTTTTGCATTAATTCTGTAAGAAGAAATGTCTTTTGTGCCATCACATAATACCATTGTCTGTATACCTCTGGGATACTGGCACTGTTGTCATATGCCAGAAAGTACTAGATCTATCTAAAAACGTAATACTACTTCTTGAGGATATTGCTGTTTTCTCCATCTCTCCAACAATCATTTAAAAATCCAGCTATGGATGCAGATAAACCATCTACATCTTTGGACTTGTTGACTTCCTAACCGAATTGCCTCACAGATGCCATCGCTAATTTCATTAGGGGTTCATTTTTTTAAAGTTCACTTTGCAGAACGGTCCTTCCTACCCATTGTGCGTGTGTATGCTTTGTGCTTTTGATCAATGATTGCTGAGGCAGCTTACAACAGTTTTGGCTTTTAAAAAAGTTACTTCCTGGAGCCAGATATTCCTTCCCCGAAGTTCTACAATACCAGGCCACCAAATTTTTTGTCATACGAATGGGAAGGAGAAGGTCCCTGCTTTCTAACCGTCTCTTTGCTGCAGAGGGAGGAAGTGCAACTTCTAAATGGCTGTTGTTCCTCTCGCCAGAGGCCAAAGCCAGGGTGTCCTTCCTCTCAGTTCCACAGCAGTACACCCACACAGCACCAGCACCACCATCATCTTGGCTCTCCACATTCAATAAACGAAGGGAGGCTCTGCCCCACAAAAGTGCATGCCACTATAAAACTGTTAGCCTTTTCGGTTCCAGAATACACTCGGCACTGCAGCAGACTTAACAGAGCTGCTGTCCCAGAATGTATCTCAAAGCATGACACTGATGCCTAGGAATACTGAGCCGTTTCCTCTGTGTGTGTGTGTGTGTGTGTTTTCTGCAGCATCTAAGACAAATGAAATCCTGATGTAATAGCTCTGGATATTGGCTTTTTGTTTTTGTTTTTCAGTTTCTGGGAGATATCTGACAGCTACTTTAAGTACCCTATTGTGGAACAGTACCTGAAGACGAAGAAAGGCTCCAAGAGCTTAATAATCAAGTACATCGTTTGCCGTTTGCTAACGCTAACCATTGTTCTGTTGGCTTGCCTCTACCTGGGCTATTATATCAGTCTTTCTTCCATGACTGATGAGTTTATCTGCAACATCAAAACCGGGATATTAAAGAATGACACGACCGTTCCGGAACGGTTTCAGTGTAAACTGATCGCCGTCGGTGTCTTCCAGCTACTTAGTTATATCAACATCATTGTGTATCTGCTGCTCACGCCTCTTGTGATTTACGCATTGCTGGTGCCGTGCAGGCAGAGCTCGGACATCCTGCAAGTATACGAGCTCTTGCCAACCTTTGATGTTCTCAAAATCAAAACCAGGCGCTACGATGATTTGAGCCTCTACCTCCTCTTCCTCGAGGAGAATGTGAGCGAGCTCAAATCGTACAAGTGCCTCAAAGTTCTGGAGAACCTGAAAGGCAGCGGAGAGAGGTTTGATGCCATGCAGCTGCTGATGAACCTGGGTTCAATTAAAATGGATGCTGTAGATGGCAAGTTGCCCACTGTCAAACAGGACTGCGGAAAGAAGACTGAAGCAGAGGTGGCAAACAACGCAACAGAATTACAGGGTAAGGCTGCTTTGCTTTCATGGAATTTCATTTCACTTAGGGTGCAATCCTATGGCTGGGGACTTCTTTCTGTCTAAACATGCATAGGATTGCATCCTTAAAAACGTACGAATATACCGTAAAATCTATCACAGCGCTATACTAATTTTAAAATACTAAACCGGGGTGTTGAATCTCTTTCAATTCGAATCTCTTGCAATGCCAACTTCAGAAAAGCTCTCAGGCTGCATTCCAGCAGTAGGCAAGGCAAAAGACAAAAGAGCAACGCAAAAATATCAGCAGATTTTAGCTTAAAGCTCTTACTGCCAGTAACTAAGACTTAGGAGAGGCATTTCCACTTTTAGAATAGGGGAAAAACACCCACACACTGGGGAGGAAAAAGGGTGGGCCAAGGAAGGGATGTGGACATCTGGGGAGCCCTAGAAAGCCAGATTGGGACACCAGGCAGGCCAGTTTTGGCCCATGGCCCTGAAGTACCGCACCCCACAGGAGCACACACAAAGGGGGCACAATCTTCTGCATTTTGCTTAGGGAAGCGTTTGGGAATGCATGCAAATTTTCCTAGTCAATAGTCTGATCATTTGCACATTCACTTGGAAGTAAGCCCTGCTGGATTCAATGAGGCTGATTCCCAAGGAAACGTGCGATGGATTTGCAACCCTAATGGGTGGATCCAGAGGAAATAATACTTGAGAGTAGACCTATCGAAATCAGTGGGACTTAATGTAGTCATGACTAACTAAAGTCTCGTTGATTTCAGTGGATCTATTCTAAGTATGGCTAAGCCTGGATCGAACCAGACGTCTTTTACTTTTAAATAACAACTCCTGTATAGATCACTGTGAA
Source organism: Anniella stebbinsi (assembly GCA_029215795.1). NCBI lineage: Eukaryota > Metazoa > Chordata > Lepidosauria > Squamata > Anniellidae > Anniella > Anniella stebbinsi. Next base: position 50,268,754 of record JARDYH010000001.1, read on the forward strand.
CAGCCACATAGGTCTCGTACACATCTGTCCTTTCTTTGTCTTGATTCACCCATCCTACTGCCCTGGATCCTTATTGAGTACGTTCACGTGGCTCTGATTTAAGGGATTAAAAGCACCACTCCCCACCCCCACCGGAAGAAAACCCAAAACATATTTGTTCGCTGTGTTTCAGAGCAACAAGGCTCTTTGTTTGTGATTACACAAAAAGAATAAGGGAGTGTTTCCATTTGTCATTGTCTGTTGGTCTTCAGATTTGGCAGAGCCAACATCGTCAGGCGAGGAAGCAAGGCCAGTTGAAGAAGACGGCAAGCTTCGCCAGAGATTGCTGGATTCTTCTTGCTGATGAACCCAATTCGTGATTTGTTGTTTATGAGACACACTCCCGCGTAAGCCATATCGAACACGGGATGCCCGCCTCCTTGTTGCATGGACAAGAGCTTGGACCGAAGGGCAAATAATGGTTTACAAGCTTTTTATATACCTATGTTTACATGCCTATGTAGCCTCCCATGTCTAAAAGCATGCGATTCTGGTGATTTATATTAACAAGCTATTGTGGGGGGGGGGGGGGGAAGCTGAAGTCCATGATGTAAGTAGGACAGAGAGAGATGTATACTGGGAGAAGTAAACAGACACGAAGGAAAAAGGAGCAATGCAAGACAAACACTTGGAACCAATTTCGCACACACGTGAATATCGATCTCTTCATTACTCCTTTGTCACTCTCGTCCGTTTGTTTGTTTACTACCTCTTTGCCCGGAACCTGCTCACAACATATCAAAGGGCCAGGAATTAATATAACAATTAAACACACACACACACACACACACAACAGGATCAATTTGCAAATAGCCATCATGTGAATAAGTCAACACATCGTGAAAAAATACTGGTTGGTGTATAAAACAGTACAAATAAAATGACCTGATCCAAGTTTAAAACCAAACAGGAGAGAGAATAAAGCTTAGCACGTGAAATAATAATAATTGTTAATAATAATAATAATAATAATAATAATAATAATAATAAGCAGCAGCAGCAGCAGCACAGGAATAAAAAAAAGTCATTGCCTATAAGAACAAATAGATCTGTATTGCACAAAGGCAACCTGAGGGTCATCATAATTAACCTCCACAAATTGGTTGTAAGCCGCATCTCTCACTTGTGGCAGCTTTCCACCCAGCTCAAACCTGGGCCTCTTCTTACAGTCCCTTCCACCCACTTCACCTCGGGAGTTAAAGATCGCCACTCCTCCACAGTGGAGGTTGGTGGCTCTGATGTCAGTAGGGCAGTGAATCTGCTCCAGGTTTCAGTCAGAACTCTAAAGGAGTTATCCGAGGTGTGGAAGCGTTCTGGTTGGTTCTGACTGAAACCCGGAGCAGATTCCCCACCCCACGGACATTGGAGCCATCGCCTCTATTGCTCCTCCCGCAAACCCCACATGCACTCCCAGATTTTGATATTACCTAGGCTCTCCCTCCACCATGCAGCCCTTCCAGCATTGCCTTTAAGGGCAAGCAAGCTCTACAGGCGCCACTCAGGTGTGGTGGGGCTGGACAGGTGGAAATCCTAGCTTGTGTCAAGTTCTCACATGCATGTACACTTGGTTTCTCTGCATTTTAACTGCTGTACCCTTGAAATCAAGCTATCAAGCCACTGGAGCGCTTTAATTACAACCGTTTCATTGTCTTTGATCAACACACACAGAATGAACTGGCAGAGTGTATAGTACAGGTGGGAGAGATAGGCTGTTCTGTAATCTTGCGCTGTAGTGAATGAACTTTGCACACACACACACACACAAAAACATTAGGGGCAGAGGTTGTCCTCTTTCAGTTGATTATTGAAACAAATATACACACCTGCTAAATATATACCTGCTACATCTTTTACAGCCTCACTAACTACAGCCGTGTTAACATGGAGCTATGGGGCTGCTGTGAGCAGAAAGAGCACAATGATTTAGGTATTTCAGATAAACAGTTCTCCATTTATACCTGTACTTTGTACTCAATTTTGGCTGTGACGTAACTGTTCGAGATCCATCTGTGAACCATCAAGGAATTTCCTGTAATCTTCTGTATGAAGAACCGTTAGGTCTCCCACCAGTTCTCAGCATGCTTCCAGGGACAGTTTCTTGCTGTTCCCTCATCAAAGAATGCAGTAAAGACAGCCCTAAAGCCTGTCCAATACCAGCTTACTGTTTTGGGAAGGCATCAGATGCCATTCTGGGCCTCCTTTCCCCCGACAGCAGTTTGGCAGGTGTTTCCCGTTCCTTTGCTTCAAAGAGCAAGCTTATGTCAGTGTCCAGACATGCGTGCACTCCAACACATGCACACTAATTCGCACTCAGGCAGAAAAGCCCATTTCAGCAATCAATGAACATGCGACCAACACAGCAGCTTCCTTTCTGAGCATGTATTTTGCACTTGCGCAGACTGCATTCTTCAAAGTACGCACATAAGCTCTTAATGTTCTCAGTTTAAATCACAACCAGAAGACCATACAACTTCATTACAGAAATGTAGTAAATGAATACATTTTCAGGGACATGGGAGCAGCTTAACTTGAAAACATTAAAAAGCATTGCCAGCTGTGTAAATTAGTATTCCGATCCTTATATTTCCAAAGTTCAGCAACATTGCTACCTATATTAGGAGGAGGATGGCAAAACTGGTAAGGAGGCCTGGAGACCAAATCCTAAAAGGAATGGTATGAAACAGCTGCTGTGTTTAGCCTGGAAATGAGATGATAGCCATCTTCAAATACAATGATGCAGTAAATTTGTTTTCTCTGGCTCCAGTGGGTTCAAATTACAAGAAAGGGGATTTTGAGTAAACAGGGTAGCATTTCCTGATGATACTAACAGTTCTAACAGGAATATACTGCCTCAGAAGGTGGTGGACCTTCATTACAGTTTTTGAAAGCAGAGGGGGTTGGACTAGGTGACTTTTGAGATCCCTTCCCAACTCTAAAACGTATGAGAATTTGAGAGAAATATATGACAGGGCTAAACTTGGCCTTAACCCTACCAACTGTTGCCTTCGACATTCAGCGGTGATAGTCTTTTTTTAAAAAAATGCAACAATGTGGATATTAATGGTTTATAGAGAACATTCGATAAAGCCTTTGCATTCCTTAGTCCTCAGTGGTAGAGCAAATGCTTTGCATGGAGAAGCCCCAGCATCTCTGGTAAAAGGATCTTAGTTAAAGGATCTCAGCTCTCAGGTTAAATAAGCTTCATGTGTTCATGTATGATATGATCATATTCATTTAGTATATTAGAATTGCATGGAATAGTTGCAGCAGGAGTCAAGTGATGTAAACCGCCCAGAAACCTTCAGCTATTGGGCAAAATAGAACTGTAATAAAATAAATATGGGATACTGATAACTTCAAGTGCAAGAAGTATTACTGTGATGACATTTTAATAAAGTATACAAATGTGCAATGTGAAGCGTTTGATTGTGAATGTTTTATGGTGTAAAGTCTTCATTCCAAGCGGAATTCTATTATATGAACTGTATTTAGTTCCTTCCAGGTCGCACCATAGATTTGTATAAAGGCAGTATGATACTGGCAGTTTTATTCTCAATTCATTTTCTTATCATGCCTAACATAGAGTTTGCCTTCTTTACAGCTACTGCACACTGGGTTGACATTTTCATTGATCTGTCCACCACAACCCCAAGATCCTTTTCTTGTTCGGTCACTGCCAGCTCAGATCCCATCAGGTTATACTTGAAGATGGGTTTTTTGCCCCAACGTGCATCACCTTACACTTGCTTACATTGAACTTCATCTGCCATTTGGATGCCCACTCTCCCAGCTTGAAGAGATCCCTTTGGAGCGCTTCACAATCCCTTTGTGTTTTAACAACCATAAATAATTTGGTGTCATCGGCAAACTTGGCCATTTCACTGCTAACTCCTAATTACAGATAATTTATGAACAAGTTGAAAAGAATTGGTCCGAATGTAAATCCCTGTAGGATCCCACTATTTACTTCCCTCCATCGGGAGAATTTACCATTTATTCCTACTCCCTGCTTTCTGTTCTTTAACCAGTTACTGATCCATAAGAGGACCTCCCCTCTTATTCCATGCCTGCTAAGTTTGTCCAGGAGTCTTTGATGAGGGAATTTATCAAAAGCCTTTTGGAAGTCCAAGTAAACAATGTCCACCGGATCTCCCCTGTCTGCATGTTTGTTGACACTCTCAAAGAATTCTAGAAGTTTAGTGAGACAGGACTTACCTTTGTGGAAGCTCTGTTGTTTCTTCTTCAGCAGGACATGCCCTTCTATATGGTTTTAATAATAATTTAATAATGCTTTTAACCAATTTACCTGGAACAGTTGTCAAGCTAACTGGCCTGTAATTTCCTGGATCCCTTTTTAAAAATTAGTGTTACATTGGCCATCTTCCACATAGGCTTTTGGTTTGATTCCACATTTTCAGGTGCATTCCACATTTTCGATCTTTCGAACTGCACAGGAGAAGAAGGTGTTCCAGAGAGTGATGCCAGCCCCCCAGGTAGACCTGCCTTCAAGATATTAGGTGGTGATATTCTGATGGTCATGGAATGACCAGCAAAGCCTCCTCTGAAGATCTTAAAAGTTGTCTGGGTATATATAAGGGAAGGCAGGATTTTTCTTATGTTGCTAAGGATCTAGCTAATGAGTGGCTGAGCTTCAAATGAACCAGGTAATATGAAAATAACCTGTAGTCATAGCTACTTAAATGGCACCCAGTGTGTCTTTGACAATCATTTCAATTATGGTTCTGCCGCAGAGATATTTATTCTGCATCGTTAGCCAAATTGTTCTTTTCCTCAGCTAATGTGCCAGAGAGAGCTATCTGCAAGTACCTGGAACTTATTTGAAAATGCTTTGAAGATGAAGGTGCACAGGAAAAATTATGAAATGAGAATGATTACAGCCCTGAGAACATTGCATATTCCTGCAAATGCATAATTCCAGGGTCTCAAAAGCATCAATTCACCCGGGGCAGTTAAGGATCAACTGGCCTGCAAAGGCAAATGCCAGCGCTGATGACCTAGAAACCCTGTGGTGGGCCCACAGATAAGAGTCTGGGCGTCTATAACTGCTGTGTGTGCAATATCTCAAAATGCTACATGCAAGAATTCTCTTTACATATCGTATAAAAATTCTGCGTGCTAGAAGGACATATATAGTTTCACAATGAATTTTATTAATTCAACCCTGGAAATAAAGTATTCCTAATTCAACAATTTGTTGAAAGCACTGAATAATGCAATCATTAATAGACATGAAACTAGTAGTGTTAATTACTGTTCAATACACAACACTTTCGTTATATCCACAAAAATGAGTATTCTAAAGAGTTGGACACATAGAGGAACTTGTTAAACAATTAATAATTAGCTTGTCAAATACACAAAGTAATGTTTCCACAATACAATACACATACACACAAATGATTATCAGCATGTGGAATACACAAAGTAATGTGTCTACAATACACATACACAAACGGTAATACTGGTTTGTCCTAAACCGTTTCTGACTCCTTCCTCAGTGGCTGTGTATCTGATCTTCAATACACTCATAAATAATAATTTAACAATAATTTAGAAAAGAAAAACACCTACCCACCTGGGAACCTTTCTCCCTGAAAAACTGATTTCACACGGGGGAAATCGCATTTCCTTACCATTGCTTCTCTGCCCCCGCTTCTGTCCTTCATTACTTCCTCTTTCCTCCTGGAGAAGAAAGAGGACGTAAACAAAGACCACATGGCTCATTCAGGGGCCGTTTTTATCACACAGCTTATCTTGCACACAGCAGGAGATCGTGGCACATTCCATTTAAAAATAAAAGTTGGATTAAAAGGGGTCTATTTTGCGATGGAAAAATGAAGGGGAGGAATAGGAGGCAGATGTCATCTAAAGGATGTGCAAACATCCGTAAGTGGGCAGTAGCATGCGTGTGATAAAACACTTGTCTGATGACGCCTTTTGAGTGTTTGTGTTTTATTCCACTTTGCAAACTTTGCTAAAGGGTAGAGTAGATATAGCTACATTTTTTAAAAAAATTACAGCACAATCTTATGTATTTCTACTCAGGATTATAGTCTATTGAATCCAATGAGATTTACTTCCAGGTAAGTATGTATAGGATTTCAGCCTTAAGTATCTAACAAAATAAAATATGAATTCCTCCAGGTTCAGTCTAAAATGGTGTCGTCTGTGATTTCCTAGGAAAACTAGGTGTATTAATCATCATCATCATCATCATCATCATCATCATCTCTCTGGGAGGTTCACAAAACTTAAACTTTACAGGGGACAGCCCTCTATAAGAAAGCTGTCAGGGGTCAGTCCTTTCAGAGCAGAAGGGGAGGGGAAGAGGCGATGGTGTGTAATTGAAGCTGCCAATCAAAGATAAGGCCAGCCAGTTTCTGCCATGGCTGCTGCTTCCTTTTATTTGTCATTTCTTGCATTTCTATACCACCCAACACCTAAAACTCTTTGGACAATTTGCAAGGATTAAAATATCAAAAATAACAAAATAGGAACATAGTATAAAAATCCATTTATATACACAAAAATATAAACCATTTTAACAATAAGAAATTCCAAAAGAAATCTTCTGGGGGGAAACAGTGGTTCCCCCCCCCCCCCCATAGTTGGTGCCAGGATCACCGCCTCACTCACCTCAGTCCCTGGCGTCAATAATTTCATCCCCCAACATGGACATGTAAATGTACCCATTGCCAGTAGGTTTTTTAGAGGTCTCAGCAAGATGGGAATCCTTTTAATGCAATTTTTGAAAAAGGGAACTTGACAAAGATGCTGCGTTTACTATAATGTCCGCTACGCAGAAGCAACTACAGAGCGTGATTTGAGTCATGGGTCTTTGAAAGAGGATGTGGTTAGAGAAGTCATTTTGTAGTTAAAAAGACATGGGGGTTTACTGCTGAAAGACATCCCACATTGCTCAGCATCCCAGATGCTGTATTTCATTCAAGGCAGTTCACATGTTTGGCGCCATCCTACATGCTAAACAAGCTGGGACTTGCTCCCGAGTAAACATGCATAGGATTTGGCAGTAAGCCATCAAGTGATGAGATACTATGGAGTAAGCAATACATGTGCGAATTGTCCATGAGAAAAGAAGAAAGGCTGTTCCAAGCAGGAAGCATGCAGAGCGGAGGAGACAGAGAGCCGATCTACACACCCCTTTAAAACGTTTTAAATTAAGTTCGAAATCGTTTTATATTACCCCGTTGTATAACGTAATAGAACACATTACAGCATGTGACGTTATAATGAATCGTAACTTACTGAAAAGGAACGTATAGTGGGGTCACACGTAGCCGCTTCTGTGTTTCTCCCATGTCGCTTGTGTTGAAGGCATTACACGTACAACACCTACGTCATCCCTTCCTGTTCCTCATTTCCTGTCCTCTCTAGGCTTAACCCACCATTGAAACGTATTCTCATGAATTTGTCTGGGTTTTGGCGGGCAACCGAACATAGGGTAAAGGTAGATTGAACTGCTTTTGCGAATCATTCAAACGATTTCAAATTGAGCTTAGTCTCCTCACTTTGTGCAAAATGTTTGCGGAATATATCTTCGAGATAACATGTGCTTTAGCCCAGTGTCTTCATGCCCTAGCATTACTTGATTGCAGTGTGTTACGTTTCAGACGAAAACGTTTACTTATGAGTAATTTCTACAGACGTAAAAAACACCTGTTAACCGCAAGATTAGAAAACAATGTTAGATCACTGTACAGCAGCTACAGGTGCATAAGGATGCCGACGGTCTTACGAAGATACTGGGTAAGGCCATGTAGCAAGGACTGGTGGGAAAATTTTGTTTTAAAAGTTTGGAGTGATGCCCAATGGATAGAGTTTTTCCGTATGCCTCGTGCAACTTTATTTGAACTTGTGGCAATAGTGACACCATACCTACAAAGGCAGAGTACTTCAATGAGACAACCTATTGCGGTGGAAAAACGTGTGGCTATTTCAATCTGGAAATTAGCTAATCCTGGAAATTATAAAACAACAGCTACCCAATTTGGGGTAGGTCGTTCTACTGTTGCTGTGGTATTCGTGGAGTTTTGCCTAGCTCTAGAGAAAACACTCTTAAGAAGAACTGTTTGTGTTGGAGACGCTAAAAAGGTATGTCAACCAAAATTGTTTAGGTACTTACCAATGTAATGTATGTAGGTTGTGAAACTTTTGTGAGTATTGCTGACTTAATTGCAGCATTCTCAAAAATTAAAAATAAACTTTAATGCAATCCTTCATTTCCTAAATGTTACACAGTACATAATATGGCACACACCAGTTGTTGGTTAGATAACAAAGGTCTGCTTTACAACTACATGTGTCCTAATATTACGGCCACTACATCTCATCATATAAAATGTACCACCTATAGATATCTCAAGGACAGCCACAATACATTACAGGCCACAGAAAAATAATATATAGAAATAGAACTGGTTCATTTTATTTAAACGCGCAAGCTGTGAAAAAAGCAATAGTATGCATTTCACATCTGACCGGAACAGTGTATTTCGCTCTGTTTATCAAACACTTTTGAATAAAATGACATTTTAAGAATTGCAGGGAAAGGTGATGTCATGCCTCTGAAGCAGCTGAGTTAAAGGGAGAAATTTGGTTTTTATTTTAAAGGTTCATAATATTGACTTACATTGCGGTTTATGGTCTCACCTCCGACAAATTCTTCAAAGTCACTTGGTAGCACTGTTTTGGCAGTGGCATGGGTATTGCTACCTCCTACAGAATTACACATGTAACCTTATTGATGATTGAATGTTCCCCATGCTATTTAGGACAGTTTAAAAAATACCATGTTTACTCTTTTTTCTAGCACTATTCCAGAACTGCTGAGGGCCCATAATTGGCCCCCATAAGACCTATGCAGTCCGGATGATACTTGTGCCAACATCACACTCACAGACATAATCACCCACCCATTTCACCGTTCTCTATGCTGGGGGAAACGCCGACACTGGGAGAAGCGCTCAATCCTCCAAGCGCATTCTGAGTTCAGAGTGGCTTTTCAATGTCTGCTGCATTCCAAAGTGGGAGACCTCTGTCACTTCACGTCACTTGGCAAGCACTGGAAGAGTGGACACTTCTCCCAGCTCCAACGGAGTCCTTGGCTTCACAGGGTGTGCATCATCTTTATGGGAGTAGTCTGTGCCATTTGAAGCACCACACACAGCACTGGCAAACCAACTGTTCTCCACTCCCTACATCCCGGGTGTGATTAGTGATTTCAGATTGCTCTGGGGATGGGCCTTCGGTACATAACCAAGACTCCAACAGGAACTCAAGCAGGCTCTGTGGACAACTTCAACATCCTCCATAGGCTTGAGGTTCCTCAAGGGCTGGGAAAGTTGATGCTATAATAGCAATGCACTGGATTAGTCACCTATCCTTTTTCTCAAAAGCTGAACATATCATCTAGGTCAGCAATTCAACAAGCACTTCTTCGCTATATTTAATTCTTCAGGCTGTACACTTTCCTTATCCATTATTAAATGAAGTACAGAGACAACACATTATTTTAAAAACTAAAGGGGATATGTACCTCCCAATTCTTCTGCAACGGTCTCCTCTCCCTGTACTCTGCAGCAACGCTTTATTTTTACACCCATTCCTATGGGTCTACATTATCAGCACCCAATATGGTGCCCAGCAGTGTTTTGCTGTCTATTCCCCTCAGACCAAGACAGCACAGGTAATGGTAAGACATTATGGAATTTGTGTTTTGACATTTTTAGAGGGTGCGATACTGAGGACGTTAGGAATATATATTGCCAAATACATTTTTAATGCCAAAAATCCATATGGGAATTTACTGAGCTACATTTCGGCCTGTGAAGGACAGCTATAATGAAACAAAATTCCAACACCTTGCCAGTTTAATTACTGCCACTAACCTTTTCACCTTTCACTGTCTTCAGTGGGAGAAACTACTAATGTCAATGTACGATTACACAATTACATAACTATTCCTGTTTGTTTACTTTCTGGTGACTTTGTAAAATAAAGAACTTCATCATAATCCAATGGCAAATAGTGTGATGAAGTTACATTATGAAACACACTTCCACCTCGACAGTGAACATTTCTGACATCTTGATTTTCACAGATTATTTCAGGCTTTGAAAAGTTAGGATTTCCAGGATGCTGTGGAGTTATTGATGGGAGCCATATTTCGATCTGCTCTCCAGTGCGTCAAGGAAAGGATTTTATTAACAGGAAAAAATACTACTCTATGCTTTTACAAGGTACCACTGATCATACCGGTCGTTTCATAAATGTTGAAATTGGATGGAGCGGACGCAATCATGATGCCTACGTTTTTTCAAACTCCGCTTTATTTGAGGCCATGGAGGCTGGTGCATTTATACCACCTAATGTGACATGGACAATTGGTAACACAACGTATAAACCACTACTCATTGCTGATAGCGCATATCCCATAAAGCCATGGCTTATGAAACCTTATGGAGGATCTGTAGAGGGAAAAAAGGCATATTTCAACTACAACCTAAGTAGAGCTAGGAATGTAGTTGAGAGAGCTTTTGGGCGATTAAATATGCGCTGGCAATGTCTATGCTCTCGACTTAATGTGGCTGAGGAAAATGTAGCTTCAGTAATATCTGCTTGTGTCATATTACATAACATATGTGAAACAAAAGGAGAGGCGTTACACTATGAGGGAGAATTACACAACACTATAGAGGTTGATAACCTAGGAAGACAACAGGAGAATACCAACAGCAGTCAAACTGATGCTGGAAACACTATGAGAGATGCAATAGCTAACTTTTTGTGGGAGAACCGAGGATGAAAATGACACAGTTAAGTTTCTTTTTGAATCAGCAAAAAGACAAACATTGTAAGACTAGAACATTTTTCAGCACTGTGACATCATGGAAAACTATATCTGTTGCATATGCCTTCCACACGGTCATGTGAGTTGTAGTTATAACCAGATTTTGTTGTAAATTAAATGTCATTCTTCATCAATGTACTTCTTCCAAATACATCAACTGTTTGAAATGTTTGTCCTATTCTAAATGACATCCACACGCACAGAACAGTTAAAGGATAATGATGCATACATTAGATTAAGGTAACTAGTTCTTGTTATCCATACATACCATTTTTTAAAGCAGAGCTAAATAACATTGCTTTAATAAAGGCTAATTTATATTAGCAACACAACATAAGTTTTTCTTTATATGACTATTTTCTAAGAAACATTTCCAACACGTTTTGTAAATAATGGGAGTTCTGCTCAAATCTCCTGTAACATGTATATACAGAAATTTGTAATACTTATGTTCATAATTGACCATGTTACAATGATGACTTAATGACATATTGCTGTTACACTGCTGTTACGTGTGGTCAACATTACCTAGAATGAATACTGAAAATGGTGTTCAACAGTAAAAGGTTGTTTACGTGTTTCATAACAGCCATTAACTTCAAAGTGGACAATCTTTACTTTCATTGAAATAAATGTAAGCATTACAAACCAACCTTACAATGGCTATGATGAGTTATTCACTAAAGTTAAGAACATTCACCATTCTAAAAATAATAAATATCAAGTGCAACATAGCCACTACTGGATGACTGACCTACATTGCAGAGGACATATGAGACCGAACAACACCAAAGTTAAGCGTACGTTAGGTTTTAAAAACTTAAACTCTACATTACACTCTAACTTGGTTTGCAAAACCACCATGACACATAGTTCAGATTACAATGCTATAACTCATTGGCAATATCAAAGCATGGTTTAAAAGCATTGAACAAAAACAACACATCACCTTCATTACAACACAAAATGATTCATCAACACATGAAATGCAAAAACCATTCTCAGAGTGAGACTGTTATAATTTGCAAAGTTTGAGGAAATATTTTCATATTAACTCATATACGTAATTACAGCAGTATACCACATCCAGGACATTATGTAAACACACGACGTATCAAAACTTTGGAACATAACTGTGGTCATTTCATTCTTTTAATCATACTGAAAGAAACGACAGCTAGGTAATACCACATAAATTTTCTGTATTTCCACGTATGCGTTCCACATACGTTAACACTGCTTCGAACATAATTATTTCTTACACAAAACATTTAAAATCTATAACTTCACACTAACAATAACTTCTTATAGAACAAATACTATTAAGAACAAGATTTCCTAACTATTTGCTGTTAATGTGTGTCTGATATGGAATTAAACATTGATGAACAAGTATCATTACTGCAATGAAATAATAACATTTAAACAAAAAAGAACACAGCATTACACCAAAGAACAGGACAAAGAGTTCAACAAACCACTACGATCACTAAATGAGAAGCAGAAATGGGGTCATCAAACTTTCAAATTCAAAGAGATATGGAACTAAAGGAATGTTAAATCACAATGCAAGGACTCCATGGTGAAAATCTACGTAACACATTATAGTCACACCTGAAGCCAATTCATCACACAGATCACTTTGTTAAATCGGCAGGGACCCCTTCCACTTGGAATGTGTAGATGATTAGGAGAAAATTTCACAAGGTACACATTGCATAGGAATTTCATAGATTTACATTCTATTCAGTCCACACCTCTACTACATACGTGACTCACCCTTGACCTCCCTCTCCATTGGACATCCTACTTCACAGGCAACACAACAGACCTTGAAGAACTGTATCTTCTATTGGTAAGTTTACTCAGCAAACTTACGTCGGATAAGCCAACGAGGGCAATTGACGTCAGAGAACAGAACAGTCACTGACACGGAGGGAGAACACAGCAGCAGTAGAGAGAACATTAAAAGGTGCGTTAATGTGTTTAAATTGGATACTACAGAGCCATGAATGCATCAGCATTGAAAAATTATTGTTTCTCAACAACTCCTACAAAGTATACAAACCATAGGGCACCTAATTAAAAATATATTAATATTTTTATGTATTCCTAATCCCTGCTTTCATTTGCCTATCGCCAACATGGACTTTGTCCTTCGCCAAGTACATTAATTTCCTAAGGAGGCAGGGAGCACCTCCACTAACATTAGATTAATAAAAAGACATGGCGCTGAAGTGTTCAGAGCTTAATATTAGCTTCAGCACAGAGAGGTCTCAGTGCAGCATCAGCGGAAGCTTTTTCTGATGGCGAAAGCCTTGGTAGTGCATTAAGAGCAGCCAGTTGCGGCGGGGGGATCCTCCAGTTAAATAAAGCACAGGAATATGTGCGCTAAATGTTCACTACAGTGGATAACATGAACAGAAACAACATGAATACACAGCTACCGTAGTTGCTAATCTTTTCATGTACACCATTTGATCCTGATTCAATATCAAAAAATAGTTTACTCAATGGAACGTTGTGAAACTTAAAGATAGGTAATTCTTTGTAACCTATTTTCAAAAGGTTAGGCATATCACGTTGTTTTGTATCTCTAACAATATTAACATTATTTTTCTTGAAAAACAACACCCACATAAATAGCAGCCATAGCAATGCATTGATCCTACAATGGCCTTTTTCCAACCATATAAATGTTGAATACATTTACAGATGTCAGTATGTGTGGCCTTCAGAAATACAGTTAATAAAGTCACAGTGAAACTACGCTGCTGGGTTACACCCAAAGCCACTATTTACGTCTGCAAACATCATGCTTTACGGTAAATAGATATTTGGCAAAGTGGACTCTACAACGTGATCACGTAAGACTACTCGGATGAGGAAAAGCCGTAGAGCAACATTTCGCTACTACTTTCGGTTCCTCTCTGTGGCGTCGTTGGTAATCATGTTCCGTGCAGAGATGCTATGGACGAACCTGGAAGTTTTAGAAGTTCTGGATTTAATTAGATTGTCTCCACTTGTGGAGCTGTTAATGAAAAGAAACCTCAAATTACATCCAGAAATTCTACATCTCGTTCAACAAGACTTGTTAAAGAGGGGAATTTATCGCAGGACAGGGGAGATTTTAAAAAAATTCTATACTTTAAGGCAAATGTTTTATGACTGTTTAGAAACTTTTGGTGAAGATCCTCCTGAAAGCCATAGAACACCATTTTTTGAGGAATATTACAGATTTTGGGTATCGGTGGGAAAGCCCATGACTTCAAGAAGGCATGAAGAAGGTATGTTTTCAAAATGCTTTTGCGTCAGTGTTTTGGAATATGTGTATGAACATATAAATGAAATGAATTGTCGCTAATGCCTTATACAGTTGCAGCAACTGTAATAATTTAATTTCTTGATTTCTGTTACCTTCTCATTAGACAATAAGAAGAATACAGACAAAAATATCAGCAAAACGAACCCTGTGCAAGACTTGGCTAACACTGCCCTCTTCACAGACCATGGTAAGTTATCTATATTGGAAAAAAAACAAAACAATACTTCAAAAAGTAATATTTCATAGTTTCTGAATAAAGCACTTTATTTATAACTTTGAATTAAAATTGACAATCTCACCTGAAAGAGCATATCAATAGCCTTTGTTAATGTTTGGGTAACATTAGAAGACATTACAGTAAGCTTAATCTACACATTCCATGGAAGGGCTCATTAAACTGATGCGTGTACACAGAACACGGACCATCTCACTTTGTCATATCTGAGGACTTATAACATCAATAACAACCATTCCAAATGAATACTGTGCCAAGTGGACGGCCCCCAGGGCCCCCAAGAGTTGTAGTTTATATGGTCAATGTACTTTAGTGCCTCCATCACACATTTTAAGCAGAAAGGACTGTAAAATAAGTTTCCAGGGATTACATAATATTATCTGTACAACACTTAAACACACATCACACCATCCAAGAATAGTATCTCAACATTAAATATCAATACAACATCTGAACTGCCACCACTGCATGTTCACTTTCAATCCCTTTGAAACTGCTCTTTGAATTTCTTATGAAAATCCAACATTTCTTTATGACACATTTATAAGTATTATTTAATTTTAATTTTGCTGTTATGCTACACCCAATACTTAATGTACAAAGTTATGAATTACAGGGTAACACAATGTTGAAAATTGTCATTGACCTTTACAAAGCAGGTAGAGGGAATTAATATCTTATAAGTTTGGGTTTTAATACATTAAACAAACACATTCACACCAATTATTGGACATTCATGGAATATAATTTTTTCAGAGGTGTGTAATGATAAGGAGTACTACAGGACTTTACATAAACAAGAAGCTACATAAAATACTTCATAGCTGCGATTGCTGTTTTGTACATGCATCAAACTTTATACAACCTTATCTGGTCTACAGTAAAAACACAAATGTATTCCCTGGTAATGTAACATATGTATCCAAAAGTTAAAAAGCAGACTCTAAGAACATCCAAATATCACGATTGGCACTGTGGAATGTCTGTCCTTTGAAATACCTTAAATTTGTAACTATGTGATGCAAGTATTGACTCATCTTATATAGCAGGTTAATATAATGTTCAACCTAAGGTACTGACATAATCATTTCACATGATTTTTGTAATGCATGTCTACCAAGTTTCCTTGTCAAAAGTGCTGCTACAGCATAGTGGAAGCAAAACCACTATGTTACTGTAGCAGTAAGAGACATTACAATGTTAAAGTTCTGGCACACCAGCACGGCTCAGGCTACGTAAAAAAACAACATATATGTAAGAAGTAATGCCATGGATACCCAACAACAATCCACTTAGAAAAGTACATTATAATTTGTATCTTAAAAAAGTTGACACTAATATATACAGTCCATAAGCACACTATTCTTCCATGGCCTAGTTAAAAAAATTGGTGTTTCAGAGACACGATTACGCTCTTTTCATTTAAACCAATTATCACAATGCAATGATAAAGCGATTCTGAAATAACAACGTAAATGGCCATGGTTGGCCAGCATGTTGACCTATGCTCTCATTAGGTGTTTGCAATTGTCAGTCCAAACATAATACCTTGCTCTCTCCTAGGCTTTATAACCCATATTCCATGTTTGGTTTCTGGTCACAAAGCAACAGTTTGGTTTGTGAGGTTAAGCGTTAAAGTGACTACACACACAGAAGTTTGGCCTGTTTCATTATAATTTCACATTGTAAGATAGCTGTTAAAAAGGGATACCACTTCAGGCCATTCCAAAGGGTTCCATGTGGATAAACAAGGTGTTTCTGAAATACTACTGAAGTTGCAGTGCTCTGTAACGTTCCTAAATTTTTTTTGTATATTTTAGAATCATCGTCTTCTGGAGTCATAGAAATCAGAAGTAACAGCAGTAGCAATGCATGTTCCACAATCATATGTATGTAAACGTATCAATAGCTACCACAAATGATGAATATGTATTAATAATTATTCATGTTATGTGATGATTTCTGTAACACCCCATAGGCAAAGCCATCTTGGCGCTTTTCATAGGATTAACATGCATTGAAAACAAAATAAATTTCACACATCTGCCTTATGATGGCACATGTACACAAACTGTACATTACACAACCACTTTCTGTATTCCAAAGTGTAACAGTACGAAAACAAATAAAATTGGCAAAAAAAAAAAAAAAAAAAATGCCCAACATCATCACACAAAGACACAGAGAACAGGAAAGTCTTCACCTCTTGGCCCAAAGATGTCGTTGTGGTATCCAGGCGGGCCTCGTGGGGGAAATTGTTCAACAATTGGGGAGCCACCACAGAGATGACCCTGTATGTTGTTTGTCACCTCAGAGATTATGTCGCAGGAGGCAGTTGAAGGAGGGCCTGAGATGTGAAACTTATTTTTCTGGGTATTTGGACTTGTTAAATAAGTTACTTTACAATGTTGTGACCATTGTGGTCTGATCCTTGATACGTAACAACGTCCACCTGGAACGTGGCTTGGAAGCATACACGCAGGCAATGGAAGCAGGCATCAGCAGGTCTGACATGTTCCTCCCTAAAGGATGATTATAACATCATCTCAGTTTATTTTGACAAGTGATGAACATTCCAAACCACCATCCAAGACAGCCCCACATAGAGTGCATTGTGAGTTATGTAAGTGGGGGTTAAATGTACCATGGAGGACAGAAGCAAGTTTATCCGTGGCTGAAGTGACATAAAAGGTTTTTGGTGAATGCACATGTGTGATATATTAGATGTATTCACAAGTCATGTTATATAGTGTAAACATTCATTTTAAAAGTGTAAACACTTATTAATAACATACAACCTTGGTTAGAACGTATGCATATGAGAACTTAAAAATGTTTGTTCTTTGTATTAGGTATCTCCAGTACAGAGAGCAAAGACATTAGAAAAGAATCTACTTGCACTGACACTGACGGTAAGTGCAAAACAAATTATGAGTAGATTAATATTTATAATGATACTACCCCAAATAAAGAGCCACAACATTGATGTCATTATTAATTTAAAATATTATCTCACTTGTATAATTACTGATCTTTTAGAAACAAAATCAATAGGACAAGATAGTCACAGTACAACAGCTGATGAGAACAAATTTCAAATGAAAAAACAGATTACAGACATGGAGCACCACAACCAGAACCCAACAGGTATACTTTTTGGCAATTCATAGATAATGTTCCACCCTTTTCTTGTTACCTTCTTAGAAAAATAATATTTTTTTTTCTGAAATAACATGTCTACAAATATCAAATAGTAAAGTAACATGTAAAGGTGTTTTATTCCACACCATTAATGTATGTGTCTTTCGTAAAAATAAGGTCTGACAGTACGGTTTCCAATACATTGAAGTAGTATTTATACAAATGATCTGATATGATACAGTAATTAATGATAACAATCACTGTGTTCATATATGCCTGTCATAATGACCTTAATGGTGATCCAAATGAAAAAAACTTTGAAATGTAAATTTATAGTTTATTTTGTTGTTTGCTCCTAGGGTTACACATAGTATCAATAAATTCTGAAATGATTGCCTTGTAGTATTACTTAAGATTGGCTAATCAGAAGGTCTTCATTTATTGTCAAACATGTACTTCTAAGCAGTCATGTCAGTCTTATGTATGACTGAAATATTCACTAACATTTGGTTGTTATGTTACGATTCACATTTTGCAGGAGAAGACTCATCTTCAAAAACGTCTGATAAACATACCTGCCACTGCGTTTCAAGCAGCACCTCCAGGGTCATGCCAAGATCTGGGTGCAATGATGAAGTACTTGCTCTCCTGAACACGTTACGTAGTGACTTAAAAAATGGATGTGAGTCTCGTGATTTGTAATGGTTAAGAATCCCATGTAATCCTCCTGGTAATTCATGATTAATAATATGCATGTACAGAAGCAGTGTACATAAGTTCCTTCATTTTAAACAAATTATTTGCAATTGAGAAATTAATCATAACATCAATTGCAAATGAACCTTGGTCCTAACATGCCATACTTTGGAAGGAAAGTGTAAGTCAGATAGCCATTTGCCCTCCAAAGTCAGCTCTGTCAAGAAACGTTACCGGTGCTCTGCATCACATACATAAGTGACCATGGCCTGTGAGGGTACCGTCACAAATATCTATGACTGCATTCACACTAACGCATTTTACAAATGACAAAAACATCATGAACGATGAGTACTGTAAGGTAAGGTTAAACTTGAGGCCTTTCGAAGTGAACCCTTCAGTATAACCTTTCCGCGACATGTTGCGCTGTGAATGTTTCCATCGACCTTTCAAGTGCGTCTTCCTGAAGAACCCATTTAAAAGGGTTGTCAGATGTACACGAGTGCTGGCAGTCTTGGGGAGAATGGGAGAATGCAGATGATAAAGTGAAAAGCCATGCCATTCAGTGGGGAGGGAGAGCCAAAAGAAAACGGAAGTAGCATTACCCTAGTGGAATGTCTTCATCCAAACTGTTCTGGGGAAAGTATTGTTGCGCCTAGGAAGGGATCAGTAGTGGGAAATAGGGAGATATGAATGGCCATATGTATAGATATGTTCCTCCTCCCCATCTCAAACCCTTCCAAGGTGCGTCCTGTGGAAATACAGGTGAGGGCGGATGGTTCTGTTCACATTTTGTAGTTCGACTTGCAAGGCCCTTCTCTTCCCTTCCCCTGCCTACAGTAGTCTACTGCTGAAGACTTCTGTGGTGTGTTTCAGGTATCCCTGCAACGGATAGCGGCTATAGTGCGTTAAAAGATGTGGAGAATGTCGATATTGTTATGCTTTGGATCCCCAGTTGTCTCTTTGGAGAAGTTCAGCATCGTTGTGTAATATTGATGGCAGGAATAGCCGTTTGGCTATGTGTTATGGTTTTGGGGGGGGGGGGAACTGTGTTTTTAGGGCCAGGAGGACGCACTATACTGTATTTCTTATACTTCAGGGGGAGGGGGTGTACAGAGTTTACAAAATGTTTCTGGAAATGCATATTACCACCTAGCATTATAACTCCACATCGATGCTCTTACGTTTTCTAATGCTTTGAATGTTAGTTTTGGTATCATCACCCTTTTTATTACTGCAAGTTAAGACTATTACTCATTGTCCCTTAATGTCAATAACGTTTGAATTTTCTTATTTGTCTTCCAGTTCTATGCATTGAAGGTTTGTTACGTAACCAACAGCAGAGAATATCTAATTTGGAGGAGTGCAGCAATGAAGAGAACCTGCCTAGAGCTAGAACTCCTGAATGAGAAACGCATATGTGTTACGGGATGTAGTAATCCGCATTACAATGTGGTTGTTGTTTATATTTTTCTAAATTTTGTGGTGTTTTGTTTTATAAATGAAACCACTGTTATTACAGTGGACATAAAGTGATGTAGGAAGACACTCATACATAGGACTCTTACAGCTGCAGAAGTAGTATTGTTGAAAACATTGTTGAAATGATAATTTTGATTTCAATGTAACGAATAACAAACAACCATGAACAAAAGAAATGGTGTGAAAGTATTAGCTAAAACACTTTGTGTTGTGCTCTATGTAACAATTTTAAACTGCACCAATAACAGAAATTGGTCTACACATTCATTGCTATCTGCAATGTAGGATCATACCTCTCTGCAATGTAGCTGTTCCTGAGTCAATGCTCAAGCAATGACGACGCTTGACAACAAGGTTTTAAAGTTCGCTGATGCATCAATCTTGTTGAGAGCTGAGTACCTCCTGGCAATGCAGATATGGCAATGCTAAAATATTTTACCTAGAGGTCACAGGTGTTTTTTCTGACAATACTCAGAAACCAGGATAATTGGAATCACTCCCCCACGCCATGACAGAGTACAGCAATTGCTTCCCCAATTATCCGGACCTCCAGTTTCCGAAGTCTAAGTGCGAGACCACCCATCGGGAATGGGAGCTCTGGAAATTAGGGAAATCACTTGCTGTACTCTGTCATGGTGTGTAGGGGACTGATTTAATTCTTCCTGGTTTCTGGTTATTGTGAGAAAGCACCCTTGTGTCCTACGTAACATATGTTAGCATTCACATATCTTGATTGACTGGAGGCTCCAAGATCTGTACAATCTTGAAGAAGGACTCTGCACATTAGAAAACAATGAGGATTGGCATCATCATTGTTTGAGCATTGCATTGTAAAGGCCGACATCGTATATAACAATGAATGTGCACACCACATTATGACATCTGTTCTGCACTTCTGACAAGGTATATGAGGAGAAGTTATATTTTTCAAAGTTATATCTTATATGTTTTTTTCCTATGAGTGCAGTTTTTGGTTTGTAGTGAAGAATGGTGTTGACACCATAACGTGTACTATGTATGATAATGTAGATTACAGTACAATTTTCAGAGTGCACCGTTAAGGTGCTGTGGTTACAGAATCCTTAATTATTGTGGTTCTTATTGCAATAAGAATGGTAAGAGTGAAAATAAAACCATGTTGTTCTTGATTGTTAAATTGCAACGTCTTTATTGACTTTATTTGTTATTGTACTACAAATAGTCATCTCATTATCAACTTGAACATTTCTTTTTCATATACAGAAACATCCACATAATTGAGAATTTAACATTTAACAACTTCAGTAACACTTAAATGCCCATATGTCTGTTTGGTTTGTAGAATAATTACACAATAACATAGTTGAAGTTAGCATACCTACGTAAAGTTAGGGTTCTTTACAGTTCGGATCTATGTCAATGTTATATCAGTTCCAAACGGTATGTTTAGGTTTTTCTTACAAGAAATGTGTTAAACAACGTTGATAAAATACATGGTTGAAAGAACATATTGAACTTCTTGGAAACACAGCACAGTATCCAAACTGGAGATACAGCTTCCGGTTTGTCAGTACAACAAATAACACATAATATAAAGTACAAGCCTTTTTTTGATTTTTAAGCTATGCTGACACCTAACAGTCATGGAGAAAAAATTAGTGGTTTCCTCAGATGTCTCTTTGGTCTGGTGGTTGAGTCAGAATTTCTGACAGGAGTATTGCAGGTTGTTTGCTGTTTTTCTTCGCTGGCCATGGATATCTCTCCATCATCATCTATCTCTCCATCATCATTATCGTCAGAGGAGGACAATGTTGGTTCCCAGCTATCAATGGCATGCACATCGACATGTTGATTTGTAATATCATGGCTGTTATTGTTGGGCATTTTAGAAGCAATCAACTGAAGTACAGAAGTGGTTTTCTGGATGCATTTCAATAGGCAGTGTCTGTCCTTTCTCATAATGTCATCCTCCTTCTTTGAATGTTCCATAAAATTTTTGAAAATTTCAGAATCTGCACTCATCACAGAGATAATCTTACTATTTTCCGCTGAGCAGTGCTTCATTATTTTATCTGCTAAGGCATTACCTGCTCGTTGAGATTTTCTGTTACGTATCAATGCCATTCTGCTTGCTGGGGATAGTGTTGCTTTGATATTTTGAATGATTCCTAAAGAATGTAGAGAACATTACAATATGAGAAGTTTATATATCATTAGGAGAATTTTGTGTTAAAAAACATTTCAACAAGGAACGTTCTTGGAGAAATAGAATATGTAGGAATGTTTGGGATGAATTATTGATAACAGTGCAAATATACCAAATAATAACTCCTGAAGTCCAACTGTTTTAGAAAGTGTTCATAGTTGTAGCTGTGCTTGATGTCTTTTGTCCTCCCAACATCAGTAATATTATAACACTTCTGTATTTGTAATTTTTGTTATGAAAGTGGTGATTTAGGGATTACTATACTCAAGTGCTTTAATATAATTTTCATAGGTTACATATCATAGCACGGTGTTCTTTCTAGGGTCTCCTTAAAGCAACTTTGTGATGCGCATTTTCCCATTACTGCTGGCATGTGCAATCATGTATGACTGTTGCATTAATCTTTGTATAGGTGCCAAAATGTTAGCATTCATTTCTTTTTTTCTTGTGGATGTCATTAATCTCTGATCAGTATTACACATTGGTTGCTGTGTTAGTATTACAGAAGGTAATTGTAGGTTTACGGTGCTGTTTGTAAACATTATTAAATTGAAATTATGGAAAATGTACTAACCTGTAGGTGGTTCTTTACACGATTCATCTGTAGAGGGAGTGTTGCTTTCATTTTCTTGTGAAAGTTCCCCATCGTACCACAGTTCTAAGAAATTATTATTGATAATGAGAATGTTAATGTTTAATGTAAATTTGGAAATACAATTAAGTTACTATGACAGAACAATATTACAACTGTTCTATGTGTTAAGTTAAGTGTGGTCAATTGTATTCTTCAAAAACAGCATTTGTGGGGTAGAATCATTGATTACCTGTGCTGTAGTTACTTTCCGTATCATTGGTTTCTGTGAGTGGATAGGAGTCTTGCATAGTTGTTATATCACAATCTGAATTGGAATCTGAAACATAGGTAAAGATTAATTTTTTAAGTATTACAGAGAGTATGTAGTAGTTATTTTTGTAACATCATTGTGTTTCCAAGTAATAATACATTTCATAAGGTACAGTTATGTATCCTTTACTGTTGTGCCATGTAGTTATTAATGTGATTTTTCTATTTGTGTGTTGTTTCCATCTTATAAGCTGTGGTTTAAATCATCCGATAGACCATATAAGTGTGGCTATGTTAAGGTTGCGTTTATGTCATTGGTACATATTTGTACTTTCATTTACCACATGGGTTGCTCTGTATTTTTTCATTGTCTGTACTGTATGGTTTTCTACAGGATGTTTGCCTCTGTTCTGATATGCTACTCTCAGAGGAATCAGAGAAAAGTTCGGGTTGTGAGTTCTTGTTCCATGTTTTCCTTGTGATTTGTAAGCTGCTGCAGATACGTTTCGGCCTTATTGTGGCATCCCCACGTAGAATGCTGTGTAATTCATCATAGAATGGACACGTAGCAGTGCTGTTTCCCGACTTAGCATTGTGGTTAACAATTTTTCGGTATTCGTAACGCATTGACTTTGTTTTCGATCTGCATTCCAGCGCCGTTCTGTGATGTCCTCTGTCTTGCATTTTTTTAGATATTGTTTGGAAAAAATCAATATTTCTGTGATTATTTTTTAGTTGTTCTTGCACTTTCTCCTCTCCCCATATGTCTAATAAGTCCAGAATCTCCTTGTGTCTCCATGATGTTCCTCTTCCCTTTGAGGATGTCATTGTTGTTCTGTGTTTTCCTTAGTGCAACGCAGAATGTAGAATGTCTATTGGTGAAAAAAAGGGGGGGAAATGGTGCGGTTATGCATTATGCATTAATGAATTGATGAAGTTTTTTTAATATTTTAATGTATTGCTGTTGTAAAATTTCTTAAAAAATTGTAGATAATTGATAAGTGTTAATTGGTATTATTACTTTTTTTTGTTGAATGAATAGATCTTGTGCTCACATAAGTAATGACAAATTGCCTCTTTGGATGACTTGACAATTATTGGTTATACTTGTGAAAGTATGTAGTATTGATATCTATGCTTTTTAACAATTGGTAGTTTGATTACTTGCAATTCATGACATTACAGCATATTTGAAAATTTACACTCCTCTTTTTAAACAATGAGATATAAATCATAATGATTTAATCCAGTTAATGATAATCAGTATTCTGCTAAGGATGTTATAAAGGATGAACCCTTTTCATAATGGCCACCCAACCATTGCTGACCCACTACTCGTCATTTATGTGAGTAGGCAACCCAAGAGGCAATGGAGAAGCAGACAACCAATGCCACTCATAACTAAAGGCACCTTGCATCCAAACGCCCCCATGAAAAGTGATTTGCACCTATGGTTTACTGCTGCTGCACCCACGATCTCAAGCTCCGCTATGTGTCCTCATGTCCCAAAGACGTCAGTGGCTTGCTGGTTCACCCCCAGGATATCTGCGAGTATCCTCACCATGACTAGCATCAGAAGGAGGAGGAGTACGCACTTTCAAAATGCCCTTATTTTCTCCCCATTTCCCTTGTTGAACCTGGAAACGATCGCTAATTGGTCTACATTACCTGGATTTTCAATAACAGCATGTAATCATTTACGAATTTGTTCTATGTTTATACCTATAATTACAAATATCGATTAGGAGCCTTGAAAATGGGGAGCAAGGAGGGAACTTCTCTTTGTCAGGGAAGGCGACATTTTCCACAGTTAACCCCCCCCTCCGCCCCAATGTTGGACCTGATCAAAGCATTGTACGATCTTAGGACCTAGTAAAACAAGGATATTTCTCAAAAAAATAACGAAATCATTTCTTATTTAAACCTTTATAGGGAAATATAGATAGGTACCATTACTTTCAGTCATTCAAGAGAACGCTGTGTATTTCTTATGCATTCACTGAAAATTAAGAACAGTTGTTTACATGCTGATGCAGACATTTTAATGTTTTTCAATAATATAACAGTTAAAAGTAAAGAGGTTTTTAACAAATATAGCACTTACTTAGTTTGAAGCAATGTCCGCTGGGTCAGCTGTGCCCGGATGTGACTCCAAAAATGAAAGTAACCTCAATGCCGTCCCAAAACGGAAACTTAAAATTCAAAGAAGTATCCTAACATCCTATTGGAGGATACAGTTTTCGAACTGCAGGGATTACCACGGTAAGAAGGAACACACCATACCCTATAATACGACATATACTCTCAATAACACGTAATAAAAAACAACGTTACGAAAACATAGGCGGGTTATATAACACGACCCAATGTGACGTCGTGTGACCTACAGCGTCATCAAAACCCAAATACAACGTCATAAACGCGCTGTGTAGATCGGCTCAGAGAGCGTCTCTACATTAAGGGGAGGAAATCTACATCCTTACCAGGTGTCGGGGGTCTTTTCGCATTTACAAGGGGCTCCTTCAGATAGCGACCAGCGACCATGTGAGTTTGAATTGAAAAGGGAATGCTATTGCAGCCTATTCTTTTAAATGAAACATCTCCATCTAGTGGTGAAAAAAAATCCATCATAAATTAGATATTGGATCATCTATGTATTTTGAAGACACGGGATTACCTGGAAACCGTGGGAGACAGCCTGGCTGTTGACAACATCATGTAATCGGCCCACGAACTTTCATGAGTGGTCAGTCATGAGCATGCTATTAACTGCTCATTTAGAGAAGCCCAAAAAAGGCAGAGCCCAGATGAGATGGGGCCAGGCTAGCTTTGCTCTGGCCCTGGGCTGTGTGTGCATTGGGGCTCTGCAGACGTGCAAAATAAAAGGTGCAGGATGTGGCACAGGTCGCAAAATTCAGCTCCCTGACAATCTCAACATTCACATGCACAAACCTAATGCAAATCCATGTCTTCTTATGTCTCCTTTTTTTATAAGGAATTTCCTCTGTTTTGGCACTGTGTAACTTAGGCAGTCCCCAACACGGTGGCTACAGGCATCCACAAATCTTTTTTTAAAAAAAAACATGTCCCACTCCCTTTTTTAATATACGTACATGGATTTGTATATACCCATAGCAATGAATACATATGAAAAGCATGTGTCAAGAAATCCATCTTCTTTTCAAGATATAGCTGCTGGTAAACAGCTCCATTTTGTGAGGAGGGGCCAGCATGCACTCATTAAAACCACCTGAATGTGTTGTTATAAGGTTTTCTAGTCCCCAGGCCTTCAAGGTCGGAGCTGAATTTCTGCCAAAATTAGACAGATTTCAACTGGGTTACAGTGAGAGCTTTTCACTCCCCCCCCTCTGTCAAAGTAAACTTCATATGGCTCTCAATATAAAGTAAGAATCTGAACCCCAGGTACCCCAGGTCTATGCAAAAGTTATCAAGAGGAAATGCAAGACCTAAATTATGCCCAGCCAAGTGTTTCACACCCCACATTCCAACATGATAAAAGACACTGAACAGAGCAGAAATCTCCAAATGTCCTTCCTGATATTAAGTTTCCCTTCCTCCTCTCTGCCATCTCCTACTCTTCCTGCCTGTTGTGTTGTAAATTAAGCATGACCCATCTCTGCCCCAGAGCACATATCCCAGAGACAAAGAGGCACCCAGAGTCTGAGATAATATAAACATGTAAATATTCCTTTCATGAGAATCGGCCATATGTTCCCCGAAGAGCCATCTCAAGTGTTCTTGATAGCTGTTATCAAGGAACAATATGTTACAAGAAGTGCCAAGTACTCAGGATATTGCTTTTTATGTTTATGTAGAAATAGTTGAGTTTGCAACAGTTATTGACATGGAATCCATCACAGAAAGGAGGGGGTGAGAGAAATGTGACATGATATATACATGAAACCGCTGGGAGAGATCATCCGGAGGCATGGGGCGGGGTGCTATCAGTATGCTGATGACACCCAAATATATTTATCTATGCCTTCGACAACAGCATCCGCTAAGGATAGTGTGTCTCCTCTGAATGAATGCTTGGAGGCGGTAATGGGCTGGATGAGGAAAAACAAACTGAAGCTGAATCCAGACAAGACAGAGGTGCTTACTGTCAAGGGCCACAACCTGGGGTTGGAGGTGTGTCAACCAGTTCTGGATGGGGTTACACTCCCCCTGAAAGACTGTGTTCGCAGCTTGGGGGTGCTCCTGGATCCGTCGCTCCAAATGACAGCTCAGATAGATGCGACTGCCAGGAGTGCCTATCAGCTTCGGCTGATACGCCAGCTGCGCCCCTTCCTAGAGTTGGAAGACCTAAAATCAGTAGTGCATGCGCTGGTAACTTCGAGGCTCGACTTCTGCAATGCGCTGTACATAGGGCTACCTCTGTGCCTAGTCCGGAAACTTCAACTAGTTCAAAATATGGCAGCCAGGTTGGTCACCAGTACATCTAGGGGTGACCACATTACACCAGTTTAAAATCTCTTCACTGGCTGCCAATCAGTTTCCGGGCGAAGTACAAAGTGTTGGTTATTACCTTCAAAGCCCTACATGGTTTGGGTCCAGGTTACCTACGGGATCGCCTTCTCCCATACAATCCGCCCCGCACACTCAGGTCCTCTGGGAAGAATTTATTACAGTCAACAAGAACTAGACTGACAACCGTTACCCAGAGGACCTTCTCTTCTGCCGCTCCCAGATTGTGGAATGACCTGCCGGGAGAGATTCGCCAACTTACTAGTCTTCAGGAATTTAAAAGATCTATAAAGACTGATCTCTTCCGGCAGGCCTACCTAGATGAATTTTAAAGTGTTTTATTGGTGTTTTATTGGTATTTTAATGATGTACTGGTTTTATCTGCTTTTAATCAGTTTTTGTATTTTGTGTTTGGTGTTGTTCCCCGCCTTGATCCGTTGGGAGAGGCGGGTGATAAATAAATATATTATTATTATTATTATTATTATTATTATTAAAGGCTGAAATGGAGATAAATGTTACAGTTTTGCCTTTGCCAGTCAGAGAGTTTTGGTACCAGCTTGCTGGAACCTCCCTCCCTCCCACGTACGTAGATCTAATAAACCTTATTGGACCGAGGTCCCCTCTACAAGAATTCGGTTTGACGCCTGGTTGTCCGGTTATGCACATCTTCTCGCAATCGCTTTTACGGCAAATCACTATATGCGGGAGCGGTTAAGCACATAACTGATTGCCTTACTGGTTGTATGAAAAGTGCTTTAGAGGTGTTTAATGTGGAGAATCGCTTGTTTACATGGTCATAAGGCGCTTTAACTGCCGCGGTAAATTAAAATTCGCTATTTAACGCGCATTCAATAATACACATGATCGGACAGAAAAAGCGCCTCAACCCCCGATTTGCACTCCGCTCTTGTAGAGGGCAAATTTTTAATGCACCTTGAAAGAGCTTTAAATCGCTCTTGTAGAGGCACCCCAAGTCCCTGACTGTTTGGTTTTCTTCAACATTCGGAGTGTTGGCAATTTTCCTTGACACCTCCTAGAAGCTAAGGTAATTACCCAAGCCAATAATGATTTACTATGGAAGCTCACCTCACAGATCTTAAGGGGCGGTGGGGAGGTATAAAGTTAATGGGGGCTTCTGCTGCCATTTGGTTTTCAATCCGGTCTTTGTCTTTGATTAGGCTGACCATATGAAAAGGAGGACAGGGCTCATGTAACTTTAACAGTTGTAGAGAAAAGGGAATTTCAGCCAGTGTCATTTGTATGCAATTAGTTCCGGGTGAAATTCCCTGTTCATCACAACTGTTAAAGTTGCAGGGGCCCTGTCTTCTTTTGTATATGGTCACTCTAGTATAGTGCCTGCAACTTTAACTGTTGTGATGAAGAGGGAATTTCACCAGGAACTAATTGCATACAAATGACACTGGCTGAAATTCCCTTTTCTCTACAACTGTTAAAGTTACATGAGTCCTGTCCTCCTTTTCATATGGTCAGCCTATCCATGAATAATATACATAAGAGACACGCTTGTTTGGTTTTAAGAGATTTGAAGCGTCAACTGATGAGTGTTTTATTGCATGCTCGTTACTGGCCATTCATGGTTTTTCCTGGGTCCCTTTGATGATGATGTCTGTCTTCCGTGCGACTCCCACTCTTTTTCTCAGGCCTCATCAACACCAAGCAAGATATAGTGGTATGAAAGCAGTATATAAAAGGCAGGAGCCACACCAAGCAGGATATAGCGGTGTGAAGGCGGTATATGGTATGTGTCAAAGGGCCCCCCAACAGTTGTCAGTGTACTTCAATACCACTATAAAGCAGTAGTGCGGCTCCTGCCTTTTATATACTGCTTTCATAGTGCTATATCCTGCTTGGTGTAGATTAGGCCTAGAGTGACAAAAAAAACAACCTGTTTTAATCAGAGTCTTCAGAGGTTATGCTATGAATTGCCCACTAGAGGGTGCTGTCAGAGTTTGTGATGCACTGCACTCTCTGAGCATGTACAGAGTGCAAGCACACAGCAGCGGAATAACAGCAGAGCTCACTGGTAGCAGACAGATGTCCTGGTAATCAGTAAACACTCAGACACAGCAGTGTTTTAAACTACTATACTAAGTTTACTTACAAGTATTTACATAGAACAAAACATTCCTCTAATATCTTCAGCAATACTTCTAACCAACCATAACCTACCACTAACATTCACCATCATCATCACCCACACTGTTTCTCCACATGCTGTACATTTATAGCACTGTGGACCTATCACAGCGTTGGCTGCATATCTCTCCATGTGTTGCTATGCCTTCCAGCACACAGGGAAGAAACCAAATGACCTTGGTCTTTAGGTGCTTACCAGCTGCACTTGATTTGGCAACTGTACAGATTACTTGAGATATCAAGTCATCTCATGTCTCTCTTACTTTTCTTCTTAGTAACAGAAAAAATACATTTGCTTTTACATTTAAACAAATAAAATCTTAACACTTTTTTTTTTTTGTAACTAATAAACATTTTCATTTTGTCTGACATTCTAGCATTTTAAGCTGTTTTGACAATTGTTCATGTCTTTGTACATTCAAAGGTTTTGTGAATATATCAGCTACATTTACTTCGGTGTTACAATACACAAGTTCAATCAATCTATCATGTACAGCTTGTCTTACGTTGCAGTAATGAATATCAACATGTTTACTCTTTGCGTTCATTTTTTTTGACTTTGTTATATGAATGCAAGTCTGATTGTCTTCAAAAACTTTAATTGGAGTTTTCACTTGCAATTTCATATTTTTCAGCAATTGGATGAACCAAATTATTTTTGTACAAGCTTCAGACAATGCTGAAAACTCAGCTTCTGAGGTAGACAGGGCAATTAACTGTTGTTTTTTGGATTTCTACCTCACTAAACTGTTGCTTAGTTTTATTACAATTCTTGAGGTGGATTTCTTGTCTTGACTGTCACTAGCTTAGTCACTGTCTGTGTAACACTCTAGTGATAATGTGTCTAATGGTCTTAATTCTAAAGCCACATCAATAGTCTCTTTTAAGTACTTGAATACTCTTTTAACTGCTTGCCAGGCACTATTCGTTGGTTTGGACACAAATCTGCTCAATATGCCAACTGCATTAGCTAAATCTGGCTTAGACTATTGAGCTAAATAGAGTAGACTTCTTATTGCTGACTGGTATAGGTCTTTGTCACAAAATTCTGTGTCACTGTCATTACACTGAAAACTAGCCACTATGGGAGTTTTAACACTTTTACATTCCTCTATGTGGAATTTTGCAAGCAGATTTTTGATTTTTTGTTTTTGACTTAACACATAAGCTCTTTTTTGTTTTGTGACTTCTACTTTTAGGTAGTCATGGATTGGACTCAAATCTTTTAATTCAAAATATTTACTCAGTTGCTCTGCAAATTTTTTAACTTGAGTTTTTGTTTTTGAAATTAAACATATATCATCTACAAAAGATAACAACTACATTTGTTCACTGTTGACATCTTTTGTATATAAACATGGGTCAGCTATTTTATTTTTGAAACTCATTGACTCTAATGCTTCATGCAAATACTGGTTCTAATTTTTTGCTGACTGCTTTAAACTATAGATAGCTCTGTTTAATTTGTACACAGAGCCTGGCACATTTGACTCATAACTAGGGATTTGAGCCATGTAAATCTCTTCTTGTAATGGTGCATTTAAATATGCTGTTTTTATATTAAAATGATTCATTTGACAATCATATTTTGCAGCTAGAGTTAGCATTACTCTTATTGACTTAGTCTTCATAGTAGGTGCAAAGGTTTCATCATAGTGCACATTCTTTTTTTGTGTGAACTTTTTTGCCACAAGTCTAGCTTTATACATTGTTTCTCTTGACATCAGCAATTTTTTTTTGAACACTCACCTACAACTAACTACTTTTTTACTTTTTGGTAGCATTGTAGGGGTAAACACATTGTATTTTGCCATGGCTTCTATTTCTTCATCTATAGCCTCATACCATAGATTTTTCTCTGGATTTGACAATCTTTGAACATCTGCATAGTTCTCTGGTTCATAAGATATTTGACACACTCGTACTTCATTGGCCGTATATCTCTCAGGAGGTATTCTCTTTGTACTTTTTTCTGAACGTCTGGGAATAAAAACATTTCTGTTCTCTCCCTCCTCTTTCTCTTCTTCTTCTTTTTTAGGACTTGAAAGAGTTGTGGAACTGTTTGTTTGTCTCTCTACTGGCTGTGGTGCTTTGCCTATGTTTTCTTGTATAGGCAAACACACTTCACTGCCGTGCAAACGTTCTCAGTCACACTGCTCTTGAAAACTTGCTGATCTAGAAATTACTATGTTTCTATTTCTAGCATAAAACCTGTATGCTTTTGAACTAGGTGCATAGCCTAGGAATTTCATTTTCTTGGCTTTTGGCTGCCCTTTCCTCCTAGCCACTTTGGGGATGTTCACCTAGGCATCACTCTCAAAAACTTTGAGATGAGCCAGGGATGGCTTCTTCTCAAACATGAGGAAATATGGAGTGTTATCTATTGCTGAGCTCTAAAGCTTATTAGCAATATAATTAGCTGTTAGCATTGCTTCTCTCCAAAAATGAGCATGCAACTCAGAGTCTGTCAACATGGCATCTTTTATTGTTTGCAGAACCTCATTCTTTCTTTCTGCAACGCTATTTTGCCATGGTGAGTGTGGAGCAGTTCGTCTTGCTGAAATTCTTTTCTGCCTAAGCCATTTTTGGAACGTTTCAGCTATAAACTCCCCCCCTCTGTCTGTTTGCAATTGCTTTACTTTGGTAGAGAATTTCTGCTCTACCCAACTCAGCCAATCTTTGAAAACAGTAAACGTTTCACTTTTGTTTTTCATCACATAACAAAAACTATATCTAGTGTAGTCATCTACCAGAATTAAAGCGTACTTTGCCTCTCTTAATGTTGCAGTCATAGGACCAATTAAATCTGCATGTATTATCTCAAATGCTGCCGTGGCAACTCTGTTACTCTTCTTACAGATTGGAGCAACCTTGGATTTAGCCACTTTACATGCAGTACAGTCTAGATATTTGTCACAGGCTTTTACATTCAGTCTTACACACATTTCAGGCATTTTTTTCAGTATTTGGAACTCAACATGTGCAAGTCTCTTATGCAGCAAATGCACACAATCATTATGCAAAGGTGTGTTATTCATAACAGAATTTACATTTCTAGATGTTTCTAGACTTTTAGGCAACATTTCATAAAGATTGTTCTTAAGTACACTTAAAGCTACAACATTGTTTTGTTTGCTCATTTCACACTTGCTGTTTGAGAATGATATACAATATCTTTCTTTATCTAAACAAGATACACTTAACAAATTGTGTTCCAAACTTGGCACACACAAAACTTTGCTTACAGTTTTATCAATACATGGCACATATACACAACTTTCTGCAGTCACAGCTGAAGATTTGCCATCTGCTAATGTAACATGGTCCCGGCTAGCAGAATGTAGACTTGTAAACAAACTCTTGTTGTTCACAATATGCTGACTGGAACCACTGTCTATCAACTAGGTACATTCTGGGTTGTTCTCTGCAGCTTTAACTACGGAGACCTTCGGTTTAGCAGATTTTTTCTTGCTTGTTGCTGCTTTCTCCTTCGTTTGGTTGGGACAATCTCTCCGCAGATGCCCGGGCAAACCACAACGAAAACAGCGCCGAACTGCAAACACTTTCTCTTTATCTTCACAAGCTGCTTGTTTAACGTGGGTGTCTCTAGGCTTGGCAGTCTGCTTCTCTTGCCTCTTTTTTTCTTTTTCCAGCAATCGGCCGGTCAGAAAACGAAGCGTGAGCTCGGATTCTTGCATTGCTTCTAGGCTCAAAACAAGATTGTCCTACGAATCATCTAGTGAGCTGAGAACGACGTACACTTTGTGGGATTCAGTGAAAGACATGCCGTGCTCTTCTAGATCCGCAAACAGTTGCTTCATCATGCTTAAATGTGCAGATATGCTGGCTCCTGGTTCAAGTTGTGCTCTGTACAATTTTCTTGTTAGCATAACTTTGCTGGCTGCCGTTTCTCTCACATAAATCTCTCTGAGAGTTTTCCAGCATTCTTGCGCGGACACCAGCCTCTTTACATAAACAAGTTGGTTATCTTCTAAACACAAGATAATGCTTGCCAAAGCTTTCTCTATGTTTCTCTGCTCGTCTTCATCTGGCTGAGCTGGAGGATCACAGACAACTGTCCATAAACTTTCTCTCTTTAGATATTGTTCTATCTTAATGCTCTAAGCCAGATAATTGTTTTCATTTAGACGATTGAGTGGTAGATTAGCTGCCGACATACTTGCTGCCATCTCAAATTACTGCACACAGATGTCTTGCTTGCTTTTCAGCTTTCAGCCCCTCCAAGGCACTCAGCAACGACACTCACCGGACTGCAGATTTGAGAAGTCACTCTTCACTTCCAGGATTCTCACAACGCTCTGCCACCACGCAGGGAGTCCTCTAGGCTGTCTGGACACTCTGGACACCTTGGGTAGCCTTGCAGCTCTAGTAGCCCTAGCAGCCCTAGTAGCCCTAGCAGCCCTAGCAGCCCTAGCAGACTGGGCCCATAACCTGTCAGAGTTTGTGATGCACTGCACTCTCTGAGCATGTACAGAGTGCAAGCACACAGCAGCGGAATAACAGCAGAGCTCACTGGTAGCAGACAGATGTCCTGGTAATCAGTAAACACTCAGACACAGCAGTGTTTTAAACTACTATACTAAGTTTACTTACAAGTATTTACATAGAACAAAACATTCCTCTAATATCTTCAGCAATACTTCTAACCAACCATAACCTACCACTAACATTCACCATCATCATCACCCACACTGTTTCTCCACATGCTGTACATTTATAGCACTGTGGACCTATCACAGCGTTGGCTGCATATCTCTCCATGTGTTGCTATGCCTTCCAGCACACAGAGAAGAAACCAAATGACCTTGGTCTTTAGGTGCTTACCAGCTGCACTTGATTTAGCAACTGTACAGATTACTTGAGATATCAAGTCATCTCATGTCTCTCTTACTTTTCTTCTTAATAACAGAAAAAATACATTTGCTTTTACATTTAAACAAATAAAATCTTAACAGGTGCTGCTGTCCCCACTGAAATCCATTGAAATCTACAGGCCCTGTGGTCACTGGTCTCTTCTCCGTGAAAAGTGCTCCTCTTGAAAGTGGAAGAGAACCAGCAAGAGAGCCCGCGGTAAGGAAACACAATTCCCATGATTTCCCCCGTCTGGTGAGCCCCTCTGAGTGGAGATGAAAGAGCAAATGGTTCCTTCCCTATGCAGGGCCCAAAGTTATTCAGACACTTAAAAGGCACTATGACCCTGTTCAGACAATGCAATAAATCACGGTGGTTAAGCATTTTGAGTTCAACATTATGGCTTAACGTGTCATGTGAGCCATGGCTTAGTGTGTTGTGTGAACCATTCTTTACCATGGTGGCTACATAACCACAGTTTAAACATGCTCGCTAACCACAGATTTGGTTTTCCACTCGACTGCAGAGCAATTGTGCCTTCTGCTACACATTTCCCTGGCTATTAATTCATAGGAGTCGATGTTGCGATGGGTTGCCCTCAGCTGCTCCTGTATCTTCTATTCCCCCCAAATGCCTAAGACATCAAGAATTTCAGGGCACCTCCATGATATTCCTCTCCCCATACTGCAACTGGCCATTATGGAAATGCAGAATCCCTTTGTACACGTTATGAAGGCGAAGGATGCAGATCTGGATGCAAGAAGGGCAACTGTTGTTATCTGGAAAGCATATTTTGCGAGAGATGTTACTCCAGCCATAACTTCAAGAACATTAAAAAATAAAACCTTCCTCTTTCACTCTATGCCATTGTAATCTAACATTGAAGAATACACCATGTGTTGCTGAATAGACCCTCTACAAAGTATACTCTCTAAATATCGTTAGTGATGTTAGGAATTAAACATGTTCCAGCATGCAGTGCAGTTGTTCCTGCCTTAGACCCCAAAAACTGGAGAGTGAGCAAAATAAAACTCGCTGTTTAACGCGCATTTGATAATGCGCATAATCGGAGAGATAATGCGCCTCTACGCCCGATTTGCGCTCCGTTCTTGTAGAGGTAATTTTTTTTAAGCGCCTTGAAAGAGCTTTAAACCTCTCTTGTAGAGGCAGCCCAAGTCTTCCCATGCCATAACCCTGTTGGGGTGAACAAAATGGCTGCCCTTCCTGCCAAAAGGTAAAGCAGCCCTGTCCTCTTTTGTATCTGGTCAGTCTGGTATAGTTCCTGCAGCTTCAACTATTGCGATGAAGAGGAATTTCACCAGGTGCTGCCGGCATACAAATGACACCTGCTGAAATTCCCTTTTCTATACAACTGTTAAAGTTACAGGAGCCCTGTCCTCCTTTCCATAGGGTCACCCTACATAACGCAACTCAACTTTCCATGGGCCCCCTCCCTCTAGTGTAGGCTGACCAGATAAAATCCAGGTCAGGACTCCTGTAACTTTAACAGTTGTAGAGAAAAGGGAATTTCAGCCAGTGTTATTTGTATGCAATTCGTTCCTGGTGAAATTCCCTCTTCATCACAACAGTTAAAGATGCAGACACTATACTAGAGTGACCATATACAAAAGAAGGCAGGGCCCCTGCAACTTTAACAGTTGTGATGAAGAGGGAATTTCACCAGGAACTAATTGCATACAAATGACACTGGCTGAAATTCCCTTTTCTCTACAACTGTTAAAGTTACATGAGCCCTGTCCTCCTTTTCATATGGTCAGCCTAGGAAAAAGAAATAAAATGTGCAGGCTTGGCAATAGTATGTGTAAAAAGGATTTGGGGAGTTGTAATGGATGACAGTTGGAGATGAGGCACAGTATTTGAGGATGTGACACAGATGGGTGTGAGACACAGGGGAAAGAAGGCAAGTAGGGAGGCTGGGTAGCACCTGGTAATCTGGGGACATAAGGATATAGCCCAGAGGCATCGGTGTTTTTATGAGGCCCACCTGGGCATGGGCCCTGGATTTTCTGAGCTGTGGCCCAGATCTTTAGAACTACCCCAACTGTGGGCATATGTTTTAATACAAGCCTGCTTCTTCCATCTGAGCTCAGTAGCCTTGCATTTACTAGGAGATCTTACCCTTAGCAAACAAGATGCAACAGCTTTTTAAACTAGAGGGGAGACGGCCGCCTTTCTTTCCACAGCCTGCTTATTGTTTTTTCTCACAGCCCCTACATTTTTTTTGCCGTTACAGGCCCCCTGCTGGGAGCTTGCTTTGCAGTGACATTTTGAAGAGAGGCAAGAGCAGGAAATGCTCCATGTGAAATACTGACATTTCACATAGCATCTGATTTTACTGCCTCAAATTGGAAGCTTTGTCTTCTACAGAAGTTCAGTAGCTTCAGCGCTGCAAAGGGGTCAATCAGCCTCCACAAATGTCTTTCGTCCCCTCTGCTGTATTTTTTTTTAAAAAAAAATAGCTGCAGGACTCAGATTATATCAAAGGAGGGTTAGGACTATGTGACTTCGCAATCCAAATGTTTTGGACTACAACTCCCAGGATTCCTAACCATTATCCATACTGACTGGGGCTGATGGGAGTGAAAGTCCAACGCATCCAGTGGGCTGCTACATAGTGTGTCCATCCCCCACCCCAAGCTCAATGAAATGTAATGCTTCTCATTGCAGTAAGATAACGTGTGTGCGGAGGAGTCATTTTTAATTTTTATTTTGTGCAACATACTTGGATGTGAGCACGCCAGCGATTCCAAGAACTACACAGAAAATTACAGAACACTGATTCATATATATATATATATATATATACACACACACAAGTAGAAAAAGTGCCACGAACAGCACCCCTTGGATGCAAAAGCAAATGAATCTTATCCAAGAAACCAAATGAGAAAGTGGCCTCACCTGCAGCAGGGGAAATGGTCTCACTACTATGTACTTGCAAATTAACAATGGAGGTTGGGGGGAGACCTGCCATGAGCTAAACATCAATTGTTCCTGCAAAGCCATGTTTAGTTAGTAGGCAGTGGTTTTAATGTTCCAGTTAGGAGCTCACGGATATCCAAGCCAACATCAAACATCTTTAAAAAGTTTAATACAACTGGAACGCTGAGACATACCAAGTCTTCTAGCACTTGCTGGCCATTAGTTTCAAAGGCTTCTCTCCCATCTCTAAATCCTATGGAGGAAGCACAGTGAAGTCACTAGACTAATTTAAAAGATACTGCTTCCCCCAGCCCTGCCACAACAATTTGCACTGCCTTTCTGGGGCTTTGTCCAACTGACAACACAGGCTGGGTTTGGATGTCACAATAACCCATGATGGGTTAATTAAACAATGATGGCTTACTTAACCCATCAAGGGTTATCATGTCATCTAGTGGGAGGTGTTTAATTCATAATGGCTTATTTGGCTAAAATAACCCACTCTGATAACCCATTGTGGGTTATCCTGTTGTGTGGTGGTCACCATGGGTGATTTGGGCTGACTACAGAGCTGTGCGCCAGAGCTATCGAAACAGCTGCCACTCTGCTCTTCCCTGGCTTACTGATTAGGAATATGTTAAAGCAACCAAGCCAGCAGTGTAGAGGAGATAAGATATGAGCTTTGGTCCCAGTCCTGCAACTCCCAAGATGGTATAGGCATCTCCTGCTTTTTGGTGCACCTGGGATTTTTGCTGCTTTCACAGTTAGTGCTGGGTTTTCATAGTGCATGGTGGGCCTTCTTAGTAGAGGAGGCAGGGTATGTTGAGTAAAATTTCTTTCAGATGAATAAAAGGACTGGACAGTTGCTAAGTGTCCAGAGGACTGACTATTGCACCTCATATCAATTAACAGGGGAATGGTTTTTTTTCTATCTGCCTTTTGTAAAGGTCAAAGAGATAGTGGGTTTTCCCCTGGGAGTTTTTTCTTGTTTTTTGTGCAAAGTCATTGTCCATGTAAATAAATAAATATATATATATATTTGTAAATATCTGTTAATGGTTGATGAGGATACGAGGTTGGACGGTGATGTTATGTGGATTCTTCCTGGAAACCTGTATTATATTTGATGACCAAGACTGCTGTAAATATATTGGAAGGAAATACTGAACCTCAGTAAAGCTTTTACTGAAGACAAACCGCTGGTGTCTGAGTATTTTTCCTTGCATGGATCTCTGGAACACGCTTACTCTGCTGTAAGTGAACCGGGAGCACTAAACTCCCGGACAGGGTATGAGGTTTAGTCCCTATCCTGCAAACCCCCAAAGTGTTCTAGGATTCTCCCCTTTCTTGGTGCACTTGGGATTTCTTCTCCTCTTGAGTAAATCCACCGGGGTTTGATGGTGGATTGGGTACCTCCTGACTGGGACAGGCTGTGCATGAAATTTTGTCCCAATCCTGCAAACATCCAGTGCTTCAGAGATGAAACAGCACCACTGCTTGGGCGGAAGAGCTGCAGCAGGTCAGGGTGTGTGTGTGTGTGTGTGTGTGTGTGAAATTACACACAGTAGCTTAATAAACTACTCATAGTAGCTCATTAGCCTGCTTGTGTGGCAGGAGATCGGGGGCTATTTAAAAAATAAACTACTGTGTGTAGCTTATTAACCCACCATGCCCCAAAGCAACACCCTTTACATCAAACATTCACAGATCTATCCAGACAATATCACTGTTTCAGAACCACAACACAGGAGAACAGGCAGGTCTTCAAAAAACTCAAGCAAGCGAGCCAAGCCACATACTAAAGGACAAGGCAAGACTTCCTCCAGAGATGGGGACCTAGAAGATATTTATGACTTCCACTAATAGTCGTCATAAGGTCCACATGCAGCCCTGCCATAAACCACACAACGGGCCACTTTGCCACGTGGTTCAACTCACAGCAACCAGAGCCTCAACACAGGTTAGGTCAGTCTTGCCCAACTGAAAATTGGAGGTCAATGGGAGGCTGAGCGAGGCCTGTAAGCCTTTACCGTCATCGTTTTTTGGCCAGGCTGCTCTGTAGGATGGAGCTCCAGAAGACCGAAGCCTCTTCTCCCTTGGATCAGGAGCTTTCTGACACACATTGAGAAAGGTCCTGAATTCTGCCCTGAAATTCTCATTGAGCCAACAGTAAATAAAAGGATTGTAGCAGGTGCTGCTCATGGCAAGCCAGTGGAAAGCAAAATAGAGGCCGTTGTTGGTGCGGATGACTTGACTGGAGAGAAGGATGACGTAGCAGTTCAGAGGGAACCAGCAGACGGCAAAGATGACCACCACCAGGAGCAGCATTTTAATGGTCATCTTTTTCTTCTTTTGAAGGGCAAAATACTGCTCTACGGTAACATCCCCAATGGTGTTACGGGACCAGAGCTTCTTGGCGACAGTCACATAGATGACAGAGATGATGAGAAGGGGCAGAACGTAGAGTAAAATGAATGTCATCAAGTCCAAGTACTTCCAGAATAAATCAGCCGGCTCGGGAAAATTGGGGAGACACAAGGATCGAGTGACTTCCTCACTGCAAATCAAGGGCAGGACAAAAAAAACAAAACAAAAAAAACAAGTTGAGATTCAGTTAGCACACTAATAGGGTAGCATAAACAGATGCATTGGAGAACTAACCCAAAGGCCCACATCTTCTCTCCTTTGGCACCAACTGTGAGGAAAATACTATGGGCTCATCTTGACGAGGACGTTTTGGCGCCTCGAGCCCCCAAAGCCCCACATTTCCGCTGCTTCGCATAATCTCCATGCAAAGGACAGAGAGCGGGGATTTGCTTGCGAGGAGGAGGAGCACCCGTGCACCAAGCACCCTCACCTCCTCGCGTCCCAGGTTTTTCTTGTTCGGCTCACTGGCCACCCTCTTCCCCTGTCCCAGCCAGGCAACCAATCCGGGGTCGCCATCAGCTGGGGCACACCTCGGATGCAGCTCTGAAGCAAGGTGACAGACAGCAGATGCCATTGTCACCTTGCTCCAAGATAAAAGGAAAGTCATGGTAAATACCCAACTTTTTAAATCTGGAGCTTCAGGGGTTTGCCCCTGGATGGGTTTGTGATGGTGGCTGCGTCATGTAGATGACCTGCCACCACTGCGGATCCACCCCGGGGCAAACCCCTCCTCAAGACAAGCCCTATGTTGTTTGTCCTACAGCACTAAACAGGCCCTGTGGGGGACTTTTCTGCAGGAGTGGAGGCGGGTAAAAAAACACCAACAAACAGAATGAAAAAAGGGAATAGCGACCTTGGTGCTGAATAAAGTTAAAATAGTTTAATAATTTGTTTCACCTTGAAAAATGATTTGTTCTTTTAGAGAAGATAAAAAGACTAATACAAAAGCTCGACTTTTCAGGCCCTGAGGTCCTCCATCAGGAGCTGAAAATAAACAAAACAGTCTAGTCTATCAAGGCTCTTAATCTTATACAATTTGTAATAGCGTATCTAAAGCACACTAAATTCAAAAGTTACAAAATGAAGAACACCACCTCAGGGCCCGAAACGTCGAGCTTTTGTATTCGTCTTTTTATCTTCTCTAAAAGAACTAATCATTTTTCAAGGTGAAATAAAGATGAAATAATTTTAACTTTATTCAACATCAAGGTCAATATTCCCTTTTGTCATTCAGACTTTTCTGCAGCCCACTTTTGCAGTCATTTCACAGGAGTGAGAACTATTATACAGTAGCGGGGTGTGTGGGGTAGGCAGCCCCTGTGAAACATATGACATGGTGCTCTGAAAACTTGTACAGAGAACTATATTTTAAAGTCTTCCAGAAGAGAGTTTTTCCGATGAGTATAATTCTCTCTCTCTCTCTCTTTTGTTATTGTTCTAATCGGTAGCAATTAAAACATGGCTATTATCTTTTGACCAACTGCTCTATTGAAAAAGGGGTTTATTTGGGTGCTCAAATGCCAGTTCTACCCTCGGTATTGAAAATATCACCCACCCTCCATGTATTATCTCAGCCTGCAAAGACGTTCATAGCCTATACTGCGTCCATCCTCACAAGCATCCTGTAAGGTTTGTCATGAGCATACACATTTTTCTGAAGAGTAGGCTGACCATATGAAAAGGAGGAAGGGCTCATGTAACTTTAACAGTTGTAGAGAAAAGGGAATTTCAGCCTGTGTCATTTGTATACAATTCGTACCTGGTGAAATTCCCTCTTCATTACAACAGTTAAAGCTGCAGGGGCCCTGCCCTCTTTTGTATCTGGTCACTCTAGTATAG
Source organism: Anniella stebbinsi (assembly GCA_029215795.1). Taxonomy (NCBI): domain Eukaryota; kingdom Metazoa; phylum Chordata; class Lepidosauria; order Squamata; family Anniellidae; genus Anniella; species Anniella stebbinsi. The sequence goes on from JARDYH010000001.1 coordinate 50,310,321, forward strand.
TGCATGCAACTTTAATTGCTGTGATGAAGAGGGGATTTCACCAGGTGCTGCATCCATACAAATGACACCAGCTGAAATCCCCTTTTCTCTGCAACTGTTAAAGTTACATGAGCCCTGTCCTCCTTTTCATATGGTCAACCTACTGAAGAGCTAAGATTGGAGTTTGCCAAAATCTATGGGGTGGTTTGGGATTCGAACCCTGATATCCTCAGTTCAAGTCCAATATGTTGCCCACTGAATCACAACTGCATGAGAGAGCCTGACAGCGGCTACAACTGATGTCAAAGATTATTCTTGCCAAAATAGGGGGGTGGGGAGAAAGGAAAAAAGAGGAAATCATGCTCACCTATATTCAAAAGTGAGTAATTTCTGATAGATAGCATGTGGAAGGGAGAAGCATGTGGCCATCAGCCATATGATGCAGATACAAGCGAGACCCTGTGCTGTAGAAATCCGAGGCTTCAGAGGATGCAGTATCACCTATATTCAAATCATACCAACACAATTATTTTATACAAAAAAACAAACAGCTATTTTCAAATTTTCATTTTCAAATGTAACAGTGAGCATCATTTATTTGTTTGTTTGTCTGTTAATTCATTTATTTATTTGTTTGTTTGTTTATTACATTTTTATACTGCCCAGTAACTGAGGCTCTCTGAGCCTTCCACAATTAAAGCCGTAAAACACAACAGGTGAATACATAGAAAGCTTTAAAAATGTAAAAAAAATACCATGTGAAACACAAATAAACCCAGCAGTAGTTACAGCCCAGGGAAAGCCTGTGTGACTGAAAAGGTGTGTTTTCAGGAGGTGTTTAAAGGGTGTTTACCTTTTCCAGCCTCCCAAACTGCATGAAGGAGAGTTTTCCAGATGGTGGGTGCCACTACAAAGAAGGTCTTGTGGCACTTTGAAAGCTTAATAGGGCAGAATTCAACAAGGCCCTCATGCCCCAACTGATTCTCGTGCGCCCCACCAGTTCCCATCTGCAAACAGCGAACAGCACTTGCAGAAGGAAGATTTAGCACTCCCGGAAGCACCTGATAATGCTAGTTTTGGAAAGGGGCAGGTTAGCGTAGCTCGTGTAAGGGAGCTCTTCCAATTGTCCCAATCTGGAAATGAGTGTTTCCGCGCCTTTTGGAGCTTCCTCTGGGAAGCGTGAAATCTTTGTTGCACAAACAAGCAAGTCTCACTCACGTAACGAAATCGGTAGGGCTCAAGAAAATCAGAGGGGTCATAAACACCCCATTGGATTCTGCTCTTTAAGCTGGCATCCTGTTTGCCACAGCAGCCAACCAGCTATCTCTGGGAAGCCCACAAGCAGGACAGAAGGGTAATAGCCCTCTTCCACAGTTGTTCTCCAGCAACTGGTATGGACCATATAGCCTCATCTTCGAATAAATTGCCTAATTCCCTTTTAAAGCCAATTAACAAGAGCACATTAGGGAATAGGAGAACAACTCCTCAGGGGAAAAACTCCAAGATTCTGTCCCTAAACAACTGCATCTACTTGTCCCGCATTGGGACCAGTGAATTAGACAATGCTCATTAAGGAGGTGCGGGATGTCAGGCTATCTGGCTATCAGGGGTGTTGAACAAATATTGTTGGTGGGGAAAACAACACAATCATCAGGCCTCCTTTATTACACGTGTAGACTGGGTTTTTTTGGAGCATAGTGTTTGTTTAATTGTCTTTAGAGACTAATTTCCCTAAGCAGAGATTTCAAGGGATACGTTTATGTTGTACTATCGTCACATATTGAATATTCATTAAACAAAAAAACTACGGTTTACAAAAAAAATGTTAAGGCTCCACAGTTTCCAACCAAGCACCAAAAAGCAGGGAAATTGGGAGTTAAGGCTCCCAAGCCTTAACGCCACATCCTCCCTAAGGAGGCAGAAAGTGCAAGTGAAATTCTCATTCTCCCAAAGCAGATTAACCATGAGGACAGGATGGAGAATATGATATGCAGAGGTGACTGTGGGGTTGTGGAAAACTGATCACGAACAACTTAGGGCCACCTACTTCTCTTTTTTTGTTTAGAGCAGCCCTTCCCCAACCTGGTGCCCTCCAAAGGTGTTGGACTACAACTCCCATCATTGCAAGTCAGTATGTCCCATGGTCAGGAATGCTGTCTCACCTGGCGTCTGTCCACAGCTATGGCTGTCAGGGTCAGGGCAGAGACATGGAGAGAGCAGTACTGTGCAAAACGGCTGATGTGGCACATCTCTTTCCCGAATATCCACGTGCTGTTCACGAAGCGAGCCTGAGAGCAAAATCAGATTTAGCCTTCTACTTTCACAGTAGGTTTGCTTTGCTTTCTTCTTGTATAAAGGTAGGGTGACCATATGTAAGGGAGGGCAGGGCTCCTGTATCTTTAACAGTTGTATTGAAAACGGAATTTCAGCAGGTGTCATTTGTAGGCATGCAGCACCTGGTGAAATTCCCTCTTCATCACAACAGTGAAAGTTGCAGGAGACCTGCCCTCTTTTGTATCTAGTCAGTCTAGTATAGCTCTTGCAGCTTTCACTGTTGTGAAGAAGAGGGAATTTCACCCAGTGCTGCATGAGACCTGCTGCAATTCCCTTTTCTCTGCAGCTGTTAAAGATACAGGAGCCCTGTCCTCCTTTTCATATGATCATCCTAATAAAGGGGGGCATTTCCCATCAGCCCCCCTTGCAGTGGCAGTTAGTTTTTCCAATCAAAATGGACTTTTGTCTTTCAATCTATTCCCCGCTGCAAGACTCTTCCCTGCTCTGGTTTTACTTGTTCTTCTTTGCAGTATTACTGAGAACTGAGCAAGTTACTCTCCCTCAGCCCACGATCTACAAAATGGGGATAATACCTACCTTACAGGGCTGTTGTAAGACTTACAGTGGGATAATCTACACAAAGCACTTGGAATTCTTGTGCTATACAAGTGCTGATTGCTATTATTATTTGTCAATGACAAATCATTATTGCATGAGTAACAGAATGAGTAAAGTCATTGCATAACTCTGCGTCCGGGAAATCAAAAATGGTTTGGGTTCAGAAAAGAAAGTCTTCCATATGATTATTACATATTTCTTTCTATCTGGTTTGGGTTCAACTGGCTAATTGCAGGCACAACAGATAGAGGGAGTCTACTGGAATCCATGGCAAAAAGCAGACTGAACTTAGATTTCAACCACTACAAGCCAAGCAATCCATGCCAGTTGGACTCCTTAGTGCTACAGAAACGGGGAATAGTAACGGTGAAACATGCTGCACGGCATAATGAACAGCATCTCTGGATGCCAAGAGCTGATCAAACAGCCTGAAGCTGCATTAAGCAGATGATAACTCATTCAGCAGTTCAAAACTGCTTGTGAAGAGCAGCAAGTTTAATGCATTCACAGATGGAGAAAACTAAAGCCACTAATTAATCGCAAAAGTATGTTACGTATATATGCCTGCTGCATATCTAGACAACATAATAAACTATTAATAGTGTGTTACTATGGGCTAAAAGCACTTTGCATACATGATCTGAGTTATTTTTACACAATCTGGTAAAGTTCTGCTTTCATTTCTCTAGTGCAGGTGTAGAATGCATGAGATTGTACTGATGGATTGTACCTAATGTTCCTGGTACTCTGATGACAAAAAGTACTACAAAACTTTAAAACTGCCTTTCCCAACCTGGTGCCCTCCAGATGTGCTTGGACTACAACTCCATCACCCAGCCAGCACAACCACTGGTGGCTGGGAATGATAGGAGTTGTATTCCCGGTACATCCGGAGGGCACCAATTTGTGGAAGTCTGCCTTAGAACGTAACAGGTTTATTACAGCATGAACAGCTAAAGTAGCATAGCTCCCTTCTTCAATTTCACAAGACAGATACACATTGAATCTGTATGCTACAGGTTACCAACATCGATAAAAGTATCTCAATACTGAACAAATTACCAGTTTTAAAATAATGGCTTTGATCCCATAAAAACTTAAGAAAATCCACTATTTAAAAAGAGAATTTTAGCAGACATACTTGAAACTGACATATCCCCATAAAGGGAGCTGGATAAGAAATCCAGATGCAAACATGTATTATTTAATCAGTCGTCTCAGAGATAGACATTAGCCCCCAAGTTCTTACCAAAGTAAAGGGAGTGTTGAGAAAGGTGATCATTAGGTCTGCTACGGCGAGATTCGCAATTAACAGGCTGGTGGCAAAGTGCATCCGTTTGTTTTTGATCACGACATGACATACAAGGGTATTGCCAAAGAGTGAGAACACTATGATAAAGGAGTATGCCGTAACGAGGATGGCTTTGACAATAAAACCCTGGGAACCTGTCTCATATCTTTTCCCATCCAGAAAACTCTGCCAATCCGCAAGTGAATAGTTTGTCCAAGAAAAGAAAGTAGACACGTCTGGCATTTCATACGATGCTCCCAAGCTTCCATTGACTGGAAACTTTTCCGATCTTTCAAAAGCATTAGCCAAGTAAGCGAGGGAAAACCACATATAAAGAGTAATCATTTCCAGGGGAGAAAATTCCACCCTTCGCTTTCTCTAGACTCAGGAATATTTCCTGTAAGAACAGCGTTGTGTGCTCAGTCAGTGTGGTAACAAAGCATACGCTGCCTTTGTCAAGAGACAGCCTGTGTGATTGGGAATAAGGTGAAGAAATTCTCTTGGTACAATACCAGTGGATGTCCCAGGTAATTGCTGCGTCTCTGTAGGTCTCTCATGCAATCAAGGCACTTGCAGCTAGGCAGCGTCTTACCTCTTATTAAGATGACTAACTAGAAACTCTGTGCACTGATTTACACAGTATTTCTATCCTGACATGCCTCCTCCGTCTATGCTCGCTTCCCTCCAGTCTTATTTTTTCTGCTCGGTTCTTCCTTAAAAAAAAAGGAAAAAAGAATTCTAGCATTTACAGTGCTCGCTTTCTATTTACACAGCAGTCGCTCCTAGCTTCGTCAGCATTTGCCATGCTGCGCTGAAGATGACATTCCAATTTAGAAGTGCACGTCCAAGTGATTTGTAGGCTAGTTTTAGCTTTGTGTGAAAGAACCCAAGCTTCCACAGCATTCACCAAGCCGGAGGTTAAAAGCCATGAAGCAATTTCAGCAGCCTGCATCAGGAGCAGAAGTGGAGTAGTTTGTACTTCAGTCTTGTTGAGGTATTTGTGTAAAACACTCGGTGTTGTAGATTGCTCATTTATGCTTTTCATTAAAAAAATTAAAATCTCAGGGAAAATTATCCTCAGGGGAACACACTCTGCCCCCAATTAACAAAGACAATGCCATCATTTTCAATTATGTTTAAATGTGTAGCCCTTGTTGCTTTCAATGCCATTTACTTATAAATGTATGCACTTAGGATAGATTAGGAAAAAAATAGTTTAGGGGTAGGAAAAAAATGAGTTCAAGGGTCAGGTTGCATTGAGTTCTGGACATCCAAGGAGTTGGGCTTGTTTCTTCTTAACAGCAGCCTCTCAGGCCCACAGTAAACCACTTTTGAAACTGAGAAGAATTCCAAAGATGGCACAGTGGTTTGCTGTTCAGTAAAAGTAAAATATCTGACAGACGTGGGCTATATTAGGGGTTTGCAAGGGTTTGCCTATTAAGATTCTGGCCAATATGTCTTAATACATGTTCAATTACTACACTGACTTGGTTCAGACAACACGATAACCAATGGTGGTTTAAACAGTCAATGGTTATTTAACCCACATTGGTTATAGTCTTGTGTGGAGGGTACCGTTGGTTATTTCCTTGGTCACTGTTGGTTAGTCAGGCGCAGAGTCATAATGCAAGAGTCGTCAAAGAGGCGGCTGTCAGTCTAGTCCAGCTGGCAGGAAACTTTTTTGGCAGCAATGGCTGATGGGATACTAGCTGGAGGATTGAGCAGAGAGAGGTGGTGTTGGATGAGTGAGTCAACGCAGCATGGACTAATAGTCAATGCAACGCTGATCCTAATCCACACCACGGTTGATTTAATTCTTCTCTTGAGCTCGGGCGAACAATTGTTATTAAAGAAGTCAAGGAAAAAGCAAATAGCTTTGCAGTTAACCTTAAACCCAGCGACTCAAATGATATTGCTCTGCACCTGAACTCCCGAATAAAAGATAACGCTTTTGTGAGAAATTCCTACTTGTCTGACTGTTGGGGAGAAGAAGAAAGGCAGATTTCTCATTTTCCTTTTAGTCCAGGAATGTATTTTGAGCTGATAATACTCTGCAAAGCCCATCAGTACAAAATTGCTGTCAATGGTGTGCATACCTTGGAGTGCAAACACCCGGTTTAAACATCTTGGCAAGATCAGCACTTTGGAAATCTCAGGGGACATTCGACTGCTGGATGTGAGGAGTTGGTAGCTATGGAGTATCACCCATCTGTTATTTTAAAATTGCTTCTGGAAAACTAAGCTTGATCCCTTTCTTTGGTCTAGAGAAAACTGAACTGCATTAACCTTGATCTACAATAATAAAAATAAATGGATGTCAATTGCTTGCAGAAGCCTCTCTATGTTTTAAAAGTCAGCTGTTTTATGTTTATGGTTTTAAATTTTGTATATTGTCTTTTTAGTGTTCAATCTTTTAATTTTTGTAAACCGCCTGGAGAGCTTCAGCTATGGGGCGGTATATAAATGTAAATAATAATAATAATAATAATAATAATAATAATATCCATCCCCTTGGTAACATGGCACAGTCAAGACTCCTTAGCAATTGGTGCAAAACTAGTTTTCTACAACTGTAGAGATGGGAATTATGCAACCATGGCCATATCATTGCAACTAGTATTTTCAGCATGTCTGTCTGTTTCCACGTTTCTTTGGAAACAGGTTGCATCAGCAAGCACTTTTGGCCTTGTGCTAGAGGTCATGTATGCTAATACAATGTAATTTACATGCCTGAATTAAAACAAACCATAAATGTTTGGAGGGCACAATGTTTTCTACCAAATCTATGAGTTGCCCTTTTTGAACTGATGGTGTTTCTACACCCATGACTTCTTTCTTCTGACGCTTCACTATCAGCTGTAGTGTTTATACTAAATCAGGCAGGGGAGTTATATTTAGAGAAATTGGTTTTAGGCAATTAAAGGCCCACGGTTTTGTATTTGTTTACAAAAGTCGTTACGTAGGATAATGGAACCCAACACCCAACTCTATTCTACCAAGCAGGTGTGATAGGCAAGAAGACCAAAACAGGCTGAGATGTCCAGAGATTCTGAGGCTTCAAATCATGAAAGCAACCCACTAAAAAGAGAATCTAAGGGGCACTGCAATGCAATCAATCCATGCATATATCATAGCTATTATACCTTTCTTCTTATTGCAGAAGAATCAAGAGCCTCTATTTAGCTTCTGTGTTCAGTAAGATCAAACCAAAATGTCTAAATATTCTAAAAAAAGAAATATGAACCCACTGGAGATCTTGATAAAATATATGGGAAAGAGAAATATAGAATTTACAAAAAAGCCCATATTTAACTTTTCTTTATCATACACACAACATTCTTGGTTCTCCAATACGATTTTCCATGACATATATATATATAATCATCAGATTGCATATGGACTTTCCATTTGAAAATACACTGCACTACTTAAAATTTGCCAAGACCACGTGGATCTTAAGAACCATGCCCATGAACTACAAATTTATCTTCCAAGTACTCCTTTTTTGAACTGATTTTTCTGAATCATTGAAACAACAGATGTAATTTGGGCAGAGATACAACACTAAGGGAAAAAAAACAAGCAGTGTCAGATGGACCTTGGCATCTTATTTATATACTGCCTCAATTTATTACATTCTATCCATATTAATAAAATGGATGCCAATTGTCCTTACAATTAGATGCATCTAAACAGCATCAGATCAACATCAGCCATCTTTGGAATTCCTGAGAAAGCATCCTATGCACACTGTATAAGGTGTTATCTTAATGCAGTGGAAACTTGTGACCCTCCAGATGTTTTGGCCTACAACTTTCAACAGCCTTAGCCAGCATAGACAATGGTGAGGAATGATGGGAATTATAGGCCAAAACTGGATATATGTTCCCCCGAGGCCCCTTTTACTGAATCCTACTTTTAAGCTCAAAGAGTTTCTGAATGATTTTGTATATCCAAGGACTTTAGCAGGCCCTTCTTACGCAAGCCAATAACATTAAACCACTGAGCTGGAATCAAGTTTCAAGGCTGAGCATTGTCATCTCGAGGTCAGGTTTAAGTCACAGAGAATCCTCTCTGACTACAGTGTAAGGCTTAACAAATCTGTAAAGCAGGAGCAAAGTTTGTAGTAGTTCTAATTTATTCTTCTGCAATACATAAAAAAGGTAATGGGAGAAAAAAAATCCTTTAGAAGTTTCTTAACAACAGGTGGGGAATATTTAGCCGTTGGGGGAAAATACTTCATTATCTTCTTGAAAGGTTTCTTCTTTTTTTAAAGAGGTGTGGGGAAGGGAAGGTTTGGCTATTGAAACATTTCCATTAGGTTGGATTCAGGGTCCCCCTTCTGTCTGTGGAAGGGATTAAAATCCAGCAAACAGTCCTACTGGAGAGGAAGGAGAGCTGATTTTTGCAGATTCCCCACTCCCCACATTGTACTAGAACACACACCTCCACAGTTCCCAAGAGAAGATTTCGGGAGGTACTGCATAAGGGGAAAGAGGAATTGCAATCATCCCCTCCACCCCTTCCTCACAAGAACTCTTTATCCAATCTATTAAGCATTCCCATGCATCTCCAGTGATATTGTATATACAGAGTAAGTAACAATTAATCCTCCATCAAGGAAGCAAAGCGTTTCAAGGAAATGCATAACAAACAGTCAAATGATTTGGGGAAAGCGGCATCCATCTTGAGGTAACGTCACAGAATTCTGGGAGACTGCTTTTCATCTGAACTGTCAATGAATTTATCGTCTGTTTCTTCTTGAAGTAGAAGTCTTGAATAAATCATCCTGCAAATTGATGGTAAACATTTCATTAAGACATGAATAGTGTCACATTTTAAAGCAATCCATTCTTGAGATGATTTCCTTTCTTTTTGTTATTCCTTGCAGCAGTGAGTCATGCCTGAGAACTCTTATCATTTATCCGGATGACCAAAACGAACAAAAACGAAGTCACGACATGGAAATATCTTTCATTTTTCAAGATGCCCATCCACTAAATGCCCTGAGACACTGCTGTCTGTGGTGGGTCCGCCATCCCTAGTAGAGGGTTTTGCCAGCAGAGAAGCTCTGCATATGTTCTAGCAGCAAGGAAATAAAACATGAGAGGTGCAGACCGAGCAATCTTGTGTGCTAGGTTTGTTATTGACTGCCAGAAAAACTCAAAACACATGGCTGTGGTGTGCTTACTATCAGTGTAAACCCTCCGGGTTTCCTCATATGGCCACGCCCCCTTTCCCTGACCATTGACTGTCGGAGGTGGTCTCTCAGTGTTGATGAAGGATTTCTCCCATCCTAAAAGGTTGAAATGCCTGACTTTTAGGCTTTGTTACCGGCAGTAAGAACTTTAAACTATGATAGTATTTTGGCCCTATCCTCTTTCTTGCGCAAATGTGAAGGGAAAAGCACCATATCAACACTGGCCATTATTCTCCCAAACCCTACCGACATAACCTTGAGCCAACCTGTTTTTTGTTCTTCTCAAATTCCTTCTCTACAAAAACGGCAATATTTTCCTCTTCTTTTTGGTGCTTGAATGCACTGTTTGTTGAGTATTCAAAACTCATGCGGGAGGCAAAGCTTTGTTATGTCTTATATATCACAGGTGGTTCTTAATTGGACTACACACCATTTACACTCAGGCACTTTCAATCAGCATTTCCCACTGATGTTTAATATACACTGCACTCACTCTGGATTAGTATAGTGAGTGCAGTGTATATTAAACATCAATGGGTGATACATAGGGTCAGTAGGGTTTGGGAGAATAATGGTCAGAGTTTATACTTGTGGGGAGTGGAAAGATAACAAAGATTTATGTAAGGAGTGTGTTGGTTAAAAGAGATTTGTGGATAAAAAAAGATCATGTCTTCACCAATGTTAAATAATTGGTTAGTAGAAACATGGGAACAATCTATGTTATTTTGGAAGTGGGATTGTAGTTTTGTGTTTAGCTTTATTTTTATTTTTTAATGTTATGTCTAACAGGCATTTAGCAATATCTGATGAGCCTGGGCTTGTTTTGTTTTTAGGCTTATAGCTTTTTAAAGTCATTATAGTGGTTTTAAATGTGTGTGTATAGTGTATGTTTTTGCTGTTTAAATTTTTGTATATTGTTTTTAATTGTTTTAATCTTATGTGAACAGCCCAGAGAGCTTCAGCTATGGGGCGGTATACAAATGTAATAAAATAAATAAATAAATAAGATTTTTAATAATGTAGAATTTTCATGTAGAAAAGCCCCCAAAAAACTTTATTTAAAAGAATGAGGGTGTTGTCTATATGAAAACCTTTACGGTTAATTTTATGGTTATTTTGTTTTATAGCTCCTGAAGAAGATTAGTTCTCCGAAATGCGTTGAGCACAATAAATCTTGCTTTCTTTGAGCACCGGAGTTTGCCTCCTCTCTCGTCGCCTATCCCCTTTCTGCCTTTGGCCTCATGCACCACTGGAATGCGGTCTCCGTGTGCTTCTTCAGAACTGAATTTGGCCCTTGGACTGAAAGCAGTTCCAGTCATTAATCCAGCTGCTATGATGCAGGTGGGAGTATGATGATTGAAACATATAAGACCTATATCGTACATCACTTACATGGTTACCAAATCATTTTGGGGCTCAGTTTAAAATGCTGGATTTCACCTTTAAAGCCTTAAATGGTCTGAGACCCAGTTATCAAATGACTGCCTGTTTCCCAACATGAACCGAACCAACATTTGGGATCATCTCAGGCCCTGCTCTCTGGTACCACTGAAAATCAGACTCATATGGTGAATACCAGACACAGGGCCTTTTCTGTAACAGCACCAAGATTGTGGAATTCCCTCTCTAAAGAGATCTGGCAAGCTCCCTCACTTCCAGCTTTTAAGCATGCTTCGAAAGCATTCATATTCAGGAAGATCTTTTATAATTATTTTTAAAAATCTGTTTATATTGACTTTCTTTTATAAATCTTGTAGTCATTCTGTTTATGCTTGTATTTTAATGTTATTGATACTTTTTATATTTTTGTGCCTATTTTTTTTGTAAGTGGGTATTTTTGTAAATCGGGTTTTTCTAAAAGGCAGGGTATAAATCCATTAAAAAATAGAAACAATGGTCAAATATGTATAGATTTTGCAGATTTGCATCCCCAACCCCAAGCATCTCTTAAGAGTCAGAATATTAGATTTATTTTTAACTTACTTTCATCTATATAACAGCAGCCAGCCAGCCTGCCTACCTGCTCTCTGGTTACCCAATCTTTGCCAAGCACATGTTAACAGAAAATCAGGTTGCCCAGAGAGTTCCTTATTAACTTCATACTGAGTTCAGATCACAGTATTAGAAACCAGAGAAGGACAGAGCGCAAGATAGCCCAAATGTATATTTAATCTAGATTCTATGGCTGTGAGGGCTTTAGCTTTTTCCTTTTTCTTGTAGGAGAAGTAGATGATCCTGCCTCTGAGATACACTTTCACTGTGTCTCAGATGAGAGCCTGAACGGGTTTTACGCCTGCAGATTAGTTTTAATAATTAATTTACAATATTTGTAGACCACTCCATATCCAAAGATTTCAGAGCAGTGAATGGCAAATGGACTCTGCACATGTTGGATCTGTCAGCAATCTCAGATAAGGACAGCTTCGACCACAGTATTGATTTAATTTAGAATTAGGGAGATGGGGGGCATGGTCAGAAATCTTTCTGGGTGTATTCTACGCCTGAGTACTGCTAAGCGAAGATCACAAACAACAAATCCAGTCTAGAAATGGTCTTATGCACTGGATTTGTGTGACGAATGTGTCTTCACACTCAGATGGAGCAGATGCCATACATCTTGGTTTCCCAAATCTTCCATGAAGGGGTGCAGCAGGGTCCTAGGTCTTTGATATATGAAAGCCAAGGGCCTCTTATGAAAGAATGGATTCACTCAGTGACATCCACGCCCCTCCCCCAAAGCAAATATTGCTACCAGCAATTTGAGCCAATTCTACATGCAAAGGTACTAAATAAGTGGGAACATTTCCATTAAAAGCAGTCACAGCAATTGTCTACCCTAAGGTATAACTGTAATCTAAAAGGTATTTCCCAATCAGCTCTTTTTCCTTATCCATAGCTACTGCCAGTTGCTTGTGAAAAAGCAAAATGGTCAAGAATTGACAGTGGGGCAAATTTCATATATTTAATTTTGGTTAACTTGACTATTTACTCATATTGTTTATTTGGAAATTATAAAATGCTGTTCAATTTAAAAAACAAATCACAAAGCAGAGAATAATACAATCATTGAATTTTAAACCAGCAAAGCCATGATTAAATTCAACAATAACAGATTCAACCATTTATCTCACCCAACAGAAGAGATGAAACAAACCCCCAAGGCTCAAAGTCTGAATGACTGCCTAAAAAGAAAGAAGAGCTCAAGTGTGCAGTTAACACACTTGAGCAGGCGAAAACTCCAGACCTGCCGAATCTTGGAGTTCTAAAGGTATCACTACCAAAAAGGCTCTACTAGCTACTGAGGACATTCTTACCTCCAGTGAAAGTGCCCTCTGCAGTAAGTTCAGGGAGATATTCACACTACTGTGTTGTGCATTAGATAACCTGCACTAAATACTGGATTCCTGTAGGAATGTATTATATCACTAGCATTGACAGAATACCCATTGCACCTAGAATAGCCAGCACTGAATAAAGGGAAAAATCTGAAAATGCAAGCAAAGTGCTCTTTCATGAGGAGAATTACACAGTTGTGGAAGGCAACATGTGAGGAGGTTTCTAAAATTTACTCCCAAACAGGAGTCATACGGAAATCTGGAGAAACTGAGGGGAAGTAAAGAGTGTGGTACCACAGGGCTCAATCCTGGGACCAGTGATCTACAACATTTTTATTAATTATTTGGACAAGGTGGTACAGGGAACGCTTATCAAATTTGCAGATGACACAAAATTGGGTGGGACAGCTAATACCCTGCAAGACAGAAACAAACTTCAAAGTGATCTTGATAGGCTGGAGCACTGGGCTGAAACCAACAGAATGAAATTTAATAGGGATAAATGCCAAGTTCTACACCTAGGAAAAAGAAACCAAATGCACAGTTACAAGATGGGGGATACTTGGCTCAGCAATATTACAAGCGAGAAGGATCTTGGAATTGTTGTAGATCACAAGCTCAATATGAGCCAACAGTGTGATGTGGCTGCAAAAAAAGGAAATGCTATTGTGGGATGCTATTGTGGGATGCATTAACAGAAGTATAGCTTCCAAATCGTGCAAGGTACTGGTTCCCTCTATTTGGCACTGGTTAGGTCTCATCTTGACTATTGTGTCCATTTCTATTCACCACACTTCAAGAAGGATGCAGACAAGCTGGAGGGGGTTCAGAGGAGGGCAACAAGGATGATCAGGGATCTGGAAACAAAGCCCTATAAGAAGCGACTGAAAGAACTGGGCATGTTTAGCCTGGAGAAGAGAGGATTGGGGGGGGGGGGGGGGGGGAGACATGACAGCACTCTTCAAGGACCTGAAAGGTTGTCACAGAGAGGAGGGCCAAGATCTCTTCTCGATCATCCCAGAGTGCAGGACGTGGAAAAATGGGCTCAAGTTACAGGAAGCCAGATTCCAGCTGGACATCAGGAAAAACTTCCTGTTAGAGCAGTACAACAATGGAACCAATGACATAGGGAGGTCGTGGGTTCTCCCACCCTAGAAGCATTAACGAGGCTTATGGACAGCCATCTGTCAGCTATGCTTTAAGGTAGATTCCAACTCTACTATTCTATAATACTAGAACCAGAGCAGTCTTCATTAGGGGGTAGAACGGAGAGGCTGCCTGAGTGTTTACTGGTGCCAGGTAATACATTTTTAGGCAGTTATTGGCAACTCCCAGCATTCAAATCAACAATTAGCCATCACAATTTAAGTTCCTGTCTTTCTAGAATTGTTTCTCATTTTACTTCTCTCTCTGCCTGGCCTGGAAGCAAGGGAAACCTTGGCTGAATTGGACCATTGGGAGGCAACATGGAGTCCTATCAGAACTGAAACATATACATTTAAGCACATCTTTCACACAGGGTTTCACTCTCCTTTTTCTAATAACTGCTGTCAATCCTTTTCAGACACAGAGCACCAGAGAGCTGGTACAGCAGTTCTTTAAAATAAAACAAAGTTAGGGAACAAGTAGATTTTCTACTAAACAAATGTAAAGGAACGTAACACAAAAACATTTTCCATTGATATTTTGCTTACAGATTAAAGGAAATTGGATGAAGGGAATACTTATACCTCATCTGATTCAAAGTCTACTCCTCTTGGTGCCTGGCTCTGTGAGTAGCTTCTGCTAGATGCTGATGTGCTCAATAATCTAAGCATTATAAAAAGGATATGGTCGTCACCGTCAATGAAAGACACTAAAAAGCATAGACCTTATACCAACTGTACTGGCTTCCAATTTGTTTCCAAGCCCAATTCAAGATGTTGATTCTTACCTATATAGCCCTAAATGGTTTGGGGCCAGGATATCTGAAAGACCACCTCTTCTTCATGAACCTGCTTGTAATTTTACCTCCTTCAGAAAGTCTGTTGTCTGTCCTGCCACCAAGAGAAGTTAGGCTGATGGGTACACAAGACCCATCACCCTGACTGGTGAATTCCCTCCTTAAGATAGATTGGCCCCATCCTTGCCTAGCTTTAGGCATGCCCTTATAAACACACTTTTCTTCCATCTGGATTTCATTGGGTTTTAAAACTGGATTAATTTGCTCTTTGGTTTGTTTCAAAGATGGTTTTGTTTTGCTCTGTTTTTAATTTTTAATTCAGTTTGTTTGTCTGGGACAGTTTAAAAGATGTATTATTTGCCTTGGAGGCGCTGCTAACCAGAAAGACAATACATTTTTTATAATTAAAAAATTAAAATAACTGAAAAATCACATGACATTAGTAGTCATGCATTATAATAGCCACTTCATCAATATAACATATGAAATAAATATGAAATGCTTGCTTAGGGTACCCTAACTCTGAAATGTGCTGTCAGATTAGCTAAATGAAAGTATTTTTGCAGCAAGCCTCCTTTTAGAAATCAGTTATCTCTAGAGATAGATGAATCCATTTGTTTCAGTTTCTACAACTTTGAAACACAAGTTTGTTCTGTCCCATACCTGCATCAGTTTGCAAAGTTTTTACTAAAAGACTGCGTTCAGACAACACGATAGTCAACGGTGGGGTAATAATCAACTCAACAGTTGTTTATCTAGGAGGTGCTCCCCACACATGATAATAATCAACCATGGTGTGAATTAGGATCAGTGCTGAGTTGACTATTAGTCCATGCTGGCTGACTCACCCGCCCTCTCTCCCCGCTCAGTCCTCCCGCTAGTATCCCATCAGCCATTGCTGCCGAAGATCTACCTTGCCAGCTGGACAAGAACGGCAGCCATCGGTTTGACCGCACTTGCCTTGCGACTCTGCGGCTGATGAAACAGCCAATGGTGGCCGAGGAAAAAACCAATGGTGCCCTCCACACAACACGATAACCAATGGTGGTTCAAATAGTCAACTCTGCACAGCATTGGTTATCTGCATTGGTTATTTTGGCTAAATAACCAACCGTTGGTTAAAAACTGTTCTCCACACAACACGACAACCCATGGTGGGCTAAATAACCAACCACAGATAACCATTGGTTATCGTGTTTGCTGAATCCAGTCAAAGTCAGTGTTAAAATTTTGTAGCCATTTCTCCTAATGTATGCATTCTTTGATTGGAGAAAGGCATTGCAAAATTCGAAAAAGTGTAAAAATTGAATAATTGCATCCCAGATTGTGGATTACTTCTGCAAATGCAAATTAGGTCAGTTTATATTAAAGCATGAACTAAACAAATTTCTTTCCTCATCCCTTCTCATCTTTGGGCTAAAAAAAATCAACTTGTTTTACATTTTGGTCTGAAACACAAACCTCAAACTAATTCCATATACCCAAGAAGCTTTGGATTTGAGTTTCTCAAACAACATGGCAAACCCTTTTTTAAAACTGAGAAGAGTTTCAAAAGCAGTTTTTGAAATGGCAATGCAGAAGGAGGGGAGAGAGATATCCTCCTGTTTAAAGGAAAAAGATTAAATATCCACAGGGCAGAACACTTGGGAACAATTGTTTGAAACTGGGCTTTTGTAAATACCCCACCAGGTCTCTGATAAAACAGATGATAGATTAGCATTGCATCTCAATCCTGACAAAGTGTACATTCATTTAAACTGATTCACCATTATTTCTGTGCACCTGGAGGCTACCCCCTTTTCTTTATATACCTGGTGCATTCCTATTTGTTTTTCTATACACTTTCCAAACAACCTGCAAGATCACAGAAATGATTGCACCAACCTTTGATTTGTGTTGGAAGATGGGGTAAAGGACACTTCTTCCACATCAGAGTCATCATCTTCAATCACCTAGAATGGAGGAAAAGAATAATGGTAAATAATGGTATTTCCAACACACACACACAGATATAACATGATCTTTTTGCCCTTTTGTCACCTGCTCATTTTGTTATTGCCTTCTCTGCTTTTCAGAGTGATTACTAGATGTTTCTAGATAACCTTTCATTCTGCATTATGAGCCATCTACTGGTGGAAAGGCAAAGTGTACGTGTTAAATACAAGGATCTACAATTTCTGACTGCCTTTGCTGGCCAAGACAAACATTAACATTGCCAGTCTCCCACTCCACCAAGGCAAGCACCGTTCCGCAAAGGAGCACCCTGGCTTGGGTGCTGCCACTTGAAGGTGCCCTAGCACCTTTCCATAGCAATGTCCAAACCCCTCCCTTTGGCCTTTCCCAAGTGAAAGGCCAGTGAAGAGAGCAGCCAGATGGATGCCATTCCCCTGCCAGCCTTTCTGGCCTACTGGTGCTTCTGAACAGCTTCCAGCAGCAGTACCAGGCAGTATTGTTGTTACCTGTCAGTTTGGCCAAGGCAATAAAGCGTCTTTTTCATACATTTGCCAAACAGCCTTCCTTTGAACTTTGGAGCTGGAGACTGAGTACAGAGTGTCAAGCAACTGCTGGGATGATCTCTGCAGTTCCAAAGTTAGAAAAACATCTGACTGCCTCTCATGCTCACCACAGGGCGGCTCCATACTCGCTATGGCGAGCAGAATGGTTGAAGCCTTGTTAAATATATATGCCCAATATCTATGTACACTACGATCAACATCTAAGGTCCTCCACCGAGTGCCTACTCCGAGGGAAGCTCGGAGGTCAGCAACAAGGGAGAGGGCCTTCTCTGTGGTAGCCCCCCAATTGTGGAACAATCTCCCCGACAAGGCCTGCCTGGCACCAACATTGTTATCTTTTCAGTGCCAGGTCAAGACTTTCCTCTTCTCTCAGGCATTTAGCCATATCTGATGAGCCTGGGTTTGTTTTGTTTATAGGCTTATAGCTTTTTAAAGTTATTACAGTGGTTTTAAATGTGTGTGTATATTGTATGTTTTTGCTGTTTTAATTTTTGTATATTGTTTTTAATTGTTTTAATTTTATGTGAACCGCCCAGAGAGCTTCGGCTATGGGGCAGCATACAAATGTAATAAAATAAAATAAATAAATAAATCTACTGTGCATCAGACAAAAAGAGAATTTGCAAGATGTAGATCCATAAAATAACTACTCACCTCTGAATAACTCTTGGTAGGCATATTTCGGGAGGGATGCTGTCTCGATGATTTAAAAGCTAGAATAAATCAGAGTAAGAAGTATTATTGTAGGGTATATCAATATGCACTAGGCTCTTTTGAAGGATTTATAACGTCCTAAAACCCCCGCAGACGGGAGTGGTTCAAAATGTCAAGCATGTCTGTAAAGTAAGCAATTGACATCAAAAAGCATACAAGCTTTGAAAACAAGAATTAGTGCTATTAAAACTGGATTTCTGATGAGCATTTCCAAACAACTTACTGATGTCTGATAATCACAGATCAGATGAAGAAGAAGCCCATGAAATACACAGCATGTACATGAAAAATAGGGAAGCACTAATGAAGTTTCAACCAGTGTGCTAAATAAAATGGTGGGGGAATGTGTGACGTACAAATTTTTAAAGAAATGTCAAGAAGTATGATCATCCAAATCAGAGTAAAAA
This sequence comes from Anniella stebbinsi, assembly GCA_029215795.1. Taxonomy (NCBI): domain Eukaryota; kingdom Metazoa; phylum Chordata; class Lepidosauria; order Squamata; family Anniellidae; genus Anniella; species Anniella stebbinsi. The sequence goes on from JARDYH010000001.1 coordinate 50,328,597, forward strand.
ATTAGAGGTATGTGATTGAGGCAGAGAGCAAAAGCAGTATATTTGAGCAGCATTATTTTGAAAAGGCTCTAAAGACACCCAATCTTTTATGTACAATTACTTAATTATTACTTAATTATGCTGACACCAGCCATAACCATGGTTAAAGCTAACCAATGTTTGGTGTTAACCAGTATTTGAAGCTGGTTTCAAAACTCTGATCAACACTGAATCCTAGTTAGATTTAGCCTTGTTGAGCTGGATCACGGAAGGGGCTGGTGAGAATCAGCCCATTATCCGAGGGCCCAATTCCAATCCCTTAACCATGGTTAAAGGTTCAGGAATGTTATATAGGCACCAACCGCAGGGCAGAGAACTACAGAAAAGTGCATAACTCTGGAGAAGTTTAGCAGTACCAGCTTTGCCTTCCTACCCGTGCAGTTTTTCATTCTGTAACTTGGAATGGATGTGAGCACTCAACCATTTCCATGAAATATACCAAAACAACTGGCATAAACAATCTCTTCTTTGTTAAACTGTAATGGAAGGAGTGGCCATTAGATATTTTAAGCAGCTTCCTTTAATTAAACCAATTTTTAAACATGAGGCCATTTGTTTTCAGCTACTTTCCCTTATTTGTGATGATCGTCCAGACTGCAGCCAAATTGCAACATTTTTAATAGATGGCATGTGGTATCAGGCAGTTGGGATCAATTTCCGAGCACTAAAAACTCTGTTGAGGCAGTGGCCACATTTTAGAATTATGCAGCCCCACAATAGAAACAATGATGTGTTCTGAAACAATAATTAGACCAAACACAGGATTCAGTTCCCATCTCAAAGAGAATACTTGTAGGCAGGATTATTTTCAAATCAAGAAGTAATTGTCCTTCTGGCTCCATCTAAATACATGGAACGTACCTCAACCTCATCATGTTCTGCTTGCCAGTCATTTGATGCTGCCCCTACTCTCATTGTGCATGTCCCATCCATTTCCTCTATCTTTTTTTTCTTAGTAATTAATATGTACACCTCTTTCATGTGCCCCATCCACATGGCTTATTCTAGCCTTTTCGAACCTGATGCTCCTCAGATGTTTTGGACTACAAGTCCTAGCATTCCTGGCTATTGGCCATGCTAGCTGAGCTGGATGAGAGTTGAAGTCTAAAACATCTGGAGGGCACCAGATTGGGGAAGATTGGCTTATTCTATCCAATACAATAACTAGGGAGAATAGCTAGGGAGAATGCAACCACTTTGCAAGGAGGAGGGAAAGCTAGAATTTCATTAAGTTTCTAGAATTCTTTGAGAGTGTCAACAAACATGTGGATAAGGATGGATCTGGTGGACATTGTTTACTTGGACTTCCAAAAGGCTTTTGATAAAGTCCTTCACCAAAGACCCCTGAGCAAACTTAGCAGTCATGGAAAAAGAGGAGAGGTCCTCTTATGGATCAGTAACTGGTTTAAGAACAGAACGCAGAGAGTAGGAATACATGGCAAATTCTCCCGAAGGGGGTGTGTGTGTGTAAATAGTGGGGTCCCTCATAGATCTGTATTGGGACCAATTCTTTTCAACTTTTTCATAAATGATCTGGAATTAAGAATGAGCAGTGAAGTGGCCAAGTTTGCCGATGACACCAAATTATTTAAAGTTATTAACACAAATAGGGATTGTGAGGAGCTCCAAAGGAATCTCTCCAAGCTGGGACAGTGGGAATCCAAATGGCAGATGCAGTTTAATGTAAGCAAGTGTAAGGTGATGCACATTGGAGCAAAAAAACACAAAACTTCAAGTATAACCTGACGGAATTTGAGCTGGTGGTGACCAAACGAAAAAGAGATTTTGGGGGTGTGGTGGACAGAACGATGAAAATGTCAACTCAGTGTGTGGCTGCTGTAAAGAAGGCAAACCCCATGTTAGCCATCATCAGAAAAGGAATTGAGAATAAAACTGCCAGTATCATATTACCTTTATACAAATCTATGGTGTGATATTAGATATTAGAGAGCTGGAAAAAGTGCAGAAAAGGGTAACTAAAATGACCAAGGGGCTGGAGCATCTCCCCTATGAGGGAAGGTTACAACAGTTGGGATTATTTAGCGTGGAAAAACAGAGGCTAAGGGGAGACATGACAGAGGTGTACAAAATTATACATGGTGTGGAGAATGTGCATATGGAGACATTTTTCTCCCTCTCTCATAATATTAGCACCCAAACGGGTCATCCCATGAAGCTGATTGGTGGGAGATTCAAGACAAATAAAAGGAAGGACTTCTTCACACAGCGCATAGTTAAACTATGGAATTCACTACCACAAGATGCAGTGATGGTCACCAATTTGGAAGGCTTTAAAAGGGGCTTTAAAAGGGGGTTGGAGGAGAAGGCTATCTATGGCTACAGTCCTGATGGTTAAGTGCTACCTCCGGTATAAGAGGCAGAATGCCTGTGTACAATAGTTGCTAGGGAACACAGGTGGGAGGGTGTTGTTGCACCGTGTCCTGATTTGTTGGTCCCTGGCTGACAGCTGGTTGATCACTGTGTGAACAGAGTGCTGGACTAGATGGACCCTATGTCTGATCCAGCATGGTATTTCTTATGTTCTTAGAACAAGGACAACCTAAAAAAAACCTACGAAAAAAATGTGAACATATAACAAAAAAGGGTTGCAATTGTTCACAACCAGGGGGACTCATGAATAAACACAGATAGGACTGGACTGCACAGCTGAAATCTTACACATACGCATGTGGAAAGTTGCAAGGAAATAAAGAGCACTAAATTACCCTGTTCAGACGACACACTAAGCCATAGTGGTTAATCATTCTGAGCTAAACATTATGGCTTAGTGTGTCGTGCGAACTATGACTCAGCATGTCATATGAGCCATCACTAACTACTGTGGCTACATAACCATAGTTTAAATACACACACACTGACCATTTACTGCAAAAGGGTTAGCAGCCTAACCATGGCTTAGCATGTTGTCAGAACAGGCCCACTTTTGTGGAAACATGGATAGTTTCAGGTTCTAAATTGACTTCTCTTTCTCCCTTCCTCTGCTAGCCCATTCCTTATGTGATGGAGATTGTAACTCCTTTGAGGATAGTTACCCATACTGAATTCTTTGTACAGAGTGAGATGTGAGCCAAAGCAAAATGGCTCACATCTCATTCTTCTTATATTGAGTTATAAGGAGAGTCCCTGCTCTCTTGTAACCCAATAAAGCCCTATAGGAAAAGGTTACTCGTCAATTAACTTAACGGCATCAGCCGTGTTACTGATACTTCCATCAAAGTTGTGTTACGGCTAACATTGGCCTGATTTCAAAGTTTTCTTTTAAAACTTTGGGTTACCATGAACAAGCTAGTGACTCGATCGCTCCCACCTGGTTTCTCCTGCCAGTGGAAGAAGCTAACCAAGCCAGGGATGCATCACATCTGAACCTGAAACTTTGGCTGGACTCTCTCCCTGACAAACCAGAGTTGGAACCCAGGAACACCAACCAGAGTGCAAGGTTCAGACACAATGCTAACCAAGCCAGGGATGGAGCATCCCTGGCTTGTCTAGCCATTTCCAATAGCAGGTGGAGCCAATCAGGAGTAATTGAGTCACATGAATTAGCACACTGGCTTTTCACGGTAACCCAGGGTTAAAAACAACAACTGGTTTACTGTTGAGTGCCAACCAAGTCAATAGCTCTAGTCTCTTCTCTCATTCCAGTAGGGATGCAGAAGACAGAATCAATATTCTAGTATTTCACATTTCCCTTTCAACAACCTTGATAGAAAAGCAGATGTTCTTCAATCAGTTTTCTTGATACCAAACAAAGCCTCACTGTGAAACAGGAGAATTAAACACAAAATATGCTGTTCAAACTCAAAGGCAATGAAGACATCACGCTGGCTTACATACAATGATATTCGCAGCTCAATAAGCAGACTTTTCACTCCCGAAAATTATTACAATGCTCCACACTGTGTTCTGGCGGCTTACACATCTCATTCATCATTACCAATTGTAGAGGACCAACTGGAAGTGTTGAGGGGAACATATCTGGCACTAGCTCCTGCTGCTGTATAAAAATGCATTTTATTTTACACAGAGAATTTGCACACAAGCCCATAAATCAGCAGATACGTATAGAGGCAGGCAGTAGGAACACACATTTCTGTGTAACAGCAGCTGGATATTTAACTATCCTCCCCTTCCTATACAATGAAAGTAACCTCTCAGGGGCTTTGGATGGCAGGCATGTCTTCACTTACAGATATCATCTTAATTTAAAAGTTACTCATTATCATCAACAGACCATCCAAAAGAAAAAAAAAGCACAGGGACCAGACCCTGCAACGAACTCAGATGCCAACTCTGTCCCAACTGTTCAGGCAACAAAATTACAAGACCTAATAACATTAGCCACAGCATCAGGGGTTATTTCACATTTATTTATTACATGTCTATACTGCCAAAAGCCGAAGCATTCTGGGTGGTTCACATGCTCTTTGTCTGATATGTTCTGTATTCTAGTACAACAAACATATCCTCAATGCAAAAGAATAAACTGACCAGAATCTCATATCAGAAATTCTCATAATCAGAAATCAGTGAGGAAACTTTCAACCTCCCAGAAAACACTGTTGCTGACATTAAAGTGCCTAATCCTGAACAAAGGAATTTCAAAGGGAGACTCCACTGTGATATTGTTGAACAACTTATTTAAAAAGTTCAGTTCTATCACTTGTGGCCTGAATTGAGATAACGGGTTTCTATCCAATTGCAGGAGTTACAATGGCTACCAACCCTTATGTCTATGCTACTTCCTGTGTCTGAGACAGTAAGCCTTTATGTACCAGTTGCTGGGGAACATGGGTGGGAGGATGCTGTTGCACCATGTCCTGCTTTGTTGGTCCCTGGCCGACAGCTGGCTGGCCTGGACTAGTCGGACCCTCAGTTTGATCCAGCATGGCACTTCTTATGTTCTTAATTAATTTAGCAATGCCGCAATGTTTGTGTCATCATCAACCCTGGTTTCGGAATGCTCCCCATACTTATTTTACCTACATTTAATCTTTAACAGAAATGTCACAGAATGTATTTTGTGCATTTCACTTCCATCTGACCTCACTATTTATATTTTTTTCTCTACACACACACCTGCCAATTAAGGATAACACTTTATGCGTTGATGAAGTGTACTGTAGTCCACAAACACTGGCGCTATAATACATTTGTTAAGTCTTTTAAGTTGTAACAAGATTCTTTGTTGTTTTCCAAGCAACTGTCATGGGTATCTCACTGGAAATGGTCACGTATGACACTAGTAGCATATAAAAAATATACTAAGAGGGGGCGGAGCGTCGGACATGGAGTAGATGGACGGGGATTGTCTCACTCCCACGGGAGTTAAATGAAAAAGAAAAATATTCCAATTAAGGAAGCTTTAAACTGTAAGTCGAGATAAGTGTTGACTACGGGAATTACTAAGGAAAAAAGATAAGACAATAGGGAGGTGGTAGATAAATTTGCTGCCTGGCATTTTAACAATCAGGGAGTGCAGCTAAGCTGGGACTGGAATACAAATGGCGAGTATCTCTGTTAACATAAGTTAAAACAAATATAGGAGAATCTGTACCTACGGAGGCTTCTGGACAATATATGATAATTGTAACACATTAGGAGACCTAAAGGGTAAATTAAAAATGGGGATATGGAAAATAAAGTAAGATTGATAACTCTAAATGTCAATGGGCTGGGTAGTGTTATCAAAAGGTAGAGGATTGAAGGATTGTTGAATAAAAGGAAAGCTGATATAATTTTCTTACAAGAAACACATCAAAAAGAAGATGGAAGAAATGAACTTAAAATGAGGAATATGGGCATATATGAGAAAGCACATGGGTCTTCTAGAGCAAGAGATGTTGTGATAATAATTTCAAAAAATGTGCAATTAATGTTGTCAAAGTGGTAAAGGATGGGGGGGAAGATATATCATAATGCATTGTTTACTGGGGGAAGAAAAATATATTTTGGTTAATGTATATGCGCCAAATGCAAAGCAAAGGGAATTTTATGATAAAGTGTTTAGCAATATGGGGGATATAAAGAATGCAAATATTGTAATGGCGGGAGATTTCAATATGGTGATGGACAAAATGAAAGATAAAGATAACATAAAAGGTATAGGGAAAACGGGATTTGCAAAAGTAATGGAGCAAAAAGAATTAAAGGATATTTGGAGATTAATAAAAGGGGAAGAAAGAAAATATACCTTTTATTCACCAAAATATAAGAGTTTTTCTAGGATTGACTATACATTTGCCTCAAAGAACTTGCTTTCTAAGATTATAGACTGTGAAATAGATGTAATTAAGATTTCAGACCATGCATCAATGAGTATGGATATTAAAATAAAGAAGGATTATAGAGAAGCAAAAAGATGGAGATTAGATACAAAAAACTGAAGTTATAAAAACATTGTGGAGAAAATGAAAAAAGAAATTAAGAATATATGGGAAATAAATGAAACAGGGACAATTTCGCAGGGGATTCTCTGGGACACGATGAAAGCAGTAGTAAGAGGAATATGTATTAGAGAATCGTGCAAATTGAAAAGACAACAAGAAGCACATAGTAAAAAGATCGAAGAAGAGATTAAGGAATTAGAGGAACAATTTAGAATGAATAAGGATAAACATATATACGCCCAACTCCAAGCAAAAAAAAAAAAGAACTTGAGGATAAGGATATAGAAAGAGTGCAAAAAGAATTAATATATTTGAAAACGAATTTTTTTGACTACAGTAATAGGAATTCTAAAATGCTGGCAAGGTCAACGCAATCAAAGAAGGAAAAAAATATAGTAGGGACAATTAAAGATAAAATGGGGAAAAATGTAATTTAATGAAGGATAAATTAAAAAATTTTGAGGAATTTTATCAGGAATTGTATACCTCAGAAGCGAGGCCACAAATAAGAATACAGGAATATGTAGAGAAAAATTGGAAGATAAAATTAAAGGATAAGGATAGGGAATACATGGAAGCATTAGTGACGGGGAAAGAAATAGAGGGGATTATTGATAAATTGAAAGAAAGGAAATCTCCAGGAGTGGATGGATTGGGGCCGGAGTATTATAAGACATTTAAAGAAATTTTATTATCAAAAATGGAGAAATTATATAATAATATAATAAAGGGAGAGAAGACCCTGCCATCATAGGAACATTCGTTGATAATATTAATCCTGAAAGCAGATAAGGATTTGATGGATCCAGCTTCATATAGACCTATTTCCTTAATTAATCAAGATGCCAAGATATTTACTGCAATTATGGCAACAAGATTAAATACTTTCATAAATGAGTATATAAAAAAGGATCAATGTGGATTTATTCCAGGTAGGCAAATGCCAAATTTAATAGGGAGGGTATTAAATATAATAAACATTATTAAAAGAAGGAATCTAAAAGCAGGATTGATAGCATTAGATATTTTTAAAGCCTTTGATTGCGTTGAATGGCCGGCGTTAAAAACTATTATAAAAATATTTGGTTTTGGAGAAAGGTTTATGGGAATGATTAATCAGCTATATGCAAACAACAAGGCCGTGGTAATGGTAAACGATGGTTTAACGCAACATTACCTTAGCCCGAGGTACTAGACAAGGGTGTTCACTCTCCCCAGTATTATTTGCAATTGTGATTGAAATGCTGGCAAATGTTATTAGGGAGGACGAGAACTTGAGAGGGATAGGAGGGGAGGAAAAGATAAAAATTAATATGTTTGCGGATGACACTTTATTGACATTAGAAAATCCAGGGGGAAGCACAGAAGAAATAAAACAACATTTGAGAGAATTTGGAGAGGTTACAGGGTTACAGGTAAATTGGGGGAAATCAAATATGATGCTTTTTAATTATGATAAAGTAGAAAGGGATGAGTGTAGTTTAAAATTAGGTTTGAAGGTTAAAAATATAATATGTTATTTAGGAGTTTATATTACGAAAGAGTTAGAAAGCTTAGAGGAAATAAATTTTAGTAGGATAAAAAAACAAATAATGGAAAAGTTAGAGGCTTATAGGAAATTAAAGCATTCATGGTTTGGTAGAATAGCTGTAATTAAAATGAAGATATTACCAAAGATTAATTTTTTGTTTAAAATGTTACCAATTAAAATAACAGAGGTAGAAATAAAAAGTTGGCAAAGTATGATAAATAATTATTGTAATGGGGATAAGAAATCAAGAATTAATAAAACAAAATGGTATAAGATTCAAAAGGAAGGAGGCTTAGGACTTCCGAATATAAAGATGTATTATATAGCTAACCAACTAAGATATGTTATAAATAGTATAGTAGGGGAGAGGATTTAGAATGGTTAAAGTCGCAGACAAGAGAAATAGAGTTAAAGCTACAAAATGTTTTTTTAGTAATATACAAAAGAGTCAATTGAAAGATATAGAAAATCCCATCTTAAGGAATATCAGAGAAATTTGGGAAAGATATAAGAAGAAATTAATGCCAGGAATTTCCCCTCTGGCCCCACTTGTTTTAATGGAGAACTTCCCAGGTAATTTGAGAGGAGAATTGGAAGGGTTATTGAGGAAAAAAAAATAATTAAAGTGAAAGATTGGGCAAGGAGATTGAGTGATAAAAAGCAATTAGAAGAGGTTCTAATAGGGCAAAAAAATATATGGTTTAAGGTCTTGCAATTGGAACAGTGGACAATAAAATGGAAAAAGAAAAATAAAGAGTGTAGAAAGGAAACAAGATTTGAAAAGCTAATTGAGGCTAGAGAAAAGGAGGGAGGAAATAAAAGTAAAAGTAAAAAAGGTTTAACGAGTGATATATCTAAGATATTGCTAGAGGAGGATGAGTCTCAAGAAATTTTGAAAACAATCTGGGAAGAGGATTTAAAAACTCAAATTGATGGGGACAGATGGGGAAAAATATGAAAATCAAGAACTTTAAAGTTCCTTTCAATAAGGATAAAAGAAAATCAGTTTAAAATAATATGGAGATGGTATCTCACCCCTGTAAGATTACATCAGATAGATAAGAAAATATCAAAGTCTTGTTGGAGGGGATGTCAGGATGTGGGGACATATTACCATATGTGGTGGACATGTGAATATGTAAAAAAATTTTGGGATAGAGTTTTTAAGGAGATAAGTGAGATATTAGGTACGAACGTGGAAGCAAGTCCAAATATAGCTTTATGGGGGTTATTTGATAAATATGGTAATAATAATATAAAATAATTGATAAACAATCTCCTGACACCGGCGAGATTAATGAAAGCTAAAAGCTGGAAAATACAAGGGAATTATAGTATAGAAGAATGGTATAAAGGAGTGTGGAATATTGCAATTAATGATAGACTAACATGTATAATGAAAGTTAAGATGGGATTAACTAAAAAGAATGATTTTGGAAGTATTTGGGGAGTACTTCTAGAATATGTTTTAGAAAAGGGGAGAGGTTGTACACCTTCAAAAGAATCAATGCAATTCTGGAAAAATGTATAAAATAATAGAGAAAGAAGGTCTCAAGGGAAGGGGAGCACAGGGGGGTTGTCGAGGGTTATATTTGTATTGTGTTTATTTTATGTGATATATGTTGAAAATTAATAAAATTATTTAGAAAATATATATATACTAAGGTTTTCTTGAAGTACCATGAAAACGTACAATAACTTTAGACATGCATGGCAGTGATATAAAGGAGTCACTTGCATTCTGAACTTACCATCTAAGATAGACATATTCTTTGTAGGTGTGGATACAGGCTTATACATTCTACTGCTGTTCATCTGGTCTTGGCCAGTACTTCCTATAGGAATAGTAAAATAGATAGTCAGATGTTTACATTTCCTCACTTCTCCATCACTCCACTGTGGTATAATAAGTAGACAAGGAAAACCTGGTTTCAAATCTCCACTCAGTTGTAACTTTAGGTCACTATGGGTGCAATGCAATTCAAACACCATGGTTTGTTTTAAAAGTCTAAACCTGAGCCTACCTGGAAACCAGCAAATACCTGTAACTACAGTTTGAAACTGGTGTGCAAACCACAGTTTGTGCTTACTGCTTTTTTGCTATGTTAATTCATAATTATTGCCAAAACACAGTTAAAACCACTGGTCTACAGGACTAAACTTATGAAGCTGAAACCTGAACAGACAGGAAATATTCCTAAGGAATATCTCTAATTCATTAAGGATGTAAATACACTTTTCTCTTTGTTCTCCATGGTCAAAAGACTTTCCGCCTATAGGGGCACTTGAAGATCAATAAACTGCCCCTTTTCTCTCAAAACAGACTGTGAACACTAACAGTTCTCTAAGGAAGTGAGATATAAATATATTAAATCATAATCCGCCTTTTAGCAGTTGTAGTAGAGTATAAAGCTACTGGCCTCCTTTTCCTCGCCGAGACCCTCCTCTGGCTGTGGCCTGCCCTCTTCCACATCTTGCCTGAACTCTCCCTCTCCCTCTCCCTCGGCTGGGTGCTGAAGAATCATCTGAATCATTATTAGCTCTTTGATCAGAGGTTACCAGATCCATGAGGTCGTCATCACTAGAAACATGATCAGCTCCTTGTGATCGGTGGGCTTTGGCTCTGTTTATAGCCTGAGAGAAATGAAACGGCTTATATTAAAGTCACGGGAACCGCCTTTAGTCATGGAGCAGAAATTAAAACTTCATCTGCATATGGCAAGATACTGGTTGGAAGTCAAAAAGTAAACCTTGACTGAACAGACTTACTACTGAAGAAACCGGATGTCATCAACAAATATGAAAAGGGAAGAATATTGAAATGAAAGCCAAAAGCATTGCAATAAACATTTTAGAAACAACAGGAGCTATTATATGCATGCTGAATTTCTCTTCCTACAGACATTTAAGACAATAAGGTGAAATACACTGGCTTGTCCGATTAATCTCATTTTCTTTCCAATTTTGAGCGTGTGGAAATTACCTCACGAACTTCCTCGTCCTCCTCCATGGTGTTCTTTTTTCTTGACTCTCTAAAACGTTGCACCTGCATCAAAGTAGTAAAAAATAGCTATGTAGTTTAAATTTTAAACATTCATTCCCTGGTCCAATCTTCTTTGGTCTATTTTCTCCAGGCCTTCCTCCCACCTGCCCTCCCTTCCTTTCATGTCTTATTTTTTATTAAACTAAAGGATGTATGCGGGAGCAGTCAGCCTTTCATTATTAAAAATAATCACACCACCACCTAAGATGGTGGCATAGGGCATGAGTTCTGTGACTCCCTCCAGTGAATCCAGACTGCATCCAACACCTATTAAGCCAACCACAGCTTTGGATGCGTATATCAGATGCTCATCATTCTAAGGTACAGATGGCCAGGCTTGGAATGCTCAAACATTCTCTTAAAAGGCCTGCAGAAGGCATTGTGCTGTTCAGCCCCGGGCACCTAAGAAGGTAGAAGATGCCTCGTCTTCTACGAAGAAGCAAAAGGAAAAAGAAAAAGGGTGAGTGGGGAAGGGAAGAGGCAAACACTTCAAAATGGTACTAGAAAATATAACTGACAATAGTAAAATGCCCAACACATTTTATTTTCCTTCAGGAGCACAAGAACAAAATTAGTTGTCTTAATAGAAACGTCATTCTTCTGCTCCTGAAAAAGGTCTTAACAAAACACACGAGGCATTTTAAAGAAGTATTTTGGTACCAGAGCCACAAATGGACAGATCAGTCTATATCTGGTCGAAGTCAATTTCTCATGTGTTCATTCATAGATCTGTTCACGTTTATAAATAATGAATTTATAAATATTTTATCTCAACGTATTTCCTTTATCTACTTATTTATTTCATTTCTATACCGCCCAATAGGCAAAGATCACTGGGCAGTTCACCACAATTCACAAGGTAAAACACAATATAAAAATGGAAGTATACAACATTTAGAAACAATTTAAACAGTAAATAAATAAATCAATCAATAAAATACTAGACCTGTTCAAACAGCTGGCATAAATGCCCATCCTATGCCATTAAAGTAAGCACTTCCAAACATATTTTATCCTAAAATAAGCATTTTAAAATGCATTTTGGTATGTTTTTGAGCCAAGAACTGCACTGCAAAATTCATAGTAGTGCAAAATCCAAAGGATAACTATATTCTCATCTGTACATTAGTCTGGGAGGTTCAGATCTGGTCAGTTTATATTAGTATTAATATATTAAATATATTAATTTAATATGAATATATTTAGCAAAGAATGAATTCCGCAAACATCCCTCATCTGAGCTAGAGAATCTGTAAAGTAATGGTCACACTTCGTTACATTTCTCTGGCAGAATTAAGGACCGCCTATAGTCCTTCAAGTTAATCACATTTCATATGTCTTCTTCCTTATTTTTCCAGCATGCACTATTTTTTTTACAGCTTGTTTTTGTACCACACACAAAAAATAATTTGTCTTATTGTTTAAAAATAAGTGACACTGAAGATTTTTTTTGGAAGAAGTGCTAGTTAAGCACATAACTGACAGCTCAGGCATGAAGGGTGAATTACACTTTGATTAGTTCAATGTTGGCAGTTTCGTATAGGTAGTCAGAATTATGAGTGCATTATATACTTAATGACCAGCTGTAATAAGTTAGACCACAATGCACCATCAACTAATTTTCAAGCAGTCCTTTTCAAGACAACGGAATGGGTCTGGAGTAAATGGATTACAACCAAAACAAAAACACCCTGACTAAAGTATCACATCCGGATATTACACAAAAGGAGAATAAAAAGCAAATTTGCAATGGTGTATCTTCCTTCTAATTGAACTGACATACATAAAGGCATGCATATCATGAATTGTTTAAGGTAACATTGGATATTTTGGGCCATTAAGAAAATGTCCATTCAGATGATCATACCTAGCTTAGTAAGCCAGGATATGCATCTGTATTGTGCACAAGCATGAAATCTATTTGCATGAGTAGGGAAATGAGCCAGGAAGACGCAGGTAACCATACCTTCCAATTATATTCAAATGAGGATCTATGGCTAATAGTTTCCAAACAAGCTACAATTCAAATTACTTTAAACTATGGCTTCTGAATCCTGGCTTGGTAGGAAGCCATTAGCTAAAGTTTCCTGGCTCAGCCATAACAGAAAACTATGGTTCACTGTGGCTTCCTGGCTTATTTCCCAGCCTGCACAAAGGGGCTTTGTGTGGATGCATGAAGTTCATGCATATCCTTTCTTTTTAAGCCAAGATTTGACCATCTGAACCAGGCCAAAGACACCTTAAAGAAAAGTGGATGGAGGCGTTCCACAAATCTGTCCTATTGGTCAGGTGACAATTGTGAAGTTCAATCCCTTTCTCTCTCCACCAACTGTTTTTACCCACAGTCACTTCAAGGACAAGTGACTCAGTACAAACCTCCTCGTCGATTTTTGCTTCCTCCGCATCTATATGCCGCTCCTTCAGGAACCGCTGTGTCTTTTCTAGCTGGAATTTCACCAACTCTTCAATAGCGTCTTTTTCCTCCTTGTCCACAAACTCTTGCACTGCTTCTCCCATTCCCCTTTCAGTCAGGAGGGAAAGCTGCACTTTCTTGGGAGAGACAATGGAAGAGTACAGTATGAAATCCCCTCCTATTTATTTAAAGCGGGTGGCTTTAGTGGTGGCACTACTTAATTAAGGGAAAAGACGCGTCAAAAGAGCACAAACACAGAGATATTGAAAACTAAGATGCCGTTTTTTAATGGGGGGTGGGGCTTTGCGGTTCTTGCTTACAAAAGCACATGCTATAAAAAGGTCTGCCGTTGGTTTAGATGTAATACAAAACCACAGTTAGTGCTAACTCTAGTTTAGACTCCAAACAACGATTGTGTTCCAGTTTGTTGCCAGATACCCAAATATTCTGCTGTTTAACGACGTGGAAAGGAAGGCTTCATTCATGCTTGGGAAAGCACAGGAGAAGTCTGCAATCCTGAAAGCAGCTTGTTAGCTACCTTTGCTCACAAGCTAAGTCACCAGCCTCCTTTCTCTCCCCTATCACTCGCCACATTCATCTGCCTCCTCCTTTCCCCCCCAATATTAAGGCTTCTTTTTCTTCTCTCCCCCTGATGCTAGTCAATCACACTAAACCACTGTTTTGAATGTGCCCGCCTTAATAATTAGACTCTGGCTCAATTCGGACGACACAATAAACAAGGGAAACAATCGTCAGTTGTTTTGACTATTGTGTCATCCGAATGCTGCCATAGTCAACTCAGCGCTGATCCTCATCCACACCACAGTTGATTATTTATTACCATGTTGTGTGGGGAGTGCCCCCTAGGGTTAGGGTTAGTCAACCCACCATTGACTATCGTGTCGTCCGAATTGAGCCACTGCCTTAATAATTAGAACTGTTAGTTTATATGAATAGAATTCAACCCTATGAAATGCCTACTGCCTTAATCTGATCTTTTGAATGTATGTTTCCATTCCTCTCAAGAAATCACACCTGGGTCAAGCAGCTGTGTCTTTAATCACCAAATCCCTTTAACCCCCTTAAGGTGCTAAGCTTTGGGAGTTCTCAACGTTAAAAGATCCCTTTAAGTGCCAAGGTTGCATGTCTAAAAGTGCACACTGAGGCATACAAAAGGGCACTTGCTAACAAGATGTACAAGCCAACTATGGTTTGTGCAGTTTTACTCTTCTCCCACCTCCCTCAAGAATTTCCAAAAGCTACCAAAAACAGAACCCTCAGATCGCTGTTGGATAGTTTAGTTGCGATGCCAACTAAACTATCATTGTCAGAACAATGATTTGCAAAATCAGTTTCAATGGTGTCAAATGGTATTAGTTCAGACAGCACAGTAACTCATTGCTTGGTGTTATAGAAAACCATCTCCTAATCATGGGTGTGAGAAGTCTCTGTTGATTTTTGCTGAAACAGACTTAACACTACTATTCTTCTGATTACTGCTTCCCCAATAAACAAAACAAAAGAAATCCACCCACCCCTGCAATTTCAATCCTCCAGGAATGAAGAAAGAACCAGTGGATATATGTCTTTGAGGAACAGTTAGCAATCCAACCTGAGATATCAAGAACAAAATGACACCTTAAATCTTGAAAAAGTTTACCTTCTCTGCTGTTTGGAAGTATTTTTTCACAAGATCCTCTACCCTTAAAGTTGTTCCCTCAGATGCAGGCTTGCTGACCAGCTTTCCAAAGTTAATCTCATCTTCTAAAAAATTAGAAAAGCAAAACAAATGTTTGCCCATTTTAAGAAATTTTTTTAACCCTAATGATAAGGCAAAAGACATATCTGAATCCTTTCCATTCAGGCTCTATGTGTATGTGTTCCTGGAACAAGCACAAGAAATAATGTGTTACACTTTTAAAATATTACATAATAATTATTTTGCACACACACACACACACACACACACACCCCTCTGGCCTAATACCTATAGATCAATTATAAAAGGATTTTATTTAAAGCTTCCACAACCTTAAACAACATTTATTACAAGTATTTCTGGCTTAAATTCAAGTCAAATTAGCTGAAACAAATGGCGAAAAGAAAAGTTTGTTAACTTTTATTAATGAAAGTGAAACAAGTTTTCAAGAAATAACTTATTTTCATTTCAGAAACAAAGAGAGCAAGGTAGTTAAAAAGAGCTGTTTTCTCACAGGAGAACTGCTATTTAATAGGATTCCTATTGCAAATCTTCTACATTCATTTACCCCTTAGAAATTCACATACACAACCTTGCATAATATGGAGGCTTTTCCTTAATTGCTTAAATCTTTTAAACTATGAAATAGTCCTCAGCTATATAGAGAACACAGTTAAATGCAACCTCAAAGCTGAAGAGTTTTATTTTCAGTTTGTATTTTTTTTTAAGCAGAAGCAGCTGCTCAAAGAAGCAAAGGTTTATACGTTAATGAGTTCCAAACTTTTAAAAGGGTCTATTAAAAATAAAAACAAAAATATTTTGAGAAAAGCCATCCATTACAACTTTAATTATGTTCCTGAACTACTATTCTGTTGGAAACAAGCCTATTGGATAAATTAAATTTCAGATTGTCAGGAGTAATTTAATAATCACAATGTGTTCTTGAGCATACTACATATTCATTAGTATCTATTAAACATTTAATATAGATCATTTGCCAACAGTTATTAATCTACTCTTTAAAAAGTGTCCATTATGACACATGAGCATTTAATGGAAAAGATTTTGACTAATACATGCAGGTCGTGCATCAACTGCATATGGTTTAAACCAAATATTATTTTAAAATGCTTTTAAAGGCAGATAATTTACAGTGGAAGAAATATAAAACGGAATCAAGCAATTAAAATCCTTTAAATCACCTGGGCCTGACGGATTTATGGGGATTTTTTACAAAATGTTCTCCGATCAAATATTACCCATTTTATTAAAACTATTCCTGGACATTCAGAACAATGGCCAGATACCACAAACATTGTAGTAATACCTAAACTGTTCAAAGACATTGAATCCGTGGGCTCATACCATTCTATCTCAATAATCAATATTGATGCAAAACTCTTCACTAGTTTACTTGCACACAGACTTTCAATTGTTGCACCTTCTTATATTGAGCACGATCAAACAGGATTTCTTCTACTGCAAGTGATTGCTTTCCCTATCTGTCGTATTTTGGACGCAATTTATTGGGGACATCAACAGCCAGGCACGACAGCAATAAGAGTGCTACATGCTACAAAAGCATTTGATTGCCTTAACTGGTGGTTTCTATTTGCTATACTAGACAAATTTGACCTGGGCGGACCTTTCATTCGCCTGCTAATGAGGCTTTATCAGGGAGGCTCAGCTAGAGTCTTGGTGAATGGTATGTTCTCAACCTCCTTTGCCATTAGCCGAGGCATAAAGCAGGGTTGCCCGTTATCTCCCCTGCTTTTTGGCCATGGAGCCCCTGGCCATAGTCGAAAGAACAGATCCCGATATCCGGGGGTTGATGGCAAATATTAGTACCCATCTTGTAAACATTTTTGCAGATGATGTAGCCCTAATGTTGTCTTCCTCAGACTTATCCATTCCAGAGGTCATGAAGCAATTACAAAGCTATGGAGAGGTTTTAGGGCTCCTCGTGAACTATAGCAAGTCTGAGCTCATGTGTATTCATTCATCACCTGAACGACAAATGAAATGGCAGAAGTTCACAGGTCTCAAATTATGTAGCTCACATTTCTGATACTTGGGAGTGATCATCCCCCCAAAACCTGACCAAATTGGAAAAGCTTAACTTCACACCACTCATCGCAGAAATGGTTCAGAAACTTAAATCCTGTACTAGGCTCACGTTGTCTTGGCTGGGCCATGTTGTGGCAGTAAAAATGAGGATACCACGCCTCCTTTATCTGTTTTGGATTACTCCCATAAGTATTGCTGAATCAAAACTTAAACAATGGCAGGCAATGCTACATAAATGTATTCATTTAAGCAAGAAACCACGTGTACCGCAAAATACTTTGTACAGACCTAGCACGCACAGAGTTGTGGCAGTACCAAATTTGAAATGGTACCACAATGCGGCACATCTACACACTGTGATGCTAATTGCACAAGGCTCTAAAAAAGTGACATGGCTAAATATGGAATTCAAAGGGAATAGTGTGGCCTTATGTAGCCTACCCTTCCAATATCTAAGAACGGGCCAGGATCCAACAACTTTACAGGTTGTTGGATCCTTCAGGTCTCATAATATGGAAACAATGGGCTAGCAAGCTATGTCCCCCAGTTTCACCAATAACACCCTTACTTTTCTATCCAGCCTTCTATAATAAAGATAGATAAAATACTTTTGGAAGCTGGAAAACGAAGAAGTTATACTGGATCAGAGACTTTTATAAAGCCCAAAAATCACTTACCTGTCCAGAACGCAAGACACAATTAGAAGGTTCAGATTACAACTGGATTACCATTCATCAAGTTATTCATCTCATAGAGCAATCAACTATTTGTGAACAAGCTAATCATACTTTAACCATTTTTAAAATTTTAATGTATACTTGTAAACCGCTGGGTAAGGGACTAATTTCCCAGATTTACAAAACTATAATTTCTGCCTCATTAATACCCTTAAACTCACTCAAAGCCCCATGGGGGGGGGGGGGGGAATCTAGCAGAGGCAATTGATGAAACTCTGTGGAATAAAATCTGGGACAAAACACCCTTTAAAAAACTTCTGCACGCGTCCGAGAGAATGCTCTCCTATGTATCCACAATTTCTCAGTAAAATCAACAACACCATTTCAGTATCTTGCTGGAGGAATTGCAGTAGTAACATTGGTTCTTACTTCCATATGTGGTAGGATTGCCCATTAGCCTCTGTATTCCAGGAAAAAACCTTTCATGAGGCTGAACTCATCACTAACTAAACTATTCCACTCAATCCTAAACTGTCCTCCTATCAATCTGATGGGAAAGCACCACCTTACCCAAAAGGGCCTCATAACTCACCTGGTGACAGTGGCAAGACTCACTATAGCCAAATGCTTGAGATCCCTGGATGGAGATTTATTTGAAATCCGGCTTGCACAGCTTTGGGACTTAGCTCTTATGGACCAATAATACATGTTATTAAAATTCTCTGACAAATCTACACAGGTAAACATGTTCACTATTTTATTTTATTTTTTTTACCATTTTTCTCTTTTTGCTCCCGATGCCTGAAAAAATGTACGATATCTTTTGGATTAGCTATCCTATCCATGTACTTTTGGCTGAAACGAACAACGCTGAATGGTTCGAAGCCTCCACTGTAATCTACCTTCAAAGAAATAATTTTAAAAAGATGTAAGATCTGCAAGTAGGCATCCGAAAAAATAATAAATTCAAAATCCACCAGTTTAATACAATGCACTTCTGAATATCAGTATTACTCCATACAGGACATTAATTCTTAATAACTGATCGTGTTCTTACGTCTGGCACATGAGGAAACATTTTCGACATTGATAACTGTACGTCTTCTCATTTTTAAATAGCAAGCGGAGGGAGCAATTCTATGGGGTCTAGACAGAGTCTTGGGAACATAGGGTAATTCGGATTCCTGGATATGAGGATGAACATAGCGCTTTGATCATGGATCCAGGCTCCTCATCCCCTTGCAGCCGGCACAGAATCGTGCTGGCTGTTTCCTTCCCTGAGGCCACAAAGGTGACCTCGGGGAGGGGGGGGCGTTAAAAAGGGTGTGTTATTGGGCAGGGTGGGGATGTATCCCGAAGCCTCCCCGGTTTCCTTCCTTCCTTCCCACATTACCAATCGCGCCTTAGCTAGATGGGCTAGCCCATCTAGTCAAAATGTAATGCAGGAGCAGCATGGAGGCAAAGATCCTCCCACTATGCATAAGCCTCCAAGTTCAGAGGTTCATGGACATCGCCAGAGGACAGCGCCCTAAGTGGATTTAAATTCATTATTAATTTCCTCAATCATAGAGGTCCCACTCCATGGCATGCACAAGCAAGTTCATCTACAGCCACTCCATGAAGCAAGACAAAAGCCCTAAAAGGTATGTCAAGCAGAAAGAATTTTCTTAAATACCCAACACTATATACTGCTTTTAGCTAGATGTGTATTGTATGGATAAATAAAACATTTAGTATAAGGCTTTAGATTTAAGGACTGCCATCTTACTCGTAGTCTTATTAAAGGCTTCTCTGGTTGTCGAGGATTTCCAAGGCGCTGTCTTTCTGAGTTGTCCAGCATAATTTCAACCTTTAAAAAAAGAAAAAGACATAAGTGGCAAGATACAAAAACTGCTATTTCATCCAATTATTTATCATGGCGGAAATGTTAATTATTTTGGAACACAAAATGATTTTGCCATTTCAATTTTTTAAAAGTCAGTTTCTTTTCTTTCTTTGTGATCAAAAGCCAACCATACATTTATATGAGAAGCTGTAAGACTAATTTCTGATTATACTGCAAAGCTTACAGCAGAAATACTGAGCACAATTAGAATAGCATGCCCAAATCATATGGAGAAACCCTGGGTGATATAGCATTTCTTTGGAAGCCAAGGCATGACATTAAAGTGGGCTATGTGTCCCTCAACCAGAAATTGCTAAAACAACATCTCCACTAAGATTTGGCTGCAGGCTCCCTTCCAGCTATCTAAATTGCCACCAAGACACATGCAAGGAAGGAGGAATGCCACTAAGGCAGCCTTCCCCAACCCGATGCCTTTCAGATGTTTCTGATTTCAAGTCTCATCAGCCCCAGCCTACATAGTAAACGGACAGGAATGTTGGGTGTTGTGGTGGAAAACATCTTTTTTTTTTTCTGGGCCACAGCTATTTCCTTGTAACAGGAAGTATCATAATTCACCTTTCCTCAAGACATACAGAGATAAGTTCTAGAGGTATCATTACTTGGCCTCCCCATTTCGGGAAGAATTCCTGACTGGGAGGCTCTAAAGCTGGGTTTTCAACATGGTGCCCATGGGCACCAGTGTCCCCACAGACAATTATTTTTCTATTACTTGTCTATTACTTCTCATCAGTTTGCCTTTAGCGAAATGAATGTTTTATGACTAGCCATACCCACTGTGGCAGCCATTTTATGAACGAGCAAACCCCTCCATGGCAGCCATTTTGTGATGGTGCCCATGACACTCTTTCAAAATTTCAAATGTGCACACCAACCCAAAAAAGTTAGGTACCCCTGCTTTAAAAAGAACAAAAAGTGTTTATTTATTTCCGCCCACATGTCTCTCAAAATGCCAGTTCACATGTCACGGTTAACCCAACAACAAACCATGTGCTATTTTGGAAGCCAGACCAGGTAAGAACCTATCCTATAGTTAGGATAATACCATCTCCTGCATACTTCAATGCAAATCATAATTATTTTTAAAAATTACCTTCTCCATGCAGAAAGCTTGTATTGCTTGTGTTACTTTAGGATTGTCAGGGTTAAATATGTCTGGATGGTCAGCAAGAACAATGTCCTCAATGCAGAAAGGTCGTACTGTCTGGAGAGGAATCTTCTGCATATTCATTTTTTTGCCTTTGATACGCAGCAGGCCAACATGCCTGGAATGCATTGAGTAAATCTATTTAAGTCATGGGAGGGTGATAAAATCCCACAATATAAAACCAGAACTGTTGCAACTGTTATGTTCATAGAAAGTGACAGAAAGCTATTGTAACAACAGCAGCAGATCAACAACAACATTTTTAGAGCCTTAACAGGTAGACGAGAAGTTCAAGGCCTATGCTGATGAGGAATTGACATTTGTAACTATCAAGATGTATTTGCCCCTTGTACAAAGCGTAGTGAATGGGGAAGATGCACAAAAATCTCCTTCACTTATTCAAACTTAAATACACCAGACCACTTCAGCTAACGATTTTGCTTTCAACCTTTACTTAATAGGAATTGCCTGTTACCTCCAAGCTCTCCCATCCCAAGCCCTCTGCCACCTTCCCATGCAACTTTCATCATCACGCTGCATCTCCTGTGCCATTTGCTCTGATTAAAGCTTCTTCCCCAGGCCAGAGGACCAACCACTTCCCTTGCACTCACTATCACCACCATTATACAATAGGCCCTTCCCTCCTCAAATAACTTAGCAGAGCAGCAAACAGCTTGATGGGCACACAAGGAATCAGTTTTAAATCTAAGATTTAACACAAGGCTTTACTACAAGCACACGAGAGAGAGAAAGAGAGACCTATGTTACTTCCCTCACTGTTTCTTGAGGAGAGGAGAAATGTGGCAGATTCTCCACTCCATACCTTGGAGAGCAAAGACCTCCTGTGCACTTCTGAGTCCATGAATAGATTGCTCCAGAACCATTTGGGTTAAGGGTTGTTCATGCCCACGGAGGATGGCACATTGTGCTAAATTTGTGTGTCCAATTCCTATGTCAAACAAGTATGACACAGGATCAACTCTAGCAGAGGTGTTTCAATTCTTTGGTTAACTGGGGACTAGACGGGGAGGCTCATGGAAGGCAGAAATCGTTCTGCATGTCTCAGTGTCTCTTCCATCTTCACATGAACAATGGGCTGTGATGCTTTATTTCAGTCCAGTCCCACCCCTGGAAGGAGTCAATCAAGGGGGCACAGGTAATATGCTCACTGGAACTAAACTCTCTCTTTTAATGTACATTATCTCTGGTGATTGGCGTACCACATGCTTGCACCAAGAATGTGTACTACATTTGGGGAGTCTGCAATGAATAGGACAGCCAGGGCGCAGACTATT
Organism: Anniella stebbinsi; assembly: GCA_029215795.1. NCBI lineage: Eukaryota > Metazoa > Chordata > Lepidosauria > Squamata > Anniellidae > Anniella > Anniella stebbinsi. Next base: position 50,350,818 of record JARDYH010000001.1, read on the forward strand.
GGATAGGTTGCTGAGTAGTAGGGAGGGAGGCACAAGATGGTCCTAGTACTGTGACATTAAGTATTACCATCTGTCAGTGAGATAGCCCTTGGGCCTTCTTAGATTCTGGGACTCAGGTGGGAAAGAGCAGGTACAGCCAGTGTGGTGTAGTGGCTAGAGTGTTCGACTGGGAGTCAGGAGATCTGGGTTCTAGTCCACACTCAGCCATGGAAGCGCACTGGGTTGCATTGGGCCAGTCACAGACTCTCAGCCCAACCTTCCTCACAGGGTTGGTGTTGTGAGGATAAAAATGGAGAGGAGGAGGGGGATTATGTATGCCACCTTGGGTTCCTTAGAGAAAAAAAGGTGGGATATAAATGTAATAAATAAATAATTAAAAACCAAAGGCCAGGTCTTTGAAGAAGAGGTGCTTCTTAACACTAGATCTCCCTGAATACTCAAAATGAAAACCTTAGGATTCCTTGCCCTAATTTTACCTTCTGAATATGGCAGTAGGGTGCATAGAATCATAGAACAGTAGAGTTGGAAGGGGCCTGTAAGGCCATCGAGTCCAACCCCCTGCTCAATGCACGAATCCTCCTTACAGCATACTTGAAAGATGGCTGTTCAGCTGCCCCTTGAAGGCCTCTAGTGTGGGAGAGCCCACCACCTCCCTAAGTTATTGGTTCCACTGTCATACTGCTCTAACAGTCAGAAAGCTTTTCTTGATGTCCAGCCAGAATCTGGCTTCCTGTAACTCGAGCCCATTATTCCGTGTCCTGCACTCTGGGATGATCAAGAAGAGATCCTGGCCCTCCTCTGTGTGACAACCTTTCAAATATTTGAAAAGTGCTATCATGTCTACCCTCAGTCTTCTCTTCTCCAGGGTAAACATGCTCAGTTCTTTCAGTCTCTCCTCATAGGGCTTTGTTTCCAGAACCCTGACTCGTTGCCCTCCTCTGAACACGCTCCAGCTTGTCTGCATCCGTCTTGAAGTGTGGTGTCCAGAACTGGACACAATACTCAAGATGAGGCCTAACCAGTGACCTTGCACAATTTCGAAGCTATACTTCTATTAATGCAGCCCAAAATAGCATTTGCTTTTTTTGCAGCCACATCGCACTGTTGGCTCATAGTCAGCTTATGATCTACAATTCCAAAATCCTTCTTGCTTATAGTATTGCTAGCCAAGTATCCCCCATTTTGTAACTGTGCATTTGGCTTTTTCCCCCTAGGTGTAGAAGTTAGCATTTATCCCTATTAAATTTCATTCTGTTGTTTTCAGCCCAGCGCTCCAGCCTAGTAAGATAACTTTGAAGTTTGTTTCTGTCTTCCAGGGTATTAGCGATCACACCCAATTTTGTGTCATCTGCAAATTTGATAAGCATTCCCTGCACCTCCTTATCCATGTCATTAATAAAAACACTGAAGAGCACTGGACCCAGGACTGAGCCCTGTGGTACCCCAATCATTACCTCTCCCCAGTCTGAAAAGGTACCATTGATAAGCACTCGTTGAGTCCGATTCTGTAGCCAACTGTGGATCCACCTAATAGGTGTTCCATCTAGCCCACTAACTAGTTTGCATGCAAGCAAGCAAGCAACTCCCCAAGAGGTCTTAATCAATAGGGATGGTTAGACTTCAGGATTGTAGAGCCTAGATTTGTTTGCGTGTTTGTTTTAACTAAAACCCCAAGATCCAACCAATGAAACCTATTGCAAGACATACACTTAGAATTAAAGAATGCTGAGCCCAGATTTGAGTAGCAGAATTAAACAGAGGCCACAGCCTTCCGCAAAAAAATCCACTTGTGGTCTTCCCCCTATTCCCATGTCTTCATTCTAGCAGTATAATTTGGGGGCTGGGGGAAGAGATCAAGTTGTTGCCATTCATAAACAATTGGGAGTAAGAAATCCTTGCCAATCCTGATATACTTTCTGCCTATCCATTAATGAACACAATAAAAGCTGTATGGAAATATTAAAAACATACTTTTTGGCAGCTTCTCCTGGTGACAAAGAGGTAACCACTGAACTTCCTGGCTGGGAAACATAGAAAAGTTGTTGCTCATTTCGAGTTGGAGCTATTTTACATTCGTGCTCATGACCCCAAATTACAAGATCAATAAAATCATCTAGAAACTGTTCTGGAATATAATTTGTGGCTCCATGTTTACTCCTGTGCCAAAGGAAACAAACACAGTTGCCGAAATGAAAATGATGTTTTGCATACACTGAAAATTTATTATTCCTACAATATTTAATTCCACTGTCCCTGTTGCAAAATATAGTATACCAGGAACAATTTTTTTAACTTAAGGAAAAGCTTCAACCCCATTCTCCTCAGGTGCAGAAAGAACATTGACTACTCTCCAAGATTAGGAATTCGACCTTGGAGCAGGACAGAAGAGGGCATTCCGCTGGGCAGGGAGGGGAGGAGACTGGAGAGGCCAGGATACAAGCTGTCCTGAGGCCTCTTCAGCCTCCTTCCCTCCCCCTGACGAGCTCCAGCAAGAAAGGCAAAAAAGCCCTTCTAGCGCAAAATGCAGGGTAGGAGGACTGGAGGGTTATGACCACCTCTGCCACTCCTCCTGCTCTGCATAGGATGACCATAAGCCTCCAAGTTCGGAGGCATATGATCATTGCAATAGGATTGCGCCCTTAGTAAATTAACTTTAAAGAGGGATGGGAGAAGAAGGGCGCAAATCCACTGCCTTACTGAACAGCAGTAGTACCTGTTCTGATGAATTACAAACAGATTAAACCAACTATTTTCATCTTCTTTTGGCCTCAGCATGGTTACTTGCTTATTCACAAACATTCGGTACAGCCTCTCATCTGGAATGGATCCTGGAACAGACATGATTAAGAATTATCATGGAATGGCCTTTTAGTGAGCAAACTTGCTGAAAAAATGCACAGCGGTGTAGCAAGATTACCAAGGTTCAGATAAGATCAAAAACTGCCTTGCAGTTTGCCACTAGCATATTACCCAGAGCAAGTGCAACAGTCCCCGGAGGAGAAGCCAAGTGAAAAACTACACTTTCTTACAGTGTCACTATTGTCATCACATGGGCTGCACCAAGTTCACTGTCTAAACCCACCCCCCACTCAACACAGAACAGCCTTATGGTGGCTGCACCATGACTAACTGTTAGCACAGAAGAGATGGGCAGCAACTAAAGCAGGGCAATGTGTCCTAGTCAAAGGAATGTAGTAAACTGTCCGCCTGTGAGAGCAATTAAGGTGAGTGGCCGTAAGGGAGAGGGGCCCTTCTCTGCAGTGGCCCCACACATTTGGAACAAGTTACCATTGGAGGTTCAATCACCTTAGGTTTTTAAGAAGGCCATGAAAACATTTTATATCGGCCTTCTTGATAGAATTGCTGTTGTAGCTATTGCTGTTGTTGCTGGTTTTATTGTTGCCTTTTATTATTGTTTTATTGCTATTGTATTGTGTTTATGCTTTTAATTGCATATTTTACCTGTTTTTATGTATTTGATTGCTGTAAGCCGCCTTACAGCAGTACTATGGCATTCAGGTTGATGAATGGAATAGGAGGCAGCTGACTATTGCCAGAACACTTATGACCAAAGCCGATTAAACACGTGGCTACTGCTCCAAAGTAGGGTAGCGATCTCAATTGATACATTCCTCAAAGGAAATAACCAACTTAAGAACATCTGCTAAAAGAAATATAAGCACTGAACACATGGAAAGCAAGGAAGCAAACTGACAATGGACTTACAGGTCCAAGCAGATGCTACTTCTACCCCCAGGATCAGAAAACTAATTCCAATATATAAAATTCACTGTCTTTATTATATTAATATGGAACGGACTTCTAGCCTGCCTTTTAGAGTGTATATATTCCCTCTCTGGAAGGTCAGTCCAGCTGTACCTCCAAAGTATGCCTTGATTAAAGCCTTGCAAAAACTGTACCTAATCCATAGAGAGCAATTTTCGAATTGCCTTTCTGAAGCAAAACAGGACTAACATCTATCTTCTCTACAGATGGTGATCGTCCAAAATGATTCAAAAGTCCTGCGCAACTCAAGATGTCCAAAGCACAAAGGGCATCTGCCTGTAAGACATATGGAGGAAGAGAGACAATCAGTGTTTATTTATCAAAAGTTGAGGCTGGAAAGGCCTGTGGAGACTTCATAAGCTTGCCTTGCCAGTCTTGTCCCCATCCCTCCCCTCTCACAGGGATGCCCCCTTACCTTCTCTCTGAGATCACTTTTGGGACCTTGGGGAGGCACCACGCCAGCTGGGAGGTGGAGGAGGTAGGAAGCTTGGATTCCTGGATCCAAGGTTGAAGCGCTGTTTCCGATCCTGGATCCAGGAATCCGAACATCCTATGGCCCCTCAGATACTGTCTAAAGGCCACAGGATTGCTCCCTAAACTAAACAAACTGCATGATAAATATACTTGTTTATGCCGCTAAGAAATCATGATTTACCCTATGCTAATAAAGGAATTATATGGCCCCATCAAATGTATTTTCTATCTCATGTAATGAGTGTGTGCCTACTTAGTAACCATAAATCATTTTAAAAATTGAACAGAGCTGTTTCTGATTAACAAAGTAATCCACCAAAGCCTTTTCATAAATGGAACAAGAGCACAGTTTATCTAGAAAACAATGCTGCAAAAACATACTTAATATCACTAAGCATCAACATATAAAATTTGCAAGATTCTGAGGGTTTATCAGCATATCTAATTAATATAGCCAGTCCTCTTTCCTCCTATAACATCCTTACCCCCGTGGGATCATCATGGTTGCCATGAATACTGAAAACTGGAATAGAAATGTTGAGATTTCCATCTTGGTAGTTCACCCAGGGAAACCTGAACAGGAGAGCAAAGTTTAAGATCTCTATAGAAGTTATTTGGGGACAGAAATACCATGACTCACCACATTGTTATTTCCTACATGAAACTAAATCCTATATGAAAGATCATGGAGTGTTCTTATTCTATTTAAACACTATAGGTTGCATTCAGGATGCTCCCACTGGATGAAGGTGGAGAAGCAATTTTAGCCGAGTCCACCTTTCCTTTGCAGCCTCCTAAAAAGCTGCTCCAGAGGGTTGGGGAACCATTCAAAGCATGTGGGCAGGGGAGGTTGGCAAAAATAACTTCCCATCATCCTTCCACCTGGAGCTTCAAAGGATCTCTGTCCTTTCCACAAACAGAAGGAGCACCTCCATTTGCAGACAGTGATGCCTCCAGAGCAGACGTCCGGGAGCCCAATCAACAGAATAAGTGGGAGGATCCTACCATCTAAAGAGAGAAGACTTATTACACCATTAAGTCCAGAGTCTAGTATACCTAACTGCACCACTGTTGGCTGAAGGGTCATTTAGATCCAACTCTATTTAACAGAGAGAGAGAGAGAGAGAGAGAAGTAACACATTCAACTTGACAGTAAAGATACTTACTTGCTAAAACCAAAGTTAACTGACTGGTCACTCAGAATCTCAAACTGTACAGGGTGGTCACCCATACAGTATTTCCTTAATAATTCTAAGCAAGTGTATAATGTTTTCCTGGAGGGTTTGTTTTCATGAAAGAGATCTCCTCCTAATAAAATAAAATCCACCTATAGAAAGAAAAGAAACGTCCCCTTAAAATGGTCTTTTGTATGTAACGCTAAACTTACACAACTCTCAGAAAGGCTTTAAATTACCTACAAACAAAACCCAAATGCTAAAAATCAACCTTGCTTTCCCAGTATTGAACAGTTTCCAAAATGCCCTTTGATTGAGAACTTGGAAGTACGAAGAACATAAAAGAGGGCAAATTTATCAAAGAATTTGCAGCTATTGTTTTTTTTAAAAAAAATACACATTAAAGTGTCCAATGAGTACTAGTCAATGTTTAAAAAGTAAATATAAGTACATGTTACATTGAAACTTCAAAAAACTAAAGATGGGAAAGGTACACACATTTTAAAAAGAGTGCAGAAAACTGCATTACAAAAGTGAACTTAAATATTTGCCTTAAATTATTTTGAACATTTGCAGTGTTGCTGCACATCTCTGAAACCAATTGAATGATATACAGAATGATATACAGATATACATGAATACCCCAATCCTCGCTAATACCAGAAGCAATTCTGGATAGTCCTGCCCACGCAACGCTACATATGTCAATATACCAGTAATCAATGTGAAATGTACGGAGTTTTGTCAGCACACTAAAAATAGCCATTTCTAGGAAATATCCAGTATCATAGTGCTAATTTTGCTAAGTGATTTTAAACCAGCTTGCCTCGTTATCTCGAGCAAGCTTCAAGATTTCATCAAAGGTTACGAATGTATCATTTCCACGTGCAGCATCCTTCTCCAAATACCCAAGATGGATGTCAGTCGCAACTAAAATTTTAAACGTGTCGTTTTCTTCTTCATCCCTAAAGTGAACGGGGGTGGGGGGACGGATTGAAAGAACACAGTTACTATATCGTCTACTTTTTCAGCACTATGTTGCAGTCATAGCTTGCACTCCTTCAGCTCTGCAACTATGCAGCCTCATTAATTTCATGGGATTCACAAAATTCTATGCAAGAGATCATCAGAATGGTCTTCATGCAAAGCAGAAAAGGGGCTAAGGTGGATAGAACTATTCACAGTCCCTTCCACTATACTTCTTCAGGCCATCAAATGTTGTACATCACACCAATGTAATGTTCCACTGTGAAAAGTTGGGTATATAATGGGTTGCACAACTCAATCCTACACATGCTACCTTCGAAGGAAGTCCCAGTGAATTTCAGGGGGATCTTACTCTCAAGCACTGGCAACGCAGTGCCTCCAACTCCCAGCCCAAACAACCTATCCAGAAGGATACCATGGTCGATGGTATTGAAAGGCACTGAGAGGTCCAAGAGAATCAACAGGGTCGCACTCCCCCTGTCCCTTTCCCGGCAAAGGTCATCCCACAGGGCAACCAAGGCACTTTCTGTTCCAAAACCAGGCCTGAAGCCCAATTGAAATGGATCTAGATAATCCGTTCCATTCAAGAGTGCCTGGAGTTGTCCTGAAACCACCCGCTCAAGCACCTCGCCCAGAAAGGATTGTTAACATCCTCCGGGTCCAGGTTAGGCTTTTATAGGAGTGGTCTAATTACCACCTCTTTTAAAGAGGTCGGCACTACTCCCTCTCTCAAGGAGGCATTTACAACCTTAAAGAAAGATTCTCCTTGGCATCACTTATATTCAACTAGCATTCATTGCTTTCAAGAAGGCATCCCTTACACCAACCATGAACACAATATTTTATTTATTTATTACATTTCTACACCACCCAATAGCCAAAATTCACAATATGAAGAACTGGAAGGGTGACATAGAACTGTAAAGAAACCACAACCGCCTGATTTCATCCAGACTGAAACAGATGATTCCCTTTGCACCCAAAAGGAGATAAAATATTGAGGGTGGGTAAACTTACATAGAAGAGGCATGACTCATCTTTGCAATCTCAACAGCTCGCAAGCCTACAGAGTGTCTCAGAAGAAGGCTCTGCTGTATTGGCCAATGCCAAGAGTTCAAAAAACAGATTCAGAGTCAAGACCTAAGAGAAATGGTCCAAGAGAGGAAAACTGCAGGATGACAAATCTTGTGGCTAAAGTGTTGAGTTAATATGTATTTTAATTTACAAATCGCTTTTCCGTTCAACAACACTCAGGGGAAATCAATAAAAACAAACAGCATGCCTGTCTAAGGTACTTCGAGGGTGATTGTGATCTCAGCCTTTATCACTATTTGCCTTTTGCAGAAACCGCCAGCAGTGCCACACTGCTATTACTGTTTCTCTTGAAAAATTCAATCAGGAAAGGAAAGAAGCCCCTGTCTTTCCTCCATGGAGAGTTTAAGGGAGGGCTTTGTTTTTTTGCAAGAGGCAGCAGCAAGATAGGCAGGAGAGAAATAACCTCTTTTCCCCTGTAACTTTTCCATAGAAATGGAAGTGGTAGGCTCTTTCACTTTCCTTTGGGATTTTGCAGGAGGAAGCAGCTTTCACCTTCTGCAAAAGAACACACAGAGAGACACCTACATCTATTCCGAGTTCTCCATACAGGACTCAGGGAAGGGAACATTGGATGGCAACCAAACAATGAGTTTGGTTATTAAGCCAAGCCAAAATTTGAATACTCTTTCAGGAACTACGGTAGGAGCAGTGAGTCATGTAATGGGCAACTTCTATGGATAAGCAATTCTACAGAGATCTTGGAATAGGACTGATTGAACAATCCAACGGTTGAATTATCCCAATGGAATGAGAGACTTAGCTTGAAGGCTGCATGAGCGAAGCAAGTTTATTTATTTATTGGAGAAATATTTTTAACGCTATTCGATAAAAAAATCCAAGGCAATTTAGATTTTAAAAATCAGCCTAAAAAATTACTGTTTCAGAGAATTAGGGATCTGAGCCTCTGAGAGCAATCCTATGGCCCACAGACAGAGTATGGGGGGCCATAGCATAGTTCAGATCTCTGGATCTGAGGTCTGAGCTCCTTGCCCCTTCCCACACCGCCTCACAGCCAGCGTGGAGAGAACCATGCCGGCTGACTCTTTGAGGTCACAAAAACAACCTTGGAGGAAAGTGAACAGCCTTGTTTCCCCACCTCCCTGATGCCTCAGCTAGATGGGTAAAAAAAGCCTGTCTAGCGAAAATACAGAAGGAGTAGTACAGAGGCTAAGATTACTTTGGATGGCTGTAAGTCTCCAAGTTCCGAGGCTTATAATAAAAATAATAATAATAATAATAATAAATTTATTTATCACCCGCCTCTCCCAATGGATCGAGGCAGGGAACAACACCAAACACAAAATACAAAAACTGATTAAAAGCAGATAAAACCAGTACATCATTAAAATACCAATAAAACACCAATAAAACACTTTAAAATTCATCTAGGTAGGCCTGCCGGAATAGCTCAGTCTTTACAGATCTTTTAAATTCCTGAAGACTAGTAAGTTGGCGAATCTCTCCCGGCAGGTCATTCCACAATCTGGGAGCGGCAGAAGAGAAGGTCCTCTGGGTAACGGTTGTCAGTCTAGTTCTTGTTGACTGTAATAAATTCTTCCCAGAGGACCTGAACGTGCGGGGCAGATTGTATGGGAGAAGGCGATCCCGTAGGTAACCTGGACCCAAACCATGTAGGGCTTTAAAGGTAATAACCAACACTTTGTACTTTGCCCGGAAACTGATTGGCAGCCAGTGAAGAGATAAAAGTTTTCAATTAGCAATAATCGCGCCTCGGATAAACCTCATTGGCTACAATACTGCCACTGCGCAAAGTTATCCCCATAGGGTTGTGGCCTAAGGGAGCAATCCTATGCATCTTTAGACAGAAATTCCTGCAATTCCCAGCCTGTCATGTGGGCTAGGGCATGCTGGGACTTGTACAACTTTTTTCTGTCAGAACATGCATAGGATTGTGCCTTAAAATATGTAACCTCCCATTACTTGTGGATGTGGATCTAGAGTATAGCAAAATACTCAGAAGTGTTAAAAGTTCCTAGCTATGTGCACCCTAATATTAGCTAAGCTCATAAAAACATAAGAAAAACCCTGCTGGATCAGACCAACAGTTCATCCAGTCCAGGACTGTTCACACAATGGCCAACCAGCTGTTGACCAGGGAAGCACAAGCAGGACAGCACCCACCCACCCCCGTGTTCACCAGCAACTGGTGTATATAGGCACATTGTTTTGCCCTCTATGTTGCTACAAGGACAATTTCAAGGTATTCGTTTTGCTGCACATTTATGCCCTCATGGGATTGGAGAATTTATTACACATATTTTATACTGTCCTTTTCAGGCAGAGGTCCAACTGAAATTATTGCCGGATTTAAGGAAAACTTTGAATGGGCTAACCTGATGTTTTAGTTCTGTAAATAAGAAATATTTTTTCAATTCAGTATATTGAGATTTCTGCAACAAAAAAAAAGCTTGAAAAATGCTGATTTAATGTTTCAGATTTGGGGTTCAGTTGTATTTACGCTGCCCTATCAGTGTAATAAATCTTTGATTGATTAAAATACAGATAAAACAAATCAGAACAATGATAAAATACAAAGACTAAAGAAGATCATTAAAAAAACAAAAACAAAAAAACACAGTAAACCTAAAATTATGGCTAAAACGCCTGGGCTGGGTGGGCGAGAATTAAAACATTTTTGTTTGATCCCAAAAGGGCAACAAAGTAGGTGTGGGGCAGACCTCTTGGGAAAACCATTCCACAACTGAGGAATCATTTCTGAGAAGACCCCTAAGCAGAGACACTGCAGCCAACCCCCGCCCCATGGGTAGACAATTCTGCTGCGACTTTGGTAAAAAGAAATGATCAGAATGAGAGCCAGTGTGATGTAGTGGCTAAAGTGTTGAATTGGGAGTCTGGAGATCCAGGTTCTAGTCCCCACTCAGCCATGGAAACCCACTGGGTGACTTTGAGCCAGTCACAGACTCTCAGCCCAGCCTACCTCACAGGGTTGTTGTTGTGAGGATAAATGGAGAGGAGGAAGGTTATGTACACCGCCTTGGGTTCCCTTGAGGAAAAAAGGCAGGATATAAGTGCAATAATAATAATTAAAAAATCACATTACACCTAATGGAATGGCCTTTAAAAACAAAACAAAAAAGACCTCCCCGCCCCCCAAAACACCACCCCACTTTTGACCAATAACTTTATTAGGGCCAGCCAAAATGCCACAAAAGTTTGCAGCTTTTGTGACAAGACCCTTATTTAGCAGCAGGCATCGCCAGAGCAGAATCATTGCAGGCAGCCTCCTCTGTATGAGAGACGTTTTAAGGCGCAATCTTATGCATGTTTAGACAGAAAAAAGGTCCTACAACTCCCGCTGGCTGGGGAATGCTGGGAGTTGTATGCTGGCTGGGGAATGCTGGGAATTGTAGGACTTTTCCCCTGCCTAAACATGCATAGGATTGCGCCCTTAAGTACTGTCTTTGTTGCAAGGCACACTCTTTTGGAAGAACAACTTTAATAATCAACAACAATGTCATAACTAATTCCAATTCTAATAATAGTAACGCCTTACCTCGGCCGACTCTGTCCCAGTGGGCCAGACTGTGACTTCTTACCGGTACAGATTGGGCCTCCTCTTCCCTTCCCGCGTTTTCACCTCCTCACCACATCACACCGCACTTTCGGTTTCCATAGCAGCCATCGCAGAAGGATGGCCACCCCCCCCCCCCCTAGCGCGCACCGGCGAAAGAACAAGCGTCAGAGAGGTTTTCTCGCGATAACTTCGGGAAATTTCGCCAACCCTCTCCAGCCCGCTCAAGAACTGCAGCCTACTCCCACTGCGCAGTCGCAGCCACATCCGGGAAGAGTGAGATGAGGGCCAACGAAGGCCGGAAGTCTCCCCGGCTAGAGAGAAGCGAGGCTTGCTGGGGGTGCTGCCAGTTACTTCTTGGGCCCGCCCCTTGGCTGGAGAGGAGGTGAGGGAGAAGCTGGGGGAGGCGGGGTTGTTCTCTGTTCACTTAGAGCAGAGCTGGGAGGGGTCTCAAGAGGAGCAGGCTTCATCCGGGTCTCTTGGCTGGGATGGGAGCATCTGTCTATCAAGTGCCTCTTGCAATGCTGCAAGAAGAGTTTTTGAAAACGTGATGTATTGTATTATATGGGATCATTTGGAGAATTGATCGTGAAGCTGAAATCTCTGCAAAGGAGACACGGTGGGTTTTGTAGGCTGCTGCTAGCTTTGGAATAACTGAGCGATGTGAAAATCAGAACCCAAAGCCTTCTTAAGAGAGCTTTGCGCAATTATTATGATGGTGATGTACGTTAAGGGCTTGGTTTTATATATATGTATAGGTATAGTTATAGATATTTATCTTGGAAGTTCTCCAGGCACTGAGCCAAAGTGCATTTTAATGCCATCCATGCTGGAGGGCACCAGGTTGGGGAAGGCTGTATACTATATAATAGATTATATTTATAACTCCAGGCCGGAAGGTGGAAAAGAGTCTTGTTTTGTTCAAACCGTGGAGAAAATGTTGCAGCTCTGCCTAAGGATGTATGGTAGGCTATGGCAGAAATGACGGCAAGTAGGCTAAGGAGACTGGCACATAGGAGTAGTCATGTGTGGCTCAAAAGTCCAAAGGAAAGCAAATGGAAAGGCTGGTCTCTGGAGGGCACCAGGCTGACATAAGACACTCACAGGCATTATTCAGAGAGAAGGAACCTTCTCAGTTTACTAAGAAATAACCAGTGAAAAGCATCTGATGTAATAGACTACAACTCCATTACTCCCCGCTATTGGCTATGCTGGCTGGGGGATGATGGGATTCTACCTGGTAACAGTCAGCTCTCCAGGATTTCAGACAGAAGACTTTCATAGCTCTATTTGGAGATGCAGGGGATGAAACCTGTGACATTTTGCATGCAAAGCAGGTGCTCTGCTACTAAGCTATAGACCTTCCCCAAAACATGTACTCTATGCAGAGGGATGAAGTAGTAGAGCAAGTAATAGGAACATAGGAATCTGCCTTATACCAAGTCAGACCATTCGTCCATCTACCTCAGTATTGTCTCTCTACACTGACCGGCAGTGGTTTTCAGACAGTGGTCATTCGCTGCTCCAGCTGGATATGCTGGAAACTGAACCTGGAACCTTCTGCATGCAAAGCAGATGCTCTCCTACTGAGCTATGCAGGTGTACACCTGCGGCTGCTGTTCTTTTAGGATTATCATGATTGATAATGGTGTTTTTAATGGTCTTTTGTAGCTTGTATCTATGGTGTGCCCTGCTGTAGTGGATGACATCTTTTCTGCTTTTGTTTCTAGTCTCGCCATTGTTACGCATTGTTACACACCTTGAGCACTCCATGAGAGGTGAGCTAAAAGACTTTACAATAAATAAATATGTTAATCTCTGCAGTCCAATCCTATGCATATTTACTCCAAAGCCAATCTCTCTAACTTCACTGGGAGTTATACTAAGGTAAGGATGCAAGGGACTGCAGTCCTTTACACGCTTAGTTGGGAGTGAATCCCATTGAATGCAATGGGACTTGCTTCTGAGTAGACATGCCTAGGATTGGACTGTTAGTGGTTTACATGAAAGGGATCCAAGGTAAAATGCAAACAGATGGCATGTGCAAGTGAAAGGGAGTCTGCTGACCTCTCTGGACAAATGCAATCCAAAATTGTAGTGCTGTTTGGCAGGATTAGTGCCTCTTTTCTTACTCTGATTTTATGTGTTTTATTTATTTGCTACTAGGAGGCAAACAAAGTCCCCCACTCCTTCCATTTTATCTTCACGATGACCTTGTTAGGTTGAAAGATATTGCCCAGAAAGCTTAGAGCCCTGGAGCTGGTCTGGCACTAACCCATTCCACCATGTTGGCTTATGCTGGCCTGATGTGAGAAAGTTAAGTAGGTAAAGTTTCTTCTCGCAAGGAAGAACTACAGCTGCTAAATTTCTGCATGCCATGTGTGTTGGAAGCAATGTGGTTGGAAGCCCACAAGAAGGGCAGAGGTAGGAGGCTTGTCCCTGGACTTTCACTGAGATTTGGGGGTTCTTGAAGAAATGCAACAACTCTGCTGAGCACCTCAGAAGGCCAGCATCAGAGAGGAGATCCCATCCTTTTCCTGAATTGGGGGAGAGGCAGTGTTGACAGCAACCACAGATATCAGGTGGCTGACAAGGCCAGCCCAATCTTACGGATTCCTGGACATGAGAAGATTTTTACAGCAAACTCTTCTGGGTCACTTCAGTAGTTTGTTTTGTTCCTTGTGTTAACTGTTAGAGTGCCTCTGTTTGGTCAAGCTTGTGTGTAATTGAGAACTATTGATCATCTTTGAAAAGGCACTGTTATGTTATCTCATGTCCAGTTCAGAGTTAAAATCTTTCTCCACACAATGAGATCCAGTGTGGACACAGGGTAACCTGTGACCCAAGCTTTTGTCAGTGACTGAACGTCATGCTCCCACAATTATGGGGGTTACCAGTGGGAAACTACAGTTAGATCTGCAGAAGACCTGCAAACGTATGTTGTGTATGCCAGTGACAGCTGGAGAAAGACTTTGATTGTGTGCTCTGGTCCTATATGTCTGGCTATAGAATAGGAGTGTCACGCCTCTTTCATCTGAATTCAATTTTAGAGAAGCCCTGGGGACTGCATTTCAATGGTGGGTAGGGCTGGAGGCAAAATGAATGGGGCAAAAGGGCTGGAGCCAAAATACAAAAAAACCCCTCTAATATTTTAGCTTAAGGTCACAATCCTATGCATGTTAAGACAGTCTAAACATGTATAGGATTGTACCCTAAAACTTTTACTGCCAGTTACTACACCTTAATTATTTCAGTCTCTTAGAATGACTGGGAGGCGTGGGGAGCTGCACAAAAGCTGGGAAAACACACAACAATTGGCAGTCAGGAGGAAAGGGGTGTGGCCATCTGGGAAACCCCAGAGGTCCAGTTTGGGACCTCTGGCGGGCTGGAGGTTCAACATCCCTGCTATAGAAAATTGACTTTTGAGTATTTCAGAATGCTGCTGGTCCTGAAGCTATCCAAAGCTTCGTGATCAGAAAGTACATGCCAGGCTGAGAGCATTTTAGTACAGTAGCCAGGTTGCAAATGGTGATCAGAAATGTAATTCTTGCACCCACCAGAAAAGGTTTCCAATACACCCTGCTAAAAGAATAACATATTTTTAAAAGCTGCTGGCAATGTAGGCAGACAGAAATGGTGTCTTACAAAATGTAACCAGTCTCCATCTGGTGCTGGGTCATAGCATTGTCAAACATGTGTTGGAGGGTAGGGGTTGCATGAATGCAAATTATCTGCCATTCTTCCCCTGCAAAAATCACTCCATGGGCAGCAGGTACAAAGAGTTGTGCTTGCTTTGCTTCTATGGAGCATGGAATGAGCAAGCTGAGTCTTGCTGGCTACTGGAAACTATCGGCAGTTGCTAAGTCATAATGTGAGGATCCCTGGCCAAAATTCTCTGCTTATCAGTTGATCATACCCTGGCCTTGGTATATTTCTTTCATATAGCATTGGCTTTAAAGTAGAATCTTCTAGGGAGCATCTTCAAATTGATCTATAAGAAAATCAGCATATTTGCTTCTCTTCAGGGACCATTCTTTGAGACTTCCCACTGTCTGAGAAAAGGTGCATGCTACCTGTGGTTTGGAACAGCTTCCTACAAGAATTATGCTGCGTCTCCTTGATGTTTACCTTTAGACTGGTGGCGAAGGTTATTTTATGCAAACAGCCTTGTGTGGGATTCTGGTGTTATGCATTTTCTTGATGTTATAAATTGCTTTGTGGTTTTAGGCTGTATTTTATCTTATACTGATAGCTTTCTAAGCTTTCTTGTGTAGTTTGGTAATATAAAAAATGGGGCATAAATCACTAGTAGTAATCACAATAATATTGGAAAGGAATTCTTTCTAGACTGAGTTTGGCCCTAATGGTAACAGTATCACCACAGATGTCTCCTGTATGACACCCATTGAAATGTCTGTGCTTTGCGTGATGCCATAAAATGTGTTCTTTATAAATACTATTCATTTTATCTGATCTTTCATGGAAGGCGTAAGTCTCTGATATATGCCAAGATTGAGAGTGAAAAGGACTTTCTAAAATCTGTTTGACAAGCTGCACTGCCCCCACCCCTCAAAAAAAAATTCTACACAACTATTAATGATGCAGAAACTCTCATCTTTTGTCCTGGTCACTGTATTAACTCATTCTTATTCCCCCCCCTAAAGGTTGTCATGATATTGCTGCCGCTCTACCATTCTTCAGCTTTTGTTAGCAGTTTTTGTGTTTGCAAACTCTGCTGACGAATTATCAGGAATTGAAATGAGCTAGAAAGAGAAGTGGAAGTATTTCTCTTTAATTGCGGCCCAAGTCTGCAAAATGAATGGAAGTGGCAAACCTGCTGAGAAGAACACAGAGGAGGAGCCAAAAGATTATAAGGACTTTGCTGACAGCTTTAACCAGCTTGAGTTGTTGGAAACCCACAGACATCTAATCCCCACTGGAACACAGAGTCTTTGGTCCGGAGACTCCGATGACGAAGACCAGGAAGAAAAAACAGAGGAATGGTACCAAGCTCAAGAGAAAAAGTTGGAAAACAACCCAGACAAACTTCTGCTTTGGGCAGCTGAAACAAATAGGGTATGTCAATTGGGATGTTCATAATTGGGGATGCGAATACTGTCCTTAAAAGCTAAATGACACCAAGCAGTATTTTGCACTGCTGGTGCACCTCCACTACCATATTTCCTCGATTCTAAGATGCACTTTCCCCCCCATATTTACGTCTGTAAAAATGGAGTGTATCTTAGAAATCGATTAAGAATCACCAGATTTCTCCAGCGCTGGTATGTGGTTGAAGTTCCCCCCTCACCCCCCCCCCCACAGCGCCTTCACAAAGGAGCTTTGCATGCCCCCCCAAGCATCTCAGCCTTCCCCACTCGCCATCGGCGCCCTGGTCCGCTCTGCCCCGGTCCACGCTGCCAGCGCCGCCCCGGTCCGCACCGCCCCAGTCTGTGCTGCCAGCGCTACTGGCAGCGGCTTCCCCGGCCTGGAAACGCAGCGTTACTATAAAGTAGGGGCAGGTAGTCCTCCATGCAGGTTGTTGCTGGCTTTTGTTTACAACCCTCCCTCCTCCCTCCCCAGGACCAGCTGGGATGAAAGGGCGGCGGCCGCAAGAGCGCGAGTGGAGCCTCTGAGGCTTGATCCACATTGGGCGGGGTGCAGGGAGGGCGCGGCAAGGACTACCTGCCCCTACTTAGTAGTAATGCCACGTTTCCAGGCTGGGGAGGTCGCTGCAAGCGGCACTGGCGGCGATGGAGGTGAGTGGGGAAGGCTGTTCCTTGCTGCCGCAGTGGCAGCTCCTCGCTGGCAGCGGCCTCCTGGGCCTGGAAATGCGGCATTACTACAAAGTACGCCACGATCCCGCGAGATCTGTCGTGGGATCGTGGCTTACTTTGTAGTAATGCTGCATTTCCAGGCCGGGGAGGCCGCTGCCAGTGGCGGCAAAAGGGGTGCGTTTTAGAATCAATTCAATGCTTTTTTCCTGATGGTGGCCCTAAAATTAAGGTGCATCTTAGAATCGATGGTGTCTTAGATTCGGTGAAATACGGTAGTTCCATTGTGCCAGCAGGACCTGCAGTTCCAGAAACACTCAGTCCTGTTCAGGAAATGAGTGTTTCTACTTAAGGATTGTTTCAGGAACTGTTTGTTCCTGTGGCAGGTCCCACTGATGTGCAAACACCTTAGGCTACTGACCGCTCTATCTTGCCTGATCTTACCAAGAGTTTGAAGTGGGATTTGATCTCTAGTCTCCTTGCTTCAAATGTCCTTGTTTCATTGGTTTAAAATCTAATCTCCAAAATAACAGGAACAATAATACAATTGAAGGTTGTGTATACAAGTCAAGACCAACATTGTTTAATATTTAATAGATTTATAGCCCACTTTTCAGTGTAAAAGCCCTTATGAAGCAGATTACGACATAATTAAAAATACAGAATACATGATACAATTACGTCTTGTGCACCATAATGAAAACATTGTATTGACTGATATAAATAGGCTTCAGTGTGACATTTTATTCTTGCAACCACTCTTGCACAATGATGAGCCAGGATGATGTAGTGTTCAGAGTGTCAGACTAGGACTGGGGAAGACCTGGGTTCAAATCCCCCTCAGCCATGAAGCTTACTGGTAACCTTGGGCTACCATGTATATTGCCCTTTAAGGGAAAGTGGGATTGGAGATAAGGCCTGGAAAAAAATCTGGGGGGAAACCTGTTTTTTCATGAATTTTCCAAAAAATTGGGGCAGGGGGGATGGGGTTTAAAAAAAACTGGTTCTCCCCCTACCCCATCTTTTCTGGGGTGGGGTGGTGGTTTCCCAAGGCTTCACTTCTTTAGGTGAGATAAAAATGTAAAATTCAATAAACATTGTATTCACTTAGGCTGGGAGGAAAGTGAGCTTTATAGTTGAGCAGCATTTGGAGCCTGGATCTTCAGTACCCAAACTCAACACACCGTACGCTGCACTCAACCTAAAAGTAATGTATCTGGCTACTAGGCTTTGCTATAACAGGTTTGTCTCTTTTTCTCCCCCACAGCTTAACACGGTACAAAGGCTACTGTCTCAAAATCTTGCTCCAGTAAATATCCAAGATGAAGACCAATATACTCCTCTCCACCGGGCTGCCTATAGTGGACACTTGGAAGTTGTACGAGAGCTGATTGCCCACGGTGCAGATGTTCATGCATTGACAGTGGATAGCTGGACCCCACTGCACAGTGCCTGTAAGTGGAACAACACAAAGGTAGCCTCGTTCTTGCTTCAGCATGGTGCAGATATCAATGCTCAGACCAATGGCTTGCTGACTCCCCTGCACCTTGCAGCAGGAAACAGGGAGAGCAAGGAAACCCTTGAACTCTTGCTCATGAATCGCTATTTGAAGCCAAATCTCAAAAACAACTTGGATGAAACGGCATACGATATCGCTCAGAGGACTGATATATATCACTATCTGTTTGAAATTGTTGAAAATTGCACAAATTCTGTGTCAGATTCTTAGGAATTGCAAACATTTGAATGTTGGACACTGCGCCTTGGTAAAAAGTACACTTCGTTATTGCACTCAAATTTGGTGCTTTCAACCCCACTTCTCGGCATAGCTTTATTCGATGAGATGCTGAAATGAGGTCTCATTTTGTTACAATGCCATTATTTTTATAATCTAAATTACACTACCCTTATACTTGTGACACACTCCACTTTTACTTGAAAAAACATTAGAGGAATCATAACTAATATGACATGACTACTCCCATAAGTAATTTTCACCCCCCAAAACATCACAGGTGTGCCCACTAGTGCAAGTGACATGGTTCCAAACATTGGCTGGTTCTTCTTTTCAAAAGGTTGGAGATTTAATGAGAGCTAATTGGTGACTGACAGACATGCTTGAACAGAAAGAAACACTGGAGACAAACTGCCAAAACATACAGCCTTTTGCCAGTACTGAGGTTAGCAGCTGCTTCTCAACAGTGGATAATGGCATCTTCCCAGCTGTTACAAACATCGCTAACCTGAAATCAATAGTACAATATGATGGTCAGATTTCAAAGGCCTACTCTGGTGTCCGGTGCAATACGGTATATCTGTCTCAAATTACCTGCCTACCTTCAAAACCTAACATCTTGTGCTCTCATTTTGCTTTTTAAAGTCACAACATGAATGCCTAAACTTGGAAATGTTATGTTGGGAGTATATTATTTACCATAGATGGGACTATAAACAGGATTCGAGATCCTTGATAGATTCTGCTCATAGATTCAGTTCATGAAAAAGATCCTTGTATAATGCTGCTATCTGTAGCTTTCTCAAAGGTAATTTGCGCAGCAAAACACATTACAGCTGACGTGGTCCAAAGAATGCAGGTACTATGAGGTTCCAGGGCTTGCTTGCTTGGTAGTACCCTAGTTTTATGTACCCTTGATTTCCTTTTTTTAATGTTCTCATATACAGGAATGGCATTTGTAAGCCCTTTAGTGTTATTCATTAATAATATGACCAGTAATCTGTCCTGAAGACTCTTAGGACTGGTTCACATAATACTTCAGTAAGATACGAGCTTGGGAGAAAAAATGTGTATATAATGTGTGTTGTCAAAAGATCTACACCACCTTTCCCCAACCTGGCACCATCCATTTGTTTTGAGTTACAGTTCCCAAGATTCTTAACCATTGGCCATGCTGGCTGGGGCTAATGGAAGTTAAAGTCCAAAATATCTAGAGGCCACCAAGTTGGAGAAGGCTGATTCACACATATTGTTCCCCCCACCCTATAAATCATATGGGCTTGTACAAGGAAGAAACTGGGTTCAAGCTCATGGATTATCATTTGCATGTATGGTGTGAATTTGTAATGTATGAAATGGCATACATGTCTGTTCCAGTGAAATGAAGTTGGAGAATGCGCTTAGTGTGGAAATTACAGTGTCTGAAACCGTGATGGGCTCATGAGAATAGGACTACCATATATCCTGCTGCAGCTCAAATGTGTCATATTATATGCTCTTTGCTACTTTAAATGTCTTGTGTGAACCAACCCTAAGTTAAAAGTAAATCCTACTGAAATGGGACTTCTTTGTGGCTTGCCATAGTGTGCTGCTGTTCCATTACTATAAACGTAGAATCAGTCCTCTCATTTGTTGAGGTTATTCCTGAATAAGTAGCTTGAAGGCTACAACAATCCAAAATGATAAAACCGACCTAAGTCTAAACTCAAATGAAGCAAGTGGCTTGTGAACGAAAGCCTGAAGCCCTTAAATACTGTATTCTGAAGCCCCAGATCTAATTACTGCTTACCAGTATGGAAGTTCTCTTTAAGTCAATGGATTGTTTTTGTTTGTAAATGTGGTTAGCTGTGAGGCATTACAATGTTGTCCACAAACTACTTGTGTTAATATACTTAAGATTACTAGTATGTCATTGTGTTTACTTATCAGCAGACCTTGCTTCTCTCTGATGTGTTGCTTGTAAGCATGCCAGTCTTGCTAAAGCCAGTAAAATAGTTTTCCTAGAATATACTTTTTAGAAAGTAAGACTGCGTTTGGGTAACGGTGGCTTAAATAGTCAACGGTTGGCTATTGTGTCATCTGTTGGGACTTTTTTCACACCACGGTTAGTTATTCGAACAAAATAACCAATGCTGTGCAGAGTTGTCTATTTGAACAACCGTGTCAGGCACCATTGACTATTTCGTTGCACTCAGTTGGTTATTTTTGGTGACTACAGAGTCTCCTGGCAAGAGCGACCAAAGTGGCGGCTGCTACTCTAGTCCAGCCAGCAGAACTCACAATGGTTGATGGGATACCAGCAGGAGGACAGAAGAGGGAGAGAGGGCGGGGATGTGTCAATCAAACACACTGTTGACTAATAGTCAACTTAATGCTGGCCTTAATCCACACTACAATTTATTATAATAATGTTGTGTGGGGAGAATCTCCTTGATAATCAACTGTGACTATTAACCCACCATTGACTATTGTGTTGTCCAAACGCAGCCTGCTGAAAATCTATCCTGCCAGCTGGACTAGAGTGGCAGCCACCATATATTGACCGCTCTTGCCTTGTGACTGTGGCTGACAAAATAACCAACAGTGTCCGAGGAAATAACCGATGGTGCCCTCAACATGATAACCAATGGTGGTTCAGATAGCCAACTCTGTGTTGTGCTGGTTATTTGCATTGGTAATTTTGGCCAAATAACCAACCGTTGGTTAAAAAGCTCCCGCTGCACAACACAATAACCCATGGTGGGTTAAATAATCAATCATTGACTATTTAAACCACCATTGGTTATTGTATTGTCTGAACCCAGTTATTGAAATTGGTGGGACATAACAGAATGAACTGCTTAGCATAAGGCTGTACATTCTTTTTTTTCTAAGCACACGTCTAAATAAATATTTCAGGGTTTAACATCTAAGCCATTTTAAGTATCAGTGTACCGACTCAAGTGGCTTGCAGATCACTGCCTTAAGGTTGCACTACAAATGTAAACCACTTTGAAACCTGTTTAGCTGTTAAAGTTTCCACCAAAAGAAAACTGAGAAGTGTAGGCTTGCTTTCCTTAAATAGTTAAGCAGGTTTGAAACTATTTTAAATGTGTAGTGAACTTTGTAGTATGTCTTCAGGTAGTGCAAACTAGCAAAGATCTACTGTAACAGAAAGCTGTAAAGCACTAGTGCATTGTAAGAGAGGAAAGAACTGGAGTATTTATTATTGTATGTAATTACAAATACAAATGCTGTCAAAGTTCACTTTAAAGTGTTTTTATCTTTGTGAGATACTTGCTAACTTTTGAAAACTGCATGAAAAGTGAAATTGAATGTAACACCTTATATAGGTAACACTTGAAATAAAGCATTTTGTAGTTATGCTGTGAGTCTTATTTAAAAATAAAATATTTAACACACTGAAACTTGATTGAGTCTTTTGTTGCTGACTTAATTGCAATTATCTGTAGGTAAGATAAGAACAGTACTCTGGAGTTCTCATAAATGTTGAAGATTATTATCTTTAAAGGTCTGTGTAAAGGGGAAATGAATAATTGTATTCATCTCCAGGTGAGAGTTTGCCCAGAAGTGGGGTGTGGAACCTGTGGCTCTCCCGATGTTGGACTCAATTCCCATCAGCCCCAGCCAAAAAGAACATAAGAGCCATGCTGGGTCAGACCAAGGGTCCATCTAGTCCAGTATTCTGTTCACACAGTGGCCAAACAACTGTCAACCAGGAACCCACAAGCCAATAGCACCCTCCCATCCATGATAGGAGTTGAACAACATCTAGAGGGCCAGAAGTTTCTCACTTCCTGTTCTAGAAATTATAGCACTTTTAGGGAAACTGTAGTGCTGTTCTTTTGCAATCAGGTTGCATGTATGTGCCAACATTTCATTGAAGGTGTGAAACAGACACACTAATGGCTGTTGAAAATTGCTGTGGCTGTGCTAGGATTATGGCACCACAATCCAGAGCAGTGTGTGAGAGAGAGGGGAGGAGATTAAAGGCGCATGAACACATGAAGCTTTTTTATACTCAAGATTGTTCTGTTGGATTAGCGATGTGCTTCAAATGGTGATGCCTGAAACGGAAACTGGGACTTTGTCCCTGCAGAGCATATGCTCGTATGCCTAGCTGAGGTCCTTCCCCATTTCCAGGTGCAATGTGGTTCCTTGGGCCCTCTGGAAATGTGGCAACTTGTTTGTGATGTTACATATTTACTTGGGTATATAGTGATGCATTTTATGGGAAAGAATATGTTTGTACCTTTGACCTATGTGAAGCTCAAGATACCCAAGTCTGTTGGTATGTGTCGAGAGCACTGACCATACTATTTAGCACTAATTGGATAACAAATGTATTTGAACTACATTGGATGTGTGGCTTTGTAAGGGCTATCAATCACTTCAAGAGCATTTCCAAAGAGTTAACCTCATAATGTACATTCACCCACAAGTCCTCTGCAGTTAAGTGTGCTTTAAGTAGCTCCATTCTAAAACAATGATATACAATGCAATCCTATGCATGTTTACTTAGAAGTACCATTGGGCATAGTCCTGTGTACATGTGCACAGCATTTCAGCCTAAACTATGCTTAATTGTGTGCTGGATTTAGGGGAAGGGTAGGCAACATGTCTATGGGCATCAATGTGCCCTCAGACACCTTTCTTGCTGCTCTACATATCCCACTTTAAAAAAAAAATACATTTCCTTACCGGCAGCTGAAGTTACTGTGAAATAGGTTTCTGTTAGTGATGAAAACCGTGGGTTCACAGGTGTTCTTTAGTGTGTTGCTTTTCAGACCCCACCTCTACCTTGCATTCAAACTTTTGGGCAGGCGCCTTATCCTTTGCAACCCTTCCCATGGCAGCCAGATGACCAGATACAAAAGAGGGCAGGGCTCCTGTAGCTTTAACTGTTGTGATGAAGAGGGAATTTCACCAGGTGCTGCATGCATAGAAATAACACCTGCTGAAATTCCCTTTTCTATACAACTGTTAAAAGATACAGGAGCCCTGTCCTCCTTTCCATGGGGTCACCCGGCACTGCCCAGGATAATTTCTCAAATCCCCAAATGTGCCCACGGCCCCAAGAGGTAGCCTACCCCTGATTTAGCAGATTGCCAGCCAAACCCCTCAGGAAGTGCTCCTGCCCCTGTTTACAGCTGCAGGATCTGCAAAACTGAAACGGGAGTGGAGATGCCTTGAAGAAGAAAGCTTTACCCGTTGGTTTTCTGCCTGTGGTGCAGCTATGAGGACTTGTTGACTCTTATGTGCGAGTGACAGGCAAGCGCAGAAACCTGCAGCTGCCCTCTCGCTTGTTGAGGCATTTGCAGAGGCCGACAGTCAACAACGGCCTTGCCGGTTACCATGACAACACCCAAAAGGCCTAGACTTTTGCCTCACTTCAGACCTAGAGCTACTCCGATGCTCCTCTTTTCCTTTATCCAGGGCACGGGGGGGGGGATGTGGTTTCCCCCCCCCCTTATCCCACAAAGGCTCAATTAGAGGCCCACCGAGTGGGGTGGCAAATCTCGACCTCGTCCCGTCCTTTCTCCCCCGCCAGCCTCCACGCTCCCTCCTCCACACCCTCGGGCTCCTATGGCAACCGGCCTGCGCGTCCCACTTGCCTGGGCGCGGCTGGTACAAGCAGTAGCAGCGGCAGAAGACGAGGCATGACCGCGTCGGCCGGGGAGCAGCTGGAGCCGAGGGCTGGGGACTCGGGAAGCCGGATCTATGCGGAGTACAATGAAGGGGTTCAGCCCTGTGAGTGTAAACGGGGTGGGGTGCGGGGAGAGGCCTCCTTCCCGCCATGAAAAGATGGGGCGCAGCAGCCACGAACTCTCCACAGACACTCGCGCATCCTAGTTGAAAAGAGCATTGAATTTTTCACGGACATACCCCCCCCCCTTTTTCCCCCAGCAAGGGGCGAGGGAGTCACTGCTGCTGCCATCTCATGGGGGGACCCTCTTATGCAAAATGGGGGGGGGGGTGTGCATGCATATTTTAATCTTTCTATCCAAGTTGGTGATTGTTATCTATTTGGTTGGGGGAAGGCGATTTCCCTCACCTTAGGACCAGGGTGGGGGAACCTGTGGTACTTCAGATGCTGCTGGACTCCAACTTCCATCATCCCTGGCCATGCTGGCTGGGACTGATGGGAGTTGAACGACGTCTGGAGGACACATGATCCCTACCCCTGCCATAGGGGATCCACCCTACTACCTATGCTCATCCCCAGCGCAAGGTAGTGCCTATTCCAGCTTTTTATGTTGCCTTGCATAAATATCAGCCTCCATTCCGTGAGGTCAGTGCTCTCCCCATGGGAGTTTATTCCACTTGACCAAGGAAGCCATCACCATGAGGGACTCATTTCATCTCGTTGAAGAGCAAACCTGTTGCCCTCCGGATGTAACAGACTACAGCTCCCAGGCAGCATGGCAAATAGCCAGGGATAATGGGAGTTGGGGTCCAGCAACACCTGAAGGACCACAGGTTTAACACTCCAGCCCTCCCCGGAGGGCAATCACCTCTTTTCCCCAGGCAAATGGATAACAATTGCCAATTTGGATGGAGGGGTGCAATAATGCATGTAGTTCCCATTCCAGGAGGATAGGGAGAGATCAATACCTGGGTGATGCTGGAAGCTGTAGTCCAACACATCTGGAGGGCACCAAGTTGAGGAAGGCTGCTGTAGAGAGGTGGCCATCCTCAACATTCATCCAATACCCAATTATGACAAACTCCACTCTACCTGCCACAGTTATACTTCTTCAAGGGATCTTCCCAATTGCACTAGTCTAAGGGGGACTTTCACAGTATGACACAGCTCGCTTTCAGGCCTAATCATATCACCTACCGCCATTTCTAACTCAGTAGGGAACTCAGTCTGTGGGCATTGTCCACTCCCAGGTATTTCAGCACAGGTTAACTGAATACATTAAGGGTTTTAGATAAGAAACCCATAATATAGATCATCATTTTTATGACCGTGTGTGTGTATGCTCATCCCTGGAAGCTGGAAGTTATGCTTAATTCTCAGCTTCCTAGCATGTATATATCAAATACAGTAATAGGTATATGTTTGCGTGGCTGTTGGATATGATACTGTGGGCAGGTTTTATGCTGTTCCCTAGAAGTACGTTTGTCTTAAAAGAGCCATTTCTATTCACCATTATATTAGTGCAGCTATCCCCAATCAGGTGCCCTCTGGATGTGAATGAACAAGATAAGAGTTGTTATCTAACAACTTGTCATAAAGGCAATACATTTCTCTCACTGTTGCTCCTGAGAAACTGGTATTCAGTGGCATACTGCTGCTGAATATTGAAATTCTATCTAACTCTCCTACCGATAACCCACTAATAAACTTATCCTCCTGAGCAGGGCCAGCCCAATACATTTTGCTGTTTGAGGCGAAGGACAAGATGGCACCCATTTCCATGTACAAAAGCTGACTAGCCTGGCAGTTGAATCTTTCTGTAATCCTCTCAAGGGGACAGCATCTTTCACCGCACCTGAAGGCAGCAGCCTAGCTTAGAGAGCACCAGTCAGGCACACATAGGTCTTTTCTCCAATTCCTTGCTACCGCCTCACATCATCGGCCATCTGAAGTGGCCGCCTTATTTTGCCAGCCCTGCTCCTGAGTTTGTCTAATCCTAGGTTCGATTAGATCACAGGTAGACAACATGGTGCCCACTGGATGTTTTGGATGTCAACTCCCAATAGCCTCAGCTAGCATGGCTAATGGACAAGAATGCTGTGAGTTGGTCCAAAACATCTAGAGGGCACCAGTTTGGGGAAGACTAGATTAAAGTTTATTTTTATGCTTTTTTTGAGCTGGATGGCACTCAAAGGAGCTCACAAAGCTTAAAATACAAAGTAGAACGATGAAATGCAATTGTTTCAAAATCATGTACGCTTCTGGCCATTACCACATCCTGTGACAGCAAATTCCATAATTTAAACTATATACTGTATGAAAAAGTACTTTATTTTGTCTGCCCTGCATCTGCTGCCAACCAATTTCGTTAGATGTGGCCAAATTCTAGTAATATGAGAGAGGGAGAAACCCCCCCTCTCCACTTTCTCCACATCCTGGCGACAGAAAGTGCCTCAGCTCTTAACATAGTCTGCCATCAGGTTCTGTTGCTACAGATCTCTTCAAGTCTTTTGTCTCTTGATTGGCAACTTGAGGGCCAGTCAGCATCTCTTAATATGCCAGAATTTGGCCCAAGGGCCTCTAATTGCTTGCCCTCTAATTTAGATGAAGGTACTTTAAGTTTAAAAACACTTCTCTGACTATTTTCACATTCTGTGCTTTTTTCTCCACTCCCACACAATTGCAGCATATTTCAAAAATATTTCATTTCAAAAATCTGCTGCACTTTTCATTTTACGCAGTACCCTCTGATGCCCAAAAAGGGGGAAATAGATTCACTGTTCCTTTTTCACACAATCCACCATGCCATGCACAGTCTTTGAAAAAGACGCAGTGAACCTATTTTCCCTTTTTGTGCACCAGAGGGCACTGTATAAAATGGAATAATATGCAATAAGTGTTTGAAACAAAATACTTTCTCAGTGATATTGACACCCTACCACCATAAGGCTCCATAGCTGTGTTTTCTAAATAGTAATATATCAGTTTAAGTGAGGCTTCTATCCATGTTGGGAAATGAGGCACACTTTGTTAAAGAATTGAAACTGAAAGCGTACTTGGTTCTTGTGCCCCACATGGTTAGTTGATTATAAGGAGACACAGCTTTGTAAACCATGCATAGTTCCAACCACCAGCTTTATCAATTGGGCGTTTGCTTTGGGCTCACAGGAGCCTTTGATTATTGAACTAATACACACATGGGCAAAGGGCCATGGCTCAATGGTAGAGCACATATTGTAGAAAGTCCCGCGTTCGATGCCTGGCATCTCCAGGTAGGGCTGGGGAAAGACTCCTGGCTGAAAGTGAATGGAAGAATTGCTCCATTCACTTGCTGGGGGGCGGGGGGGCGGGGGCGGGAATAGCTTAGTGGTTACTTTAGTATGGCCTTGTGGGTCCAGTGGCACCCGCAGGAACTACGCTTGAGACCCCTGATATGGACAATGCTGAACTGGCCGGATCAACAGTCTGACTTGGTATATATAATGTCATGAACTTGTCATGAACACTATGTTAGTGATTCACTGCCTTGAATGAAAGGTTGTTACAGCTCAACATTTTTTTCCATATTTACGGTATCATGCACTTTAGAAGGGAATACAAGAATTGTATGCTTAAGCTATAGGAGCACTATTAATTTATATAAAATATAACTTACCGTAAACATTTTGTTTGCCTTTTTGATGTCATCAGCACATTATTTTTATAATATTTTATCCTATTAGTGAGAAGAATTTTCAGTTTTATTATGCAGACTTTTTTTTTTTTGCCATGGTGTAATTCTGATACAACGAGATGAAATGAGGCATAGCGTTTGGGAATTCCTTGGCTTATCCCTTGAAATTGTCTTTTACAAAACAGGGAAGAAATTTGTCTATGTTGAACCACCTAGGAGAGTTAAGGAGGTACTTGAAGAAGAACTTTATTTCCGGCGGGATGAGGGTAGAGTCAAACACCCTTCAGAAGGTAAGCCCTATTATGGCCAGTAAAAGTAGAGGGGAGGAAACATAGTGATTTGTGAAAATTAAATTTGAACTATTTATGCAGGGTGTGTTGTGTCATGAATATCAGGTATGCTTGAGAGAATATATGAAATGGGTAAAAAACTGTAGCCCTTGAGATGGTATTGAACTACAGTTCCCATCTTACTTGACTGCTGGCCATCCTGGTTGTGGCTGAAGGGGTTGGATTTCAAAAACATTTTGGTTCCCCCCCCCCACAATATAAAATTAGATGTTGTAGGAAAAGTAAAGTTTGTATCACCCCCTTTTTTAGGGACTTGGATTATGCATGTGGTTTTATTATCACATTTTATCCTTACTAAACCCTTCTGGAATGTGTGAGATTGAGAGATGACTCCTCTATTCCAACTAGGGCCATGCACACAGGGAAGCAGGCATTTATATGCATATGCATGGATAAGGAACCCTGCAAAGAAATGGTGCTGCATGTGCATTTCCATGGACTGAAAAGCCCCACACTGGAACCAGGGCTGTATACTTGCAATCTCAGGCACTGGACGTCTTTTCAGGGGATGTGGAAGTGGGAGGACTTCAGCCCATTCTTCCTTCCTCACTTCCTGCCCCATAGCAGATAAGAAGAGCCATGCTGGATCAGACCAAGGGTCCATCTAGTCCAGCACTCTGTTCACACAGCGGCCTACCAGCCATCGACCAGGGCAACAGGACACAGGTTCAACAGCACCCTCCTGCCCATGTTCCCCAGGAACTGATGTTTATAGGTTTACTGCCTCTAATACTGGAGGTAGCACATAGCCATCAGGACTAGGAGCCATTGATAGCCTTCTCCAGCAGTTTTTCCAAATCCTTTTTAAAGCCATCCCAATCGGTGGCCATTGCTACATCTTGTAGAAGTGAATTCCATAGTTCAGTTATGTGCTGTTAAATCATGGTTTAAATGAGTGATTTAAATCACCACTATTAAAATCAATCCACACTGCAGAGTTCCCAAGTCTAAGCCATATGTTTGTTTGGTCCTAATTGGTATCCTTTCTGTATTACCACTAATACAAGACATGTGAGGCTAAATGTTTACATTTGTGTCTGTCACAGGCTGTAAAATGTCATGCAGGTTCCTTCCTGACCTGCAGTTACCTGGTTATGTTTGTCAGTGGGTGAATTGTACAACTATTTCTATTTGTGGATATTACTCATAATGGAAGGGCAGATTGGATCCTTGATTCTAATAATGCTGTTTGTATATTACGGACAGTGGCTCTGGAAGGAATTTGGAGCTTGAAAAGGAATTTCCCTGTGGGAGGCTTCAAGCCGACATCGCAGAATCAAAGCAGCTTGCTTTCCCAGCCCAAGTACTACTCCAGGCATGCAGTAATAAGAAGTAAGAATGTGCTAATGCCTCCCTTTCCCAACAAAAATGGGCCACTTTGAAACGGTAGAGTGAGCTGTGTCAGGGTCACGTCACACATCAGTGAATGCTGGCATTCATTGTATTTGCCTGGGATTCTCAGCCTTCACATGTAAATGCCAATGTTCGTCAGGTTTTGAACCTCGAGGTAAAAAAATAATGGGTAAACGTAACGAACACTCATCACACCATGTTTGTACTCCATCCTTGTTTCAAGGAGCTCAGGGTGCTTGACGTGTTTTTCTATTTTACCCTCAACTATAGCTTTATAAGGTAGGTTAGATGGAAAACCGATGACAGCCCCAAGATATCCACTAAGAGTCATGGCTGAATTATGCACAGGCTTACAGGTTTATAGACTCTACCCACTACATCACACTGGCTCTTATACCTTCCACATACTACATGCAAAGCAGCCCTCAGTTTCATCATTACTTGTCTTGGATTGCAGTGTGGCTTTTTAGTTCCATTTCATTTTGTTCCTTTAGGACAGGGTTGACCAACTTCTTACATTTTAGAACCCAGTTGCTGAAGGGATGGTTCATCGATGTGCTCCATAAGAGAGGTTTGAGTGCTCCATAAGAGACGTTTGAGGTAGTACCCAGAAGGACTGGAACATTCTCCCCTAAGAACTGAGGAGTTGGGGGTGGTGCCTAGTGTCTACGCTCACAGACTCAATGGGATGATCAAAATAATCTCAACGTACAGGTGCAGGCCAGCTCTACTCTGGGAACGTTCAGGAGCAATATGAACTCACATGCTTCAGAGTAGCCCCACTTAAGTGAATGAGATTACTCCAGAGTAAATGGTTTGTAGGCCCTCTCTGAGGCTATCTTGTTTATTTATTGCATTCATATCTTGCACTTCCTCCAAAGAGCTTAAGGCATCATACATTGTTATTCCTCCCCCAAAACAGATACTTTGTTCTTAAAACAACCCTGTGAGGTAGGCTAGGCTGAGAGAGAGCGGCTGACCCACAGTCTCCCAATGAGATTCATGATTAAGCAGGGATTTGAACCCAGCTTTTCCTACTTCTAGTCTGATACGTTAACCACGTTATCACACTTCTGCTGTAATCTACATTAGTTTACCAGGGAGTAAGTCTGACTAAACCCAGTGGGACTTGCTTCTCAGTAGACATGTATAGTAGACATGATTGCACAGTTAGTTCTAAATTTCATAGGGTTTTTTACTTAGTTTTCCTAATTCTTTCAAAGAATCCCAGCTTGCATAAACACCTATAATTTCCCTTAAACCGGTGACCCTGTAACTTCATGTCTTTGTTGACAGGTTTCACAAACATACACACATTTCAAGGTGTTTTGTTCCCAGTTGTTTAAACTGTAAACAATTTTGATCCCTAACTGAAAAGGATCTGTGGTTGAGAGGCATGTCTGTAATACCCTAAACGGGTTTTGACCCTTGGTTTAGGAATAATTGCCTGATTTGTCACACACAGTGATCTGATCATGCACTTAAAATTATATATAGTTTTGTAGTTGGAAATGTCCCACAAATAAAGTGTTTACCAATCTTCATTTCCATATTTCCCCCATCTAGGATAGCCCCTGTGAAAAGCTTCATCTCTTCTGATGAAAATGAAAGGAGCAAGGCAAAGCTACAGTTGTTATTTTTATCCCAATGCAGAGTACTATATTTTAGAACTTGTACAATAGCTTGTAAAATAAACATTGAAGCTTTGACTCCGTCAGTTTATTTGTATTGATCTCCTATGATCTAATTCTATTTGCAAAATATTCCAAGACCCCAAATGCCCAACCTTTCCAAATTATCCATACAAGTTTCTTCTTAGGGTGCCTTCTCCTATCGGAGGTTAGCTATCATTACAGCTATTTTTGTTTTTTATGCCGCTGCTCTAAATAATTGTACAGAAGCACAGGTATACCATTCCCTCAAGTTCTTTAACCATGATGTTTGTCTTCTTCCCACTGATCTTTTTCCTTCAATTTTCTATTGTATAATAAGTTGGAATATGATGTATTTCCCTCCTCGAATAATATGGCCAAGATATTGTAATTTTCCTTTTTTGATGGTATTTATTAATTCTATTTGCTTGCTTACTCCATGTAGTACGTCCTCATTTGTTACTCGGTCAGTCCACAATATCTTCAACATGCACTGAAGGGTGGTTCCAGACAAAGGGCTTATTACTTACTTACTTACTTATTGCATTTATACCCCGCCTTTTTTCCTCCAAGGAACCTAAGGCGGCGTACATAATCCTCCTCCTCTCCATTTTTATCCTCACAACAACCCTGTGAGGTAGGTTGGGCTGAGAGTCTGTGACTGGCCCAAAGTCACCCAGTGGATTTCCATGGCCGAGTGAGGACTAGAACCCGGATCTCTCGGTTCCCAGTCCAACGCTTTAGCCACTACACCAAGGCCTCCTAGCACGACCAGTAAGAAGACATTGTGCAGTTATTCTGTCTTTTTTCCTTTAACGGATTTCTGTGGTAAGAAAAAGGATGGAAGAAGCCGTGGGAAAACATAGGAGGATTACAAGTGGGAAATGATGCCATCTGGATCCCCCGAAAAGTTCTGTGAATGAGGCAAGGTAACAGTGTGATAAAAGCCTAATCTGGAAGCACCCGTAAACATTTTAACATAAAATCTCCAGGTTTTTATATATTTCTAGTAATGTACTAGTTTGAAGAAGACTGGAGACAGACAAATCCTTCCACCATGCCTCATGTCTAGCCTCAACCCAGAGCCTAGTTATCCCCCTGTCTTGTTTCCTTCACATTATCTTCTCTTGCCATGGCCCAAAGTGAAACTAGATTTACATACATATGTGGCATCTTCCTCTTGGCCACAATCTGCCCCTGCTGCAACCCAATGGGTTTTTTCTTCTGCAATTCTTCTCCCGCCCTGCCCATCACTCAGCGACGTGGTGATGGCCTCTCTTTATGTGACTTGTTAGCTCTGTCTTTGTTGAAAAACACTTGTTCTATGAGAACTTTCAGACGGGGAGGAATTGTGTTTCTTGCCATCGCTCCGCTTCCTGCTCCTCTTCCGCATTTAAAACGAGCTGAATTACATGGGAAGAGAGAAGCGACGACATGGCCTGTAATGTAAAACCTCCCAGCCCATACAGTTTAATGGGACAGCGCCCTCTAGTGGGTGTTCTGTAGCGCAACTTCCAACTGCACATGGCAGGAGATCCTGACAAATCCCAACACATTTCAGAAGAACCAGGGTTTCTGAGATTAATTTTTTAACCGAAAATACGGGAAAAGGAGTGGGAGACGTGCTAGAGGCTGATGGCATTGTCAAGATGACCTGCAAACATCCATGAGTGGCAAGTCACAAGCGCACTATAAATCACTAGTTTAAAGAAGCCCTGTGTCCTTCTTGACAATGGACTTTTTAGTTCACAGTTTCCCTCTGCTGGTGGCAAACTGCAATGCCAGTAGTGAACAGATGTGCCAAACATACTATACTCTTTACAAGTTAATTGCATCTGGCAAACTAATGTTCATAAATATTCCAGGACAGTTCTTGGATATACTACACTACAAATGCATCCTTGCGTTTCCAACAGAATGGAAATCCTAAGGAAGTTCAGAACCAGAAATTAAGGCTGCAAATCTAAACACACATTTGCCTACTTTAATTATACCTTATTAACAGATGGCCCATAACTCTTCTGGCAATGTCAGATTGACCTGGATAGTCAGTCTTTCTTAAGCCCTACCTTATTTGCCTTCTACTATATCAAGCGGTCTTGGCAATTAGACATTACAATTAAGCATTTCCTTGCTGATATAGCAGTTTTAGCATTACAGCACATTCAGGCACATACATTATTCCAATCCCATCATGCAGTTCACTTGCAAGAACCAACTTGCTTGCTGATTTCGGACGACACAATAAGCAACTGGGAGGGGGAAAACAATCATCAGTTGTATTGACTATCATGTCATCTGAATGCTGCCATAGTCAACTCAGCGCTGATCCTAATCCACACCACAGTTGATTATTTATTACCATGTTGTGTGGGGAGTACCCCCTAGATGAACAACTGTAAAGTTGATTATTACCCCACCATTGACTATTGTGTTGTCCAAATTCAGCCGCTATCTGTTCCGAGATGCCAGAGATCACTGATAGCAGGTTGTGGGGCTGAGACTTGGAGGTTGCCTTCAAGCTGCCGGGTTGCCACTGCTCTTGAGAAAACCTTGTGCTTCCGCTACTGCGGAGTGGTGGTGGCTAATCCAGACGCAAAAGGCAGCTTGGGCTTTCTGGCGGCCATTCAGCTTGCCAGGCCCGCCCTCAGCCAGGGCTTCTGGTGACCAAACAGGGGTCACCTTCCCCCCAGGAACACCTCCGCCTTGATGCCAGAGCGAGGTCAGATGGCAGAAGGGCCATGTTCACCTCGCTCCAGTGTAAAAAAGTAAGGGTAAGTCCCTGACTTTTTTAATCTGCAGCTTTGTGGGAAAGCACTGCAGTAGCTGCTGCATCGTATAACCAACGCAGTGCCACCGTGAGGCTTTTAAAACGGACGGACGGCACATGGCCCAAAACTGAGGTGAGGGGGAGATGGTAAGAATCCATTTGGTTTGCTTTTTAAAAATGTATCTTAGGACATGACAAAGCGCTTGTTTAAAATTGCCATTATAATGAATTTTAAATGTTTTCATGTTAGGATAATTTAAGTGATCTGTTTGGATTAATTTCATTTCATTTATTATATTTCTATACCGCCCCATAGCAGAAGTGCTCTGGGCGGTTCACAAGAATTAAAAACTGCATTAGAATTGGTACTTAGTTGTAATGGTCCTCTGGTTTGTATATTTCTATTCTTGTATTGCTATTCTTGAGTTGTAAGCACTTTGGGTGCAACTATGTGGACAATAATTATTATTTGCACAGCATTGAGTGCTGTCCTAGGTATGTCTATTCCGAAGTCAGCGCCACTGAGTTCAACGGGACTTACCCCAGGTAAGTGTGTGTAGGCTTACAGACATTATCCTCACAACACCTGTTTACATCTGAGTGTGCATTTGAACCCATTTCCCAGGTTCAAGCCCAATAGTGAGCAGTGGGTTTTGACAAAAAAAGGGTTGTGTGTGCATAAAAAAAAGGAGCGGAGAAGACTTGAAGCACGTACGAAAGTGACGCTTAGATGGCTATTTGCTTTTTAAAGCAGGAAAGTTTATTTTAGAACTAAATGGGACCTTCTTACAGAGGCACTTTATTCCTCTAAATACCAGAAGCAAGGGACAAATAAGAAAGATTCTGTTTGGGAGCTTCTGGCTGGAAAACAGGATACCGGGCTAAATACAGTCTTGGTCTGATCTAGCAAGGCAGATCTCAAGTTCCTGTTATGAAGGCAGTTCAAAATGCTGGAAGGTGACCAAGTATCAAACCCAGGGGCTGCCCATATGGCACCAAATTGTCGCCATCTTAAGCAAAACCCTGCACTTTCTCTGCAGCAGGGTGGCAGCGGCTTATCCCAACACAGAGGGAGGGCATGGGGTTTCCTGCGGGCATTCACATGCCCCCTGCCTTCTGTCCAGGCGGATGAACCCAATCAGGGGTTGCCATCCTCCCAGGAACACCTCCACCGTGACTCCAGAGCAAGGAGAGATGATGGATGCTCTGTACTCACCTTGCTCCAGTTTAAAAGGTGGGGTAAGTCCCCGACTTTTTAAAGTCGCAGCTTTGTGGGAAAGTCCCGCAATGGCTGCGAGATAGCTGCTGCATCGTATAATCAATGCAGCGCCACTCCGCAGCCACCACAGGGCTTTCAGACCATCTAGGCAGTCCCCCAGACGCTAGATGGGTTCAAACTTCAGGCTAAATCCAGGCTCTTGTGAGCCTCTAAGTCAAATCTTGATTTTGTTATGCTGGGTTTGCCTTCTGCTTTCTGTGTAACTCCAGATTTCTGCTACGGATTGTCGTTGTTGATGTGATGATTACATTTATATCCCACCTTTTTTTGTCTTTCAAAGTACCCAAGGTGGCTTATATGGTCCTCCTCCTCTCCATTTTATCCTCACAACAACCCTGTGAGGTAGGCTAGGCTGAGAGTCTGTGGCTGCCTCTACAAGAGAGGTTTAAAGCTCTTTCAAGGCGCTTTAAAAAATTTACCTCTACAAGAACGGAGCGCAAATCGGGCGTAGAGGCGCGTTATCTCTCCGATTATGCGCATTATCGAATGCGCGTTAAATAACGAGTTTTATTTTGCTCTGGCCATTAAAGCGCATTTTGACTATGTGAACAAGCGCTTATGCGCATTAACTACTTGTAAAGCGCATTTTGGTCATCCGTTAATGCGCTTCGCCGCCTCTCGCCACCTCTCGTGCAGAGGTATTAGACGTAAATGCACTTCAGCGATTATGCGCATAATCGCCTAACCAGGCGCAAAAGCGAATCCTTGTAGAGGGGACCTGTGACTGGCCCAAAGTCACTCTTTCCAAAGAGTCTTATAATTTGGCCACAGGAGTCTCACTGGGTGTTCTGTTGTTCCCAAACCACAACAGCGATCATTGCATCTAGGACTGGACCTTGGGACCAAATTGCAGAGTCCTGCAACCCAGAGGGCTCCCATCTCCCAGAAAAACACACAGAGGCTCAATTTGGACGACACAATAGTCAATGGTGGGGTAATAATCAACTTTATAGTTGTTCATCTAGGGGGTACTCCCCCCACAACATGGTAATAAATAATCAACTGTGGTGTGGATGAGGATCAGCACTGAGTTGACTATGGCAG
This sequence comes from Anniella stebbinsi, assembly GCA_029215795.1. Taxonomy (NCBI): domain Eukaryota; kingdom Metazoa; phylum Chordata; class Lepidosauria; order Squamata; family Anniellidae; genus Anniella; species Anniella stebbinsi. The sequence continues at coordinate 50,387,162 of JARDYH010000001.1, forward strand.
CATTCGGATAACACGATAGTCAAAACAACTGACGATTGTTTCCCCCACACCAGTTGTTTATTGTGTCGTCTGAATTGAGCCAGAGAGTGGTAGGTGATGAAGGTACTCCCAAACGGGTGTGGCATGGTTACCTGGAGCCTGCTAGGGTTGGCACTGCACCTCATATTATCCTTCCTTCTTTTTAAAACATAGTTGGGGGCAGGGGAAAAGCAGCTCTCAAGTTTCAGATGTTTATTTTATTATGATTTTTTACTTATTCCCAAGTAAATGTGTTCTGCATCAAGGCAGCAAAACTAAATTTATTGCTAAAATGCTGAGTTTTTTGTTGCTTTGGATTCCTGCTTCCCTCCATTTTGGGATTTTGTAATGCTTGCTTACCTTGATATTGTTTTAATAATATATTATTAGTCACCTAATAATACTTGGCTCAGCAATACTACAAGCGAGAAGGTTCTTGGAATTGCTGTAGATCACAAGCTGAATATGAGCCAACAGTGTGATGTGGCTGCAAAAAAAGCAAATGCTATTTTGGGCTGCATTAATAGAAGTATAGCTTCCAAATTGCGTGAGGTAGTGGTTCCCCTCTATTCGGCACTGATTAGGCCTCATCTTGAGTACTGCGTCCAGTTCTGGCCGTCACACTTCAAGAAGGATGCAGACAAGCTGAAGGGGGTTCAGAGTCGGGCAACGAGGATGATCAGGGGTCTGAAAACAAAACCCTATGAGGAGAGTCTGAAAGAACCAGGCATGTTTAGCCATGAGAAGAGAAGACTGAGGAAAGACATGATAGCACTTTTCAAATACTTGAAAGGTTGTTACACAGAGGAAGGCCAGGATCTCTTCTCGCTCAATCCAGAGTGCAGGACATGGAATAATGGGCTCAAGTTACAGGAAGCCAGATTCTGCCTGGACATCAGGAAAAACTTCCTGACTGTTAGAACAGTACATTAGAGGCATTCAAGAGGCAGCTGGAAAGCCATCTGTCAGGTATGCTGTAAAGTGGATTACAGAAGTTTTTCCTGATGTCCATCCAGATCTGGCTTCCTGTAATTTGAGCCCATTATTACTTGACCTGCATGTTTATAACCTTGTAAAGTAATCAGTACTAGTATCTCCCTCTTACCATGACAGATGGAGAGGCTGAGAAAAGGCCTCCTTAGTAAGTTCATGGCAGGGTCAAAGTCTGAACCCAGGATTTCCTGTTTCATGGAACCGGTCTAGTACTTTTCTTCATAAGCATTGAGAAGGTATGCCAAGATATCCTGTTCCGACTGGCTTTTGATATTCCGCCCACACTCTCATGAGGTATGACCTTCTTTTAATGCGCTAAGCTGGTTGAGTGTCTTTTAATGGGTTTTTATTGATCCGGTGAATTTTAAACTTAAATGGATTATAACTGGAGTCCTGTTGCTGTGCAGTATATGTTAACATTTGTAATATAACTATGTACATTTTGATGGATTAAAAAAAATCCCTGGCATTATTCATGTTTTATTTGTAAACCACTTTGAATTTTCTGGGAGGAGAGGTCTATACCAGGCAGGCGTCTTCAACCTAAAGCCCACCAGATGAGTTGGGCTACAATTCCCATCAACCCCAGCCAGCATGGGATTTGTAGTCCAACACATCTGGGGGCCTCTAGATTGGTCTACACATTAGAGGTCTACACTTTCCATTTTCTTTGGTGACATTGTATATGTTTTTTTATGGCAACGTTTCAACCAAAAGCTGAACTCTTTTTCTGAAAAGTGACCGGAGATCCATGATCACAGAGGTGGAAAGGTCCATGCAGAACATTCTTATGCTCTGGGCAAGGGTGGGTTATGTGACTGATTGGCTGATGCCCTGATTTGATATGCAGGTGGCGAGACTTGGTTTGTATTATGATGGCTAGAAGGGGGAAAAAAGAACAGAAGGGGGTGTGTATCTAAAGCAGATTGCAAAGGAATAAAACACATTCTCAGGATGCAAAATAAATGTATTCACAAGAAGCCTGACACGTTTTGGCCTGTTGCTTATTCTGAGGCCTTCTTCAGAGAGCTGTAACATTAATAAGAAAATACAAATGAGACAACACATATGATAAAACATATTTTCAGAATAGGTTAATCAAACACATTGCCACAGGGGCCTATGCTTGCGTGTGTGTGTGTGTGTGTGTGTGTGTGTGTGTATATATATATATATATAACTTGTGACTTTAAAAACCTTGTGACATTATATACTAATATTAAAAAAAACCTTTGTGACTGGCTAGTTCAAAAGGGCAGTAAACCAACTGGGGCTGGGATACACAGAGGAGTTCTGACAACTGTGGTGGTCTCCTTGGGTATATCGGAAGTTGCCTCAGACCAGATCCATCTAACCCAGTACTCTATACTCTGACTTGGGGACTGTCTTCATGGCGCCCAGTTGGTGCTGCCTCCCTCAAAACTCCCACAGTTTTACCCTCGCCTCCGCGGTGGCATCAGGTAATCCCGACGGCAAGGAGGTTCCCGGCGACCATCCAGGTACCGGAGCCGCTTCCTGCCCTTTTCCTGGTGGAATCGCCGGTCGCCTTCCACCAGGGACCACCCCCGGATTGGCCCCGGAGTGACATCAGACAGCGAAAGAGCTGTGCTGACCTTGCTCCCATTGAAAAAGTCAGGGTAAGTCCCTGATTTTTTCAATGCGCAGCTTCACAGGCATGCCCTGCAGTGGCTGCAAAGCTGCGCCTGTGTCATATAACTGACACAGCACGTATCCGCAGCCATCACAGGGTTTTCCCCACATATAGACAGCCCCTCCAGCAGGGAGTGTTCCCTATCACCTGCTAATTGGTCTTTTTAACTGGCCATGCCAAGGATTGAACCTGGGAACTTCTGCAGGCAAAGCAAGTGCTTGACCACTGAGCTCTGGCTCCTTCCAAAACAGAGGCAGTTCTGTATTGGGGGCAAATGGGGCAGCGTCCCTCTGTCTGTCCCCCACCCACTAGTGGCAGAGAAATCCCCCCACAACCAGGTATATCTGCTCCAATGCACAGCATCCATTTGCCAATTGCTACACATGATCTCCAGCTCTCTTCCAACAATCTCAAGTAGAATATTGAGTACCTGTCCTTCCCTCTGCCCCACCAGCCCCAGTGAGCACCAGCCACCACTCTGCCCAAAGGAAGCTCCTCTTGTCTATGTACCCTAGTATTGTCTTTCACAGCCCTGCTACCGGAGGTCCTTTTTACTGGAACTCATGGAGAGTGAGCTATGGACCCTTGCCTGTAGAGATTTATCAGTAGGCCCTTGCAGATGGCTGGCAAATACCTGCTTTTGGAAGGGTGGATGATCCCCAAGGCAATTGTGGTTTTTGAAGAGGACACTGTGCAACACAGGAAGCCGCCTTACACCGTGTCAGACTGTTGGTCTCTCTGGCTCAGTATTGTCCACACGAACTCGCAGTGGCTCTTCAGGCTTTCAGACAGAGTTTTTTTCTAGCCCTACCTGGAGATGTCAGGGATGGAACCTGGGACTTGTGGCTCACAAAAGCATCACCTTCCCTCTAGGGCAACTTGTGGCCCTTAGGATGTTTTGGCTCAACCTCCCATGAACCTTCACCATTGGCTATGCTGACTAGGGCTGATGGAAGGCCAAAACATCCTAAGGGCCATAGGTTGCCTACTCCTGCTGCAGGGGAAGGTGTAGGACAGGGGTGTTGAACCTCTTTCAGACCGTGGGCCGATGTGCATTTCAGAGAAGTTCTCGGGCTGCATTCCAGTGGTGGGCGGGGCCAAAGACAAAAGGGGCAAAGCAAAAAATACAGCATATTTTTGCTAAGGCTCTTACTGCCAACAACTATGGTCCCCTCTACAAGGATTCGCTTTTGCGCCTGGTTAGGCGATTATGCGCATAATCGCTGAAGCGCATTTACGCCTAATACCTCTGCACGATAGGCAGCGAGAGGTGGCGAAGCGCATTATCTGTTTTCTGGGACGCGCGTTATCCTTGTTCACATGTGGAGCTTCGAAGGAGCAAACAAGCGGAGCCGCAGATTTTTACTTCGCGTTTTTCCTGAAGCCCAACCCCTTTAGCAGCCCCCCCTTCCTTCACTCCGCCTACAGGAATGTACCTGGAATTCTACCTTTGTGGTTCCCACCTTTTGTGCACTCCACCCCTCCTGGAAATTTCGGGTTGCCTGGCAACGAGATGGGAGGGGACAGGGAAGTGGTTTGCGATGCAGCTGGAGATGAGCGGGGAGAGGGAAAATGTATGCGATGACGACCGAGAGGAGCGGGAACAGGGAAGTGGTTCGCGATGCAGCTCCGCTCACACGCTTATATGCATATGCGCGCGGAAACACCCGCGCTTCTATAGAGCTGCGCATAACCGGAGGGCTTCTTCGCAAACCCCTTCCCTCTCCCCGCTCATGTCGTGCTTCTTCGCAAACCCCTTCCCTCTCCCCGCCCATCTCGGACGTCATCGCAAAACCCAGCCCTCTACCCGCCCACCTCTCCGAAAATGCGCTTTACCGAAAAACTGTTCACATAGGCATAACGCGCTTCACATCCCGCCGCAAAAAAACCCTCGCTATTTAACGCGCATTCGATAATGCGCATAATCGGAGGGATAGCGCGCCTCTACACCCGATTTGCGCTCCGTTCTTGTAGAGGTAAAATTTTTAATGCGCCTTGAAAGAGCTTTAAACCTCTCTTGTAGAGGCAGCCTATGCCTTAGGAAAGACATTGCAAGCTTTTAGAATAGGGAAAAAGACAGCACAAAAACTGGGAAACCATCAAATGGTTGGGGAAAAGGGTGTGACCTTCTGGGAAACTGCCCTGGAGCTTAGGGTGACCATATGAAAAAGAGGACAGGGCTCCTGTAACTTTAACAGTTGTATACAAAAAGGAATTTCAGCAGGTGACATTTGTATGCATGCAGCACCTGGTGAAATTCCCTCTTCATCACAAATAGTTAAAGCTGCAGGAGCCCTGCCCTCTTTTGTATCTGGTCAAGAGGGCAGGGCTCCTGCAGCTTTAACTGTTGTAATGAAGAGGAAATTTCACCAGGTGCTGTATGCATACAAATGACACCTGCTGAAATTCCCTTTTCTATGCAACTGTTAAAGATACAGGAGCCCTGTCCTCCTTTTCATATGGTCACCCTACTGGGGCTAGTGTTGGCTAACCTCATGAAAAGTGGCTAGGATGGGGGTGAGTGTCCCGTACCCAACATTGAGGGAAGCAAGGGAGTTTTCCCAGGGAACTATACCCCCTGGAATTCAAACTGTAAAAAAGAAGGAATGAAAGAAAAACATGCGTGGTCAAGGAAAGGTGAAGACCTTTTTATTTTCCCAGTATTTTAACATTTTACCACCTTTGTCTTTTAACTTTGCTGTTTTAAAACTGCATTTAAATCTGTATTTTAAATCTCTGTATTGCCGCTTGATTTTTATTCTGGTTGTACTTTTATAATGTGGTTTAGCTTTTATATTTTAAATTTTACTTTGTGGTTTTAATTTTTGTGAACTGCCCAGAGAGCTTCAGCTATTGGGCAGTATAGAAATGCAATAAATAAATACATTATAAAAAAATAAAAACACGCTAAGCCATGGTTAAAACAAAAACCCTTTTAGAGCAAACGGTTAGTGAGCGTATTTAAACCGTGGTTATGCAGCCACCATGGTTAGGAATGGTTCACACAACATGCTAAGTCATAGTTCACACAACACACTAAGCAATGTTTAGCTCAAAATGCTTAATGTGGTGGCTTAATGTGTCGTCCAAACAGGGTCAGGGTGTTGCTGATCTCTGGGTGCTGGAGATGGAAATAATGGATGCTGTCCTGAATTTTGGTAATAGCTGATTTTGAGAGAAGAGAGGCCTTCCGTCAAGACATTATTCAGCTCAGCTCCGACCCCTGTTTTCGATGCCAGGGCTATCTTTCCACCCCACCTCAGTCCAACCCCCAACCCATCCATATACGATGCAACGCCCTTGAGAATGCACAGATTTCATTTCCTTCCTTGCTCATCACAACTTCAGTCTTACTTGTCTGAGCGACTGGCCGCTTCTCTTCCCTCAACAGATGGTGTCTTTTCCGGTTGTAGACACAACCCCCCAGCCATCTTTCATATTAAGAAAACTGAGGGTGCAATCCTGTGCACGCTGAGACAGAAAAAAAAGCCCTACAACTCCCAGCATTCCCCAGCCATCCATGCCGGGAATTGTAAGACTTCCCCCCATCTCAACATGTATAGTGTTGCACCCTTAATCACTGCTTCTCTGAGCAGACCTGGATGGCAGAAGCAACACGGCTGAAGGCAGCGGTGCAGCTAGGTCACCCAGGTCAAAATGGTCTTTTGAGGGACTTCTTTAGTTGACCATGTATTATGTATATTAAAGAGACGCACAACTAACATTCCCCTCCCGTACTTTCCATTCTGTGCTTTACAACTGCACCCACAAAACTGTTTGCCAACCCTGATAAAAACTAATCTCAGTTCCGGGAGTTTGGCATTTTAAACTTATATCCGAGCATCATCATAACTAAGGAATAAAATGGAGCTTGCGTCTGCTGCCCAGATGCCCCAGTCGCCTGCCACTCTCAGGGTGGTCATTTGCGGACTGGGCGGGTCTGCAGGGCACTGGCCCGGACCAAAGATCCAGCCCGAGCTGCACAACTGCAGCTTGATGCTATGCTTCATTGCATGGGTAGATGTTGATAAGAACCACCTGCCTCCCTTTCAAACGCGAGTACGGCAGGCAGAAATGCAACAGGTGAACCTCAAACCTCCTTCCTTCCCCCCCCCCCCATCACTCTATTTCCAGGCTGCACGAGGTGAATTTCCGCCTGTTTATCCGGCGGCTGTTTAAAGCCAAAGCAGCTTTGAAAAAACAAAAACAAAAACGGAGCCAGAAGCAGTAGAACCTCGTCGTGTCCGGCGCCTTTCCGAGAAGGTGGATCGGGGGGAGGGGGGGGAGTTGGCCTAGATAATGCTGGAGAGGGGAGGGGCTGCGCTGCCGCCGGGCAAGGCGGGACCGGGTCTGGAGAAGAATCCCGCGGGAGCATGGCCGGGCGGGGCTGCGCCTCCGGGCACCTCGGGAGTCATGACCGGGGCCCGCCGCAGGAGGAGCCGGGCGCGGGGAGGAGGCGGTGGCAACAGCAGCAGCAGCAGCAGCGGTACGAGGATGCTTCATTCCCGGTTTTTCATTCAGCTCCTCGGGCTCCGCCGGCGGTGGCCGCCGCCGCCGCCTCCTGGGCTGCCCTCGCCTCTGTTGCTTCGGGAGAGCGTAGGCGCCGGTGCCCGGAGGAGGCCGAAGGCGCGCCCACCATGGAAAGCGCCGAGCCGGGCTTGTGGCCGCTGCGAGCGCGCCGCCTCCGCCTTCGCCGCCGCTGCCCGAGCGTGGCCAGGCGGCAGTGGCGCCTGTTGGCGTTGGGCCTGACCTGCTGCACCGCGCTGGCCTTGTACGCCGCCAGCAGCCTGCAGGAGCCGCTGCCCGCGGGGCGGCCCAAGGACGACGACGAAGAGCCGCCGCCCGTGACCGTGCTGCTGTGGTGGGAGCCCTTCGGGCGCAGCCGGCGCTTGGGCGACTGCCTGCGCCGCTTCAACGTCCGCGCCTGCCGCCTCACCACCGACCGCGGGCGCCTGCAGGAGGCGCACGCCGTCCTCTTCCACCACAGGGACCTCATCCTGCAGGGTCCTGACCAGATGCCCCAGCACCGGCCCCCTACCCAACGCTGGGTATGGATGAACTTCGAGTCGCCCTCTCACACCCACGGGCTCCGCGACCTGACGGGCCTCTTCAACTGGACCATGTCCTACCGGGTGGACTCGGACATCTTTGTGCCCTACGGCTACCTCCGGCCCAGCCGGGGCCCAGAGCTCCGCCTCACCTTGCCTAGGAAGACCAAACTGGTGGCCTGGGTCATCAGCAACTGGAATGAAGAACATGCCCGGGTACGCTACTACCGCCAGCTGAGGGACTACCTGCCCATTGATGTGTACGGGGCCCAGGGCTTGGAGCTGAAAGACAACAGCGTGGTCAAGACCGTCTCTGAGTACAAGTTCTACTTGGCCTTCGAAAACTCCCAGCATCTGGACTACATCACCGAGAAGCTCTGGAAGAATGCCTTCAAGGCCAGGGCAGTGCCTGTCGTGTTGGGGCCCCCCAGGTCCAACTACGAGCTTTTTGTTCCCTCGGATTCCTTCATACATATCGACGACTTTTCTAGCCCCAAGCAGCTGGCCTTGTACCTAAAATTCCTTGATAAGAACAAGAGCAGCTACCAGAGGTATTTTGCCTGGAGGAAACGGTACAACGTCCAGGTGACGTCCTTCTGGGACGAACATTGCTGCAAGGTTTGCAATGTAGTCAGAACTGCAGGGAAGCAATTCAAGACCATCCAGAATCTAGCCAACTGGTTTGAGAGTTCACCGCGTGGGGTTGGCTAAATGATCATGCAAGGAAAAAAAAAACTGAAGGGAATATGAGGCATACCGGGAACTGGGGTTGACAGGTTTTTGCGCCCAGTGCACAGGAATAAAGTCTCAGGGAGTGTGTGTTTTTAACTGAAGGCAAATTCACAGGGGTTGCTTGCTTCAGCCACCATGTGGTGAGTCATCGGGGATGGTTAAACTTTCATGGCCTCTCTTCTTGGCTCTTAAGGTAGATCTGCATGATCACTGCACATACGTAGAAAAGTCCTTGTCAGATTCATGCTTCTGTTTGTTAATTTCCCCCCAACAACTGGAAAGCTAGTGCTTTAGGGAAAGGCTACAATTTTTTTTACTGATGTACTGGTTTAATTTTTTTATTTTTTTTAATGTGGGGAGCATTTAAAATGTGGTCCTTCCCATGCACAGAAAGTATGACAGGTTAGAGTCCAAGAAGCATTCTACCAAATAATTTTGCTTAACATGTAACTCAGCTGTTATTTGCAAAGGGTCGTTGGGGTGGTGATCTGTAGTGGCTTATCACATAAGAACATAAGAAGAGCCTCACTGGATCAGACCAAGAGTTCACGTAGTCCAGCATTCTGTTCACACAGTGGCCGACCAGCTGTTGGCCCGGAATACACAAGCAAGACATGTGTGAAAGAGTACCCTCCCACCCATGTTCCCCATAGGCTTACTACCTCTGATGATTGATTATTGATCTTGAGAATGGCCGGACAGTTTGAGATTCTGACTTGTTAGCCCCTGACATTACCCACATTTTTAAGCTTTTCCTTGTCGCGGAGAGAGCCTTCATCACAGCAAAATCGCCTGGAAATGTCAGCACACAATCTCTTCAATGCATCAGCACCACAGGTATATAATTGCATAAATTGGGCCCAGTACAGTCATTTTACAGGCTGTTTCATGATATTAAAATATGTGGACTCGTAGGAAGCTCCTGCTAGGGTGATCATATGAAAAGGATGACAGTACCATGCAGCACCTGGGGAAATCCCTTCTTCATCACAACAGTTAAAACTGTAGGAGCCCTGCCTCATGACCAGATACAAAAGAGGGCAGGGCTCCTAGAGTTTTAACTGTTGTGATGAAGAGGGGATTTCACTAGGTGCTGCATGCATACAAATGACACCTGCTGAAATTCCGTTTTCTATACAACCTTTAAAGATGCAGGAGCCCTGTCCTCTTTTCCATAGGGTCACCCTATATACTGAGTGGCACATTGGTCCATCTAACCCAGTATACTCCCAGAAGCCCCTGTGAGCATGGCCAATGTTCAGGAATGCTGGGAATTGAAGTCCAAAACAATTGTAGATCTACTTGCTGTCTACCTTTGGTCTACACCAGCGTTCCTCAACCTGGAACCCTCCAGAGGTATTGGACTACAATTCTATCCAGCCCTCATGGACATTGGGCCAGCCCTACCTGGGGATAACAGAGATTGAACCTTGAACCTTCTGCATAGAAAGCATGTTCTCTACCACCGAGCTATGACTCACCTTGATAAGGTATTCAGAGGGTGTGTTATATGTCCAACTACATAAAATACCATCATTGCACGTCAGTAGACCCAGTGCTTCAAAGCTGGTGTTCTACCAGAGATACATGATCCTGACCTTCTGTTGTAGGATCCATAGCTGCTGCACAGATTAGATGTGCCAAGCCAAGAAACTACAGATGTGTCACTGTAACCAATGTTAGCTCTTTGGATTACATGTCTCCATTGTATCTAAAAGTTTATCTAAACGGATCATTTTCAGATAGTGTACCTAGGAATTCTGGGCTTCTTTAGAAGTTTCCTAGAACTTCTTTGGGAGAAGAAGTTCACCAAAAGTGGGAAAGCTTCTCTTCCACTGCTACAGAATTTCTTTTACAATGTGCAGGCAGTAGGGGTGTGTGTGTGTGTGTGTGTGTGTTCCAGGCACACTCTTAGGGTAAAGGCATACAATAATTAAAGAGAACCCCCCCTCCTGTATTTTAGATCTATGTGATCAACATGCCAGGTAATTCAGGGTAGGCAACCTGGTATCTAGACCTTTTGGACTACAAGTCCATAATCCTTGATCATTGGCCATGCTGGCTGTGGCTTATGGGAGCTGTGGTCTCAAACATCTGAAGGGCACCAGGTTGCCTACTCCACTTCAGGCACATAAAATAATAAGCAGCACACACATCTTTGTATGTTCATCTTTCTTTCTCTTTTAAATGCATGTATTTTAAAATAACATGTTTTCAAAACCGTTGAGGGAGGGGGTATCTTGTGCACAGCAGGCTTTTGCTGCAAATTTGTGGAATTATTCCACACCCAACCCAAAAGTTCAATTCATGGGAGGAGTTGTCGCATTGTGATGATCACAGTGAAGATGCTTGCAAACTAGCTCCGCTGCTCTGTGATTATTATGGCTATTATTACCCTTAATTCACACTGGACAGTGGCAAGGCCTAATAAGACTGGACAGTGTCCTGTGTATACAGAGAGGGAGAAGACCGTAGTTCAGTGGTAAAGCATGTGCTTTGCATGCTGAACATCCCCTGGTTCACTCCTGGATATGTCCATTAAAAAAAAAAAAGGGAACAAGAAGTAGATGATGGGAAAAATCCTTGCCGGAGGCCCTAGACAGCTACTAGGATTGGTTGAAAGAACTTGGGATGTTTAGCCCAGAGAAGAGAAGATTAAGGTGAGACATGATAGCAGTCTTCAAATACTTGAAAGGCTCTCATCCAAAAGATGGAACAGATTTGTTCACTATTGCTCCAGAGGGCAGGGGGCTGTCTATATGTGGTCAAAGCCCCACAGTGGCTGAGAATCTGCGCTGCGTCAGTTATATGACACAGCCACAGATTCGCAGCCAATGCGGGTCTTTCCTGCAAAGCTGCACAGAAAAAAGGTTAGGGACTTACCTCAGCTTTTTCAGTGGGAGCAAGGGCACCCCAGCTATTCTGCCGCCTGACCTTGCTCTGTGGCTGATCTGGGGGATGGTCCTGGCAGAAGGTGACTAGGGATTAGTCTCCGGAAACAGGAAGAGGGTGAGGGGCAGCTGCAGTACCTGGATGACTACAGGAAACCCCGTGCTTCCTCCTTGCTGTTGGGATTACCCGACGCCACCCCAGATAAGTAAAACCGTGGGGTTTGGGGGGAAGGCGGTGCCAACTTGGCGCTGTGAAGACAGCCTCCAGGACTAGAACCATTGGCTGGAAGTGCTGGGGAAGCAGATTTTGGTGAAACATTAGGAGAAACTTCTAACCATGAAAGTTGTTCCAGAGTGGAAGAGATTGCCTCTGGAGTTGGTGAGTTCTCCTTTGATGGAGATATTTTAGCAGAGGCTGGATGGCCATTTGTCAGGGATGCTAAAGCTGCACCCTGCAGTGCAGAGTCTGCATTGAGCAGGAGGTTAGGCTAGATGATCTTCGAGGTCCCTTCCAACTCTATGGTTCTATGAGCGCTGACGATATGAACGAGATCAGGCTCTCCCAACCAAATGTCCTCCATGTGCGCTGGACTACAACTTCCATTACCCCCCAGCAGGCATGGGAGTTGTAGTCCCAACATACCAGGAGGGCACCAGGTTAGGGAAGAATGATCTAAGTTAACCAAACTTCTGACTTAGTTTAAGGCTGCTTGCTATGTGTTTTCTGTGTATGGGTGGATATTTGAGCTGCTGTGGCTATCACACATCCCTGTGCACACAAGATCTGTGTTCACATCTCCACACACATACACTCCTGGGCCCACATGCATTTAACCCTTGTGAATTTAAAGTTAAAGCTGAATCTCATATCCACGTGCTCATAGAAATAATTTAAATTGAAAGTGCCTCAAAGCAACCCGTATCTATGAATCTTCAGATAAATCCTGGCAGACAAGATTTGTGAAGGGAAAAAAAAGTGCAGCTGCTGTGATAGCAAACAGCTCTGGAAGGTATAAAAGTTTCTTTCACTAAAAATAACTGTACTTGTACCCAGGGAGAAGAGTGAGGGGAGCCAAAGCTGGAAAGAACAAAGCAAACACACCTTCGGAGCTTTAGCTGGGAGTCTGCGTGTGTTTACTGGTGTTTGCGTAATTTTCCCATGCCGTCATGGAGGAAAAAATCAGGCATGATTTTATTTATTTATTTATTTTATTCCATTTATATACCGCCCCATAGCCGAAGCTCTCTGGGCGGTTTACAAAAATTAAAAACATGAAACAATAAAAATACTGATATACACCGATATATACCGATCTCTTATTCAGACGTAGTTATGAAGGATGAAAGCTGCAATTCTGTGTGGGCTTACATCAGAGTAAATCTCACTGAACTCAGTAGGACTTCTATCTGAATAGACATGTATAGGATACTGTTATAATTTACAGTATTTATTAGTTTTTTATTAGTACTAATGGCCTGAATCATGATGCAATGATTAATCAGATTTAAGAGATTGCAATTGCAAGGTATTCTGCAGATCAAGCAAGTTCACAAAAACAATTTGCATTCATGACAAAATTTGCCCAGCTGCAAATTTGGAATGTGGATTGTTAGCAGGCTTACTGGGTGAGCTTAGAAAGGGAGAGGAAGTGTTAAGACATGCATGAAATATCTATTTCTGTAGAAACTGCTGATGAGTTTTTACTCTGGCTCGTACAGCCATGAGGACTACTAACTTGTGTCAAACAAATACAATATAAACCAGCTCAGAAGCCTGGGATTTTTTTCTGGCTGCTGGATTCTGCATTGGACTCCAGAATCCACTTCCAAGGTACAACTGCAGCAATACAGACCCATTTGATGAATCATTATCTGCTTTATGCATTTTATGGTACCCTTATTAGAAGGTTTTTATGGCGCCCATATCAGTTTTGACGTCTGTTTTGCAATTCGTTCATTAGGAAATGGGAACTGAATATTTTATTCATATTGGGATAAAAAAGAACTCTGTGGAGAGAGGATAATGCTTTATTATTTTATCACTTTGGGCACAATCCAACCACAATTGAACACTTTTAAGCCCCATTGATTTCAGTGGGGATATTAAGCGTGTTCTTGAATCTCTTCCACTGAAATTACTGGGACTTAAAGGGGATAAACTTTGGCTAGATGGGGCACTTTGTTTTATGTCTGTAACTGTGTAATTTTTCTTTAAAATAATGGTAACAATGTTTTGTTGTTTTACAAAGATTGGACCTTAGCCATTATTATTTTTTTGGAACAATGATCTGTTCAGATTTCACACTAAATGATCTTTCCCCAACCTGCCGCTGCCTTAAACAAAACCCCATGCTTTCTCTGCTGTGGGGTGGCGGTGGCTAGTCCTAGCACAGAAGGAGGGTGTGGGGTTTCCAGCGGCCATTGGCACGCCAGGCACTCTCCCTGTCCTCTGCCCGGGCAGACAGCAACCAATCAGGAATCACCTCCGCCGCAACTCCAGAGCGAGAATAGACAGCGGGTATGCTGTACTCACCTCGCTCCTGGGGAAAAAGTCAGGATAATTCACAGCTTCACAGGAAAGTCCCACAATGGCTGCGAGGTGGTTGCTGCCTCGATAGTCGATGCAGCAGCACCTTGCAGCCACCACAACGCTTTCAGACATCTAGGCAGCCACCCAAGCTCATGTCATGCTAAAATTATAGTTTAGTATGATATCTGAACGTGGCCAATACCTTTTGCTTAGCATGTTGGTCACTCAGAATTGAGTCACGAATTTTCTTTTGGATCATGGCTTCCCCCCCCCAAGGAAATGAGGGAGATGACCAGTTCCAATGTTCAAGATCCAAATATTATCTTTGAAGCAGCCCAGCTGAAAACTGCCAGTACACTTTGCCTCACAAATATGATCAAGTCATGAAGGAGAGTAAGTGTGTACCGCTCGAAGACAAAGAATGACATTCTTTACCAGTAGTTGGAGTTTTACCACCTACAGACACATTTTCCAAATGACTAACTGCTTAAACATTGGGTTTTGGTCGGCCCTCTCTTTAACCATTAAGGAAAAAGCCGGACAAAACTTAATGCTTAAGCAATTGATTGCAGGCACTTAAGAAGCCCCTCCCCGAGCCCCAGTCAAAGTGGTAGTGTAATTTGAAATAGTTGCAAACAAGTGAGATTTGAAACAGAATGTTTCAGAGTTTTCCCCTAAGGGGAGGGGACATAGCTCAGTGGTAGAGCACATGCTTTGCATGCAGAAGGTTCCGGGTTCAATCCCCAGCTTCTCCAGGTAGGTCTAGGAAAGAAATCCTGCCCGCAACCTTGGAGAACCGCTGCCAGTTAGCATTGACAATACTGGACTAGACGGACCAATCAGGGACAACATTATGGGTAGGCATGGTTGGGCACATGCCAAGGGGTCACATGGTGGCAGGGGCCCAATGACAAGAACTCCCTGGAGTTGTTGCTCCTCTTCACCACGGCGACCTGCTTGTTCACCTGCCTCTCCGTCTGGCCCAGATAACGGTGATGTTGAGAAGGAGGAGCAGGAGATGCCACGGCCTACTTGCTCACCATCTCTGTGCCTGTCGAGCAAGCAGGAGGTAGCAGTGATGACAAGGAGGAGGAGGAGGAGCAGCAGCTGGTGATAATGGTGGTGAGAAGGTGGACTCACTGAGTGAGGTGGGGGCATTGAGGGGGTCTTGCCCAAAGGGTCTCAAAAACCTGGAGCTGGCACTGGGCCCAGGGATCTGACCTCAGGATAGGGCAGCTTCCTGTGTTCTAGTCAGTCACCCATGCCCTCTTCTATGACACTCCATTCCTTTCCTCTTTCCACCCAGTTTTCTGTCTGCCTGCCAACACTCAGTCCTTATTGGGGATTTCCCCTCACTTAGGGTTTCCCCCCTACAGATTTGTTTGCACCTCTGCAAACCTTGGGATTTCCCAGAACCTGCTCCTTGGGTATAGATGCTGCTGTTTTGGCTACATATGCACTGGCATTCACCTCCGAACATCATCTCTACAAGAATTCGGTTTGGCGCCTGGTTGTCCGATTATGCGCATCTTCTCACAATCGCATTTACGCCTAAATCCTGTAAACGACATGCAGTGAAGCGCATAACCGGCAGTATGAAACACACTTTAAAGTGGCTGAAATGCGGAGAATCGCTTGTTTACACGGTCAAAATGCGCTTTAATGGCCGCGGAGAATTAAAACTCGCTATTTAACACGCATTCGATAATGTGCATAATTGAACATAATTTTTTAATGTGACTTGAAAGAGCTTTAAATCGCTCTTGTAGAGGCACCCATAGAGGGAATGATTGTACCAACAATAAGCTTAAAATATAGCCCAGCAGCTGATATCAGGCCAGAGACTCATAGAATGATTTATAATTTCCCATGGACTTAATCCCAACAAAGTTCTCGATTTAGTGTTGCCAAAGAAGCGTTCTTGAACATCTGTGCCACATTGTTAAACTCTGCTAAAACTGAGAGGAGTTTCAGAAGCACTTGGCATGGATCTAGGGTTCTGCTGTTCAAAGTGAAAACAAAATTAAAATAGAAAAAAAATCAGTAGGCATGGCCAGGTTTTGGGGCATGACTAAAGCAATTCTTTGGACACTGGCCTATGTCTGTATTCTCAGCGGAGCCTCTCGTTCACAGAGCAATTGGGATGAATCAAAATACATGATACAAAATGAGAGAAAGTATCTTCTCCCCAAAGTACCTTGCTTCTCCTGTGGCATTTTATACTCTGGGAAACCTGAGTACATAATACTCCCATCTTGCATCAGCTGTGAATTTACTTATTTATTAAAATATTTCTAGGCTGACTTTTGATTGAATAGATGCTATTTGAGTGGCTTATTGCCTTCATTCAGCAGTCCAGCTGCAAAGAGCTGTATGATGGGGCGTAGGGGACTTTCATTGGTTATCTGTCATTTCTAATCATTTTCCTTGATCATTCCTTGCCATAGTTATTTGTAAAGAGACCCTTCTGTTGACTTTGAAACTTGACCATTTTATTTTAGCATAATGATATTGCTATGTATCTCATTTCTGCATCCGTACAATTTTAACTGTCATATTTCTGCCAGCAGATTTAATTGTAGGGTTGAGAAACCAAAGATTTCAGGAGCCCTACATAAACACACTTATATGCAAATCCTGTCATCCATATCTAATTCTGCTCTTGATTTAAAAAGGTGCTATTTACTCATTCAAATGTGCATTGTAGTGAAAGCAGTAGATGACACCCACATTGGAATGCACATCAAATTGACAGTGTGGTTTCTGATCCTGCAAGTGGATGCGTACCTGGAAGCCTCCTTATGTGCACAGATCTCCCTTGCAGGATCAGAGTGGGCAACTTTTGGAAATACTATAACTGGAAGTGTCACATTCTGCTGTACAATACATCAAACATGCCCTCAAACCTCATTGCTTTCTGTTCGGAACTGCTTGTAAAATTACTCCATTAGGTTAAGAAGCAGTGTCATTAATTCTGACAAACAGTAACAAGGCAAACAGCATCTCAGTTATCTGAATGAACTGAAACAGGAATGTGTACAGTCTGATTTTTTTAAAAATACATTTTTAATGCAGGTAACTCCGGGAATTTTTATATTTGCAGGTATTTTGCTCCCTACAAAAAGAAAAGAAAATGCTTTTATACTTGCAGTCACATTTCTGATTAGATGGCAATTAAAAGAAGTGAAACAAAGCAAATAAGGATGGTCTCTCCCTTTTTGTCTCTTTTTTTCTTAAATGTTTGTGATTCCTAAACATTTACAATAGGCTTGGAAGTTTTCATTTGGGTCTGAACAGCAAGTGGGCAGAGGGCTTTTTCTTTTCTGTTTATATCAAACACAGCAGCTCGAATACTGTTTTGCTGAAGAAACATTCTTAAAGTTCTTTACTTCCATTATGAACAGTAATAATATTCTCAGCAACCAGACTTCTTAAGGTGTGTAATGATCGCAATTTACTTGGCTGCTTCCGGGAGAACTACATGAAGAATCTAGTCAATAAAGAAACCTTTGTCCTCCTGAGCCTTATCAAGAACAAGGCCATGTTCAACTTTGACCTTTGAACTTCTGTTATAATTTTTGTTTGATTCTTCTCAATCACTTTTAGCAGCCTTCCCTGACCTGGTGCACTCCAGATGTGTTCAAGTATAACACCCATTATCCCCAGCCTGCATGGCCCTGCTTCCACCTGCTTATGCTGCTCATAAAGTCTTTCCCCATCCCTCTACCTTCTAGGGATTGCTCGGTGACCCAGACAGATGGTTCTGCAGCCGCTACATCTAGCCTGACCCTCAACTTCAAATCCTGCAAGGGGTGTGTGTGTGTGTTTTAAGTATGTTACAGGCGCTTCAAACAGATTCTGGTTTCCATAACGGGGAGCTGAGAGAAGAAGACAGTTTGCCATATAGTGCAGGGGTGCAAAACGTTTTTTGGCCCAAGGGCCACATTCTCTTTTAGAAGGCTGATCATATGAAAAGGAGGACAGGGCTCATATAACTTTAACAATTGTAGAGAAAAGGGAATTTCAGCTAGTGCCACTTGTATGCAGTTAGTTCCTGGTGAAATTCCCTCTTCATCACAGCTGTTAAAGTTGCAGGGGCCCTGCCTTCTTTTGTATATGGTCACTCTAGTATAGTGCCTGCAACTTTAACTGTTGTGATGAAGAGGGAATTTCACCAGGAATTAATTGCATACAAATGACACTGGCTGAAATTCCCTTTTCTCTATAACTGTTAAAGTTACATGAGCCCTGTCCTCCTTTTCATATGGTCAGCCTATCTTTTAGGGAACCTATTGGAGGCCACATGCCATAGTTGAGTATTCCTCCCTCACAAGAAATGGGTGGAGTGAAAGTGGATAAGGCCACTCTTACATTCACTCACTGGCCCTGTTCAGACAACATGCTAAAACCATGATGGTTAAGCATTTTAAGCTAAATATTATGGTTTAGCTTGTCACGTGAACCGTGTCTTAGTGTGTCGTGTGAACCATTCCTAACCATGGTGGCTACATAACCACAGTTTAAACATGCTCAGTAATCACTTGCTGCAAAAGGGTTAGCCAGGCTGACCATATGAAAAGGAGGACAGGGCTCATGTAACTTTAACAGTTGTAGAGAAAAGGGAATTTCAGCCAGTGTCTTTGGATGCAATTAGTTCCTGGTGAAATTCCCCCTTCATCACAACAGTTAACGTTGCAGGCACTATACTAGAGTGACCATATACAAAAGAAGGCAGGGCCCCTGCAACGTTAACTGTTGTGATGAAGAGGGAATTTCACCAGGAACTAATTGCATACAAATGACACTGGCTGAAATTCCCTTTTCTCTATAACTGTTAAAGTTACATGAGCCCTGACTTGGATTTTATCTGGTCACCCTACTCTAGATGGCCCTGGCCCTGACCACTTTCCCTCACCTGCCAATTATTTCGTGGTTTCCCAGCTTTGGTGCCTTCCCCCCCCCCATTCTAACAGGTTAGAATGTCTCTCCTGAAACTTAATTACTAGCAGCAAGAGCTTTAAGCTAAAATAGCCAGCCCCTTTTGCCCCACTCACTGTTAGAAAGCGGCCCTGAAAGTGTCTCTGAAATGGAATTCGGCCCGCAGGTTTCACAGGGTTTTAGACAGGAATCACACCTAGTTCTACCTGGAGATGCTGGGAATCAAGCCTGGGACCCTGTGTGTCAAGGGTGACCATACGGAAAGGAGGACAGGGCTCCTACGTCTTTAATAGTTGAATAGAAAAGGGAATTTCAGCAGGTGTCATTTGTATGCATGCAGCACTTGGTGAAATTCCCTCTTCATCACAACAGTTAAAGCTGCAGGAGCCCTGCCGTCCTGACCAGATACAAAGTAGGGCAGAGCTCCTGCAGCTTTACCTGATGTGATGAAGAGGGTATTTCACCAAGTGCTGCATGCATACAAATGACACCAGCTGAAATCCCTTTTCTAAACAACTGTTAAAGATACAGGAGCCCTGTCCTCCTTTCCATATGGTCACTTACAAGGCCTTTAGCCTGTTAGTGGGCCTGTTGGGTTGGGTGCTGTTTTTAATATATATTTTTCTGAAATACTTACATTTTTATTGTATTTTAATGTATGGTTTTATTGTTTTAATCCATTTAATTGTTTCTTTAAGCTGCCTTGAGTGCCATTTTTTGATAGAAAGGTGGGGTAAATGAAACAAAGAATACAACAAACAAATAAACCAAACTAGGGACAAAGTGAGTAAGTAAGCAAAGGTCAAAAGAACAGTATTACCAGTCAAGAACAAGGGCAGTTCAAAATCAGGGCTAGTTCAGACAATACACTAAGCCATGGTTAAGCCACTCACCCTATTGCAGCAAATTGTTAATGTGTGTGTTTAAACCGTGGTTATGTAGCTACCATGGTTAGGAATAGTTCACACGACACACTAAGGCATGGTTCACATGACACTCTAAGCCGTAATGTTTAGCTCAAAATGTTTAACCACCGTGGCAGTGCTAAACTCTTCTCCTGCCCTCTGATTCTCTCCTGCCAATGCCACCTAGGCTATTTCAGACCTCTGTCCCCCTAGCCAGCCCATGAAACGAGATGTAAGCTCAGCTTTAGGAAAAAATGGCCTAGGGGATCATTTTCTTTTGCCTTCTTTTGTATATAGTCACTCTAGTATAGTGCCTGCAACTTTAACTGTTGTGATTAAGAGGGAATTTCACCAGGGATTAATTGCATACAAATGACACTGGCTGAAATTCCCTTTTCTCTACAACTGTTAGAGTTACATGGGCCCTGTCCTCCTTTTCATATGGTCAGCCTAACTTACACAGAAGTAAATAAAAGAGCAAGGACTGGCTGCATATTTAACATAGCATTTAATTTAGGGATGCCAAGGGAAGACAGTAGATATCACATGGCATGGACACTTCACAAGTACAGGGTTAAACTTTTCTGGTGCATCACTCCAGCTGAACAACCAACATTTCGGCATGGAATGTATGTAAAGAATGCTATAGGACACTAACCCCCTGGGCTAACAGCCCCATCAGCGTTTGTGCTGATATCCCTGCCTCTGTTCCCCTCCATCTAAATTCTCCAAAGTCTCACCTGCTACCTGGTTTATTACCTGTCACAGAGGTGATCAGCCATCTGGAGTGTCTGATGCTAAGTTCTGATGTATTTAGCAATATCGTTTGAAGACACATTGCAAGAATTTGTTTGCCGTTTAAGATGCAGCTGAGGAATTATCCAAGATCTTCCATGCTGACACATCTCACCCTCTACTCTAATAGGGGCAGGCAGACTTCAAGCTTTCAGGATCTACTTCATTTCTTACTTTGTACATTGTCCAGTCAGGTGCAAAATAGCAGCTTGGTGGAAGAGCCTGGGTGCCTCTACAAGAGCGATTTAAAGCTCTTTCAAAGCGCATTAAAAATTTTACCTCTACAAGGAGTGCAAATCGGGGGTCGAGGCGCTTTTTATCTCCGATTATTCGCACTTTCGAATGCGCGTTAAATAGCGAGTTTTAATTTGCCGCGGGAGTTGAAGCGCATTTTGGCCATGTAAACATGCTTTAAAGCGCGTTTCATATATCCCGTAATGCGCTTCATCGCCTCTCGTGTGTAGTTATTAGATGTAAATGCGCTTCCACGAAGATGCACATAATCGGGCAACCAGGTGCCAAACCGAATTCTTCTAGAGGGGACTCCTGATGCAAAATGGAAGCTCAAGGAGTGAAGTGAATGACTGGGATGACTTGTATGATGCAAGAATAACATCTGGATGATGCCAATACCTCCTTCCGTATCTTCCAAAATGTACAAGAAATCAGAAAAAAATTGCAAACTTGAAGATGGGGCCCTTGGAGCCACTCCGAGCATTTTTGTTGCATTGCCTCTTACCTTTGTTTTTTGTTTAATTAAAAATTTACAAGATTAGGTGATGTGACTCACCCTTTCTGTAGTGGGTATGAAGCTCACTTTTGAACGATATAGCCACCACATTAAAAACAAAACAAAAAAAAATCACCATTGCCTTCACTCCTGTGAATTTTGAGAAGTTTTCAACGACACATCTCAAGTCACTTTTTGATCTTGTTTTAGGACAGTTAAATCTTCATGGTCTTTGATAAAACTTGCAAGTGAATCTGCTGCCAAACAATGGTGCCAACACTGTATTATTTCTGGCACCAGGTTAAAAAAGTTTTATTTGCGCAAGTGTTTAAACACACATATTTTTAAATGTAAATCTGTATTTTTTTAAAGCCATTTTCTGTTTAGATTTTGGGTTTGTTTTATTGTGTTGAATGTTTAGTTTTTATGCGCACCACCCTGAAACCCTCTTTCAGATGAAGGCACAGTATACACATTTAAAATAAATAAATGGATTAATACATTTGGGCACAGCAGGATTAAATTAGGATTGATGCCCTATTTTCAGAATCCCGCTCAACCTTTTGTGATAGTCTCTTCATAGCTGTTTTAGCTTTTTAGCGTGGCCTGATATAGAACAGGGGCCTTGTTTAAGTGACTATTGGAGTCCCAATATATCAAATTCACATCACCTGTACCTTTTTGGTACATTATTACTACATACAGGCTTCTAGGGCTCCAGTCTTAGAAATGCTTT
This sequence comes from Anniella stebbinsi, assembly GCA_029215795.1. NCBI lineage: Eukaryota > Metazoa > Chordata > Lepidosauria > Squamata > Anniellidae > Anniella > Anniella stebbinsi. The sequence goes on from JARDYH010000001.1 coordinate 50,409,129, forward strand.
TCCATTAGCAGTATTTGCTTCAGATTTTGGCAGATCCTGCTTGTTTATTTATTTATTTATTGCATTTATATCCCGCCTTTTTTTTTCTTTCAATGAACCCAAGGTGGCATACATAACCTTCTTCCTCTCCATTTTTCCCCTCATAACAACAAGAACCCTATGAGGTAGATTGGGCTGAGAGTCAACCAGTAAACTTCAGGGTTGAGTAGGGACTAGAGCCCAGATTTCCCAACTCCCAGGCCAACAATCTAACCACTACACCACACTGGCTCTCTGAGTAGTCCCATTTCCTTGCCACTTAGAGCTTTATCAGATGTGGAGAAATCACAGTTCTCCACCCCCGGTTCTGTCACACAATACTTCCTATTTCTCAACTGATAAGAAAGAGGAAGTAAACATTGACCACATGGCTCATTCAGTGGGCGTTTTTATTGCGCCGCTTCTCCTGCACACAGCAGGAGATTGTGGCAAGTCCCATTTTTAAAAATAAATCGGACTTACTGGGGTCTTTTATTGTCATGGGAAGAAGGCCAGAACGAGCGGGAGATGCATGGGAGGCGGATGGCGCCGTGAATAGGGCCTGTGAAAATCCATGGGCGCTCAGTAATGAGAGTGCTATAAAACGCTTGTTCCATTTACCTTTGTGCTCTTCCTTTTGGTCAAATCTACCTAGCAGCAAGTGAAGGCTGCTGTTGCATCTCCATGCTCTTGTCATTGTTCACACCCTTGGAGAGGGCAGGTGAATGGGCAGAAGGAGGAAAAAGGAAGGTCTAGGGAGTTTTTGCGGGTTAATAGTGATTCCCTGCTGGGTTGGGAGTCTTGGTAGGTGCCCAACAATGCTGATCCCTCATGTTGGCTCTGCCTACTGGGATTCTGAGAAACTATAACAGCAAGAGTGTCCACATGGGCTCTTTTACAGAGGACTGTGCTCTATTTGAAGTATCCCTTATTTTAAGGGCTCTGCAGCCAATTCCAATTTAAAGGTAAAGACCCGTAAGAACTGCTTCCCATCAACAGTTAGCAGCTGGTCAGCACATTGTACAGGCAAGCAGGCACACACACCGGTCACCTGGTCAGGTCACTGGTCCCAGTCTTCCGCATTATGATGAGATGTACTGTTTTTCTGTTTAAATCATAACTATTTCTAAATTTGCATCTCTCCCTCTATGAATTTGCACATGCAAATTGTATGCAAACCTCTGTCCTCTTTTGTGGTGATGCATTTCCTGTTTTTGGCGGTTCATAAGTGGCTACCCTACTTTGCGAATAAGTTTTTTTTGTTTAAGTTCCTAGTCCATAACGTATTTTACTAGTCTCCCCATTAGGTGGCCATGTATTCTGCTTTACAGAAGACTATCTTCTATTTGAAGGGTGCACAGTCCAAGTCCAGTTTTAAAAACAAAGACTCCAATGAGAGGAGAGCAGCAGGGGCCTTGAAATTGTCCATCAGCAGTTAGCATTGGGGGGGGGGGGAGTCTTGACAACGATGCTTGGCTGTTCGTTTCCTCAAAACCCCGCAGCATCTCAACTGCGGGGTGGAAGCAGCAAATCTCCACAACAGGCTTTGTGGTTGTAAAAGCTGCAGCGCCAGCAGTCCATTCAGCTCATTGTGACCACCCCCTGCCTGCGTTCCCGCATGTCCCCCGACCCACCTTGGGCCTCGATCCACCCCTGGAACGCCCCAGCCTCAATCTGAAGTGAGGTCACCACCAACAGGCGGAGCAAAGAAGGGAGTGACCTCAGAGTAAAGGAAAAAGTCGCGCTAAGTCAACAACTTTAAAAAAGCGTAGTTTTGGAGGAAAAGCCCGTAGTTTTTTTATTATTATTATTATTATTATTATTATTATATAATTTTTATTGATTTTTCAACAAACCAAACAACATACACATAATACATAAACAAACTAACTCCCTCGACTTCCCCCGTGCACCCCTCCCCCCCGAGACCTACTCACATTCATCCATCATCCTTCCAAAATTTTAATGATTCTTTTGAAGGCGATTGTCCCTTTCCCGATCTTAAAACCTATTCCAAAAAGGGATTCCATATATCTCCAAAATCACTCTTACTGGACATTCCCCTCATTATTTTCATTTTACATGTCAACATGTCATTCAATGCAATATCCCAAATTTCTTTATACCAATCTTCTATTTTATAACTTTGTTGCCCTTTCCAATTTTTAGCAACCATTAATCTAACGGGTGCCAGGAGGTTGTTTACCAATTCTCTGTTAATTATATGCTTATTCCTACTATCCCAAATTGCTAGTAGAGCTAACTTCGGGTTTAATTCCAATTTACTTCCAATTATATCACTTATTTCTTTAAAAACCCTTTCCCAAAATTTTTGTACCTGTTCACAGCTCCACCACATATGAAAATAGGTCCCAACCTCCTGACATCCCCTCCAACAGTTCTTGGACACTTTTTTATCAATCTGGTGAAATCTTACAGGTGTTAGATACCATCTCCAAACTATCTTATAATAGTTCTCCTTAATTCTAATCGACAATAATTTCAACATTCTTCCATTCCATATCCTCCCCCAATTATCTTCATTGATTTTTCCCTTAGATCTTCTTCCCATACCTCTTTTATAACCTTAAGTGAGTCCTGAAATTCCTCCTCTATTAATATTCTATATATCTCGCTAGTGAGTCCTTTCTTGGCTCTAGCTTCATCTTTTTTTTCTATTTGTTCAATTAAATCTTCAAATCTGGTATTGTTTCTACATTTCTTATTTTTCATCCTCCATTCCTCTGTCCATTTTACCAGTTGCAGACACTTGAACCACGCTATCTTTTGTCCTTTAAACAAATCTTTAATATGCTCACTACCCTTCATCTTTCCCATCCAATTCCTTAGTTTAAGAATATCTTGTTCTTTCAGTCTCGCTTCTATCTCTAATTTTAATGCTCTTGGGAAGTTTCCCACTACTACCACTGGGGCAAGCGGAGAATCCCCTGGTATCAACTTCCCCCTATACTTCTCCCATATCGATATTATATTTTCCAATAATGGGTTGTCCAGTACCTTCCATTCTTTCTTCTGCATTTTAGTAAAAAATATATTCCGCAATTTACATTCAGCCTCTACTGTTTGCGATTCCAACCATTCCAAATCTTGCTCCCCTAAAATAGCATAAATAACATACCTTAACTGATTAGCTATATAATAATTCTTAATATTAGGAAGTCCCAAACCTCCTTTCTTTTGAGTCTTATACCATAACCCCTTATTTATCCTAGCTCTTCTATCCCCGTTACAATATGCATTAATCATATTTTGCCAATTTTTAAGCTCAGCTTCTGAAATTCTAATAGGTAGCATTCTAAACAAAAAATTAACCTTAGGTAATATCTTCATTTTAATAACCGCTATTCTACCAAACCAAGAATGTTTTAATTTTCTATAATTCTGTAATTTCTCCCCTACCTCTTTTCTTAAGCTTACAAAATTAAGTTCCTCTATTCTTTCTAATTCTTTATCTATATTAACTCCTAAATATCTTATTATATTTTTATGTCTTAATCCTAACTTAGCTTTACATTTCTCCATCTCTTCCCTGTTATAGTTATACAGCATCATTTCTGACTTCCCCCAGTTAACTTGTAATCCTGTAATTTCCCCAAATTCTCTCAAATGTTTCTGAATCGTCTCCCCACTTTCTAGGGGATCTTCTATTGTCAGTAACGTATCATCCGCAAACATATTTACTTTAATCTTATATTTTCTTCCTATCCCCTTCAATCTTTCATCTTCTCTAATTACATTTGCTAAAATTTCTATAACTATTGCAAATAAAATCGGTGAAAGTGGACATCCTTGCCTTGTTCCTCGAGCTAGTATTATTTGTTGCGTTAACCCATCATTAACCATTATTTCCGCTTTATTATTTTTATACATCTGATTAATCACTCCCATAAATTTATGTCCAAACCCAAATGTTTTTAATATTATTTTTAACGCTGGCCATTCCACGCAATCAAAGGCTTTAAAAATATCTAAAGCTAATAACCCTGCTTTTAAATTTCTTTTTTTTATAATATTTATTATATCCATAACTCTCCCAATTAAGTTCGGCATTTTCCTACCTAAAATAAATCCGCATTGATCATTTTTAATATATTTAAAAATAAATGTACCCAATCTTTTAGCCATAATTGCTGAAAATATTTTTGCATCCTGATTTATTAAAGATATTGGTCTATATGAGGCTGGATCTGTCAAGTCCTTGCCTGGCTTCTGTATTAAAACAACCAGGGACTGGTCCCACGATGGCGGGGTCATTCCTCCTTCTATTATATTATTAAATAATTTTTTTAATCTAGGTATTAAAATATCTTTAAATATTTTATAAAATTCCGGCCCCAAACCATCCATCCCCGGAGACTTACCTCCTTTTAGTTTTCCGATAATTCCCTCAATTTCTTTGTCAGTAACCAAGGCTTCCATACACTCCCTATCTTGATCATCCAGTCTTATTTTCCAATTCCTTTCTACATATTCCCGAATCTTTTCTTGTGAAAGCGCCTCTGATGTATATAAATCTTTATAAAATTCCTGAAAAATACTTAATTTATCTTTCATTACATTGCATCTATTCCCTAACTTATCTCTTATTGTCCCTATCATATTCTTAGCCTTCTCTGACTGCGTGGATCTAGCCAGCAACCTGGAATTTCTATTACTATATTCAAAAAAGTCTCTCTTTAAATATAATAAATTCTTTTGAACCTGTTCTATTTCTTCTTTCTCCAATTCCTTTTTTTTTTGCCTGAATTAGGGCATATAACCGCTTATCTTTTGACTGTCTCAGTCTCTCCTCTAAACTCCTTATCTCTTCTTCAGCCTTTTTATTAAGTACTTCCTGTTGCTTTTTAAGTGTGGACATTTCCCTGATACAGATCCCTCTTATTACTGCTTTCATCGTATCCCATAACAAACCTTGCGAGTTAACTCCTTTTTCATTTATCTGCCATATTTCCTGCACTTCCTTTTTTAATTTTCCCACTATGTTTTTATTTTTAAAAATTCTTCCGTCCAGTCTCCATCTCTTTGCTTGTTTATAATCCTTCTTTATCTTGATATCCATCATCATTAGTGCATGATCTGTAATCTTAATTACTCCAATATCGCAATCTATTAATTTAGGTACCATATTCTTTGATATAAAAATATAATCAATCCTTGAGTAGCTCTTAAATCTAGGTGAGTAAAAAGTATATTTTCTTTCTTGCCCTTTTATAACTCTCCATACATCCATTAATTCTTTCCTCTCCATTAATTTTGCTAATTCTGTCTTACCCTCTCCTCTACTACCTCTTATTATATTATCCCTGTCTTTCCCTTTATCTAGTACCATATTAAAATCTCCTGCCATCACGATATTCTTTTTCCCTAGATCTCCCACCATATTAAATACTTCTTTAAAAAAATCAATTTGTTTCCCATTTGGAGCATAGACATTTATCAGCACAAATTCTTCCTCTTCCAACGTACAGTAAATTATAAGGATCCTTCCATTCTTATCTTTCTTTATACTTTGAATATTAATACCACATTTCTTCGATATTATTATTGCCACACCTCTCGCTTTAGAAGTACCAAATGACTTTTCATACACTCCAACTTCCCTCATTCGTAACTCATTAGCCCCCTCCTTTATCTGATGAGTTTCCTGCAAAAAAATTATATCTATTTTTTTTCTTTTCAACAATGTTTCAATTCTTCGTCTTTTAACCACCGTTCCTAGCCCCTTAACATTTAAAGTTGCACATCTTAATTTATTCTCCATTTCTTACTTTCAACCACATCATTAAATTGGTCTCGGTCAGTGAAACCCCCCCTCCCACCCTTCCCCCCCCACCCCCCCATTTTTACCCCCCTCCTCACCAGCCATCTGGGCACTGGTCCCAATTATTTTAGAACTCTTCAGGGGGGGGGAACACGGCCTGACCCACAGAGCAAAGTCCGATCCTCCCCTCCATTTTTTGCCTTTCCCCACTAATCCCTTATCATTGACTGGAACCTCCAACCGCTCCTTCTGCTTGGTCTCCGGAACCTCCAACTGCTCCTTCCACTTGGACTGTTTCTCCCACATCATTGGCATCGATTATGCCCAACTTCTCCAGCAGCTCGATTCCCTGCTCGCACGATGTTATTCTTTCTTGCTTCCCTTGCCAGAAGAATCTCAGAAATACTGGATATCCCCAATTGTAGGTTATCGATTTCTTCCTCAATGCTGCTGTACAAATTTTAACGCTCTTCCTCCACTGGATGGTCTGGGCCGATAAATCCTGATAGATTTCTATTGCTGTTGCTTGAATCTTTGGTTGAGCTTGTCGTCTGATTGCCTGCATAAATTTTTCTTTTTTATAATAATTTGCGAATTTAACAATTATGTCCCTTGGAAGCACTCCTTTACGTTTTGAACCAACTCTATGGACCCGTTCAAGATCAGCTTCAGCCCAAGCCTCGTCTGGAAGTTGTACTCTTATCCATGTCAAGATAGTATCTCTCAAATCTTTTAAAGTCTCTCCTTCTTGTTCTGGATATTTCTGAATACGAATGTTTACCCGTCTGTCCCGATCCTCCATAGCGATAAGGCATAGTTCATGTTGCGATAGCTGGTCTTCCTGTTTCTTACAAACTCCCGCCAAAACTCTTGTATCTGCCTGGAGCACTCCAACATCTTTCACCACTTGCTTTAATTCCGTCATAAGTTCAGTCTGGGTATCTGAAATGCGCTTCGCCAAACGTTCTTCTAAGCCAATAAGCATTTTTTTTATATCCTGCTTTAATTCATCAATTGGGTCTGGCTGCCCTCCTCTGGCTGTCTTTGGAATTGCAGCTGGCTCTGAAATTTGCGACACAGAGCCCTTCACAGGGGATTTCTTCTGCTTATCTGGCATATCTTGATTCACACGAGTCAATCGAAGCCACGTTCGATCTGATCCTCGCTCTTTTGAGGGTCTTACCCAGGCGGGGGTGGGAATAGAGGGCTTCTGCCGTCTCTGCTTCTTGCTCATAAATTTCCCTCCTCCCCCTTTCGCCTGGAAATCCTTTACACGAGTCTCTGCCTTGCAGCCAAGACTTCAAATTTACTGGGAGTTAACTTTATTTCTTCTCAAACTCCCTCTAGGTATACTATTAATCAGGCCAGCTGCCTATTATAGTCTATAAATCAGTCCAGTGATGGCGTCTCTCTTCTCCGTTCTCTTTTACATCCAGGAGAAACAGCCAGCAGCCAACAATTCCTTACAAATCCCCTTTCAATAATTGTTCACTTCCCGTTAATATAAAATGCCTTTTAATGCTATAAGTCACTCAAGTTGAATTATATCTTCAATTATAAGTCCATAAAGTACCTCATTAATGGCGGCTCTCCTCCTCTCCTCCTTCTTTTCTTCCAAGAAATTTGGTTTCACTTTTAAGCCAAGTCACGCAGGCAGTCTCTGGCGAGCTCTCACCCGTTCCAGCTCACCACAATGATTAATTACTTCCAGTCAAATTATCAAGCCATTTATCACTCTTCTCAATAAGGAATTAGTGCTTAATTCAAAGCTTTTTTAGGGAGCTCAGAAGATCTGCGACCTTACTCCAACTCAATCATAGCCACGCCCCCCGGAAAAGCCCGTAGTGGCTGCGTCATATAAACAATGCAGTGTCAACTTGCAGCCACCATGGGCTGGACAAGGCATATAGACAAGGACCTGGACAGCAGGTTAAGCAGGCACTCAGGTCACCTGGTCACAGTCTTCCCCACTATGGTGAGGTGTATGGTATTTCTATTTAAATTATAGTCATTTCTATATTTACATCTATACATACAAATTAACATATGCAAATGTTATGCAAATCACTGACCTCCTTGTTTGTGATTCATTTGCTCTTCTTCTTTCTTGACAATGCGTAATGCAGCAAACAAAACATGATTCTCAAAAAGACACTTTCAAACCACAAAACAGAGGAACCATAGCATTAAATCAATACAAAAACCACAAAGCAGAGGAATAGTAATAATAATGAGCTAAAACAGTGCTAAAACACCACCTCATACATTTAAAAGCCTGTGAATATATCAAAGTTCTTTGGATAGTGCTGGAACCTAGCTCTGGGATTTTATTATTATTGCTGTTATTGTGACAGGTGCTTCATATAAATATTTTGCCTGAAGGGTTTGAGGGCATCAACCTGAGTAGAACAATGGTAACCTTAAAGAAGAAGGAATGCGTGGCTCTAAGGAAACTCCTCTACACAAACTGGTTTGGCTCTCCCACCTCAATCTCTGAGAGCAATATGGCTCTGAGAAAGGAATTTCCCCTGTTACTTTAACAGATAATCTTGGCTACTGTTTGCCTTCCTTATTAGCAATTTGGCCTTCAGTGTAGTCAAATTGTGCAGTTCAGTTCCTTGCCAAGTGAAGAGCTTTTCTGGGGGGAGGGGTTTTTTACCCGTGTATTTGTTTTGTTTTTCTAAATGTGTTACTGTGTTTTTAAATCTTTACAGTGCTGCTGGCTTTTACTCTGTTTCCTCCGCCCGGAGAGCTTTGGCTATTAGACAGAATAGAAATGTCATAAATCCAATAAAATACATAAAATCAACTCCAAAACCTGAGAGCCTTGCTGCAGAAGGCTTTTATTGTGTGCTCACTCACAGTAATTAGTAGGTCCTTTACACAATTTCCATTACCACAAATAATACTAGGCTTTCCTCATTAGAAACAAACACGCTGTCAAAATGATTGCAAAGCATGGGAGAGGCCCTGGAGGATGACGATGTCATGTAAAGGACCCGCAAACTACTGGAGGCAAGGAATCACGAGCTCACAAGAAAAGCCTTGTGTAGAAAGGCTCTTAGTTTCAGTAAAAGGTGCTCTATTTTGGAGTGAGTAAAGCAAACTGTCAGACTGCCCCAGCACACTTTTGGTTAAAAAAAGGCTTTTAAAAAAGGCTTAAAGCAAATTTCTGACTTGCTGCTCTTGCACATTTCCTGCTTACATTTTTTTAAAGGTGCACATGCGGGCGAATGGCCTCACCTGGATGCATACCTACATAGGAAGACAGAAGTGGGAGGTGATGGGGTGGCGGTGGGGACTACAGGCAGATACTGCTCCATTCGTGACTTGCTCCGTCCACAGTTGTGGATGGGAGTTTGCTTGGCATGGTGGGATAAAATAGCGCAAAACATCAGGATGCCTTCCACACTGTAAATGGTACCTTGAAATTCTGTGATTTTTTTTTAAAAAAACCAAAACAATGACCTGCACTCGAAAGCACCTGGAGATCTGTCTGGAAGCACCCAGAGATTATCCCAATGAGGCAGTGCCAGCTTCAATGGGGCACTGCCTCATTGAAGTTCAATGGGGCCCCTTCATTCGGTCAGCCTATTCCCTCACTGCCACGAGCCTCTCCTGCCCCTCTTCCTCATTCTGCTTGCTTGTCAAAACAGAGCGAACAAGCCGGAATCAGCGGCAACAACCATGACTCCTTACCACCACTTCTGCTGTCTTGCTTTCTTCCTTCTTTGTTTGCTCACCGCTCTGGGTGAACAAGCCAGTTGCAATGGTAAAATGCAGGACCAGCTCAAGGCGGCTTTTGTCAATGGGCCCCCTAGATAAGGTATGGGTCCTCAACAAGTTCCCAGTCATGCCAATCCTGCCCTGCAATGAAGAATCAGCTAGTACCTTTCACTATGAATCAGGCTGTGACCTATCCCCCAGTCACCCTGAAATGTTCATGTGGATCAGTCTGCATAATACACCTTACACTTGATGGCTGATATACAACAATGCCCTCATCTGGACAGAGACAGACTAGCTACAGTTATCCATGCTCTGAAAACCTATTGGCTGGATTACTGCAATGTGTTATCCATGGGGCTGCTTCTGAAAACAGCCCAGAAGTTTCAGTTTTGTTAAAAAAACAGGGCAGCGAGATTGTTAATGGGGACTGTCCAGCATGATTATATTATGCCAGTACTTTTCCAGCAGCACTAACTGCTAGTCTATTTCTGGGGCCGGTTCAAAGTGCTGACATTAACATTCAAAGCCCTAAACAGCTTGGGGCCAGGTTATCTGAAGGATCGTCTCCTCCTGTTTGTACCTGCCCAGATCCTAAGATTACCTTCAGTAGTCCGTCTCTGGGAGACCCTGCCAAAGGAAGTGAGGCCATTAGCAACCAGGACGAGGGCCTTTTTTGCTGTGGCACCCTGGTTGTAGAATGAGCTTCCTAGAGAGGCTCACTTGGCACCTACATTATGCTCTTTCCTGTGTTAGGTGAAGTCCTTTTTATTTTCTCAGGCTTTTTAGCATTTTAGTCTTTTAGCTCTGTCGTTTTAAATCTGCTATTGTGTTTAAAATGTCTGGATTGCTGCTAGATTTTATTCTAGTTGTACTTATATACTGCAGTCTTAAGCGTTTATATTTTATATAGTATTTTATGCTGATTATTGTGGTTTCAATTTTTGTGAAGCACCCAGAGAACTTTGGCTTTTGGGTGGTATAGACATGTAATAAAGAAATAAATAAACAAATAAAATTGCTAAAGCAACTTGCTATTTTATTTTTGCCTTCAGGAGAATATACTCCATTCTATGTGTTGTTTCGAAAGGGCAGCTCTTTGCTGCCAATGTTCCAGAATCAGGCCTGATTGCATTTCAGTTCATCGTTGACTATATAATCCTCTTGATCACAGGTACACAATTTGTGGAATGCGTTTGCGGTCTGTTGATGGAGCAGCCGAGAATGGTCTGGTAAATACACAATAATAGAACAGCTGCGGCAGAGAAATATAAATGCAGCAAAAGAGCTAATGCTGTGTGTTTCAGCTGAAAGCGAAAAGGAGGGTGGTCATTTTTGCACTGCTAAAAAAGCAGAAATGCATCGCCCAAAAAGAGGACACCGACCTGCATGTGCGAATGATCTATATGAACATGAATGTACATGTATATGTATTTATATGTGTAGAGGCAAAATGAGAAATAATGGCTATAATTTAAATAGCAACATTGTGTTTTAGATCTTTACACTGCTGCTGGTTTTTACTCTGGTGTTATTCCGTTATTTTAAACTTTTAAAGGCTTTTATATTCTGTTTCATTACGTTGTATTTTATGGATTTAAGCGCTGTGAACCACCCAGGGGGCTTTGGCCAGTGGGAGGTACAGAAATGTATTAAATAAATAAATCTCACCATAGTGAGGAAGGCTATGGCCAAGTGACCACTTGTGTGCCTGCTCAGCCTGTTCTCTAATCTTATTTCGTGGGCAACGTCAGGGCTTCTGCTCTCCCTTCTCATAATTCTTTATCTTTAAAAGCCATTCAAATAGATGATCCCTTCGTCTAGCACACTGTCCTCTGAAAAGCAGAGCATACGTCCCCCCTTGTGAAAACTGCTATTTTAATACATTATTTTCCATTTTATTTTATATAGGTGAGCCACAAAAACCACTCCTTCCAGAAGGAAGGCTTATTGCAGAGCAGGGGTGGGGAATCTGTGGTTTAAGGACTACAGCTCCCATAATCCCTGATCCACAAGCCACGGATGTTGTTGTCCAATACCTCTGAAGGGCACCAGGTTGGGGAAGACTGGTTTCTACCATGCCTCTCCCTTTTCTCAACTCTTTCACAGACACAGTGCTGAGTCATGAGTAGAGGCATGGAGAGGAGCAAAGCCATTGGATGCTTCCAAGTGAGGAGTGAGAGACTCAGCTTTCAGAGAATGGTTTACTGTGTAGCAGCACAACCACCATAGTATTACAGAGGAATGAGAAGATATACTTGATCTCTATAAGGAGTGCCAAATCTGCCTATATGCTGCATCACATGTGTATAGGGCTGGATTTAGGGGCAGGTGACCATATAAGGGGCCATCTACTCTACTATTTACTCAACAGCTGAAACTCACGGCTTCTCTAAACATGACCAACCACTCACAGAAGTTTGCGGGTCGATTTCATGACAGTCAAGGAACACAGTGTCTCCCGCTGAGGAAGGATTTTCCTTGCTATGGGAGGGAGATGAGAGTAAAATGCCTCCCTGCAACAAATGGGGACACCCCACCAGGCGCACCCCTTTAAGTTCAATGGGGCTTACTCCCAAGTAAGTGTGCCGTGGGAATGTAAAGCGTTCTATAAGACCACAAGAACATGTGCTAGGTTTAAATCCCATGGGATTCTTTTTTAACTTTTTTCTTTGTTCTGTTGATTTGTGCAAGTAGTTCCCCATGTGTCTACTCAGAAGTAAGTCCCATTGTGTTCAATGGGGATTACTCCCAAGTAAATGTGCCGAGGTTTGCAGACTTAAACCAGACGAAAACAAGATCCCCCCCCCCCCCGCATTCATTTGTACACATGGAAGGGAGGGAAGGAGAGTCTGCCGTTTAAAGGAGCCCGGGAACAAGCAGGATCATGTGCCTTGTTACCCCTCTCCTCCTGTATAATGCAGCCCATATCAATCGTGCCAAAAAACCAGGAAGCACAACAGACCCAGGTAAACAATGCAATTTAGAGACACTCTCAGTGCAACAAACATTCCAGTATCACTGATTTACATTGGCTAGCATTGCGTTAATATTCTTTTCTTCACAGGAAAATGTACAAAGGCGCACTTGACTATTTCTCTCCGGTGAAACCGAGGGGTGGGGAGCGGGAATGCCAAAGGGGCGCCTCCTGCTCTTGCCCCCGCGCGCGTTGCATGGGGCGCGAGCACTCGGGGACGGAGGTGGCGGCGGCGGGCTCTCTGTGATCCCCGGCACCCGCGGCGGGGGGCCCAGCGAGAGGAGGAGGAGGAAGAAGAGGGGGTAAAGGAAGGCGAGAAGGAGGAGCGCTCGCCTGCTGCTCACAGCCTGCCAGAGGGAAGGGGAGCACCTTTTGAAGGGTTCTTGGAGGTTATCTTAGGGTGACCAGATAAAATCCAGGTCAGGGCTCATGTAACTTTAACAGTTGTAGAGAAAAGGGAAGTTCAGCCAGTGTCATTTGTATGCAATTAGTTCCTGGTGAAATTCCCTCTTCATCACAACAATTAAAGTTGCAGGGACCCTGCCTTCTTTTGTATATGGTCACTCTAGTATAGTGCATGCACCTTTAACTGTTGTGATGAAGAGGGAATATCACCAGGAACTAACTGCATACAAATGACTCTGGCTGAAATTCCCTTTTCTTTACAACTGTTAAAGTTACATGAGCCCTGACCTGGATTTTATCTGGTCACCCTAGGTTATCTAGTCCACCCCTTCTCAGCACAGAGATCTTACTACAGCATTCATAAGAGAAGACCCTCCAACATTCATAAGAGAAGACCCTTAAGCCCCCCCCTCTCCTGAAGCAGGCTGCTGTTCCACTTTCAAACAGCTCTTAGAAAACTTTTCCCCAATGTTTAGCCCAAATCTGCTTCCCTGCAATTTCTACCCATTGGTTCTGGTCCTGTCCTCTGGAGCAACATAGAACAAGCCCATCTTCTAATTGTGATCAGATCCATGCCTGCAAATTTATTGCCATATAAATTTGTGACTTATATCAACCATATATATTCCTTTTAAGGGAACTAGGTTAAGGGTCTTGTGTTAAGAGCAGGTGAAGTTGTGGTTAGAAAACCCCCGTGTCCATAAGAACAGAGAAGTAAACCAGAAAGTTAACCGCAAGAAAAAGGGAATTTGACCTTTCGTTGTCGCAAACAACTACGTCAGGGGGAGGGATGTATATTTTGGGAAGAAGGGTGGTCTAAATTATGACATGGACCAATAGATTTGGCCATTTCAGAATAAATTAAGAGGGAGGCCTTTGTCTTTGGAAAATTTATTTAAGTCTGGGTAACGGGAACCATTATACCTTTCCTTTCCCTCAGGCATGACATCCAGGATGTTGCTCTGAGCCGAGCATGTAGGCCTCAGTGACTCCTTGGTTGCCTGGGAGAAATGGAAGTCCCTCTGTGGAGAAGAGCTCCTTCACAGAGTTGTATGAGTGTCAGTGTGAGTGTTTGTCTATGTTCTCAAGAAATCCGCCAGACTTGTGAGTATATTCTTTTAATTTGCTTTGCTGAATGGAGAGGTTTGTGTGTTTGTTTCATTTTAACTTCCTTAAATTGTTTTAATAAATGTTTTAAAGCAATAACAGTTTCATTGAGTTTGTGAGTATTGGTAAAATCAATCATTCTGAGTGTCTATCTTCGTATCTTCCTTTTTCACCTACTATAGTGGGGAATTTGGGGAGCATTGATGCAAGGTATCTGTATTCAGTGTCCCTTAAATAAAAGTCACCTGAAAAATCCCCCTACAATCTTACTTGGACAAACCTGGGGAATTAATTGATTACGTAGCTTGATTAAAAAAAACATGCACGCACCAAAAACAAGGTCCGTTGCCGAGTGCTGACAGGTCTATACTTGTAGATTTCATCACCTCCCTATAGAGTTTGTAAGGGGGCGTATGTGGGGCTTGGGGAGAGACCGAAGTCAGAAAAATGCCTCTCCAGAAGCATGATAACAAGATACTCTTGTTTCACACTGCTGTGTTTCCGGGAGAATCACTCAACGGGAAATATTTTGGAAGGATCTGACTTGCGAATTCTTTCTGTGTTCTGGGGTCCTGTACTACATTTTCCAGATAGGCAGTAATGGATGCCAACCCTATGGCTGAGCCCAGATTGTAACTTGCATCATATATTTGGTGATCCCACCTCAGACAACTTTAGTACTGGAGAACAGAGGAATATGGAGAGTTGGTAATGTTCAGGACTTCCCCTCCAGCTGTGCTTTTTCAACAGGAGCCACAGGAGTAGAAATTTAGTAGGCAAAGTGTTCCCTGTCATTTTGGTCTTTCTGCCAGTGGGGATGGGGAAAAGCTTTATCCACTGAAATGTGTGTGGGCTGTTCTGAAATGCAAAAGTGCAGGGCATGTGTGAAAAGTTGTCAACCTTAGGGATACTGAGCCCCAGATTGTGTGCCGGGTCTGATCCTGGCAGCTGCAATGAGTGGAATCAGAGAGCATCACTCCCAAGCTCCTCTCTAACCCACCTGGCATTGTCAGGTCTCACAGGCGTGCACGTGGTGCCCAGGCACCACCTAATAGGGCCAGGTTGGGTGCAGCAGCGATGCTCATAGGCCTCCCTTCCCACCCGCCCGGGCAACACATTCCTCATCTTGGCTGCCCCTACCCTGTCCTCCTCTCTCGCGCCTGGGCCTTATTCAGGGTGTGGAATTTCCTTGTCTGTGTAGGTAGGGTGCATTTCTAATTTTACCTTCTATTAAAAAATCAATGTTCTTAGAACTGTGAGACTAAGAGAACAAAAAAATGGAGGTAAATTTAGAAAAGAAGGATGGGAGGGAGGGAGAGAGAGAGAAAGAAAGAAAGAAAGCAAATTGGTTGGTTTGTTTACCTTAAAAAAAATTCCCTGGGGGCACCACCTAGACTTAATGCAATGTGCTGCGCACGCCTATGCAGGGTCTGTTCATGCAGTCAGTATCAGGAGAGGACTGCTTTCTAAGACTAGGCTCAGCCCTCAGAATGCATCTTGAGAGTTTGATAGCAACCTAGTGGAATACAGGATGAGACCTCTGGAGATAAAACGTTTGCTTCCTGAAAAAAAGCTGGGCGCCTTTAATGGATGCAAGGGAACTTCCTGAAAATACATTGCTTCATGTATTTATGTATGTTCGACCCAGTTTCTGCGTCAGTTATATACGTTTTGAAAAGCAAATCAATAATCAGAACTAATAACGAAATTGAAAGGAAGCAGCATTCCCATTCACTATATTTCCGGGGGGGGGGGGGTATGGGGAGCTGCACAAGTTGAATTTCTGCCTGGCATGCATGAAGGCACATGAACCTCCGATAGGGGCGCGCGCACACACGAACAAGAGAGGTGTGTCGACATTATATAATATCCTCATGCCACCCTGCAATTCCAGCCTTCGCCAACCTGGTGCCCTCCAGATAGCTGGGGGTGCTAGGAATTGTAGTCCGATGCATGAGGAGGGCACCAGGTTCGGGAAGACCTACCCTCTCCTTTCTCAGACAACCTAAAGTCATCGGTGCCGGATAGAAAGGCTGCAATCCCATACCCCCATTTACCAAGGAGTAAACCCCGCTGAACTCAGTGGGACTTCTGAGTAAAGTTCGCACTGCTAATGATGAGACAATGGCCTCCTCCACACGAGACGTTTAATGAGCCTTGAAGGCTCATTATAAATTTTACCTCCACACCAGCGGAGCGCAAAACAGGCGTACAGGCGCGTTATCTCCCCGATAATGCGCATTTTCGAATGCGCGTTAAATAGCGACTTTTATTTTTCTCCGGCCGTTAAAGCGCATTTTCGCAGTGTGAACAAGCGATTATGCGCATTAACGTCTTCTAAAGCGCTTTTTGGACATCAATTAATGCGCTTCGCCGCCTCTCGCCGCCTCCCGTGCAGAGGGATTAGGCGTAAATGCGCCTCCGCGAAAATGCGCATAATCCCCGAACCAGGCGCAAAAGCGCATCCTATTTCTAGTGGAGTCTGGTGGCTCCAATTTCAGTGGGGCTGTGAATCCATTCTGGGTTTCAGTCAGAACCAGCCAGAACTCTAAAGGTGCTATCCAAAGTACTGAACCTCATCCCAAAACGGGCTCAGCACTTTGGATAGCTCCCTTAGAGTTCTGGCTGAAACCCAGAATGGATTCACAGCCCCTCCGAAATCGGAGCCACCAGCCTCCACTGAATATTTCCGTCGAAGAAAGTGTGAGCTTTGCTCCCCCTGCTGGTGGTAGGAAGGATAAACGATGACGGACAGGAGAGGCGGACCAATACCGCCCGCGCCTCTCGGAAAGCCATCCAATTGCAGGGAGAGAAAGTGGAAGGGCGGGGCCTCCTTGGATGGGCGAGGCCTCTTTGGGCGTGGTTCGGGCAGTGGCGGGATTTACTGCGTGCGCGGGAAGAGGAGAAGGGGGTGGTGTGTAAAAGTTTCAATTGTCGATCTGAGGGGCTGGGAAAGACTGGCGGTTGACGTCCATCGTCTTAGAGACCTTCGCTTATAAAACGGCTCCACCACCTCTGAGGGTAAGAAGGGTATTTTGATTTTTTTTTTAAAAAAATAACCTTGAGGCTCTTAATGCAAATAAATAGGAGTTATCACTGAGACTCTGCCCTCACCCAGAGCGTGATTCTTACCCCCCCACACACAAAAGCTCACAGACGCTTGATTTTTCACCCTCATGATGATTTATTAAAGTATGAGTCGCTGCACCCAGAAAAGTGGCCTTGAAGTAGCTTTGCACACACACAAACATAATTAATAGAACAAAAACACCTTTAATCAATTAGCACAATAATACAAATAAAAGCGAGCACTAGTCCATAAGGAACTCGCCTCAGTCTCTCCCAGCAGATGGGGGAGAAGTGCTTTCTCCCATCTTCATCCTGTTGAATTCTGCATGTATCTTTTATTACTTTTCTATCCTGCCTTTTTTCCTCTTGCAAGCAACCCAAGGTGACTTCTTTGGTCCTCCTTTCCGTTTTATCCTTACAACAGCCCTGTCAGGTAGGTTAGGGATAGGGTCAGTGAGTGGCCCAAAGTCACCCAGTGAGCTTTATTTTTTTGACCTGCAAAATTCCACGGACCGGCTCACATACCGTGCAGGAACAGTATAAAAACACCCAGTCAAAACACAAACCAAAAACAAAGGCGGGAAGAAAACCGCATCCAGCGGAAGGAGAAACAAAACCCCAACATTATCTATTTATCTACTGCCTTTCCACCCAAAAATGACACTTAAGGTGGCTAATGATAAAATCCAGTTGAAAAACAAGGTCTTAATTAAAAGGTAAGATAAAAACAAATGAACTAAAATCCAGAACAGTCAAAGATATAAATGAATGCCTCCTTCAGGAACAGACTGGCTTATATGCCAAAGGCCTGCCTGTAGAAAAACAGCTTTGTCTGCTGGTGGAAAAACAGCAGCATTTAAGACTCAGCCAACAGTTTCTGAAATAAAAGTTGTTCTGACCTTGCTACAGTCTATTGCTAAAATGTCCAAGTTAACTCAAAAACATATGATGAAGAACCATGGTGAATCAGACCAAAGGCCTACATTTTGTTCACACAGTGCTCAGCCTGCAAGTAAGTCTGTAGGAAACCTACAAATAGGACATAGGTGCAATAGCACCCTCCCACCCATGTTCCCCAGCAACTGGTATACATAGGAATACTGTTTCTGGTTCAGGAGGTAGCATATAGCCATTAGGACTAGTAGTTGTTGATAGCCTTTTTGTCCATGAATTTGTCTAATTTGATTTAGACAATGGTGTGATGGGTGGCTGCAAGGGAAAGAGCCTTCTCTCTGTAGCAGCTCCCATCAGTGAAATGCTCGTCCCAGGGAAATCCGCTTCGCGTCTTGTAAACATTTATATGCCAGGTTAAGACTTTCCCCTTCCAGCAGGCATTTAGGCTGCAATCCTATGCATGTTTACCTGGGAACTCCATGGGGCATCCTTCTGAATAGACATAAACAGGATTACACTGTATAATTTATAATCTATTGCTCAGATGGTTAACTTTACTGCTGGCTCTTCTTGATTTGATATTTGTATTGTTCTCTTTATTGTGTTGGCTATTACTGGGTTGTTATTTGGGTTTCTTATGACTGTAAACCTCCCCAAGGGCATCTGCTGGTTGTGTGGTATATAAATTTAATTAATTAATTAAATGGAAGGAATCATACTGAATCGCAGACAGGCACACTGATAGAAAAAGGACATTTATTTGTTATGTTCTAGAACAGTAAATTCCAGGACACTGCATGTCCCTTTGCCTTTTTTCTCTTGTAGAATATTTTGTTTAGACTTATCATATCTGGATTTGATACTTTTCAGTATTTTCTATTAAAATTATTTTAACCTGTTACTGGAGAGTTTTGCAGGAGCCATGCAAGCTAGGCTTCAGGAGGCGGGGGTGGGGGGGAACTTCCAGAATCTCAGTGCCACAACCCAAAAAGCCCTGTTCCGCATAAACACTCCCCACACCTGTGATGGGGGTGGGCAAGTTCATCTAGGAGGAGGAGAAATTTGAGGTACCCAGAAACCCTTTTCTCTTGTCCATCCTTTCCAGCAGAACTGATGCTGCTCAAACTTGAGTTAACAGGGTAGTATTCATTTCATGCACTGGGATTTCACTGTATCATTTTCCTCATTTCAGTGAGCTAAAACCAGGACGAATGACAGGAAGAGCACGAGTAAAGGCCAGAGGGCAAATCCTTTCTGGAGAAGAAGAAACATTTGGACAACCTGGCTCCTCCAAACCGGTATGTCTGTGAAGCCTGTGACCATCGTTTACAAAATTTTAATCTTCTCTCAAGTACATCAGGCCTGGCCCTACCCTTAGGCATGGTGAGGCAGGTCATCACAACCAGCAGATTTGGGTTAACTATTAAATGCCAAAAAAGTGTCAGTTATTTATATGTGATATTTTTCACACTATGGGGTTGGTAAGGACACCTTTTGTACTCCCTTCCTCGGCCATGCAAATGTTTTAGACAGTCTCTGGAAGTAATGGCCTTTGGTTATTACTACCAATATATCAGTAAGTCAGTGTTTTTACTTGTAGCCATTGGTCTTTCCTAAACAGGGAAACAGTGGGGGATCAAATTTGTCCCTTTGTTGCAGGGAGGCATTTTACCCTCTCCTCCCTCCGATCGCAGACACAGAAAGTCCTTCCTTGGCAAGTTGAGAGTGCAACGCCAGCTTACACAGTGCTGATTTCTCACAATTAAGGATTTATTCCAGCTTATCTGTGATCTTTTTGAGAATAGGATAAGGTGGGGGAAGGATGGGAAATATCCTGGCTGGTGATGACATCATGAAATCGACCTGCAAATTCTGGGAGTGTGCTATACATCGCACATTTAGAGGAGCCCCTAGAACGAGAAATATAGCAGCCTCTCTGACCCCCTCTACAAGAATTCAGTTTGACGCCTGGTTCGCCGATTATGCGCATCTTCTCGGAAGCGCTTTATGGAAAAGACTGTACGCGGAGGTAATTGAGCGCACAACTGGTGGCCTTACCGGTTGTTTGAAATGCACTTTAGAGTAGTTAATGCGGAGAATTGCTTGTTCACATAGTCAAAATGCGCTTAAATGGCCGCAACAAAATAAAACTCGCTATTTAACACGCATTCAATAATGCGCATAATCGGATAGATAACGCGCCTCAACTCCCGATTTGCACTCTGCTCATGTAGAGGTAAAATTTTTAATGAGACTTGAAAGAGCTTTAAACCTCTCGTGTAGAGGCAGTCTCTGTCTCACTACTTGGGATTATAGAGGGCCACATGTCCATGAAGTGAACGTGTACACTTAATTGTGGCTCCTAGCGGTGTCCTGATCTCTCTGCCACCGAATTCCCCCAGCGACCCTGAAACGGAATTGCTCATTTGTTACTGGTACACTCAGCGAAGAAAGAGTGATTTGTATCGAGAGAAAAGTTCTCCATTCCCTCCCCCAAAGACCCTTATATAGATTGCTCTTTCCCTGCTCCTGCTAGCTGCGAGGAAAGAGTGATATGCAGTGGAGGAGTGGTGAAGTCTGGGGTGCAGGCACTCATCATGACAGGCCCCAGAGCCATGCCCCCAAGGAGAGTCCAAGAACTCAAGACGGCTGTGTGGATCCCTGTCAACAAACCAGTTCTAACAGTTTTCATCTTCACCAGGAGCAGATCTTTTGTTAAGCTAGGCTGACCATATGAAAAGGAGGACAGGACTCATGTAACTTTAACAGTTGTAGAGAAAAGGGAATTTCAGCCAGTGTCATTTGTATGCAATTAGTTCCTGGTGAAATTCCCTCTTCATCACAGCAGTTAAAGTTGCAGGCACTATACTAGAGTGACCATATACAAAAGAAGGCAGGGCCCCTGCAACTTTAACTGTTGTGATGAAGAGGGAATTTCACCAGGAACTAATTGCATACAAATGACACTGGCTGAAATTCCCTTTTCTCTACAACTGTTAAAGATACATGAGCTCTGTCCTCCTTTTCATATGGTCAGCCTAGTTAAGCTAGTGGGTCTGAATTGGCCATTCAAGACCACATCACCCCAAAATGCTTTGCATTACAACAGGGAGAGCTCCCAGCCATAATTTTTGGGTGGGAAAATCCATTTCCTCCCAGCTGCTGTGGGGGTTGCAGCTAAGCACAGAGGGAAGGCCAAAGGGGGTAGCAGATAATGTTAGCGTCCCTGCTAATGCAAAAGTACTGGCACCCCGCCCCCATGAGACCTGGCTCCACTTGCACTGCTGGTGATATGTATTGAGTCCGGATCACTGGGATGTGTGTGCATGCATGTGACTCCCAAGTGAGCATTACATGTGACCTCAGGGCCAATCAGGTTGTACGTTCCTGGTGTGCATATTTTTCCTTAAAAAGAAATTATCTTGGTGCATGAAAAACGTGATGTGCTTAACAACAGGTTTTTGGGTTTTTTTTAACCTCTGCCACTGTCTGTTCTATCACCTCGGCCTCATAGGTCCACTTGGGGAGTGGCGATGCCCTTGTTTTGCAGACTGTGGAAGAAGCCGCTAATAGCCACCCAAGAGATGGGAAGAGTCCACCAAAATGTAAGTGTTTCACTTAAATGGTGTATATTGTTAAAATATTCTTGTCTTCAGAGCAAGATGAAGTCTTCAAAGTGCTGGTGATTACCTTTGAAGCCCAGCCTACCTAGGGGAGCAGTTTCTCCCATGTGAACCATTTCACCCCTCACAGGTCATCTGGGGAAGTTTTGCTTTGAGATCCATCTTTTTTTGAAGCAAAATCTGCTATGGCAAGAGTAGACAAGCTTTCCCCAACCTGGTGCTCTCTAGCTGTGTTGAACTGCAGTTCTTCTTCGTGGTCTCTGTGCATCACACACTATGGGCTCGCGCCGACGCCGAGCCTCACTCGGAAACTTCTAGAGCTTAGAAACTATTGGCGGGAACCCCTCCCCCCACCATCTTACTGCGCATGCCTGGGTTCCCGCCTACCTCAGTTCTTCTTCGACCGCCTTGCTGGTTGCCTCACAGAGAACTTCTCCAAATAGTTTGTAGCTTAGATTATCTTATTCCGACTTTACTGTTGCTAATTCTTCGTCTATTATCTTCTTTTCTTTCTCTCTCTCTCTCTTTTCTCTTCATTCTAAAAATAAATAAATAAATAAAATTATTAGTTATTGTAGTTTATAGATAGATAGTTAATATAGATATATAGATATATAAGACAGCGGTTTCTGCGAGGCGTAACCGCGGCGGCGTTCCCGTTCGACGGGAACCAGAAGAAAGGAGTACTGAGAGCCTTTCCCGCCTTGTAGCGGCGTACAAAATGGCGTCCCTCTTCAAGAACTGCACGGGCTGCAGGGCCAAATTAACCCTTTCGGACGGACACTCCAAGTGCCTCCTTTGTTTGGGCGAGGCCCATGTGGTTGACACTTGTGCGCACTGCCTAAATTTTTCAAGGCAAACGCGCAAGAATAGAGCAAACAAGTTGAGGGCACTATTATGGAAGTCTGCCCTAGAGGCTGTCGACGTACCGGTCTCGGTACCGAGTCCTCCTTCGACTTCGAAGCCCTCCCTTCCCGAGGATACGGGCAAGGCGAAGCGGCGCAAGAGAGACCGTAGCGCGGACGAGGACGCTCAGGCTCCCAGAACAAAGCACGCCAAACCAACGAAGCATCGAACCCGAGACGCGAAGTCGACGCCGGACTCGGCTTCTACGCAACCGATGAAAATTCATAAATCGGCGCTGGGGAAGTCGGCACCGATGCCGAAGCCGCCGTCGACGCCGAAGCCGCCGTCGACGCCAAAGCCATCGTCGACAGCAAAACCGACTTCGAGACCGAAAACAAAGTCGGGAACCAAGCCGGCTTCGGTACCGACCAGCTCTCCGGTACCGATGGCCCGGCCAATACTCTCACCTGCAGCATCTATTTCACTGCCAATCTCATGGCCCTCGGTAACATCGCCTCCGACACCGATACCGACGCGTCAAGACCACAGCTTTTCCGTACCGAAAGCACCAAAGCAGTTGCACCCCAAGCGCCCCGCATCCTTATCCAGACCAGCTTCTTCGCTCTCCTCGCCGGCGTCGGAGATGGAAGACCGACGAGCCGATCTTCAATGGGTCCCTTCCCCTCGTCAAGTTTCCCCACAACCTACATCACCGCAACCGGAAAACTGGGATCGCCTCTCCGCCCACTCTACCGGCTCATGGGCTTACCAAACAGAGGAAACTTATAGGCGACCTCTTTTCGATCAATTTACGGGGGAAAGGTTGCAGGAGGAGGAAGACCGCTTCGTTCCACCCGTCCCTCCTAGGCGCCCACCATCAGCCACTGTGTCTGCTCCGGTATGCCTAGCTGACCAACCGGACTCTCCACTCCCGCCACTCGGTCCCATGGCTGTCAGAGCACCTAGCTCTCACTCAGACGAGGACTATCCCTCAGATTCGTCGGAGGTCTCGGCTCACATCCATCCCTCCCTGCCTTCTCCGGAGCAAGAGCTGGGAACTGGCAAGCGCGCGTCACCATCAGTTGAAGTAGTATCTTTCTTAGATCAAATGCAACGTCTTGCCCAGTCTTTAGGCATCGAAGTTCCAGAGTCGGAGGAGCAGGTGGAAGACATCGCTTACGACGTGATGTACGGAGACACGACTACCACGTTGGCCATGCCCGTCCTCCCAACCATACTGCGAACCCTAAAGGAATCCTGGAAGGCCCCTGCGACCACGGGTCCGGTATCGAAGAGAGTCGATGCCCAGTATAAGATTCAGGAGAAGGGTGTTGAATTTTTATTTCAACATCCGAAACCTAATTCGGTTATAGTTGAGTCAGCCCAAGGCCGCACGGCCAGGTCTCATTCGGCCCCGATAGATAAGGAGGGCAGAAAACTAGATGCATTCGGAAGGAGGGTCTACGCATCTACGGCTCTCTCAGTCAAAATAGCCAATTACCAGGCCCTAATGGCCAGGTATCATCTGTTCCTATGGGAGAAGGTGACAGCTTTACATGCCCATCTCCCAGATGAGATTAAGACGGCGGCACAGGTGTTCCAGCAGGAGGCAACGGCGCTGGCTAAACAAGAGCTCTCCACCGCGCGCCATTTAGCGGACTGCCTGTCCAAATCGATGGTTGCATTGGTGGCATTGAGGAGGCATGCTTGGCTTCGCTCTTCAAACCTCTCCCAAGAGACTAAGACTCGCATAGAAGACCTCCCCTTTGATGGGGAAGGCCTATTTAATGCTTCCACCGATTCACAGATGGATACAATCCAGAAGGCGAAAATGACGGCCAAAAAGATGGGGTTTTACCCAACCCAAGCCTTGCAGACATACCGACCACGGAGGTGGTCCAGGCAGCACGCCTATCAAGGCCGCCAGCAACAATTTAGACACCACCAGCAGCAGCCCAGATTCCAGCCCACGCAGCCTGCCTTTCGCCAACAGAGGCCGTACCCCCAGTCCAGAGCACGTCCTCAGTGCCCTCGAGGGGACCAAGGTCCAAAACAGCGCCTTTGACTTGATCACCACTGGCACAACACGCCCCCCAGTTTTTGGCCAAAGACTCCGGGGGTTCTACGACGTTTGGTCGAGGATTTCAACGGACAACTGGGTCCTAACTGTCATCAGCCAGGGATACAAAATGGAATTCGCTTCCCTGCCACGCCTGGGATACCTAAAATATACGCCAACCTCCGTCGT
This sequence comes from Anniella stebbinsi, assembly GCA_029215795.1. NCBI lineage: Eukaryota > Metazoa > Chordata > Lepidosauria > Squamata > Anniellidae > Anniella > Anniella stebbinsi. The sequence goes on from JARDYH010000001.1 coordinate 50,433,824, forward strand.
ACTACAGCAGGAGGTTGCCTCACTCCTACGGAAAGGAGCCATCATCCCAGTGAACATCACAGACTTGGACAACGGGTTCTATTCCCGTTATTTCACGGTCCAGAAAAAAGATGGCGGCCTCCGTCCGATCTTGGACTTGAGGTTTCTCAACAAATTCCTCCAAACCAAAAAATTCAGGATGATCACTCTTGGCTCCGTTCTTCCCCTGCTCCGCCGCAATCTATGGTTCACCCTAGTGGACTTAAAAGACGCATACTTCCATATCCCAATTCATCGCGACCATCAGAAATTTCTCAGGTTCATCGTCGGGAAAGAAGCGTTCCAATTTACGGTCCTCCCGTTCGGACTGAAAACAGCACCAAGAGTCTTCTCGAAATGTATGGCCGCCGTCTGCGCACACCTCCGCTCGTCGGGCGTGGAGCTCTACCCATATCTCGACGACTGGCTGGTCGTCTCCCCATCCAAACTTCAAGCGACGAAGGATGTCGAACTTATGACGGCCCTACTACGGGACTTGGGTCTAGTGTTGAACCGGGAAAAATCTATCTTGTCTCCTACTCGAACGATACAGTTCATTGGAGCCCTCCTCGATTCAGAAGCAGGAAGGGCGTACCTTCCACCCCCGAGACTTGCCCGCCTTCAACAGTTGGCACTTCGGGTCTCGTCTACCGCCACTCACACAGCGCTCACACTTCAAAAGCTGCTAGGATTGATGGCCTCGTCAGTTTTTGTAGTCCGGTGGGCGCGTTTACAAATGCGCCCCTTACAGCGTTTCCTTCTGGAGACTTACGATGCGCGTCAGCACCCAAATTCTATCCGAGTGACCGTTCCTCTCACACTGCGCCAATCCATCCGCTGGTGGACAATACCTCAAAACCTTCAAAAGGGCCTCCCGTTCTTGCAAGAGGAGCCAACACGTTCCATAACATCGGACGCTTCCCTCCTGGGTTGGGGAGCTCACTGCGATCACCTATCAGTGCAGAGCGAATGGTCCTCGAAGGAAAGACGACATCACATCAATCTCCTCGAACTAATCGCAGTGAAGAAAGCTCTATTGTCATTCAGAGACTATGTAACAGGCCACCACGTGAGGATCATATCCGACAATATGTCGGTGGTCTGGTACATCAACAAAGAAGGAGGGACTCGGTCCAGAACCCTGCTCAGTCTTACTCTGGAGATCTTCGAGTGGGCGATCCCCCACGGCATACGGTTATCGGCTACTCACATAGCCGGATCAGACAACACCCACGCGGACATGCTCAGCAGGAACTTCTCGGACACGCACGAATGGTCCCTCTGCAGCCAGGCACTCACGCTCCTCTTCAACAGATGGGGGCAGCCTCGAATGGACCTCTTCGCGTCTGCGGAGAATGCAGTCTGCACACTATTCTGCTCAAGGGCAGGGATCGGAAAGGGCTCTCTAGGAGACGCTCTAAGTACCTCCTGGGGGTCAGATCTTGTTTATGCCTTCCCCCCATTTCCTCTCATCCCAAAAGTGATTTCAATCCTACAGCTGGGACGAACGGAGGCCATACTAATAGCTCCTTGGTGGCCTCGTCAATTCTGGTTCACCCCTCTCCTTCGCTTGACCAGGGGAGAGTACCTCCATCTACCGATGACAGAAGACCTAATCACCATGGGACAGGGTCTGGTACGCCACCCAGACCTGCAGAAATTAAAGCTAACCGCATGGAGAATCCGGCGCAATGGCAGCACCTCCATCTCCCGTCTCCGGCGAAGGCGGTGCTGAGCGAAGCCATTCGCCCTTCCACTAGACTATCTTACGAAAGGAAATGGAAAAATTCACCTCTTTCGTTACTCAACAAGGTGTCACTCCTCACTCCTGCGGGATCATAGTCATCTTATCCTTTCTCAGTTCTTTACACGAGGCGGGCCTCTGTAATGCTTCTATTAAAGTGTACTTGGCGGCCATATCGGCGAACCACGACCTCATTCAGAGCTACTCGGCCTTCTCTCACCCACTTTCCAAATGCTTCATGAGAGGCTTAAAGAACATCCACCCGCCTGTACGACCCATAATCCCCCAATGGAGCTTGTCGGTGGTCCTCTCAGCCTTGTCCAATAAACCGTTTGAACCGCTGGCTACCACAGACTTGCGGTTGCTCTCCTTTAAGGTAGCCTTTCTAGTGGCGATCACATCCGCCAGATGGGCCTCAGAACTGTGCTCTCTGATGATTGATCCTCCCTACACTCAATTTCATAGGGATAGAGTTGTCCTACGTCCAGGGCCGGACTTTAAACCAAAGATCATCTCGGACTTCCACGTCAATCAAGACAATCGTACTACCCACCTTTTTTCAGGACGCTTCCGACCCTATGAGTACACGACTTCATTCACTAGACGTAAGGCGAGCCTTGGCGTTCTACAAAGACAGAACATCAACATTCCGCAAGTCCCAACGCCTTTTCATTTGCTACGGCGGCAGAACAAAGGGCCAGGCACTATCGGCTCAGCGTTTTGCAAAATGGATCGTCAGTACTATCGCCCTTAGCTATCAGCTCGCACGAAAAGAAGTCCCAGCTGCCTTGCGCTCACACTCTACAAGGGCCCAGGCTACCTCGACAGCGCTGAGCAAGGGGATTTCCATTCCCGACCTTTGCAGGGCGGCTACCTGGTCTTCGGCTTCCACGTTCGTGTCGCATTACAGGCTGGATACCAGAGCGAGGAACGACGCAAGCTTTGGACGGGCGGTGTTGTCGTCGCTCCTTCAATGACGTCCCTTCAGCGAGTCTACCCCCCTCCGGTAAGTGTTGCTGGTTACTCGCCCATAGTGTGTGATGCACAGAGACCACGAAGAAGAAATGCAGGTTGCTTACCTGTAACTGTAGTTCTTCGAGTGGTCATCTGTGCAGTCACACAACCCTCCCACCATCCCCTCTAGACCTCGCTAGAAGGCCTATGAGTGTACTCGCCATGCCATTATGCATTCTCTTATTACCGTTAACTACCTCGTCGGAAATCGCATCAGGCGGTCTCATAGAACTGAGGTAGGCGGGAACCCAGGCATGCGCAGTAAGATGGTGGGGGGAGGGGTTCCCGCCAATAGTTTCTAAGCTCTAGAAGTTTCCGAGTGAGGCTCGGCGTCGGCGCGAGCCCATAGTGTGTGACTGCACAGATGACCACTCGAAGAACTACAGTTACAGGTAAGCAACCTGCATTTCTCACCATTCTCGAGATGATGGGAGTTACACTCCTACACATCTGGTGGGAAGGCTGAAAAAGGGCCTTCTTAGCGGTGGCCCCTGTATACGGTCTCCAGCGAAGCTCACCATGCTTCAGTCAGTCAGTATTGTTTGATTGTTGTAATCATCAGTCATTGCTAAACGGAAATGTACAGGAAAGCAAACTTTAGGCTTGCAAAACAAGCAAACAATATGCACATTAAAAGGTAGAACTGGCCATAAAATTGGCATTCTAAAACTAACTAATGATAATGAAATGTATGATGGTAGGCTGGCCAGTACACCGTTATTTACACTTCATAACATCTGACTACATTTTGTGCAGTCAATGTCACTTCTTAGATTTCTTCATGCCATTATGTTCTTGCTGCCTTTCTGTCGTTCTTCTTGAGGCTTCCAAGGTTTTATCTCTTTTTTTTTTTCTTTTGAAGATGGCTTTTCTGTCGGACATTCTGGTTATACAGTGATGGACAGAGGGGGAAGGATCCATCGTAACTTTCAAGACTTGGGAGTAAATACCAGGGAGACAATGACTCATGTCAAAGATTCTAAAACAGGTACAATGATCCTCTGCTTTCATCTGGGAGCAGCCATACATTCCTGCAGTGACAACCCAGCTTTTTCCAGTGCTATATTCGATTTGGAGAGGCCAATGTATTTTAGTATTTCATTGAAATTGTTTTTAGCTGTTTAAATTGTTTTTAAATTTTGCATATTTAAATTTTTATGCTGTACTCTATCTTGTGAATTGTTGTGAACTGCCCAGTGACCTTCGGGTGGTATAGAACTGAACTGAAGAAGAACTCCTCTAGGAATATCCTCCCTTCTGTTATTGGGCAGACAGAGAAGGAAGTGGGAAAGAACATAGCAATTACACTACAACGGAAAAAGAATCAGTTTCCGTAGCTGAGTTCCTGGTTAAATAAAGAGCCTCAGTACAGAGTTCACAGGCTTTTTATGCCCTCTCTTCTGTCTTGCCTAGAGTTACGCTGTAACATATTCAGAGTTACCCTGTAACATATTCAGATTAAGCAGGGGTGCAGAACGTTAGGCACAAGGGGCCAGTCCATCCCTACAGGGTTTCCCAGGTGGCCACACCTCCTTTGCCCCCGAACACCTGGATTTTGTGCAGATTTTTTTCCTGGATTTTGTGCAGATTTTTCCCCATTCTAAAAGGCTGAAATACCTCTCCTATAGCTTAGTCATTGGCATGATGAGCTTTAAGCTAAAATATGCTGGCATTTTTTGCCCCTGCCCTTTTGCCTCACCCACCACCGGAACGTGGCCCATGAGAGCCTCGGTTCTCAGGATGAAAGAGGTTCAGCACCCCTGGGATAAAGTATCAGATACATGTTTGTCCCCTTTAGTCTGGCTCGGTAATAAAAACACAGCACAGTTCTGTGGCAATTGTAACGTGTAGGTCCGTTGGTGTAAGAGGGGCAGTTTTAGAAGTCAGGTACTTCCCTGGGGAAACTGCTCCCATGTTGAAAAGCTGCAGTAATACATATATTAGTCATCACAAAGTTAATTTCAAATCGTCTTGTCCTTTTCAGGTTCCAGTGGGATTCCTGTGAAAGTGATAACCAACCTGTTTAGTTTAGGTTTGCCCAGGGAATGGCAGCTGTACCAATACCATGTAGCATTTTCCCCGGAGCTGGCATCGAGACATTTGCGGGTTGCGCTGTTATATGGCCACGCTGAACTTCTGGGCAAAGCCAAAGCATTCGATGGCGTGGCCCTGTTTCTGGCACAGAAACTGGAAAATCAAGTAAGACCGCGTGAGTGTATGTGTGTGTGTTTAAAACCCAGAATAAAAATGCAGCAATACTACTGTTATTACCCTTGAAATTTCAGCGGTGGAGTAGGGGAATATTTGGGGGAGAAGGGAATTCCCACTTGCATTCTCCCCACTCCTATAAGGGGATTAGGCAATTTCATGGAAAATGGGACTATCAGTGGTTACTAATCATGATGGTTATATTTTATCTCCAGTGTTGGAGGCAGTATGCTGGGGAACAAAAACGGGAGGATGCTGTTCCCCTTATATCCTGCTTCTCATAGGCATTGGTTAGGCATGGTTAGTGCTGGCTCCAGGTTTTGGGGGGCACTTGGGCGAGACACCCTCAGTGAGTCTACCTTCTTACCAGCATTGTGACCAGCTGCTGCTGCTGCTCCTCTTCATTGCTACCATCTTCTTGCTTGCCAGAGAACCAGTGAACAAAAATAGGCAGTGGCATCTACTCTTTTTCCTTTACAGTATCACCATTGCCTTAGGCCAAAGAGAGAGGTGAGTGAGCAAGCAGGTTGCAGTGGTAAAGAGGAGGAGGAGCAAGTCCAGGGTACTCTTATCAGTCGGCCCCCTGATGGGGTATGGGCCTTCGGTAGATGCCCGACTATGCTGACCCTGGACGCTGCGGGAAACAGAAAGCTGAGTTAAATAAGCCTTTAGTCTGATCCAGGTAGTCTATTTTGTTCTTACGCTTGCCTCTTCCCCTTTGCCTCAGTACATTCCGTCCTTCATCCCATATCCCACTACTACTCTTTCTGCTCTGAGGCTGGCTTCTCATCCACCAGTTTTGTCACGTTGCTTCTTCAGCGCTTGCCAGGTGGCCTGTTAGGGAATGTCCTCCATTTTCTGAACTAAGCTGGGTCATTCCACCCATCCAGTTTCTCTGTATGGTCTTCCCCAGTTTCCAAAGCTGGTTTAATTTTGGTTTATTGACATGATGTTCTAGAGCCTTTTTACACAAGGTGTTCTCATTGTGTGGTCATGATTGCTCACTCATGGTAGTTTGTGGGTCATTACACAATATTGTCCTCCTCCTGCGCCTCTCTTGTGCTTTGCAACCATTGTCATGGATGTTTTCCCTAATGGTGGAAGTCCGATATTATTTAGAAATGGTGGAATGAGAGTCTCATGTAATTGCACAGTTGTACACAACCACAGGGCCATCTAGTGGTTGTGTACAATGTATGGTAACTTTAAACTTGCTTTTTCTTTTTTATTATCATTATCATTATTTTTATTACAGTGCTATACTGCCTAATAGCTGAGCTCTCTGGGTGGTTCAAAAAGTTAAAACGATAAAATACAACAACGTGATAAAACATAATAAAAAACTTTTAGAAATTTAAAACTACAATATCAAGCCAAAATAAAAACCAGCAGCAGTGTAAAGATCTAAAAATACAATTAAAAGAATAGAAAGTTTTTCACCTGATGCTGAAAAAAAATAATCTAGGCACCAAGAGAACTTCTCTAGGGAGGGTATTTGAAAACAGGGTGCCACCATTGAAAAGACCCTTTCCCAATCCAGTTTATGTTAGAAACTGGAAACATAATGCTAGCTGTCCAAAGCAAGAATGGCTTAAAAAACCCTCTGGGATACTCATTTGTGAGTAATATTAATTGCCTATTTCAAGTCCTAAGATGCATATATTTCAACAAATGAAATATGGGGTCTTGCAATGTCATATATGAAATGCAGTCTATTTCTTCTGCTAAGCTTAAATGGTTTATAATACAATCCTTTCTTCTCAGATTGATTTCTGAGTTGTCATGTATATGATTGCTCTATCATTAACTGTTGACTTACCTTTATACATTATTATGCTGTAAGTTAATTCATTGCGGTCCTTAATTATTTTTCCTTTTATTTTGTAAACTTTTCTAAAAATGTTTAGAGTTGATGGTCACATAACCCTGTGTTTGTTGTTTAATCCTTTGATAGCCCTTGATCTGCTGGGTTTGCATGACATGCTGCAAACACATCACGGGTTGCATATTCAAAATGGCGGCCAGCATATACTGTGGCCCATCGTGGGTTAAATAAGCCACGTGAAATGGGCCAGGGAGAAAGGGGTAGCATGCCCAATTTGGGCTGCAGTCCCACCCACTATTGTTTTCAGCCTTGCTCACTGCTGGTATGCAACTCCTGACAGCTTACCTCTAAGGGAATGCAGCCCCACCTATCCTGTTGTAAGAGATTACTTTTAGGCTGGCGAAAGCTCTTTCTCATGGTCTGGATTTCAAATCACAAACTGTCAGCAATCTTGTTGTCTTTCATTTGTCATTGTTAAGACTTTTTCTGGCTCTGGAATGGTATTTTAAGTAAGAAGGAAGCTTCTTTTTTAAAAAAACAAAACAAGATTTGTGTTTTGAGAGATGTGTTTGTGCCAAGACACACAGACCACTGGGTTAGTCATTAGTCGGTTTTAAGGCTTGCCCACTCAAGTTCTTCATCTTGCACATGGCTTGTTGTCTTTACTTAAAAACTATAAGGAAGTTTTCTGGAATCAGGAAGCATGAGGGGGAGAAAGAGATGTTAAAAGGCAAGGGTTAACAGAAATATTTATTCTCTCCATTTGTTCTGTGAGCAAACTCACCGATTTTATTTTTTTATTTGTTACATTTATATCCCGCCTTTCTTTCAAAGAGTCCTCGCAACAATCCTGTGAGGTCAGATAGGCTGAGAGTCAGGGATTGGCCCAAAGTCACCCGGTCAGTTTCATGGCATAGGTAGGGACTAGAACCTGGTTCTCCCCAGTCCTTGCCCAACCAGTACACCACTACAGTTGTTGGGGCACTTTGACTAAGGGTGTGTTTTGTGGTCCCCACTTTGCTGAGTGATAGGATGTTCCTGCAACAGCTTTTTGCAGTTGAAGTTTTTTACATTGATGTTGTTGTGCTTTCCAATTGTATTGGATTACAACTTCCAGAACTCTTAGCATTGGCCATACTGTCTAAGACATATGGGAGTTGTAATCCAAAAGGGTGGACAGTTCTTAAGGGGCCTACTCCGTGTCAAGTGTTGAGCCTTCCTGGCATGTCAAACAAAGAAGTCAGTCTCTAAGTAAATAGGCTTTATTATGCAAATCAATCAGTCCCACAGTGGTTCAGGTTACAAACTTGGTCATCCTATAGCAACCTAGCACTAACATCCCTGATTAAGCTGGCATAATACTGCATAGACTACCCTTGTTAGGAGAGATGTTGCTGCAAAGTTAGCAGCAGCCTACATTACAGAATCTGAAAGGCTTTCCCAGTCCCACCCTTAGGGAGGGTCTTCCCCTGGAGATCTCTTGTGACGGGCCAACCTTGTAGAATGCCTTACTTTCTGAAGCTGCACCTCTGTCTTGACCCCACATCTGATCCTTGTGTCTGTCACGTCCGCTTCCTCCCTTGAGTTGCTGTGTTCCCACAGAAGGCGAAGTTATGGTTGGGCTTTAATCCAACTGATTAGCCGACACCTGGGCAGATTCTTCTCTGTGTCTATTTCCCTGAAGTTCTGGTCCCTTCACCACCACTTTGCACTGCTCCTTATCTGACTCTGACTCCATTCTCATGGTCTCTGCTGAGCTACTGGGCTCAATCCTAACACTGTATGCTGTTTAATAGAACTTCAAGACCTGCTGACCAGAGCCAGATGAAAAATAGTGGCTCTGGGGGGCTTCTGCAATATAGACTTTAGGACCAGAGTGCCTCTAAGCACAAGCTTAGCCCAATAATTTGTTTTCAGTAGCAGGACTGAGCTCACTATCCTTTCCTGCTCAAAGATTGATGTCTGGTTAGATTTTCTTCACAAACTTTCTTCGTTGGAGTAGTCTAATTTACAAAAAAAGTCCCTTTAGTTTCATTTGATTTCTATACCAGCCAATAGCCAAAGCTCTCTGGGCAGTTCACAAAAATTACAGCCCCAAAAATGTAGCATAATATAAAACGTTTGACATACAAAATTTAAAAACAACTTAAAACAGGTCAAAAACAGTTACAATAAAATACTGGGACCTGATAAAAATGACTGACATTAAAAGCCCTATCCTATGCTGTTAAATGCCTGGGAGTAGAGGAAAGTCTTAACCTGATGTCGAAAAGATGGCAATATTGGGACTAGGTGGACGTCAGGTGAGGAGAGCATTTCACAATTGGGGGGCTACCAATGAGAAGGCCGTCTCCTTTGTTGCCATCCTCTGATCCTCCCTGGGAGGAGGCACTTTGAATAGGTATTAGATGTTGAACATAGTGTCCGAGTAAGCTCCTACTGGAAGAATCACTCCGCCAGGTATTGCATTGTTGCTGCTATTGTTAACCATTGGATTTTAGAAACTCTTGTCAATCTACTGTAAATCACCCCAGAATGTACCAATAGTTCTTGATCTGCCTTCTGCCCACCCCAGCTGGAAGTTGGGCAGAATATAAGTAAAATAATAAATAAACAGGTTTTCCACAGTGTAAAACTCTAGTATTCTTCAGAAAATAATTTTCAGGAAAGAATTTGGAAAAGAAAGGTACTGGAATTCCTACAGTTGTGATGAATTAGTGACACATTTTGGAGTCCTGAACCTTTGTAGTATTCGGGTTTGAGAAGATGGTAGTCTGAAGAGAAATCACATAACTTATTTCTTTTTCTCCTTAGGTCACTGAACTGTCTTGTGAAACACAAAGAGGTGAGACTGTGAAGATCACCATTACACTAAGCCATGAGCTGATTCCCAGCAACCCTGTGTGCATTCAGTTCTTAAACATTGTCTTTAAGAAGTAAGTGTGTGCATGTGTGAGACCTAATTTTAGATGGGTTGAAAAGTCATGCTATAAATCGGGCTCACAACTCTTTTGGTCTGTGGGCCAGATTACTCAGGATCAAGCAGGACACCTCAGGCACTTCAGGACTGGCTTGGAGATCAGAGATAACTTGTCTCCTCTCCAAGTCTCTAGGCCAAGGGGCGGGGCTTAGGGAGGTTGCCCAAACCTCTAAAGGCCAGGTTGGGAATCGTCATGGTAGAGGTTGCCTTCCTCTGCAATAAGTCAAATTAGACAGGTTATTGTCAAAAATTAATTGGTCATAATAAAAGTGTAAGAATTTAACAAGTAAAAGTTTGAATACGTGATTTTTATTCTCTCCAGTTAGTATGCTTTTTATTTTGTACACCATCTTGAGAAGGTTCTACCCTTAAAGGTGGCCTAAAAATAATTTTAGGGCATAATCGTATTGGGATGCCCATTATCCTCACAACAACCCTGTGAGGTAGGTTAGGCTGAGAGTCAGTGACTGGCCTAAAGTCACCCAGTGAGCTTCATGGTAGAGTGGGGACTAGAACCTAGGTCTCCTCGGTTCAACATTGTTACCATTACACCACACTGACTCTTGACCCTTGCAAACTGCTTGTTCACCTGCCTCTTACTCTGCCTCAATCTATGGTGGTACTGATGGAGGATGGGCCGTGTCTATACGCGGTTGCATTGGCGCTTTGTGATCCGACATCCCGCACTTGCGCTCCTCCCAAGTAATCCCCATGGAAAGGAGCACAAATGCAGGGTTTGAAACCTCACAGGGCTGCCATGCACCTAGTGCCCTGTTCCTCTCCTCCCCCCCCGTTGTTTCCCTCCTCCCTGCTGCCGAAGAGAAAGGAGTCGTAGAAGGGGGAGTCAGCTCCTCACTCCATTTTTTTTATCTTTTTGTTTTAATGTGCAGCCCTGCAGAGGCAGCCTGATGGATATTCGGCTTGCTGGGCCACCCCTCCCCCTGTTCCTGTGCGCCTGCACCTTGCTCCAGTTTTTTATTTTTTAAAAACTTTTTGTTTAATTGCAATAATGCGTAACCCCACAAAGGTGGCCTGGCAAGCCATTCGGCTCACTGGGGCATCCCCTGTCCATGTCAGTGGTGACCAATCGGGTCATTATTGGAGGAGTCACGCCTCCAATGTAACACTGGAGCAAGGCGACAGATGGCAAATATGCATCTGCACCTTGCTCAGAGGAAAAGTCAGGGTAAGTCTCCAACTTTTTTAAAGCGGAGTTTCGGGGGAATGCTCTGGGATGGCTCTGCAATGACTGCTGCGTCATATAAATGACCTGCCGCCGCTGTGGATCCACCCCGGGGCTTTCCTCTCGTCAAGATGTGCCCTTTCTCCCTGGCTTTCTGCCTGCCAAGTGAGCAAATAGTAGCAATGATGAGAAAGAGGATGAGGGGCAATAGCAGCTAGTGAGAATGGTGGTGAGAAGATAGACATTGAAGGAAGGGGGGTCAATTGAGGATGTCTTGGCCAAAGAACCTCAAAAACCTGGAGCTGACACTAAGTATGTATTTAAATATGGATTTTTGTGCTGATTTTTTAAAAAAAACAATTCTCAGAATAATTTGGGAATGGGGTGAAATGGCCATAAGAGTGAAAACCAGGAATAGACATCCATCCTCATCCATCCCCACTCATGCCGCAAGTTGGCCATCCCATGATTCATTAGATGAAAATTACTCCATTTTATATAAACGTCTTGGAAAAATGTAACTATAGTTCTAGCACTGGAGCAGTTTCTGCCAAGGTAATTTTTAGTTTGAATGCCTAGCTAAATTTGGGAAATGTATCTTGTGCAAATTTAATTAGTTCTGAAACTGATACTTGTGTGACATGGCATAATAAACATATATTTAATGTTTAGGGTTTTGAAAAAGTTATCCATGTGCCAAATTGGACGAAACTTCTATAATCCTTCGGATCCAGTGGAAATCCCCCAGCACAGGTAAGTAGGTTGATTCAGTAATTCTACAACTGAACATCTTTGATAGCCTTAACCTTGGCAGCAAAATTAAGCTTTAGCTGTTAAATTCTATCCATTAATAGATTTCCTCGTGGGATGCTACTTCAGATATAGCTATACTTAAAATTTAACTTGTTTCCCCTAACTCTTGCATCATTCCTGCATAGACATTTCTCAAATGTGGGAGCGCCCACGACCTCCCTAGGTAATTGGTTACATTGTCATATTGCTCTAACTGTCAGGAAGTTTTTTCTGGTGACCAGCTGGAATCTGGCTTCCTGTAACTTGAGCCCATTATTCCATGTTCTGCATTCTGGGATGATCAAGAAGAGATCCTGGCCCTCCTCTCTGCACGTCAATAGTATCTCCTCTGCCAGCTCATGGTGCAAATTGGTGGTTTCCGAAAGGATCTCCTGAGGAATCTTAGACTTCTGCAGAAACTTATCAGAGGATTGACCATTAATGGTGACACAAAGCCTGGGACGAACTTTTGAACAGTCACACTCTTGCCCTGAATTTGGGGAGGGGGACATTAGAGAATAAAACTACCTCTTTCTTTTTTAATTTGGGGATTGCCATATTTTGGAGGTGGCTGCAGTCCCCCCCCCCCCCCCCCCCCCGGTACCTCTTAGAATGGGGCATTTTGGAAAAGAAATATGAACAGCCAATCTGATCAAGAGGACTTCAGTAAATTCTCTCCTGAGACTCCTGAAAATATGTACTATAACGCACACCCATCATCACACAACATGCTTGAGTGTGGTTGTTGTTAGCTGTGGATTGTTTGTCGAACTGTAGGTTAGCATGTTGTCTGAGCCCAGAACATTTTCTGCAGGGTGGCTTGTTAACCAGCCTGAACAACCCGCCAACAAATGATGGGTTCTCAAAGTGGCTTGTTCAAGAAAAATAAGACACAACACATCGTTAATAAGCCACCCTGTGGAAATTGTCCTGATTTCGGATAACATACTATAACCCATGGGTTAGCGTGTGTGTTAGCATGTTGTGTGAAGCCAGCCAATGGGAAAAGTTTTCCCAAAAGAGAGACAGCTGGAATATCACTAGGGCAAAACATAACAAAGACTGTAAGTGTGTGACTCTGAAATCTCCAGTGCTTCAAAACATACTTCCAAGCTGCAAACTTTGACCTGAGGCTAGAAGCAGAGTTGCAGCTATGGAAACTTGCCCTCTTCTCAGATTCCAAGCTTCTACATTGACATCTTAGCTTTCATTATGAAAAGTATTAAGCCCCTTTTTTTTGTACAGGGATGAAGACAAATGTGCCAGAGGTCTTTCTGCCCAACCTCTTCCTGTCTTCCAGCATTAGGGTCAATAAACACAAATGCACTAGGATGTTTGGCAAGCAAGGGTGATGTCCTTTTTCATGTCCATCTATTGGATGCACTGACTAGTGAAGGGGAAGAGGGCACAATATTTTTACTCCCCCCCATTTGTGAATTTTAGCAGTGTTCACTTCCTACGAGGCAACACAGCTGCACTCCCGTTGGCAATAATTTCACTCTTTTCCTATCTTGTATTTATTTCCAGGCTGGTGAGGTGCGCAAAGGGTTTTTTTCCAGCTTGGCAACAAACTGGTGGGTGTGTAGATTTGAGTTGTGTGGCTTGGGAACAAATAGGTTTTTTACTTTTTTTATTTTTTTTTATTTTTTTTTATTTCAACTCTTAACTACAATTATACCATTCTTTTCCATTCTTTATACACCAAGTGCACCCCTCACCAGGACCAATTCTTCTTCATTACATTTTCCAAAATTGTGATACTTCTTGCACAGATTTGTGTCCTTTCCCTCTCAACAATACATGCTCTAAAAATAATTTCCATATATTTTCAAATTCATTTCTATTACATATTCCCTTTTCTACTTTAATATTACATGTTAGTTTGTCATTAATAGCAATATCCCATACCTCTTTATACCACTCAGCCATTTGATAGTTATCCTTCATCTTCCATTTCCTTGCTATTATTAATCTTGCTGCAGTTAGTAACATAGTAAATAAATCCTTAGTATTTTGATTACATTTCATCCCCTTATATATTGATAATAACGCAATCTTTGGGGATGACTCCAAATCAATTCCCGTTATCTCTTTTATCTCTTTATATACCATTTGCCAAAACTTTTGTACATATTTACACGACCACCACATATGAACATATGTGCCAGTTTGTTGACATCCTCTCCAGCATAATACCGAATATTTTTTATCTATTTGATTCAATCTAACTGGTGTTAAATACCATTGCCACATTAATTTATAATAATTTTCCTTTATCCTTACTGATAGAGTTTTCAAATTCCTTGCTCCCCATAACTTCGCCCAATTCTGATTACTTATTAAAATTTTCATACCATTTTCCCACACCAGTTTGCAACCATCTCCTTGTTCTTCTTTTACCATCAATATTTTATACATTTCACTTGTTATACCTTTTAATACCATATTTTGTTCCTTCTCTCGTCTTTGTGTTATCATTTTTTCAAATATCGTATATTCTCTACATTTTTTATTTTCTTTTACCCACTTCTTTATCCACTGTTCCAACTGCATACAATTAATCCATGAAACGTTCTCTTCCCTTAATGTTTCTTTTATTTGATTTAAATTATCCATCTTTATCACTCTTTCTAATCTATTTATGTTTTGTTTTCTTAATATTTTCCCCATTACTTGTTTTAGATTTTCTGGGAAGCTGTCCATCATCTCTACTGGAGTTAATGGGGAGACGGCGGGTACTAATTTAATCTTATTCTTAGCCCAAATCTCCAAAATATTCTTCAATATTGGATTCCTAACTCTTTGTAAAAATTACTTATTAATTTTATTAAAGTATATATTTTCCAATTCCATTTCTACTTCTTTAGGTTCCAATTCTAACCAACGCTTTTCTCCCAAACCTAAAATACCTTCCACTACATATCTTAATTGGTTAGCCAAATAATATCCCTTCAAATTAGGAAGGCCTAACCCTCCTATTCCCTGTTGTTTATACCACATTTTCTTATTTATTCTAGCTTTCTTATCACCATTACTAAAATTGTTAAACATTATTTGCCATTTCTTCAACTCTATTTCTGATATTTTAATTGGCAACATCCTAAATAAAAAATTAATTTTAGGTAATATCTTCATTTTTAATAGTGCTATTCTACCAAACCATGAAAGTTTTATCTTCTGATATTCCTCCAATTTCTTTTTAACCTCCTGCCTTAATCTATTATAGTTTTCCTCTTCCAATTTATCCAAATTCTATGTTATATATATTCCTAAATATTTTATTTTTTCTTTTAATTTAATATTCATTTCCCTTTTGACTAGTTCTTGCTTCCCTTCTTTTTTGTAATTAAACATCATCATCTCTGATTTGGGCTAGTTTATTTGTAATCCCGTCATCTCTCCAAACTCCTTTAGATAATGCCGTAGTCTCCCCATCTTCTCAATTGGTTCTTGAATTGAAAGTAATGTATTGTCTGCAAATAAACTTATTTTAATTTCTTCTTTTTTCCCTATCCCCTTTATAGTCATATCTTCTCTAATTGCATTCACCAAAAGTGCTATAACCATTGCAAATAAAATTGGGGAAAGGGGACAACCTTGCCTAGTTCCTCGGGCTAGCAACAATTGTTCTGTAATACCGTCGTTGACCATTACCTCTGCTACATTTTCCGAATATAACTGATCTATTAATCCCTTAAATTTTCTTCCAAATCCCATAGTGTCTATTAATATCTTTAACGTTGGCCACTCCACACAGTCAAAGGCCTTAAAGATATCTTGGGCTATTATACCCGCTTGTGATTTATCATTCCTTATAATATTTATCATATTCAATACCCTACTTATTAAACTTGACATCTGTCTACCTGCTACAAATCCACATTGATCCTTATTAATATATTTATGCATAAATTTATTCAATCTTTTTGCCATTATTGCTGTCAATATCTTTGCATCCTGATTTAGCAATGATTTAGGTCTATAAAATCCCGGATTCTTTATCCAGTTTTGGGATTAAAACAATTAAAGACTGCTTCCACGATGGTGGGGCCTTCTCCCCATTTATTATTTGATTATATAATATTTTTAATTTAGGCACCAACATATTCTTAAAATTTTTGTAATATTCCGGACCCAACCCATCCATTCCCGGGGATTTCCCCACTTTTAATTCATCTATTACTCCTCCAATTTCTTCCTCTGTTACCGGTTGTTCCATTGCTTCCCTATCCAGTTCTTGTATTTTTATTTTCCAGTATTTCTCAATATATTCCCTAATCTTTCCCAATGACTTGTTATTTGATGTATATAACTCTTGATAGAATTCTTGAAAAACTTGTAATTTATCCTTTATTAAATCATTAATCTTACCTAGTTTATCTTTTATAGCCCCAATTGGCTTTCCCATTTTCCTTGACTCTGTGGATCTGGCCAACATTTTAGAATTCCTATTGCTATACTCAAAATATTCTCTTTTTAAGTTTATCAAGTTTCTCTGTATTTTCCCAATTTCTATACCCTCTAATTCCTTCTTTTTTGCTTGTAATTGGGCCCCAATAATTTTATCTTTATTCTTTATATATTCATCCTCCAGTTCCCTAATATTCTTTTCCAATCTTACCTTCTCCTCTCCTTGTTGTCTCTTTAATTTAGACGATTCCCTAATGCATATTCCTCTCATCACCGCCTTCATTGTATCCCAAATTATAGCCTGAGTGGATTCCCCATTATTATTTAGTTGCCATATATCCTCCATTTCTTTCTGAATATTTTCTATCGTTTGTTTATGTTTAAATATTCTTGTGTCCACTCTCCATCTTTTAGCTTCCTTATAATCTTTCCGAATCTTCATCTCCATATTTATTAATGCATGATCTGAAACTTTAATAAGCCCTAGTCCTACTTCTAATACTTTTGTTATTAAACTCTTAGAAATAAAAAGGTAATCTATTCTAGTATAGCTCTTATGTACTGCTGAATAGAAGGTATATTTCCTTTCCTCCCCTTTGTTTAACCTCCAAACGTCGAACATCTCCTTTGCTTTCATTAATAAATTTAAACTTGTTACATTTTGCCGCCTATCATTTATGTTGGGATTAGATTTATCTTTATTTTTATCCATTACCATATTAAAATCTCCTCCCATTATAATGTGGCCTTTTTGAATTCCTTGCATTTCCTTGAACACTTTATTATAAAAATTTTCTTGCTTTTCATTCGGGGCATATATATTCACCAATGAATATATTAGCTATCTTCCCCTGTAAAATTATATACTTCCCCTGTTCGTCTTTAATTCCTTTCATATCAGTAAAACCACATTTCTTTGAAATTATAATTGCTACCCCTCTAGCTTTAGATGTTCCATATGCTTTCTCGTAGATGTTCGCCCATCTTAATTTAATTTCATTAGCCCCTTCTTTAACTTGATGTGTTTCCTGTAAAAATACAATATCAGCTTTATCCCTATTCAATAAATTTTCTATTCTCTTTCGTTTTATCGTCCCAGCCCTTTAACATTTAATGATGTTACTTTCAATTTATTACCCATGATATTTTTACATAGCATATTGTCTTTTCTATTGGCCCTTGTTAGTGCTCTACCTTCTCCCCACCTTCTTCCCACCCCACTTCCTCTCCCCCACCCCCATTCCCCTCCCTTCCCCCTCCCTTCCCCTCCCCCAATTATTCATCCCCCTTTGTGCCCGAGGAGATAACCTCATCCAAAGACCCAAGATCAATCCGGGGGGTGGGGGAGACGTCCTTCCAAGATTCCCAGCGACAGCCACCCTCACTCCCCGGTCAGTTTATATATCTCTCGTCATCCGTTAGAATTCTCTGTCTTAAAAAGAAAAACTTTCTTCTATTTTCTGCTTCCAAGTACACCTTCCTCTGGCTTGTTTCCAGCTGCTCCTTCCTCCGGCTTGCTTCCAGATGCTCCTTCCTCCGGATCCATTATTCCCAGCTCTTGTAGTAGTTGTATGCCTTGTTCCGATGATGTAATCCTGTACTTTCGATCCTTCTACTGAAACTTCAAAAACACTGGATAGCCCCACGTGTATCTCACATTCTTCTTTATCAAGACTGCTGTACAAACTTTCACAGTTTCCCTCCAATTGATTATCTCCGAACATAAATCCTGATGTACTGGAGTTGATTGATATTTCATTCTCTCTGGGGCTTGTCTCGCTATTTTCATAAATTCCTCTTTTTTATAATAGTTCGCAAACTTTATGATGATATCTCTAGGCATTACTCCGCTTCTTCTGCCTCCAATTCTATGTATTCTTTCCATGTCCCATTCTTCCCATGCAATATCTGGAGTTATATCCTTAATCCACCCCATAACTCGTTCTCTCAAAATTCTGGGGTTTTCACCCGATGATTCTGGAAAGAATCTAAGACGAAGGTTTAGAGCGTCTTGCCCGATCCTCCAAATCAATCATTTTCAGCTGCATTGAATCAAATTGTTCCATCTGGTTCTGTATGACTATTTCATTTGCCATAACTTTACTCTCCACCTTTTCAATCCTCGAATTGGCCTCCTTCATTTGCCTTTTCATTTCTGAAATACTTCTATCTATTTGAACTGAAACTCCCACCAACACCTCTTTTTTCAGGGATTCATTGCTTTCTTCCATCATTTTTTGCATTTTTTCATTATTCTGTGTCATCATCTGCTGCATCATGTCTTTAATGCTCTCAACCAGCTCTGTCTGCTGCTTTGCAGCATCTGGTGTCTTAGATCTAGCTGCTGCTGCCTTCGGGTCAACTCCTCCCTCCATCCCTTCCTTCTCCCTTCCAGTTTTCTGGGAGTCTTTGTTATTATTATTGTTATTTTTGCCACTTGAGGTCGGCATCTGAGATTCCACTCTAGCCAATCTGGCTGCTGTATTATCCAATGGTCTCCCAATAGACTTATTTCTCAGCCAAACCGGAATTTTCTGTTGTTTTTTAGAATCTTTCTTTGACATTGGATCTGATCCAACCCAGACGCTGTAGAGGTTAAAAGCGAAAGTAGCCAGCTCTGGCTACAGCAGTTTTCAAAAATAGTTCTTTCAAAGCCTTTTAACCTCTCTTATCTCTCCCACACAATATTTTTCCCTTTCTACTCACATTTGACGAGGCTGTTAACTTTACATTTTATTTACGACCGGAGCTCGAGAAATCGCCGCTCGCCCGTCAGCTCCGGAAGTCCATCCCCCCTTTTTATTTTTCTGTTCCACCAAAATGTGTGTTTATTAAAATCATTCCATAAATAAATTAAACACGTTACAGAGTGTTTGTTGCCTTCCTTAGTTGACCCTTCTGGGCTGACTATCTCAGTAGGGCTTGCATCTAGAACAAAAACAGAGGATGTGTGTCTGTCTGTCAGTCAGTACCAAGAGCGTGGAACCTAGACACCTGAAACATGTCATGCATACTAAGGGGATTCTAAGGGTGTGCACCTCAGGGTGGTTTTATTTTTATTTATTTATGAATAAATAACATTTTATTTTTAAAATGCATTGATTTTAATTAATTTAAATGTGTCCATGTAGTTGAAGCCTGCAGCAACTTCTTCAGCCACTAGAGGCAGAGTTCCCTAACCAGCAACCTAGCCTTGCAAGTCTTACAGTTTGAAGCCTGTGGAGATTAGTAGGCCGAGGGACAAAGTTATGCGCCTCCCCCATGCTATAGGGCAGACTCCTCCCGCAGGGGGTGCACCATAGCAAGGAGGTGCCAGCTGGTATAGCTTTGCTCACACGGGGCAGGCATGATTCTGAAAGCTGTGTAAGTTTACTTGAAGGCTTTGCTGTGCAAAGCCAGGTCTGTTCACTAGTTATGACTTTGGCAACTCCCATTGCCTCCTGGGTTCTATGAGTTGCACTGGTGCAAGATGGATGTGCACTTGATGAACATTGCTCCCCTCACATCCATCATCTGGTTAGACACTTAAAAGTTTAGAGGTTTCTTTGGGCGGGTGGGGGGGAATTCAGGAAACCTGTTTCTTCCACAGTTGGGGCTCCTCACTCATCCATAGCTTTCAGGAGAGGATGTGTATCAGGTCAACCCACATCTGTCTTTTTCTTCTTTCAGAATGACTCTTTGGCCTGGGTTCGCTGTGTCTGTCGGACAGTTTGAGAACAACGTGATGCTCTGTGCGGATGTGAGCCACAAAATCCTGCGCAACGAAAATGTTTTGGAGTTCATGACAAACCTGTATGACAGTGTGGACCGGGTGCGTTTCACAGAGACATGTGAAAAGGAATTGGTGGGGCTGATTGTCCTTACCAGGTAACATTCGCTGTTGGAGAAATGGCACAGTGTCTTTGGAAGGGATGCTGAGTTCATAGAATGAGTCAAGAATTATAATTCATTTTGTCATTTTAAACAAGCTGGAGCGTGTTCAGAGGAGGGCAACAAGGATGATCAGGGGTCTGGAAACAAAGCCCTGTGAGGAGAGACTGAAAGAACTGGGCATGTTTAGCCTGGAGAAGAGAAGATTGAGGGAAGACAAGATAGCACTCTTCAAATACTTGAAAGGTTATCACACAGAGGAGGGCCAGGATCTCTTCTTGATCATCCCAGAATGCAGGACATGGAATAATGGGCTCAAGTTACAGGAAGCCAGATTCCAGCTGGTCGCCAGGAAAAACTTCCTGACAGTTAGAGCAGTACGACAATGGAACCAATTACCTAGGGAGGTCATGGGCGCTCCCACGTTAGAGGCATTCAAGAAGCAGCTGGACAACCATCTGTCAGGCATGCTTTAAGGTGGATTTCTGCACTGAGCAGAGGGTTGAACTCAATGGCCTTATAGGCCCCTGCCAACTCTACTATTCTATGATTCCCTGTCTATCAGCAGTGTATATGGCTTTGCTCAGGATGCCATCATCACCTAGGACAGGGCTGGGCAGAATGCAGGCTTGTCAAGTCTGCTTTGTTTTTTATTAGAACTCCAATATCCGCCACGCAGAGCCATGTGCAAAAGGCAGACACTTCACATGAAAGAACAGGGTACCTCTGAGCACAATCTGAGCCAAGGAATATGTTGGAAGTATCAGAACTGACCTGACATTATAGTTCTATGGGAAGGATCGTGGTCCAGTAGTAGAGCAGTGCTTTGCATGCAGAGGGTTCCAAGTTCAGTCCTCAGCATCTCCAATTAGGGCAGGTAAAACTCCTTCCCAAAACCCTGGAGGGCCATTGTTGTCAGTCAGTGTCAACAATACTGGACTAGATGCTGTTTTGCATGAACAAATTTCTAAAGTTGCACGAATTTCCTCTACAGATTAAAATGGGGCTAATCTTAAAATTAGTATAAATTTGGAAACATGCACAAATTGAACGGGGAAAGTTGTGCAAATTGAAAGCGAGTATATATTCAATGATTTCCAAACATTTTTAGTGGACAAGTTCTCAGGTCGTGAGCAGAAACGAAATTCTTACACATCCCTGTTTGGAATGTTTGTGTACTTCATTATTTCAGATACAATAACAGGACCTACCGTATTGATGATATTGAGTGGTCTGTGAAGCCGACAGATACATTCCAGAAACGTGACGGCACTCAGATCTCTTATGAAGATTACTACAAACAGGTAAATAAGAGCCAGGGTTCTGTGGGAAAACTCTACTCTTTGTCGCTGGACCAAACATGAAATAGTTCTGTGAGAAAAGTGGGGAAAGATCTCAGTTGCGAAATACGGGAAGAATGGTGGGAGTCCAGTGGTTATGGAGCCCCTATTCTTTGTACAACTTCACTGAAATAATATATTCTCCAATATGAACCCGACCAGATTTTAAGATCTTCTGGGGAAACATGTCTCTTGGTCCACCACCATCATAGGCATGTTTGGTAGGGACATGAGAGAGGGCCTTGTCTGTGGCTGCTTCCAGGCTGTGGGGTTCCTTGCTTAGGGAGGCTCAGTTGGCTTCATCTCTGTTGTCTTTCTGCCAGCAGGCAAAGCCATTTTTATTCAAGCAGTCCTTTGACATGTAAGCTGGTCTGTTGCTGATAGGGGGGTTAATTGGTTTGGTATTGTCTATTTATTTCATTGGTGTATTTTAAATTGTGTTTTAATTGATCAGTTTGTATGTTATGTTGTAATTAATATTTTTAATCTGGAATTTCATTTTTGTTAGTGGCTGGGCACCATTTTTGGCGGAGAGGCGATATATAAAGTTAATTAAATTAAATCTAGTCTAATGTCCATAGTAATGCAAAATGCTTAATTCAGTGTGAACTCCCATTTTGTCTTACATAAGAATGTAAGAAGAGCCTAAGGGTTCATCTAGTCCAACACTCTGTTCACAGTGGCCAACCAGCTGTCGACCAGGGACCCACAAGCATGATGTGCAACAGCACCTTCCTGCCCATGTTCCCCAGCAACTGCTGTATATAGGCTTACTGCCTCTGATACTGGAAGTAGCACATAACCATCAGGACTAGTAGCCATTGATAGCTTTCTCCACCAGGAATTTATCCAACCCCCTTTTAAAGCCATCTCAATTGGTTGCCATCACCACATCTTGTGGTAGCGAATTCCATAATTTAAGTATGTGCTGTGTGAAGAAGTCTTTCCTTTCATCTGTCCTGAATTTCCCACCAATCAGCTTCATGGGATGACCCTGGGGTTCTGATATGAGAGAGGAAGGAAAATGTCTTTCTATCAACATTCTCCACACCATGTATAATTTTGTACTCTTCTATCATGTCTCCCCTCACCCTTCCCCCCCCCCCCCAAGCTAAACAATCCCATCTGCTGTAACCTTCCCTCATAGGGGAGATGCTCCAGCTCCTTGATCGTTTGAGTTGTCCTTTTCTGCACTTTTTCCAGCTCGGCAATATCTTTTTTTAGGTGTGGTGACTAGAACTGTACACAGTCTTGTAATGTGTACTTCTGCCAATAGTAACATGGACACGGAACAAGATTCATATGCTTACCTCTAATTTTTTATTTCCCGGAGCAGCAGTATGATGCAATCTTGACTGACCTAAATCAACCCCTGCTTGTTAGC
Source organism: Anniella stebbinsi (assembly GCA_029215795.1). Taxonomy (NCBI): domain Eukaryota; kingdom Metazoa; phylum Chordata; class Lepidosauria; order Squamata; family Anniellidae; genus Anniella; species Anniella stebbinsi. The sequence goes on from JARDYH010000001.1 coordinate 50,456,592, forward strand.
CATCTGAAGACAAAGGCCGGCAGCACCATTGAGCCTCGAGTGGTCCATCTGATCCCAGAGCTCTGTTACCTGACAGGTAAACAACTGTAAATGTCAAAGATCTGCCCCAATAAAAGAGCAGCTTCTTTTAAGGGTTGTGAACTTAAAGCAACCAAACTGAATTTAGTCCAGTTCCTTGGTATTCAAGGCTCAGAGCAGGGGTCTTAAATCCCTTTCAGCCTGAGGGCCAAATTTCAGAGAAGCTCCCATCAGGGCCGCATTCCGATGGGGTGGGGGGCAAAATGGATGGGGCAAAAAAATGCCAGCTGGAAGCTTTTCCTGCCAATAACTCAGCCTTAGGAGAAGCATTCCAACCTTTTGGAAAGGGGAAGAAATGTACAAAAGCCAGGAACCACCAAATTATTGGTGACAAGGGGCTTTGCCCATGAGTATCGTGCAGAAAATCAAAGCGGTACAGTTCCTAGGCAGAGGTGCTATGGCCTCTATGGCATAGAGTCTACGCACAGGTATTCTACTGCTGTCCTTTGGGGTGGAAGCAAAGGCTTGTACTGGATCAGTTACGGTAGCCTTGCAAAATAAGTCCACACATTGGCAAGAAAGACATGTTTACCCGGGGGTTGTCTTGACACCACTGCTTTGGCCACTCTTTCCCTCAAAACCCCGCAGCATCGCAGCTGCAGAGTGGGAACTGCAAATCTCCACAGCAGGAGGGAGTGCAGGCCTTCCAGCTGAAAAAGCTGCAGTACTGGCGGCCATTTGGCTCATCGAGCCCGGCCTCTGCCCATCTTTCCCATGCTTCCCCTGACCATTCCTGGGCCTCAGACCCCCAGCAAGGTCACCACTGACAGACGGAGCAAAGAAGGTGGTGACCTCAGAGTAAAAGAAAAAGTCATGGTAAGTCAGCGACTTTTGAAAAGCGCAGTTTGGGGGGAAAAGCCCATGGTGGCTGCAAGTTGGAGGCTACGTCATATAAACAGCACCAACTCGCAGCCACCACAAGCTAAACAGGGCGTATAGACAAGCACTATCCTGCAATAGCCTTTCAAAATAAGTCCACACATTGGTGAGAAAGACATCTGTATTCGAATGGGGGGAAATCCACAAAAGCCAGGAAACCACCAAATGATTGCTGATCAGGGGAAAGAGGGTGGGGCAAGGGAAAGTGGCATGGCCATCTGGGGAACCCTGGGTGGGTTGGATTTCCCCCCACCCCCAGGCCTGAAATTCTGCTTATAGACATAGCTCATGGCCAAATGGGCTTTGAGGCAGTTTGCTTTGGAAAAATACATATGGTTCACCTAGGCTGACCATCTGAAAAGGAGGACAGGGCTCCTGTAACTTTAACAGTTGTAGAGAAAAGGGAATTTCAGCCAGTATTGTTTGTATGCAATTAGTTCCTGGTGAAATTCCTCTCTTCATCACAACAGTTAAAGGTGCAGGCACTATACTAGAGTGACCATATTCAAAAGAAGCCAGGGCTTCTGCAACTTTAACTGCTATGATGAGGGAATTTCACCAGGAACTAATTGCATACAAATGACACTGGCTGAAATTCTCTTTTCTCTACAACTGTTAAAGTTACAGGAGCCCTGTCCTCCTTTTCATATGGTCAGCCTAGGTTCACCCACAGGAAAGTGGAAACTTGAATGTAGAGTACACATCATATGGGGGAGCTGTAGCGACAGAGCACATCCTTTGCATTCAGAAGCCTCCATGTTCAATCTGAGCATCTCCAAATAAAAGATCTGGGGTGGGCATGTTGGGAAATACCTCTGGCTGGAAGCGGCTGCCTGTTGGAGCAAGACAGCACTGGCCTAGATAGACCAACAGTCTGATTTACTATAAGGCCATTTTATGTGTTTGTGGGTATCCCTGCCCCTCTTGGCTGCCTCCCTGGATATGGAGGCCTAGGGAAGAATCTATTAGTGCCCATGCACTAGCACTATTGATACTGCACTAGCAGAAGCCAACACTTGCACAGTGTCAATAGTGCTTACAATAATGCTATTACACTCCCCATATTATGTTAGTTTCCAAAGATCAGGCAGGTTTTAAAAATTATTTTACATTGGGAAAGCATTTAAACATGCAGTTCTGAAGTGATGCCATGGGATTATTCTGAATGTGTAGATCAGCTCTTAGGCATTCTAACTACACAGCTTTCAAAGTAGTATAAATAATATCCCTTCCTAAAAGAGGTGGGAGATGGGATGCCTTTGTACCGCCCTTTTCACTCATTCTCCCCCACTCAATGGACCGCAGAATCACGGCACCTTAAAAATTCTCCAAATTGTTTGTTAAGGCTTGAGCAACCATGCAACTTCTGACTTCCGTTTGATGAAGGATTTGGCCCAAGAAACTCACTTGTCTCCGGAGCACAGACACCAACGGCTGTCTAGACTTGCTGACAACATTCAGAGGTAATTTGACATCAGACTTGCTTCTAAGGATCTGTTGTCTGACTCATGTGTCTGCCATGTTGGCATGGCTTCAATTAGGGGTTACAGGCAGAAAAATATTTGGGTCTGTGATAATTGCATGACAATTGGCCCACTGTTGGCCCACAGGCCGGATTTGACTCCTGAAGCAAGTTTTCCCAGTTTTAAAATAAGGTACAGTAGAAAGCTTCTCAACGTTTTCGATGTTAAAGAAAAGAGTAATTCTTTCATGTTAAAAGAAGATTGAGATATTCCAAAATCTCATTTGGATTTTGAATGACACACACACACAGGCGTTTATTAGTTATGCTAGGCCTGGACGCTTGTTCTTCATAATGTGCCAGGCCTTACTGGTAGATGACACCTCCTTTATAATGGTGGCTGACTACTTATCTGGAGGTCGGTCAAGGTGTGAGACAAAATATTTTATTTGATTGATATCTATCCCGGCTTTCTACCAAGAACAATGACACTCATGGCGGTTCATTTTTTTATTTCTTGTATCTTTTATACCTCCTTTCCACAAGGGCCACATAAAAGGTTATGTTATTGTCATACAATGCCCTAAACAACCTGGGGCTATGATATCTAGCAAATCACTTTCCCTTATATATACCCAGGCGGTCTTTTAGATCGTCAGAGGAGGCTTTGCTGGTCGTTGCGAAATTATTGAAATGTTACCACCCAGTACCACAATGGCAGGCCTTCTCAGTAGCAGCACCCACCCTCTGGAAAACCCCCATCTAGTTCGGAAGGCAGAAAAAGTTGCATCTTAAACGTCTCCTAGAAATGCACTTGTTCACCCTGGCTTTCCCTGGGTTGTAATTAAATTAATCTTGCTGCTCCATCATACCCTCCTTTTATTGTTTTTATTGTAATTAGAATTCTTTTTAATGTTGTGTTTTTATTATTGTATTTTAAATGTGATTTTGATATTTATATGTGAACCAATTAGGAATTTTATTACATTTAGCAGTATATCAATATGATTAAATAAAAAATAAATAAGAGTCACCAAGGCAGTGTACACACAAAAAAAACCAATAACATAAAAATCAACATGAAACATATTGAAAAATGAATGCCTTAAAACCACTCAAACTGTTTAAATGGCCAAATTGAAAAGATGTGTCTTAACTCCATTTCAAAAAGCCAAGAGAGGGGGGACCAGTCTTCGCTCTGCAAGGAGAGCATTCCGCAGTTTCGGAGCGATGCAGGACAAAAGAGGGCACCAAGTGGATCTCCCTGGGGCAGAAAGTACAGTTTGGGTGCAGCCCAGTTCCTTCCAACTGTGCCTCAGATTCAGGCGGGATACACAAAGGAGCTTCTTCAGTGGAGCCTAAGGAATGATGGGATTCCTGTGGGAGGAGATGGTCCTTTAGGCACCCTGGCCTGAAATCATTTCAGGCTTAAATAACACTTTTGTATGTTCATGCAGACTTCCCCAACCTGGTGCCCTCCAGATGTGTTGGACAGCAACTCCCACAATTCCCAGCTAGCATGCTGGCTGGGAATTGTGGGAGTTGCTGTCCAACACATCTGGAGGGCACCAGGTTGGGGAAGGCTGATAAATACATGATCTTGTGTAATCCTCATAAGAACCATGTAAGGTAGGTCAGTATAATTGTCCCCATATTGCAGACACAGGAGTGGTGGGGGCTCTGGGGCTGAGACCACTGGCTTGCTTCAGGCCACCTTTTGAATTCTTGGCAGATGTGAGGTTCAAATGGGGGCTTCCTGATTCCAGGGTCTTCCATCTACGAGCTGTTGTATCACTTCAGCCACATCTCAAGCTGGGATCCTAATATATTAGGATGTTCTCTCGCATGCATCCCATTGGAAGGCACAAGAGCTGTACGAGGGTCCTGCACCTGCCTGTCACTTGTTATGAGATGCGTGTGTGTATGTTACGTTCAGGTTTCCATGACAGAACTTTTTTTAAAGTGAAGTGAGGATTGGCTCTATATGTACATTATAGCCTGAAGTGAACCTTTTAACATCATATATAAGGTCATCAGATAGGAACAAAAAGCAACCAAGTTGTCTGGAACAAGTGGCAGGGCCTTCTTGTTGGTGACCTTCAGCTATGGAAGTCCTGTGGAATTATGCGTAGCCCCTTTAGTTCAGGCTTTCAAAACCCTTTTTCAATGCTGGTTTCTCCGAAGCGTGTAATTAGTTTGGATGACTTAAGAATGGCTTTTAAACACTTGTGACTGCAAATTTGGCGTGACTTATGTGTCTTCATTATCATTTCTTGTTACGTATGCTGCTTTGGGAGAGCATGGCCCTAAAAAGTGGCCTGGAAATACTTTGAGGGTGCAATGCTGTGCATGTTTAGAGGAAAAATGTCCTACAACTGCCAGCATTCCCCAGCTAGCATGGTTGGCTGGGGCATGCTGGGAGCTGTAGGGCTTTTTCTCCCTAAATGTGCATAGGATTATGCCTCAACTAAATAAACATCCAAAAGGAGGCACCAGTGATCTTTGTGCTGTGATTTTAAATTGACATAGTAGTCTCATCCAGAACTGCATTATTACAGAGCAATCATATCCATGGCTACTCAAAAGTAAGTCCAATTGAGTTCGATGGGGCTTACTTACAGGAGTGTAGGTATTGGATCGCATTTTTAGGTACTGTTCTGGTTTATCCTGTGCCTATAACCCCTAGATGGAGTTAAAGGACCGTAGCCAGTTCTTTTTCGTGGTCTCTGTGCATCACACATATGGGCTCGCGCCGACGCCGAGCCCGCTTCCGGGAAACTTAACTAGCTTAGACTTTTTTGGTGGGAACCCCTCCCCCCCACCATCCTATCGCGCATGCTCAGGGCTCCCGCCTCTCCTTTACGTCAGTTCTTCTTCGACCGCTTCGCCGTTAGCCTCGCGGGAGACTTCTCGGGTACGTTCGTACCTAATTTGAGAAAAGAAGGATAGTTTATAGGTAGCTTAGGCTGTTTTCTTTCTTAGTACTGTAGTTAGTTTAAATTCTTAAAAAAAAAAAAAAAAATTTTATTGTTAATTAATAGATAGTCATTTAATTTAGGCGGTCGCCAGCTTATGGCGCAGACCGCTTTGTTCCGGCGTTGCTCGCGGTGCAGGGCTAAAATAGCCCTCTCCGACGGGCATTCTCTCTGCCTTGTCTGCCTAGGCGAAGCACACGTCGTTGACTCGTGCAGCCATTGCATGCGATTTTCCAAACAGACTAGAAGAAATAGGGCAGACCGCCTCCGTAGTCTGTTGTGGACAAAGGCATTATCGGCCGTGGATCAACCGCGTCCCTCCATGATGCAAAAAGGGATTTCTGGGGAGAGTCATAACCTCTCAAGCCCAGCATCTCCGGCTTCCCCCCAGTTGCGGGCGGCAGTACCGGCGTCGTTAACGGGGTTTTCAACGGCCTCTTCCCCACCTCCGGTAAAGAAGGCCAAGAAATCGAAACCGAAGAAAACGTCGACGGCGACGAAATCAGCAAAGCCTACGGCATCAAAAAAATCTAGACCGTCGTCGATGCCGTCTTCGACGTCGGTAAAAGTGGTTGCCATGGTGCACAAGTCTTCGTCGGAACCGATACGTTCCTCGGCGCCGACGCATCGTTCGACATCGATTGCCTCGACATCGCAGACTTCACAACGGCCAGATGTTTCACCAGCACCTTCGGCATCGAGGCAACGGACACCTTCCGTATCTTCTATACTACGCACTCCGTCGACCCCGAGAATGCGTCCACAGCAACAAACTCTGTCACCCTCTCGTTCGTTGCCATCCCCTGGGCCGATGCCGATCCTTATTCCATCTGACACCGAACGCACGGTACCGACACGGCTCTCGTCACCGAGTCGTCCACAGGAGCATCGACGTCGACATCGCTACCGTTCCTCGCAGTCGAGGTCTCGTTCTCGAACGAGGTCTCCTTCGCGGGACTGGGAGGTCTATTCGGAGCATTCTCGCCGGTCGGAGCGTGGTTGCTACCGATTCGACCCGTATACGGGACGTCGAATCCAGGAAGAACAGTCACCCCCGCCGGTTCCTCCACGTAGGACCACCTCGCTGAGTCGTTCCTCCACTCGACGCCGAGAGCGCTCGACATCGACGGCTACTCGTCCTCTGCACCGAACGCCGTCCAGATCGCCACGACACCGACAGCCTTCGCAGTCCTTTGAGGACTATGTGTCGGACTCCTCGTCAGCCCCATCGCCCCGTCCATCTGAACCATCCCCTTTGGATACTGTGGGCTCCGAAGATCGGGCATCTCCGACAATGGAGATGGGCAGTTTTACTGACCAAATGCAGAGATTGGCTCAGTCTCTAAATATAGAGTGCCAGCAGATGACTGACGACTCAGACGATGGAATCTATGACGTAATGCATGCTGAGCCATCACCCCAATTGACCTTACCAATGGTCAAAGCGCTCTTGAAGACTCTCAAACAGTCTTGGGAGCATCCAGCAACTGTGGGGCCGACTTCCAAGCACCTTGATGCCATCTATAAGGTGCGGGAAGCACAGGCACCTTTTCTTTTTCAACATCCAAAGCCAAATTCGGTTGTGGTAGAGGCGGCGCAGGGCAGATCCGGTAAGGTGCATTCCGCCCCAACTGATAAGGAGGGACGGAAACTCGATTCCTACGGGCGTCGGATTTATGCTTCTGCATCGTTGGGCATAAAGGTGACTAACTACATGGCGCTTATGGCGCGTTATCAACTTTTCCTTTGGGAGAAGATTTCATCCCTCACCGATTACCTTCCCGACGACCAGCGAGAGCTCGCGAGGGTCTTCCAGGCAGAGGCAGTCAGGTTGTCAAAACAGGAGTTGACGACGGCACGACATCTCACTGACTGTGTTTCTAAAGCCATGGTGGGTGCAGTTGCGTTACGTCGTCATGCGTGGTTGCGATCAGCATCTCTACCACAGGAGACTAAAAACAGAATCGAGGACCTTCCCTTTGACGGGGAGGGTCTCTTCAATTCGGACACGGACACTACTATGGATACCCTACACAAGGCTCGGATGACAGCAAGGAAAATGGGGTTTCAACAACCTCAGCAGTCATACCGGCCTAGAAAATGGTATAGACCAGTCCCTTACCAGCCACGGCCGCAACAGGACAAGACGCAGCGTTATCAATCTGCATCAACACAGGCTTATCAGCCGCGAAAGTCAGCACCGCGTTTCCAACAGCGCAGTAAACAACCGCAGCATGGCAAGCGCCGTCTTTGACTTGGCGCTGCATCTGTTCTGCAACAACACCAACAAGCTACAGCCTTTCCTGCAAACCTGGGCGTCAATAACATCAGACGCTTGGGTACTAGACATCATAGCAGAAGGCTACAAAATAGAGTTCGAAGTCCCTCCTCCACTTGGCATCATAAGAATTACACCTCCTTCGGTGACGTTAGCGCAAGAGACTACCACCCTCCTACACAAAGCAGCTATCACGAGGGTAAAGCGATGTCAACTCAAAGCAGGGTTTTACTCCCGTTATTTTACGGTGCCAAAGAGGGACGGGGGACTTCGTCCTATTATGGATCTCAGAAAGCTGAACAAATTCATACTACCCAAGAAGTTTCGCATGGTTACCGTGGCATCGGTCCTACCTATGCTGAAGAAGGGCGACTGGTTCACACTAATAGACCTAAAAGACGCCTATTTTCACATCGCCATTCATCCTGCCCATCGACGCTACCTGCGATTTGTCATTGGCCATCAGGCGTACCAGTTTTCAGTCCTCCCCTTCGGTCTAAAATCTGCGCCAAGAGTATTCACCAAGTGTATGTCGGCGGTTTGCGCGCACCTTATATCCTTACCTGGACGATTGGTGGATCGTTTCAAGATCCAGAAGCCAGGCGCTTGCCGACGTCCACGAGGTCATCTCTCTTCTGTCGTCGCTTGGGCTGCAGATAAATTACAAAAAATCCATCATTCGACCAGCACAAAAACTACAATTTATAGGGGTGACCTTCGACTCTACCGTGGGAAGGGCTTTCCTCCCTACAGACAGGATAACTGTTCTGCAGCAGAGGGCATTAAGTTTGCAAGCCCGCCCTCAAGCCTCAGCGTTCGCAATTCTCAGGTTGCTAGGATTAATGGCGGCAGCTGTTTTCGTAGTCCGTTGGGCGCGACTTCGAATGCGCCCCCTCCAGCAGTTCCTACTCCAACATTACTCACCTATGCAAAACCCACACCAACTAATACTTACCATTCCGCGCCTGGTCAAGGAGTCCATGCAGTGGTGGTCGGTCTTGCGAAACCTTTCCCAAGGCATGCAATTTGTACCGCGGAGTCCGGCTCGTATAGTGACGACAGACGCGTCTCTAGAAGGTTGGGGCGCTCACCTCGACGACCTGCTGACGCAAGGAAAATGGTCACCTTCAGAGACTCGCCTCCACATCAATATGTTGGAGCTTCTGGCAGTCAAGAAGGCCTTACGCGCATTCTTACCTCACCTACAGGGGCATCATGTCCGTATTCTAACAGACAATACCACAGTGGTGTGGTATCTGAACAAGGAAGGGGGCACTCGGTTGCGCCGCCTATTGAAACTAGTAATGGACATTCTAGAGTGGGCCATCTCCCACAATATTCTTCTGTCAGCTTTGCACATTGCGGGAAAGGAGAACACCAAGGCAGATGTTCTCAGCAGATCTTTCACAGACACGCACGAGTGGGAACTTGCCACTTCCATTCTAAATCGTCTCTTCGCTCGTTGGGGCACGCCCGACATCGATCTGTTTGCAACAGCTGCCAATACAGTATGCCCGGCGTATTGCTCCAGAGCGGGCATAGGAGCCGCATCAATGGGGGATGCGTTTCAATGGGATTGGTCGAGAGGTCTTCTTTACCTCTTCCCCCCGTTTCCACTAGTGGCAAGAGCAGTGACTGCGATCAGGCGCAACAACTCGGACGCTATAATGGTAGCCCCGTGGTGGCCAAGGCAGCCTTGGTTCACGTCGCTACTCAGACTGTCGAAAGCGGAGGTGTGGCACCTACCTTGCCTCCCCGACCTCCTGTCTCGACAAGAGGGCAAGATTCTTCATCCCGATGTCCACTCCCTACACCTCACGGCCTGGAGAATCCGTCGTCTTGGGGAGCCCTCGACCTCCCAGAACGGGTCAAATCTATTTTAGAGGCCTCACGTAAGCCTTCAACTAGGATATCCTATAATAGAAAATGGAAACGTTTTCAACAGTATGCGGCTATTAATGACTTTGATTCTTACGCCTCAAACATGCCAAACATTATATCATTTCTTTATTCTTTGCACGCCCAAGGCTTAAAACCGGCTTCCATTAGGGTCTATCTATCAGCAATTACAGCCAACCATGGTCTGGTGAATGGTTTTTCGGTCTTTACCCACCCGATGGCGAGAGCTTTCTTAAAGGGGTTACAAAATTTGTTTCCGTCTATTCGGCCAGTAGTTCCACAATGGAGTCTGTCTCTCGTTCTCACAGCTCTCACCTCCAAGCCCTTTGAACCGTTGGCAACGATTGATATTCGCTTATTGACTCTTAAGACTGTATTCTTAGTTGCCATCATATCTGCGAGACGTGTTTCGGAGTTAGCAGCACTGCTGATAGATCCTCCATACTTACAGTTTTTTAGAGACAAAGTTGTGTTGCGTATGGACCCAATGTTCATTCCTAAAGTTTCCTCTTCGTTCCACGTAAGTCAGGATATTGTTTTACCCACGTTCTTCAACCCATCGTCAGATCCCTTGTCTTCAAAATTACACGCATTAGACGTTAGAAGAGCATTGGCTTTCTATAAGTCAAGAACTGAGTCTTTTCGAAAATCTCGTAAGCTGTTCGTTTGTTATGGAGGCGTGTCTAAGGGGTTGGCAGTCTCCACACAGCGCATTTCCAAGTGGGTTGTCGAAGCCATCGTCCTGGCGTACAGGATCGTCAATAAAGATCCTCCCTTTCCTCTGACGGCACATTCTACCAGAGCGCAGGCAACCTCTTCGGCCTTGCTCCATGGGGCTTCGCTTACTGACCTCTGCAAAGCGGCCACGTGGTCTAATGCTTCTACGTTTGTTAAGCATTATCGCCTGGATGTCAGGGCTAGACAGGACTCTTCGTTTGGTAGAGCGGTCCTCTCTTCTATTTGCCAGTGATCAACCAGCATGCCTACCCACCTCCGGTAAGTCTCTGCTTGTTATTCGCCCATATGTATGATGCACAGAGACCACGAAGAAGAAATGCAGGTTGCTTACCTGTAACTGTAGTTCTTCGAGTGGTCACCTGTGCAGTCACACAACCCACCCACCGTCCCCTCTTGGCATCGCTGTTTGTGATAGTCAATTGGTTCGTTCATGCTCGTTGTTTTAATAACATAATTGTGCCTTAGTTTGGAGGCCGAGCGGTCTCAGAGAACTGAGGTAAAGGAGAGGCGGGAGCCCTGAGCATGCGCGATAGGATGGTGGGGGGGGAGGGGTTCCCACCAAAAAAGTCTAAGCTAGTTAAGTTTCCCGGAAGCGGGCTCGGCGTCGGCGCGAGCCCATATGTGTGACTGCACAGGTGACCACTCGAAGAACTACAGTTACAGGTAAGCAACCTGCATTTATTGCATCAAATACAAAGAATAATCACCCTGAGATGCTCATAGATGTTATCATAGAAATACTCTCACCACTGAACAACCTTCCGTTGGGAAGGGCTTATTCCATTCCAATTAAAGAGTCAAGGTTCCAGTAATACTCCACACAAGTTAAATCATTTATTAATTCATGCTTTTTCTGTCATTCAGAGTTTTGGCTGTAATTCAGATATGGCTAGCTGTTCCCATGTAACAGTAGCGGCTCAGAACAGCTTCTTTGGGTTTATTTATTTATTTATTGCATTTTTATACCGCCCCATAGCCGAAGCTCTCTGGGCGGTTCACAAAAATTAAAACCATGAAATCATTTTAAAAATATAAAACAAGCCACAATCTAAAAACACAAAATAACATACAATATAAAAACACACCAGAATAAAACCAAGCAGCAGGAATTAATACAGATTAAAATACAAATTTAAAACAGCAAGGATTAAAATTGAGTTAATTTAACTGTTAAAATACTGGGAGAATAAAAAGGTCTTCACCTGGCGACGAAAAGAGTACAAAGTAGGCGCCAGGCGAACCTCTCTGGGGAGCTCATTCCACAGCCGGGGTGCCACAGCGGAGAAAGCCCTCCTCCTAGTGGCCACCTGCCTCACTTCCTTTGGCAGGGGCTCACGGAGAAGGACCCCTGTAGATGATCTTAGGGTCCGGGCAGGTACATATGGGAGGAGGCGTTCCTTTAGATAACCTGGCCCCAAGCCGTTTAGGGCTTTAAATGTTAGTAACAGCACTTTGAATTGGGCCCGGACCTGGATCGGCAGCCAGTGAAATTGGAAAAGGACTGGCGTAATATGGTCTCGTTGGCCAGTCCCCGTTAACAATCTGGCTGCCCTGTTTTGTACCAGCTGAAGTTTCCGGACCGTTTTCAAAGGCAGCCCCACGTATAACGCATTGCAGTAATCCAAACGAGAGGTTATGAGAGCATGGATAACTGTAGCTAGGCTATCTCTGTCCAGATAAGGGCGCAGTTGGTATATCAGCCTAAGCTGGTAAAAGGTGCTCTTTGCCACCGAGTTCACCTGTGCCTCAAGCGACAGTTCTGGATCCAAGAGCACCCCCAAACTACGGACCTGATCCTTTAGAGGGAGTGCAATCCCCTCCAGAACAGGGTGAACATCACCTCGCCGGACAGACGAACCACCCGCTAACAGTACCTCCGTCTTGTCTGGATTGAGTCTCAATTTGTTAGCCCTCATCCAGTCCATTACCGTGCTCAGGCACTGATTCAGAACAGCCACTGCCTCACCTGGGTTTGTTGAAAAGGAGATGTCACCAAGATGTCCGCATATTGGTGACATCTCAGCCCACATCTCTGGATAACCTCTCCCAGTGGCTTCATGTATATGTTAAACAGCATAGGGGATAAAATAGAGCCCTGTGGGTTCTCATTCGGATGTATGATATTTAAATCAGAGAACACAAGGGGAGACAGTGACCTTGGGGATGAGTCCTGAATAGGGGCTACAGCGCCCCTGATAAAATCCGTTGCACAGCTCAGAGTTGATCTTGGATCCAGGCTTGTTCCTTGATATTTGAAGAAAAATGCCATAGCTCAGTGGTAGGCAGTGCCAGGTTCAGTCCTCAACATCTCCAGGTTGAGCTGAGTACTTGTCATGAGGCAGTCTGAAGAATCTTCCTCTGAGGAGGAAGAAGTGGCAGAGACTGCAGCTTTACCCATTCCCCAGGACTTACCGGAGGAGGAGGAACAGCAGGGAGATTCCTCTGAAGAGCCCCAGGAAAGCCACCCTCTCCCACCCCCTGTTTCTAATGAGGAAGACTCGGGGCCTGAAGGAGTTTGTCCAGTAACTCCCCAGCAAAGGCGGCAGCTCAAACGGGCGGAGAAAACTAAGCCCACAAGGCGAAGCATGAGACTGAGAAAACAGAGCACAGCTGATGCAAGCCTTAAGTAAGATAACGAAGGAATTGCACGCAGCTGTGAACAGGCTCAAGCAACTATAAAGGAGAAAGAAGGCAGAAGCTAAGATCCGTTGAGAACAACCGTCGTCTTCGGCTCTTGACACCCGGCATACTCCTGAATCGGAACCTATGGACTGAACAACCGGCTTGACTATTTTGGCTCTGGACTTTGGACTGCTCTAATACTTGGTTTGACCCTCGGCTTGACATTCGGACGGACTGAACTTTTGGCGTGACCTTTGCTATTGGTAATTGGATTTTGGAATTGCAAATAAACCCTTTAAACCGTTAAAGGCCTGGCATTTTTCCCAGACATACTTAGATAAGGGAGTTGGCAGGCTTCCTATACTAAGAGTCGTAAATACGACAGTACTGCCCGTTAGAAAATCTGGACAGCCGCTCACAATCAGTGTAGACCCGCCTTTTCCAACCTTGGGTCCCCAGATGATTTTAGAGTACAACCCCCATCATCCCCCAGCCACCACAACCAATGGTTGGGGTGATGGGAGTTGTAGTCCACCAATATCTGGCGATTCAAGGTTGGGAAAAGCTGAGTGCTTTGGGTCAATGTTGCACCCTTCCAAAAACTCTGTGTGCGTGTGTGGGGAGGACCTTTCACAATGATAGGGCTAAGGTGTGTGTATGCATGTGGATGCTTGTTCACGGGCACATGTACAGGTGGGCGCATGGGGTATGCCGGGGCTGCGTCCGCTTTCTGGCACATGCCCCACTGCTCGTAACGGGGCCTTTAAGGAGGATGGGAAAGAGATTTCCGGAGCCTCTGGAAAGTGCGTGATTCCGCCGGGCACTCTAATGGCAGCTGCTATTAGCATTCCCCGGGGGAATTATGCACTTTCCTGCCTCCCACTACTCCAATCAGGGACTTTAGGCCTGATTGGAGCGGAGGAGGAGAAAGGATGCTTTCTGGGGCCTCCAGAAAGTGCATGATTCCTCCTTGGGTGCACACCGTAATGAAATGCATTGTGCTTGTCTATGTGCAGCTCCCAACCAACACCTGAAATGGCCATAGGTAAAAAAGATTGTGTGCCCCTGGGCTAAAGTTACGTGGGTTGCTGTGTACAAACATGATGCTAGCTGTGTGGAGGCCTGCACACATGGAAGCAATTTTGAGCTGTCGTGCCACATTTTTATTGGACCTGCAATAGGAATCAGGATTGTGAAGTATTTAAGCTTGGATCCAACACTCATATGAGTGGAAGCCCACTCACACAACGAGACTTCTCCATTCTCTCCTCCCCCCACACAGCCTCCCCATGTGTATCCCATATCTGCTCCAGGGGGACCCCCAACTTTCCAGACAGATTTGGGTGTGTGCGCATCAGGGAGGGGGGCAACCGTTCCGGTAGCGGTTTCCTCTCTGGTGGAACGATAGAATTGGATGCAACCCACAATTTGCCATGTCAGCTTTATTTCTGCTGGGGAGCAGGGGAGATCCTTGTTCTTTTCAGCAGACATAACATCGGAAGCATACATTTTCTTGCAGAAATAAAGATGCTCGCTTAGAATTAGAAAGGTGGGGACTGCAGCTTGGGTGCCAGGCTTCCCTCACAGGCCGTGTGGTCACCTCAGAAAAAATCATCATGAAGAACGAGATGGTAAGCCTTAGGGACCCTATTTCTACGTCACGTCTTAGTTGAATGTGGGCTCTGTTTGAGGAGGCTCTGGCATGGTTCTAAGCATTGCCTTTAGCTATAGATTCTGTGGAGCATTTTACTTCTCTCCTCCTTCCCCACGTTCCAGCAATTGGGGTAGGGGAAATTTTGAGTGTTATGAGTGTTCTCACAAAATGGCTGTCAGGGGAGGGGCTGTCATAAAACGCTCATTTCCCAGAAGGCAAACAGGTGAGACTAAAAAGAAGTGGCCAGTGCAAGAACCTAAGTACAAAACAAAGGTGGGGTCTGAGCTTCAAAACCACTCTTCTGGAATCCAAATGAAGATGGCATAGAAGGGGTGTCCCTTTGCTATGCATCATGCCTTCCAGGTAAATAAAAGAAATCTTAAGAAATAAAATAAAAAATAGAAGTGGCAGAGAGCTTAGCAGCTCTTTTTAGACCCCACTTCTAAAAAATTAATTGAATAAATATTGCCATCATGCTTGTTAAGTGTTTTGAAGTACAGCTCCCAGGCTTCCTATTAGCTATGCTAGCAATTGAAGTGCAAAACACCTAGCGGGCACCAGGTTGGGAAAGTCTGTCCTAGGGCCTAGTAAATATATTTAGGATTGCAGCCTTAATGTTTGTAAATGTATTAACTGCAGTATGAGCATTTTCACCATCAGATCAAAGCGAACCCTATTAGAACAGTTCCTTAGTCACTGTGATACTTACTTGTGTGTGATGTTTTGAAAAGAGAAGCTGAATTTCTGAACAATTTAAGGCCAGCCAGCTGGAACGGCAATTAAAGTTTTCATCATTTGCGTAATATTTCTCCTGTGAATTACTGGTATATTTGTGTTTCCATTTTCTTCTGACAGTGTATGCCAATGAACGCCGGTGATTGGCTCAGAGATATGCGCAATATGAAGATAATTGGCGTTACGCCTCTGGAGAACTGGATAGTGGTGTGCAGCAACAGGAACTCCGAGCTGGCCCATAATCTCGTGAACTGTTTGAGGAGAGTAGGAGATCCCATGGGCTTTCGCATTGAATTTCCCAGAGTGTGAGATATATCAGACCACAAACCTTTATTTATTTTTACCTCATTCCTCAAGACCTCTTCGTACATTAACCGTTTTTAATAGGTGGACATGTATGATGCTTAAAACATGCACATCTAAAAAATGTAAAATGTGAGCAGGTCAAGTACATATTGATAAACTCACTGGGGAGCCAGGGTTGCCTGAATGCTGTCTGTCAATTGTACACTTGGTGACAGACTCCTGCATACTGTGTGAAATGGCACGTGTTTTTTCTTTGTACTATGTGGCCCGGTGCACACGTAAACCACGAATTGCGGGGCCAAGGTGAGCACAGAGAGCCATTTCTGCTTCCTGGGTTTTGTGTCATGTGAACGTGGAAACTCTGGGTTGTTTATGGATTAAAGAACCCAGTATTAACCCATCCACAAACCACAGATATTCCTGGGTTGTTAATTAAAAGTGGAAGTGGCTCGTGGGCTCTGCTTGACCCTGCAATTCTTAGGATAAACTACTCAGGAATTGCTGCGGTGATGTGCAAACTGGCTGTATGTCAGTCTCAAGAAGGCAGGAGTGCAGAACCATTTCAGAGCGGTGTTCAGGGGCCACGTTCTGGTGGTGGTTGGGGATTAAGGCAAAAGGGGTTTGGGTTAAAGGCTGAAGGGGCAGAGCCAACAGTGTCAGCACATTCTAGCTTAAAGCTCTTCCTGCCAGTAACTAAGCCTTAGGAGAGGCATTTCAACCTTTTAGAGAGAGGGAGGGGAACATGGAAAAGCTGGGAAACCTGGTTGGGGGAAAGGGGCATGGCCATCTGGGGAACCCCAGGTGAGCTGCATTTGGCCCCCAAGCCTGAGGTTCTGCACCCCTGCAGTAAGGGATCATACTGACCAACCATTGGGGGTGTGGTGGCAGCTTGAATCTGCCATTCATGATGGCTCCTTGCCAGTGTACAACCAGTCGTGTGCTATTGCTGGCACATGCAGGATTGGGCTTGTGCATTACTGCAAAGCCATATTCAGTGTGCTGTGTTGGAAGCTTGATCCTCTACAAATTTGCCCTGCTGCAAGCTAGGAGCCAACTCACCCACCCACCCTCAGTTGGAGCCACTGAAAACTAGGTCCACCCCTCTGCCTTGGATTCTTTCGTTTGATCACATCAGAGAACCCAGAATGTGCTTATATACAAGCCACTCTAAAGCCAATTTTTTATACCATTTTCCCTCCACGCTGGCTGGCTAATTTGATCGACTTTGATTTTCCACATCTTCGATGTCTCTAGCTTTGCCTTCTGCTTCGTAGTCTATGATGAACATTGATATTTGAGGCGATGGAGAACTCCCAGGACAAAATACACAAACTCCATCCCACGCCGAATGCACCTCTTTTCCTTCTGTGTAGTGGCTGATATACACAACTGATTTGAACTGGCGGACATTTCAGTGGAATTTCACACATGGGATGGGTTTTGCACATTCAGACACTTTATCCAGTTCAGGAGGAACAGTTGAAGGACCCAGGCATATTTAGCTTGGAGAAGAGAAGATCAAGGGGAGACACGGTAGTGGTCTTCAAATATCTGTAAAGCTGTGACACAGAAGATGGAATAGACTTGTTCTCTGTCACTCCTGAGGACTGGAAGCGACAGGTGGAAATTGCAGGGAAGCAGATTTTGGCTAAACATTAAGAGAAACTTCCTAGCAGTGGAAGCAGTGGAAGAGATTGCCTCTGGAGTAGCTGGGTTCTCCTTTGCTGTAGTTATTTAAGCAGAGGATGAATGGCCATTTGTCAGGGATGCTGTGGCTGCACCCTGTAGTGCAGAGCCTGCATTGACCAGGGGGTTGGGCTAGATGATCTTCAAGGCACTTCCAACTCCATAATTCTATCCTAGGTTGGGGAATTCTCAGGACAAACTGGGTTGTCTTCTGGGAACTTTTCTGAATGATTCCACATTCATGTACCTGCTCATCTTGAGTTCTGCATAAGGAAAACTATTGGGGCTGCCTAGCTCTTATTTGATGAGATAATTTGTCTATCATCTTAGCATTCCTTTCGTGGGTTGTGGGAGCCTGTGCCTTTTTCCAGTGTTGTGTGAGCCGTTCTGGGAATAGAACTACTGAACAGCGGTAGATGAATTTCTTCAACAAATAAATAGCAAATTTGCTGCAATGAGACGAAGTTTTTACACAATCAGTCTTACATGGGTCAAGTCCAACTCTTGTCCATAAGTGGTTAACTGAGACATTGGACAGATGTTGGCTTTTGCTTTCTACATCCTTTATTATTTGTAAAAAAAAGAAGAAAAAAAAGAAAAGGTGAGGCTTGTTGAAACTCTAAAGATCGGCATTCACACCAGCCTTGCTTTGATCTTTGCAGCTCCGTAGCTTAATATGCTTTCTCTCTCTCTCTCTCTCTCTCTCTCTCTCACACACACACACACACACACACACACACACGTATCGAGTGGCTCCAATCTTAGAACATGTCAGAACTCTGAGTAATTTAGCAGACACCAGCTGGCAACAGTACCACAGCTCCATCAGCTTACAGAGCCATCAGTCTATAATCATGCTCTGGCACTCTCTTTAGTTCGGCTTCCTTCTGTTCTTGGCCAGCTCGCCCTTTGTCAGGGCCAGGAAAGTTGGTACAGAGATTAGTTGCATTGGCTTCATCTGCAGCTTTCTATTGATCGGGGAAAATATTCATGACTGACCATCAAGGAGTGGGTTTTAGAGTGAAATCTGAGCGTTTAACCTGTCTGACCCTAAGCATGTTGACTTGTAATTGTAGTACAGCAATCTAAGAAAGTGAAGTTTAAAAAAATAGTTTGAATCCATCTTGTACTGGATAATCATACTATTTTTAAAAAATATTTATGTGCATAAACCATGCTCTGAAATGGCCTCCCTATCTGGCATCCTCCAGATGTGTTGACTACAACTCCCATAGGCCTCAGCTATGCTGGCTGGGGGTTATGGGAGTTGTAGTCCAACACATCTGAAGGACACCAGGTTGGGGATGGCTGATCTAAAATTGCCTCCCTGCAAAGTCCTCACTACCGTACATTCCAGCAACTGAATTGCTAATTGCTCACTATTGTTTTGCACGGCTGTCAGCCCATCCAAGGCACATGTGTTGGCCATACAGAACATAAAAGGTCTCTCCTTGCAGACAACATAACCAACCCAACTTTGCATAACCAATCCAGCAGCAGCATTACTGGACATCCGATCACTACTTGTCTTTAGAGGAGCTACAAAGCCATAACTTAAAGTCGTTCATTAGCAATGTACAAACTGAGGCTGAAGCAAGTGATTCTTGGAAGACTAGAAACGAAACGAAGACTTACTATGCCAAAACTAGATTTATGCTACACTGCTGCTCAATTCAGATTCTTTGCAAACTGGATGCACTTGTCTGCTGAGTGTCAATAGGCACACATGGAACAAGCAGCTCCCTGCTATAGAGCTCTTGATATGGACCAGACAAAGACCCAAACACATCCTTACACATCTAGAAATTAAAGTTGATACACCTGTCAGGCACTTGAAGGCTCTGCGCTTTCCTGGTTGATACTAGGACCACTACCAGAATTCATGGCACATAATAACCCACATCTGGAGATAAGCAAAGATTTATAGATCTGCTAAATTAGGATTGGGCTCCTTGCAGCCCTCCAGGTGTTTTGGCCTACAACTCCCATCAGCCCAAGCCCATGTAGCCATTGGTGAGGGGTGAGGGGAGTTGTAGGCCAAAACATGGGGGGGGACACAAGTTGCCCACCTCTGTATTAGATAAAGAGAATCCTCTCTCCCTGCAGGCCTGTCTGAAAAGACCAGTTTTCATACCTCTGTATCAGTACATGCAAATATAATTTTTAGCCTGTCTCGCATCAAGCAGGCAGTCAAAGGCCTGCTCTAGATGTAGCCACTCTGGCAATTAAAATTCTAATATCCTCAAGCGCTCCTCTTGAAGGCACTCCTACATATAAGCATGGAAGAATGACATAGGCAAGATGTCAGAGGAAGATTGGTGCACTCTTTGGACCTCCGTCATTACTTTATTAATACAACTCTAAAGGAAGAATAACAAGGTTTTCCGCAGAACTCTTTGCAGAACCATCTAACAGCAGCCAAATTGCATCCAGATCTGTTGGAAAGAGTGGGGACAGGCTTCCATCTTTAGTGTGGATATCGGACAGTGCACAAGTTTTAGGATGACCACTGATTATTGCCAAGAATTTCTTCATATTAGACTATAGATAACTCCCAATAATATGCTGTTCCATTCTATGCTACTCCACTATTTTAGGCAAGGTGACCCTGGATTTCTGCCTGGGGGCCTCCTTAACTATATAATAGCAAATTCATGCATAGCAAGTAACTGGAATCCTCATCAACCTTCAAAACAACCAATAAAATATGGGACTCCATGAGCATGGGGGCTTCCAGATGGTGGGCTCCTACTGCTACCTGTCAAAATTTAGGTGCAGCTATTCTGCCTTTTCCTTCTATTGATACTTTGGGGTGGGGGGAAGAACAGTGGGGAAAACACGGGAGAGTTACAAGTGACAGAAGACCATGTCACCTGGGCCATATTCCAGCCAAGGCTTTTATTATGAAATTGCCCAGCCTCATAACATTTTACCGTGGTGATTGTAAAATGCCATGAATGAGACAATGTGATTTCACAATAAAAGCCTGATCTGGAAGCATCCTATGTATAAACTCACCAAGGATTTTCAACTGCTAAGGGACCTTAACCTAAAGACAGGTGCTATGATCCCATCATTTCTCCTTATTTCTTACCTTGAGACTCTTCAAGTTTCAGGTGTTCCTTCGGGAAAAAAATCCAAAAGCCAACTGGCTGTTGGCTTTTAGCTTTTTTTTGTTTTTGTTTGCTGCTTTATGACATTTTGTTTCCATGTATGAACTGTAATTCCTCTGAATTGCATTCCCACCATTCCCCTTTCCACCCCCATAAAGAAATTTTGCATCTTAATCCCTGCAGAAATATGGAGTGCTTGGAGGTAGAATGCATATGAGTCTTGCCTTAAATTCAATGTCATCTCCCCAGGAAGCTGGTGGCATGCTGCCTTCTAAGAGATGTGTTTCAAACTGTTTCTCGAGTCTAAAGTTCACCTATGTGTTCTGGTTTTTGTGTTCTGTAGTGTGCAAGTACAAGAGAGCCCCACGATGTTTGTGCGAGTCCTGCAACAGCATGTGAATCCTGAGGTACAGCTGGTACGTATGCAGGGGTTGATTAGCGTGGCTTTTCAAAGGTGTTTAAAGGAAGCATGTCAATTTCTGTTGTTTAAGGTTGCTCTGGGGAGAGCTTTTGAAAACAGGATCTTCCCGAGAAGATACCATAGTGATCCAATTCTACATATGTGAATGCATATTTATGACTGCCTTTTGGGTGTCCACTTTGACAGCAGTTGTCCAGGTACCCTGCTAGGGGGGTAGCTTTTCTCCCCCAGTTCTTCTTCGTGGTAGCAGCACAGTTTTGGCATCTGCTGGACCTCCACGGGTAGGGATTCCAAAGAAAAAGGGCCATCACACTAAAGGCTCTTCTCCTGGTGGACTCAATCAGGCCACAGGTTCATGTGGAACCACCAGAAACATGGTGGTTCCGCATGGACTTAACATATCAAGGACTATACATAGGAGTTCAGAACCTCATGCCCGGGAGCCAGGTTTGGCCTTCCTGAGCTCCCAATCTAGCCCTCTGGGCTTCCCCACATGGCCCTGCCCCCTTTCCCTGAACAGCCATTTGTTTGGTGACTTCATAGCTTTTATGCACATTTTTCCCCATCCTAAGAGGTTGAAACATCACTCCTAAGGCTAATTTACTGGCAGAGTATTGAGCTACAATATTCTGGTGTTTGTTTGTTTTTGGCCCCACCTCCTTTTGTCTTCAGCCCTACCCTTGACTGGAATTTGGCCCTTGAAAACTCTTTGATATGGTGGTCGGTCCTCTGGCTAAAAGAATATATGGGACCTGCAATAAAATGTTGTAGCGTGGAGTGCTGCTGTTCAGGATTGGTTCCATTCCACCACCATCCATGGGTTTTCCCTGCAACAGTCAGTCAGCCACTCATGGCCACTGAGTATACTCAGTCCTTACTGGACTGTTTTGGAGGTTCTCCCCCATCCCTTCTGCAAACCTTTTACCTTTTTGTGCTTCTGTAAGCCTGCTGGTGCCTCCCTGTAGTGCGCAGGTGGTGCTTTTCTGACTATATAGAAGTAACAGCACTCACAACCTGAATGTCAGAATAGAGAAGGAACTATATTCTTTACACAAAAAAAAACTTTCCCAAGGTGTAACCAAAGTTTCATGCCAGAAAAAGCCAAATCTGTGGACTGGCATAAAATCTGCAAAGACAAGAAATCTGAATTATTTTATTATTTATTATTTCAATTTATATCCCATCTTTCTGCACATAGCACCCAAGTCTGCTAACAGCAGTAATAATAATAAAAAATGTGACGTACCAATTTTTAAAAGTCAAGAATAAAGTAAAAAAGAAGAGCAGTTAAAATCAAAGATGCCAACAGATACAACATTAGTACATTAAGATGAACCATAAATAAAAAGAAAAGTTATATCAGTTCAATAGGTCCAGGACCTGTCTAAATAAATAAATACAAAATCTTAGCCTGACAGCGGGAGGACAATTTGTATAATTTATTAACTCTTGAGCTTGGTATGGGGAGATACAAGGATTTATGCAGAGCACTGAAATTCTATCTCCAGACCATTAGAGATCTAGCTTATCTTTTATGTCCAGCAGCTAGAGAACTTGGTTTCTCTAGCCAATAAACTCTGCACCAGGCACAATCTTCTGTAGGGCCGTTGTGTGAAATATACATGATTCCAAAAAATGCCTTGCTTCTTGTTGGGGGAGCCTGGTGTCAGGATCAGGTCAGGTCTCCCTGGTGTGTATCCCAAATCGTATTCAGAGCCTGAAGAAGAAGAAGTAGATCTGCCAAGACAGGAAGCAGAGGAGGGAATTCTCCAAGACTCTCCAGGAGTCAAGGAGGAAACTTCCCAGGAGCTTATTGGACAGGAGGCCCAGGCTCAGAGGTCATCCTCCCCACCCCTGGGAACTCAGTCTGTTGGAGGGGGAGGGAGCATCAGAATTGACAGGTCCCAGAGTCCACCACAGGATCAAGCAGATGGAGTTGAGAGGGGGTGAGAGGTGGTCCACTAGGCTAGCCACCCCCTAGAGTTTACAACTTGAAGATCCTCCCTAAAGGATGGGTTTGGTAAAAGCCTGTCAGGCGCGCAGGAAACTGTCCATTTAGTTGATTGGCAGTTGCCTTGCTTGGTTAGGCTATTAAGCTTAACGGATAGTTTCTAGCATTCACATTCTCTTCAGGTGTGAAGAGACAATTGCTGAATAAGGTTTTGTGAATTGCATGGCAGACATCTTTATTGTCTCACATCTCGGCGGAAGGGCTTGGAATCACGATACCTGCCTTTTCTCAGTTGTGGTGTTGAGGAACCTGTTGGGCCTACAGACATTTCTGCCTTTTTAGGGAATAAATTGGAAGGAGGAAGGGTGTTGGATATCACCTACCATGGAATTTGATCTCCTGGTTCAGAACTCTTGGGTACTCTCCCCCACCCTTCCTGGTTTGTGATTAAGAGACAAATATTTTTGATAACTTTTGCAGGTAGGCCTTCATTACTTTTGCAGCTTACTGATTTGGAACAAGCATTCCTCAAACTTTTCCCAGTTAATCTTATGGTCAAACTACATATTTTACAGACACACTCACACATGGAAGAAAAGTCTGATGGTGTGCTTTCGACAGCTGAAACATAACTTTGGGTGGGACAGAAAGCGGGGAAGTTTAAACCTCCCCTCCAACTTTTTCTGCTGCCACTGCCCATCCCCACCCCTAGGATTCCAACTGTGTTTCTCATGGCAGGTCACGGGTTAGGCAAGCCTGCCTTGTCAACAGACCACAGCAAGTGGATCTGCCTGTCCTGTTTCCCACTTTTAGGTGCTCTGTGTGCTGCCTTCCAATCAGAAGGACTGTTACGATATCGTGAAGAAGTTCTTGAGCCTTGAGCGGCCCGTTCCGAGCCAGTGCGTACTCGCTCGCACCCTAAGCAAGCAAGGGATGATGATGAGTGTGGCCACAAAGGTTGCACTGCAGATCGCCTGTAAGCTTGGAGGGGAGCTGTGGGCTGTTGAGATACCAGTAAGTGATTTTGTGTATAACCTTCCCCCCGCCCAACAAAGCAGGTGTAGACCAATTCTAAAATTCATATGAGTATAATACCTTTATTAAGCTAGTCAAAAGGTTACCAAAATGTGTAAGCATTTGAGATCTCCAGATCTCTTCATCAGGCAAGACATTACAAAATGGCAGTGGGGGGGTGGGGCAGCAGGAGGATGGAGAGAGAAAAGGCTGACGTGACATTGAAATGGAATGGGAGAGGAAAGGTCTCTTCAGACATTCAAATAAGGTCGGAGCAGATTCTGCTAGGAGCAAGAAAGTCAGCTCCCAGCAACCCTGGGGCAGCGTCAGGTAGCCTGCACTGAGCCTCTGATTTGAGTTCCTTATTTTCTCACCAGCTGAAGTTCCTCATGGTGGTCGGCATTGACGTCAACAAAGATGCCATGGCCAAAGGAAACTCAGTGGTTGGGTTCGTGGCCAGCACAAACGCCTCAATAACTAGGTAAGGTTCTTCAATTGGAACTGGACGCTCTTGGAAGATTTCTGCATACGTTAGACTTTGCAGCGGCAGCTCTGGCTGTGTAATGCCAAGCTGCTATTGCCCCACAGCTGTCTGCTGCTCTGTTGATGCACTGGGTGATAAAGGCTATTTGCCGCCCATTCAGTATTTCTCATGACAATGAGAGCAAAGCAGTGCCTGCACCCCCATTCATTTGCCATTTGTTCTTTGGAATGTAAGCTGGTAGCCTTGACATTGAGAAGCCCTGGCCTACTGGCTGTTCCTCTGGATCAGCCTTCTCCAGCCTGGTGCCCTGCAGATGTGTTGGGCTACAACTCCCATCATCCCTTTTGGCTGTGCTGGCTGTGGATGATGGAAGTTCTAGTCTGGCGCATCTGGAGGGCAGTGAGGTTGGGGAAGGCAGTTCTGGATGATGCAGAAATGTATAGCAGCCGAGTGAGCAATAGAGGCAACTATAGAGAGAGGGAGCCTCACCAGCCTGTATTGCTAGAACTGTGTTGACCACCTCATAACTCATTTCCTTTCCTTTTCTGCCCAGATGGTACTCTCGCTGCATTTTGCAACACACAGGAGCGACCACTGCAGATTGCTTGAAGGTCTGCCTGAAAGGTATTGCATCATTTAAAGACAGTGAAAGGTTGGGGTATTGCATCCAACTAAAACCATCAGGCAAACCTCTCTGGGGAGTGTAGTCTGAACGCAGGTGCCACAACCAAGAAGGCCCTTTTCCCATTGCCACCTGCCTCACTTCTGACAGTGGGGCACCTGGAAAGGGGCTTCTGTAGATGACTTAAGTGAGCAGGCAGATTAATGTGGGTGCGCCTTCAGGTATCCGGGTCCCAAGCAATGGGAACTTAGTTTTCAAGTTAAGCACCAACTCTCTGAATTGGGCTCGGAAATGGACATGGGGTATTGAAGCACTGTTTGCCGTCAGTGTACCCCAGGCTTGTCGAATCAAGCGCAATCCCCTAATCCACATATTGTGGTTTACCAGGTCCATGACAGTCTGCGCTTTATTTTTGTAGGCAGTGAAATTTTTACTAAGTCTCTACTTGGGTGCCATGCATGATTAGCGAGCTACATTTATCATGGGGGATTGTAAGCTGAGCTGGAGTGTATTTATAGCAAGGGTGGGCAACAACATGCAGTCCCCGCCACCCTCTGCTTCCCCCCCATTTTTTAAAAAAGTAAAAGTGCCATTACAAATGCATAATGGCTACGGAGTATGAAAAGCCTTAAATGTAGCCCATGTCCCACAGAATGTGGTCCACCAGGGGGCAAGGACAGTCCAGGGGCTGAAACTAGCACCCAGACCTCCAGAAATTGCCCGCCCCTGATATGCACCATGGTCAATGATGCTTCTATCATACCGTCTTCACTGCTGAATAATCTACTGTCTTCCTCCAGCTTCACTCAGTGTATCAGGGAGATTTTTCCCCTCCTTTTCCCCAAACATATTGCATTAGCTTTTTAAAACTGCAGTGACACCTATAAGATGTTGTTTGTGGCTGCAAGTAACCCCCTTCTATATTTCTTTCTTGCCATTCTGTAGGTGCTCTCAGCAAATGGCAAAATTGTAATGGGCAGCTACCTGCACGTATCATAATATATCGCGATGGAGTTGGGGATGGGCAGCTGAAGATGGTGGTGGACTATGAGGTTCCACAGTTACTAACTGTGCTTGATGAATTCTGTGGAAATTTCAGGTAAATGGATCCTGTTCTTCTTCGTGGTCTCTGTGCATCACACAGTATGGGCTCGCGCCGACGCCGAGCCTCCCTTCGGAAACTTCTAGAGCTTAGAAACTATTGGCGGGAACCCCTCCCCCCTCCGTCCTATCGCGCATGCCTAGGTTCCCGCCTACCTCAGTTCTTTTTCGACCGCCTTGCTGGTTGCCTCCTGGAGAACTTCTTCCGATAAGTGATTAGCTTAGATTCTTCTTAGATCCTTTTTATTCTCTCTAAACTAATTTCTTCTTCTTCTTCTTCTTTCTTACTCTGCTTCCGCTATCTTAAAAAAAAAAAAAAAAGACCCCTGCATCAACAGGGCCAATTTCTAAACGGGTGGACGCCCAATATAAACTACAACAACAGGACGCTGGCTTCTTATTCCAACATCCGAAGCCCAACTCTGTAATAGTAGAATCGGCCCAGGGGCGTACTTCTAGGTCCCATTCCGCTCCGGTGGATAAGGAAGGCCAGAAGCTGGATGCTTTCGGGAGGAGGATTTATGCATCCTCTGCTCTGGCGGTTAAGATCTCGAATTATCAAGCCCTCATGGCTCGCTATCACCTCTTCTTATGGGAGAAGGTGACAGCACTGCACGCCCATCTGCCGGATGAGATAAAGACTGCAGCTCAGGTCTTTCAGCAAGAGGCTACGGCGCTAGCCAAGCAAGAGCTTTCGACCGCGCGTCATTTAGCAGATTGTCTCTCCAAATCTATGGTGGCATCAGTGGCATTAAGGAGGCATGCCTGGCTCCGCTCTTCAAATCTTTCTCAGGAAACAAGGACCAGGATCGAGGACCTCCCCTTTGATGGCGAGGGCCTCTTTAATGCATCAACGGACTCACAGATGGACACTATTCAGAAGGCGAGGGTCACTGCAAAGAAAATGGGGTTTTACCCCCCCCAGGCCCCTCAGCCTTACAGGTCGCGTAGGCGGCCCAGACAGAATTTCTACCAACAGCGCCAGCCGCACTTTCGACAACAGCAGCATCAACCCCGTTTTCAGCCAGCGCAACCCGCATTTCGTCAGCAGAGGGCGTACCCACAGGGTAGATCCCGCCAACACAAAGCGAGACAGGACCCCACTTCAAAACAACATCTTTGACTCCCCCCAACTGGGACATCATCTGACTCCGCATTTCGACCACAGGCTCCTTCCCTACTACGAGGCTTGGACCCAAATTACGACGGACAAGTGGGTGCTGGACATCATTCGTCGGGGCTACTTGTTGGAATTTGCCGCTCTTCTGCAGCTAGGACACCTGAAGTGTACACCATCCTCCATCACCCTACAACAGGAGATAACCTCCCTCCTTCAAAAGGGAGCCATTGTACCGGTCAACATCACGGAAGCAAGCACGGGGTTCTACTCCCGGTACTTCACAGTCCCGAAAAGAGACGGCGGTCTTCGTCCTATCATGGACCTGCGGCTACTCAACGAATTCCTACAAGCGAAAAAGTTCAGGATGATCACACTGGGATCCATTTTGCCCCTCCTTCGTCGCAATATGTGGTTCACGCTCGTAGATTTAAAAGACGCGTACTTCCACATACCTATTCATCAGTCCCACCAGCGATTCCTCCGGTTCATAGTGGGAAAACGCATCTTCCAGTTCACCGTCCTTCCATTTGGGTTGAAGACTGCCCCAAGGGTGTTCACGAAATGCATGGCGGCAGTCTGCGCGCACCTTCGTTCAGCAGGGGTGGAACTCTACCCCTACCTGGACGACTGGCTGATCGCCTCACCATCCGAGCACCAGGCACTACGGGATGTCCGTCTCACGACGTCGCTGTTACGGGGTCTGGGCCTTGTGGTCAATACGGAGAAGTCAGTTCTGTCCCCTGTCCAGGGGATACAGTTTATTGGGGTCCTCCTCGACTCGACGAAAGCATGAGCCTTCCTCCCCCAATCAAGGTGCATTCAACTTCAGCAGTTGGCAAGGTGGGTCATGTCCTCCGCCTCCCACAGAGTAATTACCCTCCAGAAGCTATTGGGGCTTATGGCCGCCGCGGTCTTTGTAGTGCGGTGGGCTCGTTTACGGATGCGTCCGCTACAACGTTTCCTGCTGGATGTTTTCGACCCACTACTTCAACCGAACTCTGTCGAGGTAGTGGTCCCACGCACCATACGTCACTCTCTTTGTTGGTGGACGCTCCAAGAAAACCTCTTGGGGGGGCTTCCGTTTGTCACGGCAGAACCGTCCGTCTCAATAACCTCGGACGCCTCACAACTAGGATGGGGAGCCCATTGCTACCATTTGAAAGTGCAAGGCGAATGAACTCCCAAAGACAGGAAACATCACATCAACTTTTTGGAGTTATTAGCAGTGCAGAAAGCCCTCCTTGCGTTCAGAGACTATATCACTGGCCACCACGTCAGGATTGTATCCGACAATATGTCAGTTGTCTGGTACCTGAACAAGGAGGGGGGAACGCGCTCCAGGGGGCTGCTCAGTCTCACACTGGACATCTTCGAATGGGCAATCCTTCACAAGCTCCGCTTGTCGGCAGTACACATTGCCGGAACGGACAACGTGCAAGCGGACGTCCTCAGCAGGACTTTCCCGGCGACACACGAGTGGTCCCTTTCACAACAGGCTTTATCGATCCTAATCAACAGATGGGGATGCCCGTGCCTAGATGTCTTCGCATCTGCGGAAAATGCAGTCTGCGAGGCTTTCTTGTCGAGGGCCAGGGCAGGAAAGGGCTCCCTCGGAGACGCTTTCAACACCTCCTGGGGACAGGGCCTTGTTTATGCCTTCCCGCCGTTCCCCTTGATTCCAAGGGCACTATCGATCCTGCAGTTCAGGGATACAGACGCCATCTTGGTGACACCGTGGTGGCCCCGCCAATTCTGGTTCGCCCCCCTCCTCCGCCTGTCCAGGGGAGAGTACCTCCGGTTGCCAAAAACAGAGGACCTAATCACAATGAACCAAGGGGCAGTTCGTCACCCAGACCTCCACAAGCTGCATCTCACAGCGTGGAGAATCCGTCGCGATGGCAGCACTTAGATCTCCCACTTTCCGTGCGCACGGTCCTCAAGGAGTCCTCCAGGCCCGCCACTAGGCTGTCGTACCGTAGGAAGTGGAACCGCTTTGTAGCGTTCACAGAGAAGAAGGGCGTGTCACCCTATTCATGTGGCGTTGTGGACGTCCTAGTTTTCCTAGACTCATTGCACGGAACAGGACTAAAGAGCACATCGGTTAAGGTTTACCTGGCGGCCATTTCCGCTAACCATGACCTTATTCAAGGCTACACGGTTTTTTCCCACCCATTAGCCAAGCGTTTCATGAAGGGTCTCCGGAACATCTGTCCCCCGGTGCGTCCTATGGTTCCACAATGGAGCTTGTCAGTAGTCCTGGCAGCCTTATCCAGCAAGCCCTTTGAACCAATGGCTACCATAGACTTGCGGCTGCTTACCTTTAAGGTAGCCTTCCTGGTGGCTATCACATCTGCCAGACGGTCTTCGGAGCTTTGCGCTCTGATGATAGATCCGCCCTACACGCAATTTCACAGAGATAAAGTTGTTCTGCGGCCAGGCCCGGACTTTAAGCCAAAGGTCATTTCGGCTTTTCACGTCAATCAGGACATTGTGCTGCCCACGTTTTTCCAGGACGCAAGTGATACCGTGGGTTCAAGGCTACACGCTCTGGATGTCAGGCGGGCCTTGGCTTTCTATAAAGACAGAACTGCCGCATTCCGAAAGTCTGGACACCTTTTCGTTAGCTACGGCGGAAAATCGAAAGGACAAGCCGTCTCGGCCCAGCGCTTCGCAAAATGGGTGGTAAATACTATCACCCTTAGCTACGAGCTAGCAGGGAGAGACCCGCCAGCTTCATTGAGGTCGCATTCCACAAGGGCTATGGCCACGTCGACAGCGCTGCTTAGGGGAATTCCTATCCCTGAGCTGTGTAGAGCGGCCACTTGGTCCTCCGCCTCCACTTTCGTGTCACATTACAAGTTGGACATTAGAGCACGCTCGGACGCTAGCTTCGGTCGAGCAGTGTTGTCTTCTCTGCTACAGTGACGTCACATCAGCGAGTCTACCCTCCTCCGGTAAGTGTTGCTAGCTACTCGCCCATACTGTGTGATGCACAGAGACCACGAAGAAGAAATGCAGGTTGCTTACCTGTAACTGTAGTTCTTCGAGTGGTCATCTGTGCAGTCACACAACCCCCCCACCGTCCCCTCTAGACCTCGCTGTGAGAGTCTAGAAGTGTCATCGCCATGCCATTCCTTCTGTTAGTAGTAAAATTTTTGTTCTTGAATTACACTACCTCACGGTTGACTGCAAAGGCGGTCTTAGGGAACTGAGGTAGGCGGGAACCTAGGCATGCGCGATAGGATGGAGGGGGGAGGGGTTCCCGCCAATAGTTTCTAAGCTCTAGAAGTTTCCGAAGGGAGGCTCGGCGTCGGCGCGAGCCCATACTGTGTGACTGCACAGATGACCACTCGAAGAACTACAGTTACAGGTAAGCAACCTGCATTTCTGCCATTTGTCTGGTTAAAATGTCCCGAGTCCCTCATTTTATACTGTTCTCCCAGGGCACACCCAGTCTCCAAGCCACGCTGTAGCAAGTGACTTGCTCCTTCCATTTCATTTTCTGAGATACCCATCTCTAGTGCTAAGTTCGTGCGCATTAACATTCTCACTAGCTGCGCTTTGCTCAAGCCACACTTTATAAGCCTGATTCTAACCATGGTTACAAACCAGGGATTCAGAACTGTTGGGGGGGGGGATTGCCCCCCATCAGGCCCTCTGTGGGCTTGCTGCTGACAGTGAGTGTGGCCATGCCCCCTGAGGGCACTGGTTTGGTCACGCTTCATCCCCTGCCCATTTTGATTTTTGACCTGCTGGGAAAGACACAGAGTTCTGTGCCTCTCTCAGCACCAAAAAAGAGACTCAGCCTGTGCTGGGAAGAGTAGTGAGTCCTAGGCTTCAAACACCATGCAAAGTGATTTGGCCAGCACTTCACAAACCGGATTAAGCCCAGGGGTGGATGTTCCGTAAATACTGGGGGAGAAATAATGCTAAATATAGTTCTGACAAAGAAAGAAGAGGGGATACATGCATGGGGGAAGGCAGGAGTTCTCGAGCCCAGGATAACTTGTTGACTTCTGGTAAGCCTTTTAGAACTCTTCTGAGATAAGGCTAGGGTATAAATATTTTTAAATGAATACAAATAATTGCAAATATAAATAAAATCACCTAACCATGGTTAAGAGATTGGGGAGGACTGCATTTGCATCGCACCAACCTATGCTGATGACGTCCTGTTTCAACCACCACCCATAAACCCAACCGTGGGAGCAAGACTTGCTCTTTACCAGTAACTCTCATTTAGTAGTGGGAGTGAAGAGCACTGATGAACCATGCAATCACTTACTTGCCTTTTTAAGAGTTCTTTCCTTTAATGGCAGACGACCCAAGCTGTCTGTGGTTATAGTAAAAAAGAGATGCCCGTGCCGCTTCTTCACCGAAGCCAACCGAATCCTGCAAAATCCTCCCATTGGGACAGTTGTCGACAGGGAAGCCACTCGACCTGAATGGCAAGTATACATTGGCATGAGAGCAGAACCGATGTGATGCTGTCTTCACGGAGAATAGCTTCAGATCAACTGAGTAGGGGAATGTAATCTTACTAAGCAGGTTCTTTCCTTCGGTTCCGATCCAGGAGGAAACCTTCTCTTGAAAACTTCTTCCGTGTTTCTTTGCTTTGCTTGCTCAGATTAATACCTGTGATTGCCATAACAGCTTGATCGTCTGGATAACGTGGATAATGGGATGCTATGGCAGGGGTGGGGAACCTCTTCCAGTCTGAGGGCCAAATTAAATTCTGGAGAAGCTCTCGGGGGGCCTCAGGCAAAAAGGGTGGGGCCAAAATACCAGCATATTTTATCTTAAAGCTCTTAATGCTTGTAACTAAGCCTTACTGAGAGGCATTTGAAACTTTTAGAATGGGGAAGAAAATGCACAAAAGCCAGGAAAGCATCTGGTGATTGTTTGGGATAAAGGGCGTGGGGTCAGTGGAAGGGGGCATTTCAACCTGGGGAATCCCAGAGGGCCAGATTTGGCCCTTGGGTCTGAGGTTCCTCACCCTTGTGCTATCCTATCACAGGGGTTCTCTTTATATGTGATGTTTTGAAGCTTCATTTCCAGGAATTTTGGGGCAGGGGCGCAGGCTGGACAACAGAGTAACTAGTAGTTCTTCTTCGTGGTCTCTGTGCATCACACATATGGGCTCGCGCCGACGCCGAGCCTGCTTCCGGGAAACTTAGCTAGCTTAGACTTTTGGCGGGAACCCCTCCCCCCACCATCCACCGCGCATGCTCAGGGCTCCCGCCTCTCCTTTACCTCAGTTCTTCTTCGACCGCTTCGCAGTAGCCTCGCGGGAGACTTCTCTGGTACGTAGTACCTGTTTTTGAGAAAGAAGAAAGTTGTAGTTAGCTTAGGCAGTTTTTTCAAAGATATAGTAGTATAGTTATAGTCTTAGTTATTTAAAAAAAAAAAAAAAAAATTAAAATTTCTCATAGTTAGTTATTAATAGATAGGTTTTTTCCTATATAACTTTTTGAGGCGGCTTGCCATCTTATGGCAGAGACCGCTTTGTTTCGGCGTTGCTCACGGTGCAGGGCCAAAATAGCCCTCACCGACGGACACTCGCTCTGCCTAGTTTGCCTCGGTGAGGCACACGTCGTCGATTCTTGCAGCCATTGCATGAAATTCTCAAGGCAGACCAGAAGAAATAGGGCTGATCGTCTTCGTAGTCTTCTGTGGACGAAGGCGCTATCAGCTGTCGATCAACCTCGTCCGGCCATGTTAAAGACTGCGGTTTCTGGGGAGAGTCGTGCCCTCTCGAGCCCAGCGTCTCCGGGGTCCCCCCGTTTAAGGGCGGCATCACCGGCATCGTTGCGAGGCATTTCACCAGCCTCTTCTACTCCCCCGGCAAAAAAGCCTAAGAAATCGAAGCCAAAGAAAGCTTCAAAAATGGCCGGTGGGTCTGTGGCGCAGTCGGAGCAGCCGTTATCGAAATCGGCACCGGCGTCGAAAAAGCCGCGATCATCATCCATGCCCTCGTCGACATCGATTAAGGTGGTCGCCATGGTCCATAAATCATCGTCGGTACCGACCCGATCTTCGGCACCGACACACCGCTCGACGTCGATTGCTTCAACTTCGTCGCAGAGAACCGTGATCTCTCCTACGACATCGAAACGGCGTACACCGTCAGTGTCTTCACTTCTACATACACCATCGACGCCGAGGGTACAGCAGCAAACAACGATTTCACCCAGGTCGTTACCGTCTCCAGGACCTATGCCGATCCTCCAACCGTCGGATACAGAGCGCACGGTACCGACGCATCTTTCGTCGCCGACGCAACCACAGGAGCATCGACGTCGAGCGCATCGCTCGCGAGCGTTATCGCGTTCGAGATCGCAATCTCGTTCGCGGTCGAGAGACTGGGACGTCTGTTCGCAGCATTCGCTCCAGTCAGAACGGGGTCCCTACAGATTCGATCCGTACACAGGGCGTCGTATCCATGATGAACACTCGCCACCACCTGTTCCTCCACGACGAACTACTTCAATGCAACAGCCTTCCACTCGACACCGGGGGCAGACAGCATCGACGTCGACGCGTCCTCGTGATCGAACTCCAACACGTCATCGCCAGTCTTCACAGTCCTTTGAGGAATATGCATCGGACACGTCTTCAGCTCCTTCTCCTTGACCATCTGAGCCCTCTCCTCTTGGCACCGTCGGTACCGAGGATCGCGCCTCACCGACGATGGAGATGGGCAGCTTCTCCGATCAAATGATGAGGCTGGCTCAATCTTTGAATATTGAATGCCAGCAACCCATTGATGAGTCGGATGATGGCATATATGACGTTATGTATACAGAGCCATCACCGCAATTGACCCTCCCAATGGTTAAGGCGTTACTTAAAACTCTCAAACAGTCTTGGGAAAATCCGGCCACTGTTGGTCCGGCAACAAAGCGCCTTGATGCCATCTACAAAGTAAAGGAGTCGCAAGCTCCTTTTCTATTCCAACATCCCAAACCAAATTCGGTTGTTGTGGAGGCGGCGCAGGGCAAGTCAGGTAAGGTGCATTCCGCACCAACTGATAAGGAAGGTCGGAAGTTAGATTCCTACGGACGGCGGATTTATGCCTCTACGTCGCTAGGAATTAAAGTGACTAATTATATGGCGCTGATGGCACGATATCAACTTTTCTTATGGGAAAAGATATCGTCCCTGACAGACTACCTCCCGGACGACCAGCGTGAGCTTGCTCGGGTCTTTCAGTCCGAAGCAGTAAGGCTCTCAAAACAAGAATTGACAACAGCCAGGCATCTAACGGACTGTGTTTCTAAGGCCATGGTTGGCGCAGTTGCTCTACGTAGGCATGCATGGTTGCGTTCCGCGTCTCTACCGCAAGAGACGAAAAACAGGATTGAAGACCTCCCCTTTGACGGGGAGGGTCTATTCCATGCGGATACTGACGCTACCATGGATACGCTACACAAGGCACGGATGACTGCTAGGAAAATGGGTTTTCAGCAACCACAACAAGCATACCGGCCCCGGAGGTGGTATAGGCCTGTGCCGTACCAACCTCGTCAGCAACAGGACAAGTCGCAGCGATATCAGGCGACCTCGACGCAAGGTTATCAGCAGCGTAAGTCGGTACCGCGTTTTCAACAGCGCAACAAGCAACCGCAGCATAGCAAGCGTCGTCTTTGACTTCGCCCCACCTCTGATAAGCGACAACGCCAACAGGCTACAGCCTTTTCTGGACAATTGGGCGTCAATAACATCAGACGCTTGGGTGCTCAATATCATAGCCGAAGGCTACAAAATAGAGTTCGAAGTCCCTCCTCCGCTTGGCATCATAAAAGTTACTTCGCCCTCGGTCGTTCTAACGCAGGAAACTGCCACTCTTTTACGCAAGGCGGCGATCACCAGAGTGCGCCGTTCTCAACTCAATACAGGGTTTTACTCTCGTTATTTTGCGGTGCCAAAAAAGGACGGGGGACTTCGTCCTATTATGGATCTCAGAGACCTGAACCGATTCATACTTCCAAAAAAGTTTCGCATGGTTACTCTGGCATCTGTCCTACCGATGCTGAAGAACGGCGATTGGTTCACGCTGATAGACCTGAAAGACGCGTATTTTCACGTCGCTATTCATCCTGCCCATCGACGTTACCTACGGTTTGTCATTGGACACCAGGCCTACCAATTCTCCGTCCTTCCCTTCGGCCTGAAATCTGCACCAAGAGTGTTCACCAAGTGCATGTCGGCAGTGTGCGCGCATCTACGGTCTCGCAACATCGACTTGTATCCTTACCTGGATGATTGGTTGATCGTGTCAAGGTCCAGAAGCCAGGCGCTTGCCGACGTCCACGAGGTCATCTCTCTTCTGTCGTCACTTGGGCTGCAGATAAATTACAAGAAATCCGTCACTCAGCCATCGCAGAGGCTGCAATTCATAGGAGTAACGCTCGACTCTACTGTGGGAAGGGCTTTCCTCCCAACAGACAGGATCTCCGCTCTACAACAAAGGGCGTTGCATTTGCAGAGCCGTCTTCGAACCTCAGCGTTTGCGATTCTCAGGTTGCTAGGTTTAATGGCAGCAGCAGTGTTCGTCGTCCGCTGGGCACGGCTTCGAATGCGCCCCCTCCAACAGTTTCTGCTCCGACATTATTCACCTCTGCAAAACCCGCACCAGCTCATACTTACCATTCCACTCCTTGTCAGAAAATCTCTCCGGTGGTGGTCGGTGTGGCGCAACCTTTCCCAAGGCATGCAATTCGTGCCGCGGGAACCGTCTCGTATAGTCACGACGGACGCATCTCTAGATGGGTGGGGCGCTCACCACGACGACCTGCTCACGCAAGGAAAATGGTCACATTCAGAGACTCGTCTACACATCAATATGCTGGAGCTTCTGGCCGTCAAAAAAGCCTTACAAGCATTCTTGCCCCAGCTGCACGGCCATCATGTTCGTGTTCTGACAGACAATACCACGGTAGTGTGGTATCTGAACAAGGAGGGAGGCACTCGATCACGCCGCTTACTGCGGCTGGTGATGGACATTTTAGAGTGGGCCATCTCCCACAACATACTTCTGTCGGCATTGCACATTGCGGGGAAGGAGAACACCAAGGCGGATGTTCTCAGCAGGGCGTTCACGGACACACACGAGTGGCAACTGAACGCTACCATACTGGATCGTCTCTTCGCTCGTTGGGGTAAGCCCGACATCGATCTGTTTGCCACGGCTGCCAATGCGGTATGTCCGGCGTATTGCTCCAGAGCGGGCATTGGGGACGCATCGCTAGGGGATGCGTTTCAATGGGACTGGTCGAAGGGTCTTCTTTACCTGTTCCCCCCGTTCCCG
This sequence comes from Anniella stebbinsi, assembly GCA_029215795.1. Taxonomy (NCBI): domain Eukaryota; kingdom Metazoa; phylum Chordata; class Lepidosauria; order Squamata; family Anniellidae; genus Anniella; species Anniella stebbinsi. Next base: position 50,493,040 of record JARDYH010000001.1, read on the forward strand.
CTGGTGGCCAGAGCAGTGACTACAGTCAGCTGCAGCAACTCAGATGCTATAGTGATAGCCCCGTGGTGGCCAAGGCAACCCTGGTTCACGTCGCTACTCAGACTAGCGAATGCGGAGGTTTGGAACCTCCCTTACCTTCACGACCTTCTGTCTCGAGACGATGGCAAGATTCTCCATCCAGATGTCAGCTCCCTGCACCTGACGGCCTGGAGAATCCGTCGTCTTGGAGAGTCCTCGACCTCCCGGATAGCGTGAAATCCATTTTAGAGGCCGCACGTAAGCCTTCCACTAGGCTGTCCTACAAGAGAAAGTGGACACGTTTCCAAGAGTACGCAACTCGTAATGGGTTTGACTCTTGCGCATCGGGCATGCCTGACATTATTTCATTCCTTTATTATTTACATTCCCAGGGTCTGAAGCCCGCCTCCATTAGGGTCTATCTGTCGGCGATTGCAGCCAATCATGTTTTTGTAGATGGATTTTCGGTATTTACCCACCCGTTGGCAAGAGCCTTTTTAAAAGGTTTGCAGAACTTGTTTCCTTTTGTTCGGCCGGTGGTGCCTCAATGGAGTCTATCTGTCGTTCTAACAGTCCTCACCTCCAAACCCTTTGAACCATTGGCAACAATTGATATTCGCTTGTTGACTCTTAAGACTATATTCTTGGTTGCCATCACGTCTGCTAGACGTGTTTCGGAGTTAGCGGCACTACTGGTTGATCCTCCCTACTTACAGTTTTTTAAAGAAAAGGTTGTGTTACGTTTGGACCCCAAGTTCATTCCTAAGGTTTCCTCCTCGTTCCACGTTAGTCAGGACATTGTTCTGCCTACGTTCTTTCACCCGTCGTTAGATCCCTTATCTTCAAAATTGCATGCATTGGACGTTAGAAGAGCTTTGGCTTTCTATAAGTCCAGGACTGAGTCTTTTAGGAAGTCTCGTAAGTTGTTCGTCTGTTATGGAGGCATCACGAAAGGGTTGCCAGTATCTTCTCAGCGCATCTCCAAGTGGGTGGTGGAGACCATTATCCTCGCTTACAGGATTATCAATAAGGATCCTCCCTTCCATCTGAAGGCGCATTCTACTAGAGCGCAGGCAGCTTCTTCAGCCTTGCTCCATGGCGCTTCGCTAACTGATCTCTGCAAAGCGGCCACTTGGTCTCATGCTTCGACGTTTGTGAAGCATTATCGCCTAGATGTCAGAGCGAGACAGGACTCTTCGTTTGGCAGAGCAGTCCTCTCCTCGATTTGCCAGTAACCAACCAGCATGCCTACCCACCTCCGGTAAGTCTCTGCTTGTTATTCGCCCATATGTGTGATGCACAGAGACCACGAAGAAGAAATGCAGGTTGCTTACCTGTAACTGTAGTTCTTCGAGTGGTCATCTGTGCAGTCACACAACCCACCCACCGTCCCCTCTTGGCATCGCTGTTTGTGATTGTCAATTGGTTCGCTCGTGCTCATTATCTGAATAACTGTACCTTAGTTATGGGGCTTAAGCGGTCTCAGAGAACTGAGGTAAAGGAGAGGCGGGAGCCCTGAGCATGCGCGGTGGATGGTGGGGGGAGGGGTTCCCGCCAAAAGTCTAAGCTAGCTAAGTTTCCCGGAAGCAGGCTCGGCGTCGGCGCGAGCCCATATGTGTGACTGCACAGATGACCACTCGAAGAACTACAGTTACAGGTAAGCAACCTGCATGTCCCCTTTCCCAGCAAGAGGTGAAATGTGCAAACAGTGAAGCCCGGCGTCTTGTGCCCAAATGACTTACGCAGCAAGCCAAGCCTCGCTCCAAATTCCTTGTTAAAACTGTCACCTTCCAACTATCTGTAATGCAATGGAAGAAAAGCTCTCTTTTCCAAATCACTGGTGCCCAAGAACAGTATCCTCCCCTTTCTCCGCAATCTCTTGGACCACAAGCACAAGATCATACCCTTTATCTTCTGCATTAATGTAGAATAACAGCCTGGGTCCATATTCACAATCACTAATGGAGATTAGAATCCCCAAGTCACCCACACCGGGATGCATAAAACATTTTGGCATCTCAATTGTGATGGGTATAACAAGTTAGTTTATAATTGAGGGCCAATGTGTTGCAATGGTTAGAGTGTTGGACTTGGAAGACCTGGGTTCAAATCCTTGTTCCCTGGGTGACTATGGGCCAATCATGCGCCCTCATCCTACCCCACCTGACAGGGTTGTTGTGAGCATAAAGGGGAGTACCCCACCCACCTACACCACATTGATCTCCTTGAAGAAAGGCTGGGATACCAAACTTGGTTGAAATACAGAGCTTTATGACAGTTCCCACGGTTACCCTCATTCATTTGTTACGGGGCTATCACTTGTGAAGACTCACTTTGACAAAAGGGGCAGGTAGGTGGCTCTGCATTCACTTTCCGCTGCATTGAAATGAATGCACAGTGCACATTGTAGCAGACCTTAGATGTGGCTGCAATATTAGACGTGGGCTTAAGAGGTTCAGATTCAATTGCCACTCAGCCCTTAAGCTCCACTGGTTCTTCTTCGTGGTCTCTGTGCATCACACATATGGGCTCGCGCCGACGCCGAGCCTGTTTCCGGGAAACTTAGCTAGCTTAGACTTTTGGCGGGAAAACCCCTCCCCCACCATCCTACCGCGCATGCTCAGGGCTCCCGCCTCTCCTTTACCTCAGTTCTTCTTCGACCGCTTCGCAGTAGCCTCGCGGGAGACTTCTCTGGTACGTAGTACCTGTTTTTTGGAGAAAAGAAGAAAGTTATAGTTAGCTTAGGCAGTTTTTTTCATAGGTTAAGTTAAGTATAGTTCTAGTTTTAAAAAAAAAAAAGAAAAAAAAAAGAATTATTATCATAGTTAGTGTTTAATAGATAGTGATTTCTTACTATATAACTGTTTGAGGCGGCTTGCCATCTTATGGCACAGACCGCTTTGTTTAGGCGTTGCTCGCGGTGCAGGGCCAAAATAGCCCTCACCGACGGACACTCGCTTTGCCTAGTTTGCCTCGGAGAGGCACACGTCGTTGATTCGTGCAGCCATTGCATGAAATTTTCTAGGCAGACCAGAAGAAACAGGGCTGATCGTCTTCGTAGTCTCCTGTGGACAAAGGCGCTATCGGCTGTTGATCAACCTCGTCCAGCCATGATAAAGACTGCGGTTTCTGGGGAGAGTCGTACCCTCTCGAGCCCAGCATCTCCGGGATCCCCCCGTTTAAGGGCGGCATCACCGGCATCGTTACGGGGCATTTCGCCGGCCTCCTCGCCTCCCCCGGCAAAAAAGCCTAAGAAAACGAAGCCAAAGAAGACTTCGAAAATTTCCGGTGGGTCTGTGACTCAGTCGAAACGGCCGTTATCGACACCGGCTGCGGCATCGAAAAAGCCGCGATCGTCTTCCATGCCTTCGTCGGCATCTATTAAAGTGGTCGCCATGGTCCATAAGGCATCATCGGTACCGACTCGATCTTCGGCACCGACGCACAGGTCGACGTCGATTGCCTCGACTTCGTCTCAGCGAACCGCAGTCTCTCCTGCCCCATCGGCATCGAAGCGCCGTACACCGTCAGTATCTTCCCTTCTACGTACGCCATCGACACTGAGAGTACAGCCGCAGATAACTATATCGCCTTCCAGATCGTTACCGTCTCCTGGACCTATGCCTACCCTACAACCGTCGGATACGGAACGCACGGTGCCGACACACCAGTCATCGTCTACGCAACCGCAGGAGCATCGACGTCGAGCGCATCGCTCACGAGGCCGATTATCGCGTTCGAGATCGCGTTCGCGTTCGCAATCGAGAGACTGGGAGGTTTACTCGCAGCGTTCATACCAGTCAGAGCGGGGTCGATACCGATTCGATCCGTATACAGGACATCGTATCCGTGAGGTGCACTCGCCACCGCCGGTCCCTCCACGACGGACCACCTCACTGGAGCAGCCTTCCACTCGACATCGGAGGCAAACCGCATCGGCATCGACGCGTCCTCGCGACCAAACTCCACCACATCATCGCCAGTCTTCGCAGTCCTTTGAGGACTATGCATCGGACACGTCCTCAGCGCCGTCTCCTCGTCCCTCTGAGCCCTCTCCTCTGGGCACGGTCGGTACCGAGGATCGTGCCTCCCCAACGATGGAGATGGGCAGCTTCTCCGATCAAATGATGAGGCTAGCTCAATCTCTGAATATTGAATGCCAGCAACCCATTGATGAGTCGGATGATGGCATATATGACGTTATGTATACGGAGCCATCACCGCAGTTGACCCTCCCAATGGTTAAGGCATTACTAAAAACACTCAAACAGTCTTGGGACCATCCTGCAACTGTTGGTCCAACTACGAAGCGCCTTGATGCCATCTACAAAGTGAAGGAGGCGCAGGCTCCTTTCCTCTTCCAGCACCCGAGACCTAATTCGGTCGTCGTAGAGGCGGCGCAGGGCAAGTCTGGTAAGGTGCATTCCGCACCAACTGATAAAGAAGGGCGGAAGCTGGATTCCTACGGACGGCGGATTTATGCCTCTACGTCGCTGGGAATTAAAGTGACTAATTATATGGCGCTGATGGCACGTTATCAGCTTTTCCTATGGGAAAAAATATCGTCCCTGACAGACTACCTTCCGGACGATCAACGTGAACTTGCTCGGGTCTTTCAGTCCGAGGCAGTAAGACTATCAAAGCAGGAGTTGACAACAGCCCGGCATCTAACGGACTGTGTATCAAAGGCCATGGTTGGAGCGGTTGCTCTGCGTAGACATGCATGGTTGCGTTCCGCGTCTCTGCCACAAGACACGAAGAACAGGATTGAGGACCTTCCCTTTGACGGGGAGGGCCTGTTCCATGCGGATACTTGACACCACCATGGATACGTTGCACAAGGCAAGGATGACAGCTAGAAAGATGGGCTTTCAGCAGCTACAACAGCCGTACCGTCCCCGAAAGTGGTATAGGCCTGTGCAGTACCAGCCTCGTCAGCAACAAGACAGATCGCAGCGATATCAGGCTACCTCGGCGCAGGGTTATCAGCAGCGTAAGTCGGCACCGCGCTTTCAGCAGCGCAACAAACAACCGCAGCATAGCAAGCGTCGTCTTTGACTTGACACCACATTTGATCAGCGACAACGCCAACAGGCTACAGCCTTTTCTGCAGACCTGGGCGTCGATAACATCAGACGCTTGGGTGCTCGACATCATAGCAGAAGGCTACAAAATAGAATTCGAAGTCCCTCCTCCGCTTGGCATCTTAAAAGTTACTCCGCCCTCGATGGTGCTAATGCAGGAGACTGCCACTCTTCTACGCAAGGCAGCAATCACGAGAGTGCGCCGTTGTCAACTCAATACAGGGTTTTACTCCCGTTATTTTGCGGTGCCAAAGAGGGACGGGGGACTTCGTCCTATTATGGATCTCAGAGACCTGAACCGGTTCATACTACCAAAGAAGTTTCGCATGGTTACGGTGGCATCTGTCCTACCAATGCTGAAAAAGGGCGACTGGTTCACGCTGATAGACCTGAAAGACGCGTATTTTCACATCGCTATTCATCCTGCCCATCGACGTTATCTGCGGTTCCTCATTGGATACCAAGCATACCAGTTTTCCGTCCTTCCTTTCGGCCTGAAATCTGCACCACGAGTGTTCACCAAGTGCATGTCGGCAGTGTGCGCGCATCTACGGTTTCGCAACATCGACTTGTATCCTTACCTGGACGATTGGCTAATCGTCTCGAGGTCCAGAAGCCAGGCACTTGCCGACGTCCACGAGGTCATCTCTCTTCTGTCGTCGCTTGGGCTACAGATAAATTACAAAAAATCCATCACTCAGCCGTCACAGACGCTGCAATTCATAGGAGTCACGCTTGACTCTACCATAGGAAGGGCTTTCCTTCCTGCGGACAGAATCACCGCTCTACGGCAACGGGCGTTACATTTGCAAGGCCATCCTCGAGCCTCAGCGTTTGCGATTCTCAGGTTGCTGGGATTGATGGCAGCAGCAGTATTCGTCGTCCGTTGGGCGCGACTTCGAATGCGCCCCCTACAGCAGTTCCTGCTTCTACGTTACTCACCACTGCAAAACCCACACCAGCTAATACTTACCATTCCGTTCCTGGTCAGGAAATCTCTCCGGTGGTGGTCGATCTTCCGCAACCTTTCCCAAGGCCTGCCATTCGTGCCGCGGGAGCCGTCTCGCTTAGTTACGACGGACGCGTCTCTAGATGGGTGGGGCGCACACCACAACGACCTGCTCACGCAAGGAAGATGGTCACTTTCAGAGACTCGCCTCCACATCAATATGTTGGAGCTTCTGGCTGTCAAAAAAGCCTTACACGCATTCTTACCTCAGCTACAAGGGCATCATGTCCGTATTCTGACAGACAATACCACAGTGGTGTGGTATCTGAACAAGGAGGGAGGCACTCGGTCACGCCGCCTACTGCGGCTTGTGATGGACATTTTAGAGTGGGCCATCTCCCACAATATGCTTCTGTCGGCATTGCACATTGCAGGAAAGGAGAACACCAAGGCGGATGTTCTCAGCAGATCTTTCACGGACACACACGAGTGGGAACTCAACTCGGCCATACTAAATCTTCTCTTCGCTCGTTGGGGCACGCCCGACATCGATCTGTTTGCAACAGCTGCCAATGCAGTATGCCCGGCGTATTGCTCCAGAGCGGGCATAGGGGACGCATCGCTAGGGGATGCGTTTCAATGGGACTGGTCGAGGGGTTTTCTTTACCTATTCCCTCCGTTCCCACTGATAGCCAAAGCAGTGACTGCGGTCAGGCGCAGCAACTCCGACGCTATAGTGATTGCCCCGTGGTGGCCAAGACAACCTTGGTTCACGTCGCTACTCAGACTAGCGAAAGCGGAGGTGTGGTACATACCTTGCCTTCACGACCTTTTGTCTCGACACAGGGGCAAGATTCTTCATCCAGATGTCCGCTCCATGCACCTGACAGCCTGGAGAATCCGTCGTCTTGGAGAATCCTCGACCTCCCGGATCGAGTGAAATCGATTTTAGAGGCCGCGCGTAAGCCTTCCACTAGGCTATCCTATAACAGAAAGTGGACACGTTTTCAAGAATACGCGACTCGTAATGGATTTGACTCTTACGCATCGGGCATGCCTGACATTATCTCATTCCTTTATTCTCTACATTCCCAGGGCCTGAAGCCTTCCTCCATTAAGGTCTATCTGTCCGCAATTGCAGCCAATCATAGTTTCGTGAATGGTTTTTCTGTGTTTACCCATCCGTTGGCAAGAGCCTTCTTAAAGGGTTTACAGAACTTATTTCCTTCTATTCGGCCGGTGGTTCCTCAATGGAGTCTCTCTGTCGTTCTTACAGTCCTCACCTCCAAACCGTTTGAACCGTTGGCAACAGCTGATATTCGCTTATTGACTCTTAAAACTATATTCTTAGTTGCAATCACGTCTGCTAGGCGTGTTTCGGAGTTAGCGGCACTACTGGTCGATCCTCCCTACTTACAGTTTTTTAAGGAAAAAGTTGTATTACGTTTGGACCCCAAGTTCGTTCCTAAAGTTTCTTCCTCGTTCCACGTAAATCAAGACATTGTTTTGCCCACGTTCTTCAGCCCATCGTTAGAACCCTTGTCGTCAAAATTACACGCATTGGACGTTAGAAGAGCATTAGCTTTCTATAAGTCCAGAACTGAGTCTTTTAGGAGATCTCGTAAGCTGTTCGTCTGTTATGGAGGCGTCACAAAAGGATTGCCAGTATCCTCACAACGCATCTCCAAGTGGGTTATGGAGACCATTATCCTGGCCTACAAGATTGTCAATAAGGATCCTCCCTTTCAACTGACAGCACATTCTACCAGAGCGCAGGCCACCTCTTCAGCTTTGCTCCATGGCGCTTCGCTCACTGATCTCTGCAAAGCAGCCACTTGGTCTCATGCTTCGACATTTGTGAAGCATTATCGCCTGGATGTCAGGGCGAGACAGGACTCCTCGTTTGGTAGAGCGGTCCTCTCCTCAATTTGCCAGTAACCAACCAGCATGCCTACCCACCTCCGGTAAGTCTCTGCTTGTTATTCGCCCATATGTGTGATGCACAGAGACCACGAAGAAGAAATGCAGGTTGCTTACCTGTAACTGTAGTTCTTCGAGTGGTCATCTGTGCAGTCACACAACCCACCCACCGTCCCCTCTTGGCATCGCTGTTTGTGATTGTCAATTGGTTCGTTCATGCTCATTATCTAAAAGCATAATTGTTCCTTAGTTATGGGGCCAAGCGGTCTCAGAGAACTGAGGTAAAGGAGAGGCGGGAGCCCTGAGCATGCGCGGTAGGATGGTGGGGGAGGGGTTTTCCCGCCAAAAGTCTAAGCTAGCTAAGTTTCCCGGAAACAGGCTCGGCGTCGGCGCGAGCCCATATGTGTGACTGCACAGATGACCACTCGAAGAACTACAGTTACAGGTAAGCAACCTGCATTTCTTAAGCTAGAGCCTACCTCTCAGCCTAGCCTATTTTGCAGGATTATCATAAGGATAACATCAGCAGGGACAGGACCATATATGCTTCCTTGAGAAAGGGTGAAAAACAAATGTGCTTTAATTAAATAGTAACATTTCAGTCACTTGATATGCATCAAGAAACCCATCAAGCCTGCTAAATTAGCATATGCTTCTCATAATGTAGATCCACTAATTATAGCCTTTGGGTTATTCCTTAACCCGCATTACCTGGACCTTTTCCCACTACTAACCCTAACCTTGCCCAACAGGTATGACTTTTTCCTGATCAGCCAACTTGCACGCCAGGGAACTGTCAACCCCACCTACTATAATGTGATCTATGATGACAATGGATTAAAGCCAGACCATATGCAGCGCCTCACATACAAGATGTGCCACCTGTACTACAATTGGACTGTAAGTAACAGGTGCATTGTGAATGGTTACTCCCCCATGCTTTAGGAAAGGAATAGCTTATTGCTGCCTTCCCCAGATGTATTGGACCAACTCCCAGCATCCCCAACCAGCATGACCAGAGATAAGGTTATAGGATGGAAGCCTAAATTACCTCCCAGGCAGTCAGCCTTGCAAACTGTCACAAAATGGGAGAGATTTTATTCTTTTTTCCCTCCCCTTTCAAGCCATCATTGTGCTGGAAAGGACCAACACAGTTTGGCAGCCAGACTTGTAAATCTTTTTTTAACAGGCTACTAACAGTTGAGGACTTGTTTGCCAGGCTCTGTTTCAATCAAGAGAAATTTGAGAAGACTGGCCAGAAACTACAGGAAGGCACCCATCTACCATCATATCCCCAGAGGATCTTTTTTGAAGTGGCTAGAACATAGCAAGTATCTCTACATTAAGGGGAAATCACATTGCTTACCTGGGGCTTTGTGCTTCCTGGTTCTTTGGTGCAGTTATAGGCTGCATTACATGGGAGGAGAAGGATGCCACATGCTTTGAATTGAATACTTCCCCTCCCTTCACTTCTATTGAGACAGCGCCATCTAGTGGCAAATGATCCTGCTTTTCCCTGGATATTAGCACATTAAAAGTGGTTATTTTCATATCGGTATTTCCAGGGGATACCACGGGAGATGTCCTGGGTGTTTACAACGTCATGTAATGGATCCGAAAAATTCGTGAGTGGCCAATCATGACCATGCAACAAATCGCTTGTTTAGAGGAGCTCAGCAAAATCCTCTTATGCACAATAGAACTTTTTAAATAATAAGTGACATGAAGTCAAAATCATAGTGATATTTTCTCTTTCACTCCAATGTTGGTGGGTGAATGACTACACATTGCTATATAAAGTGGGATTGGGGGAAATATAAGACCATTAAGTCTGGTGTCTAAAAAAAAGTTCTCCAGACATTGGCTAAGCTGGCTGGGAATTATGGAAGTTGTCCAATACTTCTGGAGAGTGCTGGGTTGGGGAAGTCCGGCCTGTAGTTTCAAATATAGTAGTGCCTGTCTCAGTTCTCCAGGCCAAACATGGAGTCTACCAGGGGCTCCGTAAATCACCAGCTTTTGTTGCCTGCCTGGAAGAGTAAAAGCAGATGGACCCCAATGGCTAAAGAAAGAGCAACTTCCACTATCTTGAAAACTGTTGTCTCCCACCTGGTGCCCTCCAGATGTATTGGACTATGATTCCCATAATGCCCCAGGTTGGGGAAGGCTGTCATATGGTTTCAAGACATTGGAAGGTGCTGCTTTCAGCTGCATATCCAGTCTCACTGATCTTCTCTCTTTTGTTTTCCAGGGCCTCATCCGAGTCCCAGCGCCGTGCCAATACGCCAGCAAGCTGACTTTCCTGGTGGGCCAGAGCATCCACCATGAGCCAAGCTTGGAACTTGCAGACAAGCTGTTCTATTTGTGAAGGGCCCTGACATAGCAGCTGCCAAGCGGAAGCAGCACTGAGTAGCCTGGTTTTGGTTTCGAAAGGACATTGCTCTCTCTAGAATCCAAGCAGCAGAGACTGAGAGGAGAGGGGTTGCATGTCCCCCACTCCCATACCCTCCATCACCACATTTCCTCATGAATGGCTTTGGAGGAAGGTTTTCTGCCACGTTTCAGTTGTATGTCTTTAGTGGGAATTTTTTTGTACACAAATCTGCATCCTTTCAAGGTGATTTTTAGTTTTGCAAGTGGGTGTTTTAATTTCAAATTGTGCAAATAACTTAGGAGAGGGCAATTTTAAATAGTTGAACTGTTGTGTTTCTAATTATGGTTGTATACTATGGGCATATAAATATTGGATTTTCTTTTTATTGGCTAAGAAATATTTGGGCACATAATTCATATTATTTTTAACCGTATGATTAGTATTAATGTTGATTTTATTTATTTTGCACAATGTGTTCTGCTCTTGATCACAGAAAAGACCTGTGTGGGAATCTAAAGCTCCATCTTGACAACTTGAATTCCATCCTTTTGGCTTTTGAGGTTTTAGCAGACGTTGGCCACACTTATCAAACCTAGTATCATAGCTTGTTATAAGGTTAGAAACTTGCATTTAAGAAATAAAAGCAACATTCTCTTATTATCATTGCAACTCCCATCCATCCCCCAAAGTATAATCATATGTACAACTACCTAATGCACAATTATTTCCAGTTCTATTGGTATCTCAGCTCTTTGTTTATTGCACAGTGTCATAAACTCATTCTCCATATCTATAATACTTAGTAATTCCACCCCCCGCCCTAATATATAGTAACTCTGAATTCAAAATCACCACATTCAGATTTTTGTGGATTCCTCAATAAAGCAGTCAGCTTCCCCAAGTCCACTAGTTCCCGAAAGCCAAAATTCTCAGGATGATATTTTCTACACACAGTAATAGCAAATTCATCACTTGATATGTTGCAGTCCTACAGGCAGCCTTGGCCATAACAGTTCTGTGTGGACTTGCAATCTGCCCTGTTCCTAAACCAAAGGTACAGACTCTCCAGCCCATGGCCTAATCCATCCCATAGAAGAAGCTCATCATTGGACCTGTGGAAGCTTATGCCACCTCCTCCTTAAACCTCCCTAAGCCCTGTGCAGCCTAGACAGTTGTTCTTTTGACAGTAGCGCTTCACCTTGCATTCAATCCTGGTGAATGAAAAGTGGAACATTCCACCCACCCACCCCTATAAAGTATGGTTGAATATTTCAAGATGGGGCAGAGAATACAAAGCAGACCCTGCTGAAGAACGTGTTTGAACTCTAGATTTTAAATGAAGCCAATATAGTTATAGGTTTTTATATATAGATCTAACATTTACTCTTCAGAAGCTTTGAAAAGTTATTTGAAAGGTCAAGTTTCATTTCCCATTAAGACAATGCCATGTTGGCTTTCTGCTCCCATTCTTCCTTGATAAATGAACTGCCAGAGTTGCAGACTTTCTTCTTCCTGCTGATAATATTTAACATTTATGTAGTTCTGATGGTGTGTTCAGATCCCTTCATGTATATATTTCAATAATCCTTACACTGACTGCAAAGCAGACGGACAAATGAAGAACTGAATAAAAAATAGTAGGTCAAAAGAAAAATGCTAAACTCCCCATTAACGTAACACTTTTATTAGGTTAACTCAAAGGTCACAAAATACTGTACAAGCTTTCAAGTTCTTCAGAACATGCCAGGCAAGATGGTAAACAAAGCACAAAAAGCGTACAGGTTGGGGGGGGGAGGAAAAAAGTGGCTGAACTTAAAGTAGTGGATGATTTCAGCTTACACCTTGGATCCTTCCAAGGATAGCTGGGAAAATGAAACATAATGGTAGATTCCCCATTTTTTATAATAAAAAAATCCAGCCATTTACTCAAAACCTCCTTTGAAACCAACAGTTTTCAGCATCAACAGAAACCTGTTTTATGGCAATCCCAGTAGCTAGTAAGAAACTTACTTTTTTTTTTAAAGGGTGCTAAGGAACCTTGGTGAATGCCAAGAAAGGGGTACTCTTCCCCCCCCCCCCCCCCCCCGGACTTAAGACCATCTGGTGGATGGTACCGCAGGGCTTAGTCCTGGGCCCAGTGCTCTTCAACATTTTTATTAATGATTTGGACGAGGAGGTGCAGGGAATGCTTATCAAATTTGCAGACACAAAATTGGGTGGGACAGCTAATACCTTGGAAGACAGAAACAAACTCCAAAGTGATCTTGATAGACTGGAGTGTTGGGCTGAAAACAACATAATTAAATTTAATAGGGATAAATGTCAAGTACTACACCTAGGAAAAATAAATCAAATGCACAGTTACAAGATGCGGGATACTAAACTATACAACAAGCGAGAAGGATCTTGGAATTGTTGTAGATCACAAGCTCAATATGAGCCAACAGCATGATGTGGCTGCAAAAAAAGCAAATGCTATTTTGGGCTGCATTAAGAGAAGTATAGCTTCCCCTTTATTCAGCACTGGTTAGGCCCTATCTTGAGTACTGCGTCCAGTTCTGGGCACCACACTTCAAGAAGGATGCAGACAATCTGGAGCGTGTTCAGATGAGGTCAATGAGGATGATCAGGGATCTGGAAACAAAGCCCTATGAGGAGAGATTGAAAGAACTAGGCATGTTTAGGCTGGAGAAGAGAAGACTGAGGGGAAACATGATAGCACTCTTCAAATACTTGAAAGGTTGTCACTCAGAAGAGGGCCAGGATTTCTTCTCGATCAACCCAGAGTGCAGGACATGGAATGGGCTCAAGTTACAGGAAGCCAGATTCCATCTGGACATGAGGAAAAGCTTCCTGACTGTCAGAGCAATACGACAATGGAACCAATTACCTAGGGAGGTGGTGGGCTCTTTCACATTAGAGGTATTCAAGAGGCAGCTGGACAACCATCTGTCAGGGATGCTTTATGGTGGATTCCTGCATTGAGCAAGGGGTTGGACTCGTTGGTCTTATAGGCCCCTTCCAACTCTGATTCTATGTATGTTTTGAGTGTATCTTCATTAACGGTATGCCAGACTTGATAGATCTTTGGTTGAGCCAGTGTAGGCCTTTTTGAAAATGATCCTTCCATTGTGTTTTATAAAAACAATAAGAGTAAACATACATCAGAGGGGGGATAATATTACAATAACAAGAGCCTCAGTTTACAGCATAGGAAGGTCCAGGAGGTTGGAAAAAACAGGATTATACTGAAGCAGCTATGAAACTGATAGCTCATTGAGAACAATTTATGAAGTTTAACAATATGTTGACAGATTGAGTACTATTTACTTTTTAAAAGCCATTTACAATTGCTAATAAGCATAATAGTGCATAACAATTTCCCATAATCTCATACTTGTAAAAAGATAACAGTCTGATCTTCAAACATAAAATATCCTTACCATCTCTCAGTTGGAGGCTAGTCCACTGATCTGTTTCAAACTAGATAGCCTTTCTATGCAAGACATTTAATATGCACTTGTGATTCCTTGCTTATGGTAGTTTGCAGGTGATTTTACATGACGTTGTCATTCTCCAGGGCCTCTCCTGTGCTTTGCAACCACATTAACAGGATGGGTGGGTTTCTAATGAGGAAAGTCTGTCATATTTTGATTGGTGTTTCCAAACCCTGTGTAATTGCACAATTCTGCTATACCACAGGGCCACCTATTGCTTGTGTAATGGAACATAAGAAAAGGAAGAGACAGAAAATCTCCAGAAAATGAACGTGTAAAAGGGCCAATCTTAATCCTGCAAAGAATCCGGAAACAGAAATCCTCAGGAAAGTGGTGGGTTAAATTTGTAGTGTAGATATATCCTTAATATAATTTTTTTTCTCATGGAAATGCTGTATATGCAGGTGACAAAACATCCATCTAAGTGGGTCCATATAAGGTTCACTAAAGAGGCCATTTCATTCTCAGAAAAAAGTTTTTGTTGCCAAGTGAAGAGGCTCTTTATAAGGTGTGGCAACTTTTCTTCTGCAACCTCATCCTACACAGTAGCCAAGTGCCAATCAGCAAAGATTTCCCAACCAAATGATCCAGAAAGTCAACCTTCGTGTTTATGTGTGTGGGAGGAGAGCCTACTCTCTCAAGTTCCTATCTGGGTAATAACTTGCCAGCCCAAGGGGAGGGAACAGGCTGTGAAACAGGAATGTTTTCTCATTTTCAAAACTTTCTATGCTCTGCAGCAGCCTGCTCCAACTTGGTGCCCTCCAGAAGTTTTGGACTCAACTCCCATCAGCCCCAGCCAACAGGGCCGATGGTCAGGAATGCTAGGAATTGTCCAAAATACCTAAAAGGTATGGTGACCAGATAAAATCCAGGTCAGGGCTCATATAACTTTAACAGTTGTAGAGAAAAGGGAATTTCAGCCAATGTCATTTGTATGCAATTAGTTCCTGGTGAAATTCCCTCTTCATCACAACAGTCACTCTAGTATAGTGCATGCACCTTTAACTGTTCTGATGAAGAGAGGAATTTCACCAGGAACTAATTGCATACAAATGCCACTGGCTGAAATTCCCTTTTCTCTACAACTGTTAAAGTTACATGAGCCCTGACCTGGATTTTATCTGGTCAGCCTATAAAAGGCACAACTTGGGGAAGGCTGTACTAAGTAATTGTAAAATTATAGGCAAGGCCATATTTCCACTCTGGACAGATTTGCGGTCAGGAACATGGTAACTGCTTAGATTTTCATAAATGTGCATATTCTGATTTATATGAATAGATGCCAATTTAGAAATAATTACTATAAATAGAGTAGGGTGACCAGATAAAATCCAGTGTCATTTGTATGCAATTAGTTCCTGGAGAAATTCCCTCTTCATCACAACAGTTAAAGGTGCAGGCACTATACTAGAGTGACCATATACAAAAGAAGGCAGGGCCCCTGCAACTTTAACTGTTGTGATGAAGAGGGAATTTCTCCAGGAACTAATTGCATACAAATGACACTGGCTGAAATTCCCTTTTCTCTACAACTGTTAAAGTTACATGAGCCCTGACCTGGATTTTATCTGGTCACCCTATATTAGAGCCAGTGTGGTGTAGTGGTTAGAGTGTTGAACTGGGATTAAAGAGACACAGGTTCTAGTCCCCATTCATCCGTGAAACTTACTGGGTGACTTTGGGCCAGTCACTGTCTCTCAGCTGAAAAAAATGCAAAAGCAAAACGTGGGAAAGTATCCAAATATCCAAAATAGACCCATGAACTGAAGAGCAAAGTCTCAAAATACTGGAAAAAAAGATTTTATTTGTAAAAAAAAGAAAAAGAAAAAAAAAAGAAAAGCCCAACACATTTTGGACTTTTTACTTTAAGGCCTTGAAGAGTTATAAAAACACCTGCAGACATGCCTGAAATAATGTAGCCTACTAAAATTCACTGGCCACACCTTCACTGGGCTTTTTAAAAACAAATAAAAACTTTGTTCCAGCATCCTGAGACTTTTCCATTCATGACTCTCAGCTGAGCCTACCTCATATTGCTAACTGGGGCATTCTGGGATTCATAGGACTTTTTTTCTGTCTAAACATGCATAGGATTGCACGCTTGAGCTGTTTAAAAGCTGGTCTTCAGTAGTGGCCACAACATGTTGTTGGGACTCCAACTCCCATCAGCCACAGCCTGTATGGATAAAGGCCAAGGGTATGAGAAGTGAGATTGGTCCGTGTACCATAGTAGGGTCTGGTTGGTGGGTCTCAGGGTTCTAGGTTTCTAGATCCCACAAGCCTGACGTTTGCCTGCCCTCTACCCGAGGATACAGATGCTATACTCATCAGCAGTGAACATTGAGATGGCAACCCACAAGCAGGACTTGAGTGCAACAGCAGCCTTCCGCTCATGTTCCCCAGCAACTAGTGTACATGCGCATATACTGTCTCTGATATCAGAGGTAGCATAGAGTCATCAGGACTAGTAGCTTTTGGACTGGACCACTCTTCAAACAGGATGCCTTCAAATAGAGGACTGTGGCATAAGACACCTGGCCTTCAGTATAGTTGCACCCTTCCTATGGAAATCCCTGCCTCGAGGTCAGGCAGGTGCCAATTTTGTATTCCTTCCATCGCCTCCTGAAAACGTTGTTTCCGGAAGCCTTCCCTTAATGACCAGCCGCTGTTTATTTAGCACTTTGGTTCTTTTTAAAATGTGTTTTTATTTTATTGTTTTGTCCACCGCTCTGAAATTCTGAATGGGGAGCAGTATATAAATATTGAAAATAAATATCTGCAAGGCAGGGGTCTATGTTTTATGCTACTCTAAAGCAGGGATGTTGAACCTCTTTCAGCCCAAGGGCCAAATTCCATTTTGGAGAAGTTCTCGGGGGCCGCATTCCAATGGTGGTCATGGCCAAAGACAAAGGGTGTGACCGAAGGCAAAAAAGGGCAGGGCCAAAATGCCAGCGTATGTTAGCTAAAAACTCTCACTGCCAATAACTAAGCCTTAGAAAAGGTGTTTTAACCTTTTAGAATGGGGAAAATTGCACAAAAGCCAAGATACCACCAAATGATTGGTGGTTGGGAGAAAGAGGGCAGGACCATCTGGGGAATCCCGAAGGGCCAAATTGGCTCCGAAGACTGAGGTTCTACACCCCTGGTATACACAGTATGGTGCCCACTGATGACTCCAGTTGTAATCGAATAATTGCAAGTAAAACAGATATTGTTCCGCAGACCTGATTGGACCTATCCCACGGCATTCCCCCATCTCCTAGGGATTGATAAACAATTGGTTCTTTTGTCTACCCCATCTTTCCAGCAGTATTGCGATAGTTTAATTTTCCAAACTTAATTATATGATTCCAGACAATGAATATGTACTTCAGATACTCCCAGTATTTACAGTGTTGGCTGGGAGGCTTGGAGGAGTCTTTTGAAGCTCTTTGAAAATGCAGGGACAGTCTAATTTCAGTCCTTTCCCTATACAAACCTTAAGCAAGTCCAGGCAACAGCTGCATACTTTCAGGAGAGTCATCACCGGATGAAAAGCAAAGAATTTGCAAGGGAGTCTTGGGCTTCTTAAAGCGTGAAGGAGAAGAGAGTTTACAGTGTACAGGTAAGACTTTCCCCTTTGTATTCTGGCATTTATTTAAAAGGTTTCTTGTTCTGCTTTAGGCAGAAATATTTACTGTTGACGCACCGAAAATATGAGAGAGTCTCAGCGTTGCTTTCCGGGAGAAAATAGCAAAGAAATTATTCTTTTATGAAATCTCCTGTTTAGGAAAAGCAGCATGGTATCCTTGAATCTGTGCGAATGCGATGTGTTTTTGCATTTTTACATGCTTCAGGTTGACTGCGGCTTTCAGTTAGGTTCAAGAAATTGAAAGAACCAGAGAGACAGAAAGAGAGAGATTACGTTGACCGTTTGAGCCAGGACTCACAAGGGCTCTGGGATGGATTGTGCTTTGAATGCCAGGAACAACAGCACCCATTCTTGTAGCTGCAGTGCTTAGTCAATCGAACGGTTCGATTCATTTCTTAAAAGCATTTTGGTCAAGTAAAAAGGCGCCCTCGATTCATCGGGGAGCAAGGACTTATTGAAAACTCGTGTGTGTGTGTGTGAGAGAGAGAGAGAGGGGGGGGATTCCTCTTAGGAGATGCTTGCTGTGACATATGTGTCTGTCATCTAAAAACAAAATCTATACCCCCCACTTGAGCGATTCCCCCCCCCACCCCAATCTGCCTCTTCCAAAGGTCCGCTGGCTCATTCCAGGCAGGGTGGAAGGTGTGTCCCCCACCTCTATTTTTCCAACACATCTGTGGGGTGGGGGAGTTAATCAATTTCCCTCCTACTGAAAACAATGGAAGGGGAAATACCTACCCCAGCCTGGACCAGCCATAGTTTGGGGCCATGGTGGGGGGAGCACGGGGGCTTTGGAACCGGTGGAGCTAAAGCCATCCCACTATGCCCCTGGTAAACTCTGGATTGGGCCCTATGCCAGCAGAAACACTGGCATTACTCCTAGACCTGTGGAGGTTTTTGCTTGCAGGGTGGAACTCCTCTCTGCCAGCAGAGGAGCTCTTTCGCTCCATTCTAATCCCACCTCATTAGAGCTTCAGTGGGGATTAGAATCTGGCGGCAGTCCCATATTAATAAAGATTCTGGCTGTTATTACTACAATCAGTGTTTACTGGGCAGGATCTATCCACAGTTAAGCACTTTTTCATCCCATTGATTTCAATGTAAAAGCACTTGCTTAAGCCTTCCCCACTGAAAGCAATGGGATTCACAAAGTTTAGATTGGGGTGGATTGTTCCCATAGTGCTTTACGATACACGCCAAAAAGATGGGTTCCTGCCCCAGGAGTTTACATTCTAAATGCTGTCAGGAAGGGGAGACAAGGTGATGACAACCAGGGGATTGTCTACACGCAGGGAAAGCCCCACAGTGGCTGTGGATCTGCACCCTGTCAGTTAGACAATGCTTGGGGGTGGAACCTGGTAGAAGGCAACTAGCAATTGGTCACCTTCCACCAGGAAAAGGGCGGGGGCAGCTGTGAGACATGGATGGCTGCCCAAAAACTCTGCACCCCGAGAGATATAGGAAGGAAGGTGAGGGGAATAAGAGATGAATGGGGCAGATGCATTCATGCCAGTGCACAGGCACTAATAACAAAGGATGTAATAACTGAGAATGTGCAAAGTGTCTTTACCTTACTAGTGACCTGAGTGTCTGCAAACTAGCTGCGTACATCTTCTTGGGTTGTGTCCAATATTATTCCTACTTAAAGTAGATCCATTGAAATGAATGGGACCTGTTAGATTAGCAACTCATTGGGCTCATCTACACCTAGAGCCCTTTCAAGAGTGGGGAGGGATAATCACGAAGTTTTCTGCTTCAGCGACCGTCCCTCACCGGGCACACACCCACGAGTTTGCCCTCAATTTAAGGAGAGCCGTTTCGGGGCGAATTTTGTTTTACGATTCCTGACTCTTGCACAAGAGCAGAGTTGCGATCCTGCACGAAGATAAGTTTTAAAAAACAAACAAAACACACACACACACACACACACACACACACTTGGCGCTGAAAGACCCCAAGACCCATCCAGAATGTGTCGACAATGCACTCTCCCTCACCCTCGATACCCATAGGCTTACTCCGCACAGCTGGGTTGCCTGTTTGCTGAGCCCGCTACTTGTGGGAAACAGCAACAGCTTTGTGAGGGGGGGCACACCAGCCGCACCCCTTGGGATGTTTGCAAGAGTGGGGGGGGGAAATTGGGACAAAAGCTGTCATCAATATCCTGGGAAAACTGAGGGGCTGTCCCTAGATCACAGTGGCATCAGCTGTGTGTCATGTGGCCTGGTAGGGATGACCTCGATACTATTCTAGAATAAACGGCTGGTGTGGATAAGGCTTTTGAGTCCCATCAACTTTCTGCATATATGTTAAGCCAGCCTTCCCCAAAATGGTGTCCTCCAGATGTTTTGGGTGATCTCACATCATCCCTGACCATTGGCCATATTGGCTGGGACTGATGGGAGTTGGAGTCCAACTATATCTGGAAGGCTGCAGATGCCCCATGCTTGCTTTAGATGTTCCTCAAGGATCACCTGTGATAGAATTCTGTGAGCAACGGAGAATCAGGTTGGATGGTAGTGATGGTCACCAGTGACGGAGCTTGGAGTTTGGGAAGATTTATCTCCATTGTTGAATGAATATGGGCAGTGTGATTTACATATATACACCTAGGGAACTTGAATTTGAGTAGACTTCTTTAAAAAAAAATGGTATCCAAAATTCAAAACGTCAGGCAGCTACTGCGAATATTAAGAAATTCATGAATCTCACAAATCATCCTGAATGGAAGTACTTTGGAAGCCTGATTCACATATCCCTTTGGGAATTTGGGAAACTGCGGTGGGCACCATCACAAAATGACTCCCATGGAGGAGGTGTGGCTGGTCATATTCATATAAGGGCTGCTGTAGGGGCCTGGCTAGTCAAAAGGTGTGGGGGAGAGAGAAAGGGCAAGGCTGGGAGGGAGGAAGAAATGGAAAGAGTTGCTTCTTGGCCTGCCCAGTTGTCTTCTGTTTACAAAGACTTTTCCCCTTTGCACTCTCTTTCTCCCCTCACCACCTCTTTACCTCAGGGTTTCCCCCCACTCCTGTCCTAGCCCCTACCTTTACTCTTTCTCTCCCTCTCCCCATTCTGTCTTGCTCTTTCTCTCCACTCCTGGCCTCTACCCTTGCTATTTCTCTCCCCACCACACACACCTCTTTACCTCAGCGTTTCTACCACCTCCCCTGCCTAACCTCTAGCCTTGTTCTTTCCCTCCCCTTTACCCCTTTGCCTTGCTTTCTCTTCCTTCCCGCTGAACATCTGATCAGCCGCTGGTTCGGGAGCAGGAAGGAGAACCCGCCGCTCTAACTTTTTTTCAGGCTTTATTCAAAATGGCGCCCATGGATGCCGTGCTGGGGACCCCCGACATAACCATTCTGAGCTCACTTTAGCTGAGGAGAGACCGAGCTAACATCAAACTGGACGTTACTCTGAATGCGTAGCTAGCAATGATGTCAGGGAATTTTAAAAATGTAATGGTAGTTGCGGGTGTCCCGATTTTAACCGGGACCGCAGCACGGAAGGAGAAAAGGTTTAAGCTTACTTACGCTAGCCTCAACCCTGACAAAATAAGTGACCCCGTCCCGTCCCCCGTCTGGCAATTAGCCTTAGAAAATAGCTCCCATTGGTGCCACCTGGAATTCTCCCACTGCAGCCTGGGGGCAATTTTGTTGGGATTGAAGCGGAGGAAAATGTAAGTCTCTCTTCCCTGTATGCTCAGTTACAATTAAAATTGGGACTGTCTAAAAAAATTAAACAGTATTAACTGCTTAAAGATCCCCTGATGTGGTTGCTAGCTCAGCACTTAGAATGTCTCTTTTGACTCTTTGAGACATTAATAAGGTAACCAATTAAAGGATAAGTACATGAATGTTCATGTGGTGGCACTTTTTACTACATAAGAATAATAATAATGGGGGGACAGACAGCCTGGCTGATACATGGCGGGTGTAGCAGGACTGACGTCTGAGCCTGGCTTTGATTAGTTGGGAAGCACGGCTGTCCTTTCAGGTGGAAAATGGCAAGAGCTGAAGGATGCTCCTGAGCAGATCTGGGAAGGGGGGCAAGCAGGGGGCTGCAGGAGAACAAGGGGAAGTCCTGTTGTGCAAACAGTTTCCGCTTGTGAGACGTTGGATTTAACCCATTGTGACCTGCCAAATATGTATCTCAAAAGATTGCTCTTCCGGACAAAACCAGCATCTTAAAGACTTGACTCATAAGATAATCAGCCTCTTTACAGCTCCATGATCCACTTTAATTAGCCTGCTGTTAACCAGGCAACAATGCTAGTGGCTAGTGGCATTTCTGCACAAGGTATTTATTGTGCGCTTGTCATTTCCTGCTCATGGTTGTTTATGGTTTTTTAAAATGATGTTGTGACCCTCCTGTTTAGCTTCTGTGTCTAACCAGCTCTTTCGGCAAGTTTTTTTAGAGCAAGGAAAATGGCAACATTTAATTGTGAAAGCAAAATGATGCACAGTTTCCTCGAATTTGCACTGTTCTGCTATACCATAGTGTCATCTAGAGGTTAAGTAGTAGAAAAGAAAGAAAAGAAACATTCCTTGTGTAAGTGCTCGTATTTCAATCCTGTGATGAAACCAAAGTTAATAGCCGATTAACAACCTTGTGTAGAAAAATTCTAGGTATGCCCGTGTATTATGGTTTGGGACCAAACTACTTGAGGGACCGCTTCCACCCATATCAGCCTGCCCACACTTTAAGATCAGAAAGAGAGGCCCTTCTTATCTGCCGACCAGTGAAAGGAATTAGGTGGGGCTTCTGCCCTGAAAGGTGGCTAAGAAATGTTTTAAATAAATAAATAAATAATCATTAAGAGAACATTGGTTATTGATTGAATTGAAATTATATTAATTAATTATTCATAAAATGATGTCACTGTGGAAACAAAGCCCTATGATAGGGTGACCAGATAAAATCCAGGTCAGGGCTCATGTAACTTTAACAGTTGTAGAGAAAAGGGAATTTCAGCCAGTGTCATTTGTATGCAATTAGTTCCTGGTGAAATTCCCTCTTCATCACAACAGTTAAAGGTGCAGGCACTATACTAGAGTGACCATATACAAAAGAAGGCGGGGCCCCTGCAACTTTAACTGTTGTGATGAAGAGGGAATTTCACCAGGAACTAATTGCATACAAATACACTGGCTGAAATTCCCTTTTCTCTACAACTGTTAAAGTTACATGAGCCCTGACCTGGATTTTATCTGGTCAGCCTACCCTATGAGGAGAGACTGAAAGAACTGAGCATGTTTAGCCTGGAGAAAAGAAGATTGAGGGGAGATATGATAGCACTCTTCAAATACTTGAAAGGTTGTCACATGGAGGAGGGCCAGGATCTTTTCTCGATCATCCCAGAGTGCAGGATGTGGAATAATGGGCTCAAGTTACAGGAAGCCAGATTCCGGCTGGACATCAGTGAAAACTTCCTGACTGTTAGAGCAACACAACAATGGAACCAATTACCTAGGGAGGTTGTGGGCTCTCCCACACTAGAGGCATTCAAGAGGCAGCTGGACAACCATTTGTCAGGCTTGCTTTAAGGTGGATTCCTGCACTGAGCAGGGAGTTGGACTCGATGGCCTTATAGGCCCCTTCCAACTCTACTATTCTATGATTCTATGATTCTATTTCCTCCACCACCATCCTTAAGGACTTCTGCAGCCTTAAGAGCTGAATGGTCAACAGAAATTCAACAGGCACAGTTTTTTCTTGCAAGAATTTTGTGCTCTTGGGAAAATCACTGGATTTCTGCCTATCATGCAACAGTTCAAAGGATAGTTGATGAACAACCTTGCCTTGGATCAAAGATTGTCATTCACAAAAAAAGGAGATTGGAAACTGATTTTTTGCCTACTTGGCTTGGCCAGCCTCCAGGGCCAGGACTTTGCTCTAGACAAATTTGTTTATGTATATATTTATAGTCTATACAAATGTATGTATTTATTTATGAACGATGTTGATGCACTGCACTACATAAACCATGTCAGGGTGGTTCACTCAATAAAACTAGGTAAAACTGTGGACATTTCTACAGCTGTCAGACTTTAGGTTCTGTCCTGTAGCATTGAACACGATGGCTTTATATGTACATAATGATAAGCCACGAATCATGGCTTAAACCACAATGTGGATATGTTGTGTGCTGTTGTAAGTACCCCATTTGCAGGATCAGGTGAACAAACCAGAAAGGGAAGATGTTCACTTGGTTGGCAGACCAGGGATTCTGGTTAACTGTGGACATTTCTACAGCTGTCAGACTTTAGGTTCTGCCTGATCATCTGCCTGATCTTCCTTCTTCCTTCAGCATTCCTTTTTACTTATCAGTGTGTGTTGTCGCAGGGTTATTCGGTAAACAAAAATGGTCAAGTATATGAAGCCAGCCCTTAACAACCATATGCCGTGGTTTCTTTCACCATTATGTAATCAGTATAAGCACACAAACATTATTCGCAATTAGGGGCTTTGGGTTTCCAGCTCGTAGGCACATCTCATTTCAGACATTAATCACTAGGGGAATGGAGATGCATGCATGTTGAAACAAGAAAAACAGATTTTTATTGCAATTGGCACTCATATGTCATGTGCAAACTTGTGACTGTCTCTGCATTAATGTAGCAGCTTTTCTTTTTTGATACACAAAGAAACCAGACTTGGCTTTCCTAGAACAGGATTCCCTAAGTGGGGGCTGTGTAGCGACACTGAACAATGGGTTACATCAAGATAACATGCTAAATTCTTGTATGTAACATAGTGATCAGGGGGATGTCTTCATGGCGCCGGGTTGGCTCTGCCTCCCTCTGTAATCCTGACACTGACAAGGGAGCACAGGGGTTTTGGGCAGCCATCCGGGTACCGGAGCAACCCCTACCCTCTTTTGGGTGGAAGACAACCAATCACCGGTTGTCTTCCACAGGCACTGCCCAAAGGTTGACCCTGGATTGGCCCGGGAGCAACATCAGATGGGCGGAATTGATTGATTGATTGTTTCCTATGCGAATCTAGCCTTTTGAATCACACGTGGTCGGGATTGCTGTGATACCTCAGCTTGGCCTGTTGTTAAAATTGCCTGAAATGGACTTTGCCCGTTCAGGGTTAAATTGAAACAGAAATGAAAAATGGAGTACTCAGGGTGCGAGAACAGCGCGAGGGAAACGATGTCATGAGAGTCTCGCGCTGAAGAAATGGATCAAAGTCGCAGTGGGTGTGCTTAAAACCACCCGTGTGATAAAGGCCAGAGAAAAAGAAAGAAAGAAAGAAAGAAAGAGAAAGAGGCAGGCCAAGGAAGGAAAGAAAGAAGGAAAAGAAGGAAGGGAAATAAGAAAAATGTAGGAGAAGGAAGAAACCCCCCCCAGCAGCATTTAATTGGTTAGATAAATCAACTAAATCAAGTAAAATAGTGCTTCTGATTAATTTGGCAATAGTATTTTTAAGAAGTATTAATTATTTCAAATGTAAGTGCTTAGAAACCCATCAGTGGCAGGAACCATTTTAGGAGATAAATTTTGCAGGCATCCTGTAAAGATGAAACGGGAGGGGGAATGTTTTATCCTTCACCACTATTGTTTTACTTATATGCAAATGTATGCAGAATCAATTAATTAATCGACTGCATGTGATCACTCAACTGAGATGTCTTTAAATTGGGTGTGGTAGAGTTGCAGAGTGAAAGTTATGGGCAGGAATCTTATCACCAATGAGGGCTGAGAGAGAAAGGCCAAGGTAAGGCTGCAGAATGTTTTAAAGGACAAAGAGCTTGTATCGAAAATGAAGCTTTTCTAGGAGGCAAATATTGTGCACTCATGATTTCTCACTCATAGTAGTTTGTGGGTGCTTTAGATGATATCATCCTCCACGGCCTCTCCTGTGCTTTCCAAACATTTTTGCAGTGGGGTTTTGATCAGGGAAAGTCCAGTATTTTGGGGAAAGGAGGAATAAAATGCTACTGTAGTCGCACAATTCCACAATTCCACAGCACCACCTAGAGATTATGTAGGAGAACATATAGAAAGACAGAAAAGGGAAAAAACTGTAAAAATTTGCAGCTTAATCCCACAAAGAATTCGGAAGCAGAAACCATGGTAAAGTAGCTAGTTAAAAGCCTCATCTAGAGCTTTTCTACATGAGGGATTTATTGTGTGCCTATGATTCCTTGCTCATGGTTGTTTATGGGTTCTTTAGATGATGATGTGATCCTCCAGTTTTGCTTCTGTTTTTTAAGAGCACTTTTCTGGTTTATTTTAGAGCAGGTAAAATGGTGCATTTTTTTCCGGAAGTGAAAGAAAAAGTATTTTCCTACTTGTGTAATTGCAATATTCTGCTATTCACAGCACCACCTAGAGGTTATATAGTAGAAAAGCGGGAAGGGAAAAGCTCGTTGTATTAAGCTTGGATCTCAGTTCTGGGACGAAACAAAAAGTACATACAGCAATTAACAGCCTCCTGTAAAAAAGCCCTAGAAAAGCCTGTGGAAGGGGATGAAAGCATTGGATTCTATGAGGTATCCAAGAGAGAGCAAGAGTGTTGGGTATGCAATGGGAGTTTCTAATTATACTCTTCTGGAGGGCACTGTACTATAGGTGTACGGGTCCACCTCTTTCATTGCTATAATGTATTTGTTTTTATTTGTTTTAATGGTTTATCTATTTTATGATTTTTATATTTATATTTGTTGTTGATCCCTGCCTCGATCTGGATGGAGAGGCGGGTTAGAAATAAAATAAATAAAATAAAAAAATAAAATTGCATGTTGCGATGAAACTGGCTCACGAAACCTCAGAGTTCAGTGCCTCTAGCCCTCCTAGACCTGTCTCACCCCTTCAAGTTGAAGTTGCGACTTCTGTCTGCTATGTTTTTTTTAAAAAAAAGCAAAAGCAAAGTATCCCTCCCTTGTTTTGATCTTAGCCATTTTTCTGTAGTCTTTTGCTGGCTACTGCAATTTGGCTTCATCCATTTTGCAGAGGGTTCTGGTTTCTGAATTGCTGGCAGCCAGCTCGCATGGAGCAAATGAAGCTAGGAGCTTTTATGGCTGCACTTGCAAATATTTTGCTGTAACAGAGCTGGTGATTTCATGCCCGTCGGATTTTGATCAGCAAGGGGCAGGCGGCTGGCGGCTGGCATGTGGATCTTAGTGTTTCATTCAGCTTAATGGGCAAGCCACAAAAGAGACATTCGTGTGCATTGGGAATGAGAAGTTGAACTTCTTCTAGCTCTGTGTAGGTGGAGGAACCCTAAGCACAGTTCCATCCAGGGTTGTTTCCTGGCTATTTTTTAGCATTTTCAATGTGCTCGATATAACTCCTGGTCTGGGCAATATATAAAACAGTGGAGGCTGGAGCTCCAATGTCAGTGGGCAGTGAATCCCCAAACCAGGCAGAACTTCTAAAGGAGCTATCTTTAGAGTTCTAACTGGTTTGGACTGAAACCCGGAGCGGATTTACCACTAACATTGGAGCCACCAGCCTCCATTGATATAAACTATACATAGAGAAAGTTGGCTCATACAGGATCAGACCATTGGTCCATCTAGCTCAGCATTGTCTACACTGCACAGTGGAAGTACCCCGTTCATACTCTCCAGATCCACCTATCCAGTAAGGCACTATGCCATTTATTTTACTGTGAGTGCATGTTGTTGTTTTTAATTATGCACTGCTAATACTGAAAATTAGCTAATTTGTTGTTCTTACTGGGAGGATTATCACTGTGCCTCATTCACAGAATTTTAAGCAGGGGTCCAGCCATTGTCATCTTCCATATATAATTATGGGGTGTCTGAGAAATCTGCATTGGAATCAAATGGATTTGGATTTTTATGAATCCGACCCAAAGCTTCTGCAGCAGACCAGCTTTTTCCAAGTCGCATGAATTCTGAGGATGTGCAGACCATTTCTTTTTAAACTTTCTGGAATTTTACGCAAAGTTAGTCAAAGAAAAATACATTAAACAAGCAAACACCAGCTGAAAATATGCATTTTCTCCATAGGCTAATACATGGAAATGCACATTGGCAGGGGATTTGCACATTTCCGCAAGTGTAAATCTCTGCAAATGTGAATTTGCACAAATTTGGAAAATTGAGGGGGGGGGGAATCAAATGCTGTTGATGAACAGATGGTGGAATGAAAGGCATCTGACAGTCCGCGAAATGCAGACAGAATGAATTTTGCATTCCGCTCCTACTTGGGGGGTTGGCGCCAGAAGGTGGTGCTTGGGGAACATTGCTTGGCCCCGTGGATTCTCCAGTATGGGGTTCCGCAGGGTCAGTTTTGTCCCCCATGCTGTTCAACATCTACATGAAACCGTTGAGTGCAGTCATCCGGAGTTTTGGAGT
Source organism: Anniella stebbinsi (assembly GCA_029215795.1). Taxonomy (NCBI): domain Eukaryota; kingdom Metazoa; phylum Chordata; class Lepidosauria; order Squamata; family Anniellidae; genus Anniella; species Anniella stebbinsi. The sequence continues at coordinate 50,520,843 of JARDYH010000001.1, forward strand.
GTGTTGTCATTAGTACGCTGATGACACGCAGCTCTATTTCTCCTTTTCATCTTCATCAGGTGAGGCTGTGGATGTGCTGAACCAGTGCCTGGCTGCGACAATGGACTGGATGAGGGCTAATAACTGAAGCTCAATCCAGACAAGACTGAGACACTGTTAGTGGGTGGTTCCGCTGACCGGATGGAGGGTTTTGAACCTGTTCTGGATGGGGTTGCACTCCCCTTGAAGGAGCGGGTTCGAAGCTTGGGGGTTCTCCTAGAACCATCTCTGTCACTTGAGGCGCAGGTGGCCTCAGTGGCACGGAGTGCCTTCTACCAACTTCGGTTGGTGGCCCAGCTACGTCCCTATCTGGACAGGGATAACCTGGCTTCAGTTGTCCATGCTCTGGTAACCTCCAAGTTAGATTACTGCAATGCACTCTACGTGGGGCTGCCTTTGAAGGTGGTTCGGAAGCTGCAGCTTGTGCAAAATGCAGCTGCCAGATTGATAACCGGAACCAGTAGGTTCGAGCATATAAGACCTACTCTGGCCCGCTTGCATTGGCTGCCTGTATGTTTCTGAGCCCGATTCAAAGTGCTGGTTTTAACCTATAAAGCCTTACACGGCTTGGGACCACAATACCTGATGAATGCCTTTCCCGACATGAATCTACCCAAACACTACGTTCAACATCTAAGGCCCTCCTCCGAGAGCCTACTCCTAGGGAAGTTCGGAGGTCGGCAACAAGAGAGAGGGCCTTCTCTGTGGTGGCCCCCCAATTGTGGAACGATCTCCCTGACGAGGCCCGCCTGGCGCCAACATTGTTATCTTTTCGGCGCCAGGTCAAGACTTTCCTCTTCTCTCAGGCATTTGGCAATATCTGAGGAGCCTGGTTTTTTTTTTTTTTTTAGCTTTTTGAAGTGTTCTAGTGGTTTTAAATGTACAGATTGTGTGTATGTTGTATGTTTTTGCTGTTTTAATTTTTGTATATTGCTTTTAATTGTTTTTAATCCTATGTAAACCGCCCAGAGAACTTCGGCTATGGGGCAGTATACAAATGTAATAAATAAATATCAATCAATAAATAAATTTTACAAAGTCCGTACGTCTCTATTTACAATCCTCCATGTTTTTCCACCACTTCTTCCAACATTTTTCTTTCCACAAAACAAGGAGTCCATTCACTAGCGTAAGACAAGCCGAGATAAGCCATGCTAGCAGGGAATGATGGGAGTTGCAGTCAAACACATCTGGAGGGCAGCAGGTTGGGGGAGGGCTGGCAGAATAAAATGCAATGCATTATACTGCTGCCAATGTTTCTTTTTAAAAGCAGCATGGCCAAGGATGAATTTGCTTAAAAGGAGGAGGGTGGGCAGCAGCTGCACCTGAAAGAGATTCCTCCCCTACTCCGACTTAACACCACTGATATCATGTGACCAGGCTTTTTGATTAGAGAGGGAGGAAAATCTGAAATGCATGACAACATTTTCGTTTCTGTAGCAACCTTCCAATCTTTCATATCCCAAAATCGATGGCAACCATCATTAACTATACGTTGTGCTGTTTTCTTTAGAAGGAGCTGCTGCGGTTTCTTGCCACCTTGTAACACTTTTACGTGTTCACAAATCAGCGCTTGACCTCGTACGGAAAGATGGACCTGGGTGAAAACTGGACCTTGGATGATATCAACTGGCTGAGCCACAGTGGGATTCTTCACTTGTTCAATACATTAAGAGGTCTGTATGGTTGTTTGGGGTGGCTGTTAGCTCTGACCTGCCTCTGTCTCTCCTCCATGACCCCCGAGCCAATAATGACTGGGCAAGGGGGCATTTAGATTGGAAGAAAAGCGAAAGAAGGAAACAGTTAATCACATTTTCTTGGGGAACTGCTTCCCTGATCTTCCCCACGTAAATAAAACATGTGGGAAATTCTTACCATGGATATTGAGCTGTAGGATACCATCATCATCATCATCATCATCATCATCATCATCATCATCATCAATGAAATTTGTAGCCCTTTGTAGCAAGAGTGAACTGCAATAGGAACTAAAAGATTCGCACTGCATTGCTTAGAGGGAAGGATTCTAAAGGGACACAAGAAGTAGGAACCCTTGCTAGCTGTATTTATGATTTCTGAGTTGTGCAATATTTTAAGTAGATTTGTTCTATGATCTCAGTCTCCACTGGAAACAAAGTTTCAACTAGTCTGCCCAGCAGCGGAAAGGATTGCACTGACTTTCCATAAACCATGGATAAATACAAACAGCCACTTATCAAATTGTAACCTACGAGCTCCATCAGACAAGTGTTTATTGCACTTGTTACTGAGCATCCACGGATTTTCGCGGGTCCCTCTCATAACATCATCTGCCTCCCGTGCACCTCCCACCCCTTCTAGCCTTCTTTGCGCCACAAAAAAAACACCCCAGTAAGTCCGACTTATTTTTAAAGATGAAAGTTGCCACTATCTCCTGCTGTGTGCAGGAGAAGCAGCGCAAACGGCCCATTGAATGGGCCACATGCACATTGTTTACTTCCTCTTTCAAAAGAGGAAGTAATGAGGGACAAATGCGCGGGTGGAGAAGCGACAGTAAGCAAACGCGATTCCCCCCGTGTGAAGACGCTCCACTGCAGAGTGCATGCAGCCAACAAGTACAAGTTTTTGGTCTCTGACACCATGTCAAGTAATGTAGAGATCTTTGGTGCAGTGGACAAAGGATGTGGTTTATCCACTGTTTCAAATATCCTCCATGCCCCACACTCCTCCCTCACCCCTCATCTGCCTGTTGTTGCGTGGCTGGTGTAGAGATACTGGCTTGCATTATCCTGGTTTGTTTAACCAACATTAAACCAGAGTTCCCAAGTTTAGACATAACGGGGAACTCTGGTTTAATGCAAGTCAGAGGGCTCCCACACACCAGCGATTTAGTGCACTCTCGCCATGCCTGGTGTGTGGATTTGCAGCACGGTACTCACATGATGCCGTGCCTGTCCTGCTGACACCCTGCCTCTTCCCCAGCCTTTTCTGTCTTTTCCTAAAATGCCTAAAGTCTGGATTATTTTCCCTAAGCTCTTTTAATGTGCCCTTAAGCCTCTGTGTAGTGCTGTATTCTCATGTTTTCCTTTGTTGGGTGTGTGTGCTGTGATAGGGGTCTTGCTGTTGGCTTGAATGGATTGCATCAGGTCCTGACAGGGAAAAACGATCTCTCCCAGCAGCCAGCTCCAAGCCTCAATATAAAACCCAAACCTTGCATCTCAGGCTCAAAAGCGTTTTTTTAATTGTACAGTGCCCGAATCTCTGCAGAGACAGGATTGTACTGTACTCCTCGATGCTCCTAAAGAGCCAGACTAAAGGGTCGTTCCATTTTTGCTCGGCAGAAAGGCGGTCTGGTTGAAGTGCTCATCTGACAGGACCTGCTTATATATGTCTTGTAAAGGGGGGGGAGGAGCAACCAGTTAACTGGAGGGAGAAAGAGAAGGGGCGGAGTGGAGAGGAGTGGAAGAGCAAACAAGCAAAAGAGCAACGTATTCAGGTGGAAGGACCCATAAGCTTGATGGGCTTATGCATCAGAGGTAAAACACGCGGAGGCAAATCAGGGAAAAATTAAGTGTGATGTAGCTCAGAATCTCGAGACCAAAGCTGGCACACTATGGGAGAAGGGGAGGGAAGGGCGGGGAGCATGTGGCCATGACACTTGGCCACAACACTCTGAATGTGGCTTTTTTTTTTAAAAAAAATCCCTGCTCAGCCAGGAAGCTTAGTTGTTAGAGTGCCACTTACACATCACCCAAAAAGAGGACAAAAGAAGACACCAATGTGCATCCTCTTTGGATATGCGAATTTATATGAATAGGTACAAATTTAAAAATAATTATAATTTAAATAGGAATACAATACATCACACCATAGTGGAGAAGCCTGACTAGTTGACCTGTGTGCCTGCTCAGTTTTCTGTCCCGGTCCTAATTGTTGGTGGGCTATTTCAAGGCTCCTGACCACCTTTCTTATGTGTTTTTTTTTTTAAAAAAATTGGCTTGGAGTGGACTTCTATTCAAACAGAGGACACCCTCGAATAGAGGACTGTTCTCTGCCAGCTCTCCAAAATAGCAGACTGTCCTCTGTAAAGGACCATGGCCTAGTCACTCTCTCTCAGCCTAATTTACCTCACAGAGTTGTTGACAGGAGAAAATCTGATTTTAAAAGGTTATATTAGCATTGGAGGACCCAAGGCCACTTGAGATACAGGGGAAAATTAACATTCCACCCTGCCTATCTGATAAAAAGTACTCTGGCTCCACAAATCTCTATGGGATACGTGTGCTGCTTTTTGTGACCACTTACTGCAAATTCAGAAAACCGTGGCATTTTGTTGATTTATTCCCTTTGTATCTAGTCATTCCTTTTTAAAAAAAGAAGAAGATATATAACGTTTCTAAAATGCAACCTAAAAAAAGGATGGAGAGTTAATGCCTATTACGTCGGCAGAACATGCCTGCTTCGGTTGCCTAGCAACCAATGTGAGGCAGGCTGGATGGCAAGGAGGGGATTGTATTGACGGAGAAGAGGTAGCCGTGTCAATTCAGGTGGGTGCCACGGTTGGAACGCTCCATTCACTTGCCGTCCCCGGAGCCATGAATGGCTTCTTTGGGGAAAACTTTGGGCGCTGGTGAGGAAAGAAGATGGGATCAGCATGGCCTTGCCAGAATAAGGAGGTGAGAATGAGAGCAGTAATAATGACCAACCCACCAGCTACCAGAGTCAACCTCAGAGACTTGCGCCATTGCAAAGTTTGTGCGATGATGAGACCCAACAGCATTGTTCTGCAATGGACCAATGTTGCTGCTTTTCCCCCCAATGCCCAGTTGACCCAAGTTCTTTTTTTGTGGGGGGGAATAATAATTAATCGGGTAGGGATGAATTTAGAGCGCAGCATGCGGGTGGTATAAACTAAAGAGCTAAGGAGGAATCCCTTAGCAGCTACCAGTCTGCATGGATTACGATCACTTAGTTTGTGCTTCTGAATCAAACTGATCTTTTAGAAGGTTTGTTTGCTTTGCTTTCCCCCCAGAGACGGAGGCTTCCAAAGGTGTTCCAGCAATATTTGGTGCCCATCAGTCAGGTAAGTAAATGCAAAGTATAATGTGTATTCAGTCTTTGGAATCCTCTAAGTCTCTTGTTATATTTAGACTTTGGATGTCTTAACATAAATATATAGGGTAATTCCTAGCTGGGTACTGTTCCAGATGTGCATGGATTAACCAGGGGCTTTAACAAATGCTTTACTTCTCGTAGTGTGAGATTCCTGCCACTGTGTGGTGACTTTTGCATTCGCCCATGCTGAAGGTTTCATGTAAAGCTAGTTTTCCCAGAGAGGTCATGCCTGCAGAACCCCTGCTTCCTTGAAGTGTAGAGCCAATGGAGTCCGCACTGGGGCCAGCCCTAGACCAAACGGTGCCCCAAACAAAGATAATCTTTGGTGTCCTACTTCCATTTGTTTTTGTTTTGAGCATTTTATTTTATTCTTAGCACATTTGCAGCCCGTTTAACAGATTTGATAGACGATTTGCATGCAAATTGTACAAGGTGTTGTACATTTTAACAACAACAATAACAACAACAGGGTTCCACCTCCTCATCAACCGTTAATGCAATGCTGGCCATGCGGGTCAGTGTTGCCAGCTTTAGAAGTAATGTACTGTTTCTTTCAGCTGTTGAGAGAATAGTTAAATGCTTCTTCACACAGTGCATAGTTAAATTATGGAATTCATTACCACAAGATGTGATGGCCACCAACCTAGTTGGCTTTAAAAGGCGATTAATTAGACAAACACATGGAGGATAAGGCTATCCATGTCTGCTAGTCATGGCTATGTGCTATTTATTTATTTTGTTACATACATATATATCCCTCCTTTCCTCCCAGGAGCCCAAGGCAGCGTACATGATCCTTTTCCTCTCATCTTCACAACAACCCTGTGAGGTAGGTTAGGCTGAGAGCCCGTGACTGGCCCAAACTCACCCAGTGAAGTTTATGGCCAAGTGGGGACTAGAACCCAGATCTCCTGAGTCCTAATCCGACACTCTAACCACAACACCATACTGGCTCTCAATCCTAGTTGCTGGATAACACAAGTGGGAGAGTGCTATTGCGCTCATGTTCTGCTGTTGGCTTTCCAGAGACATCCATCTCGCTGGCCATTGTGGGAAACAGGCTTTTGGACCCCATAGGTCTTTGGTCTGACCCAGCACAACTCTTCTTATATTAATTATTGGTCCATCCGAATCACAGCAACCCTCAGTCACAGCAATCCAGTCCTAGTCACAAAGTCTTATGGATCCTTTCAGTATAGGCTACGGTTGAGTAGGGTGACCACATGGAAAGGAGGACAGGGCTCCTGCATCTTTGACAGTATAGAAAAGGGAATTTCAGCAGGTGTCATTTGTATGCATGCAGCACCTGGTGAAATTCCCTCTTCCTCACAACAGTTAAAGCTGCAGGAGCCCTGCCCCCTTTTGTATCTGGTCAAGAGGGCAAGGCTCCTGCAGCTTTAACTGTTATGATGAAGAGGGAATTTCACCAGGTGCTGCATGCATACAAATGACACCTGCTGAAATTCTCTTTTGTATACAACTGTTTTCTATAAAACTATACAATTATTTTTCATATGGTCACCCTACAGTTGAGCGCTATATTTGGGGTGGCCTCTGCTTCTATCACTGCAGCCGCACCTGGGAAGAAGTTGGCAGGTGTCCAACCGTAACAACCCTTTATATCTTCATACTGAAGGTATTCTCCTGTTGCTGCTTTGCTTTTAAAAATTCAAATGGATCGACATGACTGCAAAACATTTTATTAATAGAATCATGCATTTTATTTTTTCTGGCCATTTTCATGGCAAAATCATAAATTATTCCCCCAAAGTCAATTTCTCTTGCATGTTCACACGTGACAGATCAAATAGCTAGAGACCTGAACTGTTCCTGCCCCATAGTAGAACACTGTATTTATAACTAGACGTGGCAGTAGGGTGTCAATCTTGAGAGAACATGTCACGCAGGGAGGCACAAATTCTTTTTCTCAAATGACAAGGCCCTAGTTTAACTGCACAAGCAGCAGACATTCTCTGTTCTAGAAAAGGATTTGGGCCAGCAATCCAACGTTCAGAATATTTCTTGTTCTGCTCTAACAATCCTTCTGCTTGACTCTAGGAAATCTCTCACAAGATCTGGGCGAACAAGTACATAGGTGTAGGGAAATACATTTCCTTAAATACCCTCAAGTATGATCTACAATGTAGTGTGTTTTTCTTCTTTGTGGTAATGGGGGATTCTCTGGGCCCAGGAGAAGCCTCTTCTCCTGCCCATATTTGGATTAAAGATAGGAACTCTAAGGGCCTCACCACACCAGACTGAAATCCTGTATTCTTACCAGTACTTTCTGCTCCTGTTCTTTTGCAGGAATACGATGGGCTCCTTTACATGGCAGACACATCATTTGAATTGAAAACTTTTTTGGCAATGCTCTATAGTTTTCATTATACAGTGTCATCTAGTGGCTGTATTATAGCGCAACGTCATCAACACACACTGCCAATATCTCACATTACCATTTGTATTGGCTTATCGCCAGTCTTTTTAAAAGCGAGATAAAGCTCAAAAAGCAAATGCTCTGGAGTTTGATGACGTCATGTAAAGGACCCACAAACTTCGGTGAGTGACCAATCATGAGCATGCAATAAAAGCCTTGTGTAGAAATGCTCTAGGAAGGGAGAGCAAGCGGGCCTTGAATTTGCCCAACAACAGTTGGCACATGGACAGCCGGCTGAGAGGCAGGCACACAGGGTCACCTCGGTGAGATGTATTCTATTTCTTTTTCAATTACAGTAACTATTTCTAAATTTGCATGTGCAAATGTTATGCAGATATGCACCCTCTTTTCTCCTCTCTTTTGTTGAGGCTGAGTGGCCCCCAACTTCGATCTGCTTCCTCCTTCTACCCGTTCCTCCCAGTGTCATCAGGGGAGGCCTTGTTTGTGCCCTGGCTTTTACAGAGGTGAGATCTATGAGAGCACAGAAGGCCCTTTCTGTGGTAGTGGTGCCCATGCTCTGGAATGCATTTCCACCAGAGGTGCATTTTGTCACTTCTCTCTTGGCATCACGGCAGTGTTGTTTTGAGGAAGACTTTTTATGCTGGTTGTCAGTGGCAGGAAGGCTGGCCTTCCTTTTTATTCAAATGCTTCTGTTGCCTTTTGGGGGCCATAGGAAGCCGTTGGGGGGCATAGCTCAGAGGCAGAGCACATGCTTTCCATGCTGAATGTCCCAGGTTCGATCGCCAACTTCTCCAGGTAGGACAAATAAAGAATCCTACCTAGAGAGCAGCTGCCAGTCAGTGTTGACAATATTGGGCCAGATGGACCAATGGTCCAACTCCGTATAAGGTGACTTCCCATTATCCTAGCTCAGTGGCTTTGTTTTCAATCATAATTTGGGGAGGGTGTGTTGTTGTTGTTTTTTAATCCGTAATTTATGGTGATTTTTATTATTGCTTTGGGTTCAAACAAGTGGTATAGAAAACCTAGCAGAGCCAAGGGTTGAGCAGCCATAGTAACGATTGCTCCAGTTAGCAGTTTAGATCTGGTGAGGGTCCTTTTGTGCATTTGCTAGGGAGTTGATGCAGAACAGCGCCACACGCTGGTGCGGTTGCGCATGTAAAAGGAGACGCAACAGCAGCTACGCTGATGACAGGAGTCAAATGCTTTAGTGATTCCTGCATCTGCTGTGGAGCTATTACAACTCGGCTTCCAATTCCATTTGATGTAGTTGTTTTTTTGTTTTGTTTTTAAAAAGAAAATCCCCAAACTGTTTGTCCAGATTACTTATGGCCATCCAGCTGTGAGAATTGGCTTTTTTCCCTCCCCTTCTCATTCTGACCTCATCTGAGCTTGGAATGAATCCAAGGAGCCAGTGCTGTGCCTCACAGCATCCTCTTGTTTGAAACAAAAGAGGTCAAATTATTAAAGAGAAGAAAGAATCGTGCTCTTCGTCCAAATGGAGAAAACAGATGTGCAGTGACTTATTCTTTTTTTTTTTTTTTGGTGCTCTTTCCAGCTGCAGCGCCGCATGTTGGAGAAGACACACTGAGGAATATGTTATAAATATGTACATTTATCCCCATGGCAAAGATCTCATGGTGACGATGAATTTTAGGGGCAGAATACAAGGTCTCTTTCAGTGCCTATCGGATTTTGGTGACAACGGGCCCATGTGGTAGCAAGGATTGCTTTAAACGCTTCTTGCAGATGGAAACTTCGTGGCTACTGTTGAACAGGGCAGGCAATGAGGAACTCCCTCTGTTTGTAAAACAGTTTCGGCAGGCTGGTTGTTCTCTAACCGTAAAATGTGCTCCGACAAGCTGCGTTTCTGTGTAGCGGGGTGATTGGGAAATGAGCTTTGTGACTAATCAGAACATGAAGCGCTCTTTTGATACATGTATCATGGGATGCAAAGCATGGTAAGTGCCTCTTTTCTTATAGATTTATTTGTAAAACTGACTGGCAAAATGCCAAGTATTATTTAGGTCAGGGAGGGCATGTACTGAGGGAGAGATTACTTTTTGCAAGGCCTCCCTGAGAATGGAGCGGATAAGGCCGGCCCTGTCATTAGGTAGGCTTCAGGCAGAAGATTTTGGCGGGACCTTTTAAGATCATAGATTGGTCAATTATTTAATTTATTATTATGTTTTTTTCCACCAGGGGGAGTGATTTGGATTTTGTACTTCAAGCATCAAGTAGCCTCAGGTGATTCTGACATAATAAACAATTTAAGAGTGTAATCTGATAGGATTGCTTCTCTTCAGAGAGAGCTGCAATCCTTTCAGCACTCACCACCTGAGTTTGCTATTAAAAGGAGTTATTAAAAATTAACTATGTTAGAGAGATATAAGGCACACTTCTACTTTCAAACCATTGCTGTCAGTGGTGATTTCTATGTTATAGTTAAGTTATTTTAATATTATATTGTGGGTTTTAAATTGCATTTTTCTTATGGTAAACTGCTTTGACATTTTTGGAGAAGCAGTATACTCATATACCGTAACAAATGCTCTTAAAATACACTGCAGTTTATTCTTGAAAGTATTTAAAAGCAGGCCTTTAAACCTTTCTGAGAATCTTGCCTGAACCCTTACGAAAATCTCTTTGCACTGGCATCCTTGTTGAAATCATGGGAAATGCTCCATGCGGTTGCTTTTTCAGATGACTGCCACATTGCAGAGTCCATTGGAATCTGACCTTCCAAGTAACTCTCACACATTGCTTGAATTGGGAGGCTCACAGTACAATTTTGTTGCATTGGTGAGGCAGTGGGGGCTGTCTTCATGGCGCCAGGTAGGCGCCACCTCCCTTCAAACCCTACGGTTTCCCTCTCCTAGGGTGGTGTCAGGTAATCCTGACGCTAAGGAGGGAGTGCAGGGTTTCCGGGCCACCATCTGGTTATCAGAGCCATCCCCTGCCCTCTTCCTGGTGGAAGACAACCAATCGCCAGTCACTTTCCACCAGGCTCTGCCCCTGGATTGGCCCTGGAGTGATGTCGGGTAGTGGAAGAACTGTACTGACATCGTTCATATTGAAAAAGTCAGGACTGAGCATTTGTCCAGGCATTTAAAACTCATTTATTAAGGGCACAATCCTATGCAAGTTTAGACAGAAAAAAACTTCTACGACTCCCAGCATTCCCTAGCAGCATAACGAATATCAAATCAAATCACTTCCATGCACTAGTTTCTCACTCTCGATACCCCATCTCCTATATCTGGGGGTGCAGAAACTCATGCCTGGGGGGGCACATCTAGCCCTCTTGGGGCTCTAATCCAGACCTTCAGGGTTCCCCAAATGATCACATCCCTTTCCCAACACCAACCATTTGGTGATTTCTCAGCTTTTGTGCAATTTTTCCCATTCTCTTAAAGTTTAGTTACTGGAAGTAAGTGCATACCCCACTCCTTTTGTCTTCAGCCTTGCCCAGTGGAATGTGACCCAAGAGCTTCTGTAAAATGGAATTCAGAGCTCGGACTAAAAGAGGTTTGCCACCCCTGTCCTATATCAACTGGAGGAAGGAAGAGAATAATGTAGGATTTGTTGGGAAAAGAGTATTTGAAGAGCCACCTCTTCCTGCATGAACCTACCTGAGTGTTAAGATCCATCTCTGAAGCCCTGCACTGGGTCCCACCACCTTCTGAAGTGAGGTGGATGGTAGCAGAGGCAGGGCCTTTTCTGTTGTGGCACCTCATATTTGGAATTCTTGCAAATATAGTATTATGAGCTTGAAATGAGGTCCTAGAATAGACATACCATTTCAGACTGTAGATGGGGAAATCACATTTTTGAATGCGTCACTATGTAAAACACACACACACCAAAAACAAAGTTTCCTTCATGTAGAAAACTTTAGTGTGCTGGATAGAACCTTGATTTCTGCTTGCAAATATATGGAGAGAATTCCCAAATTATATTCCACCATTGCAGTCTGAAGTGGACCAGTCCACTCTCTGAAACTGATTGGCAGGATAGGGAAGAGAAAAGACTTCTTCACATACAATGCACAATTTATTTATGGAACTCACTAACACAATATGTGAGATGGTTTTAAAGAGGAATTAGCCAAATTAATGGACTTTTATCATCTTCACCAGCTACTAGCTGTGATAGCTAAATTGAACCTCCATGTTCAGAGGCTGTATATCTCTAAATACCAGATGCTGTGGCGAAACTACAAAGAGGGGTGTTAGTCTGTTGCAGCAAAGACAACAAAGAATCTTGGGGCACCTTAAGGACTAACCAATTTATTAATCTTGAAAGGACAATTTATCAGGTACTTGAAAGGTTGTCACACAGAGGAGGGCCAGGATCTCTTCTCTATTATCCCAGAGTGCAGGACATGGGAAAATAGGCTCAAGTTACAGGAAGCCAGATTCCAGCTGGACATCAGGAAAAACTTCCTGACTGTTACAGCAATACGACAATGGAACCAATGACCTAGGGAGGTCGTGGGCTCTCCCACACTAGAGGCATTCAAGAGGCAGCTGGACAACCATCTGTCAGGGATGCTTTAAGGTGGATTCCTGCACTGAGCAGGGAGTTGAACTCGATGGCCTTATAGACCCCTTCCAACTTTACTATTCTATGATTCTATGAAGCTATAAGCTTTGCATGAACTTGCATCATTTGTAGTTGAGTTCAGGAGTAGTATCCAACTGTGTCATTCCATTAATGCAAATGATATTGCACTAGTTGAAACTACATTCTGAACTATGTGCAAGAGAAGAATTCAACTAAAGTTATGGTTGCAAAGCACGGTTGCGCAAGCAGATGTGCAACTGATTGTGCTGTAACCGGTTGCACAATGAGTTGCATAACAGGTTGCACAAGAATTCTGTGCTTGCACAAACATTAGTTGTTGCACAACCGTTTGCGCAAGCATAATGGGCAATCACTTGTGCAACAGAGATTCAAGGCTGGGGGAGTGTTTACTTAAGTCCCATTGATTTCAGTGTCACCTAAGTCATTGGAAGAGAGCGTGGGCCTAATTAGAATTACCATATGGAAAGGAGGACAGGGCTTCTATATCTTTAACAGTTGTATAGAAAAGGGAATTTCAGCAGGTGTCGTTTGTATACATGTAGCACCTGGTGAAATTCCCTCTTCATCACAACAGTTAAACCTGCAGGAGCCCTGCCCTCTTGACCAGACACAAAAGAAGGCAGGGCTCCTGCAGCTTTAACTGTTGTGATGAGGAGGGAATTTCACCAGATTCTGCATATATACAAATGACACCTGCTGAAATTTCCTTTTCTACACAACTGTTAAAGATACGGGAGCCCTGTCCTCCTTTTCATATGGTCACCCAGTTTCAGGGGCCCTCCTCCTGGCCTCTTTGAAGTGTGGCTCCCAGCAGAGTGATTCCTTTTTGCTCCTGCTGCCAGGAGCAATGGTGCTTTCTCAGAGGCAGCGTTTCTTTGGCATGGCGACGGAGCATGCCAAAGAAGTAGTAGGGATCCAGAGGGATCCCCCTCTGGATCCCTACTAAATGCCCCCCTCAATTCAGAATTTATACTTTGAGACATTAGGGTGTGCCTGGGCACACCTGGCACACCCTTTGCGCACACCTATGTTTCCCAGTCAGTTACAAAGCTCACTAGATGTTTTTCGGCCAATCTTTCTTTCCTCCCCCTCTCTCAGCCTAACCTACCTGACATAGTTGTAGTGAGGGCAAAACGCTGGAGCAAGAAGGGGGAGAGAATTATTTATTTATTTTAAACATTTCTTGGCCGCCGTTCAGGGCAGAAGCCCTCCCAAGGTGGCTTACAACAATACATAAAAACATTTTAAAACTTTTAAAGCAAATGCACAGTAAAATTGCAATCAAAACAAAACAATAAAAACTAACAATAAAATCATCAAGCACAAGACTAATAGCAGCAAAACAGTACTCATCATGAGAACGCCACGGTAAAATAAAATGGCGGATGGTGGATTCTCTGATGGGAGTTTGTTCTACAGGTGTGGGGCCACTGCTGAGAAGGCCATCTCCAGTATGGACACCCACCTAATTTCTCTCACTGGTGGGCTGACGAGAACCATGCAAACTGGCCTGAGTTTCTTGGATATGATGTGGGATCACTCCCTGCTAATAGCAAACTCAGCTGGTGAGTGCCAACAGGATTGTCGCCCAAATGGGGTCACTGTGAAACAAAAGCGATGCTCCAGTTTCCAAAAATACCAACATTCTTGGAGGAAGGGGAAAAAATATCACGAAGGGAGCAAATCAATCAGTCAAACCCACGGAGGACAGAGCATGCTTAGTGGTGACAGAATGCTGGAGGGAGGGGTGAATAGTTTGCTTATTATGACATTAACTTACAATAAAAACCGGTCATAGTATCCTGAAAGCGGGCATGGCTGGACGAAGCACTGAACAGCTGCATTCCAAAAAACAGTCCACACCGCAAAAAAATTTTGCAGGTCCCACTTGGATGTCATCACACTGGAGGTTTAATGCACATCTCTTGCGACTTTGATCCACTTTTTTGGAGCTGGACTCCGTCAGGGCGAGAGAACAGCACCACAGGGACGATGTCATGCTAGTCCAGCGCTGAAAAAATGGATCAAAGTCGCAGCAGATGTGTATTAAACCTCCAGTGTGATGACGCTCTCGCGGAATAGAACAAACGACATCGGCGCTATCCTATGCATGTTTAGACGAGTGGGGGGCGGGGGAAGTCCTACAGTTCCCAGTGTTCCCCAGCGGGGGAACGCCTTTCTCCCGTCTAAACATGCATAGGATTGTGCCTTAAATGTATTGGTCCTACAACAAGCCTCCCAGGCGTTTATTTCTGGGAAAGAATAAAGATAAAGAAATCTAGCCGCGGCTCGGGGCAGGGAATGTTCTCTACGGCCTCCTCCACACGAGACGTTTAATGAGCCTTAGAGGCTCATTATAAATTTTACCTCCACACCAGCGGAGCGCAAAACAGGCGTACAGGCGCGTTATTTCCCCGATAATGCGCATTTTCGAATGCGCGTTAAATAGCGACTTTTATTTTTCTCCGGCCGTTAAAGCGCATTATCGCGGTGTGAACAAGCGATTATGCGCGTTAACGTCTTCTAAAGCGCTTTTTGGACATGAATTAATGCGCTTCGCCGCCTCTCGCCGCCTCCCGTGCAGAGGGATTAGGCGTAAATGCGCCTCCGCGATAATGCGCATAATCACGGAACCGGGCGCAAAAGCGCATCCTTGTGGAGGGGGCCTACCGCTCCGTTCCGGCTGCCTGGTCAGACCGAGGGAGGGAGTAGAGAGATGCTGCCTCCGAGCTCCGCCTTGCGCTCATCCGCCCCCCCCCCACGCCCCACTTTCCCCGCGTGAGAAACTTCCAAATCACCGCCCGGCCACTGCAGGCAGGGCGCTAGGACCTGGCAGCCACCGAGGCGGCGCGCCGTGTTTCGAATCTGTGCTGCTGCTGCTGCTGCTGCGAGCGGGTTGGCGGCGGAGCGGGTAGAGTTACGCTGCCGTCCCCACCCAGCCCCTTCTGCTCCAGCGCAGCCCTTGCAGGGACCGGCTGCCGTTCGGGGAGGAGGAAGGGAAGGGACGATCCGCCGAGAGAAAGGATCCGCCCGGGGGGGCGAATGCATAACATGGGCCAACATTAGGACCCAGAGAAGTTGCTATGATTTGGGCAGTAGGTAAAACAGCGCTGACATTCCGTTCATTCCAGCGTGAGAAATGGGGTCTGTATTTGCTTTCCCCACCCCCCCTTCCCCCAACCCACCCTCTTCCTTTGGGATGCCAAACGCAGCCTGTCAAAGCGCAACGCCTCTCGTTTACACACGTAGAACTGCTTTTCCCGATTGCTTCCCTCCCCAAAAACCCATTTCCTTTTTTTTTCGGCTGGGCTGGGCTGGGCTGAAGGGTGGGAAGCTGAGCCGCGCTAAACTGCGTGCGGATCGCGCGGGTTTAACTCCACTGGGAAACTTCGGCGTGCAAGAGGTAAACCAACCCGAACTCCCTGTGTGCGCGCCCTGTTGATTAAAATGAACCAATCGCGTCGATTGCAACCGCACCATCTTCTACAAAAAGAGCCCTCTCCCCCCACACGCACAATTCAACCTGGCGCCCTGCAGCTGCGTTGGACTCCAACGCCCATCATCCCGGCCCTGCCGGATGGGGGTTGTTGTCCAGCGCAGCTGAAGGGCGCCAGGTTTGACGGAAGGCTGTCCTGTAGATGGAACATGGAGATGAGACATTGATGAGTCGCCTGTCAAGTTTAGACTTTGTCCCCTAGCCGTGCGGATGCTTATAGCGATCTAAAAACGCGGAAGGAGTTCGTTGTAAGCCTGGAAGACTTTTTGACGCGTGGTGGTGCAAGAGTTCCCCCCCTCTGATCGCGACAGTAAAAGTTGAACCCGGCCTTTTTTTTTTATCGTTCAGTGGATTGGGGCAGAGAAGTAGGCTAAAGAGAGAGGGGGAAAGAGCAGAGGTAGTTTTCTCTGAATTTAAGAGTGTGGTTGCTGTTTTTTGTGTGGGTTTTTTGGTTGTTGTTTTTTTTAAAAAAGAAATCTCTCACCCGTCACCCCAAACAGTAAAACTGCTGTCACATGCTAGGAGGAAAGTAGTGGCGAGGAAGAAAAAGTTAATGGTGATGCGCTGAGATTGTTCTTGAAAAAGCAGTTGATAACGTGTCTGCATGTGTTTGGTTGCTTTGGAGGAGGCTGCCTTAGTGTTTGGAGGTTGTTTTAGCTCTCTTCTGCACACCCTCTTGCAGTGCAGATACATTTTGTGTTTTCAGAAATAGGCCTTGCCATATAATGGGATTTCCCTCTGCCTTTTGGACAAATTTAGGGAAATATTGGATTAATCCCAGGGCTGCCAAATATACTGTGCAATGCTACCCGTGTCTGCTCAGAAGTAAGCCTCATTGAGTTCAATGTGAGTTGCGTTGAGGTGAATGTGCATAGGATTGCCGCCTTATTATTATAATACTGTTTATTTTTATCCTGCCTTATTTCCAATACTGGCACTCAAGGCAATTTTTAAAAATTAAAATATATACAATTAAACTATATAAATAGAAATATGCAAAAGTTAAAAATATAATTAAACCATCTCTAGTATTAAAACATTGAAGAGATTAAAAAGCAAATGACAAATAAAAGAAATCCAATGCATTAACAAAGGTTTAGGTATTCCCAAAGACCTGCAGGAACAAGAACGTTTTTGCTGGCCTCCGGAAGTATAGCAAGGAGGGAGCCAGTCTAGCCTCCCTGGGAAGGGAGTTCCAGAGACTTGGAGCAGCCACCGAGAAGGCCCTCTCCTGCGTTCCCACCAGGCATACTTGTAATGGTGGCAGGACCGAGAGAAGCACCTCAGGGCACAGGCAGGCTCATAAGGGAGGATATGACCTTTCAGAATACCTGGAACCGAACCATATAGGGCTTTATAGGCCATAACCAGCACTTTGAATTGTGCCCGGAAACAGACCAGAAGCCAGTGGAGCTGTTGTAACAGGGGAGTTGTTATTCTTTTAAGGCTCAGGACAATCTGGTGACTTTCAAAACAGGCAGATTGGGGAGGCAGACCTAGTTAAAGCTGCAGGAGCTCTGCCGTTTTTAGCCACAGTGACCAGATACAAAAGAGGGCAGGGCTCCTGCAGCTTTAACTGTTGTGATGAAGAGGGAATTTCACTAGGTGCTGCATGCAGACAAATAGCATCTGCTGAAATTCCCTTTTCTATGCAACTGTTAAAGATACAGGAGCACTGCCCTCCTTTCCATATGGTCACCCCCATTTTAAAATGCTTAGTTAGGCCCCCTCCACAGGGATGCGCTTTTGCGCCCGGTTCCGCGATTATGCGCATTATCGCGGAGGCGCTTTTACTCCTAATCCCTCTGCACCGGAGGCTGCGAGAGGCGGCGAAGCGCATTAATTCATGTCCAAAAAGCGCTTTACAAGCAGTTAATGCGCGTAATCGCTTGTTCACACCGCGAAAATGCGCTTTAACGGCCGGAGCAAAATAAAAGTCGCTATTTAACGCGCGTTCGAAAATGCGCATTATCGGGGAGATAACGCGCCTGTACACCCGTTTTGCGCTCCGTGCTTGTGGAGGTAAAATTTTTAATGAGCCTTCAAGGCTCATTAAACGTCTCGTGTGGAGGAGGCCTTATTGGCTTTAACCTAAAACATGCTGGTATTTTTAGTCCCACTGCTGAAATATGGCCCCTAAGAGCTTTTCCAAAATGGAATTCGGCCCTCAGTTTGTTTGTTTTTAGTGAAGTTAAGCATTAGTGTATTATTATTATTATTATTATTATTATTATTGCTACTACTATTTTTCTCTCTCTTCAGCTTGTAGAGCACCCAAAGTGGTTCACATACAACACAATTCAAAGCAAAACTCAGATCAATGCAGTACAGATTTTAAAGCAATTTCATCTAAAAGCAGCAATCAAATTTTAATAAAATAATTAAAGCAATTTAAAACAGGAGCAGAAAATATACATTTGAAAGCCTGTCGAAGTAAGTATGTTTTTAGTTTCTGTCTAAAAGACAGAAAAGAGAAATCCTGAAATAGAGCCACTACCTAGCAGGTCTTGTTTCATGCTAACTTATGGAAAAGCTCAAGATGACAGCACAACACATCATAAGGATCTGTTTGCATTTTAGGCTTCTAGATAGAAGTCAGACAGATATTGATGGATAGATAGATAATCATGATTAGGTATTTTTTGTGGTGCTTAACATGTTACGTTACTGGAACTTAGGAAACTGCCTTATACTGAGTCAGACCATTGGTCCATCTAGCTGAGTATTGTTGGCACTGACTGGCAGCAGCTCTTCAGGGTTTCTGGCAGGATTCTTTCCTTGCCCTACCTGGACAAGCTGGGGATCAAACCTGGGACCTTCCGAATGCAAAGCATGTGCTGTATCACACTGAGCTACGGTTTAAACTCCTATCCCCACCTTTTGGCAACATGGGCTTCATTACTCTGCTTAGGAGTGGGTATTTGATCAGTCTCCCTACCTCCCATCACCAAATTAGTTTCTGGTCAAGTATTATCCAAACAAAATGGTCAAGTATTTTAAAGCAATTACTTTATTAGTACAGCAAAAAAGATGTTTCAGGGCATAATCCTATGCATATTTAGACAGAAAAAGTCCTACACTTCCCAGCGTTTATTATCTGGAAGGGCTGTAAATCAATGATATAGCATTTTCTTTGTGTGCAGAAGGTTCCAGTTTCAGCCTGCAGTATCTTCAGTTAAAAGGATCATAGTTAAACTATGGAATTCACTACCGCAAGATGTAGTGATGGCCACCAACTTGGATGGCTTTAAAACGGGGTTGGATAAATTTCTGGAGGAGAAGGCTATCAATGGCCACTAGTCTTAATGGCTATGTGCTACTTCCAGTATTAGAAGCAGTAAGCCTGTATATACCAATTGCTGGAGAGCGTGGGTGGGAGGGTGCTGTTGCACCCGTGTCCTGCTTTTGGCTTCCTCGTCGACATCTGGGTGGCCACTGTGTGAACAGAGTGCAGGCCTAGATGGGCCCTTGGTCTGATCCATCATGGCTCTTGGTATGATCTTAAGGAGCTCAGGTAGCAGGGTTGGGAAGTATCTGCGCTTGACACCTTGGAGAATTTTTGCAGTATCCATAGTACTGCAGTTGGACAAATGCAGAAGCTTTGGGCAGGAGCTATAGCTCAGCAGTAGAGCACCTGCTTTGCATGCAGAAAGTCCCAGGATGATGCCCCAGTATCTCCAGTTAAAAAGGGATCAGGTAACAGATGTTGGGGTAAATCCCTGCCTGAGACTCTGGCAAGCCGCAACCAGCCAGAGCAGACAATACAAGGCTAGATGGACCAATGGTCTGACTCAGAGGCTGAATTCGGACGACACAATAAGCAACTGGGGGGGGGGGGAACAATCGTCAGTTGTATTGACTATCGTGTCGTCCGAATGCTGCCATAGTCAACTCAGCGCTGATCCTAATCCACACCACAGTTGATTATTCATTACCATGTTGTGTGGGGAGTACCCCCTAGATGAACAACTGTAAAGTTGATTATTACCCCACCACTGACTATCGTGTTGTCCGAATTCAGCCAGAGTGTCATCACACGGGGAAAATCTTGTTTGCTTAGCATCGCTTCTCTGCCCGTGCGTTTGCCCCTCATTGCTTCCTTTTTTGAAAGAGGAAATAAACAACGTGCTCATGGCCCATTCAGTGAGCTGTTTTGATCATGCTGCTTCTCCTGCACACAGGAGATAGCGGCAACTAACGTTTAAAAAAATTAGTCTGACTGACTGGGGTGTTTTTTTGTGGCACGAAGAAGGCTAGAAGGGGTGGGAGGCGTGCGGGAGGCAAACGACGTCGTGAGAGGGACCCGCGAAAATTCGTGAGTGCCCAGTAACGAGCGTGCAATCAAATGCTTGTCTGATGGAGCTCTCAGTATAAGGCAGCTTCATAGGTTTGTGCATCTACACTCCACTGCAAATGTTGCCACTTCTCCTGCATGACAACTTCATGCCCAACTCTGTGCTATGACAGATTCTGCATCCTGACAAACAGGAAAAATGTCTGTTTATTCTGGCTTCATAGTTATCATCCTTTAGTACTGGCAATAAGCTAATAAGGTAAAGTGCCAGGAAGCAACCCTGCCTGTGGGGCGGTATGTGATCCTACCAGTTCAGTCGACTTGTTTGTTTAGTCTACGAAGAGCGGAATGATTTCAGGCATCCCATAGGTTTGGATCGGACGTGCATTGCCACAAAAGGGAACTTCTTGCACCATGGAGGTGTAGGTGGAAGGAAGCATTTGGTTCATACAATTCCCCCCCCCCCCCAAAAAAAAGCTCTTGGTGACGGAGATCATAAGCCATCTCTTGGGCAAAGGGTCGTTACATTTCTCAAACCTCTGTGCCAATTGGCCTGCTCTTTGCTGCCTAAGCTAGCCTGCTGCCTTCAGCTGTGGCAGAGGATGCCGCCCATTGCCAGTGTTGAAGAAACAGTCCAGTTGGCTTTTCTACATGCAATAGGAGAGTGTTGTGTGTTGCCATATAAACAGCCAAAAGGGTCTTCCTCCAATATGCCATGTGGGCTTGATGGTCTCATATTCTGAGTTCTGACATTGCCATAGTGTAGCTAATAACCTTTTTGAAGTGTGTTTTTCTTGCTTCTAGTTCTCTATTTCCACATTCTGCAGAACTCTGTTATTCAGCAAGCTGAACAGTGTAAGCAATTTAATACAAGTTTAATCATTGGCCCCAATGCAACTGCTGATTTTTATATTTTTAGAACAGGATTCAAGCCCCCACCCCACCCACAGTAATCAAAACAATTATTCCAGCAATTGCCATTCTGCATATAACACCCTCCGGTTTAGTCAGCTTTTATGTGCTTTGTAATAGCAGGTACCAGATCCCTTCCAAAGAGTCAGATTTGAACTGCTACTATTTTTTAAATACCTTCAGCTGGGAGAATGGTGTGGTTTGCATAAGAAAAAACACACACTGGTGTTAACAATGGACTGGCTAATTGTACCAACAATTCCAAGTCAATGATCCTAAAAGGTCTTTCTTTGGCAAAGGGCCTGAAAATAGGGAAAGAAAAGAGCAGGCAAATTGTATGTTGACTGCTTTAAATGCCAAACATACAAGAGGGATTATCCTTCTATTATTTACTTTCAGCTTCTTTCATGCTAGAAACTGCAACTGAAGTTAAAGGGATTCCAGCAGAGAAATGCCGTGTTCTGCTGCTGAATGAGTTAAAAACACACTGCACACTAAGGGATATGGAAATGATTTGGTGATAGTACTAATAGCATTGTTTGTTATTGTTTGATTTAGGGTGGATTTATTTAAATCATGGTGTTTTAAATAATGAGTTGGAGCCTGGTGGGGTTTGCAATATTTAGTTCCTATTGATTTCAGTGAAGCCTAAATACAACTAATTTAGTCTGAATCAAACCATGGATTTAAAACCAGCCTTTCCCAACATAATGCATTTTAGATGTGTTAAATTGCAACTTCCATCATCCTCAGCCAGAATGGAGAGGGTTAATTGGCTGGTACATATCGTCAGTGAGAACAAGTCCAGAGCTGAAACCACTGTTTTAATTCTAACTAGTTCTCAATAACCATGGTTTAGTCAACCATGGTTTGGCGTTATATGTGAATCCCCCAACCTATGATTTGTTCCCAAAAGGAAGTAATTCACTGAATCAGAGCAGATGAAGGAAGGAAGGCACACATGAGAATGTGGCTCATTCATATTAGGTGTGAACCACCCGAATGTCTTTGACAGGCTCAAAGATTCTGTATTAAGAGAGTAAGCATGCAATCCTGTGCATGTTTAGACAGAACAAAGTCCTACAGTTCTCAGCATGCTATCTGGGCAATGCTGGGGATTGTATGTCTTTTTCCCTGTCTAAACATGCATAGGATTGCGCCCTAAGGCTGCAATCTGGTACACACTTACCTGGAAGTACATCCCATTGAACACAGCAGGACTTACTTCTGAGTAGACATGCATAGGATTGCATGGTCTCAGTGCAAACCTATACTTGCCTATTCAGAAGTAAGTCGCATTGAGTTTAATGCAACTTCCAGGTAAGTGCGTATAGGATTACCACCTAAATGTAGACTTCAATATGTTTGTTGTATCGAACTCAGATTTTATTTTAAACCAGATTGATGTTAAGGGATGTTTAATTGTAATTAATTTAAAAAATACTTTAAAATGTATTTTTTAAATTAATCCTGTTATGATTTGGGCATGTCTTCATATATGCATTAAGATGTTAAATTTTAAAAAATGCTTTTTTTGGTCTTTTCAAGCCTATGCCAATATACTCCAAAAGCAGTATCGTTGAACTCATGTGCAACATAAGAACATAAAAGGAGCCCTGTTGGCTGAGACTATACTAGCCAGCCAGATCGTTCTGAGAAGCCCACAATAGCATACAAGGACAATAAGAGACCTTCTATTCATGTCCCCCAGCGATCTGCCATGCAGGGGCATGCTGCCTCTGATCCTCGTAGCCAGAATTTATCTGATCTCCTTTTAAACCTGTCGTAAGTCGGTGGCTGTCACCACCTTTGTTTTTTTCCAGAAGTTGCAAACATAGTTGAGACGCTGCTGCATGGTACGTTCTGGGGGACTATGTTGGCATGCTTGCTTCCAAAGGCCCATCCCAGCTGGCGTGTGGGTGGATGAAATGAAATGCTGCAAAAGGCCGTTTTTATACTTGTTTCTCAGAATAAAAACCAGCTGCGCATGGTTTTACAGTGTAGTTTCTGCATTCTTCAAGAAGAGTTCTGTGTTTTATACCGCAGTGTGTTTCCCCCTATGATGGATTAAGAATACGTATATATAGCAACCTACATCTTCACATTTTTGTGTGCAGTTCTCCAAAGAGGTGTATTTTTGCACACAGTTTTGCCTTATATACACATTTTTTTGCAAGCAGTTTCTCCTAACATAATGCAATCTTTGTACGTTTTCTAATATAGACATTGTCATAGGTGTAATTTTGATTGGAGAACTGCATCACGAAATTAGGGAAAGTGCAGTTCTGTTCGTGTATTGGTTTGGGAACCGCAAATTAGATAAGTTTGCATTCAAATACAAATCAAGTGAATTTCTTCCCCATACTTGGATTCAGTCTACTGTGAAGTTCATCTATGTAGCCCTGATTGAAATGAATGGGAGCTCCATGCGTGCAGAGGTGTGCACAAGCACATTTCATTAAGGTGTGCACCAAGGGGATTTTTTTTTAAAAAAAGGCGAACACTTATTGAATACTCAATCATAAAAGATAGTATTTGTATACATTTATTTATTAAACACTGTAGTCGCTGATGCCCTGCTCCTCATTCGGCTTGCCTGATCACAGGAGGACTGTTGCACTTGGGGGGGGGGGGGATGAGGAGCCGCTCCTCAAGCCCCAGCATTGGTGGGGCATTGTGGTGACACTGGCCGGAGGAGAGGCTTACGAGGTGTCATTAGCCTTCGGGGGCCCTCCTCCTGGCCTTTTTGAAGCATGGCTCCCAGCAGATTGGTTCCTTTTCGCTCCTGCTGCTGGGAGCAACAGTGCTCTCTCGGAAGCAGCAGTTCTTTGGTGCTGTGGCAGAGCAGCTGGAGGACCATTCCCGCTGCGTCCGGATCCCCCCCTCGATCTCTACTCAAAGGGCCCCTCAATTCAGGGCTTATAGTTTGAGATATTAGGGTGTGCCTGGGCACACCCAGCACACCCCTTAAGCACACCTATGCATGAGTGTATCATGAATTATTTCCCACTGTGGAATCCATCTCCTTTGCCCAGAGCACCTGCAGAGACACCGGCACTGCGGCTGCCCACCCACCCACTGATACCAACCCTGCCCACCCACCCCTCAAAAACATGTTTGCATCAGCTGTGTGGCTACTATTTCAATTTCTCCACAATCCCTCCTCCCCAGTAGAGTGTCACTAGGAATTTATAAAACATTACAAGACTTCAAACCAAAGGATCTGAGAGCAGGCCCAAGCATCTTACTCTCTGTGCTGCGTTTATGTTTAAACCTACCAAAAGGACCTGGCTTTGCCCTGGTCAGAATAGCTCCCAGTTTACTATAGCGAAGCCTTCAAGCCTATGTTTGCAGCTGTCAGAATTGGATATATTGACATGGTTCACACAACACGACAGCCCAATATGGGTAAACAGCCATGATGGGCTGTTCTGTTGTGTGAACGCACTGCTGTTTCTGCAGGGTGGCTTATGTTTCACAAACAAGCCACCCTGAGAACCCATAGCTCATTTTAAGATTGTGGATACCCATGGTGGTTTGTATTGTCTAAACCCGCCAGGGTAACTTCGTTGTGGGCTATCGGGAATGGCTACACAGCCATCCGGTCAGAGCGGCAAAACTTGAGCCAGGGGTCAATGAGGAGTTGTAATGCAGAGGTGCCTGGAATATATGCTGGAGCTGGTGGGAGGACTGCGGAGGGAAACAAGCCATGGCAAGTCTGATCGTCTGTCAGATTAACAAGCAAACAATCAGCCCATGGTGGCTTATTCACAAGGTGGCTTAGCGTGATGTGCAAACCCTCCCATTGTGCCTGCCTCGTTGGCTTCCCTAGGCCCTGTGCCTGTCATGGTGCATCCCGATAGACCTCTGAGGGAATGGTTTGTCCTCTCTGTTCCCCAGAGGGAACCTGCCCCACAGCAGTGAGGAGGGGATAGGCATAGAACTCTGTCCCTCTGCCTGCTAATCCACCCTGGCTTCAAACTGCAAAGTTATATGCAGATTAGGGAAGTCTACCCCAAGTGGCTGAAGATGTTACTGCAGGTTTCAACCCACATGGAGCCATTAAAATTATTTAAGGCTGCTATCCTTTGCATGGGAGTCCAACAACAGCCGGAGGGATGCCGTTTGTCCACCGCTATCTTAGATCAACTCCTTAACTATACAATCTCATAGGTGTCTACTCATGAGTAAGTAAGTACTCCCAGATAAGTGTGTCCTCGCTCTGGTACTGCATTGGGGATGTTCCTGGGTGGAAGGCAACCTCCCATTGGTCAATGGAAGCCAGGGGAGGGGGAGGGCCCGGCCCGGCGAACCTAATGGCCGCAGGAAAGCTCACACTGCTTCCCCCAATGGGGATTATTCACCACCACCCCATAGCAGTGATAATGCAGGATTTGGTGGTGTGCTGTGAAGGCAGCCTTTTGGTTTCACATTGCTATAGCACAGAGAGACAGACACATATCTTCTATTATTCTAGATGTATGCACCCTTGTTCTGCCATTAATAGGGCCAAAGACAGAACATTTCCCCAGAAAGTACAGGACACAATTCAAGGCCCAGATATTTAGAGTTGGAGAAAATACACTAGTCAGGAACTCAGATATTTTCCAGCACAGGCATTTCTGCCAGCCTGTCTCCTTTGATGGGCAGATTGCATGTTTTATTTTAAATTACTTTCCTGCACTGTCTCTGTAGGCTTGTAACAAATGGAAACATGATGAAATAAAGATTAGAAAGATTGTAGTCTTCCCAAACATTGGTTTGCTGGGGCATCTAGTGCTGTGCATAAAATAAATAAAGAATTCCTTATAAAACTAATTATAATTTTTCTAATCCCCGAAAAGGAGAAATTGCTGGTGGTTTATACAAATGCATACTAGAGATGATTGGTTTATGGAGAATGTTGAAATATGTTATATTAGATTATGAGAGCGAGGCAAAGACAATATAATGACCCTGTTCAGACGACTCGCTAAGCCATGGTTAGGCCACTAAGCCTTTTGTAGTACCGTGTTTAAACCATGGTAATGTAGCCACCATGGTTAGGAATGGTTCGCACGACACACTAAGCCATAATGTTTAGCTCAAAATACTTCACTACCTTGGCTTAGCGTGTTGTGTGAACAGCATCATTAGATACATTTTCTGTTAAGTGGTCTTAACATTTGTGGATTCATGGAACAGAAAGCAATAGCACAATCCTTTACAAGTCTACTCAGGAGAAAGTCCCGTTGAGTTCAGTGGAGCATACTTCCAGGTAAATAGGTGTAGGATTGCAGCCTTAAGGCAATTTGGATATCTTAACAGTATAGGCATTGGCCCAATTTGGAGACAGTCATGTCCCAAAAGCTATTTTAGGGCATAGGTTTGCAAAAGCCTTCTAGCACTTGATTGATTTTGTTGATTAAATTGGTTGATTTTGTTAGTTTCCCAATAAATCATTGGCATCTAATGAGCAGACCTCTAAATTCGGCTATGGAGAATTTCCCCAACTAATACCTACGTTATCCATCATAGAATAAGGCCAATTAAATATCAACCGCCCTGAGGCAGTAAGAGCACTGGCGCCCACCTGGAGTGAAATCCTGACAAAAAGGATATGAGTCAGCGTGAGCAAGATTTACTTCTGTCTTTCCAGATGCTAACCCTGGCCGCCTTCTCGATAATTCCCAGTTTTTAAAAAAAACGTTTGCCCTTTTTCATCAAATGATTAAAGAAAGAAATGACTGGCGGTGGCAATTTGATCAAGAGAATGGGAAGGGCGGGGTGTGGCGGTGGGGAACTGGCTTTATAAAGAAAAAGACCCATAGGCCTCCATTTCCTGCTTTGCGTTTATCCAATACAAAATCCCTGAATATATAGAGAGATGAGATGTAATTTGCCACTTTAATAGTAACCGCACTCTCACACTGTTGTGGAAAGCTGCTTTTGTCTTGCTTGTGCGTGGTTGCTTCACATGTCGTACTCACTTAGGGTGTCTTTACATTAAGGAAAAAACCCACACCCTTACCGGGCTTTCTTTTCCTCCGGTCTTTCCGCATTCACTACGGGCCTCCTTTAGACAGTGACCAATGGTGACCACGTGATTTTGAATTGAAAGCTTCCCCTCTGGGCAATGCTATTAAATGAAATAGCGCCATCACACGATAATTAAATACTGCATTATCTCTGGGGTTTTTTAAAGTGAAATTACCGGGAGACATCCTAGAGGTTGATGGTGTCATGTAAAGGACCTGCAAACATCCATGAGTAGCCAATCATGAGGGTGCAATAAATCACTCATGTAGAAAAGCTCTTAATCCCTCAACCATCAATCACTCACTTCACTTGATTTCACTTGATTTCAGTTGATTGCATTGCTTGATTTCTTTGTGAATCTCGGCGAAAATGTATGAACTGGTTCCATTAAGAAGTATTTCAATTGGCTTTAGATCAGTCTTCCCTGACGTGGTGCCATTCAGATGTTTGGAACTTTAGCTCCTATCATCCACAAATATTGGCTGTGCTGATTGTGCCTTATGGGGATTGTAGTCCAAAATATCTGGAGGGAGCCATGTTGGGGAAGGCTGTTTTAGGTGCTAATGGGCAGTCTCCAACGTAGCGCAAATGACGTTGTGCTAGTGGAAACTAAGTTCTGAAGTATGCACAGGAGGAGAATCCAACTTAAGTTATGTTTGCACATGTGCGGTTGCGGAAACAGTTGTGCATTATGCTTGCACAATCGGTTGTGCATAACTCTTGTGCAACTATTTGTGCATTCCGCTTCTGCAAACCATTGTGCAACTGTAGGGGCAACCCCCTGTGCAACAGAAAGATTCAGCGGAGCTCTGCTAGTTCTATTTGAGTATGTGGAATGGCATCATTGGATACTGCCCAAAGAAAGAGATTCAACGGTTGACAACCTGTTCACAAGCACATGCCGTTGTCTGGCATAACGCAGGTGCACATGTGAACCACAAGGCTGCCAAAAGTAGGATGAGCAGTGACCTTGATCTATGGGAGCTGACATAACAAAAGTGGCTGTCTCAAGTAGGGATTGGCTGTTCCCTTCACTCGGTGCCAGAATTGGCAAGGATTTCTCAACTCACGGAATGAATTGATGATTAAAAGGCAAACTTGTGGTTTTGGATGCAAACAAAATGCCGTTGTGGTTGGATGGTTTGATTCATATTATTAGCCACCTGAGAAGCTTATCTATTGGAAGGCGGGGTATGAAATGTTGACATAAATAAATGAGACAGGTAACTTATCATTGTTGACTTTCTGTTTATCTATTTTATTTATTATTACATTTTTATACTGCCCAATAATTGAGGCTCTCGGGCAGTTCAACTCTAAACCATAAACTACAACATGATGAGACATAATCTAAAGCTTTAAGAAAGCCATAAAGACTGATCTCTTCCAGGAGGCCTGTCTAGTTGAATTTTAAGAGTTTTATTGTTATTTTGATAATGTATTAGTTTTATATGTTTTTAATCAGGTTTATGTATTTTATATCATTTGTATTTAATGTTGTTCCCTGCCTCGATCCAGAGGGAGAAGCGGGTTAAAAATAAATAAATTTATTATTATTATTACCACGTAAAACCAAAATATGCCCAGCAGCCATTACAGCCTAGGATGTCAGGGAACATCTGCTCTGTCTCTGACTCAGGGAATGCCTGTGCAAAAAGGTGTGTTTTCAGGAGGCATTGAAAAGATGTTACATTTTCTGACTCCCGAACTGCACAAGGGAGGGTTTTCCAGAGGGTGGGTGCCACTATAGAGAAGGCCCTCTGTTGAGGTTCTTCATGGCGGCATTCCATTCATTTTGGAATGATCAGTAAGACCTCCAAGTCCTGTTTGAGGGTCAGGGCAGAGTATCTTAGTGAAGACTTTTAGAGAGGAATCCCATGGCCCCTTGACAGTGTCTGAGGGGCCATGGGGTAGTTTGGATTCCTGGATCTGTGGTCAGAGATAGCGCTTCGACCTCAGATCCAGGAGTCCGCTCCCCTACCCCTTGCAGCCCGAACAGAAAAAACTGCACTGGAGGAAAAGGGGGCAGTTCTGTGGGTGGGGAGGGGAGTAGGGTGGGGAGGCTGGTCCATGAAGAACCCTCTGGCCTCCTGGCCTCCCACAGAGCCCCTAGTTAGATGGGTGAAAAGGAACGTCTAGCAAAAATGCAGAGTGGGAGAAGCGTGAAGAATCCTCTCTGCTCCTTCACCTCTACATAGGATGCGCATCATCCTCTGAATTCAGAGGCTGATGGGCATCCCAATAGGATTGCACCCTTAGTGGGATTTTATTATTGATGTGTTGGAAGCTACCATGTTTAGAGGCAGCTGACCCCTCTGTGTGCCAGATGTTGGAGGGATGGCAGCTGCTTTTAGTCCAGCCTACCCCAACCTGGAGCCCTCCAGATGTGTCAGACTGCAACTCCCATAATTCCCAGCCAATGTGGCCATTGGGGAAGGCTGGTCTGGTCAGTTTTTGAAACAGAGCACTCTTAGCCACAGAGCAACAAACTGGATAGTCCTCGTTCTGACCAGCAGGGAAATTGTATGCTTTCTCTAGACTAAACATGTCTACTTCCTCCACCCTTCCATTCATTCAGGCTTCATGAATACACAGGCAGGATATGTCGCCTTTCTGTGTGGGCGAAGTTCCTTCATGTCGTCTCAGCTTTTCACTTAGCTGACCGTATTCCGATGGTTCTGTGAGACTGGTAGCCAAAATGGGGGTGGGGGGATTAGATAACGAGGCTCACTGTGTGTGTATGTGTGTGAGTGCACCAATAGCTGAGGTTTTGTGATGCTATGGAATGTTCATGAGCATTTGAACTTCTCGGGGTCTAGGCAAGATAGGAAAGGTATCTGCTAGTGTTCTGTTCCTTCTCCTAACCAGGCTTGCTTCTCTGGCTGCAGAGTTAACCTGGCTTTAGAGTCAAACCAGACATTATGTTATTCGTAGAAAGTGAATTGACTTTAAAAATAAATAGCTGTGTATGTGTGTGAGAGAGATCCGTGTTAGGACTGTGGCAGGGGGAAGTATGGTCTGGATACTCCCCACCCCCCCATGGCTTCTGTTTGCATCAGGAGAAAAACTCCCATTCATGCTAAGAGCTAGCACAACTGGGATTGTGCTAAATTGGTGACAGGGAGCATATGGAGGAAGATTTGGTAAAGGAAGGGGAAATTGTGAACAGCCATGGGGCAAATGAACAGACTGTTATTGCCTGTCTCTCTGCAATATTTACTGTATTAAAAATAGCTTCCATGTTTGTATTCTTATGCACAGTCTGGGTGGTGGTGGCCTTTTGCCAAGCGCTGAACTTTCAAAGCCATTGTTATCTCTTTCACACAAACTAGGGAATGTTGTCTGTGCAATTTCATTCCAGAGCTTCATTTAAACTTCCAGTCAACTAAATATACAAGGTTACTATAATAAACAGTGAAATCGAGAGAGGGGCATATTCTACAAAAGGCTTACTTGGGGCTGCTGTAAGTTATGCAGTCAGAATTTGCCTTTGAATGTTGGGCTGTAGGTTGGGAGACAATGCTGGTGGGTTTTTCCCCCCTTTCTGATTAAATGGTTGACAACCTGCAATAGAGAGATTGTTTTTAAAAGGTAATCTAAGAGTACTTTCACAAGTGATGTCTAGAATGTTTTTTTTTCTCCCAATATTTTTTTTGCTGGTTAAAGTAGCATGTAAAGCAAGACATGGGCAAGATTAATCCAAAATGATGGTTTCTAGAAAAATATGTATTATTTTATTCATTTACAATATTTATATGCCTCTCCATGTCCAAAAGGTTTCGGAGCAGAGAACAACAGGTAGAATACAAGAATAAAAACAGCATATTAAAAATTACTGGTTTTAAAAGAACACAGTTCTGATAAAACCCGAGTTTTGGTAAAATTGTGGCCAGTCACTCAAGGAAATCTGAAACAATGACGTCTTCAGGAGGTGCTGGAAGCAGCACTACGTTGGCTCCTGCCTGACCCCCAAAGGCAAGGTATTCCATAGGAAGGGGGCCACCACACTGAAGACTCTTCTCCTGGTGGGCTCCAATCGGACCATAGGTCCATGTGGAACCACCAGGAGCATGCCCTCAGCGACCAGGCAGGTTGGTAAGGGAGAAGGTGCTGTGTCTGTCCTGTTGCCATTATCTGTTACCTGTTGCCATTTTTTTTTTTTTTGGCCACAGAAAATCATGGCATCCAAGTTCTTCTCCTGGGGGACACAACCCCTTCCACATTAGAAAATGGAAAGCATTTCTAGACACATGGAATCATTAACATTGGAATGTGTATAATGTGGACAGGCATAATATATAATGTGGGCAGAAGATAGTATATAGGTTTTTCTTGTGACAGCAGTCTGATAGTATGAATGTCCTATACATTTTTTCAAGGGGCCATGTCCCAGTATAAAATTATTGTTTCAGAAAATTGTACATATAAGTACCCATACCGTAGTGGTTAGGATGTGTGTATCATACATTAGCTGCTAGTGGGGTATCATGGTTTCACATTACACCCAAACCAGCCCTACGTCCGCTTTCATCAAAAGGCTCTGCAACCAATGAAAATGTTATTTGAAAGCACGTGGCGTCCAAGCAGTAGTGATGTAGCTAACAATGTTGCTCATGGACTTTGGGTTCAAATTCAAGTGCCCTTTTAGCACTAAAGTGACTAACCTGAGGCTCCCCACATTTTCTGTGAACCAGAACTACTGTATTTTATTCTTTTAGCTTTTGTAATCCAACTGAGAGGACGTCTGTTATTGGGAGGCCTAATTTTTTTAAAATTAATTTTAGAGAAGCTCAACCAAAGGCATCAAGAGAAACGGGGGAGTTTATATTCCAGTAGATCCAATTCTTTGTCTGTATTATTTTGTGCCACGGTTTATTTCCACTAAACTATATGAGGTGGCAGGGTGGAATTTGCCACTGTGTGTATGTGTGTCAGTTCATAATCCCCAGGACTTCTTCTCTATTGCACTACACTGGCAAGCTTCTTGTGACAAGTCCCGGTTCTCAGTGTATGAAAATGTTTCTGTGTGCAATTTTGCATGTAGGTGGACATCTGAATTGATTGAATCGCTGAGAAGTATGTACACACCGGATGTCTCTTTGGGGTAGCTTTACTCGTCCAGTAATGCTTAAACATAATTCAGAAACCACAAGTATGACTCAACACAGGAAAAAGGTGCTTTTTTTTCTACGTGACTAGGGCCTCATCTACAAGAATTCGGCTTTACGCCTGGTTAGCTGATTATGCGCATATTTGCTGAAGTGCTTTATCGTAAATGCTTGTATGCAGGAGGTAATTGAGCACTCAATGGGTGACCTTACCGGTTGTTTTAAATGCGCTTTACAAGTAGTTAATGCAGAGAATCGCTTGTTCACATAGTCAAAATGCGCTTTAATGGCCGGAGCAAAATAAAACTCGCTATTTAACGCGCATTCGATAATGCGCATAATCGGATGTTTAAAGCGCCTCTACGCCCGATTTGCGCTCCGTTCTTGTAGAGGTAATTTTTTTAATGCGCCTTGAAAGAGCTTTAAATGCCTCTTGTAGAGGCAGCCTAGTCTATTGATACATAATCTTTCCTTTCCTTTTTTTAACCTTTCCCCCATAGGCCCCCCATCAATTTGCTACACTTCCAGTACTCCTGCCCAGTTACTGGAAGAAATTAGCTGTCTTGAGTCCGATCCCCAGCTGTTTGGCAGCCGGCAAGATGGTTCCCCATTAATGATAGACGTGGTCAGCGATATTGAAGGTGAGTTTATGTGCTTGTAAAACTAAACTCTAGCTCGGGCTTTCCCAACCTGAGACCCTTCAGATGTGTCGGACCACATTTCCTATCACCCCCAGTCACACAGCTAAGGGTCATGCTGGCTGGGGATGATAGGAGGTGTTCTCCAACACATTTGGAAGGCCTCAGGTGGGGGGAAGGCTGCTCTAGCTGATTCCTCAGTTGCTGTTAGGAATTTCACCATGTATTTTCTTCACATTTGACTTCCTCAAGGGATGGAAAGTGGAGAAAGAAAAGTCTGAGCATACATGTTAATAGAGAAAGGACTCAGTTCTTGCTGACCTGGGGTGTCTCTACATTAAGAATCTTTTCGCGTTTACAATAGGCTCCTTTAGACAGTGACCACGTGATTTTGAATTGAAAACTTCCCTCCTCGGCAATGCTATTAGCTCCAATGAAACAACTAGTGGCGGAATTATAGCACTACACCAGCTTTACACTCTGGGGACATCCTCGCGATTATTTTAAATATGGCATTCTCTAAAAAAAATTTTTAAAGCAAGATTACTGGGAGAAAGCACGGTAGATATCCTGGAGATTGATAGCGTCATGTAAAGGACCCGCAAACATCCATGAGTGGACAATCATGAGTGTGCAATAAATCGCTCATGTAGAGCCGCTCCTGCTCTCCTCCTCTTTCCTTCTCAAACCTTGAGGCAGGAGAGGAAAGTTTCTCTAATCAAGTGACTTAGATCCTGTCGAATTTCAGCAGTACAAGGACAATTCATGCTGCATCTGTGTGACACTTCTGTAGTGCTCCATGCCTGGCAGTGTTGCAACAGGATCTGTGTTGTGTACCCCTGTATTGCAGGGGTATAGAACCTCAGGTCTGAGGGTCTAATCCAGCTCTCCAGTGTTTCCATGTGGCCACACCCCTTTCCCCCACAACTGTTTGGTGGTTTCCTGGCTTTTATGCAGTTCCCCCCCCCTTCTAAGACATTGAAATGTCTCCCCTGGAATAGTTACTGGCAGTAAGAGCTTTCAGCTAAAATAGGATGGCGTTTTTGGCCCTGTTCCTTTTGCTGTTAGCCCTTCCTGCCTCTGGAATGCACCCGCCTTCCCCTGAGAGTTTCTCCAAAATGGAATCCGCCCCTTGGTCTGTAAGAGGTTGAGTGCCCCTGCTGGATTGGCTGAAGCAAGAAAGACTGGAGTGTGACTGATGTTTGCAGGTTAAGTGGGAATGGTGTTGGTACGGGATGCCTGGTGCTGCACTTAAAGTTGTGGGGTCGGGGAAGAGCTCCCACTGGCCCCCAATGGGAGGGGATTTTTCCCTAAACGAATTTTTGGAGAGGGGGAGGTCTTTGCTGGGACCACAGCTGGGGAGGAAGGAGCATGCTGTGGTCCTGAAGAAAATTACGCTCTCTCCACACCCAGTATTATTATTATTTTTGTAATCCCATATCATGGGGTCGTGTCTATACAACACTGCTTCGCTAGCTGATTCCCCCAATTGCTACTGTGAGGTGGAATCGATAGACTTACACGGCAAGAGGGAACGGGGGCTATCCAGCCAGGAAAAACCACAGCGCCGTTGTCAGACAGTGGGGAATGGGGCGCAAACATCGAGGGACCGGAAAAACCGCAAACCCCTTTCCCCCCCCGGCAACTTTGCACAACTTTGAAAACCTGAAGCAGTGCGGAATCGCTGCTACAGTTAACTGAATTTCTGCATTACATATCATGACTGCCCTTGCTTTCGTTCCATGGAATTTAACATCACCATGGCGGCCATTCCTAGACTTGTCAAGCCCGCCTCCTTCCTCTTGCCTTGCATTCCTGTGCTTACCCTGCACTGGGATCCGCCCCTAGCAACGCTCACTTTCTTAACCTGAATCGAAGCCACCACTGACAGGCGAAGAAACAATGAGGTGACATCGGAGCAATTGAAAAGTCATGGCAAAATGGCACTTCAAAAAAGCGCGGTTTCCTGGGGAAAAGCCCAATGTGGCTGCGAGTTGGCGGCTGCATTATTTAAAGAATGGGGCAGAACTGCGCAGCTATAACAGGGTATATAGGGCGTATAGAGAAGCCTAAGGTTGCTAGCCAAGTATTTAGTGTAACATGCAGTATGACCCTCAGATGTCAGATGGGAAGAGCACTCCAGTGTTGGGGAGCTTCAAGGGAAAGCGACCCTGTTGGGGAATGGAGCGGAAAGTCTTAGGTTTAATTAGCAGCAGTTTTGTACCTAAAAAACAGAGCAAAGGGACTGAGGAGGAGCAGATATAGAGAGGAGAGCGATATAGAGGATGAAGATCATGGAGACATTAGAGAGTAAGCACAAGAAGGTTAATGGAAATGAGTGACGAGGAGGACAAAGGGAATGGTGCAAAGGAGTGCCATTTTCTTTAACGGCTCCCTCTTCCATAAGGTTCTCCCATTTCATGACATCTTGACATCCTCGTGAGGAAGTAAGCTGAGAGATAAGGAATGTCTAAAACCAACAAGTAATCCTTAAGTGGTTGAGCTGGGATTTGAAATCAGGTGGACAACAGGACAATTGAGGGGGAAAGATCTGCATTCTTGGAAAGCCATAATAATTCAAAATGCTCAACCCTTATTTATTTATTTATTTTATTTATTACATTTGTATACCGCCCCATAGCCGAAGCTCTCTGGGCGGTTTACATCCTTTGTCTCTCTTCCTCCTCCCTCTTCCTCCTCTCTTTCAGCCTTCTTCTTCTTCTTCTTCATCTCCTCCTCCATTTCTTCGTCTCTTCTTCCTCCTCCTTCCTCCTCTTTTTTCTCCTCCTCCTTCTCTCTTTCAACTCCTCTTCTCTTTCTCCATTTCCTCTACCTCCTCCTCTTCTCCATCTCTTCTTCCTCTTCCTTCTTCCTCCTTCCTCCTCTTTCTTCTCCTCCTCCACTTTCTCCATCTCTCCTTCTTCCTCCTTCCTCCTCTTCCTCCTCCTCCACTTCTTCATCTCTTCCTCCTCTCTTTCAACTCCTCCTCCTCCTCCTCCTCCTCCTCCTCATCTCTTTGTCTCTTTGTCTCCTCCTCTTCCTCCATTTCCTCTACCTCCTCTTCTCCACCTCTTAATCTCTTCCTTCTCTTTCTCCTCCTCCCCTTTCTTCTTCTCCTCCACTTCTTCCTCCTCCTCCTCTTTTTCAACTCCTCCTCCTTCTCCTTCTCCTCCTCCTCTTCCTCCATTTCCTCTTCCTCCCTCCCCCTCCTCCTCTTCTCCATCTCTTCGTCTCTTCTGCCTCCTCCTCCTCCTCTTCTTCTTCATTCTCTTTTTATTTTTCTCTTTCTCCTTTTCTTTTTTTATCTCTTTCTCCTCCTCCCCCTCTTCCTCCAGTTGTTGTTATTATCGATGATGCAGTGGATAATTATCCTTTATTTTTCTTTGTTTTCTTTTCTGCCCCACCTGAAGACCCTATTTGCAACTTCCACTCCCCAAGCTTCCTCCAGGACTCAGAGGTGGAAATGAGAGGTTCGGAGGATGTGACCCCTGGCACTGTGTTACAGCGGCTGATCCAGGAGCTGCGCTATGGCAACCCAAACGAGAACATGAACCTGCTGGCCATCCAGCAGCAGGCCACAGGGAGCGCAGGACCGTCTAACGCCACTGCTGGCACACTGTCTTCTCCCGCGGAAAACCTGGTGCTGGAAGACCCACAAATGGTCCAGCAGTCGGCGCGCCAGGAACCACAGGGCCAGGAGCACCAAGGGGATAATACTGTCATGGAGAAGCAGTCCAGGAGCGCCCAGCCTCAACAGAACAATGAGGAACTACCAACCTACGAAGAGGCCAAGGCCCAGTCTCAGTTTTTCAGAGGTCAGCAGCCTTCTGCTGTTGGCCCCAGTTTTTATGTGGCTGGAGGCTCCTGCCCAAAATCTAGGACAGAAGGCCGGCCGACCCTGGCCCGCGCCAACAGTGGGCAAGCGCACAAAGACGAGGCACTCAAGGAGTTGAAGCAAGGCCATGTGCGCTCCTTGAGCGAGAGGATAATGCAGCTGTCGTTGGAGAGGAATGGTGCAAAACAGCATCCCCCCAGCTTGGGGAGAAGCAAAGGGGTCAAAACAGTCCCTCTCCAGGCTTCTGGGAAAGGCATGGATCTGAGAGGGCCACCACCGGATTATCCGTACAGAAGCAAACAGGTGGTCTCTCCCATGAGCAAAGCCCAGGAGCATGGGGGGTTCTTTAATGAGCAGCATTCCGGAATTATCCAGGAATTGGGGAAGCCCCCCTTTTCGTCTCCACAGCCAGCGAGAAGCGAAGTCGCCACTGTCCGATACCAACCGCCCCCAGAGTATGGTGTGACCAGGTAATTTTTTTAATCCTTGCCGTTTTACTGGCTTCCTTTAGAGATATGGAGAGCTTTAAAAAAAGAAAAAGAAAAAAGGAAAACTTTTAAGAGTAAAACTAAGTGTTCAGCAGCAATCACCAGTGCGGTACTTAGCACTTCTCTGCATGACTTTCCCCACCATAATCCTACCCCCAAGCAGTTTTGGGGAGGTCATCCTGAAATTTGGGTGAAAGTGTCATCAATATGCAGATGACACAGAGTTCTGCCTCTCGTTTCCACTTGCTGGCCTTAGAGATGCTGTGAGACCTCTTCATAAGTCTGTGGAGGCAGTCTCGGCATGGATGAGAGCAGAGAAGCTGAATCCAGATTAGAGGTGAGTATTGTAGTGGGGAAATCTCCTGATCTGGAGAGGGGCATGCCGCTGGCACTGAATGGGGCTGCACTCCTCTGTGAAGGAATTAAGGCTGTCTATCAGGTTGGCCCAGGTTGATCTTTAGGGGAAGATCCTCCCTGAGGGTGAGACTAAGAAAATCTTTCAGGTTCTCTGCTATAGGGCAACGTTAGAATTGCAACAACTTTCTATCCGGCCGCAGAACATATTTCAAGGAGATTTTTAAGTAATCTAGTTATGGTTGTGTCACCTTAGTCATGGAACGTAGCTTCAGATGGTCAGAAGCTGGTCAAGACTGTAATCTGAATTGCTGATAGACTGACTGTTTTGCATAATAAAGCCTATTTACTTGGAGATTGAGTTCTTTGTTTGACGGACCTACAGGCTGGGAGGGCTCCCAACTTGACACCCTGAAAGACCAAGTCCCTGGCTTGGGGATTCTCCTAGAACTAGTGCTGTTGATAGAACCCCAGGTGGCATCAGTTTACCAGGACTGCCTTTTATCAGCCTCCTCTGATTTTCCAGCTGCAACCAAGTCTAGAGGACAAGGATGTTGCTCCAATCAATGCTGTCTTGTTTATATCCAGTTTAGACTACCATAATGTGCTGTACATAGGACTGCCTTTAAACAGTGGCTCCGATACCAGTGGTGTGGTGAATCCGCTCTGGGTTTCAGTCAGAATCAACTAGAACTCTAAAGGAGCTATGCAAGGTGGCACCTTAGATAGCTCCTTTAGAGTTCTGACTGAAACCTGGAGCAGATTCACCACCCCGCTGACATCGGAGCCAACAGCCTCCACTGTCTTTAAAGAAAGTTCGGAAACTACAGCTGGTGCAAAATGCAGCTCCCCAGCTGCTTGTGGGAACGAAACTTTCAGAGAACATAACACCGGTTCACTATCAGCTACACTGGTTGCTGGTGCGTTTGTCTTTGCTAGTCTGGACTGGGATGATTTAATGCCCATGTGTTAAGTTTTAATGTATCTCATATGTCTTTTTTAATTATTATCTTAAATTGCTTTTATGATTATATCATTTTAAAATGCATTTATACCAGTCTGGTAAGATCGTAAGCCACTTTGAGGAGACCACTGACTTGGAAAAATGGGATATAAATACATAAATAAATGAAATGTACCCCTTCCTCCTGCTGGCTTTTTTATTTATTTATTTATTTATTTCATTTCTAACCCGCCTCTCCATCTAGATCGAGGCGGGGAACAACACCAAATATAAATATAAAACAATAAAATAGATAAACCGTTAAAACAGATAAAAACAAATACATTATTAAAAACATCTTAAAATTAAACTGGATAGGCCTGCCGGAAGAGAACAGTCTTCACGGCTTTCTTAAATTCCAGAAGACTGCTAATTTGTTGAATCTCCTCCGGCAGGCCATTCCACAGCCTGGGAGCGGCAGAAGAGAAGGTCCTCTGGGTAACACTCGTCAGCCTAGTTCTGGCTGACTGGAGTAAATTCTTCCCAGAGGACCTGAGTGTGCGGGGCGGATTATACGGGAGAAGGCGATCCCGCAGGTAACCTGGACCCAAACCATGTAGGGCTTTAAAGGTAATAACCAACACTTTATACGTCGCCCGGAAACTAATGGGCAGCCAGTGGAGTGATTTTAAGATTGGTGTTATGTGGTCACCCCTAGGTGTACCGGTGACCAACCTGGCTGCCATATTTTGAACTAATTGAAGTTTCCGGACTAGGCACAAAGGTAGCCCTATGTACAGCGCATTGCAGAAGTCGAGCCTCGAAGTTACCAGTGAGTGCACTACCATCTTTAGGTCTTCCAACTCTAGGAAGGGGCGCAGCTGGCGTATCAGCCGAAGCTGATAGTAGGCACTCCTGGCCGTCGCATCTATCTGGGCTGTCATTTGGAGCGACGGATCCAGGAGTACCCCCAAGCTGCGAACACAGTCTTTCAGGGGGGGTGTAACCCCATCCAGAACTGGTTGACACACCTCCAAACCCAGGTTGTGGCCTTTGACAGCAAGCACCTCCGTCTTGTCTGGATTCAGCTTCAGTTTGTTTTTCCTCATCCAACCCATTACCGCCTCCAAACATTCATTCAGAGGAGACACACTATCCTTAGCTGACGATGTTGTCGAAGGCACAGAGAAATATATTTGGGTGTCATCAGCGTACTGATAGCACCCCGCCCCATGCCTCCAGATGATCTCTCCCAGCGGTTTCATATAAATGTTAAACAGCATTGGGGAAAGGATGGCACCTTGTGGTACACCACATAGCAGCTCCTTCTTTGAAGAGCAGCTATCCCCAAGCATTACCATCTGGAACCTGCCCGAGAGATAGGACCGGAACCACTGAAGCACAGTGCCCCCGATTCCCAATCCCCTCAGGCGTTCCAGAAGTATACCATGGTCGATGGTATCGAAAGCCGCTGAGAGGTCCAGGAGTACCAACAGGGACACACTCCCCCTGTCAATACTCAGGCGTAGATCATCCACTAAGGCGACCATAGCAGTCTCAACTCCGTATCCTGCCCTGAAGCCGGTTTGAAATGGGTCTAGAAAATCTGTATCATCCAAAACTGCTTGGAGTTGGGAGGCAACTGCCCTCTCGATCACCTTGCCCAAAAATGGAAGATTTGATACTGGCCTGTAGTTATTAAGGTCCAGAGGGTCCAGGGAGGGCTTTTTTAGAAGCGGCCGTACTACCGCCTCTTTTAAACATGTTGGAAAACTCCCCTCCCTGAGAGATGCATTAATAATACATTGTAGATGTGATCGAACTGCATCTCCTCCCTGGACAACAAGCCAAGAAGGACAGGGATCGAGAGGGCAAGTCGTCGTCCTCACTTGTCCAAGCAGCTTGTCCACGTCCTCAGTACTCACCAACTGAAACTGATCCAGTGTAATTCCACTTGCGGAGTTACTGGACACTCCATTGTCAGCTTCTGCTATAATGATGGCGTCTAAGTCGGCTCTTATCCGAGAGATTTTATCTGTGAAATGGTCATTAAAGGCATCACAGCGAACTGCCGAAGGCTGTAAAATTGGGTTCGGGGGGGA
The DNA here is from genome assembly GCA_029215795.1 of Anniella stebbinsi. Taxonomy (NCBI): domain Eukaryota; kingdom Metazoa; phylum Chordata; class Lepidosauria; order Squamata; family Anniellidae; genus Anniella; species Anniella stebbinsi. The sequence goes on from JARDYH010000001.1 coordinate 50,561,149, forward strand.
AGGTGCCTGAGTTAGACCCCTCACCACCCTGAACAGTTCTGCTGGATGCTGTTGAGTGCACCTGAGGTTCAAGTGAGGCAATGGGCACAACCTATGGGTTGGAGCTGCTCCTTGGTGTTTTGTAGACATATAGGGGTTGGACTAGATGATCGTTGAGGTCCCTTCCAACTCTATGATTCTATAGTAGCCTTGGCCATGCTGGCTGGGGAGGATGGGAGCTTGCTGGCAATGGTGTGCAGGTTAGGAATGATGGGAGTTGTAGTCCCAACACATCTGGAGGAAGGCTATTCTATTTCATGGGAAGTGGCCCTTTAAGCTCATGGTTTCTAAGCTGTTGGGTTTGTATTCCATATGCGTAGGAAATGGCATTTGCGCTCCATCTGATCAGCACATGTTTTGAATCTCTGACAATAATGTATTGAGAGTTTGTGTGCATTTTTCCAGCCAGAAAATGACGGCTTTCAAAGGAAAAGGGAAAACCTCTGTTTATTTAAGTGAAGCAGTGACAAGGAGATGGGGAAACGAAAGGAAAACGGGGTCAGTTTGGGGTTATTGTCTCAGGAAGTTGTAAGAGGATTCCGTCTGGAAAGCTCCTTCTAAACTGAGGCTCTTTCAGGTGTCAAGCACATGGATTCAGTGTGCTGGGCACACTCAAGCCATCCACAGAACATGACTCTTTCCCTGTTAGTCTAAAGACCAAACTAGACATGATGTCAGGACGAAATCTGTGATCTGGTTATCTGTGGGTTTGAGAAAAGAAAAGATAAAATGACCATAGCTCAGTGGTCCAGCATATGCTTTGCATGCGGAAGGTCCTGGTTTCAATCCACAGCATCTCCAGGTAGAAGGCATTCAAATGATAAAGTCCCTCTGCCTGAGACCCTGGAAGCTGGAGTAGACAATACTGGGTTAGATGGACAAATAGTCTAAGGCAGCTTCCTATTATTCCTATTCTTATTCTTATTTAGTACATTTCTAATCTGCCCAGTAAATAATGTTCTCTGGGTGGATCGCAACCAGTTAACAAACTAAAATGCCATTTTAAAACACAGTTAAAATATAAAAATACAATAAAAGTATTTAAAAGAATAAAATACAAGATAAAGCAAAACAATAAACAGTATAGGAATCGGTAAAACTGCCATAACCTACAACTAGGTCTCCAAAATACCTGAGATAAAAGAAAGGTCTTTGTCTGGTGCTGAAAAGATAAGGTGCCAGACAAACCTCTTTGAGGATTTATTCTGAAAGTGGGGTGCTACCACTGAGAAGATCCTCTTTCTTGTAAACACCCACCTAGCTTCCTTTGGTGGGGGCACATGGAAGAGAGTCTCTGAAGAGGGTCCAAGGAGGTCCATGCAGAAGGAGACGTACCTTTAGATACTCTGGTTTAGGGCTTTAAAGGTCACCATCAACAGTTTCAATCAAGCTTGGAGATGGACTGGAAGCCAACGCGGCTGATGAAGCTCTAGCATCACATCGTAGAATCAACCAGTCCCACCTAGTGACCAAACTGCTCTATTTTGCACTAACTGACATTTCTGAACCATATTCAAAGGGAACCCCTTGTATGTTCCTAAACCATAACTACATACAAATTTCCTATTATTCCACATCTAGGTTGGAGTTCACAGGGGACCAACTTCAGCCATATCAAACATTAGTTCTCTGCGGTTTAAATAGCCGAAGCAGCCCCTGTTGGCTAGACAACATCTTGTTCATTATAACAGGAGGCAGAAAGTTTGGGCAGGAGCCATAACTCAGTGGTAAAGCACCTGCTTTGCAGGCTTAAGGTCCCAGGATCAGCTCCTAGCATCTCCAGGGTCAGGTGACTGAGAAGACCACTAGGCCTGATACCTTAGAAAGCTGCTGCCAATCAGAATGGACCAGGGATGTTGAGCCTCTTTCAGCCAAGGGCAGAATTCAGTTTTGGAGGAACTCAGGGGGTTGCATTCCAGGGGTGGGCGAGGCCAAAGTCAAAAGGGACAGGATCAAAATTCCAGAATATTTTAGCATAAAATATTACTGCAAGTAACTGGGGGTTTTTATTGCTGTTTTTTTTTAATTGCTGGAAGAGGGTCTTTGAAGAGAGTCTGGTATTGTTCTTTTTATGGCTACCGGTTTTATGTGTTTTATTGCTATACACGGAAAGGTGGCCAAGAAATATTTTAAATACGTAATTGATAACTTAGCAGAGACATTTCACCCTTATAGAATGGGGCAAAACTGCACAAATGCCAGGAAACCAACAAATGACCAGTGGTCAAGCAAAAGGGGGTGGAGCCAGGGAAAGGGGGCATGACATTCTAGAGATATATGGATTTGGGCCAAAGGCCTGAGGTTTCACACCCCTGAAGTTGTTGTTGTTGTTATTATTATTATTAAAAACATTTGTACCCAGCCCTATATCATTGGGATCTCAGGGCAGCGTACAGATAAAATCAAACAGTATACAACAATAAATAATGTACACAGCTAAAAATGTATTAAACCATATTAACAAGCTAAAAGTAGTAGAAAATTTAAAAGCAATCAAAACAATTAAAACTATGCACAGCTTTAGCCCTCAAAGGCTTTGATAAAAGCCACTTTTTAACTTGGTGCCGAAACAAAGCCAGCGTCGGCGCCAGTCGGGACTCCAAGGGGATGGCATTCCACAGCCGGGGTGCCACAACAGAGAAAGCCCTCTCCCATGTCCCACCATAATGTAAGTAGACCATATTGGCTAGATCAGGGTGCAGAACCTTAGAGGAAGGGGCCAAATTCAGCTCTCCTTGGGTTCCAGTTTGGCCCTCCGGTTCCCGAAATGGCTCTGCCCCTTCCCTCGGCTCCACCCCTTTCCCCCCACCAATTATTTGATGGTTTCCCAGTTTTTGTGCAGTTGTCCCCATTCTGAAAGGTTTAAATGCCTCTCCTAAGGCTTCGTTACTAGCAGAAAGATTTCTAAGCTACCATGGGCTGTTATTTTGACTCCACCACTTTGGCCTTTGCCCCCTCCCACCACTGGAATGCAGCCCTGAAATGGAGCTTATCCGAAACGGCATTTAGCCCTTGGGCTAGATGGACCAGCAGTCTGCCCTGTCCTATGTTACAACTGGAGGGAGGAAAATCTGAGTCCTCTGCCCGTTCCCTGATGCTGCTACCATATTAGAAGCATTCTGGAGTGATTTATATTGGACACAGGAGAATAGAGTTAACAGAGTCCAATTGGGGGGGGGGGGGTGCCTGAACAGCAGTTTCACCTGATTGAAATTTTTTTTTCAGGAGATTCTGTCAACCCGGGGGAAATCAGTATGACACCAGCTGTTCCATGTGTGCACCTGGGCAAAATGGAAACTCACCCTAGGTGAGAAGCAAATTGCAAGGATGGACAGTTAATAAAATCCTTTATGTAGGACAAGATGCCTCTTATGGCTTCAGGGCTAGTTATTTAAAAACTGCTCTGTGAGCGGCTGTATATTGGCTGGACATCTTTCGTGGCCGGGGGAGCGCATGCTTTCTAAAATTGGCCGGCTTGCTACTGTGAGGTGCACTGAGCTCCTTGTATGGGCAGGCTGAGACTCTGTGCTCAGCACAGTTATACATACAATAAGAGGGAAAAGCTTCAAAGGCAAAACCCCTGGACAAATGAGGTTTGTAAACAGGAGAGGAAGAACTATTCACCCTGTAGAATAGCGTGTTGAACAGGCACATATCAAAAGAACGAACACAAAGGAAGGTTTGCTGGGAGCATGCATGTCTACTTCACCCCCCAGTCTATGCATAATGACATCTCTCATTCAGCACAGAATACAAGGCCTGGTTCTGTTCTGGCCCAGGACTGGTTTGCTCCCTACTGGAGTCCTTTGTTTCCTCCCCCCCCCCCCTTTTTTTTTTTTTTGAGCTACAAGTTGGGCTGTGCAGATGCTGAGGTTCTGCAGGAGTGCCAGAGAATAGCAGAATGTGGTATCAGTTGTACAATTCGGTTTCTTGAGAGTCTTCGCATTTCATTAGAAAAAGAAAAGGAATCCAGCAGCTAGCCCTTATTGCTGCAATTCTTGCTGAAATGTCTGCAGCAACTGGAGTGGTGGCAGAAGGTTTCTACCAGTCAAGAAGGTTTCGCAGAATTTAGCATTTATGACGGCAGAATTTGAGAGAGAGAGAGAGAAATTGCCTCCCATCTTTGTATTGTCTCCCTCATCCACAACTAAAATTAAATCTAACTACATGTCACCTGCCTTTGCTCACATTCATCCCTTGTTATCTTGCATCTCTGTTTCTTTCCCTTGCACCTTTGTTTCCCCCCTCACTGCTGAATGTTAGACTGTAATGTCTTGGGGCCAGATCTTTCTCTCTCTCTCTCTCTCTCTTTCTCTTTATTTCTGGCTTATGTTACTTTGTAAAGCAGAGTATACCTATTTTACCTGCCCAGAGGTTAAGGTCATCTTCAGAGGACCCTCCTCCGGATGAGGTGAAGCTGGTAGCCACTAAGGAGAGGGCCTTTTCAGTGGTGGCGTTCCGGTTGCGGCATGCCCTCCTCAAAGAGACTCGCCTGGCACCTTCCTTGCAGTCTTTTCGGTGCCAGGTGAAGACCTTTTTATTTCCCCAGGCATTTTAGTGTTTCTGAGTTTGATATTTAAATGTATTACTCTGTTTCAAGATACTTGCACTGCTGCGGGCTTTTAGTTTCTTTTTATTTTGTTTTTACTCTAGTTTTGTTTGGTTTAAAACTTTTTAATGCTTTTGTACTGTGTTTTATTCTGCTGTTGTATTTTACGGTTTTAAGTCTCGCCTTGTGAATTGCCCAGAGAGCTTCGGATATTGGGCAGTATGGAAATGTAATGAACAAATAAATAAATTATAAAGCGTCATGTGGTATAATAATAACAACTGACACTCTCTTCTGCAGGCTGATTGTCCACACACTATTCGTAACCCACTCCCTTGAAAATCAATAATCCAATTCATCTTTATTCCCCCTGCCTAGCCGTCAATGCCAGCCATCCTTTCCGCCGATGCTGGCGCCCCAGCAGCACAGCCCAATGTCCTCGCAGGCCTCCTCTCTCAGCGGCCCATTGCACTCTGCATCCCTTCCACCTCTCCCAATGGCCATGGCATCCCAGTCTCTGCCTGCGACCCCACCGAACCAGCCACCGCAGCTGACGCCGGACACGTTTACCATAGTGCAACGCGCCCAGGAAATGGTGGAGAGGCTGTCAGAAAACAACGAGGCCCTGCAGAAAGAGCTGGAGGGCTACTACGAGAAAGCGGATAAGCTTCAGAAGGTGAGTGGCGTGATTGGGTGGGTGGCATGATTGCTATAGCTCAGTGGGTAGAATGTGTGCTTTGTGTGGGGAAGGGCCCCAGTTCATTCCCTGGCAGCTCCAGTTAGGGCTGGGGAAAAGCCCTGCGTGAAACCCAGGAGCGCCTTAGCCAATCAGTGTGGACGATAAGAAGCTAGCTAGACCAATGACCTGACTCCTTATATTCCCGATCCTCTTGGGTGACGTGATAAAGAGTCCTGTTCATTTGCTTGGTAAGAAGAACAGCATTGCCCATGGTCCGGAACGTGAGAAACTCAGGGACTCCCTTAAATTAGAGCTGATGCGGTATAAGGAAGTGCGAACTGAGAAGTCTCCGGATCAAATCCCACATCAGCCAATGGGCGGTCCAAGCGTCCTTACGGCAGCCACTCTTCTCACTGTTCTTTTCAGAGCTGTTGTTGCTTACTGAAATTGTATCTTCTTTGAACACTCTGAAGTGCTCCATAAGTGCAGCTATTATTATTATTATTATTATTATTATTATTATTAATCTCTTTCTCGCTTGTGGCGATTTTTCTAGGCGGACATGACGGGCTTTGCCAAGTCATGCTGTCTTTTACAGATTCAGGAATTTCCTGACAATTGAGCATGTTTTAAGTATGACTGCTTTCTGGATGTTGGTGTGGATGTATTTTCATAGGCCCAGTGTCTGAAGGTATTCTGTATAGTTTTTTGATGTGATCCCGGTTACTGAGGTGACTAATGGAATAATTGTGACCTTTTCCTGTTGCCATAGTTCTTTGACTTCCATGGCCAGTGGTGTGTTGTTGTTGTTGTTGTTGTTGTTGTTATTATTATTATTATTTCTGTTGCTGATGTTGTTGTTATTGCCTGATAGCCCCATAGCACAATTCAGGTGAAATATCTGTGATGCTACTTTGTACAGCTTGGACTGCCACTGCCTTTCTGTATGGCAAGAGTTTTTTCAGTGCTTACCAAATACTACCCAAATACACTGTGTTTATACAGCCATGGACTGTCCCATGCCAAAAAGGAAGGGGGTCCTCAGCCTTTGTCAGCATTGTTTTCTTTCCTGAAGTAGCTGGCAGGGGTTTCGCTTTGTTGGCTTGCCCAGCGTCTCTTTTAATTATCACTTCTTAACTTGCTGGGAGGTGTCCAGTGGCAGATTTCCAGATTAAAGTGGCACAATTGCACAAGAACATAAGGAGAGCCATGATGGATCAGACCAAGGGCCCATCCAGTCCAGCACTCTGTTCACACAGTGGCCAACCAGCTGTCAACCAGGGAACCACAAGCAGGACATGGGTGCAACAGCGCCATCCCGCCCATGTTCCCCAGCAACTGGTGTATATAGGCTTAATGCTTCTGATACTGGAGGTAGCACACAGCTATCAGGGCTAGTAACCATTGATGGCCTTCTCCTCTAGGAATTTAAACAATATCCTTTTAAAGCCATCCAAATTGGGGGCCACCGCTACATCTTGTGGTAGCAAATTCCATAGTTTAACTATGTGCTGTGCGAAGAAGTCCTTCCTTTGATCTGTCCTGAATCTCCCACCAATCAACTACATGGGATGACCCCTTTGGGTTCTAGTATTATGGGAGAGGGAGAAAAATGTCTCCCCATCCACATTTTCCACACCGTGCATCATTTTGTACACCTCTATCATGTCTCCCCTTAGCCTCCTTTTTTCAAGCGAAACAATCCCAGCTGTTGTAACCTTTCCTCATAGGGGAGATGCTCCAGCCCCTTGGTCATCTTAGTTGCCCCTTTCTGCACTTTTTCCAGCTCTACAATACATATATATAAGGACTGGCCCTCCTAACATCCCAATTTGGCCCTCTGGAGTCCACACACTCCTTCCCAGCAACCTGCCACCCATTGTTTCGTGTTTTCCCGCCGTTTGCGCAGGGTTTCCCCCACAGTTCTACAGCATCGAAATGCCTCTCCTCAGGCTTAGTTGCTGGCAGTTGCCCCTCCCAGTTTGCCCTCAGCCCTGCTCACACTGGAATGCAGTCCCTGAGAGTGTTTCCAAAATGGAATTCATACCTTGGGATGAAAGTGATTTGACACCTTTGTTGTAGATCATCCGCCTCCAGTCTGGAGCCCTCCAGGCCGTGCTGGCTGGGGAGGATGGAGGCAGTAGTCCAGCGTGTCTGGAGGACATCAGGTTGGGGAAGGATGGTGTGGAAAATACTAAGCTAGCTGGACCTCGGGTCTGACTGTAGGAAGAAGCTTCCCACGGCCAGTAGTGGCTCTCCTGGGTTTCAGGCAAAGGTCTGTTGCAGTCCTACCTGGAGAGATACTGGGGATTGAACCAGTGGAGGCTGGTGGCTGCAGTGTCGGTGGGGTGGTGAATCTACTCCGGGTTTCAATCGGAACCAGTCAGTGGGGCAGTGAATCCGCTCTGGGTTCCAGTCAGAACTCTAAAGGAGTTTCAGTCAGAACCAGTCAATGGGGTGGTGAATCTGCTCTGGCTTTCAGTCAGTACCAATCAGAACTCTAAAGGTGTTTCAATCAGAGCCAGTCAGTGGGGCATTGAATCCACTCCGGGTTTCAGTCAGAACCAGTCAGTGGGGCAGTAAATCTGCTCCAGGTTTCAGTCAGTACCAGTCAGAAGTCCAAGGGAGGTATCCAAGGTGCAAAGCCTCCGCTAGATTGAGCCTGGGACTTTTTGCATAGAAAAGCATGTGCTCTACCACTGAGCTCTGTCCCTTCCATTGGCGTTGGTCATGAGCTTCTGCCAGGAACGGGGAGCTGATGGCTTCCAGCAGCAATGGGATTATTTGTGTCTGCGGAGGAGTTCCACTTTGGCATCATTGTAGGAGAATTCTTCCTGCAGAATCAGGCTAGTGTGAAAGTTGGCACACGCTTCCAGCCACCACACAAAACTCTCTTTCAAAAGCTTCAAGCCAGTAAGTGACATGCATCGCTGCCCAGTTCTTAATGGAATGTCGTTCTCTCTGCCTTTCTGCTCAGTTTGAAATTGAAATTCAGAGGATTTCAGAAGCTTACGAGGACCTGGTGAAGACCACCACCAAGAGAGAGGCATTGGACAAGGCAATGCGAAACAAACTTGAATGTGAAATCCGGAGGCTCCATGATTTCAACAGGGACTTACGTGGTATGTACTTTTCCCAAAAGTCAGTTGGTCTTTTCATTCCATTTATATTTTGGTCCTTAATCCATCAAATTCCAGATTGCCACATCAGAGACTGGACAAAGCATTTTCTGTCACGACTTTTAGAGTTATTGTAGTTTGGCCATGGAAATAATTTTCTGGGTCTGGTTGAACATTTGGACTTAACTCTCTCCCTGCCCTGCTCTCTGTGGTTAGAGAGGGGGAGGTGCAACCCACTGGGGGGTTGGGGTTAGGGTTAGGCTGGAGGAAATGGCCTCTGGACCTCCCAAAATTGCTCACCCCTGAGTTAAAGGATCTCTAGCAGTAGGTGCTGGGAAGGATCCCTCTTTGTCTGAGACCTTGGGGAGCAGCTGGCAATCATAGATAATACTGGGAGCTAGATGGACCAGCGTTTTTGCTCTTGTTGACATCTGGAACTCCTTCCTTCTGGAAGAGCAGAAGTATCTTTTGGTGGGATTTCGGCAGAAAGAGCATTTTTCTTCACAGTAATGGCAATCTACGCCTCTCCAACTTGGAGGAGGATAAAGCATTCTGGGAACTCTTTGAGACGGAAACCAAGATGCAACAGATGCTCTCCATTCCCCGGAATGGTCAACGGGTGGCTTCTGGGCCCCCTCATTGATTTCTTCCAGCCCTTGTGGCCTCCACTCCCACCCCAGGTTGTGAGTATGAGACTCTGTGCTGCTTCATACTGGGCAGGTACCCTCTGCTATGGAAAATGAGAAGGGTGCTTGCCAGGTAAAAAGCAGCAACATTTTTTATGCTCCCAATTTGGCATAAAATGATGTTGTGCGGGGGGGCAGTGGAGAATTGTACCACTTTTTATCTATCAGGCAACCCTCCAGTCTGCACTGATGTAGAGGCTTTCTGGATAAGCTCCAGGTGACCTCTCATTTCCTAAAGGGAGGTGGGCCTGCCAAATTCTTAAGAGGGTGGTGGGGAGATCTTTCTTGGCAAAGCTGCTGAGTGGGAGCATGTCTTAATGGCATAGCCAGGGCTCCTGCACCTGACCAATTTGGCTGGAAGAATCCACTCCTATCACGCTCCCGGGCCTCAGACCATCACTGAAGACAATCCCTGAAGACTGTGCAATCTAATTGAACTTCTGAAGGAACCGTCCCTCCCAAACTCTCAGTTCATGGAATCTCCAACACATGGTGGAAGAAATGAATTATGCACGGGATCTCACGTTAAGAAAGGGAAATGACCGTAACTCTGTGTTCAAGCACAGGCTTTGCATGCAGAAGGGCCCAAGTTCAATCCCCGTCAGCTCCAGCTGGAAGGATGAGTAGCCAGAGTAGACGAGATGGACTAATAGTCTGACCTAGTCTAAGGCAGCTTCCTGTGTTTCTAAACCACAGCCATATTTACAGCTGTGTGCATAATTCATCCAATTCCATATCAAGGTTGGAATTCAGAGGGGTCAGCTTTAGCCCCGTCAGAGATTGGTTCTCTGTGGGTTGGTCACCTGCGGCGCCATCTATTGGCTGCACCCTTATTCCACATGGCTACGGTAGCCTTGTTTTTTTCCCTATTATAACAGCTGGGCTATTCCCCCCCTTCCCCTGCAGCCTCTTTGCCTGTGAAAATCTGCTCTGAGTGACTGGGGGACCCTTTGGGTCAGTGGGGTGGGAGCTGCAGGGTTGAGGGAGGAATTGGTAAAATCGCCTCCCCTCCTTTCCACCAGCAGGACCCTCTGTTGGAGCTTGGTCCAATCAGTGAACAGAAAGGCATCTTCCATTCACAGATGTCTCTTTCGGATCCAAGCCAATGTCTACAGAACAGGGAGGCCCTCAGAAATGCTGGTTGGCCATTCCTGTGCTTCCCATTTTTAATTATATATTTTATTTATTATTACATTTATATCCCACCTATTTTTCCTCTTGCAAGGAACCCATGGCAACTTGCATGTTGGTCCTCTATTTTTATCCTCGCAACCACAGGAGGTAGGTTGGGCTGAGATTCAGTGACTGGCCCAAAGTGACCCAGTGAGCTTCATGGCCAAGTGGGGACTAGAACCCGGCTCTCCCGACTCCCAGGCGAACAATCAAACACCACACTGGGCTCTCCAGCTTTTTTGTTGTGCTGTAGATTGGTCCCTTCCCAGTTCAGTCTATGTCTTTTCCGGGATTCTTTTTATATCCTACCTGTTGGCATGCCACTTATTTTCTGAATTTGGCCTCTGGTTTTGTATACATATATGTTTGTCCTTAAACCATTTCCCTTTTCTGTGTAGAACGATTGGAGACTGCCAACAGGCAGCTAGCCAGCAGAGACTTCGATGGGCATGAAGACAAGGCAACAGAAGGCCTTTATGCCTCTCAAAGTGAGTACTACATTAATATATGCTGAAGATATCTACGTTGGGTGGGTGTATGTGTTTTTGCTTCATTGCTCAACGGCTTTTGCAACTGAGAGCTGGTTTCTTTCTACAGAATTGTTTTACTGTATGCTGGAGCTGTTAAGTTGGCGTTAATTAATGGTGGGTTGGAGGGGAAATGAGAACACTGTGAATAAATATTTTGGTGCCAGGGGAAAGTCTCAGGAGAAAAGTGCCTCCTAGGAGATAAAATTCTTCTCTTTGGATAATTCTGCACTCAAATAGAAGGAGAGTATAGCTCCTTGTTTCACGACTTTGAATAGGCCTTCTTTGTATGTTACCGCAGCCCCGTGGGAGCTGCTTGTCAGGGGTTTTGTCATGTGGGATTTTAGTAAACAGATAAGGTGTAGGGAACTATTTTCCTGCTGAGGGAGGATCACATTATCATAGAATCACAGAATAGTAAAGTTGGAAGGGGCCTGTAAGGCCATTGAGTCCAACCTCCTGCTCAGATGGTTGTCCAGCTGCCTCTTGAATGCCTCTAATGTGGGAGAGTCCACAACCTCCCTAGGTAATTGGTTCCATTGTCGTATTGCTGTAACAATGAGGAAGCTTTTCCTGATGTCCAGCCGGAATCTGGCTTCCTGTAACTTGAGCCCATTATTATGTGTCCTGGGCTACCTCCACAAGAGAGGTTTAATGCTCTTTGAAGGCTCATTATAAATTTTACCTCCACACCAGCGGAGCGCAAAACGGGCGTAGAGGCGCGTTATCTCCCGGATTATGCGCATTATCGAATGCGCGTTAAATAGCGACTTTTATTTTGCTCCGGCCGTTAAAGCGCATTTTCGCCGTGTGAACAAGCGATTATGCGCATTAACTTCTTGTAAAGCGCTTTTTGGACATCAATTAATGCGCTTCGCCGCCTCTCGCCGCCTCCCGTGCAGAGGGATTAGGAGTAAATGCGCCTCCGCGATAATGCGCATAATCGCCGAACCGGGCGCAAAAGCGCATCCTTGTGGAGGGGGCCCTGCACTCTGGGTTGATTGAGAAGAGATCCTGGCCCTCTTCTGTGTGACAACCTTTCAAGTATTTGAAGAGTGCTATCATGTCTCCCCCAAGTCTTCTTTTCTCAAGGCTAAACATGCCCAGTTCTTTCAGTCTCTCCTCATAGAGCTTTGTTTCCAGACCCCTGATCATCCTTGTTGCCCTCCTCTGAACACACTTCAGCTTGTCTGCATCCTTGGTCGAAACCTGTCAGGGGGGGGTTGCATTCCAGTAGCAGGTGGTGGGCAGAGCCAAAGTGGGTGTGGCCAAAAACCAAAAGGGGGCAGAGTTACAGATGTGAACCACCTCTGTTCAGCCTTGAGGAAAACTTTACCTCAATCTGTGGCGCTCCCCTCCGAGAGCACAACACCGAACCATGTAACACTGCCTGCCAGGGGCTTAGCATCCCTCTTTTCTTGCTGTTCCAGGAGGACCATAAAGAACAAGAGGTAAATCATGTCCTCTGAAACAGGCTTCTCCAGCCCTGCTCACCAGATAGGTCAGACTACAACCTCTGTTTCCTGTGGATGATGGGATTTGTAGTCCAGCAGAATTGGAGGGGCTGGAGAAGGCTGTTCTAGAGGTACACAGCTGGTAGTAGGATTGGTGGGGTTACAAATTAGTCGGGCTAACTCTCTAGAGCAGGGATGGGCAACCTCTTTGAGCCTGAGAGCCAAATTCTGTTTCGGAAAAGCTCTCGGGGGCCCCATCCCAGTGGTGGGCAGGGTTGAAGGCAAAAAGTGGCAGGGACGAAGGCAAAAGTGGTGGGACCGAAATGCCAGCATGTTTTAACTTGAAGCTCTTACTGCCAGTAACTAAGCTCTAGGAGAGGCATTTCAATCTTTATAATAGAGGGGGGAAATGGCACAAAAGCTGAGAACCCACCAAACAGTGGCTAAGGGAAAGGGTGTGAGGGCATGGCATTCTGGGAACCATGGCAGGCTAGATTTGGCCTGCGGGAAGGACGGATGCGGCCCACGGGCCTGAGATTCTACACTACTGCTTTAAGTTGGGAATTCCAGAGCAAGATCCCTGTGGATTGTGCCTCCAGCGACATATCGCACATTGCATGAGAGGCTGTATGACAGATTGTCCTAGACATTGACCTGGGACTTGTACAGCAACCGCTACCTCACCTAAATGCAGAACTGCTTGGCTGTTTGTTTCTAGTCTGATCACATACGCACCATCTGAAATATACTTCTGTTTACACATCATCAGCCTGGTTGCAGCTATCAATTCACAACATAGGGGCAAATATAGTTCCTTCAGACAGGGTCATATAAAATGTCAGGGATGTTTGGCATGTTTGGCCCCATCTAGGCACGACAGCTAAATGCTGCAAATTGGACATAATGTGTTCCCAATAATAGGAGAAGGTTTATACTATTATTATTATTATTATTATTATTATTATTATTATTATTATTACATTTATATACCGCCCCATAGCCGAAGCTCTCTGGGCGTTGTAAAAAATTAAAAGATTGAACACTAATACTAGACCTCCGCAAGCAAGTCCTATTTATTTACCCTCAGATACTATGGCCAGAACTGTGTGGATAGCATGTAGGCAGTAGCCCTTGAGGTGGAAGCGACATCTGGTGTCCTAGAGTGACTGGCAAGGTTTTCCTAGGGCAGCGCCATCTTGTGGAAGATGGCACCACTCTAACGAAATTTTAGTACCCTCTTCCCCAACAACAAATGATGGACAGGTAGGTATGGGCAGCAGGCTAATAAAGATGTCTTTCTCCTCAATGCGTGGACTTACTTTGCAATGCTACTGTAACAGTTCTGATGCAAGCCTTCACTTCCACCCCAAAGGGCAGTGGCGGGATACCTGTGTGTAGACTCTATGCTGTAGAAGCCATGACACCTCTGTGTAGGAGCCGTACTTTGATTTTTTGTATGACATTCATGGGTGAGGGCCCCCTTTCCCCCCAATAATTTGTTGTTTTTCCTGGCTTTTCTACATTCCCTCCCTTTCTAAAAGGTTGTAATGCCTTTCCTAAGACTTCATTACTGGCAGAAAGAGCTTTAAGCTCAAGTAAACTGAGATTTTGGCCCTGCGGTCTTTGCCTTTGGCGCTCCTCAACACTGGAATGAGGCCCACAGGAGCGTCTCTGAAATTGAATTCAGCCTTCAGGCTCACCAACATTCAACACCTTTGTTGCAGAACAACAGGCTCAGACATGAAACAGCAATACCTAGTTTTAGTCAGATTTAGCTTTGTCTTATGTTTTGATTTAAATTAACTTTCAGGTAAATATCAGGTTCCCAGGTAGCATAGCTCACGTGGAGCTTTTATTTTGTCATGTCTTTGCCATGGAGCAGTCTTCGCCAGCCCAGATATGTTTGACTACGACTCCCATCATGCCTGAAGATGGGGATGATGGGCACTGTGGTGTAGTGGCTAGAGTGTTGGCCTGGAAGTCAGAAGAACTGGGTTCTAATCCCCACTCGGCCATGGAAGCTCCCTGGGTGACTTTGGGCCAGTCACAGACTCTCAGCCCAACCTACCTCACAGGGTTGTTGTGAGGATGAAAATGGAGAGGAGGAGGATTATGTATGCCGCCTTGAGTTCTTTGCAGGAAAAAAGGCGAGATATAAATGTAATAATAAAATATAAATAAATAAATTGTAGTCCAATGCACCTGGAGGGCACTGGGTTGGAGACAGCAGCAACAGAGAATGAAAATGAAGAATAAACCCGTTTAGATGTGCATGACAAGGAAACAATGCCTACTGGATATGGTGCAGAGGCAACCTATGTCAAAAAGAATTACAGAGTAAGAGGCAGGGGTAGGGATGTACGGATTTTGTGAAGACCTTTTTATTTTCACAGTGTTTTAGTATTTTATAATCTTAGGGCTAATCTATACCTACGAGCCTTCCGGGAGGGAGCGGGGGAGGATCTCAGGCTTTCTGGCTTCCACAATCCTCCCCCAGCGTCCAAACACCAGCGCATCGTCCCGGGAGGAAAGATGGATGTCCAGCGTGGCTTTTATTATTTTTTTAAGGAGAGCCCGGCGACAGTAAGTAAAAACAAAAATGGGGGACTTGGCGCTGCCATCCAAGGGATGGCGAAAATGCTGCCCCTACCCCCATGGGCACAGAGCCACCCCACGCAGCTCCATGCCCATTTGAGGACCCGGGAACCCACACCAGCCGCGGTCCTCGGGTTTGTCCCAGGACCACAGAAAAACTGGGACATCTCTGGTTGCAGTTATCCTGGGGGGAAATCTCTGGTCATCCCCGGGATCCCCTGTGCATCATTTGGACGCACAGGGACGACCTAGAGATGACCTCAGGATAACTGCATGGTGTAGGCACGGCCTTAGTCTTTTAACTCTGCTGTTTTAAATCTATATTGTAATCCTTACAATCTCTGCATTGCTGCTCATTTTTTTTATTTTGGCTGTACTTTTTTATATTGTGGTTTAAGTTTCCATATTTTATATTCTAAACTGTACTTGATGGTTTCAATTTTTGTGAACTGCCCAGAGAGCTTCGGCTATTGGGCAGTATAGAAATGGAATAAATTAATTCATTCAGTCCATGTTTTGCGGATTGTCAGGCATCTTTCATTTCGCTGTCCGTTCGCTGAAAGAATCGGATTTTTTTTTTACCCAGAATTTCATTCTGTTTCCGCTGATGTACATCGGTGCCCCCGTTGAATCCACAGTTTCTGCGGTTCATCCTCCCGATCCCATGGAGGGAGTCGTTCACTTTGTCAAGGTCGAGAGGCCTCCAAATACATGTCTGTCACTGAATGGACAGGCAGAGGTATATCTTGTAACCCACATGGCTCATTCCAGGGCATGGGAGCTATGCGGGAATGTTTGGCCACAGCTGAAGCTATGCGGATTCTTGGGTTTTTAGATGACTCACAGCAAAGCTTGCTTTGAATGGCGCAAGGCTAAATAAAGCACGGTAACACCCGGTGGAAAAAGGATGTTAGTACTAGTAAGGCATCTGCAGAATCAACAGCTGGTATAAAAGAGCAATAAGCTACTCCACCGGTTCGTAAAAGTTAAATGCCCATGGGTCAGGAGGTTGCTCAGCCTCCAATATCAGAGGCAGTAAGCCTATATGCATCAGTTGCTGGGGAACATGGGTAGGAGGGTGCTGTTGCACCATGTCTTGCTTGTGGTTCCCTGGCCGACAGCTGTTTGGGCACTGTGGGAACAGAGTGCTGGCCTAGATGGACCCTTGGTTTGATCCAACATGGCTCTTCTTATGATCTTAGAGTACCCTTTTCCTGACAGGGTGGCTCTGCAACCATCTCCCCCAAGGGCTCAGACTCTGTGGGTCAGATGGCAGTCTCTGGTCTGGGATGCCCTGGGCTTCTGGGGCCTCTAGATCTTCCTCTGAGGAGGACGCCTCCAGTAGGGACATGGCACATTTGCTCATTTATTCGTATAGATCCCAATTTAGAAATAACAATTTCAGTTTAAATAGAAATACAAGACTATGATGGGGAAAACTTTGAGCAGGTGTCCTGTAGGCCTGCTGCCCAGGTGCTGATTGTAGATGGACTACTTCAAGCCCCTGCTCTCCGTTCTTGTGGTTCTTTAACTTTAAACGGGAATTGGACTGGACAAGCCATCAAATAGAGGACTTCCCTTTGTAAGATAGGACACATGGGCATCCTAACCTGTTTCCTGCTGCCACTGCTGTCCTCCCATCATCTGTCGCCACTGCCTCCTCTAGAGGTTGTTTGAGGAAGGGTGGGCTGCGGAGCCCTGGACTTGTGCCCCAAATTCCAGCCCTTCTGGACCCACTGGTTCCCAAGACCATCTTGGAAATAACCGAGGGAAATGCTGATAAGCCAGGGGCTTCTTTGAAGTTTCTCCTACATGCTGAAGAAGCAAGCCAGCATATGTTATAAGCTTAAAAGCAGCTTGCTTCTTCAGTAACATGAGAGGTTGCAATGTACACTTTAAAAGAAACCCACGGCTGCTTGTATGATGATTCTCCCTCATGTGTGTTGGCTCGTGATCAGATGCAGCAGCTGAGCCTTAATTTGGAAGAGTTTCAAACTTCCCTTACTGGCTGTAAGGTAAGAAACGTGAAATTGCTCTGGAAAGAGCAAGAACACTGGAATCAAGGCAACGTTTCAGAAGGCTCGAGTTGCAGTAAGCTGAACTCCTACAATGAGTTTGTGAAAATACTTGTTTTATTTACATTCCAGCTTTTCTTCAAGGAGGTCAAGGCAGCATGGCTGGTTTTGTGTTGCTGCCACCACTTTTTCCTCACAACAACCCTGTGAGGTGGGTTAGGCTGAGAGAGAGGGACTGGTCCAAGGTCACCCAGTGAGCTCCATGGCCCAGTGGGGCTTTGAACCTGGGTCTCCCCAGTCCTAATCCATTACGCTACACTGGTTCTCTGAAATGGCTTCTGTTATGTGAGCTAGAGCCGGTGAGCTTTTCTGCTACAGCTGACCTTGGCCTTCGTCTCCCCACTCCCTTCCAGGCAAAGAGCACTTGAAGGAGAAAGAGAAGCTGGAAATGGACTTGACAGCTATGCGCTTTACCAGTGAGGAGCAGCGAAGGCACATTGAAATCCTGGACCAGGCTCTTAACAGCGCGCAAGCCAAAGTCATCAAACTAGAAGAAGAGGTGAGATCAGAGCATCCTTTAACTTCTCTCTCTTTCTCTCTTACATACACACACACACACACACACACACACACACATGCACCCACACCCCACGTTTAATTATTAGTGTTGAAATATGCAACCTGATTCTCACCATGTTGTCTTGGAAATACCACTGAGTTCGATGGGACTTACTTCCAAGTAAGTATATATATACGATTGCTGTCTGGACCAGTTCCTAAATATTTTTCAGCTCTTGATTTGTATGGTTGGCAGAAACTAATGAGAAATATAAAATCCCAAAGCCAGAATAAGAACTCTGCTGCACTGATAAGTCTCAAATTGTGCTTGCTACATCCTCCAACAGGGACATCGGCCTTGGGGGATTGGAGAGTTGATTTTATTCTGGATGGCAGCAGGAGCTCCAGAAAACAACATTTGAAGGGCATGGGAGGGGGGGGGGCACAGAGAAACAGCAAAGTGAAATTCAGAGGGGCGGATTGTGTGTGGTGGGCTGAGCTCCGTCCCAAATATTAAATTTCTGAAAGAGAACCAAGGGCATATTTCACTTTAATCCCAAAGATAATGGGCAGTATCCAACGTTGACATTCTGCAAGGTCAAATAGTGCTAGCAGAGCTCTGCTGAACCGTTCGTTGTACAAAGGGTTGTACTCCAGGTGCAAAGCACTTGTGCAACCACTTGCATAATGGGTTCACAGCAGGTACATGCCCAGTCGGTTGCGTTACGGGTTGCACAAGAGTTAAGGCAAGTTGGTTGCACAACACGTTGCTCAAGCATCATGCAAAACCGCGTGCACAACCACGTTTGTGTAAACGTTAACTTTAGTTGGACGCTTCTCTAGTGCAGAGTTCAGAACCTAGTTTCTGCTAGCACACCGTCATTTGCATCAACGGAAGGACGTTGTTGGATACTGCCCATTTCCGCCGAAGTTAATCCTAAACACAAGTTCTCTGAAGGGTGGGCTACGTGACCTCCAAGGTCCCTTCTGCCGCTAACGTTCTGTGATTCTGCCTGCAGCTGCGGAAGAAGCAAGCGCATGTTGAGAAGGTAGAGAAACTTCAGCAGGCGCTGACTCAGCTTCAGGCGGCCTATGAGAAGCGAGAGCAGATGGAGCGCCGCCTGCGCACCCGGCTGGAAAGAGAGCTGGAATCCTTGAGGCTGCAGCAGGTGAGGCTCTCAGGCCCCTGGGCTCTCAGGACCGTGGCACTTCCCAAAGGTGGTTTTGGAGCCCCCAGTTCAAATCCATGTCGATCCATGTCCTGGTTGCTTGGGTTGCTGCCCAACACTGTTATATTGATGGTGGGTTCCAGTGGAGGCTGGTGGCTCCGATTTTGGTGGGGTTTCTCTGGGTTTCAATCAGAACCAGCTAGAACTCTAAGGGAGCAATCCAAAGTGCTGCGCTATAGCTCCAAAATAGGTTCAGCACCTTGGATAGCTGGCTGGTTCTGACCGAAACCCAAAGCGGACTCACCACCCCACCAGAACTGGAGCCTCCAGCCTCCACTGGTGGGTTTGTACATGCCTCTTGACAGTGGCTGTTACTTTGGGTCATTTTCAGCCATTTTGATTACTAGGTTGCTGTTTTATACTTGGCCCAAATATTTGTTCATCCAGCCCAGCCCTGTCTGCTCAGATTGTCAGCGGCACCCCATGCCTTGGGGCAGAGGGAGGTTTTTCTCCTTATCACACCTGTTCCCTTTTTAAGGGTTGCCAGGAATTGAACGTGGGACTTCTGCTTGCAAAGCATGTGCAGAGCTACAGTTCCTCCCTCAACTGCATACAGGCAGGCACCACACCACCACTGGGTTGGGGGTTTCGTTTCTTTTCGTAGTAGGATATTGCTACATGTGTTACCAGAATGAACTCCTTTCGATGAGGCAGTAGAGAGGAAATTCGGGGGCCTGGGGATCACTTTCCACCTTGGGTGAGCTGCACTCCTGCTGCTGCCCTGCCATCGAATTTGGTGGCTCGGCAGCAAAAAGAATTGGTGGTTTGCCACCGAAAATCGGCAGCCAAGGGCAACAGAGACTTTGAAAGGTCAAATTTAGTTTGGAAACAAGTTACATTTCCCTTTTTAATGCCGTGTAGTAGGAACCCTGGTTTTTTGGGTGGTTTTTTTGCTACTGCACCATACACGGAAGTAATGGGGGGGCAGCTAATGTGTCCTGTGGGGTATGTGGGCTACTTTTGGGGATGGGTCCAGAGTAGGATCATGTTCTGACGACATGCTAAGCCATGGGGGTTAAGCATTTTTGAGCTAAACATTATGGCTTAATGTATTGTGTGAACCATGATTTAGTATGTCATGTGAACCATTCCTAACCATGGTGGCTACATAATCACGGTTTAAACACGCTCATAAGTATTTGCTGCAAAAGGATTAGTGGTCTAACCATGGTTTAACATGTTGTCTGAACAGGCCCCGGGGGTTTTGAAGTTAATGTCCATTGATTGTTTTCAGGGGGATCTAATTGCAACTAAATCAGTTTGGATCCAACCCGTAGGAAGAACTGTGGACTCTAGAATGCTACTGCCAGTCCGTTCAGTTCAGTGAATTGTATTCTAGTCTTATGAGAGTGGCAGGAGAATTTCTCTGCACACCATTCACCATTTTATAACCTTCCTTCTTAGTGTCTTTCTCTTTCACAACTCAAGAGTCCCAAATGTTTTAGCCCAGCCTTGTAAATAAGCCCACAAAATGGACTAGCCTGCTCTAGAGGTTTTGCATGGGAACTGGGCTACCTATGATTGGAACTTTTGTGGCAAACAGCTTGGCTCTGCTTCATATACAGGCAGGAAAGGTGGAAGGAACCTGGAGTGCTTATTTCCCTCTTGCCTTTTCCTGCTCTCCCAGGAAGGAATGAGCCCCAATGTGTCAAAGTCACACACATAACTACTTGCCAGGATGGGGAAGAGACCTGTCGGTGCTGGTGGCTGGAGTCTTTTCCTTTTCCTGCTTACCTCACAAGCAGCTAATCTTCCCTGCCCCTCCCCCCTGCTAGGGAAGATTAGTAGTGGGAGATAATCATAGGAAGGGGAAATCCCTGACAATTGAAATTGACAACTCATAATGCTGTGATGTCAAGGGCACCTCTGGTATGACTCCTTCCTTCCAGCAGTGCAGGGACAGCAAGGGTTCAAACAAGCTACCCCTGCCTCTACGGCAGGGGTGTTGAACCACTTTTAGCCCCAGGGCCGAACTCCATTTCAGAGAAGCTCTCACTGGGCCAGATACCAGTAGTGGGTGGAGCCAACAGCAAAAGGGGTGGGGCCAAAATACCAGCACATTTTAGCTTCAAGCTCTTGCTGCCCAGAGAAGCATTTCAGCCTCTTAGAATCGGGGGGAAAGATGGCACAAAAGCTGGGAAACCACGAAATGATTGGTGATTGAAGGGAAGGGGCCTCCTGAGGAACCCCAGAGGGGCGGATTCGGTTCCCGGATCTAAGATTCTGCAGCTCTGCTCTAGGGACTGTGGGAAGGAGCCTTCAGCAGGGGTCTGAGGCAGATTTCTCAAGCCAACCTTCACCAGGACAACTGTCCCACTCAGCAACCGTGGGCTGCAGCACACTTTAAGGCATCAAAAGGCGAGGGGAGGGATGCGTCTACTGCCTCTCTTGCCATGTGGCGGCCGCTGCCGGTTTTGTTTAGTGAAATGTCTCAGCAGCCTCCATGGGACCTTGTGGCAGGCAGCCTGGCTCCGCTCACGTGCACAACCCCGTCTCTTGTTTATTTCCTGGTTGTCCAATGAAAATGCCAACATAAATTGCAGGTTGCTAACGTTAATAAAGGTTCTGCACCCTCCGCCACGCTTGAAGACGAAATCTACTTCTGCAGGGCTGCTCGCCATAAACAGTATCTCTGTTTGAGGGTCTCTTGGCCTTTCTTATTTATTTTATGTGTGCATTTTCCTTTTATTGATATTCTGCCCCAAAATGGTGCTCTGGGCAGCTGACAATAAAATCCAGATTAAAAACAAAATCGTAATGAAAACATAACGTAAAAACAAACAAGTTAAAACCTCAACAATAAAAGAAATAAATAGCACCGGACCAACTTACATGCTGAAGGCCTGCCTGAATAAAAATGCATTTGCCAGCTGGGTGTTCCAGGGACTGGGAACGGCCACTGAGGAGGCCCTCTCTCGCCTCTCCAGTAAATGGGCTTCTGATGGTACTTCCTTGACATCATTGGGTGACCTTGGGCCAGATGCTATCTGTCGGTCTAACCTTCCTCACAGGATCGTTGTGACGAAAAAAATTGGGGTAGGGGAGAAGCAATGTGTTCCTGGGAGGAAGCGTGGGGTTAAAAAGGCAAGAAATAAAGAGATTTCTGAATTAAGTGAGATAGGTTTTACCCACCCATTTTCAGCAAAAAAAGTGGTCAATTCTGCTTTATACTGGTGACACAGTGCATCTGTTTCATACACAGGTGGGCCTCTTGATTGCCCTGATCTGCTTTCAAAGGGGGGAAAAAGCCTTGTGGTTGTCTTTAGCTATAGGCTTACAAAGCACACTCATTGGCTCAGTTCGGACAACACATTAGGCAACGGAGGAGGGGAGAACAATTGTCAGTTGTGTTGCTTATTGTGTCGTCTGGAGGGCAGCACACAACGCACGCACAACTGACAGTACGTTAATCAGGCACTTTAAACAACGGAGCGAAACAACGGGCTTGCATGTTGTTTAGCCCAAAGCCCCGTTGTTTAAAGTGTCGTCCGAATTCAGCCCCCCCCCCCTCCGTGGACTATTCCGTTTCGGAATAGAGTTCTGCTGCCTTGAGCAGCCAAAAACCCCCAGCCGCTCTATGCAGCCGGCAGAACTCACGGTGCATGCTGGGATACAGCTGGGGGACACACGGAGGAGAGGCTGCAACCAAAATGGCCGCCGCAAGTTCCTTGCAGCCAGGGCGTTTGCCGGTTCTGAGCAGCACTGGCTGCAGAGTGTTCTGTGGAGTTCCTCCTGCCTAACTCACAGTCAGTACGTTATTTATTCCTCCGTTGCTTAACATGTCGTTCGAACTGAGCCAGTATCTTCATCTTGTATAAAAGCTACCGTGATCCAGGCTGCTCTTTTCTAGTATGGGCATCTGGAAAAGCCATTTGGCTCAAGTCCATTTTGAAAATGGAGTAGTCTGATTTTTGTAGGTTAAAAATTTGGTTGACTTTTGAGGTTGCACTGGTCTTTAAATCTTAGAAACTAAGTTCTATTAGCAGTTTCTGGTAAATTTACCAAATTATCAAGGAGTTACTGTGAACATTACAATTTTTAATCTTTTAAAAAATCCTTATTGGCAGTTCTCAGGGGCGGCCTCTCATTTAAGAACCAGAACTGGAAAGCTCTTGGCTTATATTAATCTGCATGCCAGAAGACAGGCTCTTGAGACTAGCTTTTTTTGTGAATAAATCCAACTACCAATTCAATTACTTGGCTTCAGAAAACTCCTCCTTTGATTTAATTAAATGGCTTTTCTGTGAATTCCTTTATAGGAACCTTGTTGTCAGCTGCCAAATTTGAATTTAAAAGATGCCTTAGGGATGTTTTTATGCACAGGCATCCGTCCTGGGGAACTAGTTAAAAACAGCACCCTGGCATACACGGGAGAATTTTCTAATGGTTTGGGAAATTACATGCTAGTTCTGTTCTAAATTTGCCATAAGAGAACTTCAACTTTGTTGAGTTTTTTTCTCCTTCCAACAAATAGTATTCTGGATATACATTATTGTGAGATATTTTTAAATTTACAATAATGAATTTGGGGGGGAAGAGTTCCCAAAACAGTCCACATTACAAGTGCATTCAGATGTAACAGGAAACCATGGGTATACTCCCCCATCACCGTCCTTCTAGTTCCACATGCTAGAGGAGGAGAGTTGGAGCTTACAGTGCTGGCTTGTGGCAAATCTTAGTTTGTGTGTTTGTAATTCTGTTTGAACCCAGCAGACTATATTTTTCTCAGACCATAATTTGTCTACAAAGGTAAACCATGATCAAACTGTGATTTGGGATCCTGGTTTGTTGGTAAACAGTTACTGATTTCTAACATGAGGGCTGTCCCTCCCCCCACCGCCTGCCCCACTGAGGTCAGGGGTGACCTCTTCGTGTCAACAGGGAAAATCTGAAGTGTTTGGCTGACTATAGCTACAGCCCTCCGTGCAATTGGGAATTCCATGCAGTCAGGGTTTATTTTCTAATTTATTTGCAGTGTTTGTATACCGTTCCATATCTAGACAGATTCAAGTGCTGTTCGCAATAAAAGATACAAAGGTTCCCAAGTGCAAAGAGCACCGTAACTATGTTCAGCCAAACTTGGTTACAGCTCTCCAGACCTTCTGTTTCAATCCGGAAGGTAAGGGGGTGAATGGGGAGGAGGCAGCTCATACATCCTTGTGATCTCCTCTATGGTTAGAAATTTACAACACCAGAATAGGACTTATGGCTTGCTGCAAATTATATAGTTTGCTGGGTTTAAATGAAACGGCAAACTGTGTTTTGCCATAACCCATCATTGTAAGCTCTTAAGCTTCTCTCATCAAGTGTAAGGTTAGGGTTAGGGTTAACCTTAAATGACACAGCGCCACTGCAGAGCCACCCTGGGGCTTTCCCCTCCTATAGACGCCCCCCAGGAATTTGATTTGAGTACCAGGACTGAATGGATTCCTTTCATGCAAAAATCTACTCCTGGTTACACCAGCCTCTCTTCATTTTGGCTCTATAATTTAAGACAGTGGAGGAGTCACATTCTTCTGTCTTCATAGGCACCTGGGAGTCAGAAATCCCTGCCGATCTGCTGCAAATTGTCCAGGGTTATACAAGTATATCCAGATCTACCTTCTGCCCATCCTTCTTCTGGTGTAGAGGGAAAGGGGAAGTTGCAGACTATAGATTGCTGGTCCATCTGAACGCAATCTCTGTGTTTTATTCTCTTGCACAAAGCATGCAAAATGGATCTCTTTCCCAATTTATTGAAAGGTTGGTTTAATCCTGTCTGCTGGATAAAACCCAGAGGTCCTTCAAATTGTGGCCACCTTTTGCCTCGACAGGTGTGAAACTGCATCAGCAATATTATCATAGATGTGCGCAGCCCATTTCATTAGGTGTTGCCCCAGGGATTTTTTTTAAGGTAAACATTGATTAAATATACAGTCATAACGGATGTTTTTTCATTCATCAAACAAACTAAATAAACTCACTTGAAGCCCTCTCAATTCCTGCCTTCCTACGAAAGCGGGGGAGGAAACCCTCGGCCTGCAGAGCCGCCCATCAAAGCCACTTCCACTGGCTTAAAGGTTTGCTAGCCTGCCTGCCTGCCTGCGATGGAGGTTTTCCCGCGCAGGAAGTCTCGTGGGGCGCAGGCTCCTCCTCACCGCAGCACTGCTCCCCCGCCTGCCTTGGTGCCGAGTCTAGGGTTGCCATATTATGAATCCTCAAAACAATGCAGAAATAAATAAATAAATACATGTTCTGTGATTGGACGGGGGGGGGGGGGAGTGGAAGGAGGGAGGGAAGCCCTGCTTGCTCCCTGTTTTCCCCCCTTTGCCTTTCTTTCCCAGAGAGAAACAATAATTTGAAATTGTCTTGAAAGACTTTCTCTTCCTCTCTCTCTCTCTCTCTCTCTCTCTTTGTATCAATAATAAATTTCACTTTCGAGCCTCTCCCTCCCCCTCTGCAGCATATGAATGTGTGCTTGTGTGTGTGTGTGCGTGTGTGTGTGTGTGTGAGAGAGAGGAGTGTGCAGGAGTCGGGCGTGTGTGTTCGCTGCTGGGCACTCCTGTCCTGGCTCTGGTTGCGGAGCCAGCCCTGGCTGGGTGAGGGTCCGCGCGGGGGGAAAAGAGCGCCAAGTGGAGAGTTGCCCTGTGTGAGAGTGCTCGGAGAGAGCCGCAGGGCGTTGGCTGGGCAAGCCCGGGGCTAGGGAAAGGGGCCGAGGCGAGTTCTGTGTTTTCGTGGGGGGGTGGGGTGCTGGTGTGTGTGTGTGTTATTATTGTTGCTTTTTGTTTGGGGTTTTCCTTTGAGGCACATGGGGGAAAGGAGAGTTGTTACGATGAACGTGTCCCACCACGTGGGAACAAGGAGCAAAGGTGGTTTGGGCAAAGAACCATTGTAGATGGGTCAACTGACCCGCAGCCTTGGGTGGCTTTATTAATATGCTGCCCAGGGAAGGAAGGGAGAGAGAGAGAGAGACGGGGAAGGGGGAAGAAACCCTTTGCCAGTTAGTAGAACGAATGTCCTCCTACCTTTCTGTCTGGATTGAAACTGCTGAGGCAGCTTCAGAATCTCTTCCCACGTCGCTGCCAACCCACGCACCCTTCGTGCACACAACAATTGCTTCAGTGGAATTTCCAGGCCTGGAGGGTTTAAATCCAAGCGGACACAACTGGGCTAGTCGCTACCCCCGGCTTCACCCTCGTGTGCGCTGCTGCTTCTGCGCAGCCACAGTCAATTGCCGCGCAAGTCTCACCTCTTGCGGGAATCCGGGATTCCTGCCCAGGGGGTTGGGACATTTTAAATTCACTAGAAAATTGGGACTTTTCCAGTTTTGCGGATGTATGGCAACCCTAGCTGAGTCCTCCTGCCCCCCTGTACTGTGCCATAGAGGAGCTCGGGTAAGAGCAGCGCCACTCGCTTGCTCTCCTCTCTCCCTCGCTGGATCTGTATGCTCAGCAGCAGCCGTGGGAGAGCGAGGGCAGTGGGCGCTGGCGGGGGGGCGCTGGCGGGGGGGGGGGTGCTGGGCATTAGGTGGTGCCTGGGCACCAGGTGAACCAGCTGTGCGCACGCCTATGAATATTATCTAATTTCATATACAGTAGGTTATAATCTGGACACTGCTACCTGGCATGCTTGGAATACAAGCTAGATTGTCGATGTTTTCTTTTATAGGCTGTATAGGGCGACATTGCTGCTGCTACTTTGCAGTCCGGGTGGCTTTATCTCTCGCTGTTTTGCATTAGCCATGCTTGTTCGAAACACGTGCCTCCATGTGCGCTTTGTTCAGGGAACAAACTCTTCTGGAACATGCATGGCTGGAGGGAATTTGATTCACCCCTGCTAAATTTGGCCCCTGTTGCCCCGGGTTTCTGCACTTCTGCTCTAATTGCTGCACTTCAGTTCTTAGACTTTCACTTAGTATTTATATAAATGGTGTGAGAGTGTTCAAAGCACTTATCTCTGGAATCCTTGCCACAACCCTGTAAGGTAGGCCCATATTATTATCCTCATAAAGCTGTTGAGATGGAGAGAGAGAGAGAGAGAGGGCCACCTAGAGACTCTGGGGCGAGATTTGAACTGGGGGCTTCTAGTGTCAAAGCCTCTGGAACTGCAATCCTATGCATGCTTACCTGGGAGTAAGCCCCGTTGACCATGGTGGAAAGTACTTCTGCATAAACCTACAAAAGATTGCACCGTTTGGCACATTGCTATGCTACCTGTGTATATAAATTGTCTCTAGGCAACTCTGAAGAGAGAAGGCCATTTTACTTTCCAAGATAGCGTATCACTTGCAAGGCCATTTATCCCCTTCTTTAAAATAATAATCACATTAGTAATATGGCCCTCACTCAGTCATGACTAAGACCCTCTGAAAGCAACGGGACATGAGTTAGTTGCAGCTGAACCTATTACATTGGTTTCCATGGGACTTTGGCTGCAATCCTATGCCCCAAGCTGGTGCCTCCAGGTGTGTTGGACTACAATTCCCAGGGTTGGCTGATGCATGCTGGGAGTTTTATTCCCCAACATACAACATTGGGGAAGGCAGCTATACCCAATTAATGTGGCAGCGAATTCAATGGAGCTCATTTCTGTGTGGACATTGATAGGATTGCATTGTTAGTCATGAGTAACTGTAGCTGTGCTTGGTACTGTCCTGGCTGGGGTGAGGAGATGGACCTTGTCTTACTTTGTCAAATACCATTAATATGCTGAGTGCTGGAAAGGCACTGCATCTGATCTTGTGATTTTGGATACCCATATCGTGGAGGGAGACAAATTCCAAAACAGCTATTTAAAAGCTATTCTATTTATGACCTGCCAGGTCCTCATCAGGTCTCGCTTCATAAGCCAGAAATGCTTTCCCGCGTGCTGTTTTCCCTTGCCTTTTAGGTTATATGTGACCGTGCTTTCTCTTCCTTGTCTAGTTGACTGGAGACACTGACCTACATGCATTGAAAGATAACCATGTTTGCTAGATAATTGATAAAGCTTCCTAAAGTA
Source organism: Anniella stebbinsi (assembly GCA_029215795.1). Classification (NCBI taxonomy): domain Eukaryota; kingdom Metazoa; phylum Chordata; class Lepidosauria; order Squamata; family Anniellidae; genus Anniella; species Anniella stebbinsi. The sequence goes on from JARDYH010000001.1 coordinate 50,588,751, forward strand.
AGTTTATCTTATTCAGGGTCAATTTGTGTAGAAAAGTGCCTTTGTGTAAAGCAACTGGAATTGGGTAGCCGCTTAGACATCGCTTAAAAAAAAAGGAAATACATCACCACGAAAGAGGGTAGAGGTTTGCATAATGTTTGCAAATGCTTGCTCAGTTGTATAGACTTACTATAATTTCTTCTATACTGCCCAACAGCCAAGGCTCTCTGGGTGGTTCACAACAGCTCACTATACACCATCGCATAATATAACATTATAATAAAACATAGCCTAAAAAATGTAACATACAAAATTTAAAACAATTTAAATAGCTAAAAACAATTCCAGTACACAATTTCAATAACAGACCTGCTCAAGACAGCTGACATAAGTGCCCCATCATAGGCCATTAAATTCTTGGGAGTAGAGGGCAGTCTTAACCTGTTGCTGAGAAGACGATAGTATTGCCGCTAGGCGGGTCTCAGTGAGGAGCCCATTCCATAGTCGGGGGGCCTCTACGGAGAAGGCCTTCTCCCTTGTTGCTACCCTCTGAGCCCCCCTCGGAGGAGGCACTCGGAGGATGGCCCGAGATGTTGATCGTAGGTACATCTCCCCATAGTAGGGGAAACTGTAACTGGGGCCAGATCTACACCAAGCAGGATATAGTGGTATGAAAGCGGTATCTAAAAGGCAGGAGTCACACTCCTGCTTTATAGCGGTATTGAAGTGCACTGACAACTGTTGGGACCCACTGTCACATCCCATATACCACATTATCCTCTTTGGTGTGGCTCCTGCCTTTTATATACCACGTTCATAATGCTAGATCTGGCCCAGGTAACCTGTGTGTCTGCTCAGCTTGCTGTCCAAAAGGTAACTGTGGGTAGGCAACTTAAAGACCCTTTCTCTGACTTCATATAATTCTTTCTCTTGTCATTGGACTTGGACTAGCCATCGGACACCTTCAAACAGAGGATTTCCCTCTGTAAAGTTGGACACATGGCCACTCTAAGCTGGGATCCTGTGTCTTCAGTTTGTTTTGGCGCCCTGACATTGTTTTGGCCAAATCTAGTGCACAGAAGGACATTCCATTTGCTAGACCTTATGATGGGGAAGGAGTTGGGAGTGACAGACCCAAGAATCAGGCATCAGGTGAGGAACAACTTTGGGATGTGAGGCCTTCCAAAAGGTTGGCCCCTCAAAAGAGGTCCCATGGGGAAGACTGGAGGGTGGGACTGGAAAAGCTACTCAGGTTTCATTCTGTCAGCTGGTGCTGATGCCCTACTCTGTGTTCGGCTTGCCTGATCGCGGGAGGACTGTTGCAGGTGAGCGGGGGGGGGGGAATGAGGAGATGCCCCTCAAGTCCCAGCATTTGTGGGGCTTTGTGGTGACACTGGCCGAAAGAAAGGCTTATGAGGTGATATTAGCCTTCGGGGTCCCTCCTCCTGGCCTCTTTGAATCATGGCTCCTAGCAGAGTAATTCCTTTTCGCTCCTGCTGCCAGGAGCAGTGTCACGCTATCGGGGGCATCGGCAGTGGAGAAGCCGGAGGGCAGTTGGAGGACCGTTCCCACTGCGCCTGGATCCCCCTCTGGATCCCGACTTCAATAGCCCCCTCAATCGGCGCTTATTGCTTAAGACGTTAGGATGTGCTTGGGCACACCCGGCACACCCCTTGCGCACGCCTCCGATCATGGTGTATTCATCAAGGGTAGTTTCTTGTATTCTAATTAGTATTATGCAAAGCTGGTTAGAAAACATAGCTCTGTGTGGCTGGCCTGGCTCTGGTTTGCATAATAAAAGCTAATTATGGAATGATCTCCCCAATGAGGCCCGCCTGGCGCCAACACTGTTATCTTTTCGGCGCCAGGTCAAAACTTTTCTTTTCTCCCAAGCATTTTAACAGCTTAAGTTGAGGTTTTAACTGACTTTGTGGCCAGGCTTAAAAGTTTAAAATGTTTTAAATATCAGCTGTTTTATGTTTTATGGTTTTAAATTTTGTATATTGACTTTTTAATGTTCAATCTTTTAATTTTTGTAAACCGCCCAGAGCCTTGTCTTCTTTCTTTAACTTTGTCTTCATTTGCTTTACTCCAGAGGCAAGGGAACTACCAGGCTGCTACCCTGCCAGAGTACAATGTGCCTGCCTTAATGGAATTAGTGCGGGAGAAAGAGGAGAGAATTCTGGCTCTGGAAGCCGACATGACCAAGTGGGAGCAGAAGTACCTGGAGGAGAGTGCGATCCGACACTTCGCCATGAATGCTGCTGCGGCTGCTACTGCAACGGAAAAGTAGGAAATTGCTAAATAGGGCAACTAGTTCCATGCTCTGTCACCATGATGGAAGTGATTTTATGTTTGTCCTAAGAAGAATAAGAAGGATGGGCATAAAATCCCAAACGGTGTACATGATCAGTGTTATTGCACAACCCATGTAGATATCCTTTGGCCACATTTGAACGCGATCTCAGCTCAATAATACGAATAAGCATTTTGTCCCAGGCATGCAGCCCCTCCACTACTCCCTTCATGCAAGCCATGATTAAACTAGGAAGTCTGTCATTCAACATAGTTTCGTCCAAACTGGGGAACAAGCCACGATTCTAAACCATTGCTTGAAGATGGTTTAGGATCTTAGCTTCTTCCAAAGCTGGTAACTAGTTTTCCCAGATCGGACAAAATGGGAAACTATGATTAATTTAAAGTCTTCCTGGTCTGATTGCTCATGCTGTGAAGGGAGGAGCAAAAGTGGCTGCATGCATTGGCAAAGGCTCATTAGTATGTCAGCTTATTAAGATGGGATATGATCATCTGAAACAGGCCTTTGAGTTCCCCAGAGTTCTTCTTCAGGGATGAATAAGATGAGCCGCCATCTGCAAAAAAGGAGCAATGTTTTCTTCAGTGGATAGAAGCTTGGCTCTGGGAAGTCCCACATGAATCACTGAGTTAGTAGGTGAATGTAGGTAATAAAATAATTGAATCGCCAAGTTGGAAGAGACGTTGGAGGTCCCAATCCTCTGCTTAGCATAGGAATCTGGCAACTATGGCATCCCTAAGAGATGGCCCTCCAAATCTCTGCTTAAATACCTCCAGTGGAGGAAAGCCCACCATTTCCTGAATCCATCTCTTCTGTTATCACTCTTACTATTAAGAAATTTCTCCTAATGTTTAGCCAAAATCTGCTTTCCTGCAATCCCCCCACCCCCAATTAGTTCTAGTTCTGCCCTCTGGAGAAACCAGGAACGAATCTTCTCCACCTTCTACGAACGACACGTTAGGAGGTGGAAGCTTACTACAGTAAGCATGCAATTCTGGATAAGCTGTCTGGCTGTAGCATCTTGCCTAGGAGTGAGAATTTTGCCACTCTGCAGTTGCTTTTGATTTCTGATTCTGTGGCAGTGGAAGCTGGTGGCTCTGATGTCAGAGGGGTGGTGAATCTATTCTGGGTTTCAGTCAGAACTCTAAAGGAGCTGTGCAGAGCACCTTAGATAACACCTCTAGAGTTCTGACTGAAACCCTCAGCGGATTCACCACCCCACTGATATCAGAGCCACCAGCCTTCATTGGGAGGTGGGAGTCAGGGACCATAGCTTAGTGGAAGAGCTACACTGAACTTCCCATGTTCAATTCCTGGCATCACAAGTTAAAAGGATCGGGCAAGAACTGGTGAGGGAGTCTTGAACCTGAGACGGTGGAGATCCGCTGTCAATGAGAGAACACAACACTGAACTTATGGACAAATAGTCTAGTATAAAAATGGGGACCTTCTTAGGTTTCCCGTCTTTGCCCAGGTCAAATTGATGGGTGATGTCTTTGTTTTGGTCTTCCGTTGCCAGGGATACCTCAGCCACCAATCATTCGCGGAATGGCAGCTACAGCGAGAGCTCCCTGGAGGTCCGCATGTGGCAGGAAGAGGAGGAGATTTTGCAAGCCGGGCGGAGGTGTCAGGACATGGAGTACACGTAAGGAGGATCAGGGGTTAGGTACCTGCTGTGGAATCTGTGTGGGGGTCTGTAGCACCGAAGCCTCATTTTGGGTTTCTTGATATGCCAGCATGCCCATCGTTTAGCCCATCTGACAGTCTTCTCCAACCTGGTGCCCTCCAAATGTTTTGGACTACACTTCCCAGCATTCATGACCATTGGCCATGCTGCCTGAGGCTGGTGGGAGTGGCCTGATTTCCTTGTCTCACTGGAGTGACCAAGTCTTTTCTGGATGTTTGTGAATGTGCTTCCATTGAGCTTGTTCGGACAACACGCTAAGCCATGGTTAGGCCACTAACCCTTTTGCAGAATGTCCTCTTCACTAAAAAGTTTGCACATTCTGAGCCAGCAAAAGCTGTCCTCTGCCATCTTTATAATTGAGTAGGTTCCTGCCATTTATATTATCTTGCAGGCAGGTAGGAATCGACAAATATGCTCTCTCTGTGATATATAAACAGGAAATAAAGACATACATCAAGTCCAATGAAATTGCATTTTCAGCCTTCTACAATGGGAGTTTGGGTGCTTTTTTATACAGATACCAGTCATGTCACTAGCCAATAGAAGTCAAGTTTATCATAAAACTCCATTACGGGAAAGCTATAACTGGGAGCAAATAACCTCTTATTTTCAAGGCGCATCTCACTTCTGAAATACTTTTATCTCTCTATGTAATAGGATAAAGAATCTGCATGCGAAAATTATTGAGAAAGATGCTATGATCAAGGTCCTACAGCAGCGGTCCAGGAAGGATCCTGGCAAAACCGATGCTGCAAGCTTGCGGCCTGCTCGATCAGTCCCATCAATCACTGCAGCCACGGGCACTCATTCCCACCAGACCTCCCTCACCAGCAACCAGATGGCTGAGGAGAAGAAAGAAGACAAGACTTGGAAAGGGAGCATAGGTGAGTTTCCTTAAACTTTTTTTCTTTGCTTTAGTACAAGCGCATGACCCCCTTATTGTTTAGCTGCAAGATTTTGAGACTGGGTTCGGATGACACAATAACCCACAATGGGTTAAAGAATCCACGGTGGGTTGTTTAACCCACTGTGGATCATCATGTCACGTGGCAAGATTTTTAAACCCACGGTGGGTTATTTTGCTGAAATAACCCATGCAAATAACCGGCAATGTGCAGAGTGGGTTATTTAAACCACTGTTGGTTATTGTGTCGTGTGGAAAGCACCGTTGGTTACTTTCATTGGCTACAGAGTTGCTAGGCAAGAGAGGTCAAAGTGGCAGCTGCCGCTCTACTCAAGCTGGCAGAACTCTATTTTTGGCAGCAAGGGATGATGGGATACAAGTGGGAGGACTGAGAGAAGAAGGGAGGGCAGGGGATGAGTTAGCCAATACACCGTGGGTTAATAATCCACTCACAGTTGCTTATAACCAACTCACGCTTGGTTGTTTCTCTGATCGTGCGGCAAGTACCCGCAAAACAACCCACCATTGACTATCATGGCGTCCGAACGCAGCCATAGTGTTTAATTTGATGCAATTCGAGCATTTTCAAAGGTAGGCCTGAAATTTAATGAAACTCAATTAATTTAAAGCTGCTCTCACCTTGTGTCCTCTTCCTCCTTTTTTCTTCAAGGATTGCTTCTGGGGAAGAACCCCCACGACCATTCGATCATCCCTTTGCTGCCTCCTCCGCCTCCATCTCTATCCTCTGTAACATCCTCATGGCCAGTGACGGTCTGCCATGTGAAAACGGGCAGCAAAGACAACAGCACTCAGACGGACAAAGGCTCTGAACTTTTCTGGCCGAATGCAGCTTCTTTTCCAGGCAGGGGGAAATTGAGTAACACTCCTGGTGGCAGCCCAGCCCTGAAGCATCCTGCAGGCAAAGGCCACGGAGAGCGACTGGGTGAGTAATGCCATCCTCGTAGACGTGACCAGCCTGGAGATTTCCAAAAGAGGCTCCCCTGGCTCCCATGTTGCAATCCAGGGATGTTGGGCCTCTTTCACCCCGCAGACTGCATTCCATAAGAACATCAGAAGAGCCTTGCTGGATCAGACCAAGGGTCCATCTAGTCCAGCACTCTGGTCACAGAGCGGCCCACCAGCTGTCGCCCAGGGTCATAGAATCATAGAATAGTAGAGTTGGAAGGGGCCTGTAAGGCCATCAAGTCCAACCCCCTGCTCAATACAGGAATCCACCTTGAAGCATCCCTGACAGATGGTTGTCCGGCTGCCTCTTGAATGCAGGGCATGGTGCAACAGCACCCTCCCACCCATGTTCCCCAGCAACTGGTGTATGGAGGCTTTTGCCTATGATACTGGATTCCATTTCTGAGAAGTTCTCAGGGGCTGCATTCCAGTGGTCAGCAGGGCTTAGCAGGATAAAAAATATCAGCAAACCTGAGCTTGAACCTCGTACTGTCAGTAACTAAAACCTTAGGGAAGGCATTTCAACCTTTTAGAATGAGGGGAATACTGTGCAAAAGCTGGGAAACCATCAAACCGTTGGTGGCTGGGAAAGGGGGTGTCCAAGAGAAAGGACCAAGCCTTCTGGAGAGTCCTGGAGGGCCAGATGAGGTCCCCGGAGGGCCTGAGGCTCTGCCCCTCTGTTATCCCTTTGGTGCCAGACTAAATAATTTCTGCTTTCCCAGGCGTTAACTTGTCGAACTCTTACCCTCCGTGATGTTTTTTAAAAAATTGCTGTCTTTTATCATTTTTATTGTTGTTGTATAAATCAGGGATCGGGGGGAGGGGACCTCTGGCCAAGAGGCTAAATTCAGCCTGCAAGGCTGCCCCATCTGACCCACTGAGGCTCCTCCGCTTCCCCAAGCCCACTCCATCCCCAAGAGCAGGGTGACAGGAGCTGCCCCTTCAAAGTGCTCCTAGGACCTTGAAGCCATAGCCCGGTTTGGTTTTGCTTCCCCCTGACTCTTCCCAACAGAAAAGGCAAGGGGTGAGCAAAGCCAGATCCCTCAAAAGCCACCGCTTCAAGGCACTCCTGGGACTTAGAAGCAATGTCCAATTGGCTTTGTTCATCCCTTGGGGAGCCAACGCTTCAAGGAGCTCCTGGGGCCTTGAAACAGTGGCTCCCGAAGGAGCAGCTTCTTTTTCATCACTCCGGCAGCCTGGAGAGGAAATTCCTCTGGCAGAATGCGTGCCTATAAATGGTGTGTGAGAGAGATGGGACGGGGGCAGGAGAAAAAGAGGGCGAGGGCCCCACCCACTTTGGGCTCGCAGCCTGTCATGTCCTCCACTGGAGGCAACGCAGCCCCCCCCCCCAAAAGTTCCCCAGCCCTGGTATAAATAATTCATTAGAAAGAGAGAGACAGAGAAACAGTTTTATTGCTGGTTTTGTTGTTGGGTTTTATTGCCTTTTTATAGTGTGCTCTTACTGCTTTGTTGTGTCTCTATCGCTCTTAATAATGTGTTGGTGTTATGGCTGTACACTGCCTTGGGAGGGCTTCTGCCCTGAAAGGCGGCTAATGAATATTTTAAAGAGACAGACAGATAGATGAAAGGCTGGCTTCATCCACGGCTGGCATATGGTCCCTGACAGAATGCCCCTGAGGGGACATGGTGTGTGAGAAAGACGGGACAGGGGCAGGAGAAAAAGTCTCCCCACCCTGAATTAAAACATTTTGTCTTTCTCTAAATTTGGATTCCAACGTGATGTATTGAATTTGGCCTTTAGGCTGAAAAAAGGTTCCTAACCACTGGAGCACACACACACACACCCGCCCCCAACTCTCAGCTCAATTTCGAAGCCACCGACACCCATTAAGCAAAAAGAAACAGGGGAAAGAATTGGGGAACGTGCTGTTTGGCCCTCAGGTCAACATTGCTTCTCTGCATTTTTTTTCTCTCTGCAGAGAACTCTCCCAGCCATGGAAAGCTACCCGACAGCAAAGGCAGGGTAAGCAGTCTGCTTCACAAGCCTGAATTCCCGGATCCAGACATGATGGAAGTCCTTATCTGAAAGTGGATGGGAGCTTTTTCTACCTTTTGTGCAAATGCACATCACCCCCTGGAGGGGGCGCTGTTGTTGTTGTTGCTGTTGCTGCTGCTGCGCAAAACATAAAAACTCCGTAGGGTGCCGTGAAGTTGGACCAAGGAAGATTAAATCTAGAAGGGGTACCTCAGGTGAATCCGACTCTCTAAGGAAGTGTGTGGGGGTGGCGAGATGTTGGAGATGGACCATTTGGGATGCCTGCTACATACAATCGAAAAGGCGGATGTGGGTTTGAAAAAGTGACGGCAGCAAGACATAGGAGTGAAATCGCATTTTTTATTGTGAAGAAACAGCATCTTCATTCAGTGTGCCAAGTACCGTTCTGCAACTACCAACACAGTACGGTGACAAACGCCTAGGCCTGTTGGTTCACTTCAGCTGCTACATTCCCTGCGTGAAATGTCCCGTGCGCATACACACCTGGGATTGAGGGAGCAGGACTTCCAGATATTAGCCTTTTAGATATTACCTATTGCTTTCTTCCTGCTTTTTTTTCCTTCCACCTCCCCACCATCCACCTTTGGCTTCTAAGTCTCAAGACGTGCACACGTTCTGCCTTTTCAGAGAAGTAAATAACATGCCCTTTCCACGAATTCCCACAGCTCTCCACCTCTGTTTCATGTTTATGCGTGCCACAGCCGTATGCTGAGTGCGGTTGACAACACAGAAGCAGTGCGATCGTTGCTAAGAGCATTTTGAATTTAACGTCCAGGTTCTAACTGATGTTACTTATTGATCTCTTTCGAGAAGAGCTCTCAATGACCCTGTTCAGATGACACGCTAAGCCACGGTGGTTAAGCATTTTGAGCTAAACATTATGGCTTAGCATGTCATGTGAACCATTCCTAACCACGGTGGCTACATAACCACGGTTTAAACACGCACGCTAACTGTTTGCTGCAAAAGGGTTAACGGCCCAACCACAGCTTAGCGTGTTGTCTGAACAGGCCCAATGTATTGTGGCAAGGAACCAACCAACCAGCCAAACAAACAAACAAAATGTCCTGCAACACCTTAAAGCCTATTTTATCATGGCATAAGCCTTCATGAGCTAGAACCCATTTGGTGCTGAGCCTCAGGCCAAATCCAGCCCTCCTAATATCGCAATCCTGCCTTCCAGGGTTCCCCAGATAGCCACATCCCCTTCCCCTGGCCCCACCCACTGTCTCCCAACCACAAATCCTTTGTTGGCTTCCCAGCGATTGTATAATTCCGCCCCCCCCCCCATTCTAAAAAATGGAAATGTCTCTCCTATGGCTTAGTTACGGGCAATGAGAGCTTTAAACTAAAATATGGTGGTATTTTGGCCCTGCCTCCTTTTGCCCTTGGCCCCGCCCACCACTGGAATGCAGCCACCAAGAGCCTTTTCGAAATGGAATTCAGCACTTAGGCTGAAAGAGCACTTAGGCTGCTCACTGGCCACTAAATCTGCTCATGGGTAGGCACTTCTGTTGTTGGACAAGGCAGCCTGGAGCCCATCCTTGGATACTGATCCGTTGACAGGGAAGGTTCCAACCTGCTGCTCCACATGAATGCTCTCACTTTTTCACACGTGTGCTTATTGCTGGTTTACGCTTTACTTTTTTTTAGCAGGGGTATGAATAGGACCTAAGTTTAAATGGCCAAGTTCAAATGGTTCTGTCAATTGCAAATGGTGTGCGAACATGTTTAAATGTCCCACTTTCCCTGGAAAGAACACAGAATCAGGTGCCAGGATCTTTCCCCACCAGTACTTCATGCTTATTGATGTGGGTAGGAAAAACCAGCCACTGGAATATGTGTGCACTAGATACCTTTGACTAAGGTGTGCCTGTATTTTGCCATTTAACACCCAGGTGGTCTTTGTACCTCGGTTTTTAAAAAGCAGTGCGCAAATTATTTAATGTATTATTACATTTTTATACTGCCCAATGGCCGAGATGCTCTGGGCAGTTCACAATAGGCAGACTCTGGGCAGTTCAAAATAGCCTGTGTGAAAAGGTGTGTTTTCAGGATGTGTTTAAAGGATGTTACGTGTTCTGCCTCCCAAGCTGCATGAGGGAGGTCTTTCCAGATGGTGGGTGCCTCTACAGAGAAGAACCACAGTGAAGGTTCTTCATGGTGACATTCTATTTGTTGCTGGAGACAGATGATAGTTTGAGATGGAGAAAGAGGCCAGATCTACACCAAGCAGGATATAGCGGTATGAAAGCGGTAAATAAAAGGCAGGAGCCATACCAAGCAGGATATAGCGGTATATGGTATGTGTCAATGGGCTCCAACAGTTGTCAGTGCACTTCAATACCGCTATAAAGCAGTAGTGGGGCTCTTGCCTTTTATATACCGCTTTCATGTCCTGCTTGGTGTAGATCTGGCCAGAGAGTTGAGTGCAATTTGGAAGCATGATTGCTGTTTACGATATGTAATACACTTTCACCTCTGGTAAACAGGTCTTGCAAGTTGGGGAATTGTTTTTGAAAACCTCTAGAACCCGTCTGACTGGAAGAAACAGCTGGACAAAAGAAATATGTGTGCTCCTGATGGGAAGGGAAACCACTTTCTCAAATTACTTCCAGTTCTCTTAGTAGCGTGTCTGTCTCCAGCTATATTTGCAAGAAATCCTTTGCTGATGTTCTTTTTCGAGGTGTGGAATGCAAACATACAGGGTGGCCCAAAAGTAGGTATACAGCCCTCCCATCAACATTCTAAACTACTGTATACCTACTTTTGGGCCACCCTGTATAAAGAGCATCACAGGAACCTTATGGCACAGGAGCAGTTGTACTTGTTACCGAAAGATAATGCAAGGCAGAGAGCATGTGCATGAATCGTGCTACCCATTTAGTGCCCCTTTGTAAATCCCTGCCAGTGTTCCACTGAGGCTGATGGGAATTGCAAGTCCAGCAACATCTGGAGGGCCGCTGGTTCCCCACCCTTGCTGTAGATAATGGGTTCCGTTGTTAACTACTTTTACTGTCAGGTTTCTCCTAATGGTGAATCGAAATTTACCCGCCTGTAACTTCAACCCAATAGATCTAGTTCTGCTCTCTGGGACTGCAGGGAGCAAGTCTTTGACCTCTTCAGTGTGACATCCAGGGAACTTGGTTTTATCGTTATAGGTGTCTAACACCAATAATAATAATAATAATAATAATAATAATAATAATAATAATTACATCAGTCACCAGTATCACATCAAAAAACTATACAGAAAACCTTCAGCAACTGGACCTACCAAAATACATCCGCACCAACATCCAGAAAGCAGTCATACTTAAAACATGCTCAATTGTCAGGAAATTCCTGAATCTGTAAAGGACAGCATGACTTGGCAAAGCCCATCATGTCCATCTAGAAAAACCTCTACGTGCAAGGAAGCAATGATATAATAATAATAATAATAATAATAATAATAATAATAACAATACAACTTAAGAGTGCTATCCTATTCCCACCCCCCTCTGCAATATAGGCACCATCTTCTCCAGGTTAAGCATTTCTAGTTCCTTCAAACTTTTAACCCATTCCTTTTCGGCCACAGGCCCAACCCAAGTTTCACCAGTCACCCGTTGTTTCCCTTCTGTTTTATTGTGCAGCTTTTCTGCTAGCTTTATTGGGGTTTCACCTGAATCCTAATGCTAACTTTATGGGATGTGGTTGATTCTTATGGTAAAAGGCCAAAAGCACAGCACCATTTTTTTTCCTGAAGGCAAGTTAGGCTGCTGATATTCAGTATTTTATAAAAGAGTTAAATGTGACTTGGGAGAGACTTTGCTTCCTATGCTGCATACACACATTTCTTTTGCCTCATTTTGTCTTTGGTCAAACAGGTTTTCAAACTTGCATAAAACCTGCTGAACCCATTTGCCAAAGGTAAAAGTGAGATGATTGTGCACCCAAGAGCAACTCAGCCTGTTCCGTCCCTTCGGCTCTCCTTGAATACAACCATCAGCTGCTCCCTGGTCTTAATCTGTTTTATATTATGAGGCTGTGGCCAAGATCCAAAAGCCCTGCTTGCAACTTGGCCCTGACGTAAACACATTTGCTAAATAGTTTGATCTGTATATACCCTGAACAGTTTTGCCTTGGCATCCCCCTTTTCCTAACTTTTTTTACCTGTTTGACAAAAGAGCAGAATGTACAATGTGCAGCAGTGCATGTATCGCAAATATTACAATCTTTTCCTTTCAGTATTGTGCAGGCTCTTAGAAAATGTTAGGCAGCTTAATAGTATCATAGAATCATAGAATAGTAGAGTTGGAAGGGGCCTAAAAGGCCATTGAGTCCAACCCCCTGCTCAATGCAGGAATCCACCTTAAAGCATCCCTGACAGATGGTCCATTAAAAAAACCCACCACACCTTTAGATCTAAAGAGTGTACATGTATTGATATACCATCTACTTTGGGTCTTTACTCCTATCGGTCATTATTACTCCTGTACACCATGCTACCCAGGTTGCTTGTACCCTTTGTTAAAAAATACAGCAGTACTGAAAGGGGAATTTCACATGTTACTTGGCTACAAACGTGTGTCTTTCACCAGATGGAGCAAGGAGACATAGCCAATCTCACCTCCCTGGTGAGATCCTGCATGCGTCATGCATGCATTGGTCAACACACAGTGGGCCAGGTTCTGACTTAGTTAGTTCCCACTGAAAGCAATGGGAGTTAACTTAATGTCTGATTCTTCTCATTGGGCAGTATCCAACAATGGCATTCCACATTGCGCTAGCGGCAACTAGGATCTGAGCTATGCACAAGAAGAGAATCAAACTCAAATTAGGTTTGCACAAGAGCGGTTGCACAAACGGCCATGCAAACGGTTGCACCAGGGTAATGCGCAAGTACTTGCGCAATGGAAATATTTGGCGAGCTCCACTAGCACTGTCCGAGTTTGCGGAATGACACCATTGGATTTTGCTCATTGAATTCAATGGGACCTAAGTTCAGCGAGCCAGTTATGCTTTTGTATATACAGCTATGATACTTAATGGTCGCCAATACCGAGGTAGTCATGATCAACAGGGTTTTGTGTGCTACTACTGGCCCTGGGCTATAGTTGGGGATGTGCATTTGCATCCACATTGCAAGACTCACTGTGCCATGTGGATGGAGACCACATTGGATGCCTCTTGCAAATGGATGCACACTTCAGTGATGGTGCGCATCATCCACGTCTGATCTGGGAGTTTGATTCACGCTCTAGGCTTGAGAATCTAGCCCGTGTAGAAGCCAGCTTTTGCATGCATTTGTCCCTTGCTCATGGGAGTGCGGTTCACGTGGTGCCGGCTCCAGGTTTTGGAGGACCCTTGGGCAAGACACCTTCAGTGGAGCCAACTTTCAGTGAGACTTTCTTCTTACCAGCATTGGCATAATCTGGTCCTTCCCCTCCTCTTCCTCACCATTACTACCTCCTCTTTACTTGCCAGGCAGAGAGCCAATGAGCAAATAGGCCGTGGCATGTACTCCGCCTTTCATTTCACTACCGTTGTCTGGGTCAGGCGAAAGAAGGGTGAACAAGCAGGTTGCAACTAAGAAGGGAATGTGCAGGTCAAGAGAGCTCTTGCCAGGAGGCAGCCTGCTGGGGTGCGGGCCCTTTGCAGGTGCCTCAATATGTTGACCCTTGACGCTGGCCCAATGTTCGCATCATTGCCCTTTCTGCATGGGATGAATATATGTGTGCAAACGTTTTGTATTCTTCTAACGGGTTCAGAACTTTAGTGCAAGCTGCGCAGTACTGTTTCTGGATGAATTGCTTAATAAGCTTTTGTATATTGTTTGTGCTACTTATTCCATGAAAGTGTGCTCTGTATTGGCTGTGATTCAGGCATTTGCCTCTTAATGAGGCATTATGTAGAAATAAGCCTCCTAAAACTTGTAGTGGCTGCCAGTCCCCAAAGTTAAGTATAGACAACAGTGCCTTAAGATCTGCCTTTCTCCTTGCCTTGCTCTTCAGATGAGGAAAGACTCTTGATGCCATACACACACACACACACACACACACACACACCAAGGATTTCCTTGTTTCCTCCAGCAAAAGCAGCATTGTGCTGCACACCATGAAGGTGAGCAAGCAGTAGCACAAGTAAGGACAAGAAAAGAGCTGGAAGGGGGATCTTAAGGCATGGCTAACTATTGCTGTCTTGGGGGTTGGTACCTACTACAGTCACTCAGAGACTGGGTTCACACAACATGCTAACTAACCCACCCAGTGTGGGTTGTTGTTGAACCATGGAATATCGTGTTGTGTGAACACAGCATGTTTTCCGCAGAATGGGTTTTCACGATGTCTGAACTCAATGCGTTTTCCACAGGGTTGCTTGTTAACCATCTTGAACAAACCAACAACAAGCCATAGGCTGAATTCGGACGACACATTAAGCAACTGGGGGTGGGGAAACAATTTTCAGTTGTATTGACTATCATATCATCCGAATGCTGCCATAGTCAACTCAGCGCTGATCCTAATCCACACCACGGTTGATTATTTATTACCATGTTGTGTGGGGAGTACCGCCTAGATGAACAACTGTAAAGTTGTTTATTACCCCACCATTGACTATCGTGTTGTCCGAATTCAGCCATAGTTTCTCAAGGTGGCTTGTTCGAGAAAAATAAATGGTAGCTTAGCGTGTTGTTTGAACATGGCCAAAGAGTTTTCTGCATTTGGTGCATTGTTACAAGGCAAACACGCAAAACAGGGCTGTGTGTGACATCATTTGCTCACTATCACTGCTATTTCTGAAGTACGCCACATTGCAATTTTTAGGGGAACTAGCCTACACTTGTCTCTTTATATATTTATGTACATATCTGCTTGGCATTTGATTAAGCACTAGCCTTTCCACTTATAATATTCCGTGCACCTAATATTTCACTTGCCTACAGAAGGCTTGCTATAGAGATCTTGGGTCAAATCCAGATTTGGTCATACTTTGCGTAGACCCATTGAAATCAACGGGACTTAATGATTAACTTAAGTCTCATTGGTTTCAGTGGGTCTGCTCTAAGGATGACCAATTCCGAATCCAGCCCCTTGTGTACAAAACAAATTGCAAGCATTCTAGATCACCCCAGGATAGAGCAAAATTTATGTAACCTACTGCCATTCGTAAAGTGAGGGTTTAACCTGTAGCAAAATATTTTTAGGCTGTGCTCAACACCTTGATTCGTAGGCTACCATGCTGTGCCATGTGGCACTTGTGTCGTGTAGTTAAATCCCAGGTAAACTGGTTGTAAGATACTGCAATTGTTTTTCCTATTGTCCTTCTGTTGTACAGAATGGCTGGCGTGGAGCATTGTACATCTGGAATGTCTTTGTACATACATGGCATAGGTGGGAGGACAACACGGCATGTAATGCTTCCCCCAACAAATACTGATGTCCCCGGCCAGCCAAAGATTTTTCTCCCGTTCTTTGCTGCTTAAATTTGTGCCTTAATATTGTATATAATAAATGTGTACGATGTCCCTGCCCCCATCCTTGACTTTTCAATATGAAGTATGTTGGAGGGAAATGGATCTGCCAGGTGGTTTCTTCATTTCATTCATTTCATGTATTATATTCATGTACTGCCCCATAGCCGAAGCCTTTTGGGCAGTTCATAAAAATTAAAAACATTAAAATACATTATACAAAATACAAAAAAAAAACCACATAAAAATATATAGATCACACACACAACATATCTAAAAACAATTTTTAAACAATCGGCCAAAGACAATTATATGCCACCAAATGACTCGGAGAAGAGGTCAGCTTTAACCTGCCACTGAAAAGATAACAATGCTAGTGCCAGGCAGGCCTTGTTGGGGAGATCATTCCATATTTGGTGGCCACGACAGAGAAGTCCTACCTTGTTGCCATCTTTTGAGCTTCCCTCGGAGGGCCTTAGATGCTGAACATAGTTTAAGAGCTTGAATTGTTCAAAATGTATTATTATGTTTCTCATCTGATCCATGAATTCACTGAGTGCTCTGAGCAAGCTGTGATTAGGAAAGGGTGAAATTTGTTTCAGTGCATTTTTGATAAGAATTTAACAACATTCACAAAATTCTCAATCTTCAGGAGAACTTGGGGAAAGAGGTGGGGTTGGGTGAAGCCAAGCTGACCATGGAAACAAGAGATGCAGCTAGCTCTAAACTGGTTTTCTCTGCCCCACCTCCTTCCCGCAATAGGGGAAGGAGGTAGGGCAGGCAAGGCCACGTTGGCTGTTGTCCCTTTTGCTCCACTGACAGAGACGCAAAGGTGATTGGGCTGGTTTGGCCCTGGCTTCACTGCATGTGGGCTTTCTTGCTCAAGGAAACCCTGTATGCAGAAAAGCAACCACAGGGCAATCTCTGCTGCTATCTCCAATTTTTCTCCTCTCATTTACCACAGCCCTGGTAGGGGCGAGGCTTTTGGAGAGGGCGGGGCCTATGGACAGGGTGCAAGCCTCTGCAGGCTGGAGGTTCAGTACCCCTTATTTAAGTATTTATACCCTGTGAGCTGCTTACAATGTATCCCAAACGATGGTGCTGACCACTCTTTAAGAGCATAGGAAGAGCCATACTGGATCCGCCCGAGGGTCCATCTAGTCCAGCACTCTGTTCACACAGTGGCCAATCAGCTGTCGACCAGGGACCCACAAGCAGGACACTGGTGCAACATCAACCTCCTGCCCATGTTCCCCAGCAACTGGTGTGTATAAGCTTACTGCCTCTTCCTTGGAGCAAGATATGCCACAGCTGAACACCAGCCCCTTTATGTAGGGTTCCCTATACCTTCAAAGAGGGCATGACCCCCTGCCCTTCAAACATGCCAACCCTGCCCATTTCTTGAATCTAGCCTGGGTCCTATGCTCTAAAACCCTCCATGTCAGTCAGCCCCAAGGCCACAACAGCAGGGAAGAAGCAGCCTGTAAGACCCCTTAAATAATGTTGGCTGTGAAATGCTGGAAGTTATACATCTGCATGAGAGCAGGTTGGGAAAGCTGCATTAATGTATGAGTGGCCTGTAATCAGATTGACAGGCTCTTCCGCCTCATGGTGATTCACAGGAAGACAGTGGGCCATTTATTTATTTATTTAATGACCAGCTGTTATATCTATGAGAATCACAGACAGTACACTGTGTTTGTCAAGCTAACGTAAAAGCACTAGGCGATTCTGGGTGTAGGGCTCAAGCATTACCCACAAATGCCTCTTGGGTAGAAGGAGCTCTGGAACTGATTGTGTCTAGGTGGCACCCTCCCCCCTCCCCAACCCAAGATAATTGCCAGAAATGGATACTGCAACTCATCAGCCCAGCTGGACCATGTGATCTGGGCAGCCAGTAGGGGACTGGCTGGCCTTATATAAGAGTTGCTTCGGCCTTAATTACTCAGGTAGCGAAAGGTAGGTCTGTAGTCAAGATCGGTCTGGTGGCCTGGGTGGGAGGAGATGACAAGGAACAGGGAACCTGTATAGCAGGAGTAGGTAATGTATGGTCCTCCAGATGTTGTAATATTTATTTATTTTATTTAAAATATTTCTTGGCTGCCTTTCAGGACAGAAGCCCTCCCAAAGCAGCATACAATAGGAAAACACATAATAAAAACTTGGTACATTCTTAAAAAGCAACATGAACACAGTGAAAACAGGATTAAAAACAGCAACAAGAGTAAATATATCAGGGGAAGCCCAAAGTAAAATAATATGTTTCCAGTGGTGTCTTAAAAGCCTGCAACGATGGGGCTTGGTGGACCCCTAATGGTTATTTACTCTAGAGGTGGGGGCCACTGTGGAAAAGGCCCTCTCATGTAGTCATCCATCTAACTGCTATCACAGATAGGCAGATGAGAAAGGCCCCTTTTGCTGATTTTAAAGTGCAGGGAGGCTGGTATGGCTGAAGGTGGTCCTTCAAGTAGTTTGGTTCCAAACTAAGTCTTTAAAGGTCAAAACCAGCACCTCAAACTGGGCTTGGAAACACACCATTATATGATTGAATCGCCTCGCCCCCACCAACACTTGGGTGGCTGCATCTTGCACCAGCTGAACTTTCTGAACTGTCTTCAAAGGCAGCCCCATGTACAGTGCATGGCAGTAGCCCAGCCTGTAAACACTGTAATACCTGCCTCCAGCCCTTCTGATTGTTACCTGTTCTGGAACTTTATACATGTCTGACCCAATTATACACCTTTCTTTTTACCCTCTAACCATTCATTCATCTGGACATTGAGCTTGCCCTGACTAGATCTACACCAAGCAGGATATAACACTTTGAAAATGGTTTGAAAACTATATGGGGTGTGTCCTGGGCCCCAACAGTTGTCCATACCGCTATAAACTGTTTTAAAGTAGTAGTGTAGATCTTGCCCTGGACTTCATAGTTATCTCTGGCGTTTCCCTGTTCCTTCAGGTTATGTTCTACTTAATCACATGATGTTCTAACTAGGGGTGTGCACGGACCCCCCGGATCGGATCGGGACCCGGATCGGGACCTCCAATTTTGTCATGGATCGGTTCGGACAAAATCGGAGCCCCCCCGGACCGGCTCGAGTCCGATCGCGATCCAAAAATTGTAAATTTTTGGATCGGCCGCCGTTCCCCCCCCCCCCCATAGACTTGCATTGCAATGCAAGTCTATGAGGAAAAAATGGCAGCAGGTGGGTTAGGGGGGACCTAACTCACTCCCCCCCCGGGGCCGTCCACTGTGGACGGCCCCGGCAGGTAAGCCCCCTCCCCCGCGCTCCCTCCCCCCCCCGGGGCCATCCGCTTCCATTCGCAGGCGCCCGCGGGTGCCCGTGGATAGAAGCGGACGGCTCCGGGGGGGGGGTAAGCTCCCTTCCCCGCCACTGCTTACCTTCCCGGCCCGTCCGCTCCCGTCCGGCGCCGGCGGCTACTACCAGCGGGCTCTGCGGCCTGCTCTAGAGTAGCGCGCCGGGTGATGACATCACCCGGCGCGCCACCCTGGAGTAGGCCGCGGAGCCCGCTGGTAGTAGCCGCCAGCGCCGGACGGGAGCGGACGGGCCGGGAAGGTAAGGGTCCCCCCTCCTCCCCTCCGCGCGCCCCCTGCTTACCTTCCCGGCCCGTCCGCTCCCGTCCGGCGCCGGCGGCTACTACCAGCGGGCTCCGTGGCCTGCTCTAGAGTAGCGCGCCGGGTGATGACATCACCCGGTGCGCCACCCTGGAGTAGGCCGCGGAGCCCGCTGGTAGTAGCCACCGGCGCCGGACGGGAGCGGACGGGCCGGAAAGGTAAGGGCCCCCCTCCTCCCCCCCCCCGCTGTCCACTTTCATCGGCGGGCGCCCGCTGGCGCCCGCCAATGGAAGTGGTGGTGGGCGCCAGTGGGCGCCCGCCGATCCGCCGATCCGCCGAACCGGTTCGGAGCCTTTTCGGACCGGTTCGGATTGGATCAGCCGATCCAGCTGTCGGATCGGAAATCGGATAATTTATCCGATTTCCCACTGGACCGGACTCGGATCGTGGATCAGGTCCGATCCAGTGCACATCCCTAGTTCTAACATGCTGTTGAGTCGAGGTGAGAGAGGTAGTATGATTCAACAGCTGGCTGTTGCATGCTCGTAAGTAAATTGGAAAAATGCTAAGTGCTTTTGTCCGTCATGGCAGCAACAGAGAATGTGTTTTCATACTGCCTCGCCACATTCTTGCCTGGCTGTTCTGCACCTGTTCAAATCCAGCCCCTTTTCCGCCCTGTCATCTTGGAGGGAATGTTTGTCAGCTGATACAACGAGAGCCTTGAAATACCAGCCAGGATGTTGGTATCCCTGTTTACGTTGCACGGAGGACCTGGCAGGCTGACATTCCAGGCAACGAGATGTGATTCTCCTGTCGAGCTTTTCTTTCCAAGATGCATCTACTGTAATATATTTATAATCCTCCAGTGCTTGGCTGAAGAATAAAACAGGTTAGGCAATGCTTCTTCTACACAGCAAAAAGAAAGAAGAAAACCTTTAATTAAATTAAATTGTGAAAGGTTGCAGATGTGTGGTTTTAAAAGTATTGTGTCAGATTTCAAAGTACTAAGCCAGCGCTATGCTTTTGTGAAGCTTCTGATCAACAAGAAAACATATAATGTCTATAACTCTTTGTTTCCTTTTCGGCCTTTCCACCAAACATAGATGTGTGTGTGTATATGTATCAACCCCCTAAACAAGGGAAGGGGAGAGAGAGAACCAGCGGCTCTCCAAATACACTACAACTCCCATCATACCAGAGCATTGGCCATGGCTGGGCTGATGCAAGTTGGAATGCAATAACATTCAGAAGGAAATGGATTCCCCTACCCATGCCCGGCCTAAACAGGCTATAGGAGGCTAAACAGGCTATAGGAGTTGGTACTGATGCACATCTGATAGTATTACTACATTCATCCTCAGCCTAGAGGAATATTATTCTTTAGAGATATTGTATGACCATTGAGTTGTCCTTGACTGGCAGGCTGGCAAAAGGGAAAGAATAAGTTGAGGTACGTCATCACCCACCCACAAAATGGAATACAGTGCTATAAATAAACCCCCCTGCATTATGTTGCATAGAAATGAAATATAAGGAACCCCCACCCCAAATAAGACTGACCCAAGACACTTTGCTGTCTGAGGCGAAGAACAAGATGGCGCCCTTCTCTCATTCCATGTACAGAAGCCGACTGGATTGTTTCTACCATGCTGGCAATGGGGCAGTATCCTCCACTACACCTGAAGGCAGTAGGCTAGCTCAGGGGACAAAGGCCAAGTCACTCAGTACACAGCTCTCTCCTCCAATACTAGGCTATCACCTCCCAGCATCTGAGGTCACCTCTATAAGGATTCGCTTTTGCGCCTGGTTAGGCGATTATGCGCATAATCGCTGAAGCACATTTACGCCTAATACCTCTGCATGAGAGGCGGCGAGAGGCGGCGAAGCGCATTAACGGATGACCAAAATGCGCTTTACAAGTAGTTAATGCGCATAAGCGCTTGTTCACATAGTCAAAATGCGCTTTAACGGGCGGAGCAAACTAAAACTCGCTGTTTAACACGCATTTGATAATGCGCATAATCGGAGGGATAGTGCGCCTCTATGCCCGATTTGCGCTCCGTTCTTGTAGAGGTAAATTTTTAATGCGCCTTGAAAGAGCTTTAAATGCCTCTTGTAGAGGCAGTCTGACTCTGTCTAATGATAGGGCCAGCCCTGCCTGTGTCCTTTGTATTGGTGAGCTGCTAATGTTACAAAGCAAGCTGGGGTTGTTTGTTATAGCTTTTTTAAATTAACAAGAAAGCGGAAAACGAAAAGGAGGCAAATTCCAGTGCTCGGAAAAAGAAAATGTATTGTGCTCTATGCGTTTCAGACATGTCTCCTTCTTTAGGAGCTATAAATCAAACTAATAAAATAGGAAGAGTATCTTACAGACAACGCCCTGATACTTCTCACAAAGTTCAAGGCACTTATCTATATTAAAATTCCACATTCTAAAACAACTTTAAAAATCAATGCGACACAAAATATTCCCATGTTCTAACTTCTAACTAGATAATAGTTAAAAACAGCATAATTTTACATTCATTATAAACTTTAACAAATCCATTCCTTACATAAACCATTGCCCTCCCCACAAACACAGGTGTAAACTAACCTGAGCACAGCCATTCAGTTTTTAAATTCTAAAACAGGCAATTATTCCTTTCTCTGAGGTACACTCTGTTTCTAAAACATATAGCTTTCATATCCGGTGCGAACCTGAGATGTATCTTACATATCTCAGGTGGTTTGAAGCTAACCTACACCCCGGTGAACCTCAACTCCTGTTGTAATTTACAGTCAACATTTCACATATATCTTATCAATTAGTGCTATATACATTTTGCTACCTCTATATTAGCCCAGAGAAGTCTAAGTCCTCCTTAAGCCCATTAGGCTACATTCTTTTTAAAGAGATGTTCCAAAATAATTCTCTTTTGCTTAATAATTTATCGTTTCCATTCACCTCGATATGAGGTTGCGTGTGAGTGCTGCATGTGCAGCCATGTGGAAGAAGGAGAGCAAGTGGTGTGTGTAAGCAAGGTAAGTGTACGTGTGAAAGGTAGAAAGAATCAAGGGAGGTATCACTAAATAAAATGTTCACATAGTAGCCTTTAAATGGATGAATTCAATCTATGCTCACAACAAGCTACTGATGTGCCTTCAACCTGAGTAGATCCGGAAGAACGATCTTCCCCAATTGAGCTGGCCACTTGCACATTGCCAAAAAAAGGACAAACACATCAACCCCTCAAAAGAGGAGGCAGATTTGCACAAAACTTGCACATTCATTTATATGGATAGAAGCAAATCTGGAAATAATGAGTCATTTAAATCACAATACTATACATCTCGCCGTAGGGTGGGAAACTGTAACCAGTTGATCACCCAAACTTCAAAGTGCCTGCAATCCCTTCTTACAGTTCTTTAATTTTCAATCTGAATTGAATCAGGCAGCAGGTCAAACAGAGGATGCCTCCCAATAGAGGACTGTCCTCTTAAATTGGAACACATGGCCATTCTACCACCAGTCTTTTCCCACACTCTTTCATATATATATATATATATGACAAATGACTCTTGGATAAAGTTAATGTTTGTTTGGGCTGCAAGTCAACTGCGCTTGATGGGTCTCTAATGAGAACCATCTGTTTGGAACAAACTTGAGAAAGATCAACTCCATCCGCTGCTCAACAACAACAAATATCACCTCAGTCGGGGAGACATGCCAGATGTCACCCGCCTGACGTTTATCTTTGATCGCCCCCCACCCCATCAATCCTTTGTTGTGAGAAAAGGGCAAACTCAAATTGTCTGAATCAAGCTGCTTCGTTCAGCTGGCCACTGTAAAAGCAACTCCTGCCTTTTTTGGGGGGTGGGTGGGTGTCAAAATTCAGTTCTGGTTTATTTCCCACACACTCTCTAAGGATCTCAGGGAGACACTCATGGGAATACCCCACTATTTGAGGGAAGTATAAAGTGATATTTGGGGCCAAACTACATGCAGTGGGATAAAAACGTCCCATAGCATTTTTCAGACGAAAACTGATCTAAGGATGCAGATTTCATCTGACATCACACACACAAAACACACTCTCCCTCTCTCCCCTTTCTCAACCTAATGAAATGTGTGAGAAAGTGCCAGAGGCCTCCATTTTCTGCTTTTTGTAAAGTGTTTTGTTTTGTTTTGTTTCAGGGTCTCTTCAACTGGTTTGCAGCAACAACAGGAAGTCAAAATGGAAGTTACCTTTGGGAATTGCTCTTCTGAGCTGAAGGACCATGAGAAAGAAGCAGCCTGTGATCGTGATAGAAATGTATGGCCTCTTCTTAAGGGCAAGTTTGAGAGAGTGCAGCTTTTCCGCTGGAATTTCCCAAGCAGGACTGGAGCCAGCAGCCAAAGTGATGAATGGAAGGATCGGATTGCCAAGACATACACCCAGAGATGGAAAAAACACCCAAAAGGGCATATGCATTTTTCTGGCAGTGTAAAGGGTGTTATTAACTTTCCTTCTTTCAGAAAAAAAACCCCACCCAACCCAACAGTTTGTGGCTGAGCATCCACCAATCTACCTAAGGCAGGCTAGGGTGAAAAGAAGGACATGGCTCCTGTATCTTTAAGAGTTGTATAGAAAAGGGAATGTCAGCAGGTGTTGAATGTATGTATGCAGCACCTGGTAAACTTCCCTCTTCGCCACAACAGTTAAAAATGCAGGATCCCTGTCCTCTTTAGTATCTGGTCAAGAGGCCAGGGCTCCTTCAGCTTTAACTATAGTGATGAAGAGGGAATTTCACCGGGTGCTACATGTATACAAATGACACCTGCTGAAATTGCCTTTTCTGTACAACTGTTAAAAGATACAGGAGCCCTGTCCTCCTTTCCATATGGTCACCCTAATTAGGCCCATGCTCTCTTCCAATGATTTAGATGGCTTTCCGTGGAAGAAAGTGACACTGAAACCAATGAGACTGAAGGAAACACTCCCCCAGCCTTGACTCTAATCATGCTTTCTTGCATGCAGATACTCTGGATGGGGAAATGCCTCCCCATTCCCCACAAATAGGAACACAGGAGCTGCCAGATACTGAGTTGCACTATTGATTTATTTAGCTCAGTATTGTTTACACCAGTGGTGGGCAGATTTCAGGCTTGGGGGATTTACTTAAGAAGAGCCATGCTGAATCAGGCCAAGCATTCTGTTCACACAGGGGCCAACCAGCTGCCCATGGGAAATCCACAAGTAGGACATGAGTGCAGCAGCACCCTCCCACCCATGTTCCCCAGCAACTGTGGTACTAGGCATACTGCCTATGATATCAGAGGCCGAATAGAACCATTAGGATTAGTAGCTGTTGATACTAGCCTTCTCCTCCAGGAATTTGTCTAACCCCCTTTTAAAGCTATCCAAATTGATGGCCATCCCTACGTCCTTTGTGGTAGCAAATTGCATAGTTTAACTCTGCACTGCATGGAGCAATACTTCCCTTTCTCTGTCTTGACTCTCCCAACGATCAACTACATGGGATGACCCCATTGGGTGCTAGTAACCTCCCTATCCACTTTATCCACACCATGCTTAATTTTGTACACCTGTATCATTCTCTCTTCTTACTCACCTTTGTTGTTGTTCTTTAATGTTGTTCAGGTGTGGAGGAGGGCACTGCCTTATTGCCAACACTGAAGGAAGATTCAACTGCAGTCCAGTTGGCTTCTGTATATGGAGTGGGGAGGGGTGCCAGCTTGTTTTTTGCCTCAGGCAGCACAGTGTCTTGGCCCAGCCCTGATGAGCTCCTGCACCGGTTGCACGTGTGGATCTGTCTTGCTGGATTCCAGCATTCATAATTAACCGCCTCAGAAAAAAAAACTAGTGCAGATTTGAATTAGAATAAATTCCACAACTCAGGGGCTCTCTTTGACCTAGAACTCACTAAAGCCCAAAGATTCACTAAACCCAAAAGATTTCACTTGAGCCAAGGATTGGCAAAGCTTTGACCTGGAACTGATTTTGAAGGCCAGATTTCACTTATTATGGGGAATTGGAATGAATACTTATCTGGGCAGGGGAAATTCTTTCATGAGCTGCAAGGTAGAATTTCCAGGGTGAGGTTCATCCATTGTACTTTAGACTGACTTCTAGGAAACTCAACAGCATTTTTTTGTGATAATAGGGGACTATGTTGGTGCTTTAAGGTTAGGGATGAGGAGCCATGGCTCAGTGGTAGAGCACCTGCTTTGCACAAAGGTCCTGGGTTAAATTCCAGGAAGAGCTGGAAAATGTGGTCTGAAAACCTGCTGCAAATCAGCATAGGCAATACTGATTTAAACAAATCAATGGCCTGGCTCCGTATAAGGCAGTATAGATTCCTACGATCGTACGTCAGATGTACTCCAGTAACAACTTAGCACTTTTAAAGTGCCTTTCAGTTGTTCAAAGGATATCACGTGCGTTATTTCAGGCATCATTAAAACAGCCGGTATGCTAAGTCAGAATTAATTCATCTATATTCTAATGAGGGTGCAGAGGTATTTGAGATCCCCCTCCCCCCATAAAGCCACTACATAGTACATTTGCAGTTGAGGGAAAATATTTATTTTTATTCGTTCTATTTATAGCCCGTGGGGTGGCCATGAGTCCACTTTTACAGAGGACAATCTCCTCTGTTTGAAGGGCTGCTCTGTCCAATTCTGGTTTAAAGATACCCGTAAGAAATGCTGATCAATGGTATCTGAATAGCAAACTTAACAGGCAAGCCCACAGATCGCCTGGTCACCATTTTTCCAAATATGTGGAAATGTACTGTATTTCTATTTAAGTTATAATGCCTTCTAAATTTGCAGCTGTATATATAAATTAGCATTTGCAAATTTTATGTAAATTGCCATAGTCTTTTGTGGTTAAGCGTTTGCTCTTTGGGGCAATTCATAAGTGGTCACCCTAACGCCCCAGCTTTCATTTAAAAGAATGCCCAATTAATTAAATCTATTAGATGATGTTCTCTAAAATAATAATAAAAAAGACAAGGCATTTTACAGTAAGGGTTCAAACATACAAAAAGTTAGAACAATTAAAAACAATATAAAATGCCAAGATCTAGTAAAACAACTAAATTAAGAAACCCCATCATATGCCGTCAAATGCCTGAGAGTAAAGTCTTAACCTGGCACGAAAAAGATGGCAATGTTGGTACTAGGCTGACTTCACTGGGGAGAAAGGGTTTACAATCAGGGCCATTACTGAGAAAGCCCACTCTCTTGCTGCAATCCTTCAAACACCCCCCAGATGATGATCAGTGTTCAATTAGGTTCATACCAAATGAGGCAATCCATCAGGCATTGTAGTTCCAAGCCGTGCAAGGTTTTATAGATCAAAATCAGTACTTTAAATTGGTCTTGGAAACATACAGGCAGCCAGTGCAAGTGGGCCAGAATTGGTGTGGTATGGTTGGACCTTCTGGTCCCTATAATCAATCTTCAATAGAAGATATTTAAACCAGAGACTGTTGCCTGGCTCAGATGTCCGTCCCTCTCTCTCTCTCTCTCTCTCTCTCACACACACACACACACACACACATTCACCAACTCGCATCTCTCAACAACTATGCTAGCCGGCACTCTGTCGCTTCTCTTGAGAGCCACTTAAAACTGTCTCGACGGTTCTTCCGCCTGAACGAAGAGCCAGCAGTGGAGAATTACAGAGTGTGCGAAGCAACAAGGGAATGACAATGGGGTTTGTAAAAGGTGAAGGAAGATTACAGGCTGTGCTGTGAACTGAGACAGCAGCCTGTTTCTAGCCATAGTGAAGCACACAGGGGGAGCACATGGGATTAGGGATGGAAAAAGCCCCAAAGAGGAGGATTATAGTGCATTACATTAATTGCAACAGGAGCTTAGAGTGTGCTTGCCGAAAGAGCTATTAAATTGTTCAGGAAAGGATGCAGTCGTATTCATCAAAGGACCCATTGAAATGTGACTTTTAAGAACTGCACGCACAGAGAGAGAGGGGGGGGAGCTGTTTTCTTAAGGGCTTCTAGTGATAAAGTTGGAAATAGGAGCACCTCCAAACTCAAAACCTGATCCATGAGTGCAACCACTTCTAGAAGGAGGTTGATACGAAAAGGTGAATAAAGACACATAGCCTTAAGAGTGAAAGATTTATTGCAAACCATTTACAGAAAGGTCATTAAAAATAAATTCATTTCAAACAAGGAAACAAACATTTCTGGGATATAAGCTGACCCAAGTTAAAATGAGACAAGCACAAAATATTCCAGGTGCAGGTTAAAACAAAAAAGTATCAATGACCTTGGGGGAAGAACTGCCTCCTTGTTGACAGATTCTCACTTTAAAACCAGGAGATTTTCTTTCGCATGGAGGGCAAATGATTTGCTCCGTTCAGTCTATCAGCAAGGCGGCACATTAAAACGAAAATACTACTTGATGTATTTTTCCATGAACTTTTTGTGAAATTCGGACCGCAGCGTGTCATTGACAAATCTTTTGTCTTTTTTCATCTCATCGACCCCTTTCGCACAGTTCTTGAAGACTACGTCATCGTCCCATCTAAAAACGGAGCAGAGGGGAGAGAAGTAAAATGCATAAGCTGTGCTAAAGAGAAGAAAATGTATGACAGGAAGAGACGGCGAGAGGCAGACATTCATGATTTATTGTGTTGTAATGCATTGTTTTATTATGGTTTAATCGAGTTTTATTTATGATTGTAAGCTACCTTGAGTGTCCTTTATCAGTAAAAAGGTGGGGTACAAATCAACTAAACAAATTAGTCTGTGCTAGGAAGTTTAGGTTCATTTTTTTTTTACTTTGCTGAGCGTCTGTTCCATTGGGAACAATTCTATAGCTCAGCATGCAGAAGGTCCCAGGTTCAATCTCCAGCCAAGCCCCATGAAAGGCTATGACAGCCCTGATTATTTATTTACAATATTTATATACCGCTTAATTATCTAACACAGACTCCAGAGCAGTGAGCATTAAAAGAAAGAAGATTTAAAAAGCAAACTGAAATTGTTCAACTTCAAAACAAAGGAACCACAAAAACAGTGACTAGACAGTTGAGGAAGGCTTCTCGAAACAGACTTGTTTCAGGAGGCGCCAGAAGCGCCTGCCTGATCTCTAGGGGCAGAGAGTTCCATAGAGAAGGGGCCACTACACTAAAGGCTCGTCTCCTGGTGGATTCCAATCGGGCCATAGGTCCACCATGTGGAACCACCAGGAACATGCCCTCCAACGACCTCAGTGATCAGGCAGGCTGGTAAGGCTCTCTCAGGTATCCTGGTCCCAAGTTGTTTAGGGCTTTGTATGCTTAAACCTGGCCCGGTAGCCAATAGATAGCAGGTGCAATTCCCTCAGCAAAGGAATTATAGGCTGAAAAGAGGCAGCTCCTGAAAACAGCCGCTCTCCTGTGTTCTGCACTAGTTCCAGCTTCCAGAGTCATCTTAAGGGCATCCCCACATAGAGCGCATTTCAGTAATCCAGTCTTGAGGTTACTAATGCCCGTACTACTGTGGCCAAGCTATCCCTGTCCAGAAGAGGCCGTAGCTGACGAGCCAGCCAAAGCTAGTAAAAGGCACTCCGAGCCTTCATAGTCACTTGGATCTCCAGCGACAATGATGGATCTAGGAGTACCCCCAAAACTACGAACTTGATCTTTCAGAGGGAGTGCAACCCCATCCAGAACAGGCAATGAACCTATTTCCTGGACTCGGGAACCACTCACTCACAGGGCTTCCGTCTTGCCAGAATTCAGTTTCAGTTTAATGGCCCTCATCCAGCCCATTACGGAGTTTAGGCACTGATCTAGGACTTGCACAGCCTCTCCTGATTCAGATGTCATAGGGAGATAGAACTGTGTGTCACCAGCATACTGATGGCATTTTGCTCCAAATCCCCTAATGACCACCCACAAAGGCTTCACATAGATGTTAAACAACATTGGAGACAAGATGGTGCCTTAATTGCCAAGGGGCCAAGGAATGATCACCCAATGTTACTCTCTGAAATCGACCCTGCAGGTAGGACCGGAACCACTGTAACACAGTGCCTCCAACACCCATCCTACGGAGTTGATCGAGGAGGATAAAATGGTCGATGGTACCAAAAGCCGACGAGAGATTGAGCAGAATTAAGAAGGTTGCACTCCCCCTGTCTCTCTCTCGATAAAGGCCATCCATCAGGGTGACCAAGGCTGATTCAGTCCTGTAAGCAGGTCAAAACTAGACTGAAATGGGTCTAGATCATCAGTGTCCTCCAACCGTGCCTGCAGTTGTTCCGCCAAGAGCCTCTCCGATACCTTCCCTAAGAAAGTGGTATTTGCAACTGGGAGATAGGTGTCTAATAACATTGTCCAGGGTGGGCTTCTTCAGGAGTGGTCACTCCTGGTCCAGTACTGCCATCCAGAAGAGAATTTCAGCCTTAGCTGGTTGGCAGCAGGGCCAAGCATATAAAACGTGGCACATTAATTCAAAGAGTTTTAGTCTGTTGCAGCAATAACAGTGTCTTGTGCGCCTTAAAGACTAACCAAGTTATGGTGTAAGATTTTCAAAGAGGAGGATCAAGGACCATCCCATGCATGTTTACTAAGGGCTAAGTCCCAATAAATCCAATGGAATTTACACCCAAGGAAGTGTCCATGAAAAGAGTTTGCAGATTCTTGAACTATGGCCAGACTAGTGACCGCTGTTCCCCAGGAACTGCTCTCTGGCTGAGAAATCCCAGGAACAGTCTTTGGCAGCAACACAACATTGCAGAAAGAAGCTCTGGGTCCAGGGACAGAGGTTCTGGGTCACAGCAGACCCTGGAGAGGCTCTTAAGAAACTTATCTGAGACTTCATGCTGAGAGATAACAGGCTGACCTGAACACAATCCAGGAAGAGGGTGCACTCCCGTGTGACTTGGATGGATAGAACAAATGCTCAACCCTATAATCTTCCACAGAGGATCCTGGTTTACTTATGCTATGGGGATCCCCAAATAACACCTCCATACCTCCTCTTTACTTTGAAGTTTGCCTGAGGCTGTACCGGACCAGTAAGGTTCAGCAAAGGGTTGCCGCTCAGGATGTTCTCCATCCGTATCCTCTCCTCTTCAGCCTTCTGCTCTTGTTCCTGTCAAGATGAGAAAAGGTTGGTCCACAGTGGTGTTATATCAGAGCGCCCAGCTTTCTTTTCTGCTTGGTCTCGAAGACTTTTTGAACAAATGATCTCTCCATGGCAGTTTACAACAGAACGAAATACAAAGTGATTAAGCCAACTCAGTTTCTTTGCAAACAGAGGCCTTCTCTCATGTTCCAGATTCAGCTGATGTTACCTGATCCGTAATAAGAAATACTAAAGCAGGTTTTAGCCCTTAAGGGTGTGGATAGAATGCTTGGAAGGGCCATTGGCACAGCTAAAGGGCTGCTGAATAAGATTCAGATTCTTGGCACATAATTTAGATTACCGGAAAACTGAATTTTGATTTACTTATTTTTAGTTCAGAGTCCATACCGTCCTTGGGGCACATGGAGTCTTTGGAAGCAAAGAAAATAGATAGTAAACCAGCATTAAGAAGAATATAAGAGCTGTGCTAGATCAAACCAAGATCTGTGTTGTTCAGCATTCTGTTCACACAGTGGACAACCAGGTGCCTGTGGGAAACCCATAAGTAGGACATGAGTAGCACCCTCTCCTAGTCATGTTCCCCGGCAACTAGGGTACGTAGGCTCACTGCCTCTGACACTGGAGATAGCATAGAGCCAGCAAGACTAGTAGTTATTGAGAGCCTTCTCCTCCATGAATTTGTCTAATCCTCTTTTAAATCCATCCAAATCCATGGCCATCATTATATTTTGCGGTATCTAATTCCTTAGTTTAATTATGCCCTATATGAATAGGATTTAACACCCACCCACCCACCCACCCCCACCCCCCGCCATGTCCATAGGAGTTCAATGCAGGAGAATGAGGTGGTAGAAGAGGGATGGATTAGTTTTGTTTCTATGCTAGCTGCAGAGGAAGGAAAGTTTCTTCCTTCCACTACCAGCATGGAAATGCAGCAGGCTAGCAGAGAAGTGTGTTTGTGTATATGTGGGGGAAAAGACAAATTTGCTCTATCCTTCCTCCATTAATCTGCTTGGCAGAAGGCAATTTTTTTAGCAGCATGTTTTTCTGTGCTGACTACGGAGAAGGGTTTTCCCAGCATGGAAATGGAGGCTACAAGCCTCTTAGCAGGCTACTACATTTTTTTCCAGGCTACTAACTTTTCTGGGCTTATTTCCAAGGCCCTGCTAAATGCCAATCTTATAAGGAACACAAGAAACCTTCCGCTGGTATTTTAAAACGCCACTGAATGCTGACACAGCAAAAGTGGAGCTGGGGCAGTCTTCCTCCAAGCTGGTGCCCTCCAGATGTGTTGGGATACAAGCGATAGGATGATGGGAGTTGTAGTCCAAAACACCTGAAGCTTGTGGGA
Organism: Anniella stebbinsi; assembly: GCA_029215795.1. Taxonomy (NCBI): domain Eukaryota; kingdom Metazoa; phylum Chordata; class Lepidosauria; order Squamata; family Anniellidae; genus Anniella; species Anniella stebbinsi. The sequence continues at coordinate 50,620,099 of JARDYH010000001.1, forward strand.
AGGCTGAGCTAGGTTATCATGTTCATTTTCAGTAGGCATGGAGATACAATTTTTTTAAAAAAAGATGGCCCAGGGATTCAGAGCAGTGAATTTGAAACCTCCCGTTCCTCGTGTGGCAGATTAAACTTTTAGCCCTTCCTCACTTGGAACAGAAACACTGGCTGGACTGCTTGTGCTTTCGATGAAATTGGAGAACACTGATTTGGTTCTGCCTGGGTGACAACAGACTCCAGAGAGGGAGTACATAAGCTGTCCTGGTTTAAAGAATCCCCTAGGGCTGAGGGCAGGTCAGCCAAGTTTCAATATTACAAGGCAAGTACCAAATACCCAAGTTTAAAAAAAGAAAGTTATGCTTAGGATGTGGGCCTCCTGCTCAACCTTCTCACGTTCACTGCTGCCCAAGACAAGTTAGACTTTTCGGAAGTCTTCATACGATGAGAAACTCAGCAGAAATTATCAAAGAAAACCATATGTATCCTAAGCAATATACATTGCTTTGTTTAATCACATTCAGTTCCTGCCCTTCATCCAAAAAGCTAAAGGAGGTGCGCAGGGGATTATCCTACTTTATCACCTTCATCTACCCTACCTTACAAGGTTGTTATAAGACAGTAACTGACCCAAGGTCACCCAGAGAGCTTTGTGACTTAATGGGAATACAAAACCAGGTGACCTTGTGTAAGACAAAAGAACACGACTCCTTTCTAGCCACATCTGAAGGACATTTTAGTTTTAAATACTTCGCAGCCTCTGACGGTGAGTAGGGAGGGGGGATTTCGTTGCATTTGGCAGCAAACTTAGCCAATTTGCTCCTCCTGGACCAGCGCATGGATCAGAACATAGCCATGCATTTTAGTCCAGAGTTTCCACTATACAGATTGCCTACTTACGGTATATGAGATGGTTTGAGGGTTGCCCTCAATTTGTTCCCCTTTTTTTATACAAGTTTAAGCTGCTTGAAGCAGTTAAGCATACAGTACCTGTGGCTCCGACTCGAAATCCTTGTTAAAACAATCCAGGAGGCAACTGTGTGTCATGTGTTTTTGACTTCCTGGATCGTTGAACCAAAAAAGTTGGCTGCCCCATACATAGATCGATGGGAGCAGCCATCTTCCCCACCCTCTCCATACAATGCCCCTCTTAACAGATAGCTTAATTTTCCCTGGTGCTGGCTTTATGGATGCATTTGCTTCTGCTTTTAGCTGGTGTTTTTACTATTGGTATCATTTAAAGATTGATATTAATTTTTATTCACTTGTGAGCCACCGTGGAACCTCTGGCTGAAAGGCAGCACAGATTTATATATATATATATATATATATATATATATATATATGTATGTATGTATGTATGCATGTATGTATGCATGCATGCATGCATGCATGCAATTTTATGGACAAACTGCATTTAACCACTTCTGCCATACCCAAGAGAGGCACACTGCCGACTGGACAGGACTGGCATGTCTGATGCATACAGAAAGGTTTGGGACACTGTGGCAAATCACATCTTTTGCATGCAGAAGGGTACTAGATTCAATACCCACTGAAAGAACCTCAGCAAGCAAGGTGAGGGGAAGGACCCATATTTGGCAGCTGCTCTCCAAACTGCCAATCAGAGCATCAGTCCCGTGCTCGATGTACCAATGATCTGACACAGGATAAGGCAGCTTCCTATATGCAAAAGGGCATGGCAAATGTAATGATGAAAAACCACCATTAATTAAGATGGAGAGTACAGAGGTCTCTGCCTTTGACAATCTCTAGTGGCCCCTAGTGGTACCAAATGGTCGTTCTAGATACTGTTTCCCTGTGATTATTTATTGACAATATTTGTATGCCGCTCCACATCTAGATAGATTTCAGAGCGGTGAACAGTAAAAGATACAAAAAAAGACTAAAAGACCATGTTAAAATGATTACTATTTTATATATATATACATACATACATACATACATACATACATATATATATATATATATATATAATGTTTGTATGCATGGATATCCTTCTGCTCTGATTTGATGTACGCCAACTTGGGCGAAGGATTCCCTTTCGATATTGGTGGATCGTCAAGAAGGGGTTATAATTACCTGCATACATAATAGAATCCATTCATTGTGCTTGCCGCTTGAAGGATTTGCTACTTGTATATTTTTAGGCAGGGAATTTATTTTTGTTTTTAAATACAATGTGAGCATTACACAAAATCAGCAAAGCAGTTCAATGTAAGAGCACACACTCAGCATGAAGGATGTTCAAGGTTCAGGGGAGCATCCTGTGCTGCCTGTGTGGCGGCAGGACCCACCACCGGCACAACAGGAAGCGAGTGCTTCCTAGAGCAGCCGGAAACGAGCTCAAACACTCATTTCTGGAAGAAAGCAGGTTGGTGGAACTTGCAGGAGGGTGCTCCACTGACATGACCTGATCTGGAAACGAGCATTTTGGCTCATTTCCGGGGTTGCCCTAGAAGCACTGCCTAGGTTAGGTGTCGTTGGCACAACATAATCAGCAGATTGCGTTGGATAAAGTCCTCAATCCTCATATCATGTCAGCTTAAAGATGGGGTGGGGAACCTGCAGCTGAGGGCCACAGTGCCCGCCTAATTTCATGCGGCCCTCAATGTCATTCAGCTCTGTGGATGCCAAGGCCCACTCGAGTTCTCCAGGCTACCCTGTTGGAAATCAGCTCCAGCTCTGAACCCACTCTTCCTCTGGTTAAGTGGCCCTTCATAGGAACAGAGTTCCCCACCCATTAGCTTCAAGGGTCTGAAGCAGTAGAGCTATCTAGGACCTCTGCTTTGGCCCTTGGGAGGGTTGCAACCAGTCAGTGCAGACAGTCCTTTAGTGCTTCCATGGCGGGAAGGGCAGCAGCACAAAGACACTATTCAGTTCGAGCCACACGTGTGTGAAAAACGCCTTCGGCATTTACCAGCACCCAGGTTGGGATGGGTCATGATTCTAAATCAGCACAGATTCACCCCAATCCTCACAAGATGGACAGAGCTCCGTATTAGAGAATGATCCTGTTCAGATGACACGCTAAGCCACGGTTACGTCACTCACCCTTTCGCAGCAAGTGGTTAGTGGGCGTGTTTAAACTGAGGTTATGTAGCCACCATGGTTAGGAATGGTTCACACGACACGCTAAGCCATAATGTTTAGCTCAAAATGCTTAACCATTGTGGTTTAAAGTGTCGTCTGAACAGGGCCTTTGTTTTGCTTTTTAGATGGGTCACAGCCTGGCACTCTGACTCAGAAGGATTTTTGGAAACACAGGAGAACCACTGCCAATCAGAACAGACCCATCAGCCACAGCCAGCATGGTCAACGTCAGGAATGCTGGGAGTTGCAGTTGATAACTTCTGGAGGCTCCTAGGTTGGGGAAGGCTGAAACAGGCAGGACTTGGGGAAGCAGGACCACTGGACTGTCTTCATCTATGGCACCTTGTTCAAGGATGAGATTTAATGTGTGCATCTACCTTTCGGGCCTGCTCTTCAGCACGTTCCTTTTTTATTTTTTCCAGCTCGGCTAAAAGAGCAGCTGTGTCATCGTCACTCTCTTCATCGTAGTCCTCTTCCTCCTCCTCTTCCTCCTACGAAGACAGCAGAATTAGCAAACTCTTCTTTCCATTTCTTACCCATCAAGGAAACATTTAATACTAATACTAATAATATTTATTTATAACCCGCCCTCTCCCTCTGGACCGAAGCAGGGAACAACAACAAATACAAAACATAAAAACCACAAAATAGTTGAGATATTAAAAACAAATAAAACCCAATACATCATTAAAAACATCTTAAAATTCAACTGGGTAGGCCTGCCGGAAGAGAGCAGTCTTCATGATTCTCTTAAATTCATGAAGACTGCTAATTTGTCTAATCTCCTCCGGCAGACCATTCCACAGTCTGGGAGCAGTAGAAGAGAAGGTCCTCTGGGTAACACTCATCAGCCTAGTTCTGGCTGATTTGAGTAAGTTCTTCCCAGAGGACCTGAGCATGCAGGGTGGATTGTATGGGAGAAGGCGATCCCGCAGGTAACATGGACCCAAACCATGTAGGGCTTTAAAGGTAATAACCAACACTTTATACTTCACCCAGAAACTGATTGTACCTAGTGCCACACACAACTAATCTGGCAAGCCTCTAATCAAGGAGGGTTGGACCTCTTTCAGCCAGAGGGTAGAGATGTAAAATTTCTGGAAATTTTGAAGCTATGGGGGAAAAACTGGTTTGTTTGTTTTCTTGGGGGGGAAACGGAAATTTTTGGAAAATTTGAAAAAAAATGCAATATCAGCACTTTTTACAGATTGAAAGTCACTTTGTTACTTTAGGAACATAAAATGCAATTAAGTACAAGTTGGTTTGGCATGAAATTATCACATTTGGCATATTAAAAGTACTGTGTATTCAAACAATTATTACGAACTGAATTTACTTTTTCAAATTTTTATTTTTTTTGGTAAGAAATGGAGCTACAAGCTCCTGAACTGTAAGGCACCTCTTTGGTTTTGCCAGTTTATGAGCAGCAGGCAAAACAAAACAAACCCCCCAATTAAAAAACAAAACAAAACAGAAGAAACCGTCAACATTAGTAACAAAGAAAATAATTTATGTCTCTGCTAGTCCTCCACAGTGTCAAGCAGACATAAAGCACCCATTCCCATAAAAAGTTTTTGGAAATCATTTGGAGAAGTAAATATATGAACACCTTGTCTTAAACATTTTATTCATCATGCTAAAATAAAACATTCCATAATCCAAAAAAAGGCTTCAGGAAACCCCCCAGAAAAAAACAGTTTTTCCCAGAATATTTCCATTTTTTCCCCAGGTCTTCGTGCTTGGGGGTCATATTACAGTGTTGGGCATGGCCGAAGGCAAAAGCTGCTGGGCCGCCCCCCACCCAATATGGTCAATGGTCAGGAATGCTGGGAGTTGTCATGCAAAACATCTGGAGGGAACAGAGTTGGAGAACGGTTCGATCCAGTATAAGAACGTAAGAAGAGCCATGCTGGATCAGACCAGGGGTCAACCAGCTGTCGACCAGGGACTCACAAGCAGGACAAGGTGCAACAGCACCCTCCCACCCAAGTTCCCCAGCAACTGGTGTATATAGAGGTTTACTGCCTCTGATACTGGAGGCAGCACACAGCCATCAGGGCTTGTAGCTGTTGATAGCCTTCTCTTCCAGGAATTTATCCAACCCCCTTTTAAAGCCGTCCAAATTGGTGGCCATCAATACATCTTGTGATATAAGGCAGCTTCCTTGAACACCTGAGAATACATACATCGGTCAATGGATCATCTGCATCCAGGTTAGCCGCAGGGATCTGATCTAGTCGGGGTTTCTTTGATATTGAAGAGGACGTTGTGTGCTCTGGAGAAGAAACACAGGGAATTAAAAAAGAAAAAAAACACAAGTCAGATGACCGGGAGCAATGAAGGAAAAGTGTTTGCAACACAGAGAGGGAGTCACCAGAGGTGAATTTACTACACAGCTGACCGTGCCAGCTCACAGAAATCTTGTTACTAATCTAAGTGCCAACACATACCATACCCGTGTAAGCTGGCATGACAAGAGCGTGGAGGAAAGGAGCCAACTCTCTGTCCTGGAATTTTTATTGTTGAGGGTTTAAAATTGTTCTGTATGTAAATGGTTCTTATTTCTTATAGTGTTCTTATTTAAGGTTTTCACCTTTTATAAACTGCCCAGAGAGCTTTGGGTATTGGGTAGTACAGAAATATAAACAACAACGATGCCTGCAGGTGATCTGCCACAAGCAAATGGCCATTTTAAGCCAGGCTGTCACCATCTTACCTCTGGAAGCAAACTGTTCTGGATTTCCCAAGGGACTCCATGTTAAGCCGATATACCAAGCCTTTGCTTTGAGAGGACGGTCTCAAAAGCTGCAGAGGCTGTTAAAACCACCTTCTCCTGCTATTGTTTTGCAACAACCTTCCCCGCAGCCTTTACTGCCAACAGCACCACCCTGGCTAGACTGTTGGGCTCCCTCTCTTCCCCCTATTATCAGGGCCGGGGAAACTGTGGCTTTCCAGCTGTTGGTGCAAAACCACTCCAATCATTCCTGACCACTGGGATTGATGGGAATTGGAGTCCAACATCACCTGGAGGGCCACAAGTTCCCCACTCTTACCCTTTATCTTCTCCAGAGCACATCTGCAATGGAATTCCATGCATCCCATTACTACTAAAGCATCTCTTTCAATCCAGGGATTGAGGGAAGTCTCTCTTTTGCCCTCTGAAGACAAACTCCTTGGCGCAGTCTTTAAATTCCACGTTGACTAACTTTCTTGAATGCCCTGGAACTGCCCTTGAAACGTAGGTGGTTCCCAAGCCATGGCCTGACCACCCCTCCAAAGGCAACGGCGACCTGCTAAGGCAACGCAAACCTCGTGGGGGGCGGTCTCTGTTCTTCTCCCTCACAACAACGCGCTCCCTCTCTTCCAGTTCCCTCCTGAAGTCACGGTTGCGCACCTCCTCTGGGGCATCTTGAGTGGTTTGTCTGAAACATGAAATGAGCACAGGAAGTGAAGGATGTATGTAGAATTATTCCTTTAGCGCTGGTGTAGCAAACCAGCCAACAGCGCGAAATGAGAAGCCCTCACTTCAAATCTCACCTCAGTCAAACACTCACCATTTACTCATTACCAGAAATTACTATCCTGCTCTTCAGTTCACCAACTTCCAGAGCACCACATGCATTTACGATAACCATCAAATAAACATTACTTAAAACTAGCAGGAACAGAGTCAGCATTTTTTTTTCTAAAAAAAGATTAAACAGTCAAAAAAGGACGAGAAATCTAAAAAGTTCTTCTTCACCTGGTGCCAAAAGACATCAAGCTTGGTGCCAGGCAAGTGCCCCTGGTGAGAGCATTCCAGAGCTACAGTGCCACAACAGAAAAGGCTCTGCCACTTTCAAAGGCAGGGGGACTTGGAGAAGGGCCTCAGAGAACGATCTGAACATCCAGGCAAGTTTGTGTGGGAGAACATATGGAATTTGCCAGCACAAGACGGCGTGATGGCCACCAACCTGGATGGCTTTAAAAGGGGATTGGACAATTTTTTAACTTTTGTGAACCGCCCAGAGAGCTTTGGCTATTGGGCGGTATAGAAATGCAATAAATAAAATCAATAATGACATTCATGGAGGATAAGGCTATCAATGGCTACTAGCCATGATGGCTACATATTACTTCTAGTATCAGAGGTAATATGCCTTTAAACACCTATTGCTGGGGAACATGGGTGTGAGGGTGCTGTTGCATTCATGTCCTGCTTGATAGCGTCCCACAGGTGGCTGGTTGGGCACTGTGTGAACAGAATGCTGGGCAAGATACATCTGATTCAGCATGGCTTTTCTTATGCTCTTAATGTGGCCTTTGAAGTACCCTTCTGCGTTCCAAGCTGCATAGAGCTTTAAAGGTCAAAAACAGCACTAGACCTTGCTAGGCGGCATTACAAAGGTATTATTCTGTCCATCTCAACCCACTTTTGCAGGATGGGGATCATAATACTAACAGTAACTGCTAGCTCTCAACTTTTGCTTTGGTAGGAAATTCAGTCAACGTATAGGTGTTGCTTTGACACCATAATGCACCTGAGGAATGGGAAAGGGGAGAGGAACCAAAAAGCTTATTATCAGCCCAATCTCATTCAAGGCCTTTCCCAGTTCTCATGACACACTAATAGAGGAAAGGGGTTTCTGTCGCTAGGTCATTGGGATTGAATGCTCATAACTTTCTGGAAGTGGCGGGTGCTTTGCCTTTTGAGGAATCTATGCACAGAAGAGATTTTGTGACAGCCAGTAAAACCCGCCTTGCAAAGAAATTCACAGAAATCCTGTCTCAGACCAATTTTTACTAGCCTGCCTGCCAGCACATCTGGCATTTGTGGCCAGAAGGAACACAAAGAATCAAATCTCGTTCAGTTTGCCAAAGTTCACCTGCAGCAAATCCTACCTGCCCAAGAGAATGGTCCTTTGCAAACTGAGAAGAAAACCTTTGTCTGCTATGGGCAAAAACCAAACAACTATTGCAAAAAAAACAGTTCCTACAAGAAACGCAAATTGGCCTTTACCTGTATTTGATTTTAGTATGAGAAGGAAGATCTCTGCTGGAATATTGTTTGGAGAGCTGACTTAGGTCACCTTCTCCTTTCCCTCTCCCTCCTCTTGCAGGTTCAAATGTCGGTCTCGCCGCAGTAGTCATCTTAAATACCGTGGGATCAAATGCACATCATGGATGGAGGCTACAGCAAAAAACAAACAAACAAAAAACCCATAAATGTTTAATTGTTTTAAATATTAGCTGTTTTTATGTTTTATGGTTTTAAATTTTGTATATTGCCTTTTTAATATTCAATCATTTAATTTTTGTAAACTGCCCACAGAGCTTCGGCTATGGGACGGTATATAAATGTAAATAATAATAATAATAATAATAATTAATCAATGAGCACAGTAAGTTTCATTAAACCAAACCATGCACCTCTGACACAGTTGCAGTCCAATGCTAAGCAGGTTTACTAAAGTGCACAGAATTAATGGGGGCTTTTATTCCCAAGGAAGGATGCATACAATTGCAGCCATAAGCTTACATCTTATTCAACTTCTTCACCCAAAAGGCTCTTAATGACATACCAAAAGAACATGAAATATAACAGAAATGACCTAGGATGCTTCCAGATGAATGGGTTATAACACTATTAGTCAAAAAACACTGTGCAGCTATTCTTTTCTTCCTTCCATTTTTTCTTCCTTAATGGATTTTTTTCTGATAAGAAAAAGACAAAAGTAGCAGTGGGAAACCATGGGAAGGCTATAAATTGAAGATGTTGTCATCAGGATCCCACCCCCATAAAATTCTGTGAATGAAGAAGTGCAAAGGCACAATAAAAAGGCTCGTCTGGAAACACCCCTACACTCTTTCTTCTAATCTACAGAGACAAAAAGGGGGAAATGATGCAAAGAACAAAACTTAAAATATTTCTAATGTGAAATTATCTTCCAGCACTCATCTCTTTCAATCTTTTGAAGTGTGCAATGAGAAGTTAGGGTCTCCAGAAGATAAACCCAAGATACTGACAAACGTGGTCAAAGACCATACCAGAATTGCAAATGCTTCAGGTACATGCATGTTTTCCATTGTCTCGTATTCTACTTTATCTTGGACTAGTCAGTGGCTGAATTCGGACAACACGATAGTCAATGGTGGGGTAATAATGAACTTTACAGTTGTTCATCTAGGGGGTACTCCCCACACAACATGGTAATAAATAATCAACTGTGGTGTGGATTAGGATCAGCGCTGAGTTGACTATGGCAGCATTCGGATGACACGATAGTCAATACAACTGACGATTGTTCCCCCCGCCCCCAGTTGCTTATTGTGTCATCCGAATTCAGCCGCTCACTCTCATCCTAATTGATCACAGAAGTTGTTGCGAGGGTAAAATGGAAGAGGATCCCATTCTGAGCTCCTTGGACGAAAGGTGGAATTAAAAGAATAAACAAATGGAGCATTTTCATTTAAAAACCGCATTTCAGAAGACCAGTAGACTATTGTTGGCTACATTGTACATCTGTGTACATATCTAGAAACTTCTAACACTGCTTGCCTACTTCATGCTCTACCCAATGAAGTAGCACCTGCTTACAAAAGCGCACACCACCATAAACTAGACTTTGGAATCACAGATAATTAGAACAATCACAAAAAAACAAACAATAGCTCTGCAGAGTAGGTCGCTGTTACTTCAATTTTGCAGATAGGACACAGAGGCATAGCTATTTCCCTAAGATTGCACATCTGAAGCCTGCTGTGAAGTTGGACCTTAAACTCAGGCCTTCTAGGTACCACCATTCAACTCTTCCTGAAGCCCCTCTGTCATCCCCATTCATACTCAAAAAGGCTTTGGCTCTGTTTACCCATTATCTACCTAAGCATATCACTACCCCACTTAGCACTTAAGACTAAATCTTAGAATCTGACTAAATCTTAGAATGAGCATAGCTGGCTGGAACATGCAATATTTTAAAATCTTTGTCTCTATTTTTGTCAACAAAGCATCATGAAAGAAATTATAACTGTACCCACATTTTAACGCTTGAGCTACTTAAAGAAATTAGACTACAATTACATCCCATCCCGTAGATCTAAATGCTACATTTCTATACTTCACACGAAATGATGCGGCGCATGTTCACATAGAAGTAAGCTGGTCAGCATAGTGGCTAAAACACTCTTCCACAAATCGGTGCCCTTTCACATGTTTTGGGATTGCAACTCCTAGCATCCCCAGCCACTGGCCATTCCGGCTGAGGCTGATGGAAGTTGTAGTCCAACCACATCTCAAGGGCTTTCAGAAGGCTGCTGTACAGCACCGAACCAGGAAATCCCCAATTCAAATCCCACCTCTGCCATACATTCTCACGGTGGCCTTAAGCAAGGCAATTTCTCTCAAGATCAGCCCCCCTCCCCACATCCCACATCGGCGTGGGGTAATAACACCGACCTACCTTACAGGGTTGTTGTAAGGATTACGTCTAGTTAAACAGTTGAAAGGAATACACAAATGTGTAATATTAGTAGTATTACATGTAGTGACAACTAGCAATGACCTGACTAACAACCGACCTGGCCATCACCCTTCCCAGCGCCGCTCCTTTAGCCAGAACAGCCCTGGCCATGTCCCCTGCCCCCTGAGAAACCGCCACGACATACACCTACCGCGCTACCTTCCTCTTCTTCCTCCTCCTCCTCTTCCACTCGTTAGCGCCGCGCCGCTAGGCCAGCCCCGCCATTACTCCTCCACCCTCCCAGCATCCACCGCGCCCGAAACCATAGATACCCGCACAATTCGGAGTCGGAGAAGGAAGTCGCTAGATCACAGAAAAACTAAGAGTGACACACGAGCTGAACTTCCGGTAAAAAATTTAAAAGCATAAGGAGAGTTGCGACACTCTGCACTCAGGTATCTCTATGGTGGAAGACGTCATAGAGGTTTAGTTGGAGCCCGGAAGTGTGAATGCGATCATTTTTGATGTGGAATTTTTTTTGTTCAGCTAACTGTCACAATAGCGTGTAACTCTATTTTTTTTAGCTCTATGGCCACCTCCGCTTACCTTGTGCCCTCCAGGGGTGTTGTACTACAACTCCCAGCAGCCCCGAGGCAATGGAGCAACTGCACCAGCCAACTACGCTGACTGTATGGCAGAGGGCTTTTTTCCTTCTTGCTCAGTAATAATAGCCCATCTCAGTTCGCCTCTGAACTTTGTAAGAACATCAGAAGAGCAATGCTGGAACAGGCCAAGGGTCCATCTAGTCCAGCATTCTGTTCACACAGTGGCCAACCAGCTTCCCACAGGAAACCCACAAGCAGGATATGAGTGCAACAGCACCCTCTCACCAGCAAGTGGTGTATACAGGCTAATTGCCTCGGATGCTGGAGGTAGCATATATCCATCAGAACTAGTAGCCCTTGAGAGCCTTCTCCAGGAATTTATCCAACCCCCTTTTAAAACCATCCCAATTGGTGGCCATCACCACACCTTGTTTGAATGAATTCCATAGTTTAACTATGCACTGTGTGTTCTGTCCTGAATCTTCCACCAATCAGCATCATGGGATGATCCCTTTGGGTTCTAGCATTATGGGAGTGGGAGAAAAATGTCTCCCTATCCACATTCTCCACACCATGCATAAATTTGTACACCTCTGTCAGGGCTCCCATTAGCCTCCTTTTTTTTTTTCAAGCTAAACAATCCCAGCTGTTGTAACCTTCCCTCATAGGGGACATGCTCCAGTCCCTTCATTATTTTAGTTGCCCTTTTCTGCACTTTTTCCAGCTCAATGTCATTTTTTAGGTGTGACCAGAACTGTTCCATGGGACTTACTCCAAGGTAAGTGTGCATAGTATTACAGCCATAATTAATTAACTGTACATTAATTGATCAGTTAAATTTGCATATGAATAAAGCAATTCCAAAGGAAAAAGCATCCTTTTTTGGATTTCCAATGATTCATGCATATTGTCACCGCAGGAAGAGGCATATCCTGTGTGTGAAAGAAAAGTTAATTTCAACATTTTTATTAATACTCCCATAATATTTTTTAAAGAATTGTTGTCAGATTTATTAGAGGCAACTTTTTAATTGACCAGCATGTTTTAACTGATTACTGTAAGCCATTAATCAACAAAACCTTGTACCCATACTGTGTGCTGTGTTCACTGGGGGAGACACAGAACCTTGCTACACAAGGCTTTTATTGTGTGCTCATGATTGCTCACTCATGGTACTTTGCAGCCTTTTACACAATGTCGTCATCCTCCAGGACCTTCCCTGTGCTTTGCAAAAATTGATCACGATTTTTTTTCCTAATGAGGAAAGTGTGGTATTTTTTTTCTGAATCATGATATAGAGCCCTTGTGTAATTGCACAATTCCACTACACTACTGTGCCACCTAATGGCAGAATAAGAAACCCCTCGGGTGGGGTGGGGGGAACACACATGTAAAGTAATCTTGCAAAGAATCTGGAAGCAGGAGCTTCCGTAAAGATGTGGGTTAAAAGCCTCATGTAGAAAATCCCACAGTGGCCACAAGGCAAACATCTCTGCTATGTAAAGCCCGGCTCAGCCTTAGGAATCCAAAAAAGTTATGGTCAGTTCACCGTTATTTTCAGTGCGGAATTTTGACCATCATTGCATGCATTCAAAATCATGTGAAGAAAGTGAAGTGTGAACTCAATGAACTACCTCCATTAAGGTATATTTCACAGCCATTTCTGTTGTCAGAATTTTTTTGTGCTTAGGGATGCAATCCTATGCATGATTAGACAGAAGAAAGTTCTACAACTCCCAGCATTCCCCCAGCCAGCATGATACAGGAGAAGGACGTCCTTCAAGATTAAAACTAGCACTTTCCATTGGTGTCTTTGTCCAGCTTCTGGGCATTCAGGGATATGTCATCTGTGAATGCAGAAGTGCTGTTTAACTCTCTTGGTTAATAGCTGTGGATCCCATGTTTAACTCTCTTGGTTAATAGCTGTGGATCCCATTATCACCGTTAAAGTGGAGGGGGAAGTGTAAACTTTGGCTTATCTCCTGGTTGGAGGCTACAGATAACCACCTCTTTCGGCAGTTAGAACCACAATACAGTGAACTATTTATTTATTTATTTATTTATTACATTTGTATACCGCCCCATAGCCGAAGCTCTCTGGCCGGTTTACATAGGATTAAAAACAATTAAAAACAATATACAAAAATTTAAACAGCAAAAACATACAACATACACACAATCTGTACATTTAAAAACCACTTCAACACTTCAAAAAGCTACAAAAACAAAACAAAACAAACCCAGGGCTTGTCTAATATGCCACCTGCTGTGGTCTCAAAAACTTGCAGAACAGTTATCCCCTCCTCTCAGGCTATAGAAGCATCCAGTTAAACATAGGCCCTGTTAATCAATTGCGCTTCTGGCCTGGTCAGTTTCCCAGCTGACGTCTGAGAGGTGGTCCCATTACAGAGCTCTGTGGGGAGGAGGCCTGCAAAGAGCAGACACAGCTCTCCTGCAGACAAGGGGTCAAGACATGCCCAGTATGGGGAAGACTATGGGAAAGGGCTGTAGCTCAATGGCATAGCACGTACTTTACATGCAGATGATTCCAGGTTCAATTTCTGACATCTCTCAGTACAGCTGGGAAAGACCCATGCCTGAAAGACCAGAGATCTGGGCCAGATCTACACCAAGCAGGATATTGCACTATGAAAGTGGTATATAAAAGGCAGGAGCCACACTACTGCTTTATAGCTGTATTGAAGTGCACTGACAACTGTTGGGGCCAATTGACACATATCACTCTCATACCGCTTTTATAGTGCTATATCCTGCTTGGTGTAGATCTGGCCCTGCTGCTAGTCTGTGTGGACAATACTGAGCTAAATGGACCAATTGTCTGGCTCAATATAAAACAGCTTTCTGTGTTGCTATTTACTTTGTCTTTCCTTTAATAGTCCAGTTCAGTTCAAACTATTTATGTTCTAGGTAGAATTGTGATACCTCTAGTGTGTCTTTCATTTCTTTGCCCTCACCTCTATACTTTGGAGATATATATCTCTATCTATCTATCTATCTATCTATCTATCTATCTATCTAAGCTTATTAGACTGTTTTATGCATCTGGCTGTAGAGTCCAGACTACTAAACCTTATGCCATTATTTATTTATTTATTTATTTATTTATTTATTATATTTGTATACCGCCCCATAGCTGAAGCTCTCTGGGCGGTTTACATAGGATGAAAAACAATATACAAAAATTTAAACAGCAAAAACATACAACATACACACAATACACATATACATTTAAAACCGCTACAACAGCCCAAAAAAGCTACAAAAACAAAAAACAATCCCAGGCTCCTCAGATATTGCCAAATGCCTGAGAGAAGAGGAAAGTCTTGACCTGGCGCCGAAAAGATAACAATGTTGGTGCCAGGCGGGCCTCGTCAGGGAGATCGTTCCACAATTGAGGGGCCACCACAGAGAAGGTGCCGACCTCCGAACTTCCCTCGGAGTAGGCATTCGGAGAAGGGCCTACAAGATTGTCTTCAAGGTGCTGCATGATTCTCTTGTTATGTGTGCATGCACTGTTTGTAGCATCACTTTAAATAAGTTCTTCCGCTCCGCAAAAATATGTGAATGTGTATAACTGGAACAGTCAAGCGGAAGGTTTGAACAGTAACCAGGTTTTCACTTTTCCTGCTTATTGCCAGTTCAAGATGGAGCATGCACAAACGTTTCCAAGGAGGTGTGGGGAAGAAAGAAGCAGCCCAACCTGTTCTGATTCAACAGCTTCAGCCCTACCCGTTTAGCAATGTCTCCTTTGAGACCTTTCCAAGATTTGAATGCACGTGTGATACAAAAGATGCAAGCCTGGTCCTGTTCTGTGAAAGCTTGAAAGGAATTGCCACTTGTTTCAGTAACAGCAAAGGGAAAGATTTGTCAAAACATGAGATCTCTGTTTGTTGTCAAGCATTTCCTTCTTTCAGAGAGGGCTGAAGTGGTCTGTTATTCCATGCTAGAACTTGTATAGAGGCTGCTATGTAATAAATGCTTTATCTCTAGGCTCAAGACCACAATGATGGATGTGTTTATGTTTTGGCTCTGGTCCGTCTCTCATAATTCAAGAACCTTGGGTCATCCCATGAAGCTGATTGGTGAGAGATTCAGGACAGATAAAAGGAAGGACTTCTTCACACAGTGCATAGTTAAACTATGGAATTTGCTACCACAAGATGCAAGGATGGCCACCAATTTAAAAGTGGTTTGGATAATTTCCTGGAGGAAAAGGTTATCAATAACTTCTAGTCCTGATGGCTATGCTACCTGCAATATCAGAGGCAGTATACCTATGTACACCAATTGCTGGGGAACACAGGCAGGAGAGTGCTGTTGCACTCATGTCCTTCTTGTGAATTTTCCATGGTTGGCCACTGTGTGAACAGAATGCTGGACTAGATGGACCCTTGGTCTGATCCAGAATGGCTCTTCATATTATTATGGTACTCTGCCACTAGGGACAACAGCAAGGAAGATGCAACTGAATTTCAAATTTGGAAAAGGGTAAACCCAAAGCCTTTCCTGATTGTATTCTTCTGCAGTAGACACTTGGAACTTTTCTAGACAATAAGAAAAATATTGAACAACTGAAGGGTTGGTGTGTGGGAACCAGTTGATATTCCATCTGCTAGTGTAACTCTTGTAGGGAAATTAGAGGTTTCTAGTGCTCAAAGTGCAATTTTGAGTTACTAGCAAAGCAGGATTCTAATCTATTTCGTAAGGCACTGAGCTTGTTGACCAACCACTGACCTGAGTTAAGAATGCCTTCATCTTCTTTAATATATTTTTAATACATTCAAGAGTGCCTGCTTGCTTGCCACCTGCTCAGCCTGTACACTTCTACATAAATATTACAAAAATAGAATAAAATTTCTGGTGTTCTCTAGTACAAAAGAAAACTGATCCTGAAGCTGTCATGGAGAACTTTCAATTAATGTGGAATGCAAAATAATGTTCTGAGTGATTTGTTGGATTATTGATTGAAATCCTAGTCTTGTTCCTTCAGATTCCACTTCTTTGTTTGCTTTGATACAGGAGATAAGTGTGAGGGGTTGTTTCAGGTGGGGTGGGTGGATGTTTGCTGGCAACCTACCAAACTTGTTCTGAACCTTTGCGGTGAAAGGTGCCTGTTTAAACGTCTTCTTTGCCACACAGTGGCTGCACAGTGGCGCTGCATCAGTTATACGACGCAGCCAATGAATCGCAGCCACCGCGGGGGTTTTCCCTTGAAGATGTGCCATAAAAAAGTTGGGCACTTTCCCTGACTTTTCCCTTGGAAGTGAGGTCGCCATAGCCCTTCTGGTGTGTGACCTTGCTCCAGCATCAATCTAGGGGCATTCCGGGGTGGATGGCGTCCAGTCATTGGTCGCTGGAAGCTGGGAAGAACGTGGGCTCCACTGTCCGGATGACCACTGGAAAACCCTGCACTCCCTCCTGACATGGGGATTTCCCACCCCCACCAGCAGCAGCGATACTGCGGGGTTTCAGGTTGAAGGAGTGGCAAAGTGGTGCCGTGAAGACAGACCCCACTTAAAAAACTCTTGAAAACTTCCCTTCCCTGATTTTTGGCAAGTGTCTGTGTGGTTCACTACCTGTCTCCTCTCTTTCTTGTTGCATCAAGCCTACAATTGGCACTGAATGAAAAGAGATTTTGAACCCAGCCCATCCATCTATTTATCCTGTGATCTTTTTTATCAAGGCAGTTTACAGGAAGACTAAGGGTATCTCTACGTTAAGTGGGGAAAGCCCTCATCCTTACTGGAGTTTATTATTCTGGAATCATTTCGCGTTTACTACATGCTTCTTTAGACAGTGACCATGTGATTTTGAATGGAAAACTTCCCATCTCAGCAATGCTCTTAAATTCAATGAAACAGCACCATCTAGTGGCAGAATTATAGCACTGTACCAGGTTTACACTATGGGGACATCCCATAAGTATTAAAATAAAGTGAAATTACCAGGGGAAAATGTGGGAGACGTCCTGGAGGTTGACGCCATCATGTAAAGGACCAGCAAACTTCCGTGAATAAATTGTTCATGGAGAAAAGCTCTAAAACCTTGCAGCCTGGGTTTTTCTTTACACACTGTAACAATGAGGAAGGCTGCAGTCAAATATTTGGTTGGTTATTTGAAAGCCGCAGGTGGACTTTGGCCTGCCCTGTCTCCGCAGCTTCTTATCGGCCGTGCTCCTCATTCCTGCCCATTCTTTGAGTTTTCCTTCCCCTCTTATCTCCTCTTTCCATCTTCCTCCTCATTCCTCTGTCTGAAGATCCACTTGTTCCTGGGCCTTTTGCCACTTGATCCCCTCTCCAACACCTTATGCCTCATTCTTCTTTCCTTCTCTAACCTCTTAATCCTTATTGTCAACTGGAACCATGCTTAAGTAAGGATGTATCAAGGAGTCTTCTGGCCCTTTATGAAGTATTCTGGCATAAGCGTTCATGGAATAGAGCCCACTTCATTAGATGCAGAAACGAAATGCAATGAAGGTGCAATCCTATGCATGCTTAGATAGAAAAAATGTCCTACAACTCCCCAGACAGCATAGCTCCTGAAAGACAGATCTGCCTGCTTGTTTACTTCTGAAATTCTGCAAGGCACAATAGAATCAATGTGGTAATCTTCATCGGCGTCACCAGTCCCACCCTTTTTAGAGTTTAAGTCTGTAGGCAGGGCAGGTCTTGCTTTAAACACCCACATGTATCAAATGGAATCCCAGCCATTATTTATAAAAACACTTGATTCATGTAGTCGGGGTGCATGGGTGTCGCTAGCCACTTAAAAGATGTGGGGTCCACTCTTTCCATTAGTATCAGTGGGTGGTTTTCTAAGTTTTACTGCCATGTGGAGGGGGATTTGGGAGGACCATAGTGCATCAGGAAGGGAGAATAACCCTTCCCTCTTCCACTGTGATCACTCTGGAAATCCCCCCTTCCACTTAACCTAAACAGCTAAGCTTAGAAAAAAAACTCCCTTCTGCACCAATGGAAATGTTTTAACTGCTATGCTGGGGTGTGTGTGCAATTTGTGAGGGGGGGGGTCAGCATCTGGGAAGAGAGGGAAACTCCTTCCCTCCTCAGTTGCAATCCCACTTGAAAATTGTTGTAAAGTCTGGGGTGACTTACAGCATAGTTGCTTTATATAGAGAAAGTGTGGCACAGCATTTAAAGCAGGCTATAAACACAGGCTAGAGTCAGTTTAGAAGAAGTTCAGCTTACTTTACTAGTGCTTTGATGTACATCATCAGAGAAGGCTATCTAACACTGTTTTAACTACAAGCACTTCCCTAAGCTGGGTGCACAAGTGTAAGTAAGTGAAGGCATGAGATAGGGTTATCTGTTGCCTGTCCAGAAAGACCGCATGCTGCTTGCTGCAGAGGCAGAGGAGAACTTTTTTGTAGTACTTTTTTTCTGTCTTAAACATGTATAAGGTTGGGCCCTAAATGCATTTAATTTCTGCATCTAACGAAATGGGCTGTATTTCCACAAAATACCAAAATAAATTTGTTAGTCTTTATAAGGTGCTGCAAGATTCTTTGATACACCCTGACTTAAGCTTGGTTTCAGTTAGCATGGCTGGCTGGGGAATGCTGGGAGTTGTAGGACTTTTTCTCTGTCTAAACATGCACAGGAAGGCATGAATAAACTGTCGCAAGAGTTCTGGCTTTTACAAGCCAGGGTAGCTGCAACTGTCCTTAATTCAATCCACAGGGGCATATAGGGGAAGGAGAATTTGATCAGATCCTGGAGTAGAAAGCAGAGAGAAACAGCATAAAACTTTCTTTGGTCAGGAAGTCACAACAAGGCTTTAGGGCGGAAACTGTAACAGAGCAGGCACGGAGTATTCCGGGGGCTGTTAGAGGCTGTGCAAATAGCAACCTTGACATGTAACCATTTGAGGGAGTGTTGAATGGCACATTCTTCTCCCTTTGTTCTCACTGTTCTGCAAAACCAACTGGAATGCATCGTCAGAAAGCAAACATCTGAGCATTCTTTACTGCGAAATAATATTTGGTGTGCAATGTCCAGCTAAGCCAACATTCCTATTGCCTACTGGTGTTGCAAAGCCATAAAACAGGATCCATCCTACTCATACTTTTAATGTAGATATCCTATGTACTCACCATTCACAACGTCGTTTATTTAAGCAATCCTTAGAACTCTGTAAGGCAGACCAATATTATAGAAGGGTATGTAATATCAGCTTGCCTAAGGTCAATTTGTTTATGTCAAAACTGAGATCTGAACTAGCGACTTCAATTTATTTTATTTCTTTACCATGCTCTAACATCAGGGGTGCAGAACCTCCTTCAATTCCAGGACCAGATTCTATTTTGGCAAAGCTGTCAGTGACGGCTTTCTAGTGGTGGGCAGGGCCAAAGGGGAAAAAGGGTGGAGCCAAAGATGCCAGCATATTTTGGCTTATTTATTTATTTATTTATTTCATTTATATCCTGCCTTTTTTCCTCCAAGGAATTCTGAAGGAGGTGTACATAATCCTCCTCCTTTCCATTTAATCCTCACAACAACCGTGTGAGGTAGGTTGGGCTGACAGTCTGTGACTAGCCCAAAGGCACCCAAGTGAGCTTCCATGACCGAGTGGGGACTAGAACCCAGATCTCCCAACTCAGTCCAACACTCTAACCACTATACCACACTGGCTCTCCTCCTCCTCCTCGTCCTCCTCCTCTTTATTACATTTATATCCCACCTTTTTTCCTCTTGCAAGGAACCTAACACAGCTTACATAGTCCTCCTCTTCTCCATTTTATCCTCACAACAACCCTTTAAGATAGGATAGGATGAAATCAGTGACTGGCCCAAAGTCACCTAGTGGGCTTCATGGCTGAGTGGGAACTAGAACCTGGATCTCTGACCATTACACCATACTGGCTTAGATCTTTCACAGCCAGTAACTAAGCCTTAGGAGAGGTATTTCAACAGTTCTGGGCCAGGTTACCTTAACGATCATTTCCTATATGTACCTGCCTGGACCCGAAAAACATCCTCAGCAGTCTTTCTCCGGGTGCTCCTGCCAAAGGAAGTGAGGTGGGTGGCTACGAAGAAGAGGGCCTTCTCTGTTGTGGCACCCCGGTAATGAAATTAGCTTCAGAAAGAGGCTCACCTGGTGCCTACATTGCGCTCTTTCTGGCACCAGGTGAAGAATTTTTTATTTTCGCAGGTATTTTAGTCCTTTAGTATTTTAAATCTTCGCATTGATGCTGGATTTTATTCTGGCTTTGACTTTTATTTTGCACTGTAGTTTTAAACTTTTATAATGTAGTCTATGTTGTATTTTACGGTTTTAATTGTTGTGAACAGCCCAGAGAGCTTTGGCTATTGGGTGGTACAGACATGTAATATCAATAAATAAACAAAGTGTGTGGGGGGGAATTGTGCAAAAGCTGGAAATCTATGAAATGATCTGTAGTTGGGGGAAGGGGTGTGGTCTGGGGAAGGGGGCTGTGGCCTTAGGAGGAACTCCAGCGGGGCTGGACTGGGACTCCCAAAGGGCCAGATTTGGCCCCCGGGCCTGAGATTCCATACTTCTGTCTTACATAGAGTTCCAACTCATTTCCCACCTCACCGCCTCCACTCCTTCTTGTTGAAAAGCCTGGTGTGACTTACAGCAGAGCTGTCTTATATAGAGAAAGCATGGCAACACAGCATTGGATGCAATAAAGGCAGGCTAGAGCCAGTTTAGACAAAGTTCAAATCGACTGACTTCTTCAGCGCTTTTATATACATTATCAGGGGAATCTATCTCACACTGTTTAACTCCAAGCACCCCCTAAAGCTGGGTGCATGAGTGTAAGTAAGCGAAGCCATGAGATATGATTAGTTGCTTCCTTCCAGAGAAGAGCATACTGCGCTTGTTGCCAGAAGCATGAAGGAAGAGGGACGGCGCAGGAAAAGGAGTCTACAGCACATTCTCTATTGCTCCCTAGTGCCTGGAAGCATGCGGAGTTGTTCCTATTATCTGGTGCTTCTCTGCTTGATCAATGCCATGCCGTATTGTGGTTCCTAACCAATTACATTGCTTATGGACACAAGCTCATTGCTCATGCCCTAAACCAACAATTTTCTAAACTATGCTAGCCCAAAGGGCTTTAGGTTTATTGTGTGTTCATTTCCTTACTAATTAAATGATCTTAACGGTTGAAATTAGAACAGTATTGCAGTAATCCCAAGATGCTGGTGGTTGTATGTGTGATCTTCCTAGGCTGGCAATGATACATAAAAGGAAGCTGAAATTATACAGTACTGCTTATGTCTGTAATGGGATGACGGCTATAATGGAATGAAGGTTCCCATTTAATTGATATCTGGGATATATATAGGTATGGCTAACATGCACGTGAGATTCCTAAACGATAATTCATCAGATAAACTGAAACTGCATATCACAAGAGTGTATCCCATCCCCCTCAGTAGCTTATTTAATAATTTGTTTGCCATTATTAAGTAATTTGAAGTATTTACCTTCATGTAATAAATTGCCATATGCCTATTAATGTCAAGCCTATTTCCTACTCGAAATCTGATCATATGAAAGGTGTTCAGTCTCTCGTGGTGATAGGTATAGCATGCCTGTATGGGATATAATCCAGAAAATGCTATTTCTGCTAGAAAGCAATTAAAAGCAACCGGAGGTCTGCAGACAAAGATTTGGCTGGATACCTTAGGGGAAGGCAAGGGCAAGTCGTTGGCAGATATACATCTGTGAATGATCTGCTTAGACATACAGGCAACGAGTCGTAGGTGACGGTCAAATTTAATTATACAATGCAGTTTCAGGTTGCAATGTCATGAGGTAATTGGTAACTGGGATATACACAGGTGTGACTGGAGTACATACAAGAACCTTAAATAGTAGATCAGATTAATGGAAATTGCATGCCGCAAGAATGAATCCCAAATAATCCCCCCCCATCCGTGACTTATATAGTATTTTGTTAGGAATTTGCAAGTAATTTGGAGTCCTTTATCTTCATGTAACGAGTTTCCATGTGCCTGTTTATGTAACACCTATTCCTACTGAAGTGGAGGCTGGTGGCTCCGATGTCCGTGGGACAATGCATCCATTCCGAGTTTAAGTCAGAACCAGTTAGAACTCTAAAGAAGCTCTCCAAGGCACCCAGTCATTCCCCCCTCCTTGTGCCCACCCACAAGGGGTTACAGGCGGCAGTGGAGGCTGGTGGCTCTGATGCCAATAGGGCTGTGCATCTGCTCTGGGTTTTAACTAGAACCACAAAGAACTCTAAAGGAGCTATTGAACGAGCTGAACCCCAAACCCCAAAATAGGTCCTTGAATATATTTTTTATTTCTATTGCATTTATATCCTGCCTTTTTTCCTCCTTAAGAAACCCAAGCAACGTACATAATGCCCCTCCTCTCCATTTTATCCTCACAACAGCAACCCTGTGAGGTAGGTTGGGCTGAGTGTCTGTGACTGGCCCAAAAGTCACCAAATGAGCTTCCGTGGCCAAGTGGGGACTAGAACCTGGATCCTCCGATTCCCAGTCCAACACACTAAACCTACGCCACATTGGCACCTTGGATGGCTTTTTCAGAGTTCTGAGTGGTTCTTACTGGAACCTGGAGCGGATTCACCGCCCCACTGACATGGGAGTCACCAGCCTCCACTGGTATACCTACACATTTAGGAGTAATATTACTATAGTTTAAATAGAAATAAAAGACATCTCACCATAGCGGTGACAACCTAGATGCCTGCTCAGTCTGCCTTCCAGATGAAAATGGTTGATGGGCAAATGCAAGGCCACAGCCAGCAATCCCTTCTTTGGGCTCTTTTCCTTTACATTGGACGTGGGCTCGGATAGCCCTTCAAATAGAACAGGGGCCTAGGCAATTTGTGACCCTACTAATGCTTTGACCTACAACTCCCACAATCCCTCACCCTTGGCTCTACTCAGTGGTGGCTGGTGGCTCCAATTTTGGTGGGGCTATAAATCCGTTCTGGGTTTCAGTCAGAATCGGCCAGAACTCTAAATGAGCTGAATCGCCATCTTCATTCCCCAAATACTGGTAATTAGGAATTGTTGGAGTGTGTGCCTTAGCATCCGGACACACTGATGATGAATATTTGTCTTTTTATTTATTTATCTGTATATTTATACTCTAACTCTTCAAATAATAATAATAATAATAATAATAATAATAATGATAATAATAATACCTCAGATAACTTACATACAAAGATATAGTAAAAACAATAAGATGATTATTTAAGGTATTTATAGGCTTCCTTTTAGGGCAAACCCCTCAAAATGGCTTCTATGGGAAGTAAAATGCAATATACAAATTGAAATTAAAAATTATTTATTGATTGATTTATTACATTTACATTCCATTCCATTCCATTCCATTAAAGAACAAAAATCCATCATGCCAAAACTTTTATGCCAAAAATCCATCATGCCAAAATTTTATGATGATTAAATGAAATTTAATAATAATAAAATGATCCTATAGCAGAGGAGGGGGGAAACTTTTATCTTCCAACACTTAGCTGCTGCCTCCTAACTTCCGCCACCTGAGGCGATTATTTCACCCTACCCTGCCAATAGGATCACAATATCCATTTCTGTGTGCTGAAACTCCGGATTCCAACACATGGCAGAAATAACATAAGCGGGTCATCTGGATTGGGTGATTAATTTCCATGTGAGCTCCGCTGATGGTACTGTGATGGCTACAGTTAGAAGCATGTGGCAGTACTGTAATCATGCGTGATCTACTTAGCTGCCTTTTACAAACATTGCTCAGTGTGGAAGCCTGACTCCATGGACCCGACCTTTTTCAGTAGTAGCCACACCGTGGCTGGAAAGTATGGCCGAGGTCTCTGTTTGAGATCATGAATGCACATTCATTCCTCTATGCCCACAATGTCAAGTGATTCTTTGCACATGTGAAAATGCCTTTACGGATCAAACATCACTTGATATCAGCTCAGACATAGCAACCGTTTGGAGGAGACAGCTCACCTAGCTAGCTTGAAGTGTCCTGGAGGAGAAGGCTATTCCTAGAGGAGAAGGCTCTCAATGGCTACTAGTCCTGATGGCTAAGTGCAACCTCCTGTATCAGAGGCAGTAAGCCTGCATATGCTTGGCAAAGCCTGTCATGTCCATCTAGAAAAACTGCCACAGGCAAGAAAAGAGAATAATAATAATAATAATAATAATAATAATAATAATAATAGACATAGCAATAACTAACGACAAAAATGTTGTAGAAAAGGAAGAGGAAAAGAGAGACAAATATACACCACTGGCCATGGAAGTCAAAGAACTATGGCAAAAGGAAAGAGTCACAATTATTCCGTTAGTCACATCAGTCAGCAGCATCACCTCAAAAAACTATACATAAAACCTTCAGACACTGGGCCTACCAAAATACATCCACACCAACATCCAGAAAGCAGTCATAATCAAAGCATGCTCAATTGTCAGGAAATTCCTGAATCTGTAAAAGACAGCATGACTTGGCAAAGCCCGTCATGTCCATCTAGAAAAATCGCCACAAGCGAGAGAGTAGTAATAATAATAATAATAATAATAATAATAATAATAATAATAATAATGGAGATGTTAGGGGTTGAACCTGGCACCTTCTGCATGTGACAGATGTGCTCCATCACTGAACCATCTACCTTCCCCCAACCTGGTGCCCTCCAGATGTGTTGGAATGCAGAGCCCATGATTCTCAGCCAGCCAGGCTGGGGAAGGATGTTACCTTCATCCCGCTTGCTCTAAGAGGGAATTCAAAAGAAGAAGGAAAATGAAACGTGGCCTTTCTTTCCACACGTTGTAGCTTTAGTTCAATAAATGGCGCATTTCCCCATAATTCCTTTGATGTCACGAAAGGGTGTCAAGATTGATGTGCTTTTTCGTTTCTTTTGCTACTGTGCAAATGGATTTAAATATAATAATTAATCTTTCGATCGAAAGGCTGACAGGTAATCAACTAACAGTGCAAACCTATTCAGGTTTACTCAGAAGTAAATCTCATTGTTTTCAGTGGCGTTCATGCATTCATAGGTAAGACTGTACAGTAGGGGTGCACACCCATGGCTCCAGGGTCACATTTGCCCCCCTCCAATGGGGCATGAGCTCTCTCTACCACCTCCCCCAGAGATTCTGTTAGTTTGCTCTTTCCCCACTGCTGCTAGCAGTGAGGAACGAGTGATCTGTATCAGGATCTCCGGGATGTGCAGGTGTTTATCGATGTGTATGCGTGTACACACACGTGTGTTTGTTCATGTGCAGCACCCAGCCCATGAGCTAGCAACATATGTGGCTCTCAGGAACAAAAAGGTTGTGCACCCCTGACGTTTAGCAGGAGTGGGCATAAAGCAGATCTCCAGCTATTTTAGATTCCAGCTCCCAGCATTCCTGATCTTTGGCTATTCTGGCAGAGGCTTCTGGGAGCTGAAGTCCAAAATATCTGGAGATCCACTTTCTGTTCACTCCTAGTGTACAGGATCGCAACCTAACCATTTCATTTTTACTAGTTGGCCCAGTCCAATATAACGGACCATTGGCAGCCCTATAAGACCTTATTTCGTGCTGAGGGCTGGTTTAAAAGTACCTAGTCATCGCTTTCTCTCTCTAGAACCTAATGAGATCACACCATGAAGCTGATTGGTTGGAGAATTGTGGCAATTCTGGCTGCGCAGATAAAACATCTTCACACAGTGCATAGTTAAACTATGGAATTCGCAACCACAAGATGTAGTGATGGCCACCAATTTGGATGGCTCTAAAAGGGGATTGGATAAATTCCTGGAGGAGAAGGCTATCAATGGTTACTAGTCTTGATGGCTTTGTGCTACCTCCAGTATCAGAGGCAGTAAGCCTAAATATACCACTTGCTGGGGAACATGGGCTGGAAGGTGCTGTTGCACCTGTGTCCTGCTTGTGGGTTCCTGTCCGACAGCTGGTTAGCCACTGTGTGAACAGAATGCTGATCTAGATGGACCCTTGCTCTGATCAAGCACTGCTCTTCTAATGTTCTTATGGAGATGCTAGGGATTGAACCGAGGCCTTCTACCGGCTATCTCTTCCTGCATGTGCGAATGGGTAATCACATCACCTTGAGTCTGCAATTTTATGTAAATGCCTTTCTTTTTGTATTTTGCATAATGTGTTTTTAATGGTTGCTCATTTTTGTAACCTGCCTGGAGAGCTTTGGCTAAGGGGCAGTATAAAAATGTAATGAGTGAAATGAAGGAATGAATGAGTGTCACTTCTTTCTTTCTCTATGGGATCAATTTTCAGCTGCCAGACATCAAGTGTACAGGGGTCAAGGGAGGTACATGTATTGTGTGAATCCAACTTGAGAACAGAACAGCGTTTATGCTTGCACCGTTTATTCTGTAGTCCAACCTTTGCCAACCTGACGTCATTCAGAGGTGTCAGGCTACAACCTGGGGATGGTGGGAGTTGTAGTCCGACACCTCTGGAGGACGCTAGGTTGAGGAAAGCCGCTCTACCTGAAGCCATGGTCTTGTGAACATCTCCCTCTCTTTTTCCTGCATTCTGTTCTTCTTTTCTGTTATCCTGCATGAACACATCCCATCTTTGCCCTTGGATTAGATTCCTTCAAGCGTCTCTTTCCCTTTCTGTTGACACAGAGTTCAATCTGAGTTTGCAGTTCTTCGTGGCTCATCGTGGCTTGGTCTGTGGATGGATTTGGCCTCCTGTTAAATTAAAAGCCCAGCAAACGGGCAGGGCAGTGCAGAGGGGGGGGCCAGTGGGGCCAGTTGGCCCGGGGCCCATGATTTTGAGGGGGCACTCTGATGAGGAGGTCCCCCCCAGCTTGCGCTATTGCTTCCGTAGCGTAAGCGGCCCATCAAGAAGTGAGGAGCCGAAACAGTGCAGAAGCCGTCCGTCGTGAATACCATGGTCAGACTACAAGCTCCAGAGGGCCATACCGCATGCGGGGCGGCGATATATGTGCCTAAGTTGTGATGGTTGTCCTCTTTCCTCAATCTTCTCCATGGCATATAATCTCTGGAGCGGAGGGCGAGGTAATGATGGTGATAGTTATTAATAATAATGATGATGATACGATAATGTTTGATATTGATGAAGGACTGTTCTATTGTTGTTGCTTCTATTTGTACAGCAACTAAAAATAAATGTTAATTTCTGATTCAACGCTGAGGCCACGTTGTCCTGCTTTTTTGGCAGCAATAGTGGCCTCTAATGAGAGGTGCTTCAGTGTCCTAAAACGTATCAAGTCAAACTTTCGGTCCACAATGGTGCAAGAACGTTTGAATGGACTGGCGGTTTTGAACATTAACAGTGACAAGGCAAAGTTGCTTGATTTTTCTGTTGTTACTGATGAATTTGCCCAAAGAAACGCACGTAAAGCATTTCTGAATGTGAAGAAGTGATGTCTTACATCTTGAATAAAAATGCTTCCCATTACCTTTTTTAATAAATCGTTCTAGTTCATATATGTATTTAGCACTGAATCAGGGCCACTGATTAAATGGGGGGAGGGGCACACACTTCCCACCTGGCCTGGGCATATTATCAGCTCTGCAAGGCCCTGGGAATGGGGAAGAAACATCCCCCTTTGTGACCCTGGGAAAGGCCTTGCCAGCTTGGAGATGCTGCTGCTGCAAATCAGCTTAGCCAGACATTTGCTGCAGTGTCTTCTTTTTCTTTTGCAGATGGTGGGTGGCTGTGAGGACCCCTGGGGAGGAAATCCTTGCTTAATCCTCCTCTTCCTCCGTCCCCCTGCCCACCCCCAAAGGGCTCCTTGCGACAGTGGAGGCTGGTGTATCCGATGACAGTGGGGCTGAGCATCCGCTCTGGGTTTCAGTCAGAACCAGGCAGAACTCTAAAGGAGCTATTTAAGGTGCTGAACCCAAATCCCTCCAATAGGACCAGCGCCTTGGATAATTCCTTTAGAGTTCTGCCTGGCCCCTTGGATCGCTCCTTTAGCGTTCTCAGAGCGGATTCACAGCCCCACTGACATCTGAGCCGCCAGCCGCCACTGCCCGGTGGGGATCCCGACTGCAATGCGGTTCTCTCTGCCTCTCTCCGCCCTTCCCTTCTGACACCACAGCTGTGGCCAGGAGCCAAAATAATAATAATAATAATAATAATAATAATAATAATAATAATTAATAATATAATATCAACGGATAGCCGGTGCTAGTCGCGGCGACCCGATGACGTGAAGGGGGGGGGGGGGGAAGGAAGAGAAAGAGAAAGCAACCGGGAAGGCCAAAGAAGAATTCCCCACCCCCACCCCTCCGATCTCTCTCTCTCTCCTCCCCTTCTCGCCCGCGGGCCCTCGTGACTCTGAGCGCGTGCAGAGTGCCGAGTGGCGCGCCTGCGGCCGCGACTCACCGCCGCGCGCTCTTCACGTGCCGGCGCGCTCACACGGCGCTGCTGCGTGCGGGGTGGCGGGGGAAGGCTGGGCTCGCGCCGGCGTCGTATTTCAGTCGCTTGCGAAAGGCTGCGCCGCTCAAACGCGCGCTCATCCCCGTCCAGATCGCAGCTCCCCCCCCCCTCTCTCGGAGAAGCGCGGCGCTTTTGGTGGAGAGGAACAGCCGGTGGCATCTTCCTTCCTTCCTTCCTCCGGGGAGAGTGAGCGAGAGCAAAGGCAGCGCCCCGCCGACATGTGGCTCTCGTTCTCCCGCCTGTGCCTGCTGCTGCTGGCCGCGGTGGCCTGGCCCGGCCCGGCCCGGGGCGAGGTGGTGGCCACGGAGGACGCGGCGGGCTTCGCGGACTGCGACGCCTTCTTCTACCAGCGGACGCCCCCCGAGGGGCTCCTGCCGGCCGCGCCCGTGAAGATCTGCCAGAAGTTCAAGCAGGAGCCGCGCTTCGCCACCCTTTACAGCGCGCAGGACAAGATCCCGCTTTACGCGGCTTTTCGGTACGCAGGAGGAGAAGAAGCTGCTGCTGCTGCGGAGGATCCGGATGAGGAGGAGAAGTGGTTGGTGGAACCGCAGGTGAGCCTTGTTGCGGGGCGGGGGAGGGGGGGAGAAGGGATCCAAAGGGATCCCGAGGTAAGGGGTGGGATGGAAAGACCATTTAGGGTTATGAAACGGTTTCTACTGGTGTTACCTTCAACCCAGAGGTATGTGGAACTCGCTGCCAGGAGATGCGCCTTTGAACAGGGGATTCATTCGTCGCTACGTGCTCTTTCTGATCCGCTTTTCATTATTAAAAATAACCCCGGAGCAGGGGTGTGAAACCAATCCAGAACAACAGGGCCAGCTGCCTGAGTTAGAGCGGCAAATGGCACCCTCCCTGCCCCCCCCCCCCGCCATCAAGGTGGTGCGTACGATCCAAAGCCAACCAAATGGCAGAACATCTCTCTTCACCAGTAGAATAATAATAATAATAATAATAATAATGGAATAACTGGCTGCCCTTCTAGGACCCCACATATTTGCTGTCTGAGCTCACCTCCTTGCGCTGCCTCATGATAGGGCTGGCCCTGAGACACAATAAAATCCTACAGCATCCGCTTGTCAGACAGCTCAATGGGGGAGAACAGAAACACAGGTGTGTTAAAACAGCCAGGATTCTGGTGACACCTTAAAAGTCAAACAGATTTATTCTGGACTAAGCTTCTGTGGATGCTTCTGATGAAGTGGACGATAGTCCACTGAAGCATATGCCAGAATAAATCTGCCACAGGACTCCTGGTTGTTTTTGCTGCAATAAGCCAAGCTCCCCTCTGGAGAAGGTTACAGAGAAGTCTGTTTCCAGGATGCAGCAACACAGATTCTATCAAGTGCCTGGGCTGCAAGTTTCATTGGTGCTGCAAGTTTGTAAGACTGAGCGGTGACCGTAAATGAGGAAGGGCCACAATTGTGGTGCCTCTGTGGAGAACGCCCTCTCTTGGGTTGCTGCATGTCGAACTCCAGGCCAATGTGGCACCAACAAGCGCCCATCCCTGCTTGATCTTAATACCCAGGCAGGCATGTAAGGGAGAAGGTGTTCCATCAAGTAACCAGGCATTTAGCTGGCTGCTGTGGGAAACAGGAATGCTCAACTGTGTAGGCTGCTGGTCTGACCCAGCAGTGCCCTTCTGATGTTCTCATAGGTCAATGGGTGTGGAGACCTGGAGCACTGGGTGGGTGTGGAAGATGCAGCCTCAGTGCTGATCTGCAAATCCTTTCATGCGTCCTGCCACGGCTGAGCAGAGCCCTAACAGGAAGGTGCAGCCAGTCTCGGTTCTTTGACAAGGGTAGAAATGGGGAACTAAAATGATCAAGGGTCTGGAGCATTTCCTCTAGGAAGGAAGGTACTAACAGCTTCATGAGCAGGGATTTGAACTCAGGGCTCCGCGTTCCTAAATCAGCATTCTGTCCATGCTAGATACCATGCGGCCCTCCGTCCAAAAGTGGCTCCCACATGTTTTGCAGCAATCATGTGGTTTGCCCATGGGTGCATTTGCGTAACACTCAATCGGTCTCCTGAGCATGTGTGCACAGACATTGCAGGATGCAGGCCTGTCATTTACACGTTCTGAGTTTGCTGTGGGAAACGTGTGGCATTTTACCAGTACAGTGATGCAACTGTGGCTGGACTATGGGGCCCAAATCCACAGCCCTGCAAACCACGGTGCCCTCAGATGACCACCCAAGGGTGGCAAGTGAAGAAGCAAACTCCATTTTATTCCTGTAGTCATGGGGTGCTATGATTTAAGTGAGTTTAAAATGCAAAACTGCCCATGCTCAGAGAGGGTTTTCTAAAACCAGGGTTGGCAAACAGTTTTGTTATTATCGTACTTCTAACATATCAGGAATGTTGAAGTAGTTTTAAAGCATGGGATAGTAACTGGAGGGCAGGAAAGTCAAATTACAGTTGTGTGCTTCACAACTGAAATAATATGCGGCCTTCTAAAGGTTGGGGCTATAAGGATACAATCCTATGCCTCTTGGCTGAGGAATGCTGGGAGTTGTAGGAGTTTTTTCTGTTTAATCATGCATAGGATTAAGCCGTAAATCCAGGGTCTAAAATGACCTATCTGCCCCACTATACAGGGGTCAAAATGCTTTATTACCGTGCATAGGTGTGCACAGAACATTTCATTAGGATGTGCACCCAGTGATTTATTTTAAAGGTAAACATTTATTGAATGCTCAATCATAAAGGCCATTATTTTTATTCATTTAGTTATTAAACACTGTAGACACTTATGCCCTACTCTATGTTTGGCTTGCTTGACCACAGGAGGGTCATTGCAGGTGAGGGCAGCCAGAGGATCGTTCCTACTGCGTCTGGTTCCCTGTCTGGATCCCTACTCGATAGTCCCCTAAATTCGGCACTTATTGCTTGAGATATTAGGGTGACCCAGCACACCCCTTGCGCACGCCTATGTTGCCGTGTATGTTTTGGAGCCACTTTTTAGTGTGTACTTCAAAACATTTTAGCTAGTCACTCCCCACCCCCAGCCTGAGGTATTGCGTGGCAGGATAAATTAAGCAAAGTCCTTTAGCACATGCTAAAGGATGCTGTAGGGATAATCATAAGGGAAGAAAATGAATCAGGAATTCACAATCCTAGAAATGACCAGTGGGGGCCAGAGGTTATAATTAACTTTGTCCACTTTTTGTTGTTGTTGCATGGTGGGTGCGGGGGAGCCCCACAGCTACTCCAGACCTACTAAATCTACTTAGAAGTCAGGAAAAGACGTACAAGTTGGGGAGGGGGGGGAAATAGAGGTAGCATCATTTTATGCCTTGTTTTAAAAAGGAACCACATACGCTTACAGTCCCATCAACATCTGTTAGATTGTACATTTAGAGCACAACCCTCTACATGTCTACTTAGAAGTAAGTGCCATTGAATTCAGTGGGACTTACACCCTGGAAAATGGGTTTGGGTTGTACTGTTAATCAGTCAAACAATTCTAAATCCTTCTGGGGTAGGACTTTAGTTTTAGCTCAGGGGTTGTGTGAGCTGCCAGTTCAGGGTGCCTCCCCACCCCACGGGCCAAGATGAAAGAACAATGTTTCTCCCATCTCAACAGGATGTCTAAAGTTTCCCTACTGGCAGTTGTGCATACATGCACATAGATAAATGTCATTTACAAGGGTTCATAAAGCTTATCAAAGAAAACCCTCCTTGGGTGAAGGAGCCAGTGGTCAGCACCTCTTCTGTAGCGCAAGGGATGTCAAAGCAAACATGAGTTTTGGAACTAGTTCTCAATGAGGCGATGAACCTGTAGACTAAGAAAGATACGGGGGGGGGGGGGGAAGGCACTGAATTTGTTAGTGCATTTTTTTTTTTTTTGTTCAACTCATTATTTTCAATTTTGTAATGTCCCAATGCAAGATCAAGCTGTAGAGGAGCGATTATAACATTTCCTAGACTATTGGCTCTGGGCTGAACCACTTCAGTTTGCAGGTGGGACTGATACGATTGACTGCTCCAACATACCTAGGCTGACCATCTGAAAAGGAGGACAGGGCTCATATAACTTTAACAGTTGTAGAGAAAAGGGAATTTCAGCAGATGTAATTTGTATGCAATTAGTTCCTGGTGAAATTCCCTCTTCATCACAACTGTTAAAGGTGCAGGCACTATACTAAAGTGACCATATACAAAAGAAGGCAGTGCTCTGCAACTTTAACTGTTGTGATGAAGAGGGAATATCACCAGGAACTAATTGCATACAAATGACACTGATTGAAATTCCCTTTTCTCTACAACTGTTAAAGTTATATGAGCCCTGTCCTCCTTTTCAGATGGTCAGCCTAAACATACCCCCTCCCCACAATTCACTGCACTTGGAAACTAGATATCAGAGAGAAGGACTCTTGCCAATCCTTCCCCCTCAACACTTATTTTCTATGAGTGGTGGTCTTTGGGTGCATGAGCGTTCTGCCATGATAGTCCCCACTAGAGTCTGAAGTGGTACAGTCCAGACACAGGCATTGAACTTTGGTGGCAGCGAGGCCTGGGATTGGCAGGATCACACTTGGGCTGGATGGGTGAATGGAATAGAGAGGGCGCTTGACCTCATGATGTAATTTAAGTTCTCCAAAGAAAGGAAATCAGGGGTAATAGAATAGGGTGACCAGATAAAATCCAGGTCAGGGCTCATATAACTTTAACAGTTGTAGAGAAAAGGGAATTTCAGCCAGTGTCATTTGTATGCAATTGGTTCCTGGTGAAATTCCCTCTTCATCACAACAGTTAAAGTTGCAGGGGCCCTGCCTTCTTTTGTATATAATAAAATAATAATAATAATAATAATAATAATAATAATAATAATATATTTATTACCCGCCTCTCCCAACGGATCGAGGCGGGGAACAGCATCAAACATAAAATATAAAACTGATTAAAACACTTAAAACCAATACATCATTAAAATACCAATAAAACACCAATAAAATACTTTAAAACACTCTAGTATAGCGCATGCACCTTTAACTGTTGTGATGAAGAGGGAATTTCACCATGCCAACCCAAGCCTCCGTTGGAGGCCTCCTTTGCACCTTGAGACTCTGGACCCTAAAGCAGCCGTCCCTATCCTGGAGTCCTCCAGGTGTACTGGACTGCACCTCCCATGCTGGCTGAGGAATGCTGGGAGTTGCAGCCCAACACAACTGGAGGGCACCAGGTTGCAGAAGGCTGCCCAATAACAAAGGCAGGCAATCTGCAGATGGCCTGCCGGAGCCTGTGGCCTGTAGGAGGATCAAGTGGAGGTTGGTGGCTCTGATGTCAGTGGGGCAGTGAATTCGCTCTGGGTTTCAGATGGAACAACTCAGAGCTCTAAAGGAGCGAGGCAAATTGCTGAACCCAGGCCCCCAAATAGGTTCAGCAGCTTGGATAGCTGCTTTAGAGTTCTGACTGAAACCCGGAGGGGATTCACCGCCCCACTGACATCGGAGCCACCAGCCTCAACTGGGAGGACCCATAGGTTGGTTGCGGCATTGAGCCCGGCCTACATTCCTGCCTGGCTCTCCAGAGCTGTGCTGCTACTTGTTCCTTGGTGCAGGAGAGGATGAAAGAAAAAATCACGCAAGAACACTGGGAGATGAGAGCCCATATAGCCTGCACTAGAGCAGGGGTGGGCGGAAGGTAGTTCCCCAGATGTTCTGGACTTCAGCTCCCAGCATTCCTTACCATTGACCATCGTGGTAAGGGCTTCTGGGAGTTGAAGGCCAAAACATCTGGTGAGCTACCTCCCACCTACCCCTGCTCGAAAGTGCCGTGCTCTGGACCTGCCTTGTGGGCCGCTCACCCTTAAAGCTGGCTGTCAGTGGCTGTCTAAATGTTCTGCCTTGGGGGAATCCTTTCCTTTTGGGCGTCAGAAGCTGCTACATGTTGAGTCAGGCCATGGGTCCATCTAGCTCAGGAACGGTTCCAGCAGAGACCTTATCCCATCCCAACTCTCCTGTTCCCTCAGGCCTTTCTTTCACTGGCTAGGCCAAGGGAGTGAGCCGGGGATCTTCTACGTGCAAAGAACATGCTCCAGTCCTGCTTGGCGCCAAGGGTAGGATGGTTGGGCACCTGCTGAGGGCCCACAGCCTGGCAGGGGTCCACACTGACAACAGCCTTCTGGAGTTGCAGAGGCAGAAAGAAGTGGCTTCCTTTCTGAGGGCCAAACCAAGCATTCATTTTAACTGTTTGGCTAGGAGCTATGCCTGGGGTTCTTAAAAAAATGTAATTTTGGGTGTACAAGATTCATGGAGGAGACTGCGGTATGTAGCAAAGGTAGGGTTACCCCTTCCCTCCCTCCCCAGCTGTGATCCCAATGAAAATCGCCTCTCTGCACAGTCTTTATTTACTCAATTTGTTGGCCCTGTTCAGACAACATGCTAAACCATGATGGTTAAGCATTTGAGCTAAACATTATGGCTTAGCGTGTCGTGTGAACCATTCCTAACCATGGTGGCTACATACGCATGGGTTAAACATGCTCGCCAACCATTTCGGGCAAAAAGAGGTTAGCGGCCTAATCATGGCTTAGCATGTTGTCTGAACAGGCCCATAGATTCCTTGACTATATCTAAAAAGACATCTCAAAACGGTTTCCAACGTAAAATTTTGAAATGAAACAAATCTACCACATTTAAATTTTAAAAAAGAGGGAACGCAAAACGTTTCAGTCAAAACCATATAAAATCAAAAGATAAAATGCCCTCAATTAAAATATTAAAATCTGAGAGCTAACAATCGAACCAGGTGGCACAATGAAAAGATAGCACTTTAACTGGTGCCTAAAACATACTATGGGTGGTGCCTCCCTCATATTAAAAGGGGGGGGGGAGATACCACAAAGATGGTGCTGCCGTGGAGAAAGCCTTAGGAAATAAAGCTTCCATTGGGGCTTATTAGTGTGTGTGGTGTGTGTGCGATTTTTGTCAGGATTTCTGCTGAGAAGCGAAGGGATCAGCTTTCCTTCTCTATGCGCTGTGGCTCCAATGAAAATCCTTTCCCCCCCCCCCCCCCGGTCTGGAATTAAATTTAAAAACAACAACCAGACACGGCCTTACAAGTAAAGTAACCTCTGGTTTGTCCCTGAGCAATCCCTGCCACACAACCTGTGTGGATGCAGAGGATTCTGGGGGAGCTCAGGCCCTGCCTATTGGGCCTCGCCATTGTCCCATGAGTGTGCTCCCCATGCCCTCTCTGTGGATGCGAGAGACGGCGGGAAATAAATAGGTGCGCACACTCTGCCCTTCCGGGAAGCTGGTCTATCATCAACTGATCTCACTGGCGATCTCCGCTAAGCTCCTGCAGAATCTCAGGAAGTTCTCTTGAACTTTGTCCACAGCTACGGTTCCCACCAGGGAAGGGCCGAGTTCCTTCTTCCCAAGGGAGGCAAGGATTGTGCCAACCTCTCCCCAGTGCC
This sequence comes from Anniella stebbinsi, assembly GCA_029215795.1. Classification (NCBI taxonomy): domain Eukaryota; kingdom Metazoa; phylum Chordata; class Lepidosauria; order Squamata; family Anniellidae; genus Anniella; species Anniella stebbinsi. Next base: position 50,656,120 of record JARDYH010000001.1, read on the forward strand.
CTGCACGAACTGTCTTCTCCTGGAAACAGAAAAAGGCTTGAGTCCAAAATGAATAGGGAAGGGACAGGCCAGGGTGATGGTGCTGTTCTTAGTGCACAAACATCTCCCTTTGTAACTGCCTAGCTCATCTTCAGCACAGAGCCGTCAAGGGAGGCATTGTCAAGGGAGTGGATCAGGCGCCGCAGCCTGTTTAACAGCGACGCTTGTAAGCATGCGCTGATCGCAGCTGATGCTCTGCAGCGATAACCCTCTTAGCTGCCCTGCCTTGCGCTAGGAGTGAACGCACGCTGCACTTCCTGCTGGTGCTGATGTGGGGAGGGCTTGTTGCTGCTCTAATCTTAGGAGCTGGAAAAGGGAGGCCGGGGACTGCAGCCACAGCCACAGCAGCAGCAGCAGAGGCGTTCTGAGGGAAATGCTGCTCGGCGCATTAACGTTTCAGCCGGGTTCCCGTGGGACCTTGAAGAAACAAACTCCAGTCATACAAAACTGACCTGTCAGCCAAAGATTCCACCACCTTATTGCTGAGGGCTGCTGACTCACCACAGGATGTGTGTGTGTGTGTGTGGGGGGGATTCCTTGCTTTATCGATCTTTCTGGCTCATGGTGGAGGAATGCGCAGAAATATCAAAGAGTTCAGCCAGCGAGGAGGGAAAGGAAGCAATGTTTCAAATTCGGGGTGTTTGAGGAGGAGAGGTCCGTTGCTATTTCGGTACGCATGTTCAGTGCTCAAGTGGCTGTGCATCATTTCTTTCGCACTTATCTATGGTGACCAGATACAATAGAGGGCAGGGCTCCTGCAGCTTTAACTGTTGTGATGAAGAGGGAATTTCTCCAGGTGTTGCATGCATACAAATGATACCTGGTGACATTCCCTTTTCTATACAACTGATAAAGATACAGGAGCCATGTCCTCCTTTCTATATGGTCACCCTAGGCTGGGAGACAGTGAATTGCTGCAGGCTGCCTGTTAAATTCAGCTGCAGAGGCCTGGTTCACACAGCCCCGCCCAACTGCTAAATGGGCAAACTGACTCAATTGAGAAGCGTTGTAGATATTCAGTGTTTCTCATAGAGTCGGTTCACCCATTCAGCTGCCCATAATCAAGCGTACAGAAGCCATGCAATTGCATGTTCGAACCATCCCCAAGTTTGCAGTAATCCAGTGCATGAAAACTGTGGTGTACAAGTGTGTGTGAACTAGACCTGGATGAGGGTTTGCATTTGGCCCTCTGGATAGTTCAAGCATAGCACATGTTCTGTAAGTAGGGTTGCGGCATCAAACATTAGAGCTATTTCACCTTTCTCCTTCCCTCCACATGTACAGAATATGGCATGACAGTGGCTTCCATAAGAATATAAGCAAGAGCCGTACTGAATCCAGCCTCTCTAGTCCAGCATTCTGTTCAGACAGTGGCCAACCAGCTGCCTGTGGAAAGCCCACAAATAGGACATGAGTGCAATTAAGGTCAGGTGCAGGTTTGAGAAGGCTGACCATATGGAAAGGAGGACAGGGCTCCTATATCTTTAACAGTTGTATTGAAAAGGTGTCATTTGTGTACATGCAGCACCTGGTGAAATTCCCTCTTCATCACAACAGTTAAAGCTGCAGGAGCTATAGTAGAGTGACCAGGTACAAAAGAGGGCAGGGCTCCTGCGGCTTTAACTGTTGTGATGGAGATGGAATTTCACTAGGTACTGTATGCATACAACTGACATCTGCTGAAATTCCCTTTTCAGTACAACTGTTAACAGGAGCCCTGACCTCCTTTTCATATGGTCACCCTAGGTTTGAGGGGGTCCCAGGCAGAGGGTCCTTTGGTAGGGTCCCTTCTCTGTCAATGGGTGTTGGCAGGTTTATCTGTTCTCGGCACAGTAGCAGTGCTCCAAACACAGTTGGGTAGCTGTCTAGCTGTTCTTTAATTTCTCACAAAGCCCCAGAGCGATGCAAGGTCAGGAGCATTGTGGGAAGTCACTATCACAAGATGCGGTGATGGCCACCAACTTGGATGGCTTTAAAAGGGGGTTGGATAAATTCCTGGAGGAGAAGGCTAGCAATGGCTACTAATGTTGATGGTGATGTGCTACCTCCAGTATCAGAGGCGGCAAGCCTATATACACCCCTTGCTGGGGAATATGGGCGGGAGGGTGCTGTTGCACTGTGTCCAGCTTGTGGGTCCCTGGTTGACAGCTGGGTGGCCATTGTGTGAACAGAACGCTAGACTAGATGGACCCTTGGCCAGATCAGCACGACTCTTCTTATGTTCTTATGGGTGATTAAATCCAGCTGCTTAGAATACTGAGCCAGGTGAAACAAATTCATGGGGGCCCTGACAGCTGCCCAAGAAGACCAGGTGTTGGTGCCAGTCCTATTCCCTGTCATGGTATGCCTGCGGTAGGCAACCTGGTGTCCCACAGATGTTGTTGGACTACAACTCCCCAAATCCCTGACCATTGGCCATACTGGCTGGGGTTGATGGGAATGATAGTCCAAAATACCTAGAGGTCGCCAGGTCACCTACCCTTGCCGTAGCCTGTGATTATTTATGAGAGAGGCTGCTACCTTTTTCTGGCAAAGCTCTTTTGCCTATAACAGCTGGGGGTTTTAACAGGGAAAGTTTCTCCTTGTGTGAACATGCAGTGATGGGAAAAAGCCAAACCTGCTAAGCTTCTGTCAGGTATGCAGCTATTTGAGGCAAGCCCTCTTAAGTTCCAGCCTTTGCATACATTGCCTCTCCAATTTGGAATCCCAAATATTCTTGCGCAAGCTTTAATATGTACCTTTAATTTGCTCCTGCACTTAACCACCAAACCTTTCCTCCCTCTAACTAACCAGAAAATATTATTCTCACAGCTACTTGATCTCTCCCCACCACCTTCAACTCAGGTGACCGTATGGAAAGGAGGACTGGGCTCCTGTATCTTTATCAGTTGTATAGAAAAGGGGATTTCAGCAGGCGTCATTTGTATGCATGCAACACCTAGTGAAGTGCCCTCTTCATCACAACAGTTAAAGCTGCAGGAGCCCTGCCCTCTTTCATCTCTGAATGTATACAAATGACACTTGCTGAAATTCCCTTTTCTTTATAATTGTTCAAGATACAGGAGCCCTGTCCTCCTTGCCATATGGCCACCCAAATTTCCCGATATGGGATCTGTCACCAGGGCCGGAGTCCAAGGTTAGCATGGTCAGTCACCAGCCAAGGGTCCAGCAGGGACCCATTGACAACCCACCCCCTGGAGTTTCTCCTCCTCTTCACCCCTTGCAACCTGCTTATTCACCTGCCTCTTGCTCTGGCCCAGGCAACAGTGGCAGTGGGAAGGAGGAGGAGTAGATGCCATGGCCTACTTGCTCACTGGCTCTCTAAGTAGCAGCAGGGATGAGAAGAAGGTTGAGGAGTAATAGGAGCTGGTGATAATGGCAATGTGAAGGTAGACTCACTGGGTCTTTTCAGACAACATGCTATGCCATGGTTAGGCCGCTAATCCTTTTGCACCAAATGGTTGGTGAGTGTTTTTAGACCGTGATTATGTAGCCACTATGGTTAGGAAAGGTTCATGCACAACGCGTTAAGCCATAATGGCCCTGTTCAGAAGTCATCTTAAACCACGATGGTTAAGGCGTCTTCTGAACAGGGCCGTTTAGTTCGAAATGCTTAACCATGGTGGCTTAGCATGTCGTCTGGACAGGGCCATTGCGGAAAAGACTGCCATGGGAAGTGTCGGGCTTTCTTTCACTTCAAGTAGAGTCCGGTCATTGATGCTGTGGTTGCAAGATCGCTACATTTTGTGATGGTTGGACTAGATGTCCTCCAAGGACCCAACCGGTACTAAAATTCTATTATCCCGTGGTGCTGACTCCATGCTGAAATTGCTCTCCACCGGTTGATAAAAGGCAGCCTTGCATTAAATAGCAGGTACAAAGTCCCCCCCCCCCCACTGTGGGTGTTCTGCCTAAAGGCCCTCAAAAACCTGGAGTTGGCGTTGTCTGACACACATTTAATAATGTATCTGTCCTCAATCCGAGGCCCTGAGGAGGGACGCACCATTCTCTCCTTGCAGAAATCTGCACTCCATCCTGATCAAGCTCAATGCAGCCATTTTTGCAGGAGCTGGCAAAAGAACTGGGATGTGTGCGAGGACAGTGCAGTTGCCAGGCAACCACTGCGCAGTCAACAAGTTGTTAAGCAAGTGCCGCAGTCCAGGCATCTTTGCAGCGGTGTGAGCATCTCTTCCTCCCATCATGAACAAGAACGGAGCAGAGAAGATTGGCAAGATGCTTCTGTAATTGCAGGCGCTCCATCCACCCACGGCATCCTTCAGAAGCAGAAATGGTGGGATTATCAATAGATGGGGCTCAATTTGAGCGTGGAGTCAGCACCATGGAATCATAGAATTTCAGCGTTGGGTGGGTCCTCAGAGGTCATCTATTAGTCCAACCTCCATGCAATGAAGGAATCTTGCAACTCCGGCATCAATGACCAGCCTCTACTTGAAGCAAAAGAACGCCCACCGCTTTCTACCATGGCAGCCTTTTTGACCGCCCAACAGCTCTTACCATTAGGAACTTTCTCCTAAAGTTTAGCCAGGTTCTGCTTCTTTGGATTGTTCACCCTTCAATTCTAGTTCTGCCCTTTGGGGCAACAGTGAATAAGTCTGCACAATTTCCTGGATGGCAGCCTTTCAGATATTTGAAGAGGGCTAGCTAGTGGGTCTTCTTTTAATCTTCTCTTCCCCACTCTAAATAGGCTCAGCTCTTTCCAGAGCTGAAGGAGAGTCAGTTCCGCCCTAGAGTTTGCAAAGTAGTAATGGAGACAAGAGGGTCTGTAGGCATGTACAGAATGCCACTGGGTAGAGACTGAGCAGCCATAGCCAGTCATCCTAGATCTGGGAACAAGGACCCAGGTCAGAGACCATGTCTTTTGGGCTGGCATTTGCTTGTTTAAAAGTTAAGCGGGGCATCAGGAGGGAGTTATGCACAGGCCTGGGAAGGCTTTGGGATTTCAGCCCCTAAGCCATGAGTCATGCATGACATGCTCAGTGCCTGATAGTGAAACTTCCTGGGGATGAGGCGTGGCCTCCCTGACACTCCATTGGTAAGCACAACTACGCTGTTCCGTAAGTGGAGCCTGCCTGAAACATTCCAGGATGCAACACACAATTAAGCTCCTAAGAATGTCGTTTGGAAGAGACATCCCTCTCCTGGAGGTGTGTGTGAGCGGGGGACAGACATATTCCTTCGGGTGACTCAGGACAAAACTTTCCAACGGCACCTTCTGACTCCAGCAAAACAACATGTGCAAATCATGTCTCAATATAAAGAGGCAAATGGTTGCCACCTGTTAATTCTGCATTGCTTGTGGTAACGAAGCCCCTGGCGCTGACTGGTCGAGATGGCATAGAATACTGCTTAGGAACACCCCAGCCACCAAATTCCAAAATCCGTATTTGGCCAGTTCCTTTATTAAGCCAAGTAAAGGTCACAAAATAGTGTGCAAGCTATACGCTTCCAGGCATGATTCAAGGTGTTGGCAATGACATTTAAAGCCCTAAACGGCTTGCTACCTCAGTACTTGAGGGAGCACCTTTCCCTATATATTCCTGCCTGTGATTTGAGATCTGTTGGAGGAGCTCTCCTCTGTGTCCCACCAATGTGAGACATGTATTATGGTGGGCCGTGGGAGAGGGCTTTCTCTGTTGTGGCACCCTGGCTATGGAATGCCTTCCCCTTGGAGGCCCGACTGGCACGGATGCTGGCTTTGTTTTGGCACCAAGATAAAATGTGGCTTTTCATCAAAGGCTTTGAGGGCTAAATTTGCCTAAAACTGCACATAGTTTTAATTGTTTGTATTGCTTTAAAATCTTCTACTGTTTTTAGCTTGTTAATGGTTTCATATGTTTTTAGCTGTGTACATTATTTATTGTTTTATATTGTTTATCTGTATGCTGCCCTGAGATCCCAGTGATATAGGGCAGGATTCAAATGTTTTAATAAATAAATACATTCCCCAGAACTCTTCGTCAGTCAAAATGGTAAATGGGGGTGGGGCATGGGGAAGAAGCGTGTGGGACGAAAAAAGTTCAAGCTGTTTATTTATTTATTTTATTCAATTTATATACCACCCCATAGCCGAAGCTGTCTGGGCAGTTTACAAAAATGAAAAACATTGAACATTAAAAACACCGACATATAAAAGCTATGGAGTTTGCATCTAGTCACAGCAGGAATGGGCAACATATGATCCCTACAATGTTTTGGCCTACAACTCCCATTATCCCTCACCATTGGCTATGCTGGCTAAGGCTGATGAGAGTTGTAGGGCAGAATATCCGGGAGCCATATGTTGCCCACTTCTGAGTTACAGTCTTAAGATGTAGATATTCTTGCAGATGTTCAAATGATCAGATGCTGAGATCCTTTCAAAGTGCATCTAGGACTCTTTCAGATTGCAAATATGGGTCCAGAATTTTGTTTCGAGTCCAAATTGAATGATTGATTGTGTTCCTATTTCAGATAGATGATCTTGAAAATGGCTTGGAAGGAATGATGCCCGAAGCTGAGGTGACGGGTTCAGTGGATAACCTGGGAGCCAACCAGGCCCTCACTGCAGACTATGTGGACTCTGGCTATGAGAGGGGACAACTCAACCCCAGTTCCCTTCACAAGGATGACCACCAGGTAGCCACCCACACGCTGACCAATGCTGTGCCGATGACCTCACCTCTTGAGGAGGTTTGGCATTGGGAGGTTGAGAACCTGGTAGGCCGAAGTTTGGCACCTCATTGTGAAAACGGGAAGGACCTCTATCTCCTCTCAGGAGCCATTCCTTCCACCCTCCAAGTGAAAGAGAAAGTCACAGTCCCCGAGTTCCTCTGGCTGGCAGCCTGCTGCGATGATGGTTCTGCGGCCTGGTCTGTGGGATTTGTTAAACGAGTGGCCCCCGAGAGCCGTCTGGAAGATGTAACTGTGGAAGCGCTTGAGAAGAAGCTTCCTGAAGGAGCCCAGCTGTTTAAGAACAACTGCGGCCAAGACAGGCATGACCCCAAGAAACTGGAGACAGTGTTGCGGTCCGTAAAAGTTATCCGGGCTGAAAAACCGGTAATACGAGGGAAAAAGTCCACTACGTGCCACCAGAAAGACACCACAAAGAAGGAGAGTGGCTTTCTGAAGAAACTGTTCAATTTCATCGTGACCCCACTCTTCAAGCTGCTGAAGTGTATTTTCTGCCTGGTTAGCCAAGTAGTGAAATGTATCTTTTCTCTTCTATGGTACATTGTCCGGTGCGTTATCAGGGGGGTGTGCACTTTCATGAAAGGAATTTTCACCGCACTGTTGAATATCTTCATCGACGTGGCCCGGGTGGCCGTCAACATCCTGAATGGCATTGCGAAAAACATCTACAATGTTTTGATGATTGCATACAGGATTATTAGTATCCCTGTCAATTTGATCCTGGATATTGTGTCCTTTCCGTTTTATGTGTTGGGTGCCGTCCCAACTGTCCTTCGAGATATCGTTTCAGGCTTTGGTGGGTTGTTCCTCCTGATCATCAACGCCACGACTAGCATCATGAAGGGCCTAAATTACGTTGTTTGCCAACTAGTCAAAAGATTTATTCCTCAGATTGTGTCTGCCGCTTAAAAGCAGCATGAAACATGACGGCAAAGAACTCCCCCACCCCAAACGAAGCAATACTTTCCGATATGTTGCTAATCTCCAGCTGTTCCTATAAGTATTTATTGTGGTGACATTATCAGTGATGAACCAATGTTCTGGTAACATGGGTGAGCTACGTGGTCTCCTAGGGGAATTTTATGGCAAATTAAAAGTTCACTTATTGTAAAACCTGTAGCTTTGGTGGGCTGATTGACCTTCCAGTATCTTGTCAAGTTTTTTTCAGAAATATGAAACACTCCGAATGTGAAACGTAGACCATCTTGACTAGGAGATATGAAAATGCAGATTGGGGCTTCTCAGCAGTGACTGAATCCCCCCACGCCCTTAGTAATAGTCTATGGAATAAGGAAAGAATCTGATTGGGGGTGGGGGAGAGCTTTTCAGAGATCTTGAACAAAATCCTTTTCTTAGTCAAGAGTTATCCAAAGTCACGGTGTAAATTTGTTTCCTTTAGGGGAGGAGCCATAGCTCAGTGGTAGAGCACCTGTTTTGCATGCAGGCGGTCACGGGTTCAATTTCCGGCTTCTCTAGTTAAAGGGTCTTAGGGAGCAGGGCTGGGAAAGACCCCATCTAAGACCCTAATGAGCCCCATGAAGAGAGGACACTCGTTTGACAAATGGACTTACTCAAGGGGTTTGTTTTTTGCACTGTAGATTCCCTACCACCATCCCCCCCCCCCCCCCCCCGGCATATAAATTTGGGATAGTAACATTCTGGCAGTATTGTGGGTAAATTGGCATTTGCCCCTTGAAGCTAAAAGAAAGTGAACCTCCAGTGTGAAGAAATGCTGTAGTGCAGTGCAAAGTTTAATCACGAACCAGGAAGTTCCTGGTTCAAATTTTGCCTCTCCCTTGAACTCACTTGGTCAGCCTTCCCCAGCCTGGTTCCCTCCAGATATGTTGGACTGCAACTCCCATCATTCTCAACCATGCTAGCTAGGGGATTATGGGAGTTGTAGTCCAACATATCTGGAGGGCATCCTTTTCGGAGGGTTTGAGGTTTGCTGGCTTCTGCTTTGAAGGTCTGCATTGAAACCTCTGCTTAACATCCAAACTGGATTATTTGCAGCCTTCCCCAAGTTGAGGAAAGCTGGGTTACTGTAACACGTTCCACATGGGGCTGCCCTTGAAGATGATTCAGAAAATGCAGTTCGTACAAAATCGAGCAGCTAAAGTACTAATCGGGATTACAACAACCACGCAGGTTCCCCATCTGTTCCTCGGCTGAGTTCAACATGCTGGTTTTGTCCTTTAAAGGCCTCTATGGCTTGGGACTATGTTACCTTAAGGGTGGAGTGGCCATGTGTCCTACTTTATAGAGGGCAATCCTTTATTCAAAGGGCTGTCCAGTTCAAGTCCTGTTTAGCGATAAAGATCTCTTAAATCTGGGTTCACACAACACACTAACCCACACTCAGAGCTTGAGTGTGGGTTGTTGAACCATGGGTTATCATGTTGTCTGAACGGAGTGTGTTTTGTGTGGGGTGGCTTGTTAACCATGCAGTGTGACATTTTTCTTGAACCACCCACCTTGAGAACCCCATGGTTTGGTGTTGGGTTGTTCACGGTGGTTAGCAAGTCACACTGCATGATTAACAAGCCATCCTGTGTGGTTAACCACCCTGCAGAAAACACACTGCTTTCAGACAACACAATAACCCACAGATCAACAACCCACACTCAACAGAGCCCTTGAAGTTGCCCATCAAGGGTTAGCACCTGGACACCTCATTGTACCCTTTCCCAGTGACTAGTAGTTACTAAACTTTCACCTGTGCATATGAATTAGCACCTACAAATTCTTTGCCAATGTTGTTCTCTTATGTGGCATCCTACATAAAGACTGCCTTCTTCCACACAAACCTGGTCAATTACGGAGATCTTCCTCTGAAGCTCTTCTCCCATTCCCTCTACCAACTGAGATAATGGGGGTGGTGTCCCACAATAGAGTATTTTCCATTGCAGTTTCCTGGCTCCAGCATGCTCTCCCTGGGAAGTCACACTGGGTGCCAGGGGAATCATAGAATAGTACAGTTGGAAGAAGCCTATAAGGCCATCGAGTCCAACCCCCTGCTCAATGCAGGAGTCCACCTTAAAGCATCCCTGATGGATGGCTGTCCAGCTGCATCTTGAAGGTCTCTAGTGTGGGAGAACCCACGACTTCCCTAGGATGGCTTTTTTATTTGCCCAGGATGTTTAAGCTACAAAGTTTTATTGTTCCCTCTATTTCTAACATTCAGAGGTGGAGCGTGGATTTTTTTTGTCGCCAAAGAGGCACCACCCACGCCCAAGAGGAAGGCATTGACAGGCTTATGGCAACCTCAAGGTTTGCAGCAGGACAAACCAATCCTTCAAAAAGCCAATACTTTCCCCAAGTAGAGGGGAGGGAGACACCCAACTATAGTTCAATGAAGATCAGGCATGCTCAGTAGCCATGGAATTCTTACCAACTTGTAGCTGGGGAGGCAGAAACAGGATACCTTGAAGTGGGGAATGGAGTATCTTGCAGGAGGATATGACCGTCTGATTGGAACAGTGAACAGGAGTACTTCAGATGGCAACATTTTGTTGCAGTTTGCACTTGTAGAGTTTTGATCTGACACTCTGCTTTTCTTCTGCTGCTGCTTTTATGTTGAGTTCCGTTGTTTCCTTTAAAATGTATTTATTGTTAACTTTTATTTATTTTTAATTGTTAGCCGCTCTGAGATGTTTTACATGAAAAGCATTATGGAAATACACCGTCAAAAAAAATAAATGGTATTTTCATTACCTGTAGGCGAACCTTTAATTCCTCCAGCCCACAGGTTAGAACCTGCTGTTTCTGGACTATATGTAGCAGGTTTTTTTAAGCAGAGTTGCCACATTTTACCAAACATTCACTGTGGCTTAGATACCTGCTGAACAGGTATAAATTCAATCGATGCAGCATTTTCTGACCTGGACATGCAGTGACAAAGTAAATTGCACCTCTAGGTGTTCTGGTCTGGCAGGAACCAGTTAAAGTACAGAGAGCCCATTTTAGGGGCGGGGGAAACACCCATCCTTTTTTATTTATAGACATTTCTACGAGCATTCAGCATACTAAGAATTTATTTTCTCTTCTAATTTTAAAACTCATGTTTCTAGATCTTAAGGTTGAGAAACTAGGTTTGAAAGTTGGCATAATCTAGTGAAATCACAGAAACTGGTAGTCAGAGGCTGGGGGGAAGATTTCAGAGTCCTGCATAGTTCTGAACTCCATCCCATGGCAAGCAAACGGGTACGGTTTACACAAGCCGCAATGCATACATGTTCTGAAAAAGCAGGTTATTTTGAACCAGCAACCGGATTGGATTTTGCTATTCTTTTAATCCTTTTTTGCTTTAAAGATCCTCAGTGCGGAAACTGATACAAACAAATAGTTATAAAAACAAAATGTAAAAGGCCCCAGGCTGGATCAAACAAATGGAGGGCGAGAAAGAGCATCCACACACACGGACGTAAGGCTGAAGTAAGAAAGCGGACTATGTAATTGCCATTTTAGTCCATTTGCCATACCTCCTCCCAAATGTGCTAGTTCTGTACATACAGGGATTTATTCATTTTTATATGGGTGAGAGTTCAACCATGTGTGACCCCCCAACTCCCATCTGTAGTCTGAAGTGAGTAAAGATGTTTTGCAGGACTGTACAGGCCAGACACAGGTGTATCTTTTTTTATCTGCTGTGAGGCCTTAAGTCGGGATGCACAACCATTTTTGGTTTGTTTTGGCTCCGAGGGCTGTATGTGAAGCAGGTTTGGGAGTCACACGCACGCATGCACATCTATGCATTAAAACCCAGTGATCTTGCTATAGGCCACTCTTTCCTCGCTGCTAGGAGCAGGCAGAATGGCTCAGAGGGGCAAGCTTCATACAGATAGTTCCTTCCAGTGAGGAACGAGCCATCTTCGGGGAGGGGATTTGGCAGTGGTGGTAGGGGGCCTGGGCAATCTGGGAGCCGTGGGTTCTGCGCCACAGCCTTCACTGAAACAGGCTGGGCAGTTCACAAGAGTTACCCAAGCGGCACCACCTTATTGCTGTTACTAGGCCCTTCCAAAGATCTCAAAATGACTGCTCACGTATAACCTGGATTGACCCTGCAGTTAAACCTCACTGGGTTTCCCCCCCTCTTCAAATTAGTTTGGGGCTGCTGCCAGCCCATTGAGGGGTGAGTTGTGAAGTCATCGCAAACCCACGAATATCAGCATGCGGTTCTCCACCAACACATCACACCTGCTGTCTGTTCAATTGTCTGGCATGTTCGGCCATGATATATAGCCAGATCAGAAACTCACGATACTGATTTGAAGCTGGAAGAGAGACTCAAAAGGGCAGCAAAAATGACAAAGTGGTGAAGAGTACAATCCTACGCATGTTTAGACGGGGGGAAAAGTCATACACTGCTCAGCATCTTGGGAGTTGAAGGACTTCTTTCTGTCTAGATTGTGCCTTAAATCACCTTCCCTATAAAGCAGGGGGCAGGGCCTGTGTGGCCCTCCAGGGGTTCATCTTGACAACGGTGCTTCGGCGCCGCAACCCCCACATTTGCACTCCTTCGCGTTATCCCCATGCAAAGGTATGAGTGCGGGGGTTTGCATGCGAGGAGGAGCCCACACCTCCTTGGATCCCAGGTGTTTTTTTTACCTTTTATTCGGAGATGTCACGCCCGTGCACCGGTGCCCGCACCTCCTCGCCTCCCAGGTTTTTTAAAACCTTTTTTCCGGCTTCTCCCCATGCCAGAGAAGCATGCCCAGAGCTCGCCATCTGCCCAGACATGCCTCCGAAGGAGGCAGCTCCAGAGCAAGGCGACAGACGGCAGATGCCGTTGACACCTCGCTCCAAGAGAAAAGAAGTTGGGGTAAATGCCCGGCTTTTTTAAAGCGGAGCTTCAGGGGAATGCCTCGGGATGGTTCTGCGATGGCAGCTGCACCATATAAATTACCTGCCGCCACTGCAGATCCACCCCGGGGCAAACCCCTCATCAAGACAGGTCTCAGATGTTGTGGGGCTGCAACGTTAGGTAGAAGCAAGGGAGACTTCTTCCTCTCCTACTCAGGAGTGTGAAGAACTAGCAGACACGTCACTTAGCTCAGCCTTCCACAACTTGACGCCCACCAATTTATCCTGGCAGTTGTAGTCCAACACATCTGAGAGCACCAGGCTGGGGAAGGTTGATTTAATTATGGTTATGTATGTCTAATATGCAGATGGAGGCAAAGGGTGAGAGGGGAGAGAATCATTAACAGCAGACCTCAGGGAAAGCGTAACAGGCTCTGATTTGCTGAATTAATGGGTCTAATAATGGGCCATGCTAGATCAGACCAAAGGTCCATGTGTAGTCCAGCACTCTGTTCACACAGTGGTCAACCAGGTGTCAACCAGGAATCCACAAGCAGGACATGGTGCTACAACATTCTCCCACCCATGTTCCCCAGCAACTGCTGTGTATAGGCTTACTGCCTCTGAACCTTGTGGAAATGCGTGCTGTGGAGATTCTTCTAAACGGCCAGTTTTTGCATAAAAACACTGTTCCCAGTTTAAGGTAAGGCGATTCAGTGTTACAAACAAAGAATTACCGGTATATGGCACAAGCAACCCTAGAACAAGAGTATTTCCAGCTATAATAGCATTCCAGCGCCCTCTTGTGTTCAGATTAAGTAAAGATTAGGTTTGAGTTCTTAGTTTTTAAAGACTTTCCTACCACCTCTGTTCCTAAGAATAACAGGCACGATCCAGCCACAGTTAAAAGTCCCACTGATTACAGACTCTTAAATAGTGCTCTTTGGCATGCACGGGCATGGCGTAACACATCTATCAAGCAGTTAGTTTAGCAACAATGAAAAAAATCATTGGGGCTGTCTTGACAGCACAGCGTTGGTAGTATCCCCAAAATCCCGCTGTTTCACTCCTCCAGGGTTGCGCCAGGTATTCCCCTTTCCAAGGAGCAAGAGCAGGGTTTATGGCTGCCCCTCTGTCCTTCCCTGGCTCCCTCCCCTGTAACAATTCTGCAGACAACTGATGAACAAATATTTAGAGGCACTTCTGCAAAAGGGGAACGTCCCAGATTCTTCTCCCCACACCAAAGGCAGTGTGGGGGCATTCTGGTGGGCATTCATCTTGCTGGCCCACCCCCTACCCTTTGCCTGGGTGGACGGTGACCAATCAGGGGTCGCCATCCGCCTGGGCATGCCTCCACATCGATGATGTTTGCCTCGCTCCATCCTGAAAAGTTGGGGCCAATCCCTGACTTTTAAAACGAGGGGCTTCTCTGGAAAGTCCTGCGATGGCTTTGAGGTGGCAGCTGCGTCGAATAATCGATGCAGCCCCACCACGGAGACACCTTCCAGAGCATATAGACAGCCTCTACCTGACAGCAAAATGGTAGAATCGAAGTAGGGTTTAAGAAGAGAGAATTTCATAACGCAACAGTATTGGGTTACATTGGAGATAGATTCAGGACAATTAAAGGAGGTACTTCTTCACAGAACATGCATTTGATTTAATGAATTCCGTATGGAATATGTGATGCCGGCTGCTGGCTTTTGAAAAAAGGATTAGAGAAATTTAAGGATGATAGACCATATCGATGGATAGTTATTACAAGCCAAATAGGGCCTCCATGATTGGAAGCACTGTACCACTGATCCACAGGTGCTGGGGGAAAATAATAAGCCAGGCATGCTTCCCATGGCAAACAGCTTACTACTCTTCGGAGAGGCAATACTCAGGTATATAGGATTTTGTTCTGATAAGAATCTAAGAGCCATGTTGAATTAGACCAAATGCCTCTCTAGTCTCACATTCTCTTCCCACTGTTGTCAACCAGCTGCAAGCTCACAAGCAGGACGTAAGTGCGGCAGCACCCTCCCGCTCATGTTCCCCAATAAATGGTATTTAGAATCTACCTAAATCTAGAATTGTAGTCTGAAAAGGACTAAAAAAAAAGCCATGTAGTCCAATGGTCCTTAAAAGTGTGAAGCACACCTTCTTAGTGATGGTTGCTAAGGGAGGCATTATTTGTTATAAAATATATACCTAAGTAAAGATGCAACATTGGAAACCAACGTCAGGATTATTCAGACCCCATGGTATTTCCGATCTCTATATATGGATGCAAAAGTTGGACAATGAATGAAGCAAATACAAGGAAGAGCAACTCATTTGAAATGTGGGGTTGGAGGAGAGTTTTACGGATACCACGGACTGTGAAAAAGTCAAATAAGTGGGTTCTAGAATAAATCAAACCAGAACTTCTGCAAAAGTGCAGAAACGGAGACTATCCTAGTTTGGACATATAATGAGAAGAAATGGCTCATTAGAAAAAAAAATAATGCTAGGGAAAGCTGAAGGTAGAAGGAAAAGAGGAAGAAAAAACAAGAGATGGATTGATTCCATAAAGGAAGGTATGGATATGAAGAGCTCCATCACACCAGTGATTTAGTGCACTCTCGCCATGCCTGGTGTGCAAATTTGCAGCATGGTACTCACATGACGCTGTGCCTGTCCTGCTGACACCCCGGCCTTTTCCCCAGCCTTTCCTAGAATGCTAAAAGACTGGATTATTTTCCCTAACCGCATTTAATGTGCCCTAAGTCTCCGTGTAGTTTTAAAGGAACTGGGGTCTTGAATGGATTGCATCATGTCCTGGCAGGGAAAAGCAATCTCTCATAGCAGCCAGCTCCAAGCCTCAATATAAAACCTAAACCTTGCATCCCAGGCTCGAAAGCTTTTAAAAAAATCATACAATGCCTGAATCTCTGCAGAGACAGGACTGTACTCCCTTGATGCTTCCAAAGAGCCAGACTAAAGGGTCGTTCCATTTTTGCCCAGGAGGAAGGCGGTCTGGTTGAAGTGCTCCTCTGCTAGTATCTGACTGGTGGGAGAAAGAGAAGAGGAGGGGTGGAGTGGAGTCGAAGAGCTAATGAGTGAAGGCGTGAAAGAGCAGCTCTTCAGGTGAAAGGGATCATAAGCTTGACGCACTTTTGCCTCAGAGGTTAAAAAAAAACGCGGAGGCAAACCAGGGTGGGGATTAGGTGTGATGGAGGTCGTAGTTACAAGATCTGAATAGGGTGGTTTACAACAGATGCAACTGGAGGTCACTGATTCATAGGGTCGCCATAAGTCGAAGTCGACTTGAAGGCACATAACTTTAACTAACTAACTAACTTTTCTCTTCAAAGCAGAGATAAGAAAGCCAACCAATTACATCACAATAAAATAAAACACATGACAAAACAATAAAATATATCACATTGAAGAACGTAACAGCCAAGCTGGATCAGACCAGAGGCCTATCTAGCTTTCTGTTTTCACAGTCAGCAACAGGACATGAACGCATGCTCACCAGCAACTGGCATTCAGAGGCATGCTCTGATGTTGGAGGTAGTAAACCATCACGACTAGAAGCCATCGCATGCTCACCAGCAACTGGCATTCAGAGGCATGCTCTGATGTTGGAGGTAGTAAACCATCACGACTAGAAGCCATCGATAATCTCATTTTCCGTTTAAAGCTGATGAAATTGATGACTAGTAGGGATGTGTATCATATCGTTAAAAGGTACGATAATGATACGATAGGAAAACCTCCGATAAATATCCAATCCGATAATTTTCAGCCCGATTATATTGGATTATTGGACTGCCATATAAATAAACCTATAACTTCTGTATTTTAAAAGTTAGAGGCTTGAAACTTGGTCACAGTGCTTATGGGGTATGCCTACATATGTGTATGAAATTTGAGATCGATCCCTCCAACCTCTATTTTATATGCATTTATTAAAGATCGTTTACGTTCTGACAGGTCAGAATGACAGCTCGCCATGTGCATTCATTCAAACCTGTTTAAAAGTTGCAGGATCTTTTAAAACTTCATATAAAATCAAAAGTTGGAGGGATCGATCTCAATTTCATACACGTCTAGCACATGTTGCTACACATATGTGCCAAATTTCAGATCAATCCCTCCACCCCTGTATTTTATATGAATTTTTGAAAGATCATGCAACTTTTGACCTGTCAGAACTTAAACGTTCTTTAATAAATTCATATAAAATCGAGGGTTGGCGGGATCAATCTCTAAATTTCATACACATACTTAGGCATACCCCATAAGCATTGTGACCAAGTTTCAAGCCTGTAACTTTGAAAATACAGAAGTTATAGGCATTTTTTCTAAAACAAAATTCCAGCTCTATAGGGCACAATGGGGCTGAAAATTAAATATCGGATTTCCGATAATTATCATGAAGACGATACGATTAACCTACAATATTATCAGACACGATAATGTTTTTGGTCCGAAATTCCGATAACAATAAAATACAATATTTTTGGGTGTGCACATCCCTAATGACTAGCACTACTTCTTGAAGGAGTAGATTCCATAGATTAACCATGAGCTGTGTCAATAAGTGCTTCCTTTTTCCTATCCGGGTCTTCCTGTCAGGGAAAATTTAAGTTTAAGTTGTCTAAAAGTTGATTGGACAAAAGTTTGAGTGTCCAGAAGGACTGAACAAGCCAGCTGAAGTCAATGAGCAGAGAGAGAAAGTTTTTTCTATGCTGCAGAGAAGGTCAATCTGATAGTGGGAATGTTTCTACTAGGATAAGATAATTGAATATGCTGAGCTAGGGTCCAGAAATGTGTATATAAATCAGCCTATAGAAATGACTGTGTGGTGGGTCAGGCTGGAGTTATGTGGAACGGAGACTGGTGTATGAGAGATTTGATGGAAGACTAGGCTACGCTATAGCCATAAGGAAAAGCCTGTATATATCTGGAGAAACCAGTTTTTGCCTTGTATATTTTTTATATTGGAACACAAGTAAAGGAATTGTATTATACACCATTTGCTGAGTGTGAGTATTTCTTCAGCTACTGGGATTTTTCTGGACTTTATTGCTTACTCAGCGCAAGCAGCGCTTGTCTCTTCCCTCAACACTTCCATCATTCAATTTCATTGGATGACCTCAGGCTCTATTGTTACAATCCAGCAATTATAATAATTATGATCAAATCATTTTCAAACGCTTTTCCCAAGAGATCCATTGTATTGAAGAGTTAAGAATGAACACATCACAGGGCGAAGGTTTTTTCGTTGCCAGTTTTATTGAACCAATAAAATTCCTACTGATAACAATGAAAGAAATTTCAGCAAGTATAAACGCTATACAGTTTTAACAAACCCCATTGTTCCGTACCTATAAATAGAATTTTTCAAAACCTCATAAAAAGTGCAGATTTTATGAACTGCTGTTAACAGGTTAATATGCACACACAAATTCCTTTATTGAAAAATACGTGTTTTTTTTTTGTCTCGGCTCGCTAAAAAGTTCCTTCCGCATCTGTTCAGATACAATTCAAGTTGGGTAACTCAAAGCTTATCCAAAAAAGAAGAGAAGAAATAAAGAGTTGCATACAGGGATGCAATTCGATTGGTTTGCCCAATGTCTACCTACATAAGAAAGAAAAATGCTAATCCTGGTTCTGTCTGTAACAGATCTTAAATCTGCACACCTGCAATGAGTCCCTGTGTGTGTGTGTGTGTGTGTCTGTGGGTGGTTCCCATCTAGGGTTCACACAAGTGCTTAAGTTACTCCCATGGTAACATATTTTGGGGGTGTAGCAAAGGAAGGGCCCACACATAACTTCAGCGTATACTTGTCCTGAGATAACAAAGGAAAAGTTATCCCAGGCACAATTTTCAGTATGGGTATGATGAAAATCTATGTCTCTTCCTGGCTTTGTTGGCATTACACTTGTTGCCCAGATTGGTGACCAATGGCGGCCGGTGGGCAAACACTGGTCCATGCAGATGACCACCAGATGGAGCACTCATGTGTACTCTTGGAGGAGATAAGACAGTATTTTAGTTTTAGCCAGCTTACTTGCAGTGAGCTCCAAGGAAACTAAAAGACATATACGCAAGCTCTATTGCTCCCCATGGGTTTCTGACAAATCTCCTTTTCCTCCCAGGAAAGGCTCTGGCCAGCTATAGCTTTTGCTGGCTAGCAATGGAAGAGGAAAAGGGGCTCAGCAACTCCCTACAGAGCTCAGCCTTAGACTGGCTTGCTAGCTCATCTGGTTTCAGACCTCTATTGTGGTTTCTCCTGAATGGCCTGTATTTGCCTCAACACATCCAAGCAAGAATTAAGCGATGCAAAGCCCTTTACTTACTTGTTGTGTTTCAAACCAAGGAGTTTACGGTGGTGCAAATAAATCTGTTTCCCCCACATACATGGGCTCAATACCTGATTTAAAACACAATCACTCATCTACAGCAAGGTCAGTTTAGCACGGACAGTTCTAAGTGGCTATGGATTTATTGAGTCACTTCCTTTACCAGAAAAAACAACCCCAGAAAAAACAAATGCACAATCCTAAAAAAGCATAAGTCTATAAACACGCCACTTTTCTCTCCCTACTCCCAAGTACACACATACAAAAATGCCTACACATACACACCACACAGACATAATAAAGCTGTGTGAATCCTAAATTGCATCATTGATAAGCTTATTCTACGTTCAGCCATAACATAGTACAGACAACTGAAAGTGGGCAACCTTGTGGGATTGAACCATCTATTCAGTTTAGGGCCCTACGTTTCACAAATCCTTTTTTTAAAAAAAGTTACAGTAACAAAGTCAAGGACCATCAAGGCCTATCACAGCTTCTAGAAATACACTACATTTAAAGGGGAAAAGCGGTCAAAAAAGCCAAAAGAGAAGCAACATCAATACTGATTGGTTTTTGAGTAATTGTGGAGACCAGATAGAAGTTCATAGCATGCTACATATGAGACTTCAAACTCAGCGTCAACTCACTTGGCCTCTCTGCAGATGTTCAGCCGCCATTTTGTTTTTACCCTGGACAGCCCTGTGCATGGACCAAAGGGTTTATGTAAATCAAGGAAGGCCAGTTCCTATATTCTTAATGGTAACTACATTCTGCAGACATTGGCTGGGAGTCTGAACAATCAACCCCCCCACCACACACACACAGATGGTCAAGCTCAATAATGAACTGGTAACACCCAGCAGTAAGTGATTCCCAAATATGAATCATGTGTGCTGGGATGGTAATTTAGGCCATGAGTAGATGGGGCATTGAGAAACCAATGTACTTCCTGAAAGATCCCCTTCAGGAGGGGGGCAGGTTGCAAAGATCCGTGTAGCATGAGAGCAAACAATACAATAAGATTTATACAGCATATACAGATACCCAATTGCTTCTTTTCCTTCTATGTGAAATTGTGAAGAAACATTCCATCCTACCTTGATTGGAAAGAATGTGGTAGGAGATGTGAGGATAGGTGAAGAGACCCTGCTTTAACCTCTTTAAGGAGGCCCACTTTACTTTTTGACAAATCTACATTACAGATTTTAATTGGTTTAACATGCCTCCTCACTGCCCAGGAAACTGATAAGTTCTGTGAGAGGATACAAACAAAAATCCTCAGCGCTTTCATCCAACTATCATTTGCAGGAGAATTTGGAAGAAACCATGGCCATAAAGACAATATAGGTTTGTAGTGTACATGTGCCTTTGAAAACTGCTGTCTTTGGTAATTGGGTCTACTGGACCCTAGTGAACCTTTAACTAGGGAGCTCTTTTATACTTATGGTCAATTCACAACCAAGGGGGAAAAAGGGAAAGTTCCTGGCATTTTAGACACAATTGCTTGGATAAGTTTGAGGTTCTCTACTATCTGTGCAAATTCTGAAAATTCATTGCGATGTTAAGACAAAAAGAATTTTAGGGTAAAGAGATTTGCCCCACATGGAGCAATCCTGTTGGTAAACGGATTCATACAGAGGGTTACTCTTTAACCAAATAAAGGCCCCAATCTGTAAGCCATTCATTCCAGGTAAGCCTCATAGGTTTCAGTTCAATTGGTACACTGGACTAAGAACTGGGGACCCCGTGCCCAAAAAGGGATCACTTCCTGACATGGTTTCCCTTATCTGTGTACAAGCTCTAGAACTGTGTACACAGTTCTAGAGGTTGTAAGGCAGAAGATCTTTCTTGCAGTTCTATGCAAGATCCTCACCATGACAATCCAGATCTCATTTTGATCCCTCCACACAAAACACTCCACCTTTTTCAATGGGAGCACACGTGTGAGTATGACAACCCTTGGAAAAGCGTGTGGGGAGAACGTGTAAGCTACCCTTTAATTTGGTTTGGTGTTCCAAAAAGCAGAGATTCGACTTTCCAACTCAATTGGTGGCGTTCTGAGGCAAAGGAAATTTCCATCAAATTGCGCTGACATTCAAGAGATGGCTGGGGAAGCAAGAGGTGCATGCATTTAAATTTCTCTCCTCTGCGTCACCAGCTGCGCTCTCGATTTTGAACAGTCCATTTACCTGCCTTATATGTGATGGAAACATCTATTTCTTCATTTTAAAAAAGAAACACACTTTAACAAGTTTTTTTTAAAGGTCAAACACTGAATGGCATTTTAGAAGAGGGAAAAAAAGTTCAAAACCAATTGGTATTGGAAAGAAGTTTGGGTCATCCTCTTAATTAAGGTGTGCGAATTGCAGCAGGCTGGTTTAAGGAAACAATGTTTCCAATAACAGCTGGATGGCTCATTTGCTTCTCAAAAAACGGTTAGATTGCCTCCACACCACCTAAAACATGAGATGTGATATATATATATATTGAACCATCGTAATAGTTTGCCTCTTAATAGTAGTCCACTGTCTGCTTGGCACTGATTAACTGACACACTCAGCTGCAGATGGGAAGGGAAGATCGGCAATGGTTGCCAAGGAAGATATCCCCTCAATATTTATTTATTCATTTATTTATTTATTTATTTATTTATTCAATTTATATCCTACCTATATACAAAATACTCTAGGCAGCAACACCCTTCCAACTATACTTAAACCTGGTCTGCACATAATGCTAACCCATAGTTATTTAATCCATGGTTAACTCATGCTTGGTTGCTCTACTTAGGGTTTGTCTGGCAGATGGTCCAAGAAAGCATGGTTTGTTTTCTCAATCCCTAGGTTGTTTGTTTCCCTCCTCCTTTCCCTGCTCCCTCCCTGTATCCCAAATGCCTTTGTGGTGATATACTGCTGGTATGTAGAATGGCCCACTGCCTCTGTAGCCCACCGAAATAACCCATGAACAACCCATGGTTCTGGGTTCACATGTAATGACAACCCATGGTCTAAATAACCCAGAGTTCACAACCCAACAACAAATCATGGGTTATCTTTCTAAATTATCTGTGGTTAACAAACTATGATTTGTTAGCATGGCTGGGTTCACATATTACAACAACCCATTGTTCAATAACACATGGTTACATAAACCATGGATTAGTGTTATGTGTGAACTAGGTTTTAGGCCCAGGTTGGGATTTTTTTCTTACTCAAATGCTAACCTGATACAGTTCATTGTTAAAAAAGGTGTGAATTTATTAGAAGAAATTAACAACTACCAAGGGCCTTTTATATGCTATGTCACAGGCAGAGTCTCAACCACTATCTCCCCAAATCTGGGGATTTATATACCTCCACATAGGCTGCCTAAGCTGTTACCAGGTCCTGTTGCTACCTATGGTCCTGTCTACACAGCTCTTGGTTGGCAGTTGGAACAGATTTTGGTCCAGGGATCACCAGTTGCTGGCATCTAATCTAAATCCACATTAGGGGAAGCAAAAACAAACAAACAAAGACCAACCAACCAACCCATCCCTACATTGCAAAAGTCTGATATACATTTCTGACAGCCATTAACCCATGAAGTTTGATATTTCATACACATTCACATGTGCTATTTTTTTCTTTAAAACCCCCAAAACCAACATTTTAGCTTTTACAATTTGGCACATTTGTGAGCTTATGGAGTATGCCAAGCAAAAGAGGTACAATCATATTCACTTGGATGCCTACTCTGAACATCAGCATGTAAACACACACATTACATTTCAGTATATATAAAGCTATGCACCAGATCATGACCACATTAATGTATACTCCGAATTAACCAACTTGGAAACATTTTGTAACATTCAAGTCTGCCATTCTATTTCTAAGAAAAAAAACACAACCTAGTTCTCAAACAGCAGGTCCCAGCCTTGAATGCCACATATCAACCTGGCACCATGTGAAATCACGTTTATGCTTCTGCTGATGGATTACCTTTATACATTTCACAACGGGGGGAAGGGGGAGTCAACACAGACACATCCTTCTGGATTTGAAGTCTAACTGCCTCTTGGTGAGATGACTATTCAGCTTAAAGAATAACAAAGGAAACATCTACAAGAAAAGGCACTAATGCTTCCACAATTAGAACACCAGTTTCTCTATTAAAAACAAACAAAAACTAACCCCTCTGAAGAAAAAGTTAAAGCTCTTACAGTGACGTACACAAGTCAGCTTGTGTCTTTAATGATTCCTAAGGGTGAATACAGATGCAGAACTTGTAGAGCGGCCGGGGCCAAGGTATTTAACCCTCCCCACACCTGAGCTTCTCCCTGCATGCTTTCCTGCCTAGCAGCTTTTCTCCACAACATGCAAAGAAATGTCTGGAACTGCAAAACTGGGGGAGAAGAGAGTTAAGGGGAAGGGAGTACAGGGGAAAAGAGACAAGACTTGACACCTTCCCTCCACCCAGAATTACCTCTCCCCCCTGCTGCTTTGCAGGTGTTTGATGGAGACCAAGGGTGCCTCTACAAGAGCGATTTAAAACTCTTTCAAGCTGCATTAAAATTTTTACCTCTACAAGAGCAGAGTGAAAATCGGGAGCTGAGGTGCTTTTTTGTCCGATTATGCACATTATCGAATGCACGTTCAATAGCGAGTTTTAATTTACCGCAGCAGTTAAAGCGCATTATGACCATGTAAACAAGCGATTCTCCGCATTTCAACCACTTTAAAGCACGTTTCATACTTTGTGCTTCAACGGATGTTGTTTATAGGAATTAGGCATAAAAGCGATTGTGAGAAGATGCGCATAATCGGGCAACCAAGTGCCAAGCCAAATTCTTGTAGAGGGGGCCCAAGTCTCTTCACCCATCCATCCCGGCTTCAGTTCAAAGCCACAATTCAGTTGGAGGCAGAAGTCCCATCAACCCCTTACTGGAATGCTCAACTGTTCCACTGAAATCAATGTGGTTTTGGACATGACGATCCCATGCTGCCAAAAGAATGCATGTCTAGCTTCCGCAATAAATGTTGAGCGCCAACTAAACAGTATCTGCCCAACTTCTGCCTTGCAATGAGGATCCTGTGCTACCACCTGGACTTGCATGTGCAGATGGCTGAATGGCCGAATGGCCGGTTAGGTCCAACGCCACCCTTTACAGCGCTAGATTGTGCCTTAACTTTTAAAAAACACCCTGACAGAACAATTAATTACAATCCATGCTCTGCAACAATGTACTGGTCATTGACCAGCTGTCTTCAAGTAACACATTTTATCTTTAGGGCATATCTACATAACATAATTCAACTGGTTTAACAATTTCCTGGGAAGGCAAGATGTTGTTTGCAGGGTGGTGGTGGTGGAAGGGGTGTACTTTTAACAGCGAACTTTCAGCACACTCTCCAAAGGCCAATCCCCAGATTGCTTTAA
This sequence comes from Anniella stebbinsi, assembly GCA_029215795.1. NCBI lineage: Eukaryota > Metazoa > Chordata > Lepidosauria > Squamata > Anniellidae > Anniella > Anniella stebbinsi. The sequence goes on from JARDYH010000001.1 coordinate 50,680,414, forward strand.
GAGAAGCCACAATAATGTAACTGATGTAACCAATACAAATCTGTAGTGCAGATATATTCTTAGATGGGTTCCATGCAAAAAATCCTAACAACCTCCAATTCCAAGAGCAGAAGCAGTCTATACAGTGTCATATGATGTCACAATTATTAGACAAGGAAAGAGAGAGAACAATTAATTTTTAAAAATTTTAAAAAACAAAATAAACCTAACCAAACTCTTATCCATGGTTTGGTTTTTGTTTCACTTTTTTTTTATAACATGGAAAGACTTTCAAAGTGGTTCTCATAAAACAAACCATTATGGAAGCCTTCAACTTAAAAAGTTATTCTGAACTGCCTTCCTCAGCTCATTGGAATGGAAGTCAATTTCATTTGTTTCAAATGCATGCAAAAACAAAGTCGATCTTAAAGGAAAAACAAAACAAAACCCAACATCAGTACCAGTCCAACAAAAGTTAGTCACAATGCATATTAATTTGCTGACTACCCCAATCAAGAGGCTTGGGGCAAAAATAACTCCTCTTATGGATCTCTGAGATGGTATGGGATACAAGTGGGTGGGAAGCAGCTTTGATTTTAATGGGACTTAGGTGTGACTAAAGTTTCCTGGAGTGAGCCCATCACATAAGTCACTCTCGTGTCCTAGTGGGTAAGTTTTTAAGCTTCTCTTCAGGCACTTCGCTGAATCATTAAAGAAAACACAAAGTAAAGCTATAAAAACACAGACATCTTGTGCTCTAAAAAATCAGTGTACTCAAGCAACATAAACAGATGACTTTTTGGCAGCTCACTTCTTTCCCAACAATGCCAGCTATCAATGGGCCCACTCCACCAAATACTACTGCAGCACATTTTCCATTCACTTCTATGGAGTTTGCAGGGGGCTTCTCCATCAAAAGGAATTCAGGATGTGCAGAAGTGCTTGGGGGAAGCACATCTTACATCTGTTTTATTCAATGGATGCTTTGGCATCATAATAATAGCTGATTGTTCAAGGCAAGCAAGTCACCGACACTAAAAAAGATTGGGAAGGAAAAGCAGTTTGTCCCCGGCCATTTTGAAGGGGATGTTTCAGCAGTGAGTTTGTTAAGGAAAGCTTGCCTTTCTGCTCAATATTGCACTTCCTTTGTTCACTTATGTCAAAACATAGAAACATGATTTGTAGCTTTAAAAATATTAAAAAGTGTTCTGACAACATGATTCAGGGAAATATGACGGGAATCAACATTTCTAAAAGCTTCAGCTCAACACCAATAGGATCACCCTTGAATTAAAAAAGAGAGAGAAATAGCACTAGAAAGAGGAGGAAGCCATAGCTCAGTGGTAAAGCATATTCTTTTGATGTAGAGGGTCCTGGTTTCAACCCCTGACATCTCCAGTTAAAAGGATCTCGAGTTGTAAGGTTAGGAAACATGATCACTCGAGACCTCAAGAGAGAACCAGTGCCGGTCCGAACCAACAATACTGGGCTAGATAGACAAAAGGTCTGACCCAGTCAAAGGCAGCACCGTATGAGCAAAGCTTTCACGGGAGGGGCTACAGGTCAGCGACCGGACACATGCTTAACGTGCACAAGGTCCTGGGTTCAATCCCTGCCATCTCCAGGTAAGATTACGTCAGGTAGCAGGACTGGAAAAGACCTCTCCCTGAGTCCTTGGGGAGCCAGGACAAACAACACCGGGCTCAACAGACCAGCGGTCCAGCTCAGTACAAGGCAGCTCTTGATAGTTTCAAAAGAACATATTTATGTAGATTGTTTTTCATTTGATCAGTCAGCATGAGTTGGATTTGCACATTCCACACTGCCGCCATGTCTATGAATAAGTGAAAAGGATGAGATTGAATTAAACTTCTTAATAATGTAACTTAAAACCCAACCTGTAATGGTTCAAATACTCCACAGTCAAGTGGTTTGCTGGCCGGGCTGTTGAATACCCTTCAAGCATCATTAGGGGGGAGCAATCTTAAGCAAAAGAGGAGGATGCAATCCCTGAACTGGTATGTACAGTTGAAATGGATACGGCAAAACCCTCTTCATTCGGAAAGGCAAGTATTTGAATGCTGCGTCTCAGTAGCATGCTGCAGAACTCGCAGCAGTTCCTTTCACATTAAAAAAAAGGCAGACAATAGTTGCATCGACTTTCACATGACCTCCAAACTACCGCTGAAGTACTACATTTCTAGGAAAAAATTTAAGAATAAGCCAGTTGAGCAGTTCAGTTTAAAACACAGTGTATACTGGATTTAGGAAAACTGTTTTAGAATATCCTAGAATGAACTAAGTAGGTTGGGGGGTGGGGAAGAGAGAATAAATCTTTTGTTGGATTCCATTCATATGAATGAGTGTGGGGTGGGTGGGTGAAAACAGAACCTCAAAAGATACACTGTAAGTGTTTTTCTTCTGGGTGCGAGAAGAAATAGTAAAGAATCAAATCTAGCAAACCAGTTTAAGGTTTGTGACCAATACTGCAACCGGAAACAACTTAAGTAGTGTTCCTCAGTGTTACTTTTGTTATCATTAGTAATGTTAAGCATCAAGAAAAAAAGAAGAAGAAAAAAGATATAGATCATCATTGCACGTTAACAGCCGCCGAAAATGTGGCTTCAGCTTTTGACACTAGCGGATCCAATAACATGATGCTACGCCACAGGAAGATTTCCTTTACTGCACAACTTGTTTGGAAGCTTTATTCGCACACTCGCAACAGCGCTTCAGGTCAAGTGACGTGTGATGGCACGAAGGGCATAGAGGAGCTCAGCTTGCATGCGAGCCTCCATAAGAAGGAGATTCACGTGGACCTGTGGAAAAAGATCGGAACAAAAAATGTCATATATATATATATATATATATATATACACACACACACACAATGCTGTCGCTCACCATGACATTCACTAAGGAGCATAATTTCCTTTCACCTGTAATTTCCCTGTGTTGAGACTGTGAACCTTAAAAGGGCTGGTTCACAGGTGCAAGTTCAGTACTTGTTGACTGCAGCCTCGAGTGGTGACTTGCATGTGTGAACGAACCGTTACAGAGCTATCACCAAAGAAATGACTTTTCTATTTCCGTCACCTAAAACGGAATGGCTTTCAATAAAATCTCCCCGCAATCGCCATTAAAACCAACAACGTTCCCCTCAGCACCCACAGATTTCGCAGTAGTGAGGTGCAGCAACCCTAATGTTTCTCTTGGGAGTTGTGCAGAACCGCACATTAATGCTACATGTGCTTTTGCTCCATTTACGGACAGAGTCACTTTCTTCCATGCCCGTGACATTTCCCAAGTTTACACCCATGAGGAACATGTTTGAGACACTCACCTTCTCCGAGTGCTTGAACTGGCGCCAGTAACCATCGTACATGCGCTTGGTAGTTCTCTCTGGGTAGCAGGTCACTGTCTTAATGTAAACCTTCAGGTTCCGTTCAAGTAACTGATTAACTTCTCCATAATCGTAGTCATCATACCTAAGCAAGATTAAGGCGGATTGAATCTCTCTTTTCTGAGCACAGAGGGCTTTAAAGGGGATTTCCTTTCACTGAACAATCTTTTAAGAACTGTGTGACAAGGTAAACCTGCCTGAAGACTGGATTATTAATCTTATAATATTGATATGGTATCATTTAATTAGATCTGTCAAACAATAAATTAAACTTATTTGCAAATACTCTACTTTCATGTGGTTCCTGGGAGCTGATTCACACAACACAATTGGCCAGGCTTGAAATGAGACCCCTGCATGTGGCTCTTAAGTAGTCAAACTAGATGTTAATAGTGGCAGGGGAGGAATACAAGTTGCTGAACAGCTGTGAAGTAGTAGGAATGGCTAAATTTGCAGTGAAAGGCAGGCAGGCATCTAATTTTTCCCTTGGTCTCTGCTTTTTCCCACAATCTTTCCCCATTTTTTGATTTGTACGGGAGAGTGTGAGGGCCAAACTAGATGTGATCTCAAAGGAGACCTTGCATTTAATGTGCAGTTTAAACATTTTATTTGTTTATAAAACAATTTTATACTGCATTTTGACTCTAACAACTTTTCCCCTAAAGTAGTTTACAAAACAAAACAAAACAACAACCCCCCCAAACATGTCAGAGAAAAATTAAAACTAAAAACTTAAAATCAAAAGGATCAGAGTTAACACCTTCAATCATATATATTATATCCTCCTTTGGAAGGGAATTCCATAACAGAGGTGCTGCTGCAGAAAAGGCCCTGCCTCACATCCCAGCCAAACAAGCCTCTTTGGAGGTGGGACGTATATCATGGACTCCGAAGATGATCTTCACCACGGGAGCAGGCAATCTTTCAGATATTCAGGCCCTGACTTGTTTTGGGCTTTATAGGGAAGCACCCGCAGCTTGAATTGGGCCAGTGCACTGATGTAAGAAAGGTGTAATGTGGCCTCTACAGCATACAACAGAGAGCGATCTGGCAACCACATTCTGCATCATGCAAGTACCAACCTGCTGGGAGCGGAATAGACAATGGAAGCTAATAATTATCAGGGAAGGAGAATTTAACCCTATCCTTTCCTACTATGGTCCTGATGAAAATCAATCTTCTGAAGCTGCTAGTTGCGTTATTTATATTTGCTATTAGTGCCAATGGGGTTAGCAGCTTTGGAGGAGCAATTTTCATCAGGACAGCAGCAGGGAAGGAACGTGTTAAATGCTCCTTCTCCAGTTACTGTGATCCTGATAATTATCAGCCTTCCCCATATGGGCTGCTATTTGCATTTTTTAAAAACACACACACACACTTAAATATAAAGGCACATTTATCATTATGTCTTGTTTGGTCCTGAGTGGACAGAGCTAATGGTGCTGACTCTTTAATTCTTACAAAATTCTTAAAAGAACAGCTGCTGAACAGAGGGTTATGGAAAGCATGTGGAGAAATACTACTTTCAATCTGTGCTTATTTCTGTTCTTTAATTAGATTAATGTGCATTCATTTGTAGCCATAGAATGTGGGCGGACATATGCCACAGCTCTCTCACTCAGGGGTTAGCATTTCCCTTGCTTCTAGCACATCATGCTTTATGTTTCAAACTTAAAAGGGCATTCAAAATATTCTGCTGCAATACCTTTATGTCCATTCATTCTACATAGCACACATTACATGTCAGCATGCGTCTAAATACACTCATTAACAAGACCCATTTGTTACATACCTGATTCCAAACATACAATGAACATAATTAAATAAAGCTCTTCTTAACATGGTTGTGTCAACATCTTCATGGGTGGCCATAGTGTTGTATGTAAGGTTGTAGACCATCCGGAACTTCTCGTCCAGGAGATGCCCGATGTCAGAATAAAGCCTGTTCACAAGGGAGAAGCCATGGTTTTCCCAGGTATAGTCCTGTAAAAGGCATGAAGGCCACCAAATGAATGATGTTGAAGCCATCAACGTCATCGTCATCAAATTTATAAACCGCTCCACATCAGGAGATATCAGAGCAATGTACAAGGAATTAAAATTCAAAATACATAATGCAGTTCTACCGCTGAAGCTAAATGGTTCTGGCCCTGTAAGCTGGGGGCCATACAAAAACTGCTCTGAGCTTTATGGACTATGAGCGGGTAAAAGTACAATGGATAAATAAAATATGTTTATTTTAAGAAGCTGCATTTTTTCCTATGTCACTCTCTTAATATCACTCAAAGGGCAGAATTCACAAATAAAACAATCCTTCCTGGACTGTAGCACTTCAAGTCAGATGACTGCATGTCTGAACAAGCCAGGGGGAAAAAACACAGCTCTGTGGTAGACAACAAATTTGGAATGCATAAGGATGCAAGTTCAATCCCCAGTGGCTCCACCAAAGGGTCCATAACAGGGCTGAAAATCTTTGCGCTCAGGACCTCAGAGAGCCAAAGAACCCAGTTCGCATGATCACAGCAGCCAATAAAACACAATGGGGTGCAGTGCATGCCGGCAGCCATTTTGAATATTCAAGCTGCGGCACCTGCATGCCACAGCTTGAATATTCAAAATGGCTGCTAAAATGCGCCGCAACCCAGCATGGCTTACATAAGCCATGGTGGGCTGCAGTGATCGTGCAAATTGACCCAGTGTTGGTCATGCGTGAGTTCGTGGACATAGGAACGTAGGAAGCTGCCTTTTTCTGAGTCGGGCCATTGGTCCATCTAGCTCAGTATTGTCTATACTGTCTGGTAGCAGTTCTCTAGGATTCTTTCCTAGCTCTGCCTGTTGATGCCAGGGATTGTACTAGGGACCTTCTGCATGCAAAGCACGTGCCCTGCCACCGACTCCTCCCCGAGGTTCGTCACAGCAGAAAGGCAGCTTCATATTTTCAATAATCCTCTCTGATACAAAACACTATGCACAGAAAACTAGCATACAAGGAAGAAGGCAGCCTAGCCTAGCATTCTCCCTGAGATATAAAAGAGGACTTCCCCATCACAGAAATCAAACTTAAGAGAAGACATTGGCTTGGATCCCAAGGTACACTAAGTTCACAGAAGGAAAAATTCCCATTCCCTCCTCCTGTGCAGCCACATACATACCTCAAAAAGCCTCTCCAGAGGGTCAGTATACGCACACCCCCCCCCCCCTTAACATGGTATGGAGCAAGGGACATTGCTGGGGAACAGGAGAAACACCCAAAAGTGGGTTTTACTCTGTCAGATTTTCAGCAATTACCCCTTTCCCTAGCCACCCCCAATCTATGTTCAAGAGGGCACTTGCAATTCCCTGGAGAGGGTTTCAGGAAGCGGTGGCTGGAGGTAGGGAAGGTGAGGATGGGAAACCATCCATGAGCTTCCTTAAGATATTAGCCATTGAGATTTTTCTGCAACTACTGTGCTACTTTGAAAATTTGTATTCTGACACTCTCTAATATAATAACCATGCAATAGCATTTCTACATTTGTGGTATTTTGAGAAGTATCAAGATGCTCTTATCCCAGAAGACAGAGGCCTGGCACAGCTATCCGTATGCACCGTTTGTTTCTCCAACAGTGACAAATGTAAGTTTGCCCATGTCAACATACCTGGGCTCGGAAAGTTGGTAGATCCCCCCTTCTAGCAAAATCTTTGTACCCAAAACCAGGATCTTCAACATAGCGGGAAACATCTGCCGTGGAAACTAGTTCATCATCAAACACTAGGAAAGAGAAGTATGTAAGATGATAATTGTGCCTGTCTCATTTCTCCCAAACGATTTATATAAAACAGTGATGAGGTATTGAACAGGGAGTCTGCTGTGGTTTCCCATTCACTTCATTCTGACATAGTTTCACTTCTGTATGTAGGAGGGCAGCAGTTCTTGTTTGCGTTAGTTTAACATTTTAAAGTTCAGTACCAGGCAAAAGCATAACTGAAGACTTGTTCTCTGCTGGATAGGTTGTTTACACACACGATGTAGCAATGGGGCAATGGAAAGAAGCAGGTGTTCAAAATCACCAAGTTCCAAGATGAGAGTGTGGGCCAAACGCCTAGCAGAGAAGGAGAGTCAAACTGCAGAACCACGTGGCCACAAATGTTGGGCTTGGACAGTATGTAGGTCAGGGATGGGGAATGTGTGGCTCTTCAGATGTTGTTGGACTGCAACTCCCATCACCCATCACCACCAGCTATGCTGCCTTGGGCGGATGCGAACTGCGGTCCAACAATATCTGGAGAGCCACATGTTCCCCATCCATGATATAGGTTGTGTGGAACTGAAAGGAAAGTTCGGGCCAATTCATACAGCGCTGCTGGCCTGTTGTGCATACATGCAGTGGGGTGGGGGAAGAAGCCTTGGGCTCTCGTGCTCTCCTGCATTTAGGCACATAGTGGCTGAATTCGGACGACACAATAAACAACTGGTGTGGGGGAAACAATCGTCAGTTGTTTTGACTATTGTGTCATCCGAATGCTGCCATAGTCAACTCAGCGCTGATCCTCATCCACACCACAGTTGATTATTTATTACCATGTTGTGTGGGGAGTGCCCCCTAGGGTTAGGGTTAGCCAACCCACCATTGACTATCGTGTCGTCCGAACTGAGCCACTGTCTATACGAGGAAGCTCTATTCCACGATACTGCATAGAAAAGAAGTGAGCAGATCAGCTAAGCAGGGCTTACTTGTGTAGGAATTTAGACAAAATAGACCTCTGTTCAAAGTAAAGACCATACGTTGTAGTGGGTGGGTGTGCATCGCTTCCACACCATGCAGCACGTACAAGCTACATGCATCAGCCAGCCATTTGGGTTCAATAGCATAGTATATACCAGTAAACTAAAACATTTGCTCCTAACAATACATTCCCAACTATCCAAGGGGATGCATTTGAATGGCCAATGTACCTATGGGACCTGGACTGTTCACCGTACCAACACCACCTTATTCAGCTGCCACTGCCACAGGAGTCCCTTTCCGATAACTGCGTCAGTCTTGCGGGATGTCCCAGGCCACACATTATGGTATCTGCCTGAATGCATTCCCAATGTCAACCAGGGTACATTGTGTGGAGAAGATGTGGAGCCAGTCCTCAGTGAACAAGGGAAAGGACGCAGCTCAGTGGAAGAGCACATGCTTTGCATGCGTAAGATCCCAAGTTCAATCCCTGGTATTTCCACTTTCTCTGGGAGGCATTCCTGTGTTTGACATGGGAAGCTAGTCATGCGGATGTCAAGTCTGGTAGTTGCCTCTTCTCAGCCATGTTGGATAAGCAGGGGACAAGCCTGGCTTGAACCACCATGATTACAGATACTGCAAGGGATCATATGTGCTAAACAGAAAATTCCAGCAGATTTGATCCTTTACATTAGACCCATTTGGGCATGGCAGAAGAGTTCAGCGAGGTGGTTTGTGACCAAAAGCCACACCAGCAAGCACCCTTGAAAACTTCCAGCAATACTGATACTCGGGTAAGGGCAATTGCTTCATCCAGAATCTCTCTCCATCACCTTGCTTCCTGTCCGCTCGCCAAGTGACCAGATGGCTGGAGTATGTTAACTACTCTTCCAGAGAGTTGACTGCTGCAAAGTTGGCTGAGGCTGACCTTGAGGCTCCATCTTGGCTCACGTTCAGGTGCTCCAATAAAGCTGGGTGGGGAACCTGCTCTATGTCTACCACTAGCACCTTAAAACATACACACATCACCTCCGTTTATCCAAGAATCATAAGGTTGCCTTTATCTTCACTCTGTGTCTCATTAGCCAAACAAAACATAACTCCGTGTGGGAAGAAACCTGCTCGGCAACCGACCAAATAGGTCCTAAGTGCAGTTAAAAAATAACAATTCTTTGGTTTCTGCAATCTCTTTTGGACCAATCTAGATGGAGGATCATGCCAGGATTTTTTAATGACTGGGCCGCTAGATGCTGATGCCAAGAGGTGAAAGAGTTTCTGTCTGCCTTGGCTGTCTTTGAAAACTTTAACCCATGAACTCTTCCATTCTAAGAGGCATGAGGGGACTTTTAGACCAGAAGATGATCCCTAAAAAGTTCATTAAAAAAAAAAGTACAAGTGAACAAATAAAGGGATATATGACATCTCCCATTACATTTTAGTGGGCTGCTTCCCAAGCGTTCAGCTCAGTTTCTCAATTGTGTTAGCCACTGGTCATGTTAAAGTCTAACAGTTTTGTTTAGATTTTATATTCAAGGATCACATGTGGACCTGCATGAACTCCGATGCACGAGTGGTTTGAGCTGACGTGACACGTAACTTTGTCCTATGACATGTGGACATCAACCTAGCTGTTTTGCTTCCCACAAGACGGTCACCTTCCCCTACGATTACTGGATTTAATACTTCACACTATCGGCCCACACTGGGTGGAAACATCTGAAAGCACAGCATTTAAATGGGACAAAACTGTGGTGGAGAAAGTGCTCTAAGGCAGTAGGTGTCAAGTTCAACTCAGACACCAGGCCGAGCTCCCCACCCAGCAAATGCCCGGGAGCTGCCACATTCATAATAAATGTCAACTCCGTCTGAATTAGATGTCAAACCATCATTCTAGCCTCAGACACTAACGTTTGATAAGTTAGACATTTTCCATGCAGCTCTGCCAAGTTCTCAGCCCTTAAACATTTATAGCAGAGGTGGCAACTTCAGGGGTTGGGGGGGGCTGCATTCCCCCCAGCAGGAGGGTGCATCCCTGCCCCCATGCTACTGAATTATGGTAGAGCAGCAGGGAGGAAAATAGCCTGCTTTTAAAAACAAAAAGAGGCTATTTTACTTTACATTTGCTGCCACTGTGCCACTGTATTTCAGTGGCAAACTGCACTTTTGACTTTTAAAAGCAGGCTATTTTTCCTCGCAACTGGCAAATTTCGGCAACAAATACAGCACCACAGCAGTGGTGGGGGCAGGAGGGCTGTGTGTGTGTGTGTGTGTGTGTGTGAGAGAGAGAGAGAGAGAGAGAGAGAAAGAAAAAGAAAAAGGAAGGGGCAGTCGGGTTGCATGCAGCCCACGGGTTGCCCACCTCTGATTTATAACATTTGCAGCCAACAGTGTGATGTGGCTGCAAAAAAAGCAAATGCTATTTTGGGCTGCATTACTAGAAGTATAGCTTCTGAATCTCACGAGGTACTGGCTCCACTCTATTCAGCACTGGTTAGGCCCCATATTGAGTACTGCATCCAGTTCTGGGCATTACAGTCCAAGAAGGATGCAGAGAAGCTGGAGGGGGTTCAGAGGAGGGCAACGAGGATGATCAGGGGTCTGGAAACAAAGTCCTATGAGGAGAGACTGAAAGAACTGGGCATGTTTAGCCTGGAGAAGACTGAGGGGAGACATGATAGCACTCTTCAAGGACTTGAAAGGTTGTCACACAGAGGAGGGGCAGGATCTCTTCTTGATCATTCCAGAGTGCAGGACGCGGAATAATGGGCTCAAGTTACAGGAAGCCAGATTCCAGCTGGACATCTGGAAAAACTTCCTGACTGTTAGAGCAATACGAGAATGGAACCAATGACCTAGGGAGGTTGTGGGCTCTCCCACACTAGAGGCATTCAAGAGGCAGCTGGACAACCATCTGTCAGGTATGTTCTAAAGTGGATTCCTGCATTGAGCAGGGGGTTAGACTCAATGGCCTTATAGGTCCCTTCCAACTCTACTATTCTATGTTTCTTTTTTTTTTTTTGTATAATTTTTATTAGTTTTTCAACAAAACAAAACAAACATACACATAATACATAATATATAAACAAACTAACTCCCTCAACTACCCCCGTGCACCCCCCCCCCCCGAGACCTACTCACATTCATCCATCATCCTTCCAGAATTTTAATGATTCTTTTGAAGGCGACTGTCCCTTCCCCGATCTTAAAACATATTCCAAAAAGGGAGTCCATATATCTCCAAAATCACTCTTACTGGACATTCCCCTCATTATTTTCATTTTACATGTCAACATATCATTCAATGCTATATCCCAAATTTCTTTACACCAATCTTCTATTTTATAACTTCGTTGCCCTTTCCAATTTCTAGCAATCATTATTCTGACGGGTGCCAGGAGGTTATTTACCAATTCTCTGTTAATTATATGCTTGTTCCCACTATCCCATATTGCTAGTAGAGCTAACTTCGGGTTTAATCCCAATTTACTTCCAATTATATCACTTATTTCTTTAAAAACCCTTTCCCAGAATTTTTGTACTTGTTCACAGCTCCACCACATATGAAAATAGGTCCCAACCTCCTGACATCCCCTCCAACAGTTCTTGGACACTTTTTTATCAATCTGGTGAAATCTTACAGGTGTTAGATACCATCTCCAAACTATCTTATAATAGTTCTCCTTAATTCTAATCGACAATAATTTCAACATTCTTCCATTCCATATCCTCCCCCAATTATCTTCATTGATTTTTTCCCTTAGATCTTCTTCCCATACCTCTTTTATAACCTTAAGTGAGTCCTGAGATTCCTCCTCTATTAAAATTTTATATATCTCGCTAGTGAGTCCTTTCTTAGCTCTGACTCCATCTTTTTTTTCTATTTGTTCAATTAAATCTTCAAATCTGGTATTGTTTCTACATTTCTTATTTTTCATCCTCCATTCCTCTGTCCATTTTACCAGTTGCAGACACTTGAACCACGCTATCTTTTGTCCTTTAAACAAATCTTTAATATGCTCACTATCCTTCATCTTTCCCATCCAATTCCTTAGCTTAAGAATATCTTGTTCTTTCAGTCTCACTTCTATCTCTGATTTTAATGCTCTTGGGAAGTTTCCCACTACTACCACTGGGGCAAGCGGAGAATCCCAGTATCAACTTCCCCCTATACTTCTCCCATATCGATAATATATTTTCCAATAATGGGTTGTCCAGTACCTTCCATTCTTTCTTCTGCATTTTATTAAAAAAAATATTCCGCAATTTACATTCTATCTCTACTGTTTGCGATTCCAACCATTCCAAGTCTTGTTCCCCTAAAATAGCATAAATAGCATATCTTAACTGATTAGCAATATAATAATTCTTAATATTAGGAAGTCCTAAACCTCCTTTCTTTTGAGTCTTATACCATAACCCCTTATTTATCCTAGCTCTTTTATCCCCGTTACAATATGCATTAATCATATTTTGCCAATTTTTAATCTCAACTACTGAAATTCTAATAGGTAGCATTCTAAACAAAAAATTAACCTTAGGTAATATCTTCATTTTAATAACCGCTATTCTACCAAACCAAGAATGTTTTAATTTTCTATAAGTCTGTAATTTCTCCCCTACCTCTTTTCTTAAGCTTACAAAATTAAGTTCCTCTATTCTTTCTAATTCTTTATCTATATTAACTCCTAAATATCTTATTATATTTTTATGTCTTAATCCTAACTTAGCTTTACATTTCTCCATCTCTTCCTTGTTATAGTTATACAACATCATTTCTGACTTCCCCCAGTTAACTTGTAATCCTGTAATTTCCCCAAATTCTCTCAAATGTTTCTGAATCATCTCCCCACTTTCTAGGGGATCTTCTATTGTCAATAACGTATCATCCGCAAACATATTTACTTTAATCTTATATTTTCTTCCTATCCCCTTTAATCTTTCATCTTCCCTTATTACATTTGCTAAAATTTCTATAACTATTGCAAATAAAATCGGTGAAAGTGGACATCCTGGCCTAGTTCCTCAAACTAGTATTATTTGTTGCATTAACCCATCATTAACCATTATTTCCGCTTTATTATTTTTATACATCTGATTAATCACTCCCATAAATTTATGTCCAAACCCAAATGTTTTTAATATTATTTTTAACGCTGGCCATTCCACGCAATCAAAGGCTTTAAAAATATCTAAAGCTAATAACCCTGCTTTTAAATTTCTTTTTTTTATAATATTTATTATATCCATAACTCTCCCAATTAAGTTCGGCATATTCCTACCTGAAATAAATCCGCATTGATCATTTTTAATATATTTAAATATAAATGTGCCCATTCTTTTAGCCATAATTGCTGAAAATATTTTTGCATCCTGATTTATTAAAGATATTGGCCTATATGACGCTGGATCTGTCAAGTCCTTACCTGGCTTCTGTATTAAAACAATCAGGGACTGGTCCCACGATGGCGGGGTCATTCCTCCTTCTATTATATTATTAAATAATTTTTTTAATCTAGGTATTAAAATATCTTTAAATATTTTATAAAATTCCGGCCCCAAACCATCAATCCCCGGAGACTTACCTCCTTTTAGTTTTCCAATGATTCCCTCAATTTCTTTATCAGTAACCAAGGCTTCCATACACTCCCTATCTTGATCATCCAGTCTTATTTTCCAATTCCTTTCTACATATTCCCGAATCTTTTCTTGTGAAAGCGCCTCTGATGTATATAAATCTTTATAAAATTCCTGAAAAATACTTAATTTATCTTTCATTACATTACATCTATTCCCTAACTTATCTCTTATTGTCCCTATCATATTCTTAGCCTTCTCTGACTGCGTGGATCTAGCCAGCAACCTGGAATTTCTATTACTATATTCAAAAAAGTCTCTCTTTAAATATAATAAATTCTTTTGAACCTGTTCTATTTCTTCTTTCTCCAATTCCTTTTTTTTAGCCTGAATTAGGGCATATAACCGCTTATCTTTTGACTGTCTCAGCCTCTCCTCTAAACTCCTTATCTCTTCTTCAGCCTTTTTATTAAGTACTTCCTGTTGCTTTTTAAGTGTGGACATTTCTCTGATACAGATCCCTCTTATTACTGCTTTCATCGTATCCCATAATAATCCTTGCGAGTTAACTCCTTTTTCATTTATCTGCCATATTTCCTGCACTTCCTTTTTTAATTTATCCAATATGTTTTTATTTTTAAAAATTCTTCCGTCCAGTCTCCATCTCTTTGCTTGTTTATAATCCTTCTTTATCTTGATATCCATCATCATTAGTGCATGGTCTGTGATCTTAATTACTCCAATATCACAATCTGTTAATTTAGGTACCATATTCTTTGATATAAAAATATAATCAATCCTTGAGTAGCTCTTAAATCTAGGTGAGTAAAAAGTATATTTTCTTTCTTGCCCTTTTACAACTCTCCATACATCCATTAATTCTTTCTTCTCCATTAATTTAGCTAATTCTGTCTTACCCTCTCCTTCATTACCTCTTATTATATTATCTCTGTCTTTCCCTTTATCTAGTACCATATTAAAATCTCCTGCCATCACAATATTCTTTTTCCCTAGATCTCCCACGATATTGAATACTTCTTTAAAGAAATCAATTTGTTTCCCATTTGGAGCATAGACATTTATCAGCACAAATTCTTCCTCTTCCAACGTACAGTAAATTATAATGATCCTTCCATTCTTATCTTTCTTTATACTTTGAATATTAATACCACATTTCTTCGATATTATTATTGCCACACCTCTCGCTTTAGAAGTACCAAATGACTTTTCATACACTCCAACTTCCCTCATTCGTAACTCATTAGCCCCATCCTTTATTTGATGAGTTTCCTGCAAAAAAATTATGTCTATTTTTTTTCTTTTCAACAATGTTTCAATTCTTCGTCTTTTAACCACCGTTCCTAGCCCCTTAACATTTAGAGTTGCACATCTCAATCTATTCTCCATTTCTTACTTCCAACCACGTCATTAAATTGGTCTCGGTCAGTGATACACATACCCCCCCCTTCCCCCCCCCACATACCCCCATTTTTACCCCCCTCCTCACCAGTCATCTGGGCACTGGTCCCAATTATTTTAGAACTCTTCAGGGGGGGGGAACACGGCCCAACCCACAGAGCAAAGTCCGATCCTCCCCTCCTTTTTAACCCTTTCCCCCCTAATCCCTTTTCATTGACTGGAACCTCCAACCGCTCCTTCTACTTGGTCACTGGAACCTCCTCCCGCTCCTTCCGCTTGGACTATTTCTCCCACATCATTAGCATCGATTATGCCCAACTTCTCCAGCAGCTCGATTCCCTGTTCGCACGATGTTATTCTTTCTTGCTTCCCTTGCCAGAAGAATTTCAAGAATACTGGGTAACCCCAGTGGTAGGTTATCGATTTCTTCCTCAATGCTGCTGTACAAATTTTGACGCTCTTCCTCCACTGCACAGTGTGCACCGATAAATCCTGATAGATTTCGATTGCTGTTGCTTGAATCTTTGGTTGAGCTTGTCGTCTAATTGCCTGCATAAATTTTTCTTTTTTATAATAATTTGCAAATTTAACAATTATGTCCCTTGGAAGCAGTCCTTTACGCTTAGAACCAACTCTATGCACCCGTTCGAGATCAGCTTCAGCCCAAGACTCATCTGGAAGTTGTACTCTTATCCATGTCAAAATTGTATCTCTTAGATCTTTTAAGGACTCTCCTTCTTGTTCTGGATATTTTCTTATACGAATATTTGCCCGTCTATCCCGATCCTCCATAGCGATAAGGCGTAGTTCATGTTGAGAAAGCTGGTCTTCCTGTTTCTTATAAACTCCCGCCAAAACTCTAGTATCTGCCTGGAGCACTCCAACATCCATCACCACTTGCTTTAGTCCCGTCATAAGCTCAGTCTGCGTATCTGAAATGCGCTTCGCCAAGCGTTCTTCTAGACCAATCAGCATGTTTTTTATATCAGCCTTTAATTCATCCATTGGGTCTGGCTGCCCTCCTCTGGCCATCTTTGGAATTGCATCTGGCTCTGTAATTTGCGAGATAGAGCCCTTCACAGGAGATTTCTTCCCAACCTGCTTCTCTGGCATTTCTTGAGAATCCACCCGGGCCAATCTATGCCAAGATCGATCTGATCCTCGCTCTTTTGAAGGTCTTACCCAGGCGGGGGTGGGAATAGAGGGCTTCTGCCGTCTCTGCTTCTTACTCATAAATTTCCCTCCTCCCCCGTCTGCCTGGAGACTCTTACTCGTGCCTCTGCCTTGCAACCAAGACTTCAAATTCAAATTCACTGGGAGTTAACTTTATTTCTTCTCAAACTCCCTCCAAGTATACTATAAATCAGGCTAGCTGCCAATTATAGTCCATAAATCAGTCCAGTAATGGCGTCCTCCGTATACTTAGTCTCTCTTTTGCATCCAGCAGAAACAGCTAATAGCCAGCAATTTCTTGCTGCTCTCAAATCCCCCTTCAATGATTGTTCACTTCCAGTCAATATATAATGCCTTTTAATACTTTAAGTCAAACAAGCTGGGTTATATCTTCAATTATAAGTCCATAAATTACCTCATTAATGGCGTCTCCTCCTCCGTTGTCTGAGGAATTTGGTTTCGCTTTTACAGCCAAGACTAGCAGGCAGCCTTCGGCAAGCTCTTGCCCGTTCCCAACTCACCCTCACTGATTATTCACTTCCAGACAATATATCATGCCTTTTATAACTCTTCACAATAAGGAATTAGTGCTTAATTCAAAGCTTTTTTAGGGAGCTCAGAAGATCTGCGACCTCACTCCGACTCGATCATAGCCACGCCCCCTCTATTCTATGTTTCTGTGATTCTATGTGATAACAAAAAGGTATTGCTTATACTGACATTCTTGTTGCTGTGTCTTCGTGCTCCAGGAGCAAACATTCCTTCTATCAGACAGTTTTGCAAACATGCTCCACCACCACAAGTTCCAGCGAAGGTGTACCTGTGGCCCTCGGACTAATTTCCAAAGACCTCCACAAGCAATCGGTTCAGACATTTGGCAAGAGCGACCTTTCCCTCCTCTACCAGCCTGCTGGATGGGGAGCAAGAGGGAGAGAGGGGAAAGGGGGGTGGCACTGCCCACTGCTGGCTTTGGTCCTGCTCACAGCTGGCATGCAGCCTCTGACAGATCACTCCCAAGGGAATGTGGAGCCTATTCTAAAGGGCTCAATAAAGCCTCTGGGAGAGATAGATAGATGATAGATAGATAAATGTTTCTGTGGCACAGCTTACCTGGCACTAAATTGCTGCAGACTGCAGGTGGCTAATCAGATATTTGAATGGACCAAGTCTCCCTGCCTGTTTCTCTGTGTTTGTAATAGGCAGCATGTCAGAAAGAAAGCGAAGCTAGAGCCTGGCATGCTACTTTTCTATGGGCAAGGACAGAGATGTTTTTCATTTGTTTTTGTTCTTTTGACACAGGAAAGCATTCAGACAGGCAATCTCCCACCTACAATCTGAAGTGATGCAGTCTCACTTCCAAGAAAGTAGATTTCTCGCACGTATAAGCTGGCCCCAAAGCAATCATCAGCTAGCAAGATCATGGTTTTGTTTTCAGTCTCCTTTTGTTTGTCTCAGCGTTTGCTCTTTAGCGATGCCTCTGAAAGCTGAATGAAAGGAACTCAAATGAAGCAGATAGGAAGCCGTACCTTCAGTCACCACTAGGAGGCTCTCGGTCTTTTCGTTTTCAAAGCGGGTATCCATTTCCTCTTGGGAGGCCTCCTCCTCCTCCTCCTCCTTCTCCTGCAGCCTCTTCATTCTATTCATCAGTGCTTCAAGCTCACTCAAAGAATCCGTGATCTATAACACATGAGAAGATGGCAGAGGTGCTACGAGTTGGAAAATCAAAAGCTTCTGAAGACCGACGGCGTTACTCCGAGCCTTATGGAATCGCTTACGCCTAATCGTCACCCTCGAAGATTCTCAGGAAGCTCAATTTTGTATCCACCATCACATGCTGTGCTTTTTAAAAAATGCTCTTGCATATATGCAGTGGACCACACCCCCTAGCTTTGGCCACACACATGCGCCCCCCCAGGACTTCTGGCACGTTCTTTTGCACCTGTTCAGATCCTACCTGCTCTTCTGCACTTATCAGCCCAGACTCCCCAAGACCACACACTCATGTTACTTTAAGCCAGGGGTGTGGAACTCCCAGCCTGTTCTTAAAACCCCAGCATGAAATATTACTCTCCTTCAAATGGCGTTGGGATACATTTTTGGAAAGATTTCATAAATAACTGCATAATTTATATGGCCCGCAGTATTCTTTGATAGGTAACGTAAAAGTTGTCTGAAGAAGACATTTCTGGCACTCTGAAAGAATGGAAGAACTCTTTATAGCTCCTTCGTCCAGGAAATTGGGTTAATTTTCACTTTGTCCTACAAGCCCACATGTGCATCCACAGGTGAACCTAAAAGAAGATTATCCCCAACAATCCCAGAACTAGTCAGGTTTATGTCAGGACTAGACAGGACTTCAAACCAGGAGCGCCTTGACTTCTGCACTCCTGTCCAGCATGCTGAGCCGCTTTAGGCCACAGATTAATGGGGGGAAAGGATAATATTGCCCACCAGGTTTGGGCAGAGCTTCATCTTTTGGCGCCTCCTGATTTTATATGGCTATTAAATGCTTTCAGATGCAGGGACAAAAGACTTCTCTTGTTCGGTTGTCTCATCTTGCCCCAGGTGTTTCTACTGGTCAGCTTCCCGGTTCTAGTGGTGGCACCAAATATATAGGGGGACACATACACAGAAAAAGAGCAATGTTCAATTCAGGGTGGGACGGGGAAGCTTGGTCTCAGTGCTAATATTTCTGAAAACAGAAGTAGCAGCATATTTCACAATCAGCATAGCCATCCTAACTGTGTTTTCTCTAAAGTCAGTCCTGTTGATTTTGATGGCATCAACTTCCTGGTAAGCATGCTTAGGATTGCAGACTCATTTTAAATTCCAAGTTTATGATTCAATTATAACTTGTGTGTGAGAAGTAATCCCAGGGGTCCAGCAATGAGAGGAAGCATTATTTTTCTAGGGGGTGCTGCCCCTTCCTCTCCCCTGGGTTTGCCAATGGCTGATTCCTTCTTGGTCTTTCTCAGCCAGTTTCCCTATCCATTTGCTGGCCTGCCTATTCCAGCACTGCTTCCCCTCTCCAGATTAGACACTGTCCTACAACTGCTTTGCCTCTGGATTGACCTCCCTTTGGATCTGCCCCAGCACCCCACCCAGCTCTGACCCTGAGTCTGCGCTTGCTGTCCAGCTCCCGATTTCCCAGCACTGGCAAACACAGGAGAAAATTGATATCTGAACCACAACTCTCCCTCCTCCCACCTCATCCCGTCCTTAGCAAAAAAACAAACAAACGGGACAAGCAAAAGGGGAATTCTGGCAGCACTAACCCCAAAGCTGTTGCTTGTGAGGGACACGTTTTCAATGTTGTTGTCGTTGGCGAGATCACAGACACAGAAGTTGTTAACCGATATGAGCCTGTAGCCATTCGAGGTATCAAGATCTCGCTCTGGATTGATGCCACTACCAAAGACGAAACTTGCCAAGGCGTGATAGTGTGCCAAGAGGACCACAGCATGCACCAGTTCAGGAAGAGACCAATTGTTTTCCCCCGTCTTGACAAGTTTCTGAAACAACAACAAAAAAAGCATACTTGTGCATTTAAGTTAGATACAGACAAAGGAAGGAGAGGGAGTATTTCAGTAGAAGGAAGACCACAGTGACACAGACTCTTCAGAATTTCCATTCTGACAAGTAGCAACTAAACATAGGAACTAAATTTCCATTCTGACAGGGGGAAGTTGGGAGTGCCAGAACCAAAAGGTACCAGACAGCCACCAAGCCCAAGCCCCGCCCCCCGACATAAGGAAGCACAATTTAGGCACCACTAGCCTTCTCAACCCCTCTGCCATGCAAACAGATAGTAAGTGTGGACAGGGCTCTTTTGCCATTAATGAGGATTTCAATTAGACACTTCTATATCCTGGGCAGACTTTATAAACAAATAAACCAGTGCCTTCTTTCCCCCTTCCCCAAATTTTAGGCAAAAATAACCATTACCAGCCTAGGACCTTGCATCCAAAATGCAATATTCTAAATTTGTAACGGTGACATGGAAAAGCTGGGAAACTACCAAACATTGGGGTAAAGGGGCATGGGTCACTTGGGGAACCCCGGAGGGCCCCAATGCGACCCCCAGGTGGGCCAAATTGGGCCCATGGGCCTGAGGTGCTACCTCCCTCACAGGCACTACATCTTTGCCTTAACAATTGAGTGCATGAGGGCATTGCAGCAGGTGCAGCTACGTTCATCAGCATGCTGAACTACATCTACAAAATTCTCCTTTTAAATAAAGCAATAAATAACTTATTCCGAATACTATGCTTCCTCAGAAGAGCTCAATGTGGTTTACATAGGATGCCTAGGTGGAATGACGTTACTGTCTCCACAATAAAGCAGGCCAACCACAGGGGAAAAAATACCTGAAAAGCAAATATATGCAGGTTGCTTACCTGTAACTGTAGTTCTTCGAGTGGTCATCTGTGCAGTCACACATATGGGCTCGCGCCGGCGCCGAGCTCGCTTCGGGAAACTTCTAACTAGCTAGGATTTTAGGCGGGAACCCCTCCCCCCACCGTCCTACCGCGCATGCTCAGGGTCCCGCCTACCTCAGTTCTCTGAGACCGCTAGGCCTCGCGACTAAGGCAATGCAACTATGTTGACAGTTAAACTAGTCGAGCATGGCGGAGTCAACTTGACAATCAGAACAGCGATGCCAAGAGGGGACGGCGGGTGGGTTGTGTGACTGCACAGATGACCACTCGAAGAACTACAGTTACAGGTAAGCAACCTGCATTTCTTCTTCGTGGTCTCTGTGCATCACACATATGGGCGAGTAACAAGCCAACTTACCGGAGGTGGGAGAGGCACGCTGCATGGTCATTGGCATATCGAAGACAGGACTGCTCTGCCAAAGGAGGAGTCCTGGCGCGCTCTAACGTCCAAGCGGTAGTGCTTCACAAAGGTAGAGGCATTTGCCCACGTGGCCGCCTTACACAGGTCTGGGATAGTTGCGCCATGAAGGAGTGCCGTTGAGGCCGCCTGCCCCCTGGTGGAGTGAGCAATTAGTCCAGTGGGGGTTTCCTTGCCCAGGAGCTGATACGATAGTACGATAACGTCTACAATCCATTTGGAGAGACGTTGCGAGGATACAGATAAGCCCTTATTCTTGCCTCCAAAGCAAATGAAGAGTTGGCGTGATTTACGGAACTCCTCCGAACGAGATTTGTAGAAGGCTAGAGCCCTTCTCACGTCCAGCGCGTGCAGTGTTGAGCACAGCGGGTCAGTGGATGCTTTGAAGAAAGTAGGTAGCACTATGTCCTGATTTATGTGAAAATCGGAGGCAACCTTGGGGACAAAGGATGGGGGAGGACGAAGGACGACCTTGTCGCGGAAAAACTGCGTGTATGGAGGGTCGACCAGCAGTGCTGCAAGCTCTGACGCACGTCGTGCGGACGTGATGGCAACAAGAAAAACCGTTTTCAATGTTAATAAACGGATATTTGTTGTAGCTAATGGCTCAAAGGGCTTAGTGGACAATGCAGTCAACACGAGCGAGAGGCTCCACTGTGGGAGGAATGAGCGAATGGGTGGAGAAAGGTTGTGTAGACCCTTAAGGAAAGCCTTGGCAAGAGGGTGCGTGAATGCCGAGGCCCCGTCGATGAGGGGGTGATGGACCGCAATGGCCGCTAGATAGACCTTGATAGAGGAGAGCCGTAGGCCTGTAGTATGCAAGGAGTGAAGGAAGGCGATAACGTCGGTGATAGTAGCCGAAGTACTGTCGAACCCCTTGGTTGCTGCAAAAACTTGAAAACGTCTCCATTTTGCCAAGTAGGATGATCTAGTCGAGGGTTTACGAGAGGCGTCCAGAATAGTCAATATGGCTGGAGGCACAGCTATTCCCCGCCAGAGGGCAGGAGTCTCCATGCTGTTAGACGTAGGGTTTGTATGTCTGGGTGTAATATCCTGCCGTTGTCCCTGGACAGGAGGTCCGCAGTGGTTGGGAGACGCCACACTCGATGGGCAGCTAGTCTGTGTAGAGGCGTGAACCACGCTTGCCGTGGCCACCATGGTGCAATGAGGATAGCGTTGGCCTGGTGGCGTCGCAGCCTTGTGACCGTTTTCGTTATCAGGGGGATCGGAGGGAACATGTAAAGGAGGCCCTGTGACCAGTCCCATAGAAAGGCGTCTCCTAGGGAGTCGCGACCTAACCCTGCTCTTGAGCAATAAGCTCGACAGACTCGGTTGTCTGGGGTTGCAAAGAGGTCGATTTCTGGGGTGCCCCAACGGGAGAAGATGCGATCCAGAATACGAGGGGCTAATTCCCACTCGTGAGTGTCTTTGAACGATCGACTTAACTCGTCCGCTTTGATGTTGGATGTCCCTGCTATGTGCAGAGCCGAGAGTCGAATGTCCCTTGTGATAGCCCAGTGTAAGATGTCCATGGTAATGTGGAGGAGGCGCGGGGAGCGAGTGCCGCCTTCCTTGTTGATATACCACACTACGGATGTGTTGTCTGACAGCACCCGTACGTGGTGCCCCCTGAGTTGGGGAAGAAATGCTTTGAGTGCTTTCTGCACAGCGAGGAGCTCTAGCTTGTTTATATGTAGGGAGCTCTCTGACGGCGACCATCTTCCTTGTATGAACAGGTCCTCCAGATGTGCCCCCCAGCCCTGGAGTGATGCGTCGGTCGTGACAACTTTGGAGGGGCCGGGATCGACGAAAGGTAGGCCCTGTGAGAGATTGCCTGGATGCGACCACCAAAGGAGCGAGTGTCTTACGTGACTCGGAATGGTAAGTACTAACCTTCGTGGATCGTGGAGTGGTGTATAACGACTCAATAGGAGTTGTTGGAGGGGGCGCATCCTCAGACGTGCCCATCTGACTACGCCAATAGCCGCAGCCATAAGGCCTAGTAACCGTAAAATAGTGAGGGCTGTTGCCCGCGTGTGAGTACGCAGTCTGCGAGCTAGACTCTGTAGAGTCCTCATTCTGTCTTGGGGAAGGAAGGCTCTTGCGGCAGTGGAGTCGAGACAAACCCCTATGAATTGAAGTGCCGTGGTAGGTTGAAAAATTGACTTTTCGTAATTTATCTGCAGACCTAAGGAGGAGAGGGTGGACTCGACCGTGCTGATGTCTGCAATGGCTTGATGGCGAGACGATCAGCCAGTCGTCTAGGTAAGGATAGATCTCGATGTCGATGGATCGAAGGTGCGCACAAACCGCTGCCATACATTTGGTAAAGACTCTTGGAGCTGTTTTTAAACCGAATGGTAGGACCACAAATTGGTAGAGTTGGGGCCCTATGGCGAAGCGGAGGTACTTTTGGTGGTCTTTGAGGATGGCTATGTGGAAGTATGCATCCTTTAGGTCGATCAACGTAAACCAACTGCCCCGTCTGAGGAGTGGCAGGATGGTAGAAAGTGTGATCATTCGAAACTTCCGGTGCCTGATAAATTTGTTCAGACTTCGGAGATCCATAATAGGGCGGAGTCCCCCGTCCTTCTTGTGCACTGTAAAGTAACGGGAGTAGAACCCGTTGTTTGATTGGTGCGTTGGAACCGGTATGATGGCGCCCTTTTCCAACAGAGCCTTTGTTTCTTGACGCAGGGTTTCTGATGGCGGCGTGACTTTTACAGTGCCTAGCGGAGGGAGGACTTCGAAGTCTATTGCGTAGCCCCGTTGAACGACTTTGAGGACCCACTGGTCGGTGGTGATGGCAGCCCAAGTATGGAAAAAGGGTTGGAGCCTGTTTCTTGACAGAGAGGAGTCTCGTAGAGGTAAGTCAAAGGCGACGCTTTTGTTGGGGTTGTTTTGAACGGGCCTGAGAGTAGCGGGGGGCGGGCTTATGTTGTTGGTAAGAGGTCGACGCTGTCGGCTGCTGGTAGCGTTGGCCACGGTCCTGGCCCTGTCTGGGCTGATAGGGCAAAGGCCTGTACCACTTTCGTTGGCGGAAGGTCTGCGCCGGAGGCTGGCTGAACCCCATCTTTTTTGCGGTCATTTTTGCCTTGTGGATAGTATCCATTGTAGAGTCGGTTTGTGTATTAAACAGACCTTCTCCGTCAAAAGGCAAATCCTCGATGCGATTCTTAGTCTCAATGGGGAGATTTGACGAGCGCAGCCACGCATGACGTCGGAGGGCGACTGCTCCGATCATGGCCTTCGAACCCGAATCGACCTGGTGCCTGGCAGTGGTCATCTGTTGTTTCGATAGGCGGATAGCTTCCGCTTGGAAAACACGTGCCAGGTCCCGTTGATCGTCTGGCAGGTAATCTGTGAGGTTGGAGATTTTCTGCCATAAAAACAACTGATACCTGGCCATCATGGCCTGGTAATTTGATGTCTTCATCACCAAGGCCGCCGAGGCATAAATTCGTCTTCCAAAAGAGTCCAGTTTACGGCCCTCCTTGTCAACGGGGGCGGTATGAGATCGGCCCGACCTCCCCTGGGATGCTTCCACAACTATGGAGTTTGGTTTTGGGTGGGTAGCCAGGAAAGGGGCTTCCGTCTCCTTTACTTTGTAGAGAGCGTCGAGTCTCTTAGAGGTGGGAGCTATCGTCGCTGGATTGGTCCAAGATTGTTTCGCTGTCTTTAACAAAGTGCGAACCAGCGGAAGAGTCAGTTGAGGGGTCGGTTCCGTCCTCATTACATCATAGATGTCACCTTCTTCTTCTTCCGGCTGTTGTACATCTATCCCCAGTGATTGGGCGAGACGGAGCATTTGTTCATTAAAACCCCCTAGTTCCATGGTAGGTGAAGCTCCTTCCTCGGTAGCGACTTCTTCTGATGGGGATGGTACCGACGGGGCTGGCGACGGGGGTGAAGACGGGTCTGATTCGTAGTCGTCCAAAGACGGCGATGGTAATGACCGTCGGTACCGAGAGGCTACAACTTGCTCCGGTAACGAGGAGAGTTGGGACGGAGTACGTCGACGCGTCGACGCCGGGAGAAGAGATGTCGTCCGGCGAGGTGGTACTGGAGGCGGCATACGATGAGACAAGTCCGAGGCACGGTCCCAATCCTGGGAGGCGGAGTGTGATCGCGACCGATAATGGCGCATCGGTACCGAGGCCTCGGTACCGATAGGGTCGGAGTATTCCTCGTCGATAACGAGGACATCCGATCCAAAAGGCGGGATGTCCTGAAGCTCCGGTCGGGAAGGTGGTTCTGTCGGTACCGGTGATGGTATCGACGGGGGCCTGATGGGCGATGTCGTGAGCGGGGTCGAATGTCCTGGCATAAGCTGTTGCGGTGGTGAGCGGCGCTTCGATGCCGAAGGTTGGTCCATCGGCAGCGAGGATGGACGTTTCCGCGGCTGAGATGTAGTCGAAGCCGACGGTAACGAAGATGGCACCGAGGACGACTTCTTCTTCTTCGGTACCGAAGAGCTCGTCGGCGTATACGATACCGAAGGAAATTTTTTCAGTATCGAAGATTTCGATGCCGGCAGTCCTGCCGATGTCGACGGCGCTGTTTTAAACGCTTTCGTCGAAGTCGATGTTGGCTTGGACTTTTTCGTCACCTTTCCCTTCTTTTGCTGGCGCGGAGGGGAAGATGGAGCCAACGGTGCCTGAACAGTGGCCCGACAGGAGGGCAATTCAGGAGTTGCTGGGCGTGAGCGTATGATGGGCGATAGCCCTTGCTCCCCAGAGGACGAAGGTCTCGGGTCCATGCGGCCTGAAGACGGTTGGTCAATGGCGGAGAGGGCTTTACTCCAAAGGAGACTGCGCAGTCGGTCGGCCCTGTTCCGCCTTGTCTGTCTCGAAAATCTCATGCAGTGGGCACAAGAGTCCGTAATATGGCCTTCCCCCAAACAGCCCAGGCACAGTGAATGTCCGTCCGAAAGGGCTAGTTTGGCGCGGCAGCCAGAGCAGCGCTTGAAAAGCGCGGTCTGCGCCATAGGCCGCAAAGAGACTATCTACTAACGAAAACAACTATGTATATATATATATTTATATTATTATTATTATTATTTTTTTAACAAGAACCTAGCTAACTACACTAACAGTAAGGAAAAAACCAGTAAAACTAACTTATTTTGTCCTTCTTTCAGGTCTCCGACAACGGAGGAAGTCTCCCGCGAGGCGTTCAGCGAAGCGGTCGAAGAAGAACTGAGGTAGGCGGGACCCTGAGCATGCGCGGTAGGACGGTGGGGGGAGGGGTTCCCGCCTAAAATCCTAGCTAGTTAGAAGTTTCCCGAAGCGAGCTCGGCGCCGGCGCGAGCCCATATGTGTGATGCACAGAGACCACGAAGAAGAACTTCAAGTAACTCAAGCAAGCAAACCAAGCCAAATTCCATAGGGGAAAAGTAAAAATCAGCAAAGTCACTAGTCAATCTCACCTGCTGGAATGAACATTCCTTCCTGATTGCAAACTCAGCAAGCAATCAGCCAGGCTTCAATTGTGAGCAAAATCTAATTTTGCTTTATGATTCTTAGAAGGTATTTCATTCTTGACAATTTAATTTGCATGCAAGTTGCATGCTCATCATTAATTAGATGGTGTTCCTGTGAGCAGCAGTTCCATAGATATCATGTGGCTAGTAGGATGAATCAAGGCAGGAGGGGATATTGTCTTTCCCTGTGGCACTGGCCTGAGAATCTCTGTATTTGTCAGACTGGGCTGTGCATGAAGATTTCACATTTTCAAAAGATCAACACACAACTGATCCCAGGTGACAGCAAGAGATGGGTCACTTCCCCCTGGCTCATGTTGGATTGATTTTGGAATAATAATAATAATAATAATAATAATAATAATAATAATAATATACATTTATATACTGTCCCATAGCCGAAGCTCTCTGGGCAGTTTACAAAAATTAAAAGATTAAACATTAAAAAGTTGATATTTAAAACATTTTAAACTTTTTAAGCCTGGCCACAAAGTCAGTTAAAACCTCAGCTTAAGCTGTTAAAATGCCTGGGAGAAAAGAAAAGTTTTGACCTGGCGTCGAAAAGATAACAGAAGGCCCTCTCCCTTGTTGCCGTCCTCCAAGATTCCCTCGGAGTAGGCACTGGAGGAGGACCTTTGATGTTGAGCGTAGTGTACGGGTAGGTTCATGTCAGGAAAGGCATTCCATCACATATTATGGTCCAAAACCGTGTAAGGCTTTATAGGTTAAAACCAGCACCTTGAATCAGGCTCGGAAACATATAGGCAGCCAATGCAAGGGGGCCAGAATTAGTCTTATATGTTCGAACCTTCTGGTCCCTGTTACCAATCTGGCCGCTGCATTTTGCACAAGCTGCAGCTTCCAAACAGTCTTCAAAGGCAGCCCCACATAGAGCGCATTGCAGTAATCTAACTTGGAGGTTACCAGAGCATAGACAACTGAAGCCAGGTTATCCCTGTCGATGCTATATTTTTTTTAAAAAAGTCAGGTTATTTTCTGAAGCCAATCAGACTTCAGAAATTGCCCACAATTTCTTACCCACCCCCTATCCTGATCACTCTACTCTCCCCTTCACTTCACTAGGGCTATCTAGCTGGAGCAGTGGAATCATTCTATCTGCAGGAAAAGGAAAGGAGGGAAATATGATCTCTCTCCTTCTCCTTCTCCAGCACACTGGTAGAGCACCAGGAAGAAAGGCCCTGATTACCACTGAGAAATGTAGTTTGCTGAGGAAGACTGAGATTTTCATTGGAGAAAAAGCGTAGGGGGAAGGCCCCCTTCCCATGGGCTGCGGCCACAATCCTAATTGCCCCTCCCCCTGTGGCTGCTTTTAACCAGAGAAATAGACAGTGGGAAATCCAATCACTGAACTCCCACATCTGTTTTGTTCCAAGTGCAGCTACCACACATGGCTTCTGTTTCAAGGATTGCATGCAAGATTGGCAAATTGTTTTGAAGTCACTTGCAAAGTGCAAGGAACATGAACCGGTCATTAAATTATGTTGGCAGAGAAGCGACGGTGATGAGCATAACCTCAGGCTCTGTCCATTCTGTATATGAAGAACACGCAGGACAGATACGGGCTGCTTTCGCACGACACATTAGGCAACGCAGGGGGAAATAGTGTACTGACCGTGCGTTAGGTAGGCGGTGCTCCCCACACGACACATTGCTACTCCGTCCATTGAGCGGCTGAAAGTTCCGGCGTCCATCTTGGTTGCAGCGTCTCCTCCCTCTCACCTCCCTTAGTCCTCCAGCCGTATCCCAGCATGCACCGCAAGTTTTGCTGGCTGTATCAGAGCAGCCGGGGGTTTTCTGCTGCTCCGGCAGGCAGAACTCTATGCCCAAACAGAATAGTGCACCGAGAGAGGGGGGATCCCTCCACGTGACACTTTAAACAACGGGCTTCGGGCTAAACAACTTGCAAGCCCGTTGTTACTCTCTGTTGCTTAATTGAGTGGAATAGCGTACCGTCAGTTGTGTGTGCGTGGTGTGTAACCCTCCACACAACACGATAAGCAACACAACTGACGGTTGCTTCCCCCCCACCGTTGCCTAATGTGTCGTGCGAAACCAGCCACAGAGTCACAGGTAAGCACTTACTATTTTCTTCAGTTATCTTCTGCCCCAAAAAGGACACGTATACTATCCTCTCTGAAATTCTGAATCATCCATGCCAATTTTTATTTGACCAGAGGCAGTTTCCTAAAGTGTGGGAAGACAGACCTTGCAACGCCTCCTCCCACACATGTAAGCCCCATTAGTTGGCTGCGGAATCTCCGTGGCCTGTAGTGAGGCTGGGTGATAACAAGGGTGGCACAAGACCCAAGGAACTTTGGGCCACGGGGTGTTGATGGGGAGGGAGAAGCATCCTGCTGAAAGGCCTGGTTACAAACGCAGAGTGAGGCCCCCTTTACACGTACCACTGCTGCTGCAAGCCACTGCTGTTAAAGGAGGGCACAGCACATGTTTGGCATGCAGGAGGTTCAATCCCTAGCGCTTCCAGTTAAAAGGGTGCTAGGAAGCAGGGAAAGGCAAGGGAGCAGCCACACTAGAGAGGAAATGGGGTGGCTTTCTTCAGTAGAGAGGAGCAGGGAGGAAGGAGAAATTGGTATGCCCCTGGGAAACTGCTAAGCCTATGTAAGTATATATAGTAAGCCTATATACACCAGTTGTTGGGGAAGATGGGCGGGATGGTTCTGTTGCTTGTGGGTCCCTGGCCGACAGCTGGTTGGCCACTGTCTGAACAGAGTGCTGGACTAGATGGACCCTTGGTCTGATCCAGCATGGCTCTTCTTATGTTCTTATGCTACATGTTAAGCGCAAATGTGCATATGAAAGACCCAATGCCTTTAAAAAAAAGAAAGAAAAGAAAAGCGGTTTTAATACGAATGAATTGGAGTGAAGAAATGGGAGGTGGGGGCAGGATTAAGTACTTTGCTCTGAATTGCCCTCTCCCAGAGCTGCTTTTCTAATTAAAACAAACAAATAAAAGGCAGTGGGACTCAAGTGTGTGTGTGTGTGTGTGTGTGTGTATGATGCTGAGAAAATCTACCTGCCTACAGTTGCACATGAATGACAACTTGGAATATTTGTGTGCAGAGAAATGCGGAAGAGGAAAAAATTCGCTTGTAAATAACACCAATCTGTGAGAGCAAGCGGGTGTCCTTGCATATATAACTTTGGTACAGTCCCATGAAAACTGGCAACACACACTGACCACACACACAACAAAGTTTCCTGTTCCTAGTATGTTAGCATAAAATCAAGAAAACCAAATTGTAATAGGTTCGCTTGACTGGCAGAATGCTTTCTGCGAATTTCAGCAGAGAGTTTCAAACCTCTTTCCTTCAAGGAATCTTTCACATATTGACTCATCTATCAAGGAAATCCCACACGCTGGACAGGATGTTAAAGCATTTTCTAAAGTGCGCATTCAGTTCAAGCAATGCATCACCTAGGCCTGTTGGGCCTCACTGTTGGCCATTGTGAACTGAGGGCGAAACTACATGTTACACACAAATATATCACATTAGCCTGACAGGCCCTTTTAAACAACAGAAACAAAAAAATCCCAAACAAGCAAGAAAAGATGCTTCGGAAAGGGTTGATCGGTAATGGAGGAGCGGCAGCACGGCTACATTTGAGAGTAACTGTGTTTGCATTTCTTGAACCAGTGACAACTTGTACATATCGACCGAAAGGTGGAACAGAGTTAAGGATCCAGTGAACGTTGGAGGTCACCTTGGGCTGCTTGGAGGAAAGTCAAGATATACATTTAACACTAAAGTTGAAATGAAACTGCAGCTTTCCCAGATCCAATTCCCTAAATAAATCTTATGAAAAGCAATAGAGTTTAGACACACACAAATGCTTGAGCATTTCACAAACCCCAAATTATTCAAATACCTGAATGTGCTCTTTCGAAACCAGCCAGGGTCGGTGTGCAAGAAGCTTGTTGATTTCATTCAGATTTTTCAGCCTTTGCGGAACGTATTCTAAGCCATTCAGCCATTCTGGGATCCCTCCGGTCTTCAGGAACTCATCCACATGCATGTTTATTAGGTAGGAACACTGGTGCCTGGCAGCAGCCTGTAGTTGGAAACACAGATGCAGTTAAGCTGAAGGAGGCTCATTGAAAGCTGCCTGCTCTTGTTCTGCGAGGGGAGGGAGAGGGTTAGTGTGCAAACATACGCACAAAAGAGAGGAAGGTATACTTTCAACAGGGTGGAGAACCATGCATTAAAATGCAGACACAAAAAGCCTGTGAGTTATGTCAGTTCATTTGCTTTGACAGAAAGGCAGATGAGAGAGCAACATACATGTTTTCAAAGCCATTTACGATGCACAAGGATAGTCAAGCTTTCCATGAACAAGGCCATGTGTATCTTGGAGCACCTATAAGCGTACTGCACAAGTAGTAATTAGTAGCATCATGGCCCCTCCCTGAGTTACAAGCTCAGAAGCTCAAATCTTGCTTCTGCCATGAATTCATTGTGTCCTTAGGCAAGTCAGTATCACTGAGCCTCAGTCCTCCCATCTGCAACCTGGGGATAGCAAAATTGATTTACAGGGCTGCTGAACAGATTGCAGGTGATCTATTCCTATATGTGAAGTGGTTGGACCACTCGAGAAGCCCAACATAACTGCTTAGTACTATACTTGAGTTCAGCCTTCCCCAACCTGATGCCCTCCAGATGTGTTGGACTACAACTCCCAGCATCCCCAGCCAGCATGGCTCCCACTTCCTGCACTCTCTGCAAAATTTAGTTTCTTGAAAACTAGAGCTCTCATTCTATGTATTCTAAATGGATGCTTTAGGAGCAAGCGTGCTGTGATGACTCAAGTGCTGGGCCCAGACAGGAGCAACTTGGGTTCAAATCCTTGCTGAACCATGAAACTTTCTGGATGGACTTTTGGCAAATCATCCTTGTAGGTTTCCTGTCACCGAGGCTTTGCAAAATGAATATTAAATTCTTCAAACAATAACAGCTGCAAATAAGGAAAGCAGAATGATGCAGGGAATACTGTGCAAAGCCTGTATAATTTATTCAGAGTGCTGGATGCAGTGTACCTTGGTCTGGAATGTATTTTTAGTATGCCAGACACATAGCCCCTGCAAATGGTCAGGATGGAAAAATTTCATCTATGACTGTATGCCAATTACGTTGGGATCTAGGCTCTGGTCTAAATCCTTTAATGTTCTGGACAGATCTCTTTTATTTTGTAGCCAGACAGGTTCTATCTTGTTTCAAGCTGGGATTTCAAGCTCTCAAGGATGGACACTCTCTCCAAGAACTGGACTTGTTTCACCCTCAAAAGGGAAGCTAAAGTAGCCTGGTTTAATTTCCAAGCCCATTACAAAGAACACAGGTATTACTACAACTGGGAAGGAAATGATTAAGAGGTAGAGCTTGATAGTACTTACCATGATTGCAATGTAGTGCCGGTAGGGCAAAGGAAGAGGGCCGTCCATACGCAACATATAAAACTGACTGCGCAAGAAGGACTCCAGGTACTGAGTGTGCACACTCATGACCTGGGTGATGTTGTCTAGGCGGCCAGATGTAGAATATTCTTCCACAAGAAGGTGCATTCGTTCATTCAAACTGTTGGCTTGCATAACCTTCAGGGAACAAGAGGAAGCAAGCTAAAGAGGAGATGTATTTATTTACTTCTACACTGTATCAAACACCTTTCCTTGAGATACTCAAGGAGATTTTGACAGTGGGTAGTATCCAATATTGCTGCTGTGCCCCCACAGTTTCTGCTGTGCTAGTGGGACCCACCGTTTGCGCAACAAGAACTAGTGCTTCCAACAGTAACTATGTAAATGAGCACAAACTATCATTTCTGGAATGGGACAAATCAGCAGAGCTCATTTCTGAAAGCTCTGCTGACCTGTCCCATTCTGGACACAAGCTTATTTCTGATCACTGCAGAATTCACTAGCTACCCGTTGTGTGCTAGCAGTGGGTTCCGCTAGCACTCAGTAAGTGTTGGATACTGCCCTATATATGTAAAAGCCCCACAAGGTTCAAAGCATTTTCAACAAAACTGAAAAACCAGACTATTACAAAAAGCATTTAAGACAAAAAAACCAAATAACAGAACAGTGGCTGCAGGGGAATTCCAGATTCTGACACCTCTCAAGGCCATCTCTCAAATGTCAAGGACATATCTCAAAATTAATTCACCAGTGAAGTGGCCTGATAGGCCTCATCAGGAAGGCCATTCCAAAACTGCTGAGCCCCTACTGCAGGGATGTAGAACTCTTTCTGAATTCCATTTTGGAGGAGCTCTCGGGGGACACATTCTAGTGGTGGGCAGGGCCAAAGGCAAAAGGGGGTGAAGCCAAAATAACAGCACACTTGAGCTTAAAGTTATTACTGCCAGTAGTAACTACATGTTAGGAAAAGCATTTCAGTCTTTTAGAATTTGACAAAAACTGCACAAAAGCCAGAAAACTGCAGATATTAGCAGCTAGGGGAAATGGGCATTGTCTTTTGGGGAATCCTGGTGGGCCAGATTTGGCCCCCGGGCCAAACACAGTCCTAGACACTGTGTGCCTCTGTTGTTGCCAAGTGATGCCCCCTGGTAAGGATACAGATGGGACTCTCTTCAGTCCTCAGTCACAGCTCAGCAGAAACTATGAACTATTTTTAGACCTCTCTCCACTCCATACCACCATTTCTTCCGCAAAAAACAAAGAGTCCTGCATCACCTTTGGCACTGCCAAATTTAGGGTGCCATGAACATTCATCGCCTACTACAGCCTACTTCATCTGATACATTGATAATAATCTGGTGCATTCAGAAAGCTTTTGAACACGCACACGCACACACACACCTCTGTTGAAAAGTAAAGAGTCTAGACCAGTTTCCCCCAACCTGGTGCCCTTCAGATGTTTTGGACTATAACTTCCCAGCATTCCCAACCATTGGCCATGTTGTGTGGGGCTGATGCGAGTTCAAGTCTGAAAAATCTGGAGGTGACCAGGTTGGGGAAGGTTGCTCTAGGCTATAAAAACTCACAACAGAATAAATTTGTTAGTTTACAAATGCCACATAATTTGTTGGTTTAGCTTCCATTCTCACCCAAGAGACATGACTAATTGGTCAATAACCTGATACAAACATGAGGTCAAATGCCAGAAGACAGTGTGTGTGTGGGGGAGCAATAATTCAACAGAAATCTCACCTTATTTACATTACATCTTTATTGCTTATGCAAGTTTTTTTAAAAACACACACAACTTACTTCCTTTTCCGGTATAAAGGCACTTGGTCCTCTTGTTAAAGGCAGAGACACTCTGATCTTCTTTTCCTGCAAAAAAAAATTACAGATGCAAGTATTACCATGCTTTTACTAGCATAATCTTGGATATCTAAGATTTGAGGTTTCTAAAACATTAACTTAAGGTACTTCATTATATTTGTCAAACCCAAGTCTACATTTTCTTTATTTATCTATGCAAGGAGTACAACACTTGCAACCTACATGGAATGTTCCAGCAAACTCATTTTGTGACCTGGTTTGATTGGGGGGGGGGAGGTTTAGAAAGGAAAGGTGAAATGGCACTTCCCTACTCTGCAGCCCACGGAGCGCATACGCAGAATGCCAACTCCTGTAACTCTACCCTGCAAGGATGGCATACAGATGGCATACGGCAGCGGCGTTAAACCTCAGGCCTGCGGGACAAATCCAGCCCATCCTCTGGACAAATCCACCCTATTCTCAAGCCCAGAATAGGGTGGATTTGCCAATTTCCCTGGCCACACCTCTTTCCCCCCAACTACCGTTTGGTGGTTTCCCATTCTAAAAGGTCGAAATGCCTCTCCTTAGTTACTGATAGCAGGAGCTGTCAACTACAATATGTTGACATTTACTTTGTGCATTTTTGATCCTGCCCATTTTGCCTTTGGCCCTGCCCCCTTTGCTTTCTGCCCTGCCTACCACAGGAATGCGGCCCCTGAGATCTTCTCTGGCTGAAAGATGTTCCCCACCCCTGATCAGGTACTGGCAGTAAGAGCTTTAAGCTAATATCTGTTGCTAAGTTTCATATGTTGGCCCTATCCCTTTAGCCTCACCTGTTTTGCTTTTAGCTCTGCCCACTGCTGGAAAGTGGCCCCTTTGAGTGTCTCTAAAAAGCAAATTCAGCCCTCAAGGTGAAAGAGGCTCAACATGCCTGACATACTGGATAGAGTGGGTAGTGTTGGAAGAGGGGACAGCTTGGAGATGGACCACTTGTGCTTTCTGCGGGTGTGAGTTCATAGACTGATGGAAACCTTATTCAGCCCTCCATACAAGTTGCCCACCCCACATTTAAAAATATATCCGACTGTCAAAACCACAATTCTAACAAGAACCCGCTTCTTAAGTTTCCATATTTGTACACTTCATTTTTGAGGAAAACCTTACTCCAAGCGGCGTAGACATGGTTTTCTTAGCTATCAATAGGGTGGCCACTTATGAATTGCCCACCCCACAAAGGAAATGCATGACAAAAAAAAGGAGAGCAATTTGCATGAAAATTTGTATACACTAATTTGTATGTGGCGATGCAATTTTAGAAGTAATTATTTTAATTTAAATAGGCAAACAGTATGTCTCGCCATAGAGTGGGAGTCTGTGATAAGGCAACCTGTGTGCCTGCTAGTTCAGTTTGCTGTTCAGGTGCTAGCTCTTGATGGACAACAGTGCTTATGGTTCTTTATCTTTAAACCAGAAATGGGTAGGGCAGCCCTTCATATAGAGGACAGTCTTCTGTAAAAGAGGACACCTGGCCACCCTAGCTCTTAACAGGGCAGGGTGGAGGGCCTGTTGCAGCCAGGAACTGCCATTATGCAGTTTCTGGCACATCTGCTGCTGCAACCACCTGCCTCTTCCCCAGGGGTAACTGCTATTCCACCTGGATGATTGGGCAAAGTAGCTGGTCACAAGGCTGTTCTGATATGTTTTCGAACGTCTTTGGTTTGAGTGACTGAAAGAGCCTGAAAACAGTCCCAGATGCTGGAGACTCTTCAGCTGTAGCCTTTCAAACCACCATGACTGAGTGTAACACGCTGTTATACCACTCATCTGGGGCATAACAGAAAGGCAGAGAACACACATTTGCAAAGCTTTCCTGTCTGAAAGCAGTTCTCACTCGCCACAGGTGACTAGGCAAGTGGCCAATTGCAAGCCTGCTTTTAAGGCTGGTCAAAAGAATGCCACCTTTGCTGAGCATGCTCTCACATGTGGGCATAGAAATGCAGCTGCCACACAAGCCATATGGTTAGAGCTCTAAAGCAGCTAAACAATGCTTCAGCTCTTGGAAGCTTATCAGAAAATAAGTTGTAGCAAGCTCCAAATGGAGGAAGAAGAAAAAAAAGGAAGTGAAGCACCGCCAAGTCAAAAAGACGTGTCTGTCAAGCTTGTTGGACGGAAAAAGCAGAAACATAAAGAACTCATGCAAATTGTTTCCAACTGGTGAAGATTTTGGACATGACTTGAAAACGAACAGAATAGTACAGCCAAATGCTGGCTCCATGGGAAAACTGCAAGTTACAGAATGGCCACCGATTTATTTTTAATTTCCCCTACTCTTGGAAGGCCTTGAGTTCTCTTTGCCTGCTACTTTCCCATTAAGTTCAAAACAAGTTTTCTTGCCCCTTTTTAAAAAAAAGCTACGGGTTGTACACTTACAAATTCTTTCAATGGTAATATACCCCCATGGCTTTTCCAGTTTTTCCAGTACATGACTGCTCATGTCGTTGAGTTGTAAACTCTGCTCTGATGCTTAACCTTTTTAGGGCTTCCAAGAAATCCACATGTGCTCTGCTGTCCCCTAGAAAGGCCATGAGCCTGGTGTCAACCCATTTCCTGCCTTGGGTTGATCAATCACAGACCAGTGTGGGACCAGTGCTTCTTATAAGTGGGCCCTGCCTAGTCCCACATACACACAAAGAACCCCAGAAACCAGGGCTGGAGTAAGATAGCTCTCAACTGCTTTCCTATCCAGCTCCAAATGCATGAAGAGTTGGAATTTAAATATGCAAAAACCCAGTGTCCTAAAGAGCAGTTGTCCAACTCCCAACTCAGTTTGGAATTTGTTACAAGTCAAATACCAACCATTTTATCAATCTGTACCAATACAAGAAAAAGGGGCCCATTCCCACCTACAGCACTCTGCCACCAGAAATGGTGTGGAAAATAAAGAACCAGATTTATGTGACATCACACTGATACCTTTGAACAGAACCGCTGCTGCTTTTACAACAGCAGTGTAAAAAGTGCTCACGTGCAAAATCTGTGCAGCCCTCATTTGTCTGCATCTCAAATAGAATATTATATGTTCTTTTCTGATCTCCACTCTAATCAACACTAATGCCTTAATACCAAGCTGCAACTGCATTTTAAGAATTAATTAATTACATTTATATCTCATTTTTCTTCTGTCATGGAATTCAAGGTGACTACATGGGATTCCCAGGTGGCCTCTCTCTGAGCGCTGACCAGACCCAGGCCTGCTTAGCTTCAGGAAGGTGGCTGCCTCATATGCCTTCTGACCATGTTCTAGGACCATTATTTATTATATTTATTCAGGCCACCCATAATTCCCAGCCTGCATGGCCATCACACCTGGAGGCCATCAGGTTGTGAAAGGCTGGTTCAAGATCTAAGGCAGCCAAAAAAAAAAAGCCAAAGGCAAAGGGGTGGAACCAGGGAAAGTTTAATTTTAAAAAATTATAAAAATGAAGGTACCAACGCGTTTCGGACACAGTCCTTCTTCAGGGTAATTTTGGAGTCACAACCCTTTCATAAGAGCCTCCTAGCCTGAAGAAGAGTTCTGGAAGAACTTGAAAGCTTGCTCACTATTCTGGAGGTGGTTTGGGGATGGATTATGCAAACAGGCTGAAGCTTAATCCACACCAAGGTGGAAGTATTTTGGGTGGGGAGTTCTGCTGAGGGGTAGAGGGATTTAACTGGTACTAGATGGGGTTGCACTCCCCATTATGAACCATTGGGGGTGCTCCTGGACTAGTCACTGACTGTGGGAAACAGAGGTGGCAGCAGTAGACAGGAATGGAACATAGGAAGCTGCTTTATATTGAGTCACACCATTGGTCCATCTAGCCCAGTGTTGTCAACACTGACTGGCAGCAGCTTTCCAGGCATTCAGGCAGGATTCTTTCCTTGCCCTACCTGGAGAAGCTGGGGATAGAACCTGGGACCTTCTGTATGACAAGCATGAACTCTATCACACTGAGCTATGGCCCCTCCCAACTTTTATCAATTTCGGTGGGCATTCAAGTGTGACCCTGCTTATGGAAAGTTCTGCCTGGTCCAAGTTATACATGCCCTAGATTGGACTGGTGCAATGCACTCTTACATGGGGCTGCCTTTGAAGACAACTCAGAAACTTCAGCTGGTACAGAATGCAGCTGCTCAAGTCCTCATTGGGGCTAGACGATGGGATCATATTACCCCAATCCTGTGCCAGCTATATTGGATGCCAGAGTGTTTCTAAGTTTAATTGAAAGTGCTGTTCTTTTTCTTGTTTGTTTGACATTTAAAGCCCTAAATGGTTTGGGTCCAGATTATTTGAAGAACTGTCTACACCTGTATGTACCTGCCCATGTTTTAAGATAATCTTTGGAGATTCTGATCTTTGGCCTGTCACCAAGTTCAATAAACTTGGCGGGCACTAGAGATTAGGGCCTTCTCAGTGCCCCTACCCTGTGAAATGCGCTCCTGACAGAGATACAGCTGGCCCCATCTGCGGCTGCTTTTAAGAAGGCTTTTAAAATGCATCTGTTCTCCTTGGCATTTAACGGAGATATTTTTTGGCTTATTTGTTGTTGATGGGTATTTTGAAATCGTATTTTATTGAAATGGTTTTTGTTTTAAATTGCTTATGTTTAGTATGATTGTATTAATACATCTGTATTTTTTCTATGCTGCCAGTCACGTTGGGATAATAGTCTTGAAAGGCTGGGAACAATGGACTTGAAAGGCTACTAAGCAATGCGTCTTGTAAAAATCATCATCATCGACAATTTCACAATGACTGAGCATCTTTCAGAAGCACCATAAAGGCCAGAAATACACATTCTGCTTTCACTGTGTGCCTTCAAACCTGGCTGCTGCTGCTCCTTTGGAGCCCTCTGAGCTGGGAGGATAGGGATTCCAGGGGGAAAAGGCACTTAACCTTTCTTCTATCTCTAACCACACTCCCACCCCCACAACTCTCAGCCACATTTCCCAAAGCAGGGGCTTTTCAAGGCTCGCAACATTTTTTTTTAAAAAAAGGGATGTCTGGCAAGAACATTTTATATCTGATCCTTGGTTGTGTTATATCTACCCATGTCCTTGGGGGGGGGGGGAAGGGGCTTGAATGAAATACATGTCAAAATACATCTCTATCGCAGAAGGAAGTTTGCTCGTGTAAGATAAAATGTTCAGCCCTATTAGGGTTTAGAGCCTCAGGGCAAAATCCAATCTCTAAAGGAGTGTCCCCTTATCTCCCCACCCCCTTCTGTTGCCAACTTGGAGCTAGGAAAGCAGCTTTGGTAACACAGCAGCCCCACAAAGCCCCATTTCTTAAAGTAACTTTCCAGCAAAACTATTGACCTGGTCAAAATGCAGTTACTTGACTTCAAAGGATGTAAGCAAGGGTAGGTTTTTGTTTTTAATTATTCCTTTTCTATCTCCACCCTTCCTCCAGACAGCCCTTTTATATCCCACCCTTCCTCCAGACAGTCTCCCACTCAGGTACTACCCAGGCTCAGACCTGCATATCTTCAGAGATGGAACTACATCAGACATCGCTGTCTGGGCCTGGGCCATTCTCTGATTGCTATATTCCAGGAAAATATGAATTGGTGCAGTTCATGTGAAT
The DNA here is from genome assembly GCA_029215795.1 of Anniella stebbinsi. Lineage (NCBI taxonomy): Eukaryota > Metazoa > Chordata > Lepidosauria > Squamata > Anniellidae > Anniella > Anniella stebbinsi. The sequence goes on from JARDYH010000001.1 coordinate 50,719,891, forward strand.
AATGATTTAGTCAGAGGGAGAAAAATAGCTTTTCTAATGAAATGCAGCCTTTGGAGTGGGGTTTTTAGACAGCTGAATGAAATAAAAGGAAGAACAATGCGGAGCTGTAAGAATTGTAGCTTCCTGCTAGATAAAAGAAATACCAACAGTGTTGCACCCAACAGTGCAGAAAGTATTCAGTAAATAACGGGAGATGTCAACTTTGCTATAGTTTTTTCATGTCTCCAGCGTGAGCAAGTAGATACAGCCCCATTTATAACTACTAATTTCTATAGTGCATCATAATTTCATTTACTTTACCGTCTCACAACAACCATATAGGATGGGACAGGCCATAATGAAAGTGAACAATTTGCCCAAGGCCACACCCAGGATGAACACATACACCCACACAGTTGCTTACCAAATGGTTACTTGTGGGGTGAGGGGGCTTAGGGGAAGAGCACCTGACTTGCATGCAAATCCCCAGAATCTCAGGTAGGGCTGAAAAAGCTTCTGCCTGAATGCCTGGGAAGCCGCTGCCAGTCAGTGTTGACAATACTGGGCTAGATGGACCGATGGTCTGATTCAGTATAAGGCAGCTTCTTATGTACCACCGTTTGCAAATATTCACTTGGCATTGTTCTGCCAAGCGGAAAGGAAAATCTTGCCACACTTTTTACATCTGATCAGAAACCCAGAGATGGTAGTGAGAATCTCCTCACCACTTGTCAGTTGGAGGCCAAAATAGTGAGCTGACACATACATTGCAGGCAACTTACTTTTCCTCTTTGTTTCAACGCAATAACACACATTTACATGGAAAGCAAATTGTAGTACCAGAGCAGTGCAATACCCATTCCACATGTTTTGCTTTTCCATAGAAACACAGGAAGTTGCTCACCTTGACACACCCTTCAACTGCAGTCTTAAGAGCAGAGAGTGATACATGGAACGTGTGAAAGCATTTCATGTGTCTGCTTTTTAAAAACTTTAAATAGCAGCCACATGGCCACCGGACCAGAATGGGAATCCCAGCGCATGGTGAGAGGGTTTTAAACTTTGCCCCTAACACCACAGTCTCCTCCCACACCAAGCTATTTGCACAGGAGGGAAGTTGCCATTGCTTTTCTCCTGGGGCAAACAGAAGCTTCGGGATTGGCGGTGATCTTCATAGAGAACACTGTATGGGGGAAAGTGTTAACCCCCCCCCCCCCCCGCCCCACAGCTATTTAAGGTTGGTTTTTCTTAAGGCAGAGATGTGAAATGCATTCACATATTTCATCTACTTTGATACTCAGAAGTAGGTAGTAAGGGGCAGGGCACCTTAATGCAAGCGCACTGGGTGCTTCTAGATAATAAAAGAATGCTGAAAGTAGTTTTTGATCACTTTTTTTAAAAAGCAACCTTAGTACATATTCAGATTACTGTCAACATTTTGCAATTCTGCTATTTTGCATTGTCTCTCCCTCAAGTCCTTTCCTTGTGTTACATGTGTGGGATAGCTAACTGGTAGGAAGATCAAAGTCTTATCACAACCGCAGATGTCAAGAGGAAATACCCTTCTGTTTATACTTCCCCCAAAAGTAGGGCAATAGAAATTACTGCTTTGGCATGGCAGGGGGAGAGTTAATATTCATTTAGATAGAACAAATGTGAACAAATGAACACAGAAAGGAAACTACTGAAGGTGGTTCAGTGGGACTGGGGGTTGGGGTGGGGAAGAACCAATCTCAAAATGTTTTGAGGGATCTGTTCAGAATAGCTTTTACCATTAAAATATGGAATTGACTACCAGAAGATGCTTTGGTGGCCACTAGCTCATAGGGCTTTTTAAAGGATTAGATACATTCACAGAGCTAGATCTATCAATAACTATTAGTCATAACAACTAAATGGAGCCTCCATGTTCAAAGGCAGTACACCTCTAACAATACTTAGTGGTATACTAGGGACAAGACGCTAAGGATAAACCGGGAAGAGTTGCTGCCTTCATGTTCTGCTTGTGAGCTACCCAGAGACACGTGGCCGGCCATTGCTGGAACACCATATGGATTAGATCAGGGGGAGGAACCTGGTGCCCTCCAGATATTTTGAACGAAAGCTCCCATCTCCCCAAGTCAGCATAGCCAATGGTCAGGATTTATTGGAATTGCAGTCCAAAACATCTGGATGGTATCCCTGGACTAGATTGACCTTGGGTTTGGCCCAGCAAGGCAGATCTCACGTCCTGTACTAACTTGAACCAGTAACCCGAAAAATAGAGTGGATATAGGCAGGTTGTTTTGCTCCAAAGAACTGCATTGGAAACATATGAGCTGAAAAATTGAGAACAATTCATATAGCATTTGCATGTATATAGTGGATTAGAGCCATCTGCCTTTTGGCTATGTTTTCCGTTATACATATCCAGTTTCAGAATGTAATTCCTGGCATGAGGAGTCTCTGCCTGGCCAGCTGAACCTACGTGTCAAGCAGAATTATAAGGAGGCTTGATATTGCCAGGCTCAGTCCAGAAGATTTAGCCGCAATCCAGGAATCATTTCTATCTTCCCACTCACCAGCACATACCAGCGTGTTACAGGATAGCTTGAGTGGTGTGCCTCTAGTTAGAAGCCATGGTGTGCATGGAAGAAACCACTGTTTTTCTGGGCAGGGTCTTTTCACAAGGCTATGTCAAATGCAAAAGGTTTTCAAGCAAGCTAGCCTTATACTAACAGCAAATGCAAGCAGTGCCAACCATCTACAAGAGGGAGGTAGCAACAGGCTTGGGGAAACCTAACAGGAGGGAAAGTTCAAAATAGCCTTATGAGGACTGAGCATGCTTAGCTGGCACAGAACGCTGACTGTTTGGTGATTGTGGGGTGGGAATGGAATGGAGTATCCTGAAAGATGGCTGGCACCCTAAAACAGGAACACTCCATGCTGCAACATTTTGTTGCAGGTCTCACTTGTACTCACCTAATAGCCTCCACTTTCTACCACACTGTACGGTAATTAATAGAACCCAGAATGGGATTATGCAGACAGGAAAATGCTTGATCCTCAATGGTTGGGGGGGTCACTGAGCAGGTTTAGCCCTCATCCTAATATTGCTCTAAATGCAGCCCTTTCCTTTCTGTCACAGAAGTGATGGGATACAATATACACATCTGGGGAAAAAGTGAACTGCTGAATTTGGGGACACTGTTGTGATCCATCCCCGATACAAAAGACCCAGCCCTCACAGACAAGAATCCAACCAGCGTGTGAGTGTGTGTGTGTGTGTCTGTGAAAAATGAAGAACTATATATACATTTCACCCTCCCTTAGGGTCCTTGAATAACCAGGGTCTGTCCCCCCCCCCCCTCAGACCAAATAATCACAATGATGGCTATTTTGCTAGCTGCATATGGTACTGTAGTCTTAAAAAAACCCACCTAACACAGTTCTGCACTAATCACAAAGAATACATGCCTAGATTTATTTTGCTGATCTCTGCTATTTGTACTGTTTCCTTTCAGAATCTTGGAACACCAACTTTAGAAATTTAGTGTATTTTTATTTTCTTTGAAGAGTGGGGGGCAGGGAGGCATTTAGTTGCAACAGAGAAAGAGGAACCTTTTCTTGCTGTGGAAGCTTTCACTGAAACCATGGGACACTTCAGCATTAAATTTTATACCATACTGCTCTAGAGAGGAAACTCTGAAACGTGACTGTACTGTTTGCCAAAAGGACTCTGTGTCATCTAAGGCTATGCACAGCTTCATCAGCCGGGAGGATTTTGTCCCAATAATCTTCACTTCTATAAACTTCAACATGCTGGTCAATATCTTCAAACATATATTACAGTCAACCAAGTGAATTGTGTTTTGCAAATTATTCCCAGTTTAGTGGCCAGCTGCTGTTCGTTTTGTAGCAGGAGAATCACTGAAACAGAGCTGCTTCCTGTAATGCCATTATAGGGATGAGCTATAACATGGGCTCTTCGCACATGCCCTAGGGCAGGAGTAGAAGACCTGGTATCGGGACCGCAGTATCTGCTAGAACGCCTCTCCCCATATAAACCTAAGTGTATACTATGATCTTCATCTGAAGCCCTCCTCCAAGAATCTCCCTCCAGGATGGAGGATGGCAACAAAGGAGAGGGCCTTCTAGGTGGTAGCTTCCGATTATGGAACACTCTTTCACCCCAGCGAGGTCGACCTGGCATCAACGTTGTCATCTTTCTGGTGCCAGATCCAGACTTTCCTCTACTCCCAGACATTTGACAGCATATGAAGGTTTTTGAAGGGTTCTGAGATTGTTACTGTTAACTGTGCAAAATTGTTGTGCATTTTTGTATGCAAGTGGTTTTATATTGTATTGTACTTTTAGGGTTTAATGTGTGTAAGCCTCCCAGAGAACTTTGGCTATTGGACACAGTCGAAAGGCAATGAATGAATGAACTCTCATAAGCTCTGGCCAGCGTATCCAATTGTATGTGAATTGTAGCCAAACATGTCTGGAGGGTACCAGCTTACCCCTTCCCTAGAGTTTTGTTCCTTATCTGAGTGGCATGGTAAGGAAGTGCACTGCAGCACCACAAAAGGTAAAGGAAGAAAGGAGCTACAGAGAACTCCCCTGCATGTTATACAGACCATAGCATTAGAATACCAAGCTGCATCACTTCATACTGCAGGTCAGGAGACCACTTCTGAATGTCACTCCACCACCATCACACATGCACAAAGTTTGCTGCATGTAGTAAACTAGCCAGTCAGAGAGAGAGAGAGAGAGAGAGAGAGAGAGAGAGAGAGAGAGCTCTTTCTGATGTGCTAAGCTTACTACATGCAAGGAGCATTCAGAAACTCAACTCCTCTGTCCACCCCTAGTCTAAAGTGGTGCAGCCAAAGCTCTGCCACCTTCATCTCTATAATGCATAGAAAAACTCTCAGTAATGCAGCAGCAGTCTGGAGACACAAGAACTCATGTGTGTGACTTCATTTGGGCTGCCACAGATGGAAAGCTAGAATGTCAGGGAGAAAGTATTTAAGCCTAGCTTCTGCTGACATGCTAGTTTTCCAGATGTCAAACAACTCTTATAGGTGGAACCCTGCAGCAGTAGTTTGATGTTGCACAGTCCTGGGGGAAACTGTATCACATACATTTGCATCATGTTTAAATTGTCTTTCTGCCAAAATAAATGAATAAATACAAGAGTGAAACCGCATTAAGCATTTGTTAAACTGGAGAAAACATTTTTGTGAACATAGCCTAGGCTTCATCTTGAAATACCCTTGTAAATCAATTGGTAATTCTTCTTTTGGTTTTCTCTTTCAATTTTTAAGTGTTCAGTTAGGCACTCTGAAGGCTTAAAATCCTTTTCAAATTAAAAATAATGATAAATTACATATCATAAGGAGTGTTCTTCCATTAGCCTGTGTGAGTTCAAGCATGTTTGAAGGTTGCTTTGCTGGTCCAAGTCTGAATTTGGCAGAGCCTGGTGGGTGTGGGAGATGATATTCTGTACAGGATGGTAGGGAGGAGAAAGAGAGACAGGGAGAGAGACAGAGAGAGAGAGAGAGAGAGAGAGAGAGAGAGAGAGAGAGAGAGACTCAGCAGCGAGAGGCCACTTCTTCATTTAACCACTGAACTAGAAACCCAAACTGTACTTCATACCGTACATTAATTGATGGACTATAAATTCCAAAGGAATCAGCATTTTGTGATTATGAAAGCAGTCTGTAAGGCATCCAACTTATTCTGAAACAAACCTATTTTAATTACTCTTTGAATAACATCTAGGAAATTGCTAGGTTATGTCTATATATGAAATAGTGCTCACTTATAAAGGAAAGTATTGTTCTTTCTTAATTTCCAATCATCTTACTCATAGCTGGGCTCATAGTTGAACTAATTTAAAAAATCTAGTTGATTCATTCACAACCCATAGTTTAAATCTAATCAGTGCACCACTACAAGTATTTTCAAACACAGAGATTAAACAACGTACCAGAAGGCACAACATAGAAATACAACAGGAGTGTTTACTCCATTCTATCAGCACAGCAAACAAACTTTGATCTTTGATTATTTTATTAACACTTCGAATTAAGTCCAACAATGTGTGATGTCACAAAGGGAATACTGATTTCATATAACACCTACAGGAACGAAGGTCATTTGGGCAAGTTTCACACATCTGCACAGGGATATAATTTCATTGCTGCCTCGGTTTACCCATCTGCAAAATGATGTGTTGGAATCCTGAGTTTAAAGAATGATTGGCAGTTCGGCGGGTAGGTAGGTGCCCTGATGAGATGGCTCCTAGGTACAACGATGTAGTAAATGAACTCAATCCCAGCCCATTGGGGCATCTTTTTATAGAGATGTCCCAATGGCAAAGGTGTATCAACCAGGAGATTACGGCTGGGTTTCCAGACTTGTTAGGAGACAAAGATACTGGACAATGTCACTTTCAGCTTAGACTGGGCTCATCAAACAGTCCTCACGACAAAGGAAAATGGCTATATTTCAAGAAGAAAAAAGTGTGAGCAGGAAGTTGCCAAAGCAAAGGATGTTAACAGCATACAAAACAAAATGGCCAGGAGAATGCTCCAAACCCGGGGAGTTGAACCTCAGGGCTACATGCCAAATCTGGCCCTCCAAGTTTGCCCAGATGACCACATCCTTTTCCCCTGGTCCCACTTCCTTTCCCCCAGAAGTGAGGAGGAGAACACAGCCGGAGGCCATGAAGAGCCCAGAAACTTTAACCCTTCCAATGGAAGCCAGGATTAGAAACACCACACAGGGGCTTTTTAGTCTTTACTCTTCCACCTTCCTGAGTCAGTTGTAGAGACAGGCTGTGAGTTCACAATTCCCCCCTGCTCCCCTCACAATACACAGAAGTCAATGCCTTGAATAGAAGATCCTGCAGTTATATCAGGGATGGGCAGCTTGTAGCCTCCAGATGTTTGGCCTACAGCTCCCATCCTCCTTCACTGTGGCTACGCTGGCTAGGGCTGATGAGCCCAAACATCTGGAGGGTCACAGCTTCCCCACCCCTAGGTTACGTGTGAATGGAGGCTCTCTAAACCCAAATTCTGAGAGACCTGTTCTCCAGTGGTTTCAACATTCAGAGTTAGAAGAAATCCTGCATTCAAGTAACTGTGGGCTTGCTCAGTTTTGGATGGTCACTTCTGCTCACAGTAAAGGGAGTATAAGCATGTGCAGCCAAAGATCACTCCTGAGATGTATACAAGTGTGAGTGGCATGTATGCATTGGAACAACCCCACAGAATCTCACAAGGAGGTTTATACATATACTTTGTCAGATAAAGATGAAAGCCATCTATTCAAGAAACCAGAGAAATGACCAGGGGGTGTGAACATTTAATATTTGCCAAGGATGAAAATATATCCTGTTTACCTAACCTACCACAGGGCTCTCCAGTTCAAGGCAACACAGCAAAAACTTTGCTGTCCCTTGGTTTGGCGCTTCCCCACGTCATAAAGCAGCTCGAGCAGTAAAGCTACGTGTTATCTTTTAGTTTTTAAGTTAACCGTACCAGGAAATGGGATAGGAATCTCTTGTGGCCTTAAAACTCTACACAGGAGAGCTAACTGTTCAATATTCCAGACTGTGAGCTCAGTGCACCACGGACCGATGTCCATGCCAAGTTGTATGAGGCTGGCTAGAGGGCAGCCTACATGGGAGGATAATTGTTGTATGGGTTAGAGTTCAGAAGCCTTGTTTTTGTAACAGGTTACAGCAGACCGAGTACATGTCTCAGTATCACACCAGATTGACTCACTCTGCAAGCTATTAAAAAATGCAAGATATCCCCAATAAAGAACAGCAGCCAATCCTCTCATTGCAATCTGAGCTGTCACCAGGAACTCATTTGAGAATATATTAAGTTTTCTGTTAGGCTTCATTTCTACAGCTCCCTAGGCATCCTTTAACTCACTCCTACCATGGATTAGCCTACATTATTAAAAGGCAAAATGAAGACAGGAGAGAATAAATGTGAGGAAGTAGTCCTGCATGATAGAGTTCTTTTCTCTTCAGAAGGGCAGTCTGCTGGGTTGGGTCTACAGAAGCAGCACAATGACAAAACAGAATGGACTGCATCACTCCAGACTGGATGGCAGGAGTGGGGAAGATTCCCTTTTCAATGCTTCTACACATTTACAAGTAAAGTTCCCTGCAAGTAGTAAATTAGCATGGCATTGGAGGCTGGGCTAAGCATCTCTCTCCCCTTTCCACCTTTGGGAAGGGCCATAGCTCAGTGGTAGAGCACATACTTTGCATGCAGAAGGTCCCAGGTTCATTCTCTGGCATCTCAAGGTAGGGTTCAAAAGCTTCTGCCTGAAAATTTGGAGAACTGCTGTCAGTCAGTGTTGACAATACTGAGCTAGATGGACTAATGATCTGACTCAGTATAAGGCTAATTCCTATGATCTCTGTGTACAGCACTCAAAAATGGCCTCTCCTTCCTTCGGTCTGGAGCACTATACCTGACACTGCTCACATCGAACTGACAGCGCTGCTTGAATAGACCCTGGGTCATGAAACCAGTAAACAGCAGTAAATTGGTAAAGCAATTGGAAATGGATATGCCCTTGCCTTTCAAAAAAGAAGCACCAATAGTTGGTGGATAATTATAAGGTCAGGGTTTGTTGGGTATGCAAAACCACCAGAAACACTGGGGAGGTTCAGGCGCATGAAGAGAAATCACACAAGTATCACCTTTTGGGATGTTTTACCGTATTTCCTCGATTCTAAGATGCACTTCCCCCCCATATTTATCTCTGTAAAAATGGAGTGTGTCTTAGAATCGATAGCGTCTAAGAATCACCGGATTTCTCCAGCGCTGGAATGGGGTTGAAGATACACCCCCCCACACACAGAGCCTTCACAAAGGGGCTCTGCATGCCCCCCCCCCCAGCTACTTGGCCTCCCTATTCACCTTCATTGCCGCCCCGGTCCTCACCGCCAGCGCGCGGTATCGCAGCCTACTTTGTAGTAACGCAGCATTTCCAGACCTTCTCCTCTACTGCTGCTGCCGGCGCCACTGCCGAATCCCAGGAAGGGTGAGAGAGCAAGAGCGGGGCGGGCGGGGGCAGGCAGAGGCGGTAGTGGGGCCCAGGCGAGGGAGAAGTGGTGGCGCCGGCAGGGAGGAGGAGGAAGAAGAAACGACAAGCTAGAAGGGGAGGGAAGGGAAGGGCGCGGAGATCCGGGCAGAGGCAGCGGCCATGACAGCGAGGACCCGCATGCGCCCCCCCAGCGACTCAGCTTCCCCACTCACCTCCATTGCCGCCCTGATCCTCGCCACCAGTGCGCAGGATCACGGCCTACTTTGCAGTAACACTGCGTTTCCAGGCTGGGGAGGCCATTGCCAGCAACGCTGGTGGCGAGGACTGGGGCGGCAATGGAGATGAGTGGGGAGGCTGATTCACTGGGGGGCACATGTGGGTCCTCGCGGCTGCTGCCTCCGCCTGGCTCTCCACGCCCTTCCCTCCTCTTCCCCCTTGTTGCTTCTTCTTCTTCCTCCTCCACGCCGCTGCCGCCACTCCTCCCTCACCGGGGCCCTGCTACCGCCTCTGCCTGACCCCGTTCGACCCACTCTTGCTCTCGCCCATTCCTGGAATTTGGCGGCGGCGGCAGTGGTGGTAGAGGAGAAGGAGATGCAGAGGAGGAGCAGCTGCAGCAGCGAAGGATCCTTGCCCAGCCTAGGGGTGTGATTCGCTCCTACTGTATTTCTTCGATTCTAAGATGCACTTTTTTCAAATATAAATGTGTCTGAAAATGGGGTGCGTCATAGAATCGATGCAAAGCTTTTTACCTATTGGTGGCCCTGAAATTAAGGTGTGCCTTAGATTCGATGAAATACGGTAGTAAAAATAAAACTACACTTTGCATGTTTTATGGGACCAGGTCAGAAAAGGGTGAAACTGTTTAAATGCTGTAGTACTGATTACATATGGCATCTGAAAGTTAATGCTTAAGTATATTTTTGGGCATACCCTCTAAGCTGACACTATCTTTTAAAATTTTGAAAATCCTATTTCTTACCCCTCTGAACTATCTTAAGTGTACTTTCATAAGGTCTGCTGAGTGGTGATAGTGATAATTAGGGTATCAAATAAAGGCCTATGCAGAGTGAGTGTGATTATGAACCCAACACTCTGCCTGTGTGCATACCTAACCAAGAATTTCTAACTGGGAATTTTCTGCACCTTAAAAAAACACCCCAATTACTACAATTTTCAGGGTACTTTGAGTGAAGCCATGACAAAGTTAAGAGTGGTGGAATACCCATTTAAGTTTGTAATAAAGATAGGAACTTGGGAGCGAATTAGGTTGGCACCCTGGTCAGTGCTGGCCCCAGGTTTCTGAGGACCCTTTGCTAAGACACCCTAAATGGGTGCCCTCCCTCAGCGAATCCACTTTCTCACCACCATTGTCACAAGCTGCTATTGCTCCTCCTCATTGCTACCACTTGCTTGATTGACAGGAAGAGAGCCAGCGAGCAAGTAGGTAGTGGTATCTATTGCACCTCCTTCTCACCACCACTGTTGCCCAAGCCAGAAAGAGAGGCAAATAAACAAGCAGGTTGCAATAATGAGGAGGAGGAGAAGGGGCTCTTGCAAGTGGGCTCCTGCTGGGGTGTGGGTTCTCGGCAGGTGCCCAACCATGTCTATCTTTGATGCCAGCCCTGACTCTGGTTATTTGAAAGAAAACCCAGGACAGTTCTGTCATTAAGCAATTCCCTAATTGACAGATCAAAAGATCAGGGAATGGAATCACAGCTGAGGATTCCAAGAGCCGTATGCATTGGTACTTTTAGCATAAACAACTGACACAACAGGAACACCATCAAGAAGGAATTGTACTGCCCAACACTCATAGTTAAGAGCTTCTGGATCAACTCAGAAGAGTCACTATTTTAAAGCTGCCTCAGCAATTACCAATGATGTACAGAATGCTTACATAGCTTTCAGAGAAACAGATAGTATATGTCTGGTATCTCAGAAGTTATTTATTTTCTTTTTTAGAAATTGGGAGCTCTTAAGATTTATGTAGAATGTAAACAGTTACAACAAAGTACTCTCCCTACTAAATCCAGTTTGTCCCTGCTGGCTCAATTGTCCCAGAAGTGCTGAATGTCATGTTACAGTCTGCCATTCTTCTTCTTTTTTGTATTTCTCTATTTTATTCAGCGTAGCCACTGATGCTGCAGTTTGAAATGGAAGACGGGCACCTGCATCTTTTCACAGGAATGGAGTGGGGAAGCAGCATATAATGGGGTGATTTTTAGCAGATGGATCCTCTAGTGATAGTCTTCTGCTTAAACTGCAGACTTGGCAGCTGCATTGTCTTTTAAAAAGCTCCCAAAAGAGAATGAAACTACAGGCCCAACATGTAGTTCCATCTTAAGTCTGCACCCTAACCAAGCTTATCTGGAAATAAACCCCATTAAAATGAATGGATTTATTTTTAGGGAAACACTTAAGGGGGGTGCAAGCTGCACATCTCCCCTATAGTTGCAGCAATCACTTTAGCAGACAAACTGAGCTCCTTAACTTGGACTGTTTATCTGTACGCTTTTCAGGTGTACACTTAAGATGTTTTAAGTGCACACCTAACAATAGAAAGCGTACAATGGTACACAAAATTGGAGTACTGTGTCCAATTCTGGGTGTCAAATAGTGAGGGGGCTGGAAACCAAGACCTAAGAGGAACAGTTGAAAGAGCTGAGTATATTTCGCTTGCAGGTGAAAAGATTAAGGGGAGGCATTTATCATGTAGAAGACAGAGCAGACCTATGTTCTCTGTTGTTACAGAGAGGAGGAGTAGAACCAAGTTGTTGGAAAGCAGATTTTGGTAAAACATTAGGAGAAACTTCCTAACAGTAAGCTTTGGGAGGTAGTGAGTTTTCCATTTAAGCAGAGGCTGGGAGGCCATCTGTCAGGGATGCTGTAGTTGCAACTTACATTGCAGATCCTGTACTGAAGTCAGGGGGTTGGACTAGATGGCCTCCAAAGTTCCTCCCAAATTCTATAATTAAACATGTCTTTGTAAATTTGAGTATTAGTCAGATACCCTCATTAGGAAGGCCCAATTTGTTACTGCTCCCTGTAGAGTGTACATTTAGTGGCAAACCCATGCCGTTAAGAAACTCAACATAGCATTTGATCAAGCACTCTGCAATTCTACACTAAAAAGTGCAATCTAATTGCAGTTCCTTTAGCCATACAGTATGTTTAATCGTTCTTCAAGTTTTAATCAAAATGATATTTGATACCCAAAATGCTGTTTGAAACAGACGGACTCTTGTTTTCCAGTCGGTGTCAGAGTAAGAACACATGTTACTGCCACATCAGAAAGCAGCCTGCGTTCTGGCCTCTAGCCAATATTTCCCACCCCAAGGAAAACCAGTTTCCCATAGCCACAGCTGCAGATCCAACTTTACTGTGTGGGTAAATACTGTCACATTATATACTGCTACTATCTAACTCGCTGCAGAGGAAAGTGCACTACTGTATCCATTTGCTGCTTGCTGTATGAAACTGACTTATATTTTGAGACAGGGCATAGAAGTTAGGGGAATTTTCAGCCTCTCTTCAGTAAAGACACTTAAAAAAACCCCATTTAGATGGAAACACTTCGTTGGGCCCGATATAATGTGAAAAGATGGTCCCTCGCATTCAAAAGAAAGAACAGTTTTAATGCCTCGCTCAGGAAATTCCATCTCAATGTTGCGCAAGAACCGATCTAGCATAAAAAGTGCAAGTGGCACACAAGTTTAAAACTTGTTTGTGCACTTAGCAAGTAGCCTGGGGGTGTTGCTGTGTAATGTGTGAAAATTGGAAACCAAAACCAAACTGCAAAATCTGAAAATTCTTTTTAAAATGCATGCCCCACCACATAGATTCTTACAGAGAATCCTAAAGCGACTTACAAAAAATAGAAGTCAATGAAAATAATATAATACCGCAGCAGCCACAAATTCCCTATACATTTCAATAGTTTGTTTCAGTTTTATTAAAACAGTTCTCTTCGCTTCTGCATCTTCTACTGGAACAATCAGGAATGACTGGTATCAAATCCAAAAGGTAACTAGCCAGGTATTCCAATCCACCAGGCCCACTGTCATTTTCTTCAAGTTCTGAAATACAATTAAGGGCTCATTTCATAGCAAACAATGTTATGCTACAATGGCATCACTCACCGAGGAATTCTGGGGGCAGGGGGAAATGGTGGCCCCACTGGCCACTGCTTCATATGTTATGCTTCCTGTGAGTGTACAGGGAACATAATTCCCCCCCCCCCCACACACACACACACAAAGAGGGCTGAAATTTAGAACTTTGGGTCCACTTTTGTCTCAGACACTGAAATTAATCTCACACAGAGAACAGCACTGCCATTCTCTTTTGAATTGAACACAGCGACTTTTATCTTGCTTTGCATAAAAAGGCAGAGCCCCTTAAGCGTTTTTTTTAAGCTACTCATTCTCTTCATTTGCTATATTAATGTTAAGTGTGGAGGCTGCTTGAGGGATTCTAGGTCAGGTTGTCTAGCATTTCCAGCTTTTACCTTGAAGCCCAAGTTCAAAACTAGTAATGCTTTTCTACCTGCCATTTTCAAGCATTTTCATTACATTGGTGGGAAAGGGTGCTGCACAAAAGTCTTAAACTCTCTCTTCTCAGTATTGTACCTCCATGAAGCCTATTGGTGCAAGGCCACTACCAATAGGATCACCACCTTTTTCAGAGGACAGAGCAAGTTGCATGGAGAGTTTGAGGCTGAGCAGGGTAAACGTTACCTGCTTTGGGCAGCTCTATGAGGAGGGGATGGATGAAGGCAGGAATTGGTGTCTGAATTGTGCAGTAAGACTATATAAAATGCTGGCCCTACCAAGCCACAGGGGAGGGGGCATCTGGGCTCCAGCAAAATGAATTAGAGCCTATCTACACACGCAGGATAAAACACTTTGAAAACGTTTTGTAAACTGTATATGGAGTGTCCTGGGCCCCAACAGTTCTCAAAACTGTTTTAAACCGTTTTAAAGCAGTAGTGTAGATAGGCTCTTAGGCTGGCACTGGGACAAGGTGACACATGGCAGACATTAGGACCCAGGGGAAACAGGAGATATAGATGTAGCGGATGCCAGCTACAATAGAAGTGCAGTCTGAAGCAGGAAGTAGGAGAGGAACAAAGAAGCATAAAAGGAAAATGGAGACTGAAAAGTTAGTGAGCAGAATGACCAAGGAAGAGTTGGCCCACTTATCCCATTTGTGGAACAATAGCTATCAAGGGAGGGATGCAGTGCTGTAGATCCACATCCTCTCTGAGCCCTCTCTGCTCTCTTCTTGGGGGAAATCCCTTACTCTCTGACAGTATACTGGTCCCTCCCCTCGGGCAGGGGGACTTTGTTCAAACAGGGACTAAACAAGTGGCCAGTTTAATGGGAAAGAAGGCACCTTTTCAGATACCCAGGTCTCAGCCACTGTAAAGGCCAAACTCAGAACTTTGAATTGGACCCAGAAGCAGACTGGCAGCTAATGAAGCTCTTCTGAATACTGGCAGAATATGTTTACAGCAACTAGTCCAAATTGATCCAGCCCCCGTATTTTAAAAAAATTGCAATTTCCAAATTATCTTCCATGTGTAACACATTACAGTAAACAGGCCTGGATGTTACTACAGCATGGATTATCATGGGCAGGTTCATTTTCTGATTTAAGGCACATAGCTTACATACCAGCTAAAACTGGTAAAAGGCACTATGAGGTACTGGTGCTTTCTGAGCATTCAACAGCAAAGCTTGATCAAGGAGCATCCTCTGACTAGTCATTAATGGGAGTGCCCCCCATCCAACACAGATTGGATACCAATCCTCTGGATTGATGAAATATTCACCAACAGCACCTATGTCTTATCTCTTAAGAACATAAGAGCCATGCTAGACCAGACAAAGGGTCCATCTAGTCCAGCATTCTGTTCACACAGTGGCCAACCAGCTCTCTGTGGGAAGCCCAGAAGTAGGATGACTGCAATAGCATCTGTTTATGTTTCACAAACAACTGGTACATATAGGCATACTGTCTCTGACACTGGTAATAATATATAGCAATCATGGATAGCTATATATTACCAGTCCTCCATGAATTTGTCTAACCCCTTTTAATGCTATCCAAATTGGTGGCCATCATTACATCTTGTGATAGCGAGCTACATAGTTTAACTATGCGCTATGTGAAGAAGTACTTCCTTTTATGTATCCTGAATCTCCCACCAAACAGCTTCATGAGAGGACTCCAGGTTCTCAATTTGGGTTTCATTTTATTAGCCTTCATCCAGTCCACCTGGCCACACCTGGATCGGATGTTAAACGTGAGGTAGGTAGAACTGGAAATCATCAACTTACTGATGGCATCAGCTACAAGTCTCCTGTTGACCTCTCCCAGACATTTGTGGAACACCAGAGCATAACAGTCATGATGCTGAATCACTGTCCCATGTCCCACATTCTGGAACCAACTTGCCAGGTAGAGAGGAGACAGTGCCCCCAACCTCATATTCGGCAAGCAGTCTAGAAGGAAATCCCTAGTTGATAGTATCAGACACTGAGAGGTCCAGAAGAACAAACAAATATGCACTTCCCATTGATCTCTTACTATACATCAACAACCACTGTGGTTGAAGCTATTTCAGCCCTAAAGCAAAGATGGAAACTGGGTAGAAATGGATGAAAAAAATCAGTTATCATCCAGGAATGTCTTGAGCTGAATAACCATAAACCACTTGTTTCTTACCAACCCCACCCTCCAAAAGGCAAGACAGAATAGCTACTGGTTGATAGTTGGCTAAGGGACTTCACAACCACCTCCTTCAAGGTGGCCAGAACAATCCCTTCCATTGAAGTAGCATTTGCCACCTTATGGATCCAACCAGCTACTCTCTTGTGGCATGGCTTGGCTTCATTAGCAAAGGTGGGTAAGGACCATGAGGACAAGTAGTAAGCTTTACCTCCCCAAACACCCTGTCCAAAATCACAACCTGTAGACTGGACTGCTCACTAGTCTAGATGGTATATTATAGATACAACAATCCAGTACAGTTAGTGATTTCTTAATCCTCTGCAGATAAAGCAGCTGGTTTATTATTATGCATGCTAACTAAAAAGCATCAAATGTTAAACAAATTTGTAGGTTAAAGGCAATCTACCAAGTACTGGAGATCACATTGCCAGTTTAACAGGGAAAGGATTCAGAACAGGCCCACCTGTTTACACTCCATCCCTTTCTGTCTGTTGTATAAAGAAAATTAATTTAACCAATGACTGTATTAGTTAATGCTTCCCCCGCTCCCCTTTTAAAATACAGAAATCATTAATTTCCAGTGTGTGGATGTGTACACACACTCATGTACACCTCTCTCCCTGCAGGCAATCCATAAAAAAATTGCCCCTTTCAAGCCGTGTTCCCTCCAGGGGACAAAAAACAGCTCAAAGAGGGTGTTTTTGATAAGAAAAATGCCCCACAAGGAGAGATGTGTTCCTATGCACATGGTGAAAATGCATCACTGATCCAGATCGTAGCTTCTAACTTAAGAGCAAAAACATTCATGTGACCAAGCATCACAAGTAGTTTGGCCCTGGGTGCAAGTTGCAAAACTACACACCCCACCTGTTTCCTTTCTGCAGCTGGTCTCACCTGCTGGTTGAGCAGTGGTATATTGGTTGGATATGCCATACTCCAGTGGAACAAGGGACAGGGTCACCAACATGCATACTTTACATTAGTCAGACAGCCCTTGGCAATTGAACCCCTATTCCATTCACTATATCCTACTGCAAAGAGGCAGGATGAAGAAGGTACAAATTCTCTTTAAATTGTGGGGGGTGGGAAGGGCTGCATGTCTGAGTGCTCCTCCACAAACTACCAACACACACAACCCCACCTGCCTACTGCACAGTGAAAGCCAACGTGTCAGGGGTAAGGCTAGACACAATGCTTCTGCCTCACATGTGAAATTCTGGTTTTTGTGAACTGCCCAGAGAGCTTGGGCTATTGGGAAGTATAGAAATGAAATGAAATAAATAAATCAACATGTCATTTTCCCTCAATGCAGGGAATGCAGGGAGCATTCCCCCCCCCCCCCCATACGTCAGCACAATCCTCCCCATTATCCAAACAGGCTCTTCAGAACAAGACAGAAGGATGTTGAAATGGAGAAGAGTTTTCTTCATCCTACTCAAAGAATTGGGCGTTGTTCACACTAGGCTGCATGAATGCGTGATGCAACCCAACCTTTTTCTCCATGCCTCTTCTGTGTGTGCGAACACTGACAGCACCTGTAAATGCTAAGTCCATCTTGCAAGGGATAAACAGTATAGATCAGGGATGGGGAATCTCTTTCAGCACAAGGGCCGAATTTAATTTCGGAGAAGCTCTTGGGGGATGCATTCCAGTGACGAGCAAGAGCGAAAGCAAATGGGCAGGGTCAAAGGCAAAATGGGTGGGATCAAAAATCCCCCCTCCCCCCCAAATACCAGCATATTGTAACTTTAAGTTCTTACTGCCGGTAACTAAGTCTTAGGAGAAGAATTTCAACCTTTTAGAATGAGGGAAACTCACAAAACCTGGGAAACTACCAAACAATTGTTTTGGGGGGAAAGGGTGTGGCCTTCTGAGGAAACCCAGAGGGCCAGATTTTGTCCCAGGTCCAGAAGTTCCCCTGGTCTAGATGCTATTTGCAATCCTCAAAAATATTCACTCACAAACTGCTGGGTTCCCAACTGCAGTGTTCTGGGATACCAAAAGCCTAGGAAAAACATATAGCTTAGAAGATCAGTGATATAGGTAAGATATGAAACAAAGCTGTGCCATCACCATAGAAACATAGATGAACAATTACACAAACAACACAATTAAGTCAGCCACTGTTCAATAACTGCATTAACTTCTCTTGGCAGAAGCACTAGCTTGGTATTAATTTAGGGCATAAAATTAGATGTACGATCTCAAGACAGCCATCTACAAAGTAACTGGAAACTGGCAAGAAAGCAAAACTGTGAGTTTATTCTACTAGATACATATAGAATGTAGAGAGACCTGTCTCTATATGAAGTCGCTGTAATTTGCCCTGGGATTTTGGAAAAGGTCTAGAAAAATAAACCTGAGATTTGGGGAAAGAGAGCAGGAGATTTGGAGAACAGAACTAGAACACCTGCAATAGTGGGTTTTTGAAATGTAACTTTATTATGTATAAATCTGGTACATGATCCAACCAAAGTTAAGCACTGTTAAATGCAGCTGAGTTTTCCAGGAGTTACACATATAGGTGGCTACTCAGATTGAAGTTCCACTTAGTTCGATAAAACTCCTATATGAACCACCTTTGCTTGCTCAGGCCCACAATGACGAGCTGCTCCACTGTCATTGCAAGCTTAGTTTGATGGCCACAAAGGGCTGAGTTCTCTCCACGGTGGGACCTTTCCAATGGGAAGAGGCTGACCAAGCCACCTCTCTAACATAGGGTTGGAGACCGAGTGGC
Organism: Anniella stebbinsi; assembly: GCA_029215795.1. Lineage (NCBI taxonomy): Eukaryota > Metazoa > Chordata > Lepidosauria > Squamata > Anniellidae > Anniella > Anniella stebbinsi. Next base: position 50,738,402 of record JARDYH010000001.1, read on the forward strand.
CCTCTAGATGTTATTGGACTGCATCTCCTATCTTCACTCACCTTTGGCTAGGATGGCTTAGGTAGATGGGAGCTGCAGTCCAGCAACATCTGGAGGGACCACAAGTTCCCCATCACTGCTCTAGCATTTAAAAGCTGGTTGTTGTTGTTTTTAACAACCATAAAGCTTTTAGGCTGGATTGTTAAATGGTATTGTTGTGTGTTTTTAAAAACCCTCTTTGTTATTACCTCTGTGTGGTGCTTTAGACTGTATTTATAATTTGGTTTTATTTCATGTTATTATTATTGAACTTTTAAACTGCCTTGAGGGCCTAGGTTAGGTCCAAGATAAGTTAGAAGTTTAAAATATACACAATTTAAACTCACAGCACAGCTAGGAGAGGGAATGTGCTACGAAGCTCTGTTGCAGAGGAGAAACACACACACAGAGAATTAATTCAGTATGGGGAAGTTTAGAAGAATTAAAGGCAGCAAACGGGCAAACAGAATGGAAGGAGAGAGCTGTTGTGCTCAGCTTGGCAGGCTTCCAGGCAAGACATGTTGACCCACCCACTCAAAGCTAGATTTTCAACCCAGCAAGTAGAAGGACAGCATCCCTTCAGTTGTTTACTCCTATCCCCCATGGAAATTAGAAGCAGAAGTTAGAACCCAACCCCCTCCCAAGCTTGTTTGGATAAAGAAATCTAAAGATGGTGAATACACCCTTTCCTTGCTGCCTTGCAACTAGAAAGATGTATAATATGCAGCAAAACGAAATGGCCTCTCATCGGGATGTGCCACATCCAATAAGCAAGGCATCATACAGGAAAGGAAGAAGTCAAGGTCATTCACACATTCAAGTGTGAATGCAACAGACATAAGTATCACACAGATACACTTGTCTATGAGCACGACTGGATGCAGCTCCCTATTGAAGGGATCCCTGCCACAGCACCCTTGGAGACCTTAAACCATGCTGACAAAGCTGCCTACCTAAAAAAAATGTCTTAAGAAAAACTTTCAAAGATGTTAGGGAAATCTTCTTTCTTTCCCTTTCTGGCTTCTAACCTTGTGTCCCATCCACCATGGGAGCCATTTTGTGGTGGCACCCACAGCAGTTTCTCTAATTCACAAATGTGCCCGCTGTTCCAAAAAGGTCGAAGACCCCTGTTCTATTGAGTGTATGTTCTGTGACAAACCCAAGGTTGCTTTTGTGCAATGTGTGAAATGGTCCTTAGTTCCATCTTCCAAGCAATTTGCTGGGGAGTCAGCCATGTTTGTACTCACAGACATCAACATCTTCCTTCATACAAGAATGCCAAGGGACAATGTGTGTGCCAGGAGCAGTACAGACTGCTGATGACACCAGTTTCTGTGTAATGAAAACATTGAGAAACACCTAACGAATGGACAGGCAAGATGGGGAAAGTGGGTGGCCAATCCTAAAATGACAGAAAGGAAGTCAGAACATGCAGCACAAGAGTTAGCATTTAGGGATGGGTGGAACTACTTTGTAAAATTTTGAAAATAAATAGATTCTGGCATACTTGAAAGGGTCACACTAGGCCTTGCTGTATATGTAAGGTAGCTTCCATTGTGGTGCTGGTTGCACCACAATGCACCATAGGCTTCTGAAGACATGTTATGCCTACTGTGGCTGGGAGAACACTGGAACTGCAGAAGGGCTCTGTCGAATGCCGCTATGTCAGGGTTCCCAACCTGCTTGGGTAAGTAGGCACATTTGGAATTTTGAGAGAGTATTGTGACAAAAGAGTTGCTATGGAGGAGTTGACTATTCTTAAAATGGCTGCCATGATGGGCATGGCTGGTCGCAAAACACTCATTCCCCAGAAGGCAAACTGGTGAGACTAAAAGAAAAGTAATTTGCCCAAGAACCAAAGTATGGCAGAGATGGGGCCTGAGCTTTTGAACCCAAATAAAGATGCCACTGGAGAGCAGCACTCTGCTTTGCAGCATGGCAGCATCCCAGTTAATTTTTTTAAAATCTTAATAAAATAAAAATCAGGAGGGACAGGGAACCTGGTGGGTGCCAAAAGAGATGTCCACAGCCACATTGGTGTCTCTGGGCACCATGTTTGAGAATCCAGCGGTACATTGAACTTTTGCTTTGATTTGGTTTATGCCAGATTCTTGGCATCCATTTCAGAATTCTGCAACATTCCTCACCTCAACCAAGCCTGGTTGGAGCCTCACACATTGGAGTTACTTAGCAATGTCAATGTTAGTATTCCTTTTTCTTCGGAGCCTAACAAAGTAGATGAGGTGGCAAAAGAGGCGGCAACAGCAAGTGGAGGAAGCAAAGAAGCCTGACCTACTGCCTGCACCTTGGCCTGGCACAGGAGATTATGGTTTACCCATTGGCATTCAAGTTAAGAAACACCAAAGTGAAGAGAGCGGGCAGGGTGTGATAAAGGAGTGGCAAAGGCAGGGACAGAACAGCATTGTTATTCTTTTAATAGTCAATTAACATTAAATGTCCTTGATTACTTATTATAATTAAAAATACAAGCACTGCAAAGTAGTAAAGGTACAGCAAACTGGTTTGCACTGTAGCATAACCTAACTAGATGGGATGTTTGGTGCCATCAAGAGTTGCCACCTATCCACTTTTTACTGAACCTTGAAGATCCACGTTCAGAGGAAGTCTTGACACAGACAAACAAAATCTAGGGAAATGAGTAGATCAGTTAAGGCAGCATTTCCCCATCGACCTGCCCCTCTGCACAGCCTTCCTCTACACCGCAACAGGGCTTTTTTGCTTGTGGAGGAGATATTGCTGGGGAAGAAAGGAGTCAATTGCTTTGGGCAGCATTTTCCCCTCTTTTGCCATTACTTGACTTGTTCTGCTTGGGAGCCTCAGCCTATGGTCAGAGAAAGATGAATTATGGCAGCATGAGTTGAGTGATAGCAGATCAAGGAAGGGGTGGGCAGAAATACTGCCAAAACCAATTTGATCCCTTGCCCAGTTGTGTCTGTCTTTTAGGACTATTTGAAGGATGAGAAATAAGAAGAGCCCTGCTGGCTCTCAAGACTAACAGGGTCTTTCTACTCAAACACTCGGCCTGCAACTGTAACCAGGCAGATGCTGCTGGGAAGCTTACAACCAGGGCAAGTTAGCTATCTTCTAGCATCTGGTATTCAGAGATACAGTGTTGTTGAACTTAAGCTATCATGGCGAATAAAAGCTGTTTCAGGGTCCAGTTCACATGACATTCCAACACATGCAACAACATGCTTCTATTAGGGAAAAAGTAGCTGAAAGAGGGTGGTTTTCAGCAGAGAAGCAATACGAAGGGATGCTTAAACCCTTCCTAGCCGGGGTGAATTGATTCAAATCAAGACAATTTAAATCAGCATGGAAAAGGGGTGATTTCAAGAATTGCTTTAAGTTTCCCATTGATACTTCACATATTTCTCAAACAATGGTGTACATCTAACCATTAAACCAGATTAATTTACAAGCATATTTACACAGCTTCATTGTTACAACCATATATTGCATCCCTCTGCTGCACTGTACACATTCTACACACTTTCCTTTTTTATCTATGGCGGGACTGTCTTTAAAATGTTTCCTATACTCCCATATAGGATCTATTAAGAACACAGGAAGCTGCCTTAGACTGAGGCAAACCATTGGTTCATCTAGAATAATATTGTTAACACTGGCTGGCAGCAGCTCTCCAGGGCTTTAGGCAGGATTCTCCCTTAGCCTTACCTGGAGATGATGGGGGTCGAACTTGGGACCTTCTGCATGTAAAGTATGTGCTCTACCTCTGAGCTACAGCCCCTTCCCCTTCCTTACAGCCAGCAGCCATGACAGTTTGGGAAATTAGTGATATAGATATAGGGACACTGGACACTCACTGGACATTTTATCTCCCTTTTCATGTTCTTCTTTTCTTCTTAAGTCTGCCTCAGCCCAAACCCATCATAAAACAGAAACAAAGCAGCAAACAAAAGCGAAATGCCCACGATTTATAAGTGAAAGCAAGTCTGATAGTTAGTTACTGGGCAGACTAGAACAGTTTATTTTCATGAGGTGAAAATGAAACTCATAGCTATGTTTGGTAGGTAGAGTGTAAATATATTTGAGAAATGATCAAATTGGTTCTTCATTTACATAGAAAAACCTCCTTTAAATCTGTATATCTAGTAGATGGCACTGATCCATTTTAGAGATTAACATGCTCATATTCAGTTTTAATATTAACCAAGCAATTCCTTAAGAAAAATGTATTATGTATGCAATATATAGCTAGATAAGATATTTAAATCACTAATTTTTAACTAGTCTGTTCCCAACCACTACTTTTTCACTATTTAAAGTTAATGTCTAGAAAAGAACTGTATCTGCAGATGGCATTTCTACGGCAATTCCATCTCACCTTGCTGTGGGAAACACCCTGAATATATCTATACATACTCATGTGGGAAAATAAAACAATGGACTACAAGTATGTTAGGAGGGTTAATGGTACGATGACAGCTAGGCCATATTTTGGCAAACTTATGGTCCATGTAGAAAGACAGACATGGTCATAACATGGAAAAAAAATGCTCAGTTTCATGCTCTTAGCATGTTACTATTTTAAACAGCTCTTCCCAACTGCACCAAATAAAAACCAATAATAAGAACAGGATGTAGTTTCCAGAATATGAGTCCTTTTTGGATACCACCTAGCAAAGAGCACCACACACAGAAAATAAAATGGCTCTAGATTCTCTCTTATTTATTTATTTATTTATTACATTTATATACCGCCCAATAGCCAAAGCTCTCTCTTGAGTAATTATGGTGGTAAAAGTCTCACGCAATTTCTCAAACCTTTCCAAACAAGAAATTTGAGAACAGCTTTTTATTTTGCTATGCTAGATATAGATTCTGACCAATGGCCTGATATAAGCAGTAAGTCTATTTATAACATAGGGTTCAGATACTGGTCAATTGACTGCCTTTTACTTGACTGCAGTCAAATATTCCATGAAGTCAAGAATGCCTTTGTATATGTGGCAGATTACTGTTTAAACTGCATCTTAGGTGATCTGATAACAATGACACTGAGTAAGGAAATGCAGGTTGCTTACCTGTAATCGTAGTTCTTCGAGTGGTCATCTGTGCAGTTACACACTATGGGCTCGTGCCAGCGCTGAGCCTCATCGGAAAAAACTTCTCTAGCCTAGACTCTTTTGGCGGGATCCCCTCCCCCCACCGCCCTATCGCGCATGCTCGGGTTCCCGCTTACCTCAGTTCTATGAGACCGTATTGCCTCGCGAACGAGATAGTAATAAATGCAAACATAGGAAAAATAAAAAACGTGAGCATACATGCGCAATAGTGTTCCCTATGACCTGATAAAACAGCGAGGCCATGAGGGGACGGTGGGAGGGTTGTGTGACTGCACAGATGACCACTCGAAGAACTACAGTTACAAGTAAGCAACCTGCATTTCTTCTTCGTGGTCTCTGTGCATCACACACTATGGGCGATTAACTAGCAAGCACTTACCGGAGGTGGGTTGGCCGCTGTTTATTACTGGAGGATTGCGGAGAGGACCGCCCGTCCAAAGGAGGAGTCCTTCCTGGCTCTAACGTCCAAGTTGTAGTGCGTTGCGAATGTGGAAGCATTCGACCATGTAGCTGCCCTGCACACTTCTGGAATGGAGACACCACGACTTACAGCAGTAGATGTGGACAGCGCTCTGGTAGAATGAGCCTTCAATGCGGCCGGAGCCACCTTGCCAGCTAGCTGGTAGGCCAACGTGATAGTTTGTGTAATCCATCGCGCAAACCTCTGTGCCGACACGGGTTGACCCTTTTCTTTACCACCATAGCAGATAAAGAGTCTATTTGATTTTCGATAGGTCGCGGACCTTGGCTGCAGACCTTGACTTGTAGAAGGCAAGGGCCCGCCGCACGTCTAGCGAGTGCAGCTTCGAGCTAATAGGGTCCTCAGGCGAGTCGAAGAATGTCGGCAGTACAACGTCCTGGTTTAGGTGGAATGAAGACACAACCTTTGGAAGGAAGGATGGGTCAGGCCTTAGGAGGACTCTGTCCTTGAAGAATTGCGTGGGCGGTGGATCCACAAGAAGAGCACAGAGCTCGGAGCTTCGTCTAGCTGAAGTGACGGCCACTAGAAAGGCCACTTTAAAGGTCAGAAGCCGAACATCAATCGTGGGCAGGGGCTCGAAGGGCTTTGCACTCAGCGCGGCTAGGACCACAGAGAGGCTCCACTGTGGGACCAGTGTCCGAGACGGCGGATGGAGGTTACGCAGCCCTTTGAGGAACCACTTAATCAACGGGTGTGAGAAGATGGAGCATTGATCGACTAAATCGTGATTGAGTGAAATGGCAGCAAGGTAAACTCTAATGGAAGAGATCTTAAGTCCTGTCTTGTGGAGGGAGTGTAAGAAAAGGAGAACATCCTTAATTGAGCAAGATTTTGGGTCACCGCCTCTTGCAATAGTAAAGGTGGAGAACCAGCTCCGCTTACACTCATAAGAAGCTCTCGTAGCAGGCCGTTGGGCCTCCCGTAGGACAGCCAATATTGAGGTGGGCAGGTCTAGGTCCTGCCATCTGGACGTATGCGCCACGTGGTTAGTCGTAGCTGATGTAGGTCCGGGTGTAGCACTCGGCCTTGATTCCTGGAGAGAAGGTCCGGCTGCGACAGCAGGGGCCAATACTCACCCTTGGCTAGTGTCATCAGTGGGGTGAACCAGGCCTGCCGAGGCCACCACGGGGCTATGAGGATGGCGTTGGCCTGATACTGGAATAGTCTCGTTATGACCCTGGCCACCAGCGGAAACGGGGGAAATGCATAGAGGAGCCCTTTCGGCCAGGGCATGTTGAATGCATCTCCCAGGGAGGAACTGCCCACACCTGCTCTGGAGCAATAGGCGACGCAGACAGCATTGTCCTGGGTCGCAAACAAGTCCACGAGCTTGTAGAGAGCATCCAGGCACTTTGAAACTGCACCCATTGTCGAGGGACTCTTCCACGACTCTTTGATGGTTTGCAGCAGCGTAGGGATCAAAGGATGGCGAGCGAGGCGTTAGAGTCCACATACATCACGTCGAATATGGTGTCTATACACTGCTCGGGGGGTTGTTGAAGATCTACCCCTAGTGACTGTGCCATCCTCAACATTTGCTCTGTGAAGCTGCCAGTCTCTACAGAAGGGGATGCTCTTTTCTTTGTCCCGACGTCCGCTTCAGGGGATGGCTCCAACGGTGAAGCAGAAGCAACGGAGGACAAGTCAGACTCGTAGTCCTCTGGAGACTGTGGCGAAGCAGGTGTTGGGACCTCCTCCGGTCTGGATGGTACCGAGGGAGCATTCAGCCTCGACACGTCAGGTACCGAAGGCGTCGGTACCGAGGCATCAGGCGGTGGGACCGAGATTGTGGCCGAAGGTGGTGCTCTAGGGGGCAGAGGTGGAATAAACCTGCCCTGGTCGTGGAGTCGTCGTCCCGTATAAGGGTCGAAGAGGTAGCTGTGATGTCGAACGCCAGCATCCCTTCTACTTCTATCGGGAGGTCCAGGAGTGGCCGGAGTGGTCGGAGTAGGCATCCCAGTCTCTCACCGGCGTCGGGGAGCGCGATCGGTACCGATGGGAAGGTGACGTCGACAGTACCGGTGGCCGGGTCTCCCAATCCCTCATCAGTGTCGGCGAACGTGACTGTTGTCGGCGGCGATGTCGGTACCGAGGGCCTCATCGGCGTCGGCGAGCGGAGCCGGTGTCGGAGCGGTACCGTGGGCAGCGTCGATGCTGAACGGGGGGTCGCTAGTGCTGTGCCAGATATCGGTAGCGAGATGGAAGCCGACAGCGACGGTACAGGCTGTGCTGACGGTACAGGCCGTGCCATCGGTACTGGGGAGCGCGTCGGTACCAAGGCAGGTCCTGACGGCACCGGAGATCACGGTACCGAGGGGCCTGACTTCGATAACTTCGAGGATTTCGAAGTCTTCTTCCGTTTCCTGGCGTCCTTTGCCCCTGGCCCCTTTTTGTGGCGGTGCTCCTTAGCCACTGGTGCCGATATCTTTGGCTTCTTGGCCCTGGGCGCTTGGGACGGGGTAGACTGGCCCGCCGTGGCTGGGCGCGGCTCTGAGGCCGTCTCGCTTAAAGATGCCATGGGTGCCATGTTAGCCAGATCTGTTTGGACCGGTGTGTCCACCGCTTCCAAGGCCTTACTCCAAAGTAAGGAGCGCAGCCTGTCCGCTCGGTTTTTGTGAGTTTGACGCAAAAAACTTTGGCAGTGGGAGCAGGTCTGCACGATATGCGCCTCCCCGAGGCAAAGCAGGCACAAGGAATGGCCGTGAGATAGAGTTAGTTTAGCCCGGCAAGAAGTACAAGTTTTAAAGAGAGATGACTGTGCCATCCTTGCCGGAAAGGCCTCACTTGTAACAAAAGTGGTGAAGAAATAGCTCGAAGGAGGAACAAGTAATCTAAATTTTTATTATTCTTATTTTTCAGAAGAAGAGAAAAAGTAGGAAATAGAAAGGTGTGAAAATCTAAGAAAACTAAGAGTCTAAGCAAGAACTAGGAAAAAATACGAACAGTTCGTCAGAGAAGCTCTCCCGCGAGGCAAGCTGCACGGCGGTCGAAAAAGAACTGAGGTAAGCGGGAACCCGAGCATGCGCGATAGGGCGGTGGGGGGAGGGGTTCCCGCCAAAAGAGTCTAGGCTACAGAAGTTTTTTCCGATGAGGCTCAGCGCCGGAGCGAGCCCATAGTATGTGATGCACAGAGATCACGAGGAAGAACCTTCCCTTCCAGCAATAGAGAGGGGTTAACATATTATTTAGAAGCAGGCACTGCTGGCCCTGCAACCTGGAGAGAGCTTCTGCCCTCTCTCCAATTTATTTGTTTATTATTAGATTTCTATCCCACCTTTTTTCCTCTTGCAAGGAACCCAAAGTGGCTTACATGGTCCTCCTCCTCCTCTGCATTTTATCCTCACAACAACCCTATGAGGTAGGGTAGGCTGAGAGTCAGTGACTGGCTCTGGGAGGGATTGGACTCTGGAATCCTCAAGGAAATAATTTTTTTTTATCAATAGTGTAAGTCTCTCTAATTTTAACAAATTCATACTTTCAGCAGATTTTTGGCCATGACCAGCCATTCTGACTAATCAACTAGTTCCTCTTCCCAGGATCTTGTCTACACTAGATGTCAGACACAGGTACACTAAAGGACACAGGATGTAGGTGAAGAATTCCGTTCTCTGATGCTCATTCTCAGCTTCCAAAATCTAAGGTCATGGTGCCCACCCTTGGATCCCAGAAGTTGTTGGATTACAACTCCCATCATCCCTGCCCATTGCTGAGAGTGCTCAGGGTAATGGGAGTTGCAGCTCAAGGTTGGGAACCACTGAAAGGAATGAGGAATATCCTACATATATGGTGGAGGCTTTGGATTAGCATCATTGATCACAACTATTTCTTCTGATAGAATATCAGTTCCATGGGAACACCATCAGTTAATATTATGCTCAATTAAAGGATTAAATAAGAGTGTCAGATCTATTTTAATAGCTTTTCAAGAAGCATCTTGGAGGCTTTTACTACAAACATTCCAGCTCAAAGCTGCCTTATACTAGGTTAGAAGAGATGCAAAACATGAAAACCACAAATAAACTACTGGTAAAACTAGTGATGAACACTTAAGCTTCTGTTAGATTTCAGCAGCACTTTGATTACCTAAACCACCTTTAAAACAAAATGCATCATAAAAACCCTTGATGACAGAGATGGTGACCAAACAGTAAAATATTTGGCAGTGTTCTTAATTCCTCATCTTAAATGCAGCCTTCATTGAGAGTCAAGTTCAATCAGTTAATCCCTATGGAATTTCTTATCTTACTTGATATACCATTCATTCAAAAGGCATCATGAAATCAGAGAAATGCCAGTGTTTCTGCCCACCATACTTACTTGAGCAGTATTCATAATTGCTGGATTCTTGGCAATTGCAAATTAGCTTGCTAGATTGTATTCAGACAGGCTGGGGTTTGAGCCTAAAATGATTACATGGATTTGAGTTCAAATGTCTACCTCCCACCACTATGAATATTGCAAAAAGGCTATAAGTTTTCTGGAGACACTGAACAGAATATAACCCACCCTGCTGCTTCAACAAAGCTTGTTGAGACATTTAGTTAGTAGAACTGACTCAGTGTTCTGCGAGGGACTGGGGGACTCTGAACAGTAAGAAGTAAAAAGAAAACGGGCAGAATCAGTGCAACTAGTCCACACCCTCAGCAAACATTGCTGCACTCTTGGGAGTAGAGTGGCAAGGTCACAACAAGCCCCTTTCCCAGTAGGAACAAAGTTCAATTAAAATATTCTTCCACTGTCTCATTTCTCTCCAGGCCTGTTCACACAATATTTTAAGATGCACACCTAAGATGTTTAAGTTAATATAAATAAATATGAGGTGTGAATGTGATAAATGCATGCCTGAACACATGGGTCCAATACTCATTAGTGAACCAGGAGTGGCCAAGACTCCCTCGTGAGTGCACACACATTGGCAACTGCAGGAAATTGGTTGGTTGGCATGATCAAGCAGCCCACCATGGCTTATTTAAGCCAGAGTGGTTTTCAGCACATCCTGGCAGTCATTTTGAAAATTCAAGCTGTGATCATAGCTTGTCAAGTTGTCTGAACTCAGGGACCACGGGTTATGTGAGGGTTAGAATCACAGAATAGTAGAGTTGGAAGGGGCCTATAAGGCCATTGAGTCCAACCCCCTGCTCAATGCAGGAATCCACCTTACAGAATACCTGAAAGATGGCTGTGCAGCTGCATCCTGAAGACCTCTAGTGTGGGAGAGCCCACAACCTCCCTAGGTAATAGATTCTATTGTCGTACTGCTCTAATAGTCAGGATGTTTTCCTGATGTCCAGCCGGAATCTGGCTTCCTGTCACATGAGATGGAACAAGGAGGGAAGGGAGCACCAACAAGCTGGAGAAAAAGGAGAGCAAAGCTCTATCTGGTGAGAAGATAGACTAAAAGAAATAAAGGAAAACATTTTTACACAGCACCAGAGCTTTGCTCTCCTTTTTCTCCTTCCTGTCACATGAGCCCATTATTCCGTGTCCTGCACTCTGAAATGATCGAGAAGAGATCCTGGCCCTGCTGTGTGTGAAAACCTTTCAAGTCCTTGAAGAGTGCTATCATGTCTCCCCTCAGTCTTCTCTTCTCCAGGCTAAACATGCCCAGTTCTTTCAGTCTCTCCTCTTAAGTCTTTGTTTCCAGACCCCTGATCATCCTTGTCGCCCTCCTCTGAACTCCCTCCAGCTTGTCTGCATCCTTCTTGAAATAGGGTACCCAGAACTGGACACAGTACTCAAGATGAGGCCTATCCAGTGCCGAATAGAGGAGAACTAGTACCTTACGCGATTTGGAAGCTATACTTCTATTAATGCAGCCCAAAATAGCATTTACTCTTTTTTGCAGCCACATCACACTGTTGGCTCATATTCAACTTGTGATCTACAAAAATGCCAAGATCCTTCTCGCTTGTCGTATTGCTGAGCCAAGTATCCCCCATCTTGTAACTGTGCATTTGGTTTCTTTTTCCTAGGTGTAGAACTTGGCATTTATTCCTATTAAATGTTATTCTGCTGTTTTCAGCCCAGTGTTTCAGCCTAGTAAGATCACTTTAAACTTTGTTTCTGTCTTCCTGGGTATTAGCTATCCCACCCAATTTTGTGTCATCTGCAAATTTGATAAGCATCCCATGCACCTCCCCATCCCAATCATTAATAGAAATGTTGAAGATCATTGGGCCCAGGACTGAGCCCTGTGGTACCCTGATCGTTACCTCCCCCCAGTTTGAGAAGTACCATTGATAAGCACTCTTTGAGTCCGATTCTGTAGCTAACTGTGGAACCACCTAATAGCCCACGTTTAGCTAGTTTGCTAATCAGAATGTCATGGGGTACTTTGTCAAAAGTTTTGCTGAAGTCAAGATATATTATGTCCACAGCATTCCCACAGTTCACAAGGGAGGTTACCTGATCAAAAAATGAGATCAAATTAGTCTGGTTTCTAGTAATCACTGCATTGTTTTCAAGGTGTTTACAGATTGACTTCTTTATAATCTGTTCCAAAAATTTCCCAGGGATTGATGTCAGACTAAATGGCCTGTAGTTCTCAGGTTCCTCCTTTTTGCCCTTTTTGAAGATAGGGACAACATTAGACCTCCTCCAGTTGTTGGGCACTTCACCCGTCTTCCATGATTTTGCAATGACAATAGACAGCTGTTCTGAGAGTTCTTCTGCCAGCTCCTTTATTACTCTAGGATGCACTTCATCGGGCCCTGGAAATTTGAACTCATTCAAAGAAATTAGGTGTTCCTTGATCGTTTGTTTATCAATCTCAAGCTTAAACAATTCTTGTAGAACCCATTAATTGTTTTATGGTTAACCTATGGTCCCCAGCTTTGGACAACATGACAAGTTGTGACTTGAATATTCAGGATGGTGCCCATAGGTGCTGCAACAAATTGGGACTTTAACCACAATGAGCTACAGTGATCACGTGAACTGGTCAGTGTGTGAAATAGTCCCCCCATAGTTTCTAAACTTGGTAGAGTTACAGATGAATTGCATATTGAAACAATAGAAAACAGGATGCCAGTTCAGCACAACTTTGTATAATTAGCACAAGATTTCCATATTATGGAAATCATGTCACCTGGAATATGGCAACCACACACACACTCCTATATCTACAATTATAACCTCCTATGGCTTGCATGAACAGCAGTAATTTGTGTAGCAATCCATAAATATTGAAAATTCAAAGTATAATCTGAATCAGAGATAAACTACTGCTAAAATACACAAGGAACCAATCCTACTGTCACTATTGCTAAATATATATGCAGTACCAATGGTACACTAGGTGATATACACATTCCATTATGGCAACAATGTACTTTAATAAAATTAATTTCAGCTAGAAATCAAAGACTAGTTTATTAGAATTGGCATGTTGCCCCATCTCCACCCCACTCTCCATAACCTACTTTTATAGAGTAAACAAACAAACACATTTTACCAATTACATTTATAGCTTGCCTCAACCCTAAGGCACTGGGTGGGTACAAATATATCATATCCTTTATGTTCACAATAACCCTGTGAGGCAGGTCACAATTACAACTATTTTACACCTTGGTAACCCTTTGCTTGGAGTCACCAAGCAAGTCAGTTGTTGAAGCCTGGGTTCAAATCCCAGTTCAGTGCCTAAAACCAATCTCATTTACAAAATTATACTGAAAGGGATACAGTACAATTTGAACCCATATTTATGATTATGACTTATTTTGAAAGCAGCATGCTTAAGATTGCCTTCGTGGCCACAGAAATTCTCTGGGGGCATTCCGTGGTGTGGGGTTTCATAGGTAACCTGTGTTCTGAATTGGGGCATTTGTCACTGCCATTCTACACATTCAGCATCAGTCCCCAACGTTTCTCATAAAGTAACTGCATACAGAATGAATAATGACTTTACAAGCTATAGCTTCAGACTGAAGCTGTTCCATTCAGTTGGAAGGTGGGGCAGCCTGCTTCCTGACTTGCTAGAGACTGCCACTGTCCCATGCAACTGATGCATACAATTTCCCTATATCTTCCATGTATCACAAGGAAATATAAAAGCCAGGGCTAGACTGGTAGCCTTTGGAAGTGACAAAGGTGCATGTACGGTGGGTAAAAAAGGAGCCTGGATACAGAGCACCTTGAAAAGCCAAATGTGGGCTGCAGGCTACCTAGCTAGAAGCTAAGGGAAGGAACATGCAGGGTATTTAAAAGCTGATGCAACTATAAAGTTGGCCAACAGTATACATACAGCTCAACCCCATGAATATTTATACAGAAGTCAATCCCACCTAGTTCAATATAAAGATGCATTGGATTTCATCCTAAGTGTGACCAGCAGCAAGACTGCATCTGTACATCACATTTTAAACTGGTTTGGAACCAATTTCACAGACACAATTTACCTCAAAGATCCCTGGGAATGAGTTTTTTTGTGATAGTCCAGAGAATTCTATCTTAAGACCAGCCTTATCCACTATACATCCCTAGGTTCCTTGTAGTGTACCACACTACACACCTCTCCAGGTTCATTGGTTTGGAACTATGACATTTATAAACACATATGAAACTGGTTTAAACCTATATCATAGATATTCCCACAGAAAAAGAAGACAGGATCCCAGGTTTGGTCTTGAACACATAGCAACACCACCACTTAGCTCTCATAGACTGACTTTGAGAAACACATGGACCTCAATACTCTAGAGAGGGAGAAGCTCACCCAAGCTAGGAACACCTGGCCCAGCCATGAAACAGTTAAATTCAACTGTACTGCTCTATGCTTCTCAGATCCATGAAACTTCTCACAAGAGAGAGAGAAACATCAAGTATGAGGTGTAATATGATCCAAGAGTTTAGGGGGTAGGGGAAGGAGAGCAGAGTGGGAAATAAATGCACGTACTGAACATATACATTTGTTAGCACAAGACACAGTTTTCAGAAGTCTATAGCACTTTAAAAAAATGCATTATCCCCCCCGCCCTCCCCCACACCCATTTTCCTAAGCCAAACCCGGGGGGGGGGGGGAGTTCTACAATTTCACTGCATGGCTTGAAAAACAACTTTGATTGGCACTTGGCCTGACCCACAGAGGAAGGAGGAAAAAAAAGAAAAACAGCTTTGGGACAAAGAGCGCAAATATTTGAGCTCACTGACTTACATGCTTTCTTCGTATTTACAAGAAAAACCCTGGTGCAAAGATATAATTAGAAAGAAGCTGCCAAAGACACACACAAAAGGCACGGCGGCATTTGACTTAGTTGCTCCAAGCTGATGCATTTGTCCAGCTCAGCAGTTTTAATTCATTTGAACTGGACAAAACAAGAGGCACCTCAACTAATACCCTGAGTTAATCAGATGTACCTTGAGGAGGTAAACTGATTAGAATAGTCCTGAAGGGTGGCTTGTTAGTATTGTTAAGAATAGAGGAGGCCTCTTTAAGTTTCATGTTTTCCCATGGGTGGAAGAATACATTGGCCTGATTTGGACGGTTGTTTGAGGCTTCAGCCTGGAACAAGCATCAGGGTCAAATGCTCCGCCCCTTGCACGGCACTTCAGAGCTTCGTTTCTGGTTTGTATTAAGCCAGAGTTCCCTATTATGCTCAAACGGGGCATTCTGGATTAATGTCAGTTAACAAAGCCAGGGTAAGAAGCTAGAATTCGTCCACTCCTTGTTTTTGTTTTTTTAAATCAACATTTTTATGTTGCCCTTCCTCCACAGAGCAATGTTTCAGTTTCAAAACAACCCTGTGGTGTAGGATTAAATTGGGAGATGGCGGTAAAAGATTCAGCAGTGAACTTCATGGCTGAGCAAAGATTGAAGGTGCTTTTCCTCCAAAACTCGCACTTTAGTTACTGCAGTATACTAGCTCTTGAGACATGATGTGGATTAATGGAATGACAATTTAAAAGCAGCTCCAAAGACGTATCGTACAGGATTACAACTACTGAATCTTCATACTGGACTTCCCCCTTTTTATGAGCTTTACAATACAGTATTAAAAGCCTGATGCAGCAGGTCACTATCACTCTTATTGTACAGATTGGAAAACTGAGGCTGAGAGCTAGTTACTTGCCCAGGCCATCCCGAAAGTACACATTAGAAGTATAACAGAAGTGTGAACAGAAACACCTTGAACTGAAGGGTCTTATTAGCTGTCCAAGTCAATTAATTTGGAGAAAATAATGTAACCTTTTTTTACGTGCCTAGGGGTGTAATACTATGCATGTTCAGACCAGAAAAAAAAAGTCTTACACTACCAGCATGCCCAGCCAGCCATGGCTGGCTGGGGCATGATGGGAGTGGTAGGGCTTTCTTCTGTCTAAGCATGCATAGGATTGCACCACAGATATACAATTGGATTTTTAAAACTCCAGAGTGTGTGTATGATCATCAATATATTCTATCATTAACCCAATTAATCAATTAAATTTGCATAAACTTGCATGTTGGAGAATATTTTAAACTACAGTTCAAACTTTGTTTTTTATCATATATATTACACCATAGCAGGCATTTTCTGAGAAGAGGTTTTCCCTCTTGTTTGAAGAAAAAAAAGAGGAAATGCCTCTTAAGATGGTGCTTGCCATCTGCAGTTTAATAATTTGTATTAAAATGTTTTTAAAACTTGTATTAAAATGTGTTGCTTCTAGTTAAGTTGGGGATACTTTTGCATATGCATGTCTACTCAGAAGTAAGCACCACTGAGTTTAATGGAGCTTACTCTCAGGTAACTGTCTTTAGGATTGCAGCCCATTTATTTCTTTAATTTATTAAAAACCTCATGAAATAAAATGACAGTTATGAAATCTCAATAAAACAAACAATATAAAATGAATAAACATACCAACTCAGCATAAAATATAGTATCAGGTATAAGAAGTAAAACCATATTGCAAGAATTAAAAATGCTAAATACTTAAAATTGCTTTAAGGCTGCAATCCTATGCCAACTTACCTGGAAGTAAGCCCCATTGAATTCAGTGGGATGTACTTCTGAGTAGATATGTATAGGACTGCACTGTAAAAGACTTTAAAATGACTTCAAAAGCCTAGCAGAACAGGAAAGTCTTGGTTAGACTGGAAAAAGTCCTACCATTCCCAGCATGCTGCAGCCAGGCACTGAAAAGACAACAGTGTGGACATCAGGCAAGTCCCTTGGGAGAGTATTTCAGAGCTGGGGCCACCACCAAACAAGTCCACTCTCTTGCTGCCACCTTCCGAGCCTCAAAATGAGGGATCACTTCAAGAAGGAATCCAAGAATGACCTTAAGGTACGGGCAGGTACATACCATCAGGTACCAAGCTCCCAAGTCATGTTGAGCTTTACAGGTTTGAGTAGTCTAATTCTTGCAGCCTAATAATGATGGTTCATGACAATGTTACTACTATATAACTTGGAGTAAGAATTCTTCCCCTCTATTTTGCAACTGGAAGGGGAAAAGCTGTAACAAAAAGAGAGAGGAGCAATTCCAGTCAGACTGGCAGTCTGACCCACACATATATTTATTCCCCACTCTATCCCATAGGCTTGGGGCTGGACACTATGGGTTAAATCCAGATTTTATTCTACTTAGTAGACCACAGAAATCAATGCAACAGCTCTAATTCTGGATCCAATCTAGTATGTAGGAAGATAAACCAATCAATCTGACCTTAGCACCAAGTCCACCACCATGACCCCACTCTTTCAATTTACTCATCAGGCAACAGGGATTTAATATTTTGATGGGAAACAAATACAGGAAGAAATAAGCCTGAGCACATGTCAGTTCTGCAGAATTCTTCCTCGAAAGTTCCAATCCAGCCAAAGCCTCAATACCTTCTAGAAATGAATCAAAACCTTCTCATTAGCATAGAGCATAAAGCAGAGAGCGGATGGAAGAGTAAAGAAAGATATTAAAGTCAAACACATATCACAAAGACTATCTTTTGAAATGCATATGTGCTTATACCTGATAATTAAGGGATGGCGGGTAGAGCATCTTCCAGAAAAAGTAGGACTTTAAAAAAATGATGATTTGTTGGTAGCCATAGATAAGGTAGCACACGAAACTCTGATATATACACGGGGGGTTGTAGTTATGGGCAAGTGGGAATAAGAAGACTCAGAATGTATCCACTGGGTCTTTTGTTTTTGTTAACTTGAGTCTTTGGAAAGAGAGTGCACAAACCAAACAAAGAATTTTATTGAAATATTTGTTCTGAATCCGTTGAAGGTCTTGAGCCTTCGGTGACAAGACAGATTTTAAAAATTCAAATAGTTAAGTAATGGTGCAATATAGAAGGCAGAGATGAACAAATATAAAAATCTAATGCAGTCATATAAAACACTGAGCATATTCCAACCAAAGTCAAGCACATTTAAGTTCAAATGATTTTAAAGGAAGAGCTAAGTGTCCCCCCACTGAAATCAATGAGACTTAAAGATGCTTACCTTTAGCTGGATCATAGGCCTCATATAAATCAAATTTGGTGAATGTTGCTGATTGCTGGTAAGCCTTAAGATTTTAGGAAGACTATGAGAAATTGTCAAATTTGCACCTGTGGCATAGTAAACATAGTAAACATCCTTTTCCTTTCAGTGATGGTAACATAGAAGGCATTTAGTGAGCCCTGCTGGGATAATTTATTTCAGTGTAAGAATTACTAGCAGAGATCAACATCCACACACTCACAAATCCTACACACACACTTATCTAACAATAAGCTTTAGAGACAACAGTAGAACTTTACTTCTGACTTAAGTGTGTGTGTACGCAGAAATAATATAATAAACACACACACATACTTTATCACCTGTCATCATTTAGATGCCAAGTGAAGCATATTTTACCCCCCCCCCCCCCCCGCAGCATGTTGTTTTTATGACATGATCTGGAGTTTTTCCTAGTGCAGCTGGATCTACTACCACATACAATTTTATTAATTGCTGTTTTTATCCGTAATCTTCAAACTATTTTTGTTTCAATGGTCAGGTACCAACAGTAAGCCACCTTGAACACATTTTGGGGAAGATAGGAAACAACACAAAGTAAACAGATTATATTTACATCATATGTATGTATACAATGTGTATGCATATTATTCCCATACAACTTTACTGTGTTCTCTCTCTTATATACATGATAAATACATGAATATTATTTTGATACCGCTTTCGTATGAATGTGCATGCATACACTTTTTAATCCCCCCCCCCCCCCCCCGAGGATAGCCATGTTACTCTCTTGCGGCCAAAACAACAGAGCCTTGCATCAGATGCACAGAGTATTCTGGAGAGTTTCAGGTTTAAGTACACTACATATGGTGCAGGAAGGGGGAGTTGTAAACAGATCATGAGAAAAAAATCCTGCATTTCTACATTTAGGATGCAATGCTATGCATATTAAGACAGGAAAAAAAAATTCCTACAAACCCCAGCATAGCTGGCCAGGAATGCTGGGAGTTGTAGGACTTCTTTCTGTCTAAACTTGCACAGGATTACACCCTTAATTGTATTTAATTCCTGCATCTACTGAAGCAAGCTTATACCAAATTAAATATGTCAGTCTTTATAAGGTGCCACAAGCCTCTTCGATACTATTTCTTAAATTTCATATATATATATATATATATATATAAATAATATATCTCCCTTGGTAGGAGTAGGCTGAGGGGGGCGTGACCAGAGCCAAGGAGCCCAACGGTCGAATAATCATTGCAGCCTTTGCCCAATACGGCGCACTCCATATACACTGGACTACAACTCCCATCAACTGGGGATGATGGGAACTGCAGTTCAAAACAGCGGCGGCGACAACCAGGTTGGGGGAAGGCTGGGAGTCTAATGAGAAGCGACTCCGGCACCCCATCGAGCATCTTCGGGAGGGAACCGGACTCACCTCTCGGTCAGGGTCGCTGGCCCCCCCCGGACTCGCCCCCCCCACAGCCCCCAGCCCCGCGAGTGAGGGGGAAGCGCCGTGGTACCCACCTGCCTCAGCACTTTCCGGCAGTTGCTGCAGACCCGGCGACGCTCGTTGTGGCCGTCGCCGGGGACCGACGCGGGGCAGGACGCGGCGCTGCTGCTGCTGCCACCCCTGTTCATGGTGTCGCCGGAGGGGGGTTGGAGGCTGGCTCAGCGGCAGGAGCGGCGGCTGCCTCTTTCCTCAGCGGAGGCAGCAGCAACAGCAGCGCCTCCGGCCGCCGCCCCCTCCGTCGTCGTCGTCGTCGCCCCCCTCCCCCCCCTCCAGTGAGCGCTCGGCTTCAACCGCTCAGAAACCCCCGCTGCCATCCCCTCTCCCTCTCGCGCCCGCGCACACCCCTCGGGCCCGGCCAATCGCCGCGTGCGAGACACGCCCCCTCGCCGCCCCGCCGGCCAATCGCGGAGCCCCGGGGCGGCTGGCCAATGAGCGACGCGTCCTCGCGTCCCCATCTCCGGGCAGTCTCCGAGTTGGAGGCGGGGACGGCGCGCGGAGGGGTAGGGGTGGAGAAGGAGGGCCTCTCGGCCAGCTGGAGGTCCGGGGGCGGGGCCAGGGCCGCGGGAGGCTGGGCTTCCTTCGACCAATGGCACGCGGGGCTGTCAAAGAGCCAAAGGGAAACGCACCCACGAGGTGGTCACGCCTCCCTCTTCGTTGTTGCTCTGCAAAGAAGAAGAGGAGGAGGAGAGAGGGAGGGGGGGAATAAATACTTGCCACACAAAACTATATGAATCCCAACCAAACCAAGCGAAGAAATCAATTAGCTTTGTTCTTTAATTTTCCCCTCGCGAACCAGGAGGAAAGGGGGGAAATCAATATTTGCATCCAAAGAACTTTCTCTTGCTGCCCGCTGTTTAAGACCGTAACCTATTTTAGTGAAATCCTACGCGTGCCTACTCAGAAGCAAGTCCCATTGGGTTCAATGGGTTTTACCCCCAAGGATTTGCAGGCTGACGAAGGAGGAAGCCCCAGCGTACACGGTGGGACTTATTCCCAAGTAAACATACTAGGATTCCATCGGTTTTTATTTTATTGTGCATTTCAAGGGGCTGGTTTTACTGCTTGTGCGACTTTTCTTATTCAGCCTGGGGAGCAGTAATGCTGAAGGGTGGGGAGAAATTGGCCTACATATATAAATGGCATGTTCAAAAGCTGGAGCACAAGCAAAAGGGCATTTTCACACATGAAAATGTGTGAAGGATGTTTTGCTTTTCCTTCCCCCCTTCCACCCAGGGGGTGAAATGAAAACTTCAAAGCCTAGGAAGACTGCACTAGATACTTGGTTTAGAAATCCCCCTCTTCTGCATTCTGTTCTACCTTAAAAATGGATTTGCAGACACACAAATAGCATGAGAACAGCTCGAAGGTACTGATTTTTTAAAACGTGCATGAAAAATCCCCAAGTCCCTTGAGAAAGAACCAATAGAAACAATGTGGCACAGAGGAGGCACACCGATGCATCCTTTTTCTGGTCATGGAGACTGGACTCCAATCAGAGCTGCCACCATCTGCTAATACAGACCAGCAGGAAACAAGCACAAGCCCGAACGCAAAAACACTGAGGGCGCTAGAAGTGCTTTGGATGACACATTGAAAGTCAGTAGCTCAGGGGTGGTGGTGAAACATATAGGCTGCCTCTACAAGAGAGGTTTAAAGCTCTTTCAAGGCGCTTAAATTTTTTTACCTCTACAAGAACGGAGCGCAAATTGGGCGTAGAGGTGCATTATCTCTCCGATTATGCGCATTATTGAATGCGCGTTAAACAGTGAGTTTTATTATGCTCCGTCCGTTAAAGCGCATTTTGACTATGTGAACAAGCGCTTATGCGCATTAACTACTTGTAAAGCGCATTTTGGTTATCCCTTAATGCGCTTCTCCCCCTCTCGCCACCTCTCGTGCAGAGGCATTAGGCGTAAATGCGCTTCAGCGATTATGCGCATAATCGCCTAACCAGGCGCAAAAGCGAATCCTTGTAGAGGGGACCATAGTAAAACCAGATTGGAGTGCAGACCGTCTTAGTGGACTGCCATCTATGCAGATCCCAAACCACAAGCAAATCCCTGTACACGGATGCACATTTACCATTGGTTTGGTATCAATGGTATGATGTACTTGGTGTTCCAAAATAACTTTTCTATTAGTTTTCTCCAGCAACAGAAAGTGGCCCAGTCAGACTTAAATGCCAGACTCTGAGGGGGTCTTCCTAGAGGCAGGTATTGAGGAGAAAGGTGTCCCAGGAGATCGGCTGTGCCTAGGACACCTCTCATCTGGAGCAGGCATCCATCTTCCATTAGTTCTGGCTAAATAGAAGACAGGCAGCTGCTCCTGAAAAGAGGTGTCCTGGGAAACTGGCTGCAGCACAGGCAATTTCCTGGGACACACCTCTCCAATTTTCACAATGCCTGGATCTGAGGAAGTCCCCCTCAGAGCCTGGCATTTAGATCTGGTTGGGTCTCTGAAGAGCCAGCACAATGCTCCAACAGATGGGTCACAGCAGCAATAGTTAGTGGAGGCCCTTAGAGGTTGGCAGGCATAAACCCTTCTGAACCTGTGGGCCCTTGGCAGCTGCCCAGTCTTGCCGACCCCCGATGCTGGGCCTGTCTTCCAGACATTTAACGAGACATAGGCTACCTCTACAAGAGGCATTTAAAGCTCTTTCAAGGTGCATTAAAAATTTACCTCTACAAGAACGGAGTGCAAATCAGGCGTAGAGGCGCTTTAAACATCCGATTATGCGCATTATCGAATGCGCGTTAAATAGCGAGTTTTATTTTGCTCTGGCCATTAAAGCGCATTTTCACTATGTGAACAAGCGATTCTCCACATTAACTACTTGTAAAGCGCATTTGAAACAACTGGTGAGGTCACCCGTTAAGTGCTCAATTACCTCCTGTATACAAGCATTTACGATAAAGCGCTTCAGCGAATATGCGCATAATCGGCTAACCAGGCATCAAACGGAATCCATCTAGAGGGGGCCATAATGAAAATTTTTAATGTTAGTTTTTTTTAAAAATTGGGTCCTGCTAGTTTTATTGTCAATTGTTCTCAACTCTTTCAAACAGTTTTACATTTTTTGAATGTTAACGAATTTCTATTACGTTCTATCACATTGTGAACCACCCAGAGAGCTTTGGGTATTGGGCCAAAGCAGCCTAGCAAGCCCGCCCTACAATGGCTCATAAGATCTGGCAATTTTATGCCCTGTATTTCCCCCGACAGCATTGCCATGAACTCCATATCTAGCAGCAAAGGCCAACTAACTTTTGAGTGGGGAGGAAAAGAAGACTGCATTGTGTGCACATATGTCTCCTGCAAAATATGGTGATAATTGTCACCCGGGTACTTCCCCAGGGACAGCAGTTGCCTTCAGCATATTTAATAACCCCAGCTATAGGATAGTTGCTTGCACATGTAGAAACAAGACAGCTGTGCGGCAAGGCAGGAGGAGATTAGGTGTTTGCTTTAAGGTAAATTGGGAATGTTTGGCAAGTGTACGCGAGGTCTGTTTGTCTCGGGTCGCAGGGATGGCAAAAAATGATGAGTCAGGATTGCCAGTCTCTGCGTTAATGCACAGCTAGACCGGGTATGTAATTAGGATGAAGGCAGAACTGATGCTCACAGAGCCACTTCAGAATCTCCCTTAAGCAGACTAGAGAATATAGAACAGCTTTCCCCAACCTGGCGCTCTCAACATGTGTTGGACTACAAGTCCCATAATCCCCTAGCTAGCACAATTTATATCAGTTTGAATTCAGACATAACATTGAATTCAGACATAACCAAAACCCGTGGTCCTGATCTTGCTCTGACAGATGATGATGTGTGGACCAAATCTATACGACTCAAAGGCAGAGCCGCTCTGCCGTTTTATTATTCATTTGTTTGTTACATTCACATCCCGACTTTCCTACAAGGAGCCCAAGGTAGCGTACACGATCTTCCTCCATTTTATTTTCATGACAACCTTGTGAGGTAGGCTAGGCTGAGAGTCAGTGACTGGCCCAAAGTCAGCTGGTGAGCTTCATGGCTGAGCGGGGACTAGAACTCAGAACTCCTGACTCCCAGTCCAACATTCTCACTGCTACACCATGCCAGCTCTCTTTTATTCCGTTCTTTTTTATTTCCTGGAGGTGAAGGAGTGCAGTAGCCTAAGTGAGTGTCCACAGAAAAGAGATTACCTTCTTCCAAATCAAAAGCCAGCCAGCTGTAGTTGGCTTACAGTGTCTTGTGACCTTGACGTTAAGCATTTCCTTCACAGGACTCACTATCAGGATACTTGTTCCTAATCTTGCAATTCAGGTAATGTAAAAGAAAACTAGCAGTGGTGGTGTATTCCAGCAAGCCCAAGAGAGAATTGGCTGAGTTAGACAGAAGCGGAATGTATTTAGCTGGCTCTTCTGTGGATACACAAAGCTAGCTAGTCCCACAGTTCTGTTTCATTCTCTTTCATAAAGCCGGGCAGGATCTACTGTTGTACAGAAATGAAAGTTGCAAAAACTAATCAGGGTATCCTCACCTGACATCCCACTGCAAGAGAAAAAGAAAACCAACTTCTAGCCATTCTCAGGTTAAAGGTCACTCAAGTCCCTTTCCTCCTATTTTGTTTTAAATGGCATACAGAGCACAATATAATTCTGATCTTCGCAACCCTGATCTGCCCCAACCTTTCAACATGCTGAAAGTGTGCAGCAAAGAATTATTATACCTTACCAGGGATCACCCTTGCTCTTTCGGGCCTCTTCCAATCCCCCAATCACACATACAGTGGGAGACATGTGGCCCTTAAGACCTATGTCTGGTCCTCAGGTTAGCTCATGTTAGGGCTTATTCAAATGTGGTGATGTCCTTCCTGGACTGTACCAACCAATTCAGGGGGTGGTGGCAGCAGCATACTGAAACCTCCCTGACATGTGGTTGCCAATCCTCCATTATATTTACAGGTCTGACACCTATAAACTCATGGGCCAGATCTACACCAAGCAGGATATAACACTTTGAAAGTGGTTTGAAAATGGTATATGGAAAGTGTAATGGGCCTCAACAGTTGTCAATATATAAACCATGATAAAGCAGTAGTGTAGATTCTGCCATGCTCTAGCAAGTTAGTATTGGGGTCTGACAAAAGTCAGTAAATTTCAGTCAATCCGACCAAGATTGTGTTGCTATTGTATCCCCAATTCTACCCTGGCTCCTCCTCTGATGCACTATGTTCAGTTTCTTGACCTGTCCAGCTCTACACCCTAACCCCATCCAGGAGTGTAAGATGGCAACCCTAATGCCATGTTTTTAATCTCTCTACATGTGGGAAGCTAGTGCATCAGGGAGAAAGCTTGGCTATAGGAGAAGTTTTACTGCTAACTTCCAGTTTGCTTTCAGCAAAAATAGAGAAGTTAAAGCAAGCTAAAGGCTTGTTAAGATTATACAAATGTCCATAAGGCCTCACTACCACACACACACACACACACACACACACACACACAGATGCTAACAGATATTTTAAAATTGCTTCTATTCATTTACATTTTATATGACTAGAAACAATTTTAAAATATCTAAATTTTAAATAGAATGGCCTAGAGACTGAAGATATGGTATAGAGGACTTCCTTTTAAATGTAGGGAAGTAATTTTGACTTATCCTTGTTTCTAAAACATTCTTGAACCAATGAAGACATGTCTTCTTTTTTTTTTAAAAAAAGGAGGCTTTCAATCACTGGGAGCTATGGATTTATTTCAAATAGACAGAGAAAAGGATAAATAGACATCTCTCTAGAACTACACTACTGCTTTATAGTGATATTGAAATACACTGATAACTGTTGGGGCACAATCCACATTCCATATACAGCTTTCATAGTATTATTTCCTGCTTTTTATTCCACATTCGTAATGATTTGACGCGAGGTGCAGATCTGGCTATATCTGGGAATCTATAGATTAAATCCTTCTTTGGCAAGACTCCTCTGCCATTTTTAAAAAGAATACTGGAATAACAACCAGAACTGGGTCATATGGAGATGAATTTAACAGTGGATTTTGTGCTGATAAAGTTGTCTTGTTACTGAAAGCATTCTATCTAAAGTTTTGGAGATTATAGAAAGTTATAAACTTATTCTTGGAGAACCCCCCCCCCCCCCCATGATGTATGACTATAGAACAGGGCTGGCCAAGGCGTTTTGTTGCCTGAGGCAAAATACGAGATGGCACTCCTCCTATTCCATGTCCAAAAGCTGACTGGACTGGTAGTTGAAACTTTCTTTAATGCTGACGATGGGATATCATCCTCTACTACAACTGAAGGAAGCAGGCTAGTTTAGGGGGCGCAGGGCAAGCCAGGCGGCAAAGAGCTCTTTCCTCCAACATCTTGCTACCGCTTCCCAGCATTTGCCACCTGAGGCCCATTTCATTATGCCTAATGGTAGGGCCAGCCTTAATATAGAAGAAGCTACAAAAATACGGTTGTTAAGAAATTAGAGTTTTTGTTGAAATATGGGTAAATAATTGGGTGTTTTTTTTACATCCGACCTAGAATAATTTCCATGATTAATTATAAACTTATGACTGGAGCAATACAAGGAGATTTCGAAAGATTGTCATCCATCATTGTTTGACTCCCAGAAAGGAAGACAGTTGCCATCCTGAAAATGAATGCCCGGTTTCTTAATTTTGTTGTGTGATATTTCATTCTTATGCAGCCCAAGATGTTGGCAGTATGGCAAAAGCATACCGCTAGATAGACTAAAATATTTGGCAATCTTGGTGCAGCAGGTTAAGAACCATCCAGACAACTTCAATTTCAGGGATTCGGGTTTGCTGTGTCAACATTTCTAATTGCTGCAGGTTGGCAGTGTGTGGATATTTCAGTGCTCTGCTTATCGTCCCAGATTACATAGAACTGCCTGGGCTGTGAGCAGAGATATTGGAAAAATCCGCAACCAAATCAAGTGAGTTTAGCTTTCTATGAATCCGATCCATGGATTCTGCAACAGACCACCTTTTTCAGAGTCTCATGGAGTCCATGGACTTGTGGACTTTTATTTTTTTTACTTTCTGGAATTTTACATGAATTTAATTGTAGAAAAATACATAAAATTAAGAACAAACAAATACTGAATGAAAATGTGCAATTCCCCCATAGGCTGAAGCATGAAAACGGGCATTTGGGAAGAAGGATGTGTGCATTTGGTGAGGGATTTGCAAATTTGGGGGGATTTGAAAACTTTTGGTGCGCATTTTCACAAATGCAAATTTGCGCAAACTGGAAAAAATCCAATTCCATCAATGAGCACCTGACATCTGCAAAATGCAAGCACAATGGATTTTACTAAATCCACACACACCCTAGCTGCGACATTTTCATGGTAGACTTCCTGAAGCCCAGAGAACCTTTTGATTAATTTTGTGCAGGCCGAATTGCTCCTGACTGAAGGACGTTCAGATTCCTTTCAAATAAGGCCATCCGTTCTGTGATATTATACAAACAAGAAGGCAGCCAAAAACCCTGCGGCAAAACAGGTTAGCCATGGGACACTGGCTGTCGGAGGCGACTGTCATTATATCCAAGCAAGACTGCTCTCTGAGCTAATGGACATAGAATCCTATGTAACCCTTGGGATATCAGGGACGTAAAACCTCAGGTCTGCAGGACAAATCTGGCTGACCGAGGTTCCTAGATGAGGTTCCCGGGTTGGTGGCTTTCTGGCTTTTGCACATTTGTTTCCCCATTCCAAAAAGGTTGAAATGCTTCGCCTAAGTAAGAGTTTTAAGCTAAAATATGCTGGTATTTCATTGGCATGTTTGGCTCTACTCCCTTTGCTATTGGCCCCGATCCATTTTGTCTTTGGTCCCACCCACTTCTGGAATGTGGCTTGCCTTAAAGGCATACAGTAAATGCATGCCTAAAGTGAGATTTGTATCAGGGACTTCATGGCACATTATCATCTATGATGCACTACATTAACTTGTTTGGTTGTGCCATCCCGGTCTGTTACTGACTCCAGGTACTACTTTGTGCTCTATGCGAGCGTGCAGTCTGATGTCACTTTCATAGCGATGGGCAAATCTGTCAAGCTTGATTTCACCCAGGTTCTCAATCTTTCTCTTTTAAGTTCATCCTGCCTTGTTTCTACATTGGGGCGCAAATTTTCCCAGCCCCCTCCATTGAAACTAAGATTTGTATAGATGCTTGCGCGCATTTTTTTCAAATTTTTATATGCACCATTTTAAATGTACGCACTTTTTCGTGCATCCTTTTGCAAATGTCTGCATTTTGCAAGAGATTTCCCAGTGAATACAGCATTCTTGTGCCCATTTTATTTTCAAATATTTGCATTTTTTGCATACATTTTTTCAATGTATGCATTTTTGCACATAACTTTGCCTTTGGCAAAAGTTCGGAAACATACAGATTTTAACAGCAACCTGCGTTCTGGTTTTTTTTAGGCTCGGGAAGTTTGAATGTGGTAGGTATGCATTAAAATGTGAACCCGGGCCTTTCTACATCTACGGGTGTAGAGGGAGGGAGGGGGGATGATCCCGGATGTACCTGCTTCCAGGATTGTCCTTGGGCATCCAAAGTGGAAATGTGACATCCTGGTACGTCGCGCTCATGGGCACCATTTTTTTAACTGAAAAGAGCCAGAAGCGTGGCAGAGAAGGTAAGGAAACCACCCATGGGCCCCATCCCCCGCCATCCTGGGGATGGCGGAGTTGCTTCTCCCCCATGGGCATGGAGCTGCGCCATGCGGCTCCGTGCCCGTTTCTGGTACCATGCTAACTCGCGAGTAAGTGGGCACTAGGCCGCTTGAAGAATTGGGTTTTCCCAGGGTTTCTTTATCCCTGGGAAAACCCGGGCCCGTCCCTCCTGCCCCCGGGAGTCCCTGTACGTCATTTGGATACACAGGGAGCACACAGGGACAACCCCGGGGGAAAAGGCCAGTGTAGAAATGGCCCCCAATGCGTTTCTCACCCATCCCTATGCTCCCATCATCTGCTACCTGAATCTTTCATCTGGAGTTTACAGGGACTCAACTTGGGACCTTTTCCATGCAAAGCATGTGCTCTACCTCTCTGCTATTTTGAGTTCTATGAGCATCAATAAACCAATACAGTACATGTGTATTTTATTTCCTATGATGGTTTAATGCAATCAACCTAATGTTCTCCAGATGTTTAGGACTACAACTCTTATAATCCTTGACCATTGGCCATTCTGACAGGAGTTATGAAAGTTGTAGTCCAAAACATCTGGAGGGCACCAGGATGCCTACTCCTAGTTTAATGTCTGGCTCACCAGGCTTTCCTCCTATTAAATACTGGATATGCAAAACAGATATTTTTACTACTCCCAGAAAATACCTCCAATAAGAATTGGGAGGTGGGATGACACAAAAACCTACATCAACCAGAATTCAGTCTAGAAACTGGAAGACCTGTCTGTGTAGAATAATTCCTGGATGAGACAGAGGGCCTAGGGCTCCAAAGGTAAGCATGGTTGTGTATCTGCCAGAGGACCGCCCTCTATTTGCTATCTTTTGTCCTCTTGTTTTGGTGATGCATGTCTTTGGTCTTCACAACTGGCCACAACTGAAACTACTATTGGATGTAAATTGCAGCATCCAAATTTAAATCACCATCATCATCCTTTCTTTGGCAAATGTCCTCTCTTTAAAAAAGGAGACCTATACATGTCTGATAAAAAGTAAGACCTACTGCATTCTATAATTCTGTGATACTCCTAGGAAACTAGGTATAGGATTGCAACTTAAGTCTCCAAAGATAAGCATAGAATTTCAAAAGCTACAAAGTCCTATGCAGGGGCAGGGTTTCCAAATCACCATCACCAACGGATGCTAGTATAATTCTTGACTATCAGAAGCAGAATCAACTATACAATCAAGTATACATTTTCTTACTGCACCTAAATTTATTTACTTACATGCAAGCTGAAGGGCCTTGGATAAGTAGGGTGACCATATGAAAAGGAGGTGAAAAAAGGGAGAAACAGGTTCTCAAGATGTTGGTTTTTTATTTATTTTTTCAAAGTTGAAGAGCCTGACGCATTTCGGCCTATATCTTTATACGGCCTTCCTCAGGGGACTGTAAGCATTTAAAATACATATTGTAAAAAACATGGTGGGGACAACATGTGCTAAAATATATTCTCATTATAAAATCAAGTCGACATATTGCCACAAGGGCCTATGTGCATATGTAAACTGTTTTTACAACATTTTAAATTATTACATGAGGACAGATTGCTTTATATACTGGTATTTCATTACATACATGCAATACATTTCTAATCAAAAGAATATCTGTGAAATCTTCCTTGTAGGAAGGTATTTGCAAAGATCTTCTCAACAGAATTTCTTTCTCTGATAAATAATAACAATTGAAAACAGTTGTATGCAGAGCCATGTATTATATTCTTGCACACTTTTTTTTCCTTTTTTGTCAGGTGTTATCTTTAAAGTAAATGTCAGGGTCATTGTGCTATTATCTGTAGAGTTTTTTTTTTCTCCAGCCGTTTTTTTGCTAAGTTACAATAATGGGAGGAGTTCTAAGTCTTCGTTTAGTCCAATTGGTTTTAAACTTTTTAATCTAAGGATCCACTCTATCTCCCTCCTTAATAATTGTTTTTCGTTATTTGTATCTAGCTTCTCCAGTGCCCAAAAATGTTAAGTCTGTGTGGCCATGTTGTTGTTTTTCAAAATGGTTGGTTAGTGGTGCACCTGGCCTGTGGTTTCTTACGTTGCTGAGATGCTCCCCTAAGCATTTGTTTTAGGGGTCTGATGGTTTTGCCTACATAGATTTTGGGACATTTACACTGGATGGCATAGATTGCAAAGGAACTGCTACAGGTGGTGAAATTCAACAAATTTCAACAAATTTGTTTCAACAGAACAAATTTCAACAATTTTCAACAAATTTCAACAAATTTCAACAGAATTTCAACAAATTCTGTCATTTTAGTAGTGTGACTGCAATAGCAGCAACATCCACAAGGACAATGGCCTGTAGGACTGTTGGAATTAAACAAAGTGTTGGTAGGCCTTCTGTGATTTTCTTTAAATTCACTTCTGATTAGTAGATCTCTTATATTTTTGGTTCTTTTAAAGGAGATCAGTGGTTGGTTCTGGCAATCAGGAATATGTTGTACTATGTGCCAATGTCTCCTTATGCTGCCTTGTAAATGGTTAGTTACCCTGTCCTATGTTAAATTGCAATTTATTCGTGTTGAAGGTATGGCATTGTTTTTTGTCAACAGTTCTGCCTGTGTTTTTTTCCCAGCCTTCTCTGAGCCTCTGGTGATAACAGCACTCGGGTACCCTCGGTCTCTTAACTGTAGTGCCAATGTTTGTGATTCCTGCTTAAAGTCTGATGACTTGAAACAATTGCGTTTTAATCTTAAAAACTGTCCATATGGAAGGTTGTTCCTAAGATACTAGGGGTGGGAACTATCATAGCGGAGGGTTTTGGACTGCTTTCCCTTTGAAGAGCAGTAACCTTTCCGCACCCATGCCAGCGTGGCGAAGTGGTTAGTTTTTTGGATTTGGATCACAGAGAATGAGGTTCCCATTCCTTCTGAGCCGTGAACCTTGGGGGGGGGGGGGATATCTCCTGATTTAAAGAGGACAGCCTTTTGTTTGAAGCACTGCCAGAAGACATTTCTTGGCTTGAAGGAGTCCTCTGTTTAAAGGTCTGTCCACTCCAAGTCCGATCTAAAGATAAAGAACCCCAAGAAAGGAGAACAGGGGCTATGACGTTGCTCATCAACCATTGATGCAGCAGGGACTGGACCTTGGGGCAAAGTCCAGGGCCCTGATGTGCAGGGTGGGGTGGGGGGAGAATGACCAACCAGAAAGTAGCAATTGATGATGGTATCAGGGCAGCAGAAGCAAACTCTATTTTTCTCCTGTAGTCATGATGGCACTATGATTAAGGTGAGTTGATAATGCAAAAAATGCAGATACTCAGAGCATTTTTTAAAAAAATAGGGTTGGTATCTTTGACCATGTAAAGCAGGAGTGGGGAACCTCTTTCAGCTGAATTCCACTTCAGATAAGCTCTCGGGGGCCGCATTCCAGTGGTGGGCGGGGCTAAATGCAAAACTGGGGCCAAAAATACAAAAGATATCGGGATGATGTAGCTTCAAGCTCTTACTGCTGGCAACCCTACTTAACATTAACCTTTGCTGAATCAATCTGAGACTCTAATTCAATTTCAGAGAAGCTCTTGGGGGCCGCATTCTAGTGCTCGCTGGGGCCAAAACTACCAGTATAATTCATCTTAAAGCTCTTTACAGCCAGTAACCAAGACTTAGGAGAGGCATTTCACCCTTTTAGAATGGGGTAAAAACTGCACAAAAGCTGCACAAAGGATTGGTGTTTGGGGAAAGGCGATGGGTCCTGGAGTGTGTGGCCATCTTGTGGGCTGCACTGGGATTTGGCCCCCGGGCCTAAGGTTTCCCACCCTTGATGAAAAGAAATCAGAGGTTGAGTTGAGTTTAGGGCCCGGTGATGCCAAAACCACCCATCGCTTTCTAAGGGATTGCTGATATCACAAGAACGCAACCAATTTAATATATTGCTGTTTTAAAAAAGAATAGGTTGCCAGCTAAGTTCCTAAGCAGTTTGCCAGATGACAGTCTTCTGTTTTGTTTTGTTTTCAGAGTGTGTGTTTTACTGTGAAACCAATCAGCTCAACAGAAGCATCTTCCCGAAAGAGCTCACTCAAGACGACATCAAGGGTTGTGCTCGCTTCAGATATTTTCCGCCCGGTAACAAGATGATGTCAGTTCTAAAGGGAAGTGACCAATCAGGAAGGAGAATGAATCAGATACTGCTGAGATTTCGACCGGCCTGTTTCCTAGCTAAGTCAGAGCAGCTTGCAAAGTGCAAAGGGGGTGGACGGGGTGGGGGTGGGGAGATTTCTGCTGCTGCACTTCCTTTGCACTCGCTGCACAGACAAGATGCCTTGAGGTGCCGTATTTGCTAGCAATTGCATCAAGTCAAAGAATCAAGTATGCGTTTCTGGATAGGCATGTACGCACAGAAGTATTGACAGCTTTCTCAGCAAGATCAACTTTGCAGAGACCCCAGCGATAAACACGAACATCAGCTTCGAACAGTTGCTGGCTTCTATATTTTCTTCTTTTGTAAACAAACTCTCGGCAACCGTGTTATGTAATTCCTGGCAAATGAACCTTCTTTCCATGCTCTTGAAAAATGTTGATTAGCTGTCTGCTGTCTTTAAATCATGTTAGCATACACCTCCTTGGGAATCCTTCTCCCAGAGTTATGGATAGCTTTGCCTGCTGTGGAGGGCTGCACGATTTGTACACACTGGCCAAGCCAATGTTTACAGTTCGTTTATCACTGTGGGATTTAGCGGTCAGTAGGGTGACCATATGGAAAGGAGGACAGGGCTCCTGTATCTTTAACAGTGGTAAAGAAAAGAGAATTTCAGCAGGTGTAATTTGGATGCATGCAGCACTTGATGAAATACCCTCTTCATCACAACAGTTAAAGCTGAAGGAGCCCTGCCCTCTTTTGTATCTGGTCACTCTAGTATAGTTCCTGCAGCTTTAACCATTGTGATGAAGAGGGAATTTTACCAGGTGCTGCGTGCATACAAATGACACCTGCTGAAATTCCCTTTTCTCTACAACTGTTAACGATACAGGAGCCCTGTCCTCCTTTTCATATGGTCACCCTATAATGGTCAGGGAAGGACTTTAGCGCAGAAGCCCGGGCCCAACTTATCAGAATAAGCAAGCAGGAGGGCTCCCAAATGCAACAGGGCTAACTTACCACATTCTGAAGTAAGTGAAGTAATACATATTACCATCTAAATAGGGGGAGGCAGTGGAGGCTGGTGGCCCTGATTTCAGTGGGACTGTGAATCTGCAGAGTCAGAAACCCTCACCTTGGATAGCTCTTTTCGGGTGACCATATGAAAAGGAGGACAGGGCTCCTGTATCTTTTGCACTCGCTGGGGTAAATAAATCCTGCCTGGCTCTGGGACAGCCTCCCAGGAAGGGTTTCAAATGACAGCTGATGTCTTCTGGAAATACACAAGGGCTCCTGGAAAACTTCCATGAATGGGGAGAGGGGCTTATTTGGATTCATCCTGCAGAAAATCAGCTCAAAACATGCATCAGTTTTAGAGATGGCCACATGGCGGTCTGATTGTTGCATCTGGGAATATCCCAGGCACCTGGCTGGCTGGGTATCTAGAAATCGGATGCTGT
This sequence comes from Anniella stebbinsi, assembly GCA_029215795.1. Classification (NCBI taxonomy): domain Eukaryota; kingdom Metazoa; phylum Chordata; class Lepidosauria; order Squamata; family Anniellidae; genus Anniella; species Anniella stebbinsi. The sequence goes on from JARDYH010000001.1 coordinate 50,772,221, forward strand.
CACTTAGAAGACAAAATATTATTCCAGCCTTTACAGCTGGTTTTGAATACTTGATGAGAATTCAATGCTCATTTGGTGTTTTCTTTTTGTCACCTGGCCAAACTGTATGCTGAAAACTGCGCCGGCCACGAGATGTAGCAATCAGGTGAGCAAAGCACAGGTGTGCTGGCTGGGACACACTTTGCATTTTGTGACATGCTCCGGCCCTCAGGGGTCTCCACCAAGCGGCTGTGGCACCGATCATGATTTTCAGCCTAAGAAATTGCTGAATGAGAACCAAATACTCAGCTGAGTTGAGAAACGGAGATGGATCCTTGCATTCAATCTGCTGAGTCATCGCTGCTGATTTACTGGGTTGCATTGAACAAGCATCAGTTTCATCACCAGTTTACTCCAGTTTTTAGAAACTGGGGGGAGGGGGGAACGAACTTCATTACAGAACAAACTACATGATGGTAAAATAGTTAGACCCAGAATAATATTTTCACCAAAACCTGAGATGAGTGGAGGCGGTTGAATTTGCAGGGGCTGTGAGCCCTTTTGACCTGGGTTGAATATGAGCTCAGCATGTATGGCACCAGAGTTATATAAACTCTGGGGGGAGGAGAGGGGAGGAAATTCACAATCATGGCCATTTTATTAGATTCCAATTATATCCAGTGCAGGCTGGTAGCTCCGATTCTGGTGTGCTGTGAATCCATTCTGGGTTTTAGTCAGAACCAGCCAGAACTCTCACTGAACTATCCAAAGTGCTGAACCTAGCTTGGGGATGGGTTTCAGCACCTTGGATAGCTCCTTTAGAGTTCTGGCTGGTTCTGCCTAAAACCTAGAATGGATTCACAACGTCACAAAAATCAGAGCTGCCAGCCTCCACCTGATTATGTCATCAATTCATGTTAAGCTACGTCGGTTTCTCCTAATATTTTAAAACTTTCTTATGATGCTTCTTTTGTGAAGCTCCATAATGCTGTTGCTGTAGAGCAGGATGCCGAGCTCATCTTTGGTGGTGGGGAGGAGGCAATTGCCCTCCACAGGCCAGATGACATCAGTAGGTGTGCCATGACTACTGATGTCGTGGCCCCACCCCTGCCCATTTTCACTTTCTCCATGCCTCTCTCAGCATGGAGAAAGTGACGTAAGTGGCGTTGGGAGACGTGGTTCCTGGGAGGCAACCTTCGTGGGCCAGATTCAGCTCATGGGCCGAAGGTTTTCCACACCTAGGCCATTTCTACACCTACGACCCTTTTGCAAAGGAGGGGGGTGATTGCGAGTTTTGCCGCTTCCATGATCGGTACCGACAGGGCGCACGCGAGCGAAGTTTTCCGCAGTGACAGGAGTGCCGTTGCCGGAGGACGTGTGCCCCATGACAGCGCTCTCACATGTGGATCAGCATAAGTGGGCGGGGATATGCAGATAACGCAGCTACGGGGCTGTTTTCTTATGCCTTGTGAGGAATGTGCATGAATGCAAACACACAGCAACACATGGGGGGATAGGAAGTCCATCGAATATGTGATGCTGTGCACAGATATGTTTGCATTAAAAAAAACACTCTCGCGACAAAACACATTGATACATATCGAAAACATGTGGCGAAAATGGCGGCCGGGTCCACTCCTACACACCTCTGAAACTGCTGGACATGCCCCTTGCAGCTGGTTAGGTGTTTGCCAAACAACAACAGCTTCACGAAGGGGAGGCCACACCAGCTGCGGACTTTGGGATTGTAGCGAGAGAGACGGAAAAAACATGACAAATGCAATCAGCGATATTCCTGAATAACTGAGATCATCACAGGAGCAGGTGAACGTCATGTGGGCTGTTAGCGATGACGGCTGGTGTAGACATCCCCTTAGTGTGTATATAAAGCTACTTGCACAGAGGCAGGCAATTGATCATCCAAACCAGTATTGCCTCCTCTGACAGGCAGCAACTGCCCAGCATTTTAGGCATAGATCTTTCCCATCACCTGCAGGCTAACTCCTCTGAGGCTAACTCCTCTGAAGTAGCAATCCTACACACATTTACCTAGGAGTAAATCCCATTGAACCCAATGCAGCTTACTTTAGAGTAGGACTATGCTAGCAGTCTTTCCAGTCCATTAGTGTCCGTATAGGTCTGGTTCCACTATTGAGGCACACGCGACAGTAGAGCCAACCAACCACAGGATACAAAAACAAGTTACATAACTCTGAATAAATGCATGCTAAATACCAAATGATAAATTCATGAACACTTTTATACGCTTAAAAAAATTAATAAAGTGACAGGCACATAGTTGAAAATCCATCATGCAAATCTATCAAGCACTTTGGTTCAGCACCTCATCTGGCTCAGAGTTCACTTAAAAGACTTGGTTCATTTGGCGGTCAGTGGCATCAGCATGAACTGTGTGGTGCATTCTCCAAAGTCATGCGCAGAGGGCTTTGTCAGGATCAAATGCTGCCACTGGTAAGGAAATAGGAAAGGTAGGCATGGTGGGGCACCTGCCAAAGGCCCACACCTAAGCAGGGGCCCATTGACAAGAGCCTCCTAGACTTTCTTCTCCTCTTCACCATTGAACTTGAAGGCTCACTCGCCTCTTGCTTTGGCCCTTACAATGGTGGTCGTGAAAAGGAGGAGGAGCAGATGCCACTGACTAATTGCTCCCTGGCTCTCTGCCTGTCTAGAAAGCGATGATGAGAAAGAGGAGGAGGAGCAAGAGTTGGTGACAAAGGTCATTTACAGGAGGAGGGCCACTGAGATTTTCTTGCCCAAAGGCCTTCAAAAACCTGAAGATAACCAGGCGTATATTTTTCTTTTGCAGTGGTGGCATTAAACACAAGTTGTATACAGGGACGACCCTACCACGATGTAGAGTCAGGTGGCTTTCTCAGGCAGCAGAAGCTGGGTGTTGGCCCCTACGCCCCCATTCCACCTCTGTCTCTTAAGCAAGCCTGCTGCCTTCAGCTATAGTGGAGGATGTTGCCCCATCCTGTATGTGTACATAGAACTGATGTGCAGGGCACTCTGATGACATCCCCCATGGTCTTCCTTTATTTCTCTCTATAATAAAAGGATCCCAACTATGGGACAAGTCATCAGAATGCTGCTCAGTGATTTTGTGACTCACCAACTCTTTTTGTCCCCACACCCTCTACACCCTCTATTCACCCTTTCCTTCACCACTGCCATCATATAACACTGTACCTTACCTCGGGTACTTTAAGAATCCAGTCCAGTTTGTAAAACAAAATAACTTCTATTTAACAATAAGTAAGTTCATGCAGTTTATAAGCTTGTGGTTTCATTTGTTGTAATACTTGTTTGTTTCAATACAGTTTCCTAAGTAACCCTGCTGACTCTACTTGCTAGACTACACTATCTCTTACCATTCACTCTTCCCCCAAATAATAAAATACATTGATCCTACTCTAGCTCTAAACTCTTCCGCAGACAAACCAGACTCCTTCTCTGACTCTCTCCACACACACTCTCAACTGTTTCTTCTTAACTCCTCCCTCTCACTGCTCACAGCCACTCAATACCTTTGAATCCAACAGCCAATCAGCATTCACTCCGACATTCTATTCACTCGCTCCCCCTCCCAACAGCATTAGCCACTTACTATTCGATGTCCAAACAGCAATTCCATCCTGAACAGCAATAAACAGTAACACATTACAAACACTTACATCATAAATAAATGGCATTAAACAGTAAAACATCACAGGCACCATCTTGCCCTTTGCCTCGGGCAGCAAAATATCTTGGGCTGCCCTGGCTATATGTGTATATACATATGTGATGCTGATGTGCTGCTTAAACCACAACAATAAATCAATGGATTTCAAGGCTGGATTGAGACTACAGTAACGGTACCAGTTTGGAGAACTCACTCTGACAACAGACTCAATCCAGATAAGATGGAGAGGATGATAGTGAACTGGATGACCCAGTGGACCAGGTGGGAGGGGATAGAGCTGCTCTGGACAGAGGCACACACCTTTGCAAAGCTCAGGTCTTCAACCTTAGGAGTACTGCAGGGGATCAGCAGTGCTCCTGGATTCTCAGTGGCCAACTATGGTCTGTAGCACTCTTTATCAACTCCAGCTCATTCTCCAGCCATGGCTACTTGCTAAAGCAGAGGCCTAGATTCTCTTTCAGCCCAAAGGCAGAATTCAATCCTTGGGGCCCACATTCGGGAGGTGGATGGACTGGAGCCAAGGGCAAAAGGGGGGGGCAGGCCAAAGACAGAAGGGGAGGACCAAAAACACCAGCAAATTTTAGCTTGAAACTATTACTGCCAGTAACTGAGCATTTCAACCTTTTAGAATGGGGGGGGGGGGGGAACATGCGCAAAAACTGGGAAACCACCAAATAATCGGCAGTCAGGGAAAAGAGGATAAAGGGAGACATGATAGATGTATACAAAATCATGCATGGTGTGGAGAAGGTGGATAGAGAGACATTTGTCTCCCTCTCCCATAATACTAGAACCCAAAAGGGTCATCCCATGAAGCTGATCAGTGGGAGATTCAGGACAAATAAAAGGAAGGACTTCTTCCGCAGCACATAATTAAACAATGGGATTTGCTACCACAAGATGTAGTGATGGCTCCCAATTTGGATGGCTTTAAAAGAGGGTTGGATAAATTCCTGGAGGAGAAGGTTCTCAATGGCTACTAGCCCTGATGGATATGTACTGCCTACAGTATCAGAGATGGTGTGCCTATGTACACCAGTTGCTGGGGAACATGGGTTCAAGGGTACTATTACACTCATGCCATGCTTGTGGTTTCCTGGTCAACAACTGGTTGACCACTGTGTGAACAGAATGCTGGACTAGATGTACTAGCTTAGGCTGACCAGATAAAATCCAGGCCAGGGCTCATGTAACTTTAACAGTTGTAGAGAAAAGGGAATTTCAGCCAGTGTCATTTGTATGCAATTAGTTCCTGGTGAAATTCGCTCTTCATCACAACAGTTAAAGGTGCATGCACTATACTAGAGTGACCATATACAAAAGAAGGCAGGGCCCCTGCAACTTTAACTGTTGTGATGAAGAGGAAATTTCACAAGGAACTAATTGCATACAAATGACACTGGCTGAAATTTCCTTTTCTCTACAACTGGTAAGGTTACATGAGCCCTGACCTGGATTTTATCTGGTCAGCCTAAGGGTGGGTGGACACTGACGCACCACCAAAAAACAGGAAATGTATCGCCCCAAAAGGGGACACCAATTTGCATAGCATTTGTATATACAAATGTACATGTATAGGTACAAATTTAGAAATGATAAATATAATTTAAATAGAAATACAATACATTGTGCCATAGTAGAGAAGACTGAACACGTGACTTGTGGTCTGTTGTCCAGATGCTAAATTTGGATAGTCAATTTCAAGGCCGTCTGCTGCTTTCCCTCCTTATGGTTCTTTATGGTCTGTTGTCCAGGTGCTAAATTTGGATAGTCAATTTCAAGGCCGTCTGCTGCTTTCCCTCCTTATGGTTCTTTAACTTTAAACTGGAATTGGGCTAACAGTGGTCTCCTTTGAACAGAGGACTGTCGTCTGTAAAGCAGGACACCTGGCCACCCTCCCTTAAAGTTGCCCGCCAACAGTTAACACCTAGACAGCAGACTGAGAAGGCACAAAGGTCACAGTCTTCCCCAGCAGAGTGAGTGTGTGTGGTATTGTGCTTCTATTGAAATTCTAGTAATCATTCCTCAGTTGCACCATATACATATACATATGCAAACTTCCCCACTAGGCACCGGATTTGGGTGTGGAAGGACCATCGAGAAAAAACCATTTTGAGTTGAGTGGGGCTTCCTTGGAAAATAGCTGAAAGATGAGTGAACAATTCAGAATGGAGATGGTGGTGGGTGGGGAGAAATCATTAATATCATAGTGAGCAGGAAGAGCACAGAGGCAAAGATCACTTCTGCTGTGCCTCCCGCTCTGCTGCGGATGGCTGTAAGCCTCCGAGTTCGGAGATTCATGGGCAGGGCTGTCCTTACCATTAGGCAGAGTCAAGCAGTCACCTCAGGTGGCAGATGCCGGGAGGTGACAGCAAGATGTTGGAGGAGAGACCCATACGCCATGCACCTGTTTTGCACCCCCTAAGTTAGCCTGCTGTCTTCAAGTGCAGCGGAGGATGCTGACCCTTCATCAATATAGAAAACAGATTCATCACCCAGTCCAGTTTTTCCATGGGAGGGGAGGGGTGCCATCTTGTTCATTGCCTGAGGCAGCAAAATTTCTTGGGCCAGCCCTGCTTACAGCCATCCTCATAGGATTGCACCCTAAGTAAATAAATAAATAGAATAATAGAATAATAGAGTTGGAAGGGGCCTATAAGGCCATTGGGTCCAAGCCCCTGCTCAATGCAAGAATCCACAATAGTGCATGTATCTCTTTGATTTGCAAATCAGAAGTTTGGTGATTCACTTGTTATTATTTTGGTTTTCACTACCATACCACTAAAAGAAGTTGTGTCAAACTGACACTCCTTATGAATATGTGTGCAAGTTAAATCAGATTTCACAAGTTCTCATCTACCAAAGTGTTCTAGATTTTTTAAATTACTTTTTGTTTTCAGAAACTATGTTTTGATCACAATAAAATCCAGTAACGGAGGAGGAAAATAACGAAAGAAAATTCCTTCAAGGTACTAATGGATATGGTATGCACTGAAGAAGATGTGGAGGCCAACTTGTTCAATAAGAAGTCTAATTCAGGGAGAAAAATCTCATCAAAGCCTCGTATCAAACATACTATATAACCGGAGCAATACAAAAGCAGATATATTATGCCTACTACATTATAAAGATGCTATTAAGCCTTTTAGGTCCTGGTACGTCGGTTCTGCTTTGCTTTAGGAAAGATAATGAAAGGGAACAGAGTTTTCAAAAATACATCCTTGTACCTGGGATTCATAGAATCATAGAATAGTAGTGTTGGAAGGGGCTTATAAGGCCATCGAGTCCAACTCCCTGCTCAATGCAGGAATCTACCTTAAAGCATGTTGCCCTTAATTAAAGAAGATTTTTGTAAGTCTTGTCCTAACAATCTGCCACCATCTGCTCATTCCATCAATGTGTATGTGTTGTGTGTGTGTTATAGATACATAGAGATACATGCAGTAATTGAAGAGGAGTTTATACTTTCAAATCCAGGTGCTGTTCGTACAGGGCCGGATTTAAACTTGTTGTGGCCCTAAGCTATAACAAGAGTGAGGCCCTTCCCTCTTCAACAAATAACAAAAATTTGAAATGCAAAATACGGGTTATACAATTAAACAGAAATTGATAGTCGTGTAATGCTGTAAACGTTTCCCCCCCTTTCTTTCTAACGTGAGGCCCCTTGTAATGTGAGGGCATAAGCTGTAGCTTGTTTAGCTTGTACGTAAATCCGGCCCTTAGGCATGTTGAGCCATTTTTAACCTGAGACCAAAATTCAGTTTTGGAGAGCCTGTCTGGAGCTGCACTTGGAGGGGCTGAGGGCAAAAAGGGGAGTGGCCAATGGTAAAAAGGTGGGGTCAAATACCAGCCTATTTTAGGTTACATTTCTTACTGACAGTAGCTAAACCTTAGGAGTGGAATTTTAGAATGGAGGGGAAAACATGCCAAAGTCAGGATACCACTAAATGACCACCTGTTGGGGGAAAGTGAATGGGGTCACTGGAAAGGAGTGTGGTCATCTGGGGAACATCCAGTATCCAAGGCAGTAAGCCTATGTACACCCATTGCTGGGGAACATGGGTGGGAGGGTACTCTTTCACTCATGTCCTGTTTGTGGCTTCCCAGTTGACAGCTGGTTGGCCACTGTGTGAACAGAATGCAGGAATAGATGGACCCTTAGGGTGACCATATGAAAAGGAGGACAGGGCTCCTGTATCTTTAACAGTTGTAGAGAAAAGGGAATTTCAGCCGGTGTCATTTGTATGCATGCAGCACCTGGTGGAATTCCCTCTTCATCACAACAGTTAAAGCTGCAGGAGCCCTGCCTTCTTTTGTATCTGGTCAAGAAGGCAGGGCTCCTGCAGCTTTAACTTTTGTGATGAAGAGGGAATTTCACCAGGTGCTGCATACATAACAATGATACCTGCTGAAATTCCCTTTTCTATACAACTGTTAAAGATAGCTCTGTCCTTCTTTTCACATGGTCACCCTACCCTTGGTCTGATTCAGGAAGTCTCTTCTTATATCCTTATATAAATCTGGAAGGCTAACTTGTGACACCATGCAGGCCAGATTTGGCCTGCATGTCTGAGGTCCAGTACCCCTGTCTTACATAATGTGAAATACAGCTTCTTGGTGCACATACAATTAACTGAAGCTAAATCCTGATAAGTCAGAGGACAGTGCTATAGGTGGATGGTTCCCATGTTCAACCTGTACTGGAGATGGGGGTGTTGTGCAGTGCACTCCCCTTAAAAGAGCAAGTTTGGAGCTTGGAGGGCTTTCCTTTTTTTTTGTCACTGGTGGCCCATGTTGCCTCTCTGGCGCAGAGTGACTTTTACTAGCTATTGGTTTGCCGGCAGCAATGGCTCCTGGGCTGGAATACTCTGGATTCAATTAGCCACACTCTGGTAAACTCCTGGTTGGATTACTGTTGTGCCTTGTGGGGCTGACTTTGAAAATCGATCAGAAGCTTTAATTAATTCAGAATACAGTTGCCAGAATTTTATCTGGGGCACCTTGTCTGGATCATATCTCATCAGGTGTAAAAGAACTGCTCTGACTAACTGTTAATCATTTCACAGCCCAATTCAAAGCACTGGTACTAAATGGCTTTGGATCTAGGAAACCAAAGGAATGCCTACTCCTAGGCCAACCTGCCCATGCTCATTTGCCTGTTCAGTCTGCTATCCAGGTGCTAGCTGTCCATGGGTAAATTCAAGGCCCCTGCTCCTCTCCCTCCTTAGGATCCTTTGACTTTAAACCAAACTTGGACTGGACACCTTGAAATAGAGGACTGTCCTCTGCCAGCCCCCCAAACTAGAGGACTATCCTTTGTAAAGTAGGATGCCTAGACACCCTACTTAATCTCCCACAACTCCAGTGACTATTTTGCCCCTGGGTCTGGTAGGTGGAACTTGGGGGCCTAATAAAAGCAAAGCAGATCCCCAGGGGCTGCAGTGCCCCAGCTATTGAATGCCCTCTGCAAGGAGGTTTGCCTGCCATCCTATTCATTTACCTAGGCATTTTAAGCTTGGGGGTACATGTGAGCTTTTATGTGCTTCATTCATAGGCTGTGTTGGACGGTTTTATAGGGGCTTTATTTTTCACGTCAAGAACTGCCCTGGAATAAACTTTTGATGAAGTATTCATTGCATAAATACTTTCAACAAACAAACAACTAACTAAACATTGATCCCCAGATTGTACAGTCTGTTTCAATGGCCGGTATCTGAATTATGGAGCAACTAGTGTGATGCTTCCCAAAATTGTGGAAATGTGGCCTTAACATTAGGGTGTATAGTTGAATGGGTGGGCATGATTAGAGTTAGGGAGGAATGTGAAAATTCAGCAAAGTATGTCTACCACGCAAGTTGGCCATTGGAGATTGAATTTCCCCATCATCCCATTATCAACTTTCAAACACCAGATTTTTCAGTGGAGACCAGTTCACATCTTTGGTGGGTGAGAATCATCCAATCACAAGCCATCAAGGAATTTTGAAGATCCATATGTGAATTGCTCCTTAGAGACAAGATCCTATCTCTATTTTACCCCCTTTTGGCCGCATCTTTTACCATCTTTTTTTTTTACACATTTTCCTTCATACAGCCATCATCAAACTACATTGAATATCTCTTTTTTGCTGGGTCCTGTCAAAAGGTTTATGAATTCAGACTTCAAAGCAAGGTCATACAATTGACCTATACAACTGCTAGTGGTATTTATAGAAATGCTCCTGTGCTGCCTATTACCCAGGTTGCTTCTTTAGTGCTTCTTTTGATTGTCCCTGAGCAGTGACAATGCTGTTCCATAGAAGTGTCCACAATGACACTTAAATCTTTCTTTGATGTAGCAGCAAGTAATTGAAAATCCCTTTGAAATGCACACACAGTTCAAATGGTTCCCTTCCCTCCAACTATCTTTCACTAGTCCCTGTAGTTTCTCCTTTGTCCATAGCATACAGATATCTGCATCTTCTTTGGAAATGATATTGATTGAACTCCGGATGACCTGAAATGACTCCATATCCAGATTCAAAAGTTGTGGCCATGCAGAGCCCTATATTGGCATTAGGAAGGCGACTGTCACGACTAGCTGAAGTGCTGCTATTGCCTTAGGCTGACCAGATAAAATCCAGGTCAGGGCTCATGTAACTTTAACAGTTGTAGAGAAAAGGGAATTTCAGCCAGGGTCATTTGTATGCAATTAGTTCCTGGTGATATTCCCTCTTCATCACAACAGTTAAAGTTGCAGGCACTATACTAGAATGACCAGATACAAAAGAAGGCAGGGCCCCTGAAACTTTAACGTTGTGATGAAGAGGGAATATCACCAGGAACTAATTGCATACAAATGACCCTGGCTGAAATTCCCTTTTCTCTACAACTGTTAAAGTTACATGAGCCCTGACCTGGATTTTATCTGGTCACCCTACCTTTATAGTTTTAGAGCCAATATCTGATTCAGAGGTGGACCGGGATGGTTTAAAACCCAGTTTAAGTCATGGGGCCTGAATGTTTGGCTCTGCCTGGTTTCTCCTCTGATGGCAGGCCAAGGGAGGGGTGCTGGGTTGGGCCTGCTCAGGTTGTGGAATATCAAAATAGTAAAAGCATAGCCTTTCATCTGATTACAGGCCGAAAGAAAGCAAGACTTACTTTCAGCCGCAGCTGCAAGATAAGGCTTTGAGTCAAACCTCAGATTAGCAGCATGAGAAATCTTCTGTGGGAACCGAGCAGAGGAAGTGGGTTTTCAGGGATGCCGCTCTGGTTCAAACATCAGCTCAAAAGGCTGGAACAGAGACACTCTGGCCCCCTCCACAAGGATGCGCTTTTGCGCCCGGTTCGGGGATTATGCGCATTTTCGCGGAGGCGCATTTACGCCTAATCCCTCTGCACGGGAGGCGGCGAGAAGCGGCGAAGCGCATTAAAAGATGCCCAAAAAGCACTTTACAGGTAGTTAATGCGCATAATCGCTTGTTCACACAGCGAAAATGCGCTTTAACGGCCGGAGCAAAATAAAAGTCGCTATTTAACGCGCGTTCGAAAATGCGCATTATCGGGGAGATAACGCGCCTGTACGCCCGTTTTGCGCTCCGCTCGTGTGTAGGTAAAATTTATAATGAGCCTTCAAGGCTCATTAAACGCCCCGTGTGGAGGAGGCCTCTGTTAGGCATAAAGCTCTGGGCTAAAATCCCCTGTCAGTTTAATCATCAAAACACCAAAAATGAAACCCAGACAGCCCCTCCTGTGCATTTAAGCTAGTGCCAAAGCTATGAAAGCTGTGCTAAAAACATCCGTCTTTATTGCCCAAACCCTGGTCGATTCTACACTAGGCGTTTCGCCTGGGATTGCCCCCAGCTAGTTCCTGTGAGTTCAAATGACGCACAGGGACTTCCGGGGGTGGGGGGCGGCGGCCATGGGATTTTCCAGGGATAAGGGAACCCTGGAAAATCCTGAATCTTCTGCAGTCCTGGGAAGTTCCCAGGACTGTGGGATATGTGGCCACTCATAATGGTTGCTTCTGCGCTTACTCACAAGTAAGCGCAGCAGCACAAATGGGCATGGAGCTGCACCGCAGGGCTCCGTGCCCATCAGGGAAGGGGGACCAAGTCTGCCATCCCCAGGATGGGGGGCAGGAGGGCCCCGATTTTGCACGCATTCCCCCCTGTCACTTACCTTATCGTTGGAGTGCTAGAGTGCTCTTCTCCACTCCTCCTGAACCATAAAATGGTGGGTGCAATGGCCATAGAGCAGCCTGGGGTGTCGCACTTCTGATGAGAATTGAGGGTGTAATCCCGGAAGCAGCTACTTCTGGGATCGCCTGCCCTCCGCCCTCTACACCCCTATGGTGTAGAAAGGGCCCCTATCTGCCTGGTCTTTCCATTGTCTGTGCTGCTTTACACATAAACCCTCCATCAAATCTGGACCCTTGTCTGTTTCAAAGTTGTATCTTTAAAAAGTTGCCTAGAACTATCCTGAATCCTAGGCCAGATCTACACCAAGCAGGATATGACACCCTGAAAACAGTTTGAAAACTGTATATGGAGTGTTTCCTGGGCCGCAATAGTTATAATAAACTGTTTTAAAGCAATAGTGTAGATCCTGCCTTAAGTCTGCCTTAGACCATAGATCATAAAAGCTAGGCATAAAAAGCTTTTTTACTGTGCAGTGCTCTCTGTCTAGCCTGGACTTAACATCATTTTAATTGCTCAAAATTGCCTAGATATATTATTAACTATTTTATTTATTACATTGATATCCCAAGTTTTTTTCCTCCAAGGAACCCAAGGCAGCATACATAATCCCCTCCTTACAACAACAACCCTGTGAGGTAGGCTGAGCTAAGAGTCTGTGATTGGCCCAAAGTTAGGCTGACCAGATAAAATCCAGGTCAGGGCTCATGTAGAGAAAAGGGAATTTCAGCCAGAGTCATTTGTATGCAATTAGTTCCATGTGATATTCCCTCTTCATCAGAACAGTTAAAGGTGCATGCACTATACTAGAGTGACCAGATACAAAAGAAGGCAGGGCTCCTGCACCTTTAACTGTTGTGATGAAGAGGGAATTTCATCAGGAACTAATTGCATACAAATGACACTGACTGAAATTCTCTTTTCTCTACAACTGTTAAAGTTACATGAGCCCTGACCTGGATTTTATCTGGTCACCCTACCCAAAGTCACCCAGTGAGCTTCCATGGCTGAGAAATCACTAGAATCCAGATCCCCTAACTCTCAGTCTGACACTCTAACCACTAAATCACACTGGCCCTCTGCCCTAAAACTGTTGCCAGGAGCTAAAGCAAAGGCTAGCACAATTAAAAGCCCATAATGTTCCCATGCTTAAACTTATTGTAACTCTTAACCTTTAGCGTAACACATCTACTGAAAGGATTCTGATATAGAATCTGTTGTTTAACTGATCCCTGCCTGGGTATATAAATTCTAGTTCTATAACTTTCTTTTACACCAGGTCTTAAGTTGCCTAAAATGTTTTCTTGCCTAGATTTATTGTGTCCCTTAACCTTGCCTTATATCCTAAACCGTAAAAATCCCAAGTTAAAAACGAAAATTAAACTAATCCCTAACACAGTTACAGTTATTTGCCTTAAACTGTTCCTTAACCTAAGCAATATGCCTAGAGCTATATAATTTATAAGAAGTGATAACCAGTAAGCTTTTGCCTTAAAATCTGCTACAGTAAAAAGTGTCACTAATTTTAGTGTCCTTTGCCAAAGTGTGTGCCAAATATACATGCCATAACAGTGAGCATTCCTTTCTTTCCTCTTTCCAGGACTGGCTCCAGGTGTGATCATATCCTTAGCATAATGTCTGCTGGTGAACCCCATCCTATATTAGTGAGCCTCCCCACAAGCCACGGTGAGCTTACCTAGCAGCAGGTGGCGGACAACAGTGAGCGGCAATCATGCTCCCATGAGGAATTTCCTATCATACCCTGAGCACAGGCTGACCAGATAAAATCCAGGTCAGGGCAGTTGTAGAGAAAAGGGAATTTCAGCCAGTGTCATTTGTATGCAATTAGTTCCTGGTGAAATTCCCTCTTCATCACAACAGTTAAAGGTGCAGGCACTGTACTAGAGTGATCATATACAAAAGAAGGCAGGGCCCCTGCAACTTTAACAGTTGTGATGAAGAGGGAATTTCACCAGGAACTAATTGCATACAAATGACACTGGCTGAAATTCCCTTTTCTCCACAACTGTTAAAGTTACATGATCCCTGACCTGGGTTTTATCTGGTCACCCTACCTGAGCATGCCTGACATAGCACCACTCCAAGACATTGTGGGAAAATTGACCTCATCCTCTTTGCTGTTGCTGTCTACTCAGTTGCCCTCTCTCTGTGATGAGTGGGTATCAGAGGCAGTAAGCCGGTATACACCAGTTGCTGGGGAACATGGGCGGGAGCATGCTGTTGCACTTGTGTCCTGCTTGTGGGTTCCTGGTTGATAGCTAGTTGGCCACTGTGTGCTGGACTAGAAGGATCCTTGGTCTGATCCGGCACGGCTCTTCTGATGTTCTTATGTAAAGGAATAACTCTGCACGTGTTGTCCGTTCTGTCTGAGAGGTGGTGTGGATTGGGTGCAGGGGAAAAGGCAAGCACATGGGCAGTGGGCAACAGTGACGAAAAAGGTGAGGTTCTTTGGGCTTAGCCGGGCTCAATAAACAGGTGCACTCAGGAAGGGGGGGCACCGAGAGCATCATACACAAGCCCTCCCCGCCCCAGAAAAACCTGGAACAATTTCCCAATTCCCAACGAGAGGGCCAAAGGGATCGAGAGAGTCAGAGTTGCATTTTGTTCTCACTGGGCACTCCTTTTAATAAATGCCTCAAACAGATCCCGCATCCTTCAGAGCATTGGCCACTGTGCATATTTGGCACCTTGGAGAGGAGATGGTAAAAGCTTGACCTGATACAAAAGAGGGCAGGCACCTTCAGCTTTAACTGTTGAAGAGGGAATTTCACCAGATGCTGCAGGAATGCAAATGACACCTGCTGAAATTCCCTTTTCTATACAACTGTTAGACAGGAGCCGTGTCCCCCTTTCCATATGGTCACCCTAATTCGGCCCAGCCCTGCACTGTAAGGCGACCCCCGAGAAAATCTCCAAAATGAAATCCGACCCTCACGATGATAGAGACTGAACACTTCAGCTTTGGAAACTTGGAACCCCGAGTGGAGTCCAGTCTGTTTGGTTATACTCTTTGTGCATCAGTATGAATTATATACTCTGGTTTAACAGGAATTTAATAACAGTGTTCAGCAAACTCAACGGGTTGTTGAAAGCACTAGGAACTAGTGCTCCACTTCTTTTGAAGCTCGGGTCAAACATTAATTAATTCCCCAGGAAGAGAGTCACTGCCTCTGTAGCCGCGGTTCTCCAAACCTGCTATGCTCTTGTGCACACGCATAATGCAAATCTGGCACTTGGGGAAAGAATAATAAGGGTAAGTGTATGCAAATGAGGCATAATTAAGTCTGGTTGCATTAGATTGCAACACTGCAGCGCTGGAGTCTGTGTTTGCTGTCTGGTCTATGTACAAAGATATTGAAATGACCTTGGGTGCTCAGCCATACAAAGAGGCAAAACTGTTCTTTTCTGTTGGGTCAGGTGGAAGCTGGGCTTTGATGGGAAAAATCCAAGTTAAAGGGACAGTGCCAGATGCAGCAAAGAGCCTTTCAAATCTTTTTGGGTGCCTCTACAAGAGGCATTTAAAGCTCTTTCAAGGCGTATTAAAAAATTACCTCTACAAGAACGGAGCGCAAATCGGGCGTAGAGGCGCGTTATCTACCCGATTATGCGCATTATCGAATGCGCGTTAAATCGCGAGTTTTATTTTGCTCCGGCCGTTAAAGCGCATTTTGACTGTGTGAATAAGCGCTTATGCGCATTAACTACTTGTAAAGCGCATTTTGGACATCTGTTAATGCGCTTCACCGCTTCTCGCCGCCTCTCGTGCAGAGGGATTAGGCATAAATGCGCTTCTGCAATTATGCACATAATCGCCTAACCAGGCGCAAAAGCGAATCCTTGTAGAGGGGATCTTTGTCATATGTAGGGATGGGGGGGGGGAGAGAAATGTATTCAGTTTGCATTTTAAGACAAACTTATGTAACTTTGCACTTTTGAACCAAGATGTGAACTGCAACTATCTACACTACTGCTTTAAAAAGGTTTATAACAGTTTTAAAACGGTTTATAACAGTTTTAAACCATTTAAAGCAGTAGTGTAGATAGGCTCTCAGTTATCCTTTGAAATTTGCCCTTCTCCAGATTTTCCAATGGAGTTCTTCCCAGTCAAAACATGCGTCCAAAAATGAATACTTTAGGAGGGGAATACAAAGAAAAATTCATAGGCTAGTGAAAATAATGGTTTAAACAAAAGCATGCTATGAGGAAAACCTCTTGCAAAACAGTGTGTATATGAAGCAAAGTCGCATACAAAAATCCATGTGTTAGAAGAAAGGTGTACATAATGCATACAAGTTCTCAAAGTTGGGGATGAAACAGATTTAAGATTGGAAAAATGAGAAACCAGATTTGACACATTCCACCCATCCCAAGTCATATGATCATAAGATGCAGGGGGAGATAACAGAAGAGGGCTTTGTCTCTCATGCCAGGCTTGTGAACTTTGTCAGGGCATCTGAGAAGTTGTGTGTGCAACCCTATGCAGGGATGGCTCCATGTTTGAGGGGGGCTTGGCAAAGTGCCATCTGGTGGACCTCTTCCTCCAATGGTGGGCCATTGGTGGTGGCAACAATGGCCTCATCCACACCAAGCAGGATATTGCATTATGAAAGTGGTATATAAAAGGCAGGAGCCACACCAAGCAGGCTACAGCGGTATGAAAGTGGTACATGGTATGTGTCAAAGGACCCCAACAGTTGTCAGTGCACTTCAATACCGCTATAAAGCAGTAGTGTGGTTCCTGCCTTTTATATACCACTTTCGTACCACTTTCATACTGCTGTATCCTGCTTGGTATAGATGAGGCCAATGACAGCAGTAGTAGTTGATCTGTGCTGGGTGGGAACCACCATTTTAAACCCCTACAGTACCCCTGATTTAGCGTTGCCACAGGGCACTGTGATAAAGTAAAATGGTGGCTCCCACACCCAGCAATCCAGGGCAGGATGCCCAGGGGATAGGGTGGCCAACTATTCTCTTTTACAGTGGGCAGTCCTCTATTTGAAGAGCTGCCAGAGAACTGTCCTTTATTCAAAGATTTTCTCTATTTGAAGGGCTGTTCTGTCTGATTCTGGTTTAAACATAAAGAACTGTAAGAATGGTTCCCCAGCAAATGTTGGCACCTGGACTGCAGACTGAATTAGCTAGCAAACAGGTCTATTTAAATTATAATAATTATTTCTTAGTTTGCTTCTATACATATAAATTAGTATATGCAATTGTTATGCAAACCACCATTTTCTTCTGTTCCCTTTCTTGGTGATGTACATCCTCTTCTTTGGTGATTCGTAAGTGGTCACCAAGTTTGTACGATCATCATGGTTTATTTAACACATGGTGGGTTGTGGTGTGTGCCAGGTGGCTTTTGAATAGTCATAGCTTACTGTGTCGTCTGAATCCAGCTAGGGTGGGTTGTTGCCATGGTTAACAAACTGCCCAGAACCCATGGGCTGTTTTAGGGTTGTGGATGGCTTACTAACCATGTCAATATTCAAAATGACCATCCGTTTGCACCACAGCCCACCATGGCTTCATTGTGTGAACCAGCCATATGTCTGTGGGCCTTACCAGGACACTGAGGATAATAGGGTCTGATGCTGGATACAAAAAGGGAGAGAAGTCTCAGGATGCTGTAGAAAAGTTTATTATACAAAAGCCCAACATATTTTGGCCTCTTGTTTTTTTATGGCCTTCTTCTGGGACTGTAAGAGTCCATATATTAAAAGCAAGGATGCGACAACACAGAACTTAAAACGTTCAGAGATTCAAAGTGTACCCACAAATGCTGGAAAAGCGACTTCTTTATCGAGTAGTTACTGGAAACTCGTTTTTCATGGTTAGCAAAACAGGGAGTTGTTATACAGATCAGGCTTCTGATAACCAGACTGTAATGAGCACAAAGAGCTAAAAATATAAATAGAAGGAGAAGCAGACCAAGAAAGTTCTCAGCCACCAAACTGCCAATGCAACGGTGAATAAATCAATCAGTCTGCATTACCATAAGCAATCCCTCTTGAATTTGGGCATATGGGTAATGTCAGCAGTAAAACTGCCCTTGACATTTAACAGGCTCCAGATCACTTTCAGAATAAATCTTGCTGGTCGACCTACAAGAATATGAATAAGGCTTGCAAAACAGATCGTGTCGCTTGTTTTTCTTTCTTGTGTGACATCTGGGCCCTTTCTACACCACAGAGGTGTAGCGGGCCTAGCGTGAGCGTTCCCGGAAATAGCCACTTCCTGGATCAGCACGCTCAATCTACATCACGGGCTTGACGTCCCATGTCATCCAACGTTGCGCCCACCATTTTGTTTTTGTTTTTTCATTGAGCTCCAGCGCTCCAACGAACAAGTAAGTAAAAACAAAACAAAACGAGGTGCGTGATCGGGCCCCTTCCCCCCGCCATCCTGGGGATGGCGATTTTGCTTCCCTCCCCCCTGATGGCCTCGGAGCTGCGCGGTGCAGCTCCATGGCCATTGGTAGGGTGACCACATTTGGGAAACTAAAAAAGAGGACACCCAGTGGGGTGGGGGTTGGAAAGCAGCTTTCAGGGGCCTCTGGGATGCATGTCATTCACCCCCACCACCTCCACCCCGCCCGAAATGGGGTGGAGGAGGGGAAAGTGTGTAATTCCCACCCTCCACTGCTCCAATCAGGGCCTTTTCTATAATGTCTGGGAATGACACGCTTTCCCCTTTCAGGCCCTGATTGGAGCAGTGCGAGGGAAATGACCCACCTCCAGAAGGTGGGTCATTCCCTCCCACCATGCTAATGCAGCCTTTAAAGGGAAAGTGTGTCTTTCCAGGACATTATAGAAAATTACAGAAAATCCCCCCTGACACCCAGAAGAGAACAAAAACCAGGACAAATCCGGTGAAATCCTGACGGTCACCCTAGCCATTGGTGCAGCTGCACTTACTTGCTAGTAAGCATGGCTGCACCGGGCCTGCTGGCCACATTTTTCCTGTGGAAGAATCGGAATTTTTCTGGTTCCTGAGAACCAGGAAAAAATTATGTGGGCTAACAGGGAGCAGCTGGGATCCATCCCAGGTGTTTTGCCTGGTGTGGAAAGGGCCCTGGTTATCAGGAGGGCTGAACTAAAGGGCTTTCAGGGTGCCATCCTATGCCTGTGTAGACAGAAAAACAGTCCTACAACTCCCAGCATTCCCCAGCCAGCCAGTCAAAATATGCATAGGCTTGCCCCCTTTGTTGATTAACTATCTGCCCTTTTAATGAATTCATGGACTGTTGGATTATATGGCAATACTTTTGCATATCACCAATGCTTCAGGATATAGGTGGGCATGTCATTGAGATATTGCAGAATATGTGAGATGAAGCTAAGGCCATGTCTACATGATGGATTTTTCCCTGGGTCGTCCCTGTGTGTTCAAATGATGCACAGGGGATCCTGGGAGAAGGCAGGGACGACCTCTCCATTTTCCCGGGATAACTGGTTCCCCAGTTATCCCGATTTTCCCCACGGTCCTGGGACCATCTCAAGGACTGCAGGCGGTGTGGGCACCCGTCCCGGCTTCTTTCCTCTTCCCTGTGAGTAGTGGGGGTCAGCAAAGGGGAAGGAGCTGGTCCGGGGGAAGTCCAGGGATATCGGGAGGGAGTGGGGGGGTCAAGGCTTTTTTGTTGTTGTTGTTTTAAACTTATTTTTCGGTGAAGCCCAATTGTGCTCCCAGCTCCAGTTTTTAAAAATGGCACCCGCAACATCCCTGTTTGTTTCCGGGACGTCGCACTGGTGTTTGTATGCTGGGGGATGATCCTGGAAGCAGGAAATTTCGGGATTATCCCTCTACACCCTTAGGTGTAGAAAGGGCCCAAGGCTACATTTACACTACTGTTTTATAGCAGTAATGAAGTGCACTGATAAATGTTGGGGCACATTACACATTCCATATACCACTTTTATAGTGTTATTTCCTGTTTCCCCCGCACACATTATCCATTTTGGGCACATGCCTATGAATGATCCCTTTCTCTCATCTGTCTCAATCCTGGCTCTCGCTCCATACTCACAGACATCTAACAGTTCAGAACATATGCAAGGTTTCATCACTCCAGTCTCTTCTTTCCAAAGATCATCTGTTATTACTTGTCAATACGTGCTTCACATCCATGAAATAGGGTCTTTGCAATTGCAATTATTCTTGGCTTCATTTTGGTTGGGGAGATTATAATGTGGGCATTGAATGTATTCTCCCCCTTTTGTTTAACAAATTGATATTCCACCTCATCAAGAACATTAAGTTAATTAAAAGGGCCAGTGTCAAGGGTAGGCATCATTGGGCACTTTGCTGAGGGCCCTTACCCCAAAATGGGCCCATTAACAACAGCCCCCTGGAATTGCTCCTCCTCTTCACCATGACAAACTGCTGGTTCATCTACCCCTTGCTCTGGTCCAGACAAAGGTGGTGATGAGAAGGAGGAGCAGAAGATGCCACTGCCTACTTGCTCCTTGGCTTTCTGCCTTCTGAACAAGCAAGTAGTAGCAACGATGAGAAAGAGGATGAGGAGCAGCTAGTGACAACGAACTCCATCACACCAGCAATATATCACACTCTCGCCATGCCTGGTATGTGTTTTTGCAGCACGGTACTCACATGACATCGTCCCTGTCCTGTGCCAATCTCGCCTCTTCCTCTCCTTTTTCCATGTTATTTTGGAGCTGAGAAAGTTTGTTCCCCCCCCATGTGCAATTAAGCCACTCCTCCCTCCCGTGTTTTGCTGTCCTTGCTTGGACCATTCCGTTTTTTGTTGGGGGGGGGGTGTCGAAGTGTGGCTGACAACAGAGGAGGGCAGGGCGGTACTCCACTCAACTGTTCGACTGTGAAGGGGGAGGGAGGGAGAGTGCCCGAACACCCCACGGAGAAGGGAAGGAGGCTGCCGCCACCCGTGCCCGGGACTCGGTCCCATTGAATGCTATAGTTCTTACTCCTGAGTAGGGATGTCTAGGTTTCCTGACCAGAACAATGTTGGCTTCCCTTTGCCATGCCAACGTTGACCACAAACCTCTCCAAAAACCAATTGTAATACTTTTTAAAAACATATTTCGTTTAATATGATCTTAGGGGAAAGCATAGTGTGTTGCTTTACCATAATTGTGCAGTTTCAGGCTGCCGTACCATTGTATTTGCACCGAAAAATATATATTTTAAAAAATTAAAAATTAACTGCAGGGGGAAGGAGAACGAAGGGGGCGGGGTGGGAGCTTTCACCAGCATAGTAGCGACACATGTGAAAAGATACATGAGTGCAACAATGCACAGGCGTGAAAGTGCCCAACGCTCTACTCACTAAGGAAATGGAGGGAGAAACCACACATGCAAACCGAGAAATAAAAGTAGGTGTGATGGAACCCGATGGCAGCTGGTGACAACTGTAGGGAGAAAGTAGATTCACTGTAGGGGACAGGCTCATGGCGAGTGTCTTGCCCAACTTGGGCCCACAAAAACCTAGAGCTGACAGTGTTCATTTCGATAAAATTCACAATAGTTGCCAAAATAAATTGCCATCGCAAAACCTCTCAGCCCTTTCTCTCTAAAGGTGCTTATTCGAGAAGACTTAAAATAGATGTTCCGCCGCTTAATACCCTGCTGTATTCAGAGTGCAATCCTATGCCCCCTAGACATTATCTGAGGGGGTCATAGGATACTGGGGGTTCTTCTCTCCAAAGTCAGAAACAGTGTTCTGACTTTGGAAGCAGGAGATCCAACCTCCAACCCCGACCCTACACAGCTATCATGGAAAGAACCATGCGGGCTGCCCTCTGAGGCTGGAAAAGCGACCTTGGAGAGAGGGAAAGGGGGGTGTTCCAGTGGACAGAGAGGAGAGGTCAGGAGAGGCCTCCTTCCCTCCCCCTCTGAAGCGCTGTTGCTAGATGGGCTAAAAAGCCTGTCTAGCAAAATATGCAGGGCAGGAGGACGGGGGAGGGGAAGATTGCCTCTGCTCCTCCTCCAACTCTGCATTGGGTATTCGGAACCCTCCTTACTGATTAAAGCTAAATCGGTGGATTTTCACCCCCTTACAACTGAAATGTATTTTTATGAGTAAAGCTATGTAATGCTCATGTGTGTGGATCCAAAAGGTAGTGGCTATGCTGGATTAACTAACCCAAATACAAAGATGTGATATAAGTCCCCTCTACAAGGATTCGCTTTTGCGCCTGGTTAGGCGATTATGCGCATAATCGCTGAAGCGCATTTACGCCTAATCCCTCTGCACGAGAGGCGGCAAGAGGCGGCGAAGCGCATTAACAGATGTCCAAAATGCGCTTTACAAGTAGTTAATGCGCATAAGTGCTTATTCACACAGTCAAAATGCGCTTTAACGGACAGAGCAAAATAAAACTCGTGATTTAACGTGCATTCGATAATGCGCATAATCGGGGAGATAATGCACCTCTACGCCCGATTTGCGCTCCGTTCTTGTAGAGGTAATTTTTTTAATGCGCCTTGAAAGAGCTTTAAATGCTATGATGCTATTGATGTCCAGCAATCAATTCACATCAATTACCTACTAATCCAGCTTCTGGAATCTGGTTGCATCCATGTGGCTCTGCAGGCAGATTTATTATATTTTAATTATTATTTACAGAGTAACATAAGTAAAAAAAGAGAGAGGAATCCATGTTTTAGACATCAAACGTTACCCTGAACATCTCTAGGTCCTCTGGTAATCTTCTTTGCCCAGATCAGAATGACTAACTATTTGCATAATCTGGAAATTGTTTTGTCTATTGATAAATCGTTATTTTAATAAGTATGAGAACTAAAAACGTACTCTCTTTTAGAATAAGCGATGTGTTTTGCATCTTGATAAATAGAAGCATTCATAACAAGGAGGTCTGGAAATCTACAACAATTGTGAGCGAGCCAAACAGTTCAAGATTCGACATGCGCTGCCATGTTTCTTGCTAGTTTCAGAGCCACATAATGCAATGGCAGCTGTGCTGATTTTCTCTCCAAAATATTAAAAACTGCATGGGGCTACTCTGGAGGAAGAGGTTCAAGGATGGTAGCTCGTTTATCTTTCGTTAGCATGAGTACAAGACACACAGATGTCGTTTCTACTCTTGTTTAAGAAGATCGTTGCTGTATAGCAGCATCCAGCATATTTTTATGGCTTGCAAATGTCTGGATAAGGTTTATAGCTTTAAATGTACCATTAAATACAGCATAATAGATTGCAGAACTTGTTTTTTTCCCCATTTTCTTTTTGTTGCACTGTCCTGTACATGTTTCAGAGAACTGCGCTGTCAGCAGGATATAAGCTGGGCATGTATCCATGTTTTCCTTACTTTTAAAAGAGTCATTGACCTTACAAAGGCCTGTATCGAAAGGCGAAGAACAAAAACGAGACCAGACGCTGCAGTATTTGGTGAAACTTCTTTCATCGTGCAGAAAAAACAGGGCTGTACATCTCTCTGCAGTCATCAGAATACTGATTGTGTATTTTATGAACGTTCAGCAATTGGCTTTAATTAAAAAGTGCACGAGAAGGAATAACCTAGCCAAGCAGGCTCACCAAAGCGAAGGAGACAACAACTACTTGCGAGCTGCAAATATCTCGCTCCGTTGTCCCATCACACACACACACATACGCACATATATGCAATTATCTATCCCTGGTACTTTTGTGTGATAGCCTGGTTACAAATTAGGGTTGGGTATATCACTTTGGAACAGATGTAACATTAGGGTGACCATATTTGGGAAACCTAAAAAGAGGACACCCAGTGGGGGAGGGGTGGGAAAGTGCACCCAGTGGGGGAGGGGTGGGGAAGTGGGGAAGGGCCTGCGGAAAGTGCATCATTCCCCCGCCACGCTATTGGCAACTGCCATTAGCGTGGTGGTTGTGAATAACATGCTTTCCAGAGGCCCCGGAAAGTGCACTTTCCCCTCCTTCACTCCAATCGGGGCCTCAAGGACCCCGATTGGAGAGGAGGAGGGGAAAGCGTGACATTCCTGCTCCTGCACTGCTCCTATAGGGGCCTCAAAAAAAGCGTGTCATTCCCCCCCCCCCCCCACCACTAATGGCGGTCTTAAAGGGGAAAGTGTGTCATTCAAGGACATTATAGAAAATTTCAGAACCCCCCCCTAGACAGGATAGAAGAACAACCAGGACAAATCAGGTGAAAACCTGACTGTTGGTCACCCTGTGTACCATTTTAAGAGTGACAGAGGGCTTTCCAAACACATTGAAATGTGTCTGCCGGCTCCAGGTTTTTGAGGGTCTTTGGGCAAGAAACACTCAGTGGATCCCCCTCCCTACTTTCTTACCATCATTGTTGCCAGCTGCTCTTGGCTCCTCCTACAGTTTCTCATCATTGTTTAGCTTAGAAAAAAGATGAGTGATGGGAGACACGATAGAGGTGTACAAAATTATGCATGGTGTAGCGAGTGTGGATAGGGAGACATTTTTCTCCCTCTTCCCATGATATTAGAACCCAAAGGGGTCACCCCATGAAGCTGATTGGTGGGAGATTTGGGACTGATAAAAGGAAGGATGGCTTCACACAGCACAGAATAATGCTATGGAATTCATTTCCACATGTTCTAGTGATGATGACAACCAATTTAGATGGCATTAAAATAAGGTTGGACAAATTCCTGGAGGAGGCTATCAATGGCTACTCGTCCTGATGGCTATGTGCTACCTCCAGTATCAGAGGCAGTATGCCTATGTACACCAGGAGCTGGCAGCTGCGGTTGCACACATGACTTGCTTGTGGGGTTTCCCATGGGTAGCTGGTTGGCCACGGTGTGAAAAGAATGCTGGACTAGACAGACCCTTGGTCTGATCCAACATGGCTCTTCTGATGTTCTTATTATTTCCACTTGCTTACATAACAGGCAAAGACCTGGTGGACAAGTAGGCAATAGAGTCTCGTGCTCTCCTCACCATCACTATCGTCTCTCCAGAGAGGAAGCAAGGAACCATATCTCATGTCTTCATCCACTTACACTCATACAGCCAACTTTAGAGGGTGCTTGTAGTTAAACAGTGCTAGATAGCCTTCTCTGATGATGTGCATAAGAGCACTAATAGAGAGAATTGGTTTGAACCTTTTAAAAAACTGGTTCTAGCCTGCATTGATTTCTTTTAATACTAAATGCTGCGTTGCCACGCTTTCTCTGTTTAGCCAACTCCACTGTAAACAGAGGCGACATATAGCCACCACAACTAGTATCCATTCATAGCTTTATCCTCCATCTGGTTGGCCAGTGTGGGAAACAGGATGCTAGGCTATATAAGCTTTCAGTTTGATCCAGCAAAGCTTTTCATAGCAAGAGCAGTGTTGGATCAGATCCAGGGTCTTATGATGAGGAGGAGAAGGAAGATCAGTTGAGAACATCAAGATCCCCCCCACCCCAAAAAAACATGTGAAGATGAAAATACAGCTCGGGTCCAGGTTATCTGAAAGGCCATATTCTCCCTTATGTGCCTGCCCATGCTTTGAGATCTTCAGGGGAGGTCCTTTTCTTGGTTCCACCACCATCACAGGCACACCTGGGGGCAACGTGGAAGAGGGCCTTCTTGGTGGCTGCTCCAGGGCTCTGGAACTCCCTTCCCAGGAAGCTAGACTGGCTCCCTCCTTGGTGTGCTTCTGGCAAACACTTTTCTGTTCTGGTAGGCCTTTGGCGAATAGCCTGGACCTCTGTTTATGCACTGGACTTTTCAAAATTGTTATTTGTATTTAAATGTTTTAATATTGAACTACATTTAATTATATTTTTAACTTTTGTGTATTTCTATTTATATGTTTTAATTGTATATATTTCAATTTTGTAAAGCCGCCATTACGTCAAGTAAAAAATAAGGGAAGGAATAGGCGTGAATAGGTGATAAAACATGGTTTGATTTGTTCCCCTTTCCAAAGGAGTCTCAATTCCAAAAGATTTAGACATCTTTCAATTCCCAAAGGTCTACACAGCCTTCCTTATTAACCAGCAGAACAAATTCTAATTTGTTGATTTCTTTTCTTTTTGGGTTTTCATGTTGACAAATGACCCTGTTTTTTCGGATGTGCACAGAACAATAAGGCTGACTGTCTATGATGCGTTCTCCACCCTTGGGCTATGAGTCATTACAGGATTATGAAAGATAATATAATAATAATAATATTTATTTATAACCCGCCTCTCCCTTCGGATCGAGGCAGGGAACACAATGTAAAATACAAGAATCACAAACAGTTAAAAAAATTAAAAACAAGAGAAAATGCATCATTACAACATCTTAAAATTCATCTGGATAGGCCTGCCGGAAGAGAGCAGTCTTCATGACTCTCTTAAATTCATGAAGACTGCTAATTTGTCTAATCTCCTCCGGCAGACCATTCCACAGTCTGGGAGCGATGGAAGAGAAGGTCCTCTGGGTAACACTCACCAGCCTAGTTCTGGCTGGTTTGAGTAAGTTCTTCCCAAAGGACCTAAGTGTGCAGGGCAGATTGTATGGGAGAAGGCGATCCCGCAGGTAGCCTGGGCCCAAACCATGTAGGGCTTTAAAGGTAATAACCAACACTTTATACTTCGCCCGGAAACTGACTGGCAGCCAATGAAGTGATTTTAAAACTGGTGTGATGTGGTCACCCCTAGATGTACCGGTGATCAACCTGGCTGCCATATTTGCAGGGGCCCTGCCTTCTTTTGTATCTGGTCACTCTAGTATAGTGCATGCACCTTTAACTGTTGTGATGAAGAGGGAATATCACCAGGAACTAATTGCATACAAATGACACTGGCTGAAATTCCCTTTTCTCTACAACTGTTAAAGTTACAGGAGCCCTGACTTGGATTTTATCTGGTCAGCCTACATATTTTGAACAAGTTTGAACAGCATTTTTCTCTGGCTCTCAAACATTGCCTTTTCAGTTTGGCTGTACCGGTGGAATTTCTTGGGTGACCATATGGAAAGGAGGACAGGGCTCTTGTATCTTTAACAGTTGTATAGAAAAGGGAATTTCAGCAGGACTCGTTTGTCTGCATGCAACACCTGGTGAAATTCCCTCTTCATCACAACAGTTAAAGCTGCATAGGTCATGTCCTCTTGACCAGATACAAAAGAGGGCAGGGCTCCTGCAGTTTTAACTGTTGTGATGCAGAGGGAATTTCACCAGGGGCTGCATGCATACAAATGACACCTGCAGAAATCCCCTTTTCTATCCAACTGTTAAAGATACAGGAGCCCTGTCCTCCTTTCCATATAGTCATCCTAGGTGGAATTGTTATTCATCCTTGGCCTTTGCCCCCAATGGAGCCCAGTCAGAATCAAGATGGTCTTGTGTCTAAACCTACCTGCAGACTTAGGACCAGTCAAAGCCCAGATGGGTTATAATCTGCATCTTTAGGCTCCGTGCTATTACTATTCATGTTTGTTGGTATCTACCCTTGCCTCTGGTGTATCACTCATCCTTCAGAAGAACTTGCAATGCAGTGAAAGTGGCTGGAATCTATTGCCTCTTCAGGCACTCTTCCTCCCATGTTGAACAAATGCACGAAGAGAAGAGCGTGAGGGCAGGCGTGCTCCATCTCTGGCCCCCTCTGGTGTCACAACGCTCACCCTGGAAACATGGAGGGTGACAGTCTGAATAGAGGTTATACGTAGAGGGCTCTCCGCACGATTAAGAACCCTGGAAAATCATCCTCCCTGCCCTACATTCTTGCAGAAAACAGAAAACCTCTTCTGATCAATGAGCGAGATACTTTGAAAAGCACTTTTTCTTGCTCTTCTGTTAGCAACACTGCTAGTGGGCAACAATTTTAGCCACAACGAGGCCGGAGCAATCCACTACTCCTGTGTACACTGTTTATTTATAGAACTGGTGGTGATGTATGCCCAGGTTACATGTGTAATAGGCAGGATCTACACTACTGCTTTAAAAAGGTTTATAACAGTAGTGACAACTGTTGGGGCCCAGGACACACACACACACACACACACACACACAGTTTTCAAACTGTTTTCAAAGTGTCATATCCTGCATGGTGTAGATCTGGCCATAGTTACTACCGGCAGACATGTGCTAGCTCGTTTAGCACAACACCACACTTAGAAGAGGCTATACCAATGAGTGGCACCTTCCTTTTATCTGTTTTCACCCCTGTAAACAATCAAACAAACATGCAGGTTTCTCTATCCCCCCTTTCCTCTTTATCTTGTATGCAAGCAATTAAAGATCCCTAAGCCTGAACCAAAGTTACTGTGAGGTCCACTTATATAAACCTCTTTACATTCCTCAACTCTGATCTGTTAATCCCCAATAAATCACCCCTGATTTTCTCAACCAACCCAGCCTAGGGTGAAGATTTATGCCTGAAGGATTTGTCATTTCCCACCAACCTAAGTCCTGAATCAGGATGTACGGGTGGGCCTAAAGGAACTGAGAGTGTGTATATGTTAGGGTGACCAGATAAAATCCAGGTCAGGGCTCATGTAACTTTAACAGTTGCAGAGAAAAGGGAATTTCAGCCAGTGTTATTTGTATGCAATTAGTTCCTGGTGATATTCCCTCTTCATCACAACAGTTAAAGTTGCAGGCACTATACTAGGGTGACCAGATACAAAAGAAGGCAGGGCCCCTGCAACTTTAACAGTTGTGATGAAGAGGGAATATCACCAGGAACTAATTGCATACAAATGACACTGGCTGAAATACCCTTTTCTCTACAACTGTTAAAGTTACACTAGCCCTGACCTGGATTTTATCTGGTCACTCTAGTGTATGTGATGATGATGATGATGATGATGATGATGATTTATATATCGCCCCATAGCCAAAGCTTTCTGGACTGTTTACAAAAATAAAAACCTTGAACATTAAAAATGGGGGAGAGGCCCTGTTCTCTGCATGAAGTGAAGGACAATTTGAACTCCCAGTGCGAAATCTGAACCCAGCCTTGGGTTTCTAACAGGCTTCTTGTGCCTTCAACCCAGGTGTGCAACCTATTTATCCTGGGAGCTGCATTATCTCAGGGATAATTTGTTGAGGGCTGAAACAGTGGGACTAAGGTCCCATTCCCACCCCCACTCTCTCTCTCTCTCTCTCTCTCTCTCTCTCTCTCTCTCTCTCTCTCTCTCTTTCACACACACTAGGCTGACCATATGAAAAGGAGGACAGGGCTCCTGTAACTTTAACAGTTGCAGAGAAAAGGGAATTTCAGCCAGTGTCATTTGTATGCAATTAGTTCCTGGTGAAATTCCCTCTTCATTACAACAGTTAAAGTTGCAGGCACTATACTAGAGTGACCAGATACAAAAGAAGGCAGGGCCCCTGCAACTTTAACTGTTGTGATGAAGAGCAAATTTCACCAGGAACTAATTGCATACAAATGACACTGGCTGAAATTCCCTTTTCTCTGCAGCTGTTGAAGATGCAGGAGCCCTGTCCTCCTTTTCATATGGTCAGCCTAACACACTCTCTTTCTCTCTCTCTCTTCTCTCTCTCTCTCTCTCTCTCTCTCTCACACACACACACACACACACACACACACACACACGGCTAGCCCAATTCATTTTGCTGCTTGACAAGATGACACCCCCTTCCAGTCCATGTGAAAAAGCCAACTGGACTGGCCATCTAACCTTTATTCGATACTGACAACGGGACAACCTCCTCTACCCAGTTTGAAGGCAGTAGGATAGCTTAGGGTGCACAGTGCAAGCTGTGTGGCCCAGAGCTGCCTCCTCCAACAGTTTGCTGCCATCCTTCCCAGCACCTGCTGCCAGAGGCCACTGACTCATCCTGCCTAATGGTAGGGCCGGCCCTGACACACAATCATTTGAATTGTGGTGGGAGTTTTAATCCTCCCATCCCCCTGAATGTGTATGTAGATCACCCCCCCCCCCCTTTGCTATCAACTTCTTAACATCATGCCTTGCTTGAGAGTTTTCTAGACGTACCTGGCTGGTCTCTATTAAGGGCACAATTTTGGTTTTCACCAAAGGATGGAGACGTTGGATTTCAGTAAAGCAGGGCAGGGAAAATTTACAGCAAAGTTTAAAGACCCACTCTTAGAGATATTCAAGGTCAGTTGCAACAAACCCAGTAAATGACTTTACTGATAAAAAGCCCAACGTGTTTCAGCCTCTTTCTGTAATATTAGGCCTTCTTCAAAGGGTTACAAAAGGTCTGCAGCGATTCTTGTAATAGTTTATCTTGTGCTACTAACATTGGCAACTGAGGCCGAAATGCGTCGGGTTTTTCATCAATAAAGTCATTTACTGGGTTTGTTGCAACTGACCTTGAATATCCTGAAGAGATTAATCTCTCTTTTCGTGTTCACCTTGGATGCTTACCTGACTTGCACCTTTGCAACAAACCCAGTGCAATCAGTGTGCTTAAAAAACAACCCCAAACCTCATAATAATTACATCAGTATTCTTTCTATTTATCAAAATAATCTTGTCCTGGTCTTTTGGCCTCACACGGTCCCCCTAAGGCAGCCAAGTAACGTTAATAATAAAGAATATTACACAATCCATAAAGCAATGAAACAACCCAGTGAACAGTAAAATGAAAAACTAGATACCACAAAATCATAGTGTGTTTATGTGAAACCATACCAAAGGCGAAGGCACTGCAAAAGAAAAAGGTCTTGACAGCATGTCACTAGATAGGTGCCAATCAGGCTTCCTGTGTTATGGTATTCCAGGTTTGGGAGCCACAGTGGTAAAGGTCCTGTCCTGAATCCCAGCCAACTGGACCACTGGACCTCTGATGAAGTAAGGACTCTTGTTATGACTGCAGAGAACAAACAGGTTCATGTAGGAGAAGGACGTCCTTCAAATATCTCCAAGTGATTGTAAATAATAATAATAATAATAATAATAATTGTGGAGGGAGACAGTGGACCCGTTTCCATGGTCCCCAACCTGTTGTTACATCTATCACTGGCCCTGGCTCTGCTGTCTGCATGTTTGGAGGAACACCTTTTAAGGAAAGCCTAATGCACCTGTGTATGCTCTCCTTGTGCTTTGGGCCCCTGAAGGGAAAGCCTACGCATGTACATGAGGCTCCTCTTTAGACATTCCCCCTCAAAGCGTGGGTGGCAAGGAAGGGCAGGGCCAGTAAGGGATGTGATAATGTAGGTGGAGCCAGCAGGCACAGCCGTACTCTTCCTCTCCACATGACTCAGTTTTCACAACACTCAGTGGTTGAGTGTGAGTTGTTGTTGAACCATGGTTTGTTTGTTGAACTGTGGATTAGCTTCTTGTCTAAACCAAGGACATTTTCCATAGAGTGGCTTGTTAACCATGACATGTGGTTTATTTTTCTTGGTCAAGCCACTTTGAGAACTCATGGTTTGCTGTTGGGTCGTTCAGGGTGGTTAACAACCCACTCTGCAGAGTTAACAAGCCACCCTATGGCAAATGTCCTGGGTTCAGACAACATATTAGCCCATGGTTCGACAAAT
The DNA here is from genome assembly GCA_029215795.1 of Anniella stebbinsi. Classification (NCBI taxonomy): domain Eukaryota; kingdom Metazoa; phylum Chordata; class Lepidosauria; order Squamata; family Anniellidae; genus Anniella; species Anniella stebbinsi. The sequence goes on from JARDYH010000001.1 coordinate 50,803,528, forward strand.
AACCCACAGTTCAACAGCAACCCACACTCAATCACTGAGTGTGGGTTAGGATGTTTTGTGAACAATCCCAATGACAATCATGCAGAAGAGAATACCCGAAAAGGATTATTTTCTTCATTGAAAAGGGAGGGCTCTAATGAGAAAGATTTTTCAGAAACGATACATGATTACATTTCTCTCAGGGATAGCTGTGCCTGAAAATCCCATCTGAAATATGTCCTTGGCTTAGCAAGTTATTCAGTTTCTGTCAGAACCGCACTGTAACTAAAAAATCCTTTAGGAAAACAAAGATTTGCTAGTGTAGCATGTTACATTTTTAGCAGAGCCAGAAAAGATTCCCACTGAGGAAAGGGAGCGGTCTAGCAACGTATTCTCCTTTTTTTTGCATTAGTATTTTCTGGGAACTCTCCACAGGTTTGCATGCTGGGAGATCCAGCCTACCAGAGAGAAAAGGCTCAAGAAAGAGACAGGAAATGGAATGTTTTTCCCTTTCCCAAAAAGCACCTCCGTTACTCTGTGGGAATGCTGACAGAAAAACATTCCAGTTGATCTCTCTGAAGTGCAGAAGATTTCGATTGATCCATTTTCACTCCAAGCCTGAATTGTCACTGAGTTAACTTTCGTCTCAAGAGTGAAGAGAATTTGACATTGCCGTTGTTTCCCTGATTGGTCCAGAGGCCTGTCAGGCAGAACTTCAAAGGTGTACCTCTCCGTGGCAGTGGTCCGAGGGTACAGTGGAGAGCTGCCTCATCTTGTGAGCCGCCGTTTCTCAGGGAAATACCATCAGGCCCCAGACTGACTCCACCAACTGAGGCTGCTTATTGGACCTTCCTGGTCATCTAAGAGGACTTCCTGTTCCAGTTGAGCCTTGCTGAAGCAACAAGGATTTTCTGAGCACAGACGTGTCCTATATCAAGGTCCAACTTAAGGCGTCCTTGCCTGTGGCAAAGGACAAGATGATGCCTCTCTCCATTCTACACATGAAAGCTAATCACACCGGTAGCTGAACTTTATCTCAACACTGGTGGTGGGACAGCATCCTCTCTACTGCACCCATGAGCAGCAGGCTAATTTAAGGAACCTAGGGAAGGTCATATAGCTCACCCAGCTCTGTCCACTCCCTACCACCTCATTCTGTGTCCTTTGGTTGATCTTTGGCCCTGACCTTTGGCTTACTTATTGATCCTGCCTCACAGTTTGTGCTTTGGTTCTCACTACTGGCTAGTCCTACAATCCACGGCTCACAGTTCTTGGTTTCTGGCTCCTGCTGTCCATAGCAAAGTTCTGACATTCCCCAACATGGAGGTGAAAAGATGGGGAAAGCTTGCCCTGTTAAATTTCATTCTCTCCTGATGGCTCACCAATTACGTAGTCCTTATCTTCTAGTTCATGCAGTGTTCATTTCCCTTACTAGTGGCTATCTGTAATTTACATTTGATACCTGCAACAAAATATTGCAGCGTGGAGTGCTCCTGCTCAGGGTTTCTGCCGGCCAGCCATGCGCTTTTCCAAAATGCTCTATTCCATTCTCCTCTTCCCCTGGTTTTCTAGTTGCCCCTCCCACTATCCAACTGTCAGTCAGCAAGCATTCTGTGACCACTGAGCATGCTCAGTCTTCAGTGGATAGTTTTAGGGTGCCCACTCTTAGGGTTTTTTTTTTTGTAACTTTAAGTTTGTTGCTGTTTTTGTGCTGTTGTTGCTGCTGCTTTTGTTGCTATTTTATTGCTGGTTTCGTTGTTGGCTTTTATTGCTGTTTTACTGCTGTTTTTATTGCATTCCTAGTGTTTTTATTGTGTTTTTATCGCTCTTAATATTGTATCAGTTTTATGTGTTATATTGCTGTACCCTACCTTGGGAAGAGTTCTCCCCTGAAAGGTGGCCAAGAAGTATTTTAAATAAATAAGTAATGAAGTTTTTTTTAATACTTCTTCAGACTTTGGGGTTCTCCCAAGTCTGTTGATATCTTCCTCTTGTGTGTGAATGTTTTGTCTATATAAAGATTGACAGATACAGAATAAGTTCCCCATTAGTATATGTACACTTTTCCTGCCTTTCTTCCATGGAACTCAAGGAGGGACACAGAGGTTTCCCAGGCAATCTCCCATCGAGGCACTGAAGACTCAGGACTACTTTGAGCCTGTTCAGACAACACGCTAAGCCATGGTTAGGCCACTAACCCTATTGCAGCAAATGGTTAGTTAGCGTGTTTAAACTGTGGTTATGTAGCCACCATGGTTAGGAAAGTTTCACATGACATGCTAAGTCATATTTAGCTCAAAATGCTTCATTACTGTGGCTTAGCGTGTCATCTGAACAGGGTCAATGTCTTCAGACCATGATTTTGGAGTAACCATCACCAACCCACACATCTGGGGCTTCTTTAGATGCCACAGCTTTTAGGCAGGCTTGAGCTGCAGTTCCTCTCATTTTAGAAATGAAGGCCTTGTCTACAACTACAGCCCTTTCGCAACGGAGGAGGGCTGATTGCAAGTTTTCCCGCTTCCGCAGTCGGCACTCACAGGGCACATGTGGTCGAAGTTTACGGCAATTTCAGGAGTGCCATTGTGGGAGGACATGTGCCCCTTGATGGCGCTTCCGCATGTGGTTCGGCAGAAGTGGGTGGAGCTATGCAGATGACGTGGCTACGGTGCTGTTTTTTTATGACTCGTGAGGGATGCGCACGAATGCAAATGCAAAGCAACGCATGGGGTGGATAGGAAGTCCGTCGAATATGCAATGCTGCACACAGATCTGTTTGTATTAAAGAAAAACTACCCACTCTCAGTGCTGAAACAAGCTGATACACATCCAAAACATGTGGCAAAAATGGCGTCTGGGTCCACTCACACACACCTCCGAAACTGCTGGACACACCCCTGGCAGCTGGTTGGCTGTTCGCTGAGCCACGAATTTGTGCTGAACAGCAACAGCTTAGTGAAGGGGGGGGGGGTCCACACCAGCTGCAGACTTCAGGATTGTAGCAAGAGAGCCGGAAAAAACGTGACAAAAGCAGTCAGCGATATTCCTGAATAACTGAGAGGTGGACCTGAGATCACCGCGGGAGCAGGTGAACGTCCTGTCACCCACAAGTGACAACTGTGATACAATCGTGGAATAAATGGCTGGTGCAGACACCCCTGAAGTGTTGTAAGTAAGGGATTTTTCAAGGAAGGGTGTAGTAACATGCCTTCCTTCCTTCCGTTGTGCTTTTATGAGCACAAAAATGAAGGTGAAGGGATCTAGAGTTTAATTGAGACACTCTTCACCTTCTTCAGATTTCTACTGTCTGTCCTTTTCCTTCTGCTGTTGTCACATATGTCTGATTTAACACAAGCACATTGCTCTCAAAAGACTCATGCTAATTATTGTCAATTAAGTGCGTCATTAATTTTGAGAAGCACAAGGCTCCAAGGTTAATCCCCTTTATCCTACCACCAGGGAGCAAGAGTTCAAGCTATTGTTGCTCTAGACTGACAGATGAGGAGGCCGACATATGGATTGCCACTACTGGGAGAAATTTGAGGATGGCTTAATCTCTATTCTGTGTTTTCCAGGATGCTGAGTGGCATATATTTGCAGCCCAGCAAAATATTAATTGGCTTGACAGGAGGTCAACTCCAAGGAGCAGAACATTGTCTTTTCCCCCGCTGTTCTGCAACCAAAAAGGCTCCTGCAGCAAGAACTGAGGATTTTAACATGACTTTAATGATTTTAAAACAAAACAGGAGAAGCATACAAACAGGGACAGCCCCGACCATTAGGCAGAGTGAGGCAGTCGCCTCAGGTTGCAGATGCTGGGATGGAAGGCTTCAACAGTGAGGTGTTGAAGAACAGAGTTGTGCATATAATGTCATGCAAGTCCAAGTGGCTCTTCACACAAGCAAAATAAAGCATGCTCGTGACTGGCCACTCACAGATGTTTGTGGGTCCTTTTGACGACATCGTCAACCTCCTGCACATCTCCCACACCTTCCCCTGGTTATTCTGTCCTAAAAAAGGTCCTGGATATCCCGATTCTTCTGAAATATCACGGGATTTCCTACCATATGCAGCTGAAGTTGTACTACAAATCATCCACTAGAGGGTGCTGTCCAATTCAAGACTATGAGCACTGAGAAGAAGGGAAGTTTTAATTATAGGCTACCTGGTCGCCCCTTTCTGCCTGTGCAATGAAGCCCATTACAACTGCGCAAGAGAAACAGGAAACAAAGCTCCGGTAAGGCAACACAATTTCCCCTTAATCTAAAGAAGTTCCAAAGATAGTCTGCTACCTCTAGGTATGGAGGAGGTATGGCATGCCATCCTGTCACCAATACTGAAGTAAGATTCAACTACCAGTCTAGTTGGCTGCTATACACAGAACAGGAGTGGTGGTTCAATCCTGCCTTAGGCAACAAAATGTTCTGGGCCAACCCTGAATGCAGGGGCCTGTCATTCTCACCAGGAAGATTCAAAATTAATGTGGAAGTCCCTTCCTCTTCAGACAAAATGTCTGAGGAATTTCTAAGGAAATCCAAAGAGTTTCAATAAGACTAGCAAAATGTTTTAGGGGATTACTATGTATTCGAAACAGCGAAGAGTACGCTGTGAAATTTAAATTTATTGGGTGTAGTCTGAGGAAAGCTCTTTCTTAGAAAGGAAATAAGGGAAGATTACTGATATCAAACGAAGAGGAAGCAACAGAGTTGCCTTGTTTTTCTTGGCTATGGGATTGACAGTATGACTGCTGTTGTTATTTTGTACTAGTGTTATCATAATCATTCCTTCTATTTTTGATGTTCAGGCTGTGAGTGCCATTGCTTCTGTAGACAAAATGGCACCACCCTCGCACATTGAGCAGGGGGTTGGACTCGATGGCCTTATAGACCCCTTCCAACTCTACGAGTCTATGTGGGAGATATCAACCAGCTTGGGGGAATCCCCAAAGTTTGCAGAAGGACAAAAAAAGTTAGAAAAAAAATTATCCCAAAACAGCCCAATGAGGACTGAGCATACTCAGCGGGGATAGAATGCTAACTGTTGGGGGGGTGGATGTTGGGATGATGGCGGAATGGAGTGGTTGGAATCCTGAACACAGCACTCTACACTGCAATATTTTGTTGCAGCTCCCACTTGCTGAACCCTGTTACTCATTTGGTGTCAACAAATCTCCTTAAAATAATTTGTCAACTGGAATCCATGGTCCTCTTCTTCCTTAGCCAGACGGCACTTTTACAGTTTGCAACCAACGCGTCTCTTTGTATAACTCCCTTACTAGTCTGAACGATAACTCAGTTTTATGGCTTCATTTATTACTGTGAAACACTGTCCTTCATGGTATTCCCATCACCTAAATACTGGTTTCCTACCGTGTATGCTTTAGTCTTTGAAATCGTGCTCTGTTAAGATGAGTCCAAAGAAAGTTACTTCTTTTGATTTTAGGTACTTCAAACCAGTTGGGAAATTAGTGTTCACTTTGATACGGATGCAGATTTGTGCTCTGGCAAAGTATGAATTATTGGCAAAATCGTTCTAGGAGAATTTCTTTAGTAACAGCACACCCAGAGTGCTCCTTTGGGGAGTGGGGAATTGGATATGCGTCTTCAAAGCTTGTGCCCCATGTGCTCCAGATGTGCCTTATTTCTCCCCCCATCCTACTGCCAGAGCTAACAGTCGACAGGTCCCAGCACAGGTCGTGCAGCATAGGTGGCTTCCTGTGCCCGTAATGAGCAAGAAGGTGTCTCTTGGGACAAGTTACCCACCCCTCCTTTACTGGGTCATTTCCTGTTTGCTGCGCATGGCGGCTACATGTTGCAGTGCTAAATCCAAAGAACAGGAAGCTGCCCTCTGGATGAGCCCCAGAACATTCACCAATGCATGCAAAAAAGGGAATGCAACGGGGGATATCTATCTATCTATCTATCTATCTATCTATCTATCTATCTATCTATCTATCTATCTATCATCATCTATCTCACATTTGCCAAACTTAATAGTTTATAAAAGTGTGAAATGAACTCCGTTAAACTGTGGCCTCATCTGCCTCCTTGCAATGGTGTTTATCTAAGGGGTGATCTGGGCCCCGTTGTAAAATATTGTTGTGATCCATGGGGTCCTCATGCAAATGGGAGAAATGATTCTTTCTGGCACTTGCTGGGGCATGGATGTGGACCAGAGATCATGGACACAAATGGGCATGTTGCCGAAAGCCACCTTGGAGTGTATCTTGAGTCATAGAATCATAGAATAGTAGAGTTGGAAGGGGCCTATAAGGCCATCGAGTCCAACCCCCTGCTCAATGCAGGAATCTACCCTAAAGCATCCCTGACAGATGGTTGTCCAGCTGCCTCTTGAATGCCTCTAATGTGGAAGAGCCCACACCTCCCTAGGTAATTGGTTCCATTGTCGTATTGCTCTAACAGTCAGGAAGTTTTTCCTCATGTCCAACCGGAATCTGGCTTCCTGTAACTTGAGCCCATGATTCCGTGAGAAGAGTGCAAGACACGGAATCATGGGCTCAAGTTACAGGAAGCCAGATTCCGGCTGGACATCAGGAAAAACCTCCTGACTGTTAGAGTCACACCTACCTCACAGAGTTATGGTTGAAAGCCAGTTTTTATAACCAGTCAGGCAGAGTTTCTGAAAGGTTTCTTGACAGAAGAAGAGTTTTTGTTTCAAGGTTTTAATTTTACGGTGCTAAGTTCACTTTGGGCTCATCTATACCTGCAGCCCTTTGGGGAGTGGGGAGGGACAATCATGGAGTTTTCCACTTCCGCGATCATTCCTCAGGGGCCACATGCCAGCAAGTTGTCCTGGAAGTAAAGAGGGATGTTCCAGATGCCATTGTGTGTGTGCGTTTTTAAAGAGGAGACATTTGTGCAATTGCGCGGGTGCAATGCTGCGCAAAGGAACGATTTTAAAAAAAATACAACAAACTCGGCACTGGAAGATGCCAAGTGTCATCCCAAAGATGGCAAAAATGCTCTCCTCCTCACCCTGATTCCCACAGACTCCTCCCGCACAGCTCCGTGCCCGTTTCCTGAGCCCCACTACTCATGGAGAAGAGGGAGGACCCCGGGAGGGAAAGCCATTCCGCCAGCAGAGCTCGGGATGGTCCTGAGACGGTGGGAAAAACCAGGAAAAAAAGCAGTCCCAGCTATCCCAGGCAAACTGAGTGCTCATTCCAGGTTCACCCCGGGATCAGCTGTGTGTCATTTGGACACGCAGGGACAACCTCGTGACCATCCTGGGATAAATGGCAGGGGTAGATTAGGCCTAAGTTTCATCTTCTTTAAATGGACATGGACTGGTCATTCTTTCAAAGACAGCAGAGTTGAGGAACTGTTTGGGTTCCAGATGGGCCGGCATCAAAGGTAGGCATGTCTTTGCACTTGCCGAGACCTCATACCACAGCAGGGGCCCACCGACAAGAGCCTCCTGGAATTGCTCTTCCTCTTCACCATTGCAATGTGTCTGTTCACCTCCCTCTCCCTCTGTCCTGGACAATAGTAGTGGTGAGAAGGAGGAGCAGTAGATGCCACTGCCTACTTACTCACTGGTTCTCTGCTTGCTTGCCAAGCAAACAAGAGGTAGCAATGAGGAGGAGGAGGAGGAGGAGCCATAGCAGCTGGTGTCAATGGTAGTGAGAAGGTAGAGGGAGGGGACCCATAGAAGATGTCTTGCCCAAGGACCCTTCAAAACCTGGAGATGGCCTGGGTCCAGATTGCTTGCCTAGATTACCCCTCCCCATATGATGTCACGAGGCATCCCCGTCTGAGAAGCCAGCTGGTATTCCTTCAGCTGGTGCTTTGACTGGATAGCCTGCTTCACTCCACCTCGACATTCTCCAGGTGAGGAGTGCAAGGGAGGAGTGAAGCCAGCGGCCCGTCGGGCTTTGCTGTGCACAGGTTTTCCCTAGCTAGCTGGAGGAGTTCTGCATCTCTGTTGCTGTAGCTCAGTTGAACGGGCCAGTCTGGTGGGCGGTTCCCCATCCCTGAAATAGAAGATGACCTAGACAACAAGCAACAGCCTCTACATAACTGGGTTAATGCAGGTGTATCATCACTGTCAGAAACTCCAGGTTCTTAGAAAAGGAGCCACGTGGCCAGAAACTGAGATTTAGCCTAAACTGTGGCCCAATCTACACCAAGCAGGATATTGCACTATAAAAGAGCAATATAAAAGGCAGGAGCCACGCTACTGCTTTATAGTGGTATTGAAGTGCACTGACAACTGTTGGGGCCCATAGACACATAGCATACACCGCTTTCATAGTGCTATATCCTGCTTGGTGTGGATCAGGCCTGTGACTGTTTGTGGGTAGGCCTCAGGCTCACAATAAGAGGAGTGTGTGATGTCAGCCTTGTGATTGGCAGGCAGCATGAAGCTGCTAGATTGGCCAGCTCTGGTGTAAATACTCAAAGCCTACCCTTCCGCCCTTGCCTTGCTCACAAAGCAGGATCTTCTGTCTGTGAACAAGCCTCTGCCATTTTGTTTCTGTGTCTGCCAGGCTTCTTCTTCTTTTTCTTCTTCCTCCCATTTAGATCATGGGTTCAAAATGTGTGGCTACCCCAAGCCTTGTCTGGCAGCCCCCGCACTCCCAACATTTGCTTATACACACACACACACACACTGGCTCAATTCGGACAACACAATAGTCAATGGTGGGTTGACTAACCCTAACCCTAGGGGGCACTCCCCACACAACATGGTAATAAATAATCAACTGTGGTGTGGATGAGGATCAGCGCTGAGTTGACTATGGCAGCATTTGGGTGACACAATAGTCAAAACAACTGACGATTGTTTCCCCCACACCAGTTGTTTATTGAGTCGTCCGAATTGAGCCAGTGTGTGGGAGGGGAAGGTGGGGGAAAGCCCCACTCCAGGAATAGCCATTATGTTTTCTGCCATAGAAGTCTCACTTCTAGAGTGCCCTAGAGCATGCTCCGAACAGAAGGTGACTTCCAGATTGCTAGAAAGTTCTGGGGATCTTCTAGGAATGAGGCTTCTATGGCAGGAACCAAAGAGCCTGTTCTTAGAGCATTTTTTGCTCTTATTTTTGGCAATAGAGTTGGGTGGCTAGGTGGGGGAGGAAGGGCGGGCGCTCCAACTCCTTGATGCTGAAATATGGAACAGATGCATTTACTGTAATTCTGAGATCTGTTGCTGATGGTGTGTGTGTGTGTGTGTGTGTGTGAATGGTGTGTGTATATGTGGAGTGTGAATAGTTCAAGAATATGTGTGTGGTGTGTGTGTGTGCGTTGTGTGAATAGTTTGAGCATGAGTGATATGAACAGTCTGAGAATGTGTGTGTGTGTGTGTGTGTCTTTGTACACTATGTGGCCCTTGAACCCACAGCAGACATTCCACGTGGCCCTTGAGGCCGAAGCGGCTGTGCACCCTGATCTAGGTCATTTTTTCCTCTCTTAATATAAGTAAACAGCCCATAACGGTGGTGTGAAGAACATCAGTCCTCACAATGGATGGGGTGTTTCATGCACCAACTAGGAAGGCTTGGATCTGCTGGACATTTGGGTAGAGCAGAAAACCCAAAACCAGGTCTGCAGAAGCAGGCCTGGACAGAGAGTTGGCCTTCCATCAGCTTGGGTTGGCTATAAAAAGCCATTTGAATCCATTTTTCATGATCTGGTATTTAATCATCACTTGTTGGCAGGTTCTAAACTTATGCAGCGACCAGCGAAAGATCCTGCCAACAGGGTGTCGCTTGATATTCTGGGCACAATAACAGCCTGAGTTTCTCAGCGTGATGCTGTGAAACATGCACATTAGCCTAACAAACAGATCCATAAAGGAGGAGGCAACAATAATAAAAGAGAAACGGAACAAAGACACCAGAGAATAATCAACAAGAAATAAATCTTCCAGAGGGGGAGACTCTGGGAAAGAAAGAAAACTATGCCTGTTGCAATAATAACCAGTCAATGTAATCACTTCTTTTTCCTTTTTTTTTTTTTAAAGGAATGCTTCCCTGGTGCATAAGTTGAGCAAGCAGTCACATCCTCACCAGAGGGTATTTATTCATGTAGTCCCTTGAAGTGAATAATAGTGTATCAAATTGGTTTGTTTTCTGGCTCTGTTATGTTTCCTGCTATTGCTTTCAGAACTGTAGTTTTCTTGAAAGTGTCAATAATTTCTGTTTTGGAAGCAACAGCTTTTCTCTCTGAAACGATTTGAGCCTATCTACACTTGCGCTCCATCAAAAAAGTAAGTTGAAAACAAACACACCCCAAAATCGCAGACCTTACCCCCCATACCCCATGAATGGTGAAAATGCAGGCCCTGTCTCCCCTGATGGGTATGGAGCCGCACTGCATGGCTCCATACCTAGGCTGACCATATGAAAAGGAGGACAGGGCTCATGTAACTTTAACAGTTGTAGAGAAAACGAATTTCAGCCAGTGTCATTTGTATGCAATTAGTCTCTGGTGAAATTCCCTCTTCATCACAACAGTTAAAGCTGCAGGAACTATACTACAGTGACCAGATACAAAAGAGGGCAGGGCTCCTTCATCTTTAACTGTTGTGATGAAGAGGGTATTTCATCAAGTGCTGCATGCATATAAATGACACTGGCTGAAATTCCTCTTGCTCTACAACTGTTAAAGTTACATGAGCCCTGACCTGGATTTTATCTGGTCACCCTATTGTGCATCATTTGGATGCACAGGGAGCACCCAGGGACAACTCAGGGTTAAAAGGCCGGTGTAGAAACCACCTAAGGGTCCTGTGGTGCTTTTAAGTGCTATTTGTTCCCATTTTTATTTTAAGATTGTTTTGTCATGTATTGTATTCTGGGTTTTATTGCTAAGCCACCCTGATATGTTCTGATTGATGGATTGCATATAATTTCTTAAAATAAATAAAACAAAATAACTAATCAATAAATTGTAGGTTATGGTGGATGATAGGGGCATGCAAATCTTTTTTTTTTTGCCAACTTCTCAACTTAGCTCTACTATATCTAGTGCATAGACCCATTACATGGATTATAGCATTGTCTCTCCATTTGCAGGATGGGTGTAGTTATCCAGAAGCATAAGTGCTCCTGGGGAATAATCACAGTGGGTCTGAAACACAGGGGTGTGTGAGTGGATGCATGTAGATCAGCCTTCCCCAACCTGGCGCCCTCCAGAAGTTTTGGGCTACAACTCCCAGCATTCCTGTCCATTAGCCAGGTTGGCTGGGACTGATGGGAATTGAAGTCCACAACTTCTGGAAGGAGCCGCGCTGGGGAAGGTTGATATAGGGCATATCAGGGCCTTCCTCTGACCTCCAAAATGGTGTCCCTGATCTGACATCGAGTGCGTTTGACCTATTTCTGAAGGTATGTTTTTGTTCAAAACAAGCATCCCGGTATGTAGGCAAAGCAAACAATGAAAGTGCATCCACCAACAGCTGGAAAAGACCTGGGCACTCCAGTGAGACAAGGAAGTCAGTCCACTGTCCAAGACAAAAATGCAAAAATATTTATTCTTATTTAGGCTGACCACATGAAAAGGAGGACAGGGCTCATGTAACTTTAACAGTTTCAGAGAAAAGTGAATTTCAGCCAGTGTCATTTGTATGCAATTTGTTCCTGGTGAAATTCCCTCTTCATCATAACAGTTAAAGTTGCAGGGGCCCTGCCTTCTTTTGTACATGGTCACTCTAGTATAGTGCCTACAACTTTAACAGTTGTGATGAAGAGGGAATTTCCCCAGGAACTAATTGCATACAAATGACACTGGCTGAAATTCCCTTTTCTCTACAGCTGTTAAAGTTACATGAGCCCTGTCCTCCTTTTCATATGGTCAGCCTATTCTTATTAATAGTAGTGGAAGTTGTTTATTTTCATATAATAGCATCAGTGCGTGCTGGTTTCCAAACCTGAGGTCCTGTCCCGCATCCCAATGGCAGAAGACCTCCTTGGAATGAGGAGAACACAGGCCATGATTCTATGTCATGAGTGATTGACGCTGGGTGTGTTCCACTCTTTCACAGGTTCTTCTAATCAAAATGGGAACTCCATAGCATGAGGATGAGGCCGCCGTTCCCGTTAGGGCATCCATGAGTACCATCTTACAGAGGACAGTCTTTTATCTGAATAGCTGTCAGGGGACGGTGCTCTGTTTGGAGGCATCCTTTATTTGGAGGACTTTCCAGTGCAAGTCTGTCAAAACATAAAGAACCCTAAGGAGGGAGAGGTAGGGTGACCATATGGAAAGGAGGACAGGGCTTCTGTATCTTTAACAGTTGTATTGAAAAGGGAATTTCAGCAGGTGTCATTTGTATGCAGGCAGCACCTGGTGAAATTCCCTCTTCATCACAACAGTTAAAGCTGCAGGAGCCCTGCCTCCTTTTGTACCTGGTCAAGAAGGCATGGCTCCTGCAGCTTTAAATGTTGTGATGAAGAGGGAATTGCATCATGCATACAAATGACACCTGCTGAAATTCCCTTTTCTATACTACTGTTAAAGATACAGGAGCTCTGTCCTCCTTTCCATGTGGTCACCCTAAGCAGAGACCTTGAAGTGGCTCACTTCAACAGGAGACTGAGCAAACACACAGGTCACCTCATTGCAGTCTTCTCGACTATGGTTAAATGCATTTTATTTCCTTTTAAAAATCTAATTATTATTGTTTGCCTTTATACCTATAAATTAGCATATGCCAATCTCTGCCCTTTTGTTTTTCTTTCTTTTTGGTGATGCATTTCCTCTGAAATCCATATGATCTTCATATTTCCTCTTCTTTCTTTCCACCTTATCTTCCTGTACGAACTGTCTGACCCTTTGTGAGCTTGAAATATGGGCTGTTTTTAATTTAAGCCGAAGTAATATAGAGGCCAAAAGGATGTCACAGTCATTTTGAAACACAATTGAATCAGATTCCGTATGTTTGTCTTTACAGAAGAAACAAAAAACAAAAACCATGGCTTTAAAAAAAAAGTTCTTTGCTTGACTGTGTACAAAATGAACTCCGTCCTGCACAATGACCAGTGCATTCTTGCCAATAGAACAGGTCAGATGCATTATATCAGGCAAAACCATACATAACAACAGAAGGGGCGTTGGGTTGTGGGAAAAACTATAGCACTGTTCAAGATTACCTGTTCCCATATGCACCCCCTACTTGTCTTGCCCCTTAAGATCTTCTGATCTAAGTGCCCTGATCTAAGTGCCTCCTACATCTAGAACAGGGGCCCACATTTCATTGCCCTGGGGCTACATACAGCCCCCAAAGGCCTTAACGGCAGCCCTTCTGAGCATCATCACACGGGGAAATCGCGCTTACTTACCGTCGCTTCTCCGTCCATGCATTTCCCCCTCATTACTTCCTCTTTTGAAAGAGGAAGTAAACAACTTGCACGTGGCCCATTCAGTGGGCCGTTTTGATCCCGCTGCTTTTGCACACAGCAGGAGATAGTCATGTGAAGAAGGCTAGAAGAGGTGGGAGGCACGCGGGAGGCAGACAACATCATGAGAGAGACTTGCAAAAATCCATAAGTGCCCAGTAACGAGCATGCAATAAAACACTTGTCTGATGGAGCTCTGGATCTTCTACTGCTTTTGAACCCTGGGCCCTGCCAGCCAATTTACCACTACGGCACCCTCCATTCCTACTGCAAACAAATCAGGCATTGTTTCTTTTGCCTTATTGACTTCCATCTGGGAAGATGTTCTAGCAAAGGGCTCTGTGACTACTGCCCTCAGAGAGAAAGAGAGAGGGGAAGAGCTTTTTTACATGAGGCATTTATTGCGCACTTGCCATTCCCTACTTACGGTTGTTTACCAGTTCTTTAGATGATGTTGTATCCCTTCAGTTTCACTTCTGTGTTTAAAGAGCACTTTCGGCAAGTTTTTTTTAGAGCAGGGAAAATGTATTATTATTTGTGAAAGCAGAAATATTCATTTGTGTACTTGTGCTATTCCGCTATACCACAGTGCCACCTAGAGGTTATACAGCAGAAAAATAGGAAAATACATGGTCTTTGTGAAGTGCTTATATCTCAAATCTGTGACAAAACCAAAAGTAGATACAGTGCATTAACAGCCTCATGTAGAAAAGCCCTAAGTCTATGTGTTAGTTGTGTGCGTGTCCTCAGGGCCAAAAAGGTTGTGCATCCACAATCTAGAAAGAGGAGAGTGTCTGTCTGAAATTGGCCCTTATAAACCAGCCTTCCCTAAACTGGTGCCCTCCTGATAATATGCTGGACTACTACTCCCATCATTCTAACTCATCCCTAGGGATGATGGGAGCTGTAGTCCCAACACATCAGGAGTCACCAGGTCAGGGAAAGACATCACTTTGGCAGTCGGATTCGTTTCCAGACAAGACCTACCAATCTTGTTCATTGCATTTACTCTATAATTGGTACTGCAGTTACGACAGTTCTAGGAACTCACCAGATGGGACAGTGGCTGCCCTGTGTTTTAGTTAGGGTGATCACTTATGAAATAGAGGAAATGCATCACCCCCCCAAAAAAAGAACATAGGGTGCAAATTTGCATAAACTCTCCATGTGCTAATTCATATGTATAGACACACATTTAGAAATTGTTACTGTAAATTAGAAATGCAATATATTTCACTGTAGTGGGGAACACTGTGAAAAGGTGACCATCTGAGTGCCTGCTCAGTCTGATTTCCAGGTGCTAACTCTTGATGGGCAGCATCCACCTTAGGATTCATTTTTGTTAAACTGGACAGCCCTTCAAATAGAGTGACTTCAAATAGAGGACTGTCCTCTCACAGGGCTGCCTCCTGCAAAGTAGGACACATGGTCACCCTAGTTTTAGAACATGAGTTCCCAATGAAGCAGGAATGGGAGATGTTTTCATGTTGAAAAAGGGCAGGCAGGAGGGTTGCTCAACCCTTCCCCACCAACCCTTTCCCCCTAAACCCTCCTTCCCTAGCGGCTTGTCTCCCTGGCAGGCCGGAAGACCAGAAGTGGCCACTCCATTAGAAAAGCAGGTAATGGTAGGGTAGAAACAGTGTTACAGGGAAGTGTGAGCAAGGGGAAGGGTTCAGCATCCACTTTCCACCGACCATTTCTCTACTTCAAGTCTCACTTCACATCTATTTGGCATGACCTTCAAACTCTTAAAACATCTTTACATGAAGCAAAAATCCTGCACCCTTACTAGGGCTTCATCTTCCAGAGTCTTTGCGGGATAACGATCAGCACAATACACATGCTTCCCCCTTTCTTTTAGCTGTTTCCTGTGTGGGCAAGCGCCACATGTTTTATTTATACAGCCAATAGATGGTGCTGCAATATTGCATGACATTGCACAATTCTGGAATTACACCACCTCTTTGATGGTGGCATATATATATATATATATATATATATATATGTCACTGCATTTTCAGCAAGTTAAAAAATGGCAGAATAAAGCTGGAAAATGATGGGAGAGGCACTGGAGGTTGACAACGTCATGAAAAGGACCTGCAAAGTTCCGCGAGTGACCCACCACAAGTGCACGCTAAAAGCCTTGTGTGAAGGAGTCTCTAGAATCTAGGTTTAAACCCATGCTGAAAACAGCCCCCCCCCCAAGAGTGTGCGCACCTATATATTCACATTCATTCAGATCCTGCTTCCGATGGTATTTCCCCCTGCTTTTGCATCCCCTTCTACAGTCCTGGATCCTTGTTTCAAATTACCCACAATACAGAGTACGCCTGCTATGGATTATAAATTGTTTTCAACCACTTGCACGCTCTCTGTTGCAACAATCCAACGCCTCCGTGTTTTTCATTTTGCAAGGAGAAAAGAACAATTAAAGGAATATTAAAATAATTTAATTTAATTTGGCGGTTTCCTCCCCCCTCAAGTTGCTTTCGGTTGCACAATGTAATGAGCCTCGTTCTGCATCTTTTGAAGTCAACGACAGTTTGCAGGTAAATTCAACGGGAAAAGAACAAGGGGCGAATTACTGAAGATTAAAACAATTTCCTTTCCTGTGCATAATAATGACAATTGCACTCCACAATCTTTTAGAGGCTGTGCAGAGGAGGCTTTCAAGTCTATCCAAGTTTTTTTTTGTTTTCACATCTCACCTTTACAGGAAACCCAGGAGGGTTGGTAAATTAGCACCTCTCCCAGATTGTTGGTCATGGACTTAAACTAGGCATCTTCTTACTTATTTCTTTGCTTCTTGCTCATAGAAAATTGATACAACAAACAGCACTGGGCATGGATAGATTGAACTGATATATAATTCCTATATATCATCATCATCATCATCATCATCACCACCACCACCACCACCACTACAATTACTACTGCTGCTACTATGATGACTATTGCTACTGCTATACCATCAACGTGAGGGGATTATTTAGTAATGATTCCCCCTCTTTGAAAGGCAATTAGCAGAGAAAAATAAATGGTAAAACTGAACGAGCGTTTACAAGTCCCACGTGCACGCAGGCTATCTTAGTACACTGAAAGAGACCACCCTCTTCTTCAGGAAAGAAAGGAAAGGAAACAGTTCACACACAAATATAGTACAATGTAGGTACGGCGTAGAGTTTCAAAAGGAGTTTGTTCGGTTCATTTGGGGTTCATTACACAGGTAAGGAGCGAGAGCAAACACACGTGCTCCCAGCAGTGGTGGAAGTCAGAGGAGCAAGAGGAAGAAACCACAGGAGATCCTAAGGCTACCTATGGTCAAATTTCCCAAGAATTAATTAACTGTGGCACTGCCTCCTTCCAGTAACTTGCAGATGGGGTTGTACTATTCCCAGCACAATGTTCATGGTGCTTTAGAGTGTAAGAGGAAAGATCCCTGCCCCAAGGACCATACAATTTTATTAATTTATTAATTTATTTAGGGTTGGATCCAGGATCTGTTTTCCATTGATGGATGGTTCCACTCCGCCTGATTTTCAGGCATTCCCTCTCTTGCGCACCCCAGCTTAACTCATTCAGCAGGGGGCCCTGACCCTCTGTGTAGCATTTTCAGGGGTCTGGGGGGGCTACCATGGAAAACAGGAGGCAGGGAAGTTTGCTTCCTCCAGCCCAGTTGGCCATGCCTAAATTGGGATCCAATCCTGTATATTTATTTAAAGCATTTTTATCCCACTCTCTAGCTAAAGGGTCTCTAGGAGGGGCATACATACACTTGCTAAACCAGGTCAGTCTCTGCCTGCAAGCTTACAATCTAAAAAGTCACAACACAGAAGGAAAAATCAATGGGGAGGGAAGAGGAGGAACAAGTGGTCCTTTTAGCAGGGCTGGTGGAATAGCCCAGCTTCCCATCTCATCTCCCTCTGCTATAGCCTGATGGACCAGCTGCTGAACGCAATCTAAGAGCTCCATCACACCACCATTTTATTACACTTTCGACCCGCCTCGTTTACCATTTTGCCCTGTGACCCTCACATGTCGTCGTCCCTGTCCTGCAGTCATCTTGCCTCTTCCCCTCCATTTTCCGTGTTTTTCTAGGGCGGGGAAAGCGGTATATTTTCTCCACATGGGATAAAATTGCCCTTCCGTCCCTGTGTATGGCTGTCCTCGCGCTATATCACAGAATGTCCCTTCTTGGGGGCGTGTATGTTGAAGGGCGGTCTTGCTGACGAAAAAGGAGGGTGGGGGCGGCTCTCCTCTAGCGTGGACTTGTGCTGAGTCGGTCAAACGGACTTTCGCTGTTCCAACCCCACACTCATTGCTCTCTCATCCATCTATTTCAACTCCCTCCCTGCTGTATAAGGTGCTCCAGAGGACTTGCGCTACTACACCCTCACTCCTATCCGCCCTCACTTTTGTCCACTCTTATCCATCTATTTCAGCCAACCGGGAAGGGGGGAGAGCGGGCTCGTGAACACCCCACGCAGAAGGGAGCATTATCACACCTCGAAAGGCAGAAACGGCGTCTAATCGAACAAACGCTAAGTCGCTAAACAGTTGACCACAAAACCAGAGTGGGGGGGGGGGAAGGTGCCCATGTCCATCATAATGTCCATCAACCACAAGAACCAATGAACTGGAGGGGGAAGGAGAAGGGGTGGGATGGGGCGAGTGATGCCAGGAAGCGCGAGCCGGTGCAGGTGAAAAGGCAAACAAGGCGAAATAGTGCAACAACGCATGCATGTGAAAGCGACCGGCGTTTGACACGCTAATGCAATGGCGGTGGAAATCGCGGATGCATACCAGGGGAAAAAAAGTAGGTGTGACGGAGCTCTAAAATTCAACACAGCAGAGACAAAAGAGCAGGAGAAGGAAGTAGAGGCTGGGATTAATAGGGAAGGAATAGGTGCGTGTTTCAATTACTCATGGTTAGGCTTAGTTACAGGGTTGTTTTGTTTGTTTTTTTAAAACGTTTGTATGTCATCCTTCCTGCAACAGATTCCATGGTGGTTAAACATATCATAGAACAGCAAAATATACCATTAAACCATAGTATGCATGATATGCTGGGGCAACAACTAAAAATGTACAGCAGGCTAACACAGGGTGGGCAAAAAGTAGACCTCTTGGGGATTTGTAGTAGATCAGCCAAATTTCTGATTTGTCCGGGCTGATCTACTGAGCAACCACAAAATGACCTCCCCCCCCCTCCTAAATTATACTGCTTAAAAGAAGAAAACATGGGGTAACCAGGATTGGATTTTGGTGTGGAAGGACTGTGAGTTTAGTTTAGTTCTGGCACTCAGGGCAAATTTCTAGGGCTCAGAATCATTTGCTTTTAAGTGTCTGTCTTTTGCACCATGTCTGGTTGGTGGATCTCAGAGTTCTGGTAGAAATAAAAGTGGCCGCCACAAGCCCGAAGT
Organism: Anniella stebbinsi; assembly: GCA_029215795.1. Taxonomy (NCBI): domain Eukaryota; kingdom Metazoa; phylum Chordata; class Lepidosauria; order Squamata; family Anniellidae; genus Anniella; species Anniella stebbinsi. The sequence goes on from JARDYH010000001.1 coordinate 50,822,287, forward strand.
ATGTCCACCAGTGGGACAAGGCATATCTCAAATTCAAATGCCTGGAAAAATAAAAAAAAATGTCTTAATGTGGTGCTGAAAAGGATGCAATGTATATGCCAGGCACAACTCCTTAGGAAGGGCATTCCATAGCCGGGGTGCCACCACCAAAAAAGCTCTTCCTTTGTTATTGCTCAGTGCAATAACAAAGCTTCCTTCGGATAAGGAAGGGCACTTGGGGAAGAGTTCCAGTGGGTCTCCCAAACACGGGCAGATTGGTACTGGAAGAGGTGCTCCTCCAGGTAATTGAGTCCAGAGCTATTTAGGGTTTTGAAGGTAAGTACCTTGAATTGGGCCTGGAAGTGAATAGACCATGGTTGGACAATACACCACGCCCCCCCCTGGCCTTAAGTGTACCCACCCCACCCCCACTGCCCACTGCCGTCTCTCATTGCCTCCAAACTTTTTGCAGTGGAGGAAGAGGCAAAACAATTGGCACTTTGCTGCCAAATTTCAGCAGCAGACAGTGAGAGAGGCCTAAAAAGGCCAAATCTAGCTTTAAAACAAGGTGCTGATCTTGTTTAAAGCTAGATTTGGCCTTTTTAGGCCAAAGGCATGGTTTGCCACTGAAATTTGGTAGCAAACTGCCAATTGTTTTGCTGCTGCATTGCCGAAATTTGGCAACTAATGGAGGTGGTCTGCCAGATTATAGCTTCCACAAGATATATTTCGTCCCCTACAAACCAGAAAGTACCAAAATTATTATTTTCCTGCCCCGGCAGGCTTTCCAGAATGTAGCACATGCTAGCAAAGTTGTGAGAACATCCTTAGAATCATCATTGGAAGCAAAAAAAGGAAAGACGTCCCCCATTAACAATCTTGCACGGTTTGTTCAGCTTAGCCACAGTGGCCTAACAGCCCAGCTGCATTGGCATGGTTTTGCAGTGTGGGTGTTCTTATGGTTTTAATACTCTGATGTGCTTGGTGGTAAATGTGGTACAGGAGTATTAAGGTGGCTTATCTTAGGAGATACAGAGGGATTTCAGAGTACGGTGTGTATCTTCTTATTTATTTTTCTCTTGCTCAAACTTTTCTCTTTATCATAATTCTGGCATGTTCCCACAGGTAGTCCAACTAGAATTTTGGTTTAATCTTGATAAAGCCCTGGGTAGTGTTTTCTTTTTCTTTTGTTCCAAAATAAAGTTGGTTAGGGTGTGGCAAAATTGAATCATGACGTCTCAGTAAACAATTAAGTGCCTTTTATTAATATGTGGGATTAAGATAACCACATTTTTAACAAGTCCTAACTTTGGATTCTGTTTCACTCCCATTGGAATAAACAAATAACATGTTCATTCATTCTGGAGCTTGTAATGTACATGTGAATGTGTGTATGGGTTATGCGTGTATGCAGCATGTATGTATTATGTATGTGGAAGATGTATTACCCGGCTTTCAACACAAAACATTCGCAAGGTGGGATGCAACAATTAAAATCACAACCTAATAAAATCATCAAGAAGCAAAACAACCTAACAACAGCCAATTTAAACAAACAAACATACAACTCCCAATAAAATCAAGAGGTTGGATCTAGATTTTGGGCTTCTTCACATGAGCAAAATAAAGCACGTTTGTGACTGGCCACTCATGGAAGTTCACGCATATTTTTGACGACGTAGGCATCAGCCAGGATGTCTCTCCCGGTTTCCCCGTCCCCCTTATTCCATTTTAAAAGGGATCAGAGAAAAGCTGGAATAAACCCTAATGGTGCATAATTGGCAGTGTGTAAAGCTGGGGTTGTGCTGTGAACTTGCCAAAGAAGGACTTTCCTATGTCTGCAATTGAGGGAGAAGAGGGTAAAATACCTCCCTGCAACAAAGGGAGGCAGATCTGATCCTTCCCCACCCTACCAAGAGTGCCCCTTTCAGTTCAATGGGGCTTACTCCCAAATAAGTGTGCCTAGGGTTTCAGACTTAAAGCACAATCTTACATCTACTCAGAAGTAATTTCTGGCTTTCCTGGGGGCTGCGAGGAAACAGTGCAGCAGAAATTTTCCTAGGAAAACAAGACTTCCCCTCCTCCTTTGCACATATATACCAGGGAAGGAGGGAGGCTCTCCCTCAATTTAAACCTTCCAAGCAGCCCTGGGAAAGAGCAGGATCTTCTGCCTTGTTGCCCTTCTCCACCCATGCAATCCGCTCATATCTCTTGCACCAAAGAACCAGGAGGCGGAACAGCCCTGGGTAAACTACACGATTTCCCTTAATGCGATACTTCAAGTGATACTTAGTGATACTTCAAGTAGAACCATTGAAATCAATGGATCGTACGTTAGCTATGATTAGAATGAGTACCATTGTTTTCAATGGGTCTACTCTAAGTATCACCAAATCTGAATCCAGCCAACCCAAGTCTAAAACAGTCAGATATTTTTGGCTCCGCCCCCTTTGACTTCGGCCCCACCTACCATTGCAAGAGCTTTTTCCATAATGGAATTCTGCTCTCTGGTTGAAAAAAAGTTCCCCACCCTATGTCTATTCTGACTAAATCCAACCCAGTGCCTTTTAATTGGTAGTGCAAGGAGCCATCCATCTAAAAGCAGGAGACATTTAAGTTTATTTTAAACTTCGGCAGGGGGGAGGGCAACCTCCAACCCACAACCTTGTGAATGAGCACAGAAAGATGTGGTGATGGCCACCAATTAGGATGGCTTTAAAAGGGGTTGGATAAATTCCTGAAGGAGAAGGCTATCAATGGCTACTAGCCCTGATGGTTATGTGCTACCTCCGGTACCTGAGGCAGTAAGCCTGTATACACCAGTAGCTGAGGAACATGGGTGGGAGGGTGCAGTTGCACTGTGTCCTGCTTCTGGGTCCCTGGTCGACAGCTGGTTGGCCATTGTGTGAACAGAGTGCAGGACTAGATGGACCCTTGATCTGATCCAGCGTGGCTCTTCTTATGTCCTTAAATCTTTATCTTGGCTCATAGCGGCCCAGTCTACATCAGAATCCTTAAGGCCTTGTAATCACGCCACAAACAAGCATCTAGGAGGATAAGCACTTTACTGCTCCTTGACCTTTTCCTTACTACATCTTGATATTTTCAGAACGGCACAAACGGCCTATAAAAAGAAATGGCTCTCTCCCAGAGTCACCATGTGCTTTTGATTTTGGTCAGCAATGGGTGTGACAGCAGGCTTTGTTAGAAATACACAGCTATTTCCCACCCCCGAGATGCCACTTCTTTATTCTCCTTTCAAACATCCCGATACACAAAACTAAGGTGGGTGGAAGAGGAGATGATTCGTTGGGTGTAATACATTTATGCATTACTCCAAATTCTTTATTTACCGTTATGACTTAAGAAGGTGGAAAGCCCCATACAAGCTGCAGATCGAGAGATCCAACGATCTACATCACAGCATGTGCCAAACAAACAAACAAAATAAGTGTTACTTTACATCTGCGTATCTGTTTGACTCATTGTACTGACCCTGAGAAGCCAAATAGGGGAGGAGGCAAATAGGGACAGAGCCAACTGTTTTCCACCATGCAGAAGATGCCAAGTTTCATCGATGTCTAATAGACATAAGAACAGAAGGACGTCAGAAGAGCCATGCTGGATCAGACTAAGGGTCCATCTAGTTCAGCACTCTGTTCACACGGTGGCCAACCAGCCATCAGCCAGGGACCTGCAAACACAACACGGTGCAACAGCACCCTCCCACCCATATTCCCCAGCAACTTGTGTATATAAGTTTACTGCCTCTGATACTGGAGGTAGCACATAGCCATCACGACTAATATAGGGTGACCATATGGAAAGGAGGACAGGACTCCTGTATCTTTAACAGTTGTAGAGAAAAGGGAATTTCAGCAGGCGTCATTTTTATGCATGCAGCACCTGGTGAAGTCCCCTCTTCATCCCAACAGTTAAAGCTGCAGGCGCCCTGCCTTCTTGACCAGATACAAAAAAGGGCAGAGCTCCTGCTACTTTAACTGTTGGGATGAAGAGGGAATTTCACCACGTGCTGCATGCATACAAATGACGCCTGATGAAATTCCCTTTTCTATACAAATATTAAAGAGACAGGAGCCCTGTCCTCCTTTCCATGCGGTCAGTCTATGTTTGCCACCCCTAGAATTGGGTGCCCAAGGCCTTGGGGTGAAGAAAGGCCGATAAATGGATTCGACTACAGCACGCACAAGAGGAGAAGCTGTAGTAACCTTCCCCACAATACACCGAAAGTAATTAGTCCCAGAAAAATACACTGGGCAGTTTGCCCTCCTCTCCCGTCCCCTGAAGTGCCCCCCCCTTACAATGGAAAATTGCACACCCTCCCAACATTTCACAGATGAATATAGGGGTATCCTTATGTACTTGTAACGAACATATGGAAACATTTCTCAAGCTCCTTTCCACTGCTACGCATCGCTGGAGGCTCTTGTCTGTCTGCCGAATGCCATATTTGCACTGATCTCATCTGTCCTCTCCTGATTTAAAAGCCAAGAGCATTTTCTCTCTCCCTCTTTTGGTTAAAGATACTTTAGAAAAACAATTGTCCTGTAACATGTAATCAAGAGCTCAGGTTGATCTTGGGGATCATGGTGGATAATGAAAACTCCGGGCCAGTGTGCAGCAGCTGTGAAAAAGGCAAATTCCATGCTAGGGATGATTAAGGAAGAGGCTGAAAATTAAATTGCCAGGATCATAATACCCTTATTTAAATCTATGGTGGGGGCCACACTAAAAAATACTGTGTGAAATCCAACACATGCCCTATTTAGAGTAGACCCATTGAAATGAATGAGACTTAAGTTAGTCATGGCAAACTTAACCCCTATTCATTTCAATGGGTCTACATAGGATGTATGTTGGATTTCATGCACTGCGTACAGTTCCGGCTGCCGCATCTCAAACAAGATATTGTAGAGCTGGAAATAGTGTAGAAAAGAGCAACCAAAATGCTCAAGGGTTTGGAACAATTCCCCCATGAGGAAAGCTCACAAGTAGGCTGACCATATGAAAAGGAGGACAGGGCTCATGTAACTTTAACAGTTGTAGAGAAAAGGGAATTTCAGCCAGGGTCATTTGTATGCAATTAGTTCTTGGTGAAATTCCCTCTTCATCACAACAGTTAAAGTTGCAGGCACTATACTAGAGTGACCAGATACAAAAGAAGGCAGGGCCCCTGCAACTTTAACTGTTGTGATGAAGAGGGAATTTCACTAGGGACTAATTGCATACAAATGACACTGGGTGAAATTCCCTTTTCTCTACAACTGTTAAAGTTACATGAGCCCTGTCCTCCTTTTCATATGGTCAGCCTAGTCACAAGGATTGGGGCTCTTTAGTTTAGAAAAATGGTCAGGAAGGGTGAGGGCATGATAGAGGTGCAAAAATTATGGATGATGGGAGAAAATGGATAGAGAGGCATTGAGCTTCATCAGACAAATGTTATATTGCAAGATCATTACTGGGCACTCGTGGATTTTCTCAGGTCCCTCTCATGACATCGCCTACCTCCCACGCGCCTCCCGCCCCGTCTAGCCTTCTTTGTGCCACAAAAAAAAGACGCCAGGAAATCTGACTTATTTTTAAAGACAGAAGTTGCCATTATCTCCTGCTGTGTGCAGGAGAAGCAGCGCAATCAAAATGGCCCACTGAATGGGCCACCTGCACGTTGTTTACTTCCTCTTTCAAAAGAGGAAGTAATGAGGGACAAACGTGCGGGCGGAGAAGCAATGGCAAGGAAACGTGATTTTCCCCTACGTGAGATGACGCTCGTTATGCTCCCTGTTTCATAATATCAGAACTCAGAGCCCCCTTACAAAACAGATTGGCATGACGGAGAAAAGAAAGTACATGTTCATGTATTGTGCTTTTCATGTATGGAATTTGCCAGCACAAGATGGGGGTCCTGATGGCTTTAAAGGGGGATTGCACAGAGTCATGGAAGGTTAAGGCTGCAATCCTATGCATATTTAGACAGACTAAAGTCCTACAACTCCCAGCATGCCCCAGCAGCTTCATAGCTATTGTTACCAGCTACTATTTCTCCTCCTCCTCTTTCTCATCATTGCTAGTACTTGCTTGCTTGATAGGCAGAGAGCCAGGGAGCGAGCAGGCAATGGCATCTCCTGCTCCTCCTTCTCAACATCACCGTTGTCTGGGCCAGAGCGAGAGGCAGGTGAACAAGCAGGCTCAAAGGAGAGGAGCAGCAATTCCAGGGGGCTCTTGCCAGTGGGCCCATTCTGGGGTGTGGGCCCTCAACAAGTGCCCAGCTATGCCTACTCTTGACGTCGGCCCTGATAGGAACAGCATGAACCAGATTGGACTGCAAAGGTCTCATTGGTTTTGCTCTGAGGTACAGACCCTGTTTGGACGACACACCAAACCATGGTGGTTAAGCAATTTGAGCTAAACATTATGGCTTGGAGTGTCATGTGAATCATTCCTAACCATGGTGGCTACATAACCATGGTTTAAACACACTCACTAACCATTTGCTGCAAAAGGGTTACTGGCCTAACCAGGGCTTAATGTGTTGACTAGGGTGACCATATTTTGGAAACCAAAAAGGAGGACAATATGGCCGCCCCAAGGGGGCGTGCCCACCAACATGTCCATCCCCAAGGGGGCGTGCCCACCCAAACATGGCCTTGGTCACATGTCTGATTTCACAGCATACAATTAAGACAAACTTGTTCTACACAACATCTTAATGTTAAAATCACTGAAATAAAGAACAAGTGAGACATTGAATGTATCTGAAATTAATTTCACTCACTTCTACTTTTGTAGCTTTTGCTGTTCTTTGAAGCTTTTACTATACTCTGTGTGACAGAGTCTCCCCTTCCCTCAAATATCTTTTCTGACTGCAAATCTTTCACTGGATTACAATAGTCTAAACTTTCCTAACGTTTAACACTCTTTCCCCATCATTTTTCTCATATCCATATTCACAGATTCAGCATACTGTTACCATTGAACAAATGAAGCAGTGGACAAGTGCAGAGAAATCTAGTACAACAAACTAGCAACCTAGCATGCAGGAAGAGTATAAAATATGATTACCCTGCAAACATTAGCCATGGAACAAAATGGACTAAAGGCTTGTTGTAGTCACTTCTCGCCTCTTAGCTTGTTTCAACTTCTGGTTGATCAGTGAGAAACTAATCTAACAATGTGTGATTATATCTCTGATTCATTAGCCATGTGAACAAGACCATGGTCAGTACAATTCAAAGATAGGCCAGAACAGATGCCCATTATTACAATGCTAGATAAGGATCTTTCCTTCCTTTTATCCAAGTATATACTGAATTTACATTGCCTCAGTGTGCAGAGAACATGCAACCAGCAGGTGCTCTCCAAAAAGATGCTTTCAGAGCCTAGGAGATCCAGACACACTCAAACTCAAGCTAAGCCATGCTATGCTGGGACAGAACAATTCTGGGACAAGAACAGTCATAAATATAAAAGGAAAACACAACTACCTCATTGACATAGCAATACCTAACAACAAAAATGTTGCAGAAAAGGAAGAGGAAAAGAGAGACCCAGCAAAAGTTTTAGGAAATCTCGCTCATATTGGCATAGATTGAGATATTTTGCTGGTCAGAATTTTCAACAGTAGAACTCCAATGAAAATACAACTCTAACCACAGCTTCTGAGGTAATTAGCTGCTGGTCCATGAGCTGGCCTCTGTCTCCAGGAAGGAGCTGAGGACGTTGATATGTCATTGTCATTGTCAATACATGAAATTAAAGCACAGTGATAGCAGTCTGTGCATGCTTTCTCTCTCTCTCCAAGCATACGACAATAAAAGAAAACCTTAAAATGATATCACAAGCTGGACACAGGATAGGGCATTTCTCATTGTAATCAATAGGACTTTAATTGTGTTCCTTGTTTATGTATTCATTATGCTTTCTATTTATTACACCCAATAACCCAACTTCTCTGTGTGGTGTACAATAATTAAAAAATAACATACAAACAATAAAACAATAATTAAAAACAGCACATAATAAAACCAAAATGAAGTCAGCCATAAACAGTAAAAACACAACAGCACAGTAAAACCAGCAGAAAATAAAGGTGCATAGGGCGAAGAGCACTAAAATACTTATTAAAATAATCGGGTGATGAAAACACCACAACATAGGTACCAAGCAAGCTTCTCTGGGGAGGGCATTCCACAGACGGGCTGTCACCATTGAAAAGCCCACTGATCTTAGGGTGTTGTTTTCTTAGGGTGTGAGCAGCTTGGTGTTGTTTTCACCCTCTATTTGATTTTGATCTTTTCATTTTTAAATATTTTCTACACTCTCTACGTGGCTTAATTTTCCCTACCTGGACTTTGCTGAATTCTATACCCTGGATTCTAGGAGAGATCTCTTTCAACCTTCATCTGGATCCATCATAACCTGGTCTTCAGATCTCTCCTTGTGATCTCTCCTTGGGATAGGTAGCTATACATTCCTTTTAATCTTTCCCCCACCCCACCTACACACATACACTGTTCCCTTCCTTTTTCTAAAAGTTTGGACCATATGGTTATAATGTTGAAAGCTTCAAACACTAGGGTGACCATATGAAAAGGAGGACAGGGCTCCTGTATCTTTAACAGTTGTGTAGAGAAGGGAATTTCAGCTGGTATCATTTGTATGCATGCAGCACCTGGTGAAATTCCCTCTTCATCACTGTAGTTAAAGCTGCAGGAGCTATACTAGAGTGACCAGGTACAAAAGCGGGCAGGGCTCCTGCAGCTTTAACTACAGTGATGAAGAGGGAATTTCACCAGGTGCTGCATGCATACAAATGACACCAGCTGAAATTCCCTTCTCTACTCAACTGTTAAAAGTTACAGGAGCCCTGTCCTCCTTTTCATATGGTCACCCTAAGCAAATGCCAAAGGGGAAGAATAACCAGTGGGGCTCCCCAGAGCAGTCACCCGCCCTATGGCTTTCCTCAAAGATCCTCAGAAGGTGAGCGAGGGGGGCAGTCTCTATGAAAAAACTCCACTGGCTGTAAAAAGCAGCCTGTGTGCCTCAGACAGGCCAAAATGCCTGACTCTTGGAAGTCCTTCCTTAGAGCATTGTGGGAGGGGGCAGCAGCAGCAGCAACAGTGCAATCTCAATGGGGAGGTAGGTGAGAGATGGGAGAGGCGGTCAGGGCAGGCATGGTAGGGGAAATGCAGCACCTGGGAGGTAGAGGGAGACGTGGCACATGAAGCCCCAGCAGGTAAGTGTCTCGCGCCCGCCCCGCCCCCCCGCCCCCCCCTGCACATCCGTGCTGCCCCCCCACCCCCCACCCGCCCCGCGCTCCTTACCTGCTGGTGCTGGGGCTTCCCTCCGTGCTCGGAATCTACTGAGAAACAGGCTTCCTGGCCTGTCTCTCAGTAACGCGCCGAGTGATGACGTCATCATCCAGCGCGCTACTGAGGGACAGGCCGTGAAGCCTGTTTCTCAGTAGATTCCGAGCACGGAGGGAAGCCCCAGCACCAGCAGGTAAGGAGCGCGGGGCGGGCGGGCGGGCGGCGCGGGTGCACGGGGCACTTACCTGCTGGGGCTTCCCTCCGGTGCTCGGAATCTACTGAGAAACAGGCTTCGCGGCCTATCCCTCAGTAGGGACAGGCTGTGAAGCCTGTTCCTCAGTAGATTCCGAGCACCCAAGGGAAGCCCCAGCAGGTAAGTGCCCCGCCGCGAGCACCCGCGCCGCCCCCCCACTCCCCCGCGCCCCCCCACCCGCCCCACGCTCCTTACCTGCTGCTGCTGGGGGGGTCCGTTTCCCTCCGTGCTTGGAATCTACTAAGAAACAGGCTTCCTGGCCTGTCTCTCAGCAGTGCGCCGACTGATGATGTCATCACCCGGCGCGCTACTGAGGGACAGGCCGCGAAGCCTGTTTCTCAGTAGATTCCGAGCACCGGAGGGAAACGGACGCCCCAGCCGGTAGGTGCCTCGCGCCGCCAGCCTCGCGCCACCGCCGCGTGACCCCCCGCCGCCCCGGTTTGCCCCCGCCGCCCCCCAGTTGGCCCGGCTCGCCCCAGGGCCACCTGGTCACCGTTTTGGGGGGCTAAATTTCCGGATTTGGCCCCCCAAAACGGTTTTTTCCGCCCGGATGTGGATTTGCACCCCATTTCCCTGCCATGTCCGGACAAATCCGGGCGTCTGGTCAGTCTAGTGTTGACTGAATAGGTCTATTATGTGCATCTACAAAACCACACCCCCAGTGATGCCATCAAGGCAGGACTTTGGTCCTGTTCAGCAGGCGGGACAGAAAGGCCCCCAATTTACCTTACGGCACCACTACCTGAACTTACAATATCCATGAACAAAAACAACAGTTGACAGCTTAGCAAAATGAAGGGGGTGAAAAACATTTAGGGAACAAAACGATTGAACTGTAATCCATTTAAACAAGAAAGCAAGCTTTTAAAACCAAGGGAAGATTTATTAGAGAGGGTTTTTTTAAAAATTAATTTGCAATAATGGGGCTTTTCAGCTCTACAACAACTTGGGTCTGAGGATCTAATCCTGTTTTTCAAGCACTAATTTGCCTCTTTGCTTAAAGACCCACAGAACAATTAAACCCAAAGTGGTTGAGAAGTGATTTACAAAGTCTTCCCGGCAAGCAACTCTCTCTCTCTCTCTCTCTCTCTCTCTCTCTCTCTCTCTCTCACTCACTCACACACACACATACCATTTAAGAAGAACAAGGGAGAATTGCGTACCAGGTTAAAAAAGGTACTATTGTATTTGCATTGTGCAACTTTTACTCAAAGGTCGGACCTTTGAATCCAAAATAATCGCTCTGGGAAGGCTCAAAGGAGCATGTAACTGAAACAACATCTCTTTGGCACATTTATGTGTGTGTGCACACACTCACTCACACACATCTTAGTTTTCACATAGACTTAAAATTGGCTAGAGCTTCCTAGTTGGGGAAGGGGGGCACTTTTGGGTCATAATAGTTTATTGGAAGAATCATCTAAATGTATAGTGGCGTAGTATGTGGGGGTGTGGTGGGAAAATAATGTTAGGAATTATACATAGGACCTGCAACAAAATATTGCAGTGTGGTTTGCCCCTGTTCAGGGTGCCAGCCAGCCAGCGAGCCATGCTCCTGGCAGAATATTCTGTTCTGTTCTGTTCTATTCTATTCTATTCCATGCCCTCCCCCGCCCCTAGTTTCCAATCCCCACATTCATCATTGGTCTGTTTTTGCATCCCCCTCCCTTAGGTTTTTTTTCTGAAGGGCTTTTTTAAAAAAAATCCTACTGCAAATTTTGTGGACTGTCCACCCACCCACCCCGCCACTAAGGGTGTGTGGAGGGTGCTGTTTTGATTACATAAGGATCCACACTTGGAGAATGACTTCATTATTGATATATAGGATTAGCAAAGTTTTTGGCTTATAGGGTGACCATATGAAAAGGAGGACAGGGCTCCTGTATCTTTAACAATTGTACAGAAAAGGGAATGTCAGCAGGTATCATTGTTACGCATGCAGCACCTGGTGAAATTCCCTCTTTATCACAACAGTTAAAGCTACAGGAGACCTGCCCTCTTGACCAGATGCAAAAGAGGGCAGGGCTCCTGAAGCTTTAACTGTTACGAGGAAGAGGGAATTTCACCAGGTGCTGCATGCGTAACAATGATACCTGCTGACATTCCCTTTTCTGTACAATTGTTAAAGATACAGGAGCCCCATCCTCCTTTCCATATGGGCACCCAAAAACAGTAACTTAACCCCCATTCTACTCTAAGTAGAACTTTAGTTGGATTCTACACATAGGGTCTAGTCCTCCATGACAGGTGGAGCACAGCAACTTTAGTACTTGTACACTCTTTCATTCTACAATTCATTGGTAGCCCAATGACTGTTCTAATCCACGTTTGCCAAGAAATTTCTACATGTCACAGCTTCATATCTGGAGCTCCCTTTCTGCCTCCATGGCTTCTTAGTTGTAGCAAAATGCTTTTCAAACAGCGTTAATGAGGATCTCCTGCATATATACTAGCTTGTTCTGCACTTCAGGACTTCATCCCTGTAGATAAAAGTTCTTGCCTCTAATTGCTATGGGTGCATAAAACATTTTCTCCTCAGGTTATCCAGTGAAAATTCAGACTCTGACCGGTTTGAGCTCATTTTCTCTGTTACGGTGTGCGTCCAGAATCAGCAGCTTTCATTGTCTTTGAAACCCGAAGCCCTCGGCCCAAACTCAAAGTAGGTTTGCTAGATGTTTGCCTTATATAGTCAAAGAAGTGGGTCTTTGGGAGGTCATATCCAAAATGACAGTGAAAAAATGCAGTTGCGGCAGAAAAACAAACAAACCACGGCCTATCGCCAGTAGCTGTTTGCATGTCCTCTCTGTTCTTGTTTGATGAGAACCAGGCTGTCTTGCGAAGGGAGGTAGACATGTACACCAAGGCTCTACTTTCTAATTTCTAAATAGGCACAGGGGCATGTGCAGGGGAACCCCCTGGTAGGTTTTCTCCTTGGGGTCAACTTATCTGTCTCCTGCTCTCTGCTTCCTGAAATGTTCTTCACGGACCTGAGAAAATGAAAGCGTTTTCAGAGCAACGTCTGGTTTCATTAAAACAGCTTTAGTATCAACCCATATTTAGGACAGCTGTCCCAAAACTGGCACTCTCCAGATGTGTTGGAGTGCAAGTCCCATCATTCCAAATCATGCTGGCAGGGAATGATGGGAGTGCAGCCCAACACATCCGAAGATGATCAGGTTGTGGGAGACTGATTTAGAGTGAAGCTTGTAAGAATTTGTCAATGTTGCCTGAGTAGGTGTAGTTTGCTGGGATAGAGGGGATGTTTATGCAAGGCGGTGGGTTGCTACCGCCATAAGCAAAAACCTGTGCTTTTTCTGCATCAGGGTGGTGGTGGCTAATCCCAACGCACATAGAATCATAGAATAGTAGAGTTGTAAGGGGCCTATAAGGCCACTGAGTCCAACCCCCTGCTCAATGCAGGAATCTCCCTTGAAGTACATCTGACAGATGGCTGCCCAGCTGCCTCTTGAAGGCCTCTAGGGTGGGAGAGCCCACAACCTCTCTAGGTCATTGGTTCCATTGTAGTATTGCTCTAACAGTCAGGAAGTTTTTTCTGATGTCCAGCTGGAATCTGGCTTCCTGTAACTTGAGCCCATTATTCCATGTCCTACAAAAACGCAGAGTTTCTGGCAGCCGGGCCTGACTCCTGTCCTCTGCTCAGGCAGATAGTGACCAATCAGGGGTTGCCATCCACCTGGCCACGCCTCCACATCGAGGACAGATTGAGGTTAGACAGCAGAAGAGCTGTGTTTGCTTTGCTCCATCCTGAAAAGTCACGGTAAATCCCCACTTTTTAAAATGCGGAGCTTCTTTGGGAAGCCCTGCGTTGGCTTTGAGGTGGCTGCTGTGTCATATAATCAATGCAGCACCACCGCAGAGCCACCTCAGGGCTTCAAGAATGTATAAACCGAGAGAGAGAGAGAGAGAGAGAGAGAGAGAGAGAGAGAGAGAGAGAGAGTCTGCATTCAGATGTCACAATAAACCTTGGTTTACCATGAAGGCAATGAACCTAGCCTCCCCACAGCCTTGTGTGTTCTTCCCCTCCCCTCTGGCATAGCTGCAAGAAGTCTGGAAGCTTCCCTTTCCATTTTTGATCATAGAATTATAGAGTTGGAAGGGGCCTATTAGGCCATCAAGTCCAACCCCCTGCTCAGTGCAGGAATCCACCTTAAAGCATACCTGACAGATGGTTGTCCGGCTGCCTCTTGAATGCCTCTAGTGTGAGAGAGCCCATGACCTCCCTAGGTCATTGGTTCCATTGTTGTACTGCTCTAACAGTCAGGAAGTTTTCCTGATGTCCAGCCGGAATCTGGTTTCATGTAACTTGAACCCATTATTCCGTGTCCTGCACTCTGGGATGATCGAGAAGAGATCCTGGCCCTCCTCTGTGTGACAACCTTTCAAGTAATTGAAGAGTGCTATCATATCTCCCCTCAATTTTCTTCTCCAGGCTAAACATGCCCAGTTCTTTCAGACTCTCCTCATAGGGCTTTGTTTCCAGAACCCTAATCAATTGCTTACATATCTGCAAAAGAGAGGAATTGCATCAGCCAAAAACAACATATAGATGTAAAGTTAGAAATAATTACTGTATAATTTAAATAGAAATACAATGGATCTCATTTAGGAATAAGGACATTTTCCCTACGTTGGCAAATTTTATTTATTTATTTACTACATTTCTATACTGCCCAATGGTCGAAGCTCTCTGGATGGTTCACAAAATTTGGAAATAATATAATTTCAATGGAAATACAATTTATCTCACCAGTGTGGAGAAGATTGTGTCCAGTGACCTGTGTGCACAAATGTCACAGAAGTCCACAAGGGAGTAAAATGAGTTTGGATTTTTATGAGTCTGACCTGCGGATCCCACAGCAGACCGGCTTTTCAACAGTTGGGTGGATTCCATGGACTTTCAGGCCATTTTTCTCACTTTCCAGAATTTTGCACAAACTTAGTTATAGAAATATAGTCATTTTTAAAAAAATGATTAAAAATGTGCATTTCCCCATAGCCTTAACCATGAAAATGTACATTTTGGAGAGATTGTCCCATTTTTGGGTGGACGGGCATGGTTTTGAGCATTTTCGCAAGTGCAAATTTGTGCAAGTACAAATTTGCGCAAATTCAAAACTACAAAAAATCCAATTCTGTTGATGAGCGGTATAAACCAGTGGTAGGCAATCCAGACTCCTCCAGATGTTTTGGACCATAACTCCCATAATGCCTGCTCATTGGCCCTGCTAGCTTGGACTGGTGGGAACTGTAGTCCAAAACATTTGGAGCGTATCAGGCTGCCCATTCCTGATGTAAACAATACTGTGCTAGATGGACCAGTGGTCTGATTTGATATTAGACAGCCTCTTATGGGCAATTAGTCTGAACTGGTGCAAGGCAGAGATAGCTCCAGATGTTTTGGACTTCAACACTCAGAATCCCATTGATTTGGCCAGTGGTCAGGAATGCTGGGAATCGACGTACAAAAGATCTGGAGTGCTACTTCCCCTGGTCTAAAGCACCTTCTTCCATTCAGCATTGCACTCCCATCAGACCGCAGCTTCTCACGGCTATTGCACTTTACAAAACAGAAGCAAATTAACATGTATTGTGCATATTTGTGGCTCAACCCAAAAGGAATCCAGAGGCAAAGCCTGCTCTGCAATTTGGAGGACTCGGACCAGCCCAGGCTGCTTATGGACAAGGGCAGATTCAGCAATGGAGGTTATGGAGGAGTCAAACTCCTTCATAAATATATACAATTCCTCTTTTAAAAACAAAACAAAACAGAAGGGGGCTTTTATGTGGCAGGTTGTCAGCTGAAGTGTTTGTCAACCTCCAAAACCCCAGGGCTTACTATCTTTTTTTTAAGGAAAGGAATACAGGTAAAGCTGGCTCCTTGAAGTTTCAACTGACTTTCCTTTTCCAGATCACTACTTTGGGACACATCACACCGATTGCTTAGATTTGTTGGGTACTTAACAGGTTAAAAATGGTGATGACAATTATGTGGTGTAGTGGACAATGTCTTAAACTTGAATACTTGAAAGATTGTATTCTTCCTTGCGAGCCTGCCCACGCTCTGAGACCTTCAGGGGAGGCCCTTCTCTCGGTCCCATCTCCATCACAGGCATGCCCAGTGGGAACTCAGGAAAGGGCCTTCTTGGTGGCTGCTCCAGGGCTCTGGAACTCTCTTGCCAGGGAAACTGGACTGGCTCCATCCTTGCTATGCTTCCGGAGGCAAGCAAAAACTTTTTTGTTCCAGTAGGCCTTTGGAGAATAGTCTGGATCTCTGTTGTTGAGTTAGATTCATTTTTAATTGTTATTTGTATTTTAAATGTTTTAATATTGCAGCAGGTTTAATTATATTTTTAACTTTTGTATATATTTCTATTTATATGTTTTAATTTTGTAAAGCCGCCTTGAGTCCCAGTACTGGGGAAAAAGTGGGATACAAATCATCATCATCATCATCATCATCATCATCATCATCATCATCATCATCATGTAGGATGGCCATGTCTCCTACTTCAGAGTCCTCTGCTTCTGGGTTCTCCAACTTGGTGCCCACAGACACCTCTCTTGTTAACCACAAAGATCTGTACCCCTACTGATTTTTATGTCTAAAGATTTTTTAAAAAAATTGAACGTGTTTTTTTTTTCAATTGGGAGGCTGGCATACTACAAAGCAGCGCTGCCTTCCAGCACCATCTTTATTTGGGTTCATAAAAGTGTTTTGGAACTCAGAGCATACCTCTGCCTCGTATTTATTTACTGCATTTCCAGACCACCCAATAGCCGAAGCTCTCTGGGAGGTTTACAAAAATTAAAACCATGAAAACCATTCAAAATATAAAACAAACGACAGTATAAAAACATAATATGAAATACAGTATAAAAGCACAACCAGGATAAAACCAAACCGCCATGCAGAAATTAATACGGATTTAAAATACAAATTTAAACAGCAATGTTAAAAGTTAAGCTGATGAACTGTTAAAATGCTGGGAAAATAAAAAGGTCTTCACCTGGCGTCTAAAAGAGTATAATGTAGGTGTCAGGCAAACCTCTCTAGGGAGCTCATTCCACAGCTGGGATGCCACAGCAGAGAAGGCCATCCTCCTGGTAGCCACCTACCTCACTTGTTAGATTCTTGGGGGATCATCAGATGGGGGAAATCGTGTTTCCTTACCGTCGTTTTTGTTTCCTGCTGCTCTTCCGCTATAGCGATGAGAGGAATCACACAGGAGAGGAAGGGGAAACAAGCTGCAACCACATGCCCCATTCAGTGTTGTGGGACAGTGCCCTCTAGTGGGCATTTTATAGCAAAACATCTCTGCACACGGCAGGAAATGGTGACCAATTTCATTATAACGCAGAAGAGTCGCATTTTGTTTGGACTATTTTACAACGAAAGTAATGGCAGAAGGAGTGGGAAACCAGCGAGAGGCGTACAGGAAGCAGATGGCATCATCAGAGGGACCCACGAAAATCCATGAGTGCCCAGTAACGAGTGTGCTATAAACCGCTCCTCTGATGACGCTCTTGGACAAGTTACCAATTGTTTAGTCTCACCAGTTTGCTTTCTGTGAAATGAGAATTTTGTGACCAGCCACACCCACCATGGCAGTCATTTTATGAATGGGCAACCCCCGCCTCCATGGAAGCCATTTTGTGAGAGTGCCCACAACACCCTTTCAAAATTCCGAATGTGTTCACTGACCCAAAAATGTTGTGGGTGGAGGGGGCGTTGCTGTGCAAGGGTAGCCTTCTGTTTGAAAGTACTCTCTATCAGAAGGGTTGTCCAGTCCCAGTTGGGTTTAAAGCTGCAGAACTGAAAAGGAGGGAGAGCAGCAGGGGCCTCCTCTCTTACCACAGCTCCACTGGCTTCCAGTCTGTTTCCGGGCAAAATGCTGGTTATCACCTATAAAGCCCTCTACGGCTCCTGTCCAGGTTATCTAAAAGACCGTATTCTCTCATATGAGCCTGCCTGTGCTCTGAGATCTTATGGGGAGGCCGTTCGCTCAGTCCCACCAACATCCCAAGCATGCCTGATGGGTACGCAGGAGAGGGGCTTCTTGGTGGTTTCTCCAAGGTTCTGGAACTCCCTTCCCAGGGAAGCTAGACTGGCTCCTTCCTTGATATGTTTTCGGAGGCAGGCAAAAACTTTCTTATTCCGGCAAGCCTTTGGTGAATAATGTGGACCTCCATCTATGTTTGAGATTTTAAAAATTTAATATGTTTTTAATTATATTTTAAACTGTTGTATATTTCTATTTATAGCTTTTAAATGAATATGTTTTAATTTTGTAAAGACGCTTTGAGGCCCAGTATTGGGCAAAAGGCGGGATACAGATAATGATGATGATGATGGTGATGATGATGATAATAATAATTGGAGTTGTCCCTCAACTCTTAGCACCTGGATAGCAGACTGAGCAGGCACACAGGACATCTGGCCGCAATTTACCCCACAATGGTTGAAATGTATTGTATTGCTATATAAAAATTATAATAGTTATTTCAAAAAATTTCCCAGCACAGGTGAATTTTGTCATTATTTCAAAATGTGCTTCAATAGGCAAATTTTATGCAAATAAATCTTTAGCAAATTTATGCAAATTTGTGTAATCTCTCTCTCATGGTAATGCATTTTTTTTGGCAATGTATTTCCTTTTTTTTTTTTAGGGGGGGTTAATGTATTTCCTATCTTTTTGGTGATGTGAAAGTGGTCACGCTACTTGGATCAGAAGTCCTGGGTTCAAATCACAATTTAGCCACGAATCTCAGTGCATCATATTAAGCCAGTTGCTCTTTCATAACTTAAACTGCCTCCCAGGATTGTTGTGAAGATAAACTGGAGCTCCTTGGATGGAGAGCAGGAAAGACCAGCCTCTATTGTAATTCACCCATTGGGGAAGCTTGCTAGGTCCTTATTTAAGGAGAAGGTCCAAATTGGTCAGGAGCTTCAACTGGACTGAAACTTTAAAAAATCTTGATGAACACGGCATCCTCTGGTGTAACTGGATGCTTTTTAGCGGAGGGTGTAAATGTATGCTGTGGGCTGGATTGAAGGACCCTGCCTATGGACAAACCCTGGATCTGGTTATGCCCTTAATGTCTATCATTCCTCAGTGGCTCTTGAGTTTGAATGTCATTTTAGTTCTTTGGAGGTTAGGCATAACTAGGGTGACCATATGGAAAGGAAGACAGGGCTCATGTATCTTTAACAGTTGCATAGAAAAGGGAATTTCAGCAGGTGTTATTTGTATGCATGCAGCACCTGGTGAAATCCCCTCTTCAGCACAACAGTTCAAGCTGCAGGAGCTCTGCCCTCTTTAGCTAGAGTTACCAGATACACAAGAGGGCAGGGCTCCTGCAGCTTTAACTGTTGTGCTGAAGAGGGAATTTCACCAGGTGCTGCATGCATACAAATGTCACCTGCTGAAATTCCCTTTTCTGTGCAACTGTTAAAGATGCAGGAGCCCCTGTCCTCCTTTTCATAGGGGCATACCCGTTTCCTGCTCTCGAGTGCACATCTAGCCAGATTTTTAAAAAGAAAATGAGAAGAACAAGCAGCAGTAGTGCCATATTTCTCGACTCCCCCACCCTCCGCTGCCCCCAAATATATGATGCGTTCAGGCGCAATGGCACAATTGCCAGAGCCATATGGGAGTATCTCACTACAGGAATAAAAACATGATTGGGCATGCTTCGAGTGACTGGGCAAAAGACCCATTTGGATGGAATCCTAAGCATATGTTTCCTTGGACGCATGTCCTATTGAAATCAGTGTAGCTTACTTCTGAATAAACACGGGGGAAGATCTGGCTTAGCCCTTCTACCCTCTGCTATTTTGCTTGGTCTCCAGGCCTGCAATGCATTCAGGGCCTGGAAGGAGAAGCCAAGCAAAGATGTTTTTGTCCCCCCCCCCCCCCCCCCAGTTCACGGTTGTTCCGGGCTGTGTTCGAGTTCCCTAATCCTATTTAAACGCAGCAAAAGCTTTAAGGCCTGATCCCTCCTGAATTGGAGGCTGAGAACTCAGGCCCTGCCTCTGCCAAAGGTTAGGCATCGCAGTCTGCAGGATGACATTTCATTTGTAGGAGGTGCTGGTTCCTGTTAGACTTCTACATCAGGATAGGCCACATTCCCTTACAGGTAAAATGTAATATGTCAGGGGGGGAGGGGCGCTGCATGACGGCAGTGGGTGCAGCTGAAAGCTGTGGGCAAGGATAGATCCCAACAGTGTGTGTGTGTGTGTGGCGGGTCACTTTCTCGTTCTGCCGCTTCCTTTTCTCTCTCTCCCTCTTCCTTCCAACCCAGGGGTAGTCATATAGTGGAGCCCAGGCTTAGTAGGGACACTGGTGTCATCTGCCCCCTCACTCCCAGAATTCCCTGTTCCCTCTGAGCTTAGCTTCCATCCTCTCCATAGTTGGGGGCGGGAATGAATTTCCTCAACAACAGTATAGTGTCCCCTGCTGCAATGCAAAATATTTGAGAGTGGCTATGGGGCTGTCTTCAAGGTGCCGGTTTGATGCAGCCTTCCTCCGAAACCCCACGGTTTCACTCTCCCGACGCCAAGGAGAGAGAGCAGGGTTTCCTGTGGCTATCTGGGCACCAGAGCTGCTCCTGCCCTCTTCCTGGTGGAAGGCGACCAATCGCTGGTCGCCTTCCACCAGGGACCGCCCCTGGATTGGCTCCGGAGCGACGTCAGATGGTGGAAGAGCCGTACTGACCTCACTCCCATTGGAAAAAGTCAAGGTAAGTCCCCGACTTTTTCAATCCACAGCTTTGCGGGAAAATCCTGCGGTGGCTGCGAAGTTGCACCTGCGTTGTATAACTGACGCAGCACAGATCCGCAGCCACTGCAGGGTTCTCCCTGCATATAAACATACCCTTAGTCTTGAATGGGTAATTGAGACCCATTAGCATTACAAAAGTCCTGCACTGGTGAATATAAAACTGATAAAACTGCTTTGTTAATGAGGACCAACATCATTGCCTCCATTTTAGGACTGGGGGCATGGCTATGAGGACTGTTATGATGACAGCCTGCACTTCAAAATTGACTACTACATCACTGCCCAGCAAGCTGCCAGGAAAGGGATAGATCTCTCTTGCCGGAGGCATGAACTGATCAAATGCAGTGGGCCTTTGAAATTAGGCCAAGTGCTGCAAGTTGGCCACCCCTGTTTTACATGTCTATTGGATACCTATGAATGGTTATCTATTAATCTATACTAGAGGTGCACAACCTTTCCAGCCCTGAGGGCCACATCAGCTATCTGCCGGGGTATGTACACACCCACATTCACATATAACTCACTCACCAGGGCTGGCCCTACCATAAGGCAGGGTGAGGCGGTTGCCTCAGGCGGCAGATGCTGGCAGGTGGCAGCAAAGTGTTGGAAGAGATAGCTGTGGGTGCCACGTGGCCTGTCCTCCACCCACTAAGCTACCCTGCTGCCTTCTGGTGCAGAAGAGGATGCTGCCCCATTTCCAGTGTCAAAGAAAGACTCGATTGCCCATACAGTCGGGTTTTGGTCATGGAATAGGAAGGGGCGCCATTTTGTCCTTCGCTCCATGCCGCAAAATCTCTTCAACTGGCCCTGTCACTCACTCATGCTGCGCTTGCCTTGTACACATTCTAATATTTTAAAAAACTTTCAGTTTAATACAGGGGTCAGTGACTTGTGCTGCATCACTCACTCACATACATACACACCTACTTACAGCTTTAACCCAAAGCCTTCCTGCCACTGCAAAAAACAACAACAACAACACCTGTTGTAAAAACAGACTCTGTGATTCCTGCCACAGAAGCCTCATCCCTAGTATGTAGCCAGAGTGTCTCAAAAAGCACGCCGGATCCTTTGAGCACTTCTTCCTAGGATGCTCTAGGAATTAGGCTTTAGGCTCTGTAATGTCAAGGTCTTCATCTTCATTTTAATATTTATTTATTTACTATTTATTTTTGCTATGTTGCCCACTAGCCAAAGCTCTCTAGGTGAATAACAAAAGATTTAAAAATATGATATAAAACATAATATAAATCCAATTTAAAACACTCAACAATAAACATCCCTTGACCAATTAAAACCTTATCATAAGGTGTCATTTGCCTGGGAGTAGAGGATAGTCTTATCCTGGTGCCGAAAGGATGGAGCTTTAAAATCTCTCCACTGGCTGCCAGCTAGTTTCCAGGCAAAGTACACAGTGTTGGTCATTACCTTTAAAGCCCTACATGGTTTGGGTCCAGGTTACCTGCGGGATCACCTTCTCCCATACAATCCGCCCCACACGCTCAGGTCCTCTGGGAAGAATTTACTACAGTCAGCCAAGACTAGGCTGACAACCGTTACCCAGAGGACCTTTTCCTCTGCCGCTCCCAGATTGTGGAATGACCTGCTGGGAGAGATCTGCCAACTCACCAGTCTACAAGAATTTAAAAGAGCTATAAAGACTGATCTCTTCTGGCAGGCCTACCCAGATGAATTTTAAGTGTTTTATTGGCATTTTATTGGTATTTTAATGATGTATTGGTTTTATGTGCTTTTAATCAGTTTTGTGTATTTTATATTTGATGTTGTTCCCTGCCTCGATCCGGAGGGAGAGGCAGGTAATAAATAAATAATTATTATTATTGTTATTGATGATGATGATGATGATGATGTCAATGTTGGTGCCAGGTGGGCCTCAGTGGGGAGAGCATTCCAGAATCGGGATGGGGGATACCACCAACAAGGCTCTCTCCCTTGTTGCCACCTTCTGAATCTCCCTTGGAAGAGGCACCTGGAGGAGAGCCACAAATGATGATTGTAGTGTATGGGTAGGTTCATATGATGAGAAGTGCTCTGTCAGTTATTTCGGTCCTGAGCTACGTAGAACGTTATAGGTCAAAGCCAGCACCTTGGGCTTGGAAATATGCAGCCAGTGTAAATGGGCCAGGACTGGTGTTGTCTATTCAGACCTTCTGGTCCCCTTAATCAGTCTAGCTGCTCTAGTTTGCCATAGGTCTAAACTCCATTCTAGCTATAGCAGGACAGGCTAAATTTCCCTTCTCATTGCTTCGAACTAGAGAGGAAATAACTAAGCCAGCTCCAGGGCTGGCATAGTTTTCTCTCATCAGGGGACAAGTGGGTTTGGGATCTACCATATCCAAGAGCTGCCCAATCCACCCTGACACATCCACACACACTCTGACATGCCCGTACCACCGTCTGAGCTGTCACGGTGGTGGAGTGATGGTGGTGGAGTTTTCCGCTGCTCAAATGAGGAGGCATCCAACATTGCACCTCCTTCTCCGCTTGCAAGAAAGGAGGCGTGCAATTATTTATGTCCCCTTAGGTGTTCTCCCAGGGACCATAGGGCTTGCGTCCTTACAGCACAATCCTATGCATGTTGATTAGGGTGACCGTATGAAAAGGACACCCTAGTCAACATGTAGCTCCTGTATCTTTAACGGTTGTATAGAAAA
Source organism: Anniella stebbinsi (assembly GCA_029215795.1). Lineage (NCBI taxonomy): Eukaryota > Metazoa > Chordata > Lepidosauria > Squamata > Anniellidae > Anniella > Anniella stebbinsi. Next base: position 50,845,322 of record JARDYH010000001.1, read on the forward strand.
GGGAATTTCAGGAGGTCCATTTGTATGCATGCAGCACCTGGTGAATTTCCCTCTTCAACACAATAGTTAAAGCTGCAGGAGCCCTGTCCTCTTTTGTACCTGGTCACTTAGTGGGCAGGGCTCCTGCAGCTTTACCTGTTATGGCGAAGAGGGAATTTAACCAGGTGCTGGCTGGGGCATGCTAGGAGTTGTAGGTTTATTTTTCAGTCTAAACATGCATAGGATTGTGGCCTTTCATCCCTAAGTCTGTTCTCCTCACCTGAGCTGGAGGATTGGCCCACAATCACAACCGCTCACCTCCAGAATGATCTCCCTCGCTATCAGCAAACAGCCCTCTAACTTTGCTGTTTACAGCCGGCTCCACGTTTTTCTTCTCTTCCTTTTATTAAAATTCATCTCAGTAATTTGCAGGCCTTGACAGCAAAAAAGCAAAGCGAAGCTGCAGTTTTGAAAGATGGGTTTAAATAAGAGGCTGGTTCGGTGACTAACCGTTGTTGAGCTGTAAACATTTAGCCCACTCAAGATGTTCCCAAAAAGACTTGCTCAGCATGATAACACGGGGCTCCAAGCCAAGGATGAGGTAATGTAATAATTACTTTAGCAACACACTGGCTGAGCCAGGAGCAAAGCAAAATCCAAAGCTTTCTGCATAAGGAACTCTTGCTGAAGTTTTTATGGCTGTGCTGTGTCCCATTTTCTGCATCACGTGAAACGTGCTACATGCAGGATCCATGCATCTTGGGGCCAAAGTAGGCATGTAATTTGCCGTTATATACCTGATCTTTCTTTAACAAATCGCTGGCATTTGGGGCAGGTGGGTGAGCCAGGTGGGTGGGTGGGAGAGAGAGAGGGGCTTTTACACTTTTGCCTCTGAGATGGTCATGATCAGAATTGCCCTCCCGCCCCTCCTCCATGCCTGCTATTTACAATGGGTACTTTCCTGCCATGGCAAATAGCTGGCATTATGCGGGGATGTTGATTCTCATTGGGACCACAGTGGAGGCAAAGGGATGTAGCCCCTCCAGCCCCACACCATGGTCCTGATCTTGACTCCCCCCATCCCCACCCATGCCAGCTATTTATTAAAGAAAGATCAATTACACAACATCAATCATGTGATAAGAAGCCCTTAGGACAGCTTTTCCCAATGTGGTGCTCTCCAGATGTTTTGTACCACATCTCCCATCCTTCATCCCTGGCCATTGTCCATGATGGCTGGGGCTGCTGTAGTCCAACACATCTGGAGGGTACCACATTGGGAAAGGCAGCCTTAAGAAGCCAAACCATTGGTCCATCTAGCCTAGTATCATCAACACTGACTGGCAGCGGCTCTCCAGGGATTCAGTCAGGATTCTTTCTTAGCCCTACCTGGAGATGCTGGGGATTGAACCTGGGACCTTCTGCATGTAAAGCATCTGCCCTACCACTGAGCTATGGCCCCACTCATCAAGGTGATATCATTTCAAGATCTGCCCTGAAATATTCCTCATTGTGATGGATTTAACTTGTTGTCTTATGGGAGATCCATGTCCTTTCTGGCTCACTAGCTATCCTGCTTAATCCTACAGTCTGGTTCACTAGCAACCCTGCCTAATCCTACAATCTGGTTCACTAGCAATCCTGCCTAATCATACAGTCTGGTTCACTAGCAATCCTGTCTAATCGTACGGTCTGGCTCACTAGCAATCCTGCCTAATCGTACAGTCTGGTTCACTAGCAATACTGTCTAATCAAATAGCTATGACACTTGGCTTGCTTCTGATGTCTGAGCATCCCAATCCGATAGGCCAGGGGTAGGCCACCTAGTGTCCTCCAGATGTTTTGGACCAAAACTCTCATGCTTCCTGACAATTGGCTATTATGGCTGGGGCTGATGGGAGTTGTAGTCCAAAACATCTGGAGGGCATGAAGTTGCCTACCCCTGAGACAAGGTGGTCCTTCGGCTACAACCTCACGGAGAATCTGAAAGACCCACCCACAACTTTGACACTAAAACTAACAATACACAAGTTGAAAGATTGCATAGAAACTTTGGAACGTTTTTAAAAAAGAAAAGGGAGACATGACACCAAAACTTAACATTGCTGTTCTTCCAGTTCCTATTATTTTAAGAAGCAACTGGGCGCTGGGTTCTTGCCTTTTTAAAGTTAATAATCAAATCCAAGTCAATTTGTTGTTTAGATAACCATAGGTCACCGCAAGCAAAATAGTTATCATGTGTACAGTTTGCAAAAACATGAAGCATGGCTCTTGTGTCGCTTCCTGTTTGTTCATGACATTAATAGCATGCCTCTGCTGTCCCCCCTCCACCCACCCACGCCCCCGAGCAAAGAGAGTTTCAGCCTTCAACACAGAAAGATCCACTTCTCATGCAACCCTTTATTCTAACTGGATGGTGGGTGGGGAGGTGGGTGGCTCTTGTACGTGCTGCGATGGCTGCCAAAACTGGTCTGGCTCAGTGCCTGAGATGGGAAGCAGAGGTAACCACGAAAGATGTTTCCTCCCAGTCCTCAGGACTGGATATACGCTGAACCGAACAAACTAACATCAACATGCTGCAGTGCACCAAGGGAACACCAAGTTTGCATTACAAGAAAAAAAAAGTGTGTGTGTGTGTGTGCAGTTGGATAAATAATGCAAAGTTAAATAAATCCACATATGTGCAAAACAGAACAAAACAGCCCCCACTGTCTAGAGGCTGTTTTGGAATGGATGAGGGTGAACAAGCTGAAACTTAATCCGGACAAGACGGGAACTGTGGGTGGGGAAACCAACTACTTCAGATGGAGGTTTACAACTGGGCTTAGATGGGGTTGAGTTCCCCCTAAAAGATCGAGCCTGCAGTTTGCGAGTCCTCCTGGACTCTGAGCTAACTGGGGAAGCCCAAGTGGTTTGCAGCATCCAGGAGTGCATTCTACCAACTTAGGCTGTAACACCAGCTGAGACCCTATCTGGAGAGGACAAATCTTGCCTCAGTTATCCACGCACTAGTCACGTCTAGGCTGGACTACTGTAATGTGCTGTACGTGGGGCTGCCTTTGAAGACGGTTTGGAAACTTCAGCTGGTGCAGAATGCGGCCGCCTGAGTATTGGTGGGGGCGAGGTGATCTGACCACATAATGCCTATACTGCTATAGCTGTACTGGCTACCTGTGTGTTTCCGGGCCCAATTCAAAGTGCCGGTTTTGACCTTTAAAGCCCTAAACGGTTTGGGACCAAGCTACTTGAAGGACCGCCCTTCACCCATATCAGCCTACCCGCACTTTAAAATCAAAAAGAGAGGGCCTTCTCACTTGCCCACCAGTGAGAAAAGTTAGCTGGGTCTCCACATGGGAGAGGGCCTTCTCAGCAGTGGCCCCACACCTGTGGAACAAACTCCCACCGATGATCCGCCATGCGCCATCTTTACAGGCTTTTAAGAAGACCTTAAAACATTTTATTTGACTATGGCCGTCTCATAAATGAATACTGTTTTGCTGCTATTGTTACTTTTTAATATGAGCTTTTATTGTTTTTAACTGATATTTTACTCTCTGTTTTTATTACTTGTAATGTTTATACTGTTTTATGTATGACTGTAAGCCCCCTTGGGAGGGCTTCTGCCCTGAAAGGCCGCTAAGAAATGTTTTAAATTAATTAATTAAATAAATAAATAAATAAGAAAAGGGTTGTGCAGAGAAGAGACTCTCAGTCCTGCTTTTCTGATATTTCACCAGGCATTGCCTGCACACTGTATACCTTTGTAAGTCTTAAGAGCTAGAAACTTGCTTTTAAAAAAAATAATAAAAAAATGAAAGCTGAGATTCTCAGGATGTTAGTTTGTTGGTTTGAAATATTTCTATCTTGCCTTCCTCCCGGAAAACAGGCATCCTTGGCAGTTGAAAATAAGTCAAAATTCATCACGTCAGGGAGGATGGTTGTCCTGGAAAAGGAAAAGGTTAGGCAAAAATTCCATCCCACTCCCCACCCCAAGGCAAGGAAGCTGAAGGTGAGAAGTAACCCACATTTGGATATGCTGGCTGGGAAATGCTGGGAATTGTAGCTTTTTTTGTTTAAACGTGCATAGGATTGTGCCTGAAATTAGCCTCTCCAACCTGGTATCCTACAGAGGTGTTGGATAGCCATGGAGGGCACCAGGTTGGAGATGGCTGCACTAAACCGTGGTGTAGCATGGCATGAATGAGCCTAGCATCCCCTCCCTCTGGGTTGTGCATTTCCTCCTCCCCTCTCATCTTCGAGAAAAGGAGATCCGAAGCTTGTGCTTTTAGACAGCCAAAGTTTGTCGTGTCATACAAGGTTGATGTTAACTTTGATTCCTTTCAAATCAATCGACTTCAAACTGTGGTTTCTGAAGTCATCTTCTTTAAACTAACCATAGTTAATGTTTTTGTAAAGCGCCCAGAAAGCTTCGGCTATGAGGCAGTATAGAAATTTAATTAACAACAACAACAACCATCACAATTGCTGGTTTGGGGGACATGGGAAGCTGCAGTTAGTTAAAAATGGAGGCAGAAGTTTCCAAATAGCTTTTGGACATGGAGCAGGAGGAGAGAGGAGAAGGAGGAAGCACGTGAGCCCAGGAGGAGACTGGGCCCATTCACATTGCATTAAACCATGATTTAGTGGGACATCCAAACATGTAGGATGACCCTATGGAAAGGAGGACAGGGCTCCTGTATCTTAACACTTCTACAGAAAAGGGAATTTCAGCAGGTGTCATTTGTATGCATACAGCTCCTGGTGAAATCCCCTCTTCATCACCACAGTTAAAGCTGCAAGAGCCCTGTCCTCTTGACTAGTTGCAAAAGAAGGCAGGGCTCCTGTAGCTTTAACTGTTGTGATGGAGGGAATTTCACCAGGTGCTGCAGGCATACAAATGACACCTGCTGAATTTCCCCTTTTCTAGGCAACTGTTAAAGATACAGGAGTCTTGTCCTCCTTTCCATATGGTCACCCTACAAAATGGCAAGTGGGCACTGGCTGCATTTGGCTACTCCTCCCGACTGGCAAAACCATGCAGATGGTTACAATGAATGAGTTACAGCCTGCATTTGCAGCTCAAGCTACATGAGCGATCAACTCACTGCTGGAAAGGCGTGTCATCACATAATTGAAGAGCAGCCGGTTTCCAGGGGCTAGTGTCCATTTAATAGCAGCATTTACAGGTTGTGTGTGTTTGTTGTTGTGCTTTCCCCGAAGGCCTTTGTGCACTCACAGGAAGGTGCCGCAGCAGGTTAGGATACTACCCTTTTCAGCTCACGACTCAACACATTACCCAAAAGCAGCCATATGGGCATATTATCTGAGATCATTTACACCCTGCAGGAAAAATCGCTTTTTCATTGTTATTCAAAAGGTAAGAGTTTTCAGCAAAGCCAAAGAGCAGGTGAGGATGCCTAAGCCTGGGAGTTCATGACATCAGCTTTGAAGGGACAAAGGGCAGATCTACACCATGCAGGATGTAGCGGTATGAAAGCGGTATATAAAAGGCAGGAGCCACACTACTGCTTTACAGCAGTATTAAAGTGCACTGACAACTATTGGGTCCCATTGACACATACCATATACCGCTATATCCTGCTTGGTGTAGATCTGGCCTATTAATGGCCTCACTCTGCCCAATGGTAGAACCGGCCCTGATCAATGGCCTGAGGGAACTGCTCAGGTAGCCCTTCCTTCCCCTTCCCTGGGGCTACTTAAGTCCTGTGTGCCTTGAGGAGAAGCCCATACTATCAGTTCTTGAAGGGACTTCCTTTAAAAACTTTGGGGAGCATTCCAAAAAATGTAATATTCCACCTATGTTCTCAAGTGGGGTCATCCATTCTGCCACAACTTCTTACTGCATGTGGGGCCAGCAATAGTTTTGAGGGGACTCTCTGCAAAGTGGGCCCGCTTTTTACAATGGCGAGCCCCCAGCTGTGGGCTAATCTGGCAGTGGCAGTGGAAGTAGCCATTTTATTTCCCATAATGCTCTGGAGCACCTGACATATGGTTACTCTGGGGCATTAGAGAAAATTAAAATGGCTCCCCCCTCTGGCAGCCACCATATCCATTTTTCACAATGCACCAAATCAGGGCCAGCCCTACCATTAGGCAAAATGAAGGAGTTGCTTCAGGCGGAAGAAGCTGGGAGATGGCAGCAAGGTGTTGGGGGAGAGAAATGAGGGCCATATGGCCTGCTCTGCACCCCCTAATTTAGCCTGCTGTCTTCAGGTGTGGTGGAAGACGCTCTTGAAGACAGATTCATCTGGCAGTCTAGTCCGCTTTTGGACATGGGACATGAAAGAGCACCATCTTGTTTTCTGCCTCAGACAAAAAATGTCTTGGGTCAGTCCTGCACCAGACGCTGCCAGCGGAGCCTGTCAGGGATCTAATCTGTAAACCAGCCACACATAAAAATCTGAGCTGTGGGCAGAACAATACAGGAGATTAGCTAGTTCTTATGTAGGCAGTAACCCTGGGTCTGAGCTGTACCATTTCAGGTCCCAAAGTTGGAGGAGATGAAGTTGAAAGACGCTATTTGTCCATGCCCATCTTATTTATTTCTTCAATTGATCTATCCTTCCCTATGGAGTGTATAAAAGAATAAATGCTAAGCATAAAAGCAATACTAAATCACACACAAATCCATGTGACACTATTAAAATCCATTAATGCTACAATCCTCAAAACACTGACCTGGGTGTAAACCCGACTGAGCCCAGTGGGACTTACTTCTGAGTACACATGGCCTGGATTGCACTGTTGTTAGGTGCTCTGAGGCATCCTTGAAGCCATGTTGTCAGGGCCCGGCTCTACCATGAGGCAGAGTGAGGCGATTGCCTCAGGCAGTATGATTTGGGGTGTCATAAAAGGCAGCAAGTTGTGAGTTATTTACTTTGTTATTATTGCATTTCTTCTGGGGAAAGCACTTATGGGGTTTTCTGCCAAAATTATTTGGCTGGCTTTGGTTACCATGCACCTTGACTGGGAGGAGGGAGCATTTGCTGCTCTGCTCAGACAGCAAAATATCTTGGGCCGGGCCAGCATGTTAGTGAGATAAACATGAAAGAATGTATCAAAATAAGACATTAAAGGTGACACTGTTTCATTTGTTTTGCTTTTCCTAACAAAGCACAATATATTTCTGGGATGAGTGTTTATACAATGCATAGTTTATCTCTTTAAGGAATAAACTATGAACTCCTTTGGACAGAAAAACGAAAACTCTGTTTCCTTTCATTGCCCTACTCACATTCCAACCAGAATTTGGAAAAGAGATTATTGCTCTTTGCTATCTTTCTCTAGCCTGTCACTACAGTGGATGGTGGGACTTCCAAGTACTGAGGGAGCAGCTGTCAGAAGAGACCCAAAGCCAAACCTGCACTTCCTATTCATATATATATATATATATATATATATATATATGGATGCAACCATTCAGAATTATATTTCATTAGTGATACTTCTGAAATTGCCTAGGTGCAGGCCTCAAAATAAACGGTGGTGGTTCAGACATGTTTTTTTCTCAAAGGGCCTGTTCAGACAACACTTCAGGCTCCATGGTTAGCGAAACTGTGGTTCTCTGGGGTTAGCACTAACCACAAGCCATGCTGTCGCACACAACACTTTAAGCCATGGTTAGAGCTGCTATTCCTGCTGCAGACGGTCCGACTGGGGTTAATGAGTAGGGTTTAGCAAAACACATAGCACAAGATGCCTTAAACCCTGCTGCTTAACCAAAAGCTTTAAACAGCAGGGATTAAGGTGTCTTCTGAACAGGCCCAAAGAGGAGGTGATCGTTAGATCCCCCTGTATGTCCTCAGATTAAAATCTGAGCCAGAGAAGATGTCCAGGGTTTTCCCTTGCCCTCAGGAAAATCGCTGGAAGGTGAACACCTACCCCACGCAAGGGACCTTCCTTTTGCTCATGGACTACTAGGAGATGGAGGTCATTTTCCAAGCTTTGGCTTGGCTTGGGGATTGGCTTGAGTTCTTCCAATTTTGGAGGGAAAGAACTCCGGTCATTTCTGAATTAATGTGAGGCTAACAGGAGAATTTATCCATTCTAAATTCAGTATTGTTCAGGAGGGGGTACTCCTCTTTTGGAGCGTCCCTCATGAACAATCTGAAATGTAAAGACACAGCTTGCCTCAGAGTTTGAGATTACCCTTTTCTTCACTGGTTTTTTTTTAACCTTATAGCACCCTGAGAAAGGTTTTAACAGCCCAACCATTTCAAGCAATGCCCTGAACACAGAGAGAGTCAGACACTGCAATAAAACTTCATATGGAGCATTGATCTCTGTGCGTGTAGGGCTGGCGTCAAGGGTAGGCATGGTTGGGCACCTGCCAAGCTGGACACCTAAGCAGGGGCCACTACCAAGAGCCCCCTGAAATTGCTCCTCCTCTTCCCCCATTGCAACCTGCTTGTTCACCTTCCTCTCACCAGCCCAAACAACAGTGGCCGTGAGAAGGAGAGTAGATGCCACTTCCTGCTTAATCATTGGTTCTGTGCCTGTCAAACATGCAAGTGGTAGTAATGAGGAGGAGGAGGAGGAGGAGGAGGAGGAGGAACGATAGAAGTTGGTGACAATGGTGGTGATACAGTAGACTTGGGCCATGTCTATACAAGGCCGCTTTGTGTCCTGATTCCCCCCAAACCCCATGGCATCGCTACTACGAAGCAGCACTGATTTGTTTCAATGGCAGGACTAAGCGCGAGGAAGAATCACAGCCCCATAGTCAGACGTTGGGAATGGGCAGCAGACTGAAAACTGAGGAAACCTTTTTTTCCCCTTCTTGGAATTCTGCACAATTTTGAAACTCTGCGCTGCTACGTTTATTCAATTGATGCATTAGACATCACAACTGCTCTTATTTTTGTCCCCCAGATTGTAATAGGGCCATGGTGGCCATTACTTGGCTCGTCCAGCTTGCACTCTGTCCTGGTTCCTGTGTCTACCCTGCACTGGGAACCACTCCTAGCGACATCCACTTTCCTAATGCAAAGCGAAGCCATCAGTGACAGACAGAGGAAACAATATGATGACATTGGGGCGATTGAAAAAGTTGCAGTAAAACAGCATCGCAAGAAAGCACAGTTTCGGGGGCAAAAGCCCGATGTGGCTGCGAGTTGGCAGCTGCATCATAGAAACAACGCAGTGCAACTGCGCAGCCATGATGGATTCCTGCACTGAGCAGGGGGTTGGACTTGATGGCCTTACAGGCCCCTTCCAACTCTACTATTCTATGATTCTATAAATAGGCCATATAGACACTGCCTTGCTGTGGGAGGGGGTGTCTTGCATGTGGTTTAAGGGCAGTGCAAGACCTTTCCCATTATTTGTTCAACAGTGGCCTCTGTGGACAGAGCCAAAAAGAGATCACTGATCCACTGTTGATTAAACTAGGCCTTTGGTCTACAGCACAGAACATTCATCTTTTGTTGGAGGACAATGACAGATTATGTGCCATTCACAAAGTAATAGTCTTCACAGGTGCAGTGAATATCCAGAAAGACATTCTTCAGGCAAATGCTAGGAGCTGAATTTATGGTGTAATATGAAGAACATTTTTCTTGTTATGTTCTCAGAGCTGCTGTCTTCTTTCAAATAGGCAGTAAGGTAATTGTGATAACCGTTGGATGAATCACTAACATTTTGTCATTTACTAACTTTTTCACCTGATATGGGAGGCGGGCCTAAAACTGACAAATGTCACCTGTTTTTATTTATGTCTTTATTATAATTTTTGCAAACCCTAAAGCCAAAAGTCAAATCAAATCAAAAAAGAAAAATGGACTAGTACACATTCCTACATTAATAATAGCAATGACGCAACTGGTTTAATCAGGAGATGCTTGTTATCATCAGAAGCAAGAATTCTAACAATGTTCATGAATATTCACTGTCTATAAGGCCTCATTTAGCCAATAATTCATTATGTTCGATCTAAACGAACAGGCAAAGTAAAAAACAACAAAACACCAAACCAAACCAAACCAAACCAAACCAGGGGAATCACCATCTACCTTGATACTAGCTTCATTCAATTGACCCATAAACACAATTTTGTGTGTAAACTGTAATACTAAAAAAAAAGAAAGAAGTGCCAACATAGATGGACAGACAAGTGAACGACAAACATGGCTGACCCTGGGACATCGATCCTAAAGCTCCCAGAATTAACAAAAATGGACAGGATTATCATGAAAAGATCCATGTTTAAGTAGAATATCAAACCTGTATTTGTATTTGTACAAATCTATGGTGCCACCATACTTAGAATACTGTGTAAAGTTCTGGTCACCACACCTAAAGAAAGATATTATAGACCTCGAAAAAAGGCAGAAAGGGGCAACTGAAATAATTAAGGGCTGAAGTATCTCCGCTATGAAGAATGGTTACAACAGCTGGGATTGTTTTGCTTGGAAAAAAGGAGGCTAAGGGGAGACATGATAAGAGGTGTACAAAATTATGCATGGTGTGGAGAATGTGGATAGGGAGACATTTTTCTCCCTCTCAAAATACTAAAACCCAGGGTCATTCCATGAAGCTTGGTGGGAGATTCAGGAGAAATAAAAGGAAGTTCTTTTTCACACAGCACATAGTTAAATTATGGAATTCACTACCACAAGATGTAGTAATGGCCATTAATTTGGATGGCTTTAAAAGAAGGTTGGATAAATTCCTGGAGAAGGCTATCAATGGCTACTAGACCTGATGGTTATATGCTACCTCCAGTATCCGAGGCAGTAAGCCTATGTGCACCAGTTGCTGGGGAACATGGGTGGGAGGGTGCTGTTGCACCATGTCCTGCTTTGTCAGTCCCTGGCTGACAGCTGGTTGGCCACTGAGTGAACAGAGTGCTGGACTAGATGGACCCTCGGTCTGATCCAGCGTGGCTCTTCTTACGTTCTTATTTAAAGGTGTTTGCATATGGGATGGACAAGGCTACAAATCTAAACAGGTTCAACTTCATTGTGTGTGTGTGGGGAGGGTGCTCTAATGGGATATTTGAAAATAAATAATTTAGCCTAACCATTGTAGCTTTGTCTTTCGGACTCCCGTTGGCAGTAAATCCAGATTAGCGAGTCCCTTGCCGTGGTCAGCAAGACACTTTGAAGACACATTTGCTGCTGCGGAGCTAATGAGCTTTATAAGAAGAGAACCCCTCCCCTCCACCACACTTCTCAAGTTCAGCAGAAGGTGTATGTTTGTGTGCTCTGATTGCGCACGTGCATGTGGGAGGCAATGCAGATGGCTGAGAATATGCTACTGGTGAAACACAGATGATGCTTTCACCAGAACAGAAATGATCTAATATTCAAGCATCGCAATGACTAGGCATCACCGGCTACCACTTGTGTAGGCCAGAACGAAGTTATTTTCAATCAGGGTGCGCATCGCTCCATTGGGAAGTTGGTAGTGTTCACGAGTTCACTGCTACCTGTCCTAACCCCACCCCCGAGCTTGGAGCCACCATTTTAAATGTCCAAGAGCGCCTATGAAGGAAGGTTGTAACAGCTGGGATTGTTTAGCTTGGAAAAAAGGAGGGTAAGGGGGGCATGATAGAAGTGTACAAAATTATGCCTGGTATGGAGAATGTTGATAGTTAGTCATTTTTCTCACTCCCTCAAAATACTAGAACCCATTGGGGTCATCCCATGAAGATTCAGGATAGATAAAAGAAGCACTTCTTCACACAACGCATAGTTAAACTATGGAATTCACTACCACAAGATGTAGTGATGGCCATTATTTTGGATGGCTTCAAAAGGGTGTTAGATAAATTCCTGGAAGAGAAGGCTATCAATGGCTACTAGTCATGATGGTTACATGTTACCACCAGTATTCCCCTTCTCTCACGGTTAGCTCTTGCCTCTATTTCTCTTTCTACTTGTCTTTTTTTTTTTAATACAAAATTTATTTTAAAAATCTTCAAGTTGTTAGCCTTTAGTGTGTTTGTTCCAATCCTCCCCCCCCCCCCCAATTCCTTCCCCTTCCTCCATTTTTCCCTGAAAAAAGCAAACTTTACCAGTAGATTACACAAACACAACTGCACTAACCTGTCTGGAATTTGGCAGACATGAACACCTCCACAGTGTCTGTAAGGTCTCCAAACTTCATGTTTGTATCATGAAAAATGAAAACATAATAGGTGTTTCTTTTTTCCAATGCAAGTCTATGGGAAAATGAGAAATCCGAGTAATTCAGAAATCCGAATCTCGATTCAGATTCAGATTCAAAGCGAACCAAACAGGTCCGAATTGGTCCGAAGTGAATTGGGCCTGATTCGGACCTTCCAAATCGGGATCTGAAGTTAATCGGGAGGTCTGTGCACAGCCCTACTATCCTCGGTAAAATAGGACACATGGACCCACTAGCAACAAGGTAGCAACCAATGAAATCAGAAAGGTCTTTTTGAATACAAATGTCCATAGCACTCTGGAAAATCCTATGCAAACTGGCCTGGTAGCTTGCCTAGGCAGGAAATTTCAGAGAGGGTGTCACCACAAAAGGGGCCCTGTTCTTTGTGGGCCATCTGAGAAACCTTAGACAATGGAGCTCTCAGAGGAAAGCCTTTTCCAATACACACAAAGCATGTGGAGGCACATATGGGAGAAGGTATTCTTCAGAGAAAGCACAATTAAAAAGTCATTAAAATGTCTATAAAACCCATACGAACAGTAATACAAATGACAGGTGGGACATGCAACAAAAATTGCAGTGTGGAATAAACTCTGCAAATATCTTGAAGGACTCCATCCTACCAAATTCTGGTGAAAGCAAAAGATGTGCAGATTAAAAACAAACCAGGAAGCAAATCGCCTCCCCACCAAAAATTAGTAAGAAGACATTTTGAGCTGAGAAAAACATCAGATGCTTCAAAGACCTGGTGACAGCACATGTGCAAGTCAGGTTCACTTCCTCTAACCGTGACTTAGAGGAAGCATCCGAAGGTGGATTTGGATGGGATACTAGAGGCCTGCCTGAACCCACCCAAGCATGTCCGGCCTTTACAACCAGCTACAGAGGCCCTGTTCTCTGGAAAGAGAAATTAGGTTGTCGGGTACCAGGACCGGGCCTTTTCAGTGTTGGCCCTGCACCTATGGAATTTCCTCTCTGAGGACATACTGGTGACCCCATCTATGGAAATTGACAAGAAACATCTTAAACCATTTATATTTCAGTCTGCTTTCTATTAATTGCAGAGATGAATTACTATCCCTTGGTTTTAAGGGAGTGGAATGTGGTTTTAATTTGATGTTTCTATCATTATGTTACCAATGTTCTTATTATATTCTTATGAAATCTTGTACATTGCCTTGTGCCCTGGAAGGTTAGAGACGTCTGTCCATCTTCACTGATCTGAGGAACAGGGGAATCTGCCTTCTACCAAGTTGGACCATTGGTCTATCTAGAACAGAATGGGCTATACTGAACCTATTCTGCCAGGGACTAAACCTGGAACCTTTTGCATGGAAAGCATCTGCTCTATTACTGAGCTACAGTTCTTCCCCCAAGTACTAGAGCAAAACAATTTCCAGCGGGTAATTTGATAGCCTTCCTCTAAACATTGGACAACAATGCACATTCTGCGGCTCTCCAGGGCAATTTTAAAGATATTTATGGTAGAGCTTGCCCTTTCTTTTTCTTGGCTCTCTACAGATATTTGGGAGTCCGGTATTGCATGAACCTCACATTTATTTACATCAAGAGTTGAGATACTGAGGCCATCTCCTTTCTGTTGATGTAAACATTTAATTTAAAGCATTTTGAAAAGTTATTCCACACAGATGAACTCTGCTCCACATCAGCTCACTCAGCAGCAGGCAAAGGATGTACTATTATGACTTCCCAAGGGCTGGAAATAGTATTGGTGTTGATAACAAGGTATTGCATTTCTTGAATTCTCCCTTTCATGGAGATGCAGATTCTCCCAATGGCCTTTTGTAAGGAGAGGGCTGCGTTCGGCCAACACAATAGCCAATGATAGGTTAATAGTCAACTCCACAGTTGATTATGAGGGGGTACTCCCCACACAACATATTTATAATCAAATGCGGTGTGGATTAAGGCCAGTGTCGAGTTGACTTATTAGTCAATGGTGTGCTTGATTGATACATTCCCCCACCCTCTCTCCTCCCGCTGGTATCCCATCAGCCATTTTGAGTTCTGCTGGCTGGACTAGAGCGCCAGCTGCTGCTTTGGGTGCTCTTGCCAGAGGACTCTGTAGTCTCCGAAAATAACAAACTGTGTGCGACGAAATAGTTAATGGTGCTGAGATACGACACAATAACCAACGGTTGTTCAAATAATCAACTCTGCACAGAATTGGTTATTTCGGCTGAAAAACCAACCGTGGTGTGAAAAAGTCCCGACAGACAACACAATGACCAACTGTTGACTATTTAACCTACCGCTGGTTATCATGTTGTCCGAACCCAGTCAGTAGGTTAGAAAGTCTGGTTCCAGCCCTTTGATTTGAAGGGATTTTATCTTCAGCAATTAGGTCAGACTAAAAATCATACAGTTAGGTAATACCCTGAGCAGGCGAAGACAAACCCCAGTTGTACTACTATCTTTCCAGGCAGAATTCAAAGTAATGGTTATGACCTATAAAAAAGCCAATATGGCTTAGGTCCAGGCTATCTGAAAGACTGCCTTCTTTCATATGAGCCTGCATGGTTAGAACATAAGAAGAGCCACGCTGGATCAGACCAAGGGTCCATCTAGTCCAACACTCTGTTCACACAGTGGCCAACCAGCTGCCCACAGGAAATCCACAAGCAGGACACGGGTGCAACAACACAAGATCTGGAGAGGATCTCCTTTTGAGACTAGTATCAGAGGCACATTTGGTGGAGACTCAAGAGCGGTTCTTTTTGGTGGCCGCTCCAGACAGTGAAATTCCCTCTTAAGGGAGGCTAAGCTTTCCTCCTCCTTGCTGTCCTTCTGCCTGCAGGGAAAGGCCACTTTATTCAAGGCCTTTGGCCTATAAGCAGAGTCTGCTGGATTGGGTGCTGTTTTTCAGTCTTTTTTATTCTGTCATTATGTTTTTATTGTATTTTAATAGGTTATTTGATTTAATCCATTTTAATTATGTAAGCCACCTTGAGTGCCATTTGTTTAGGTAAAAAGGCAGGGTACAAATCTTCATCTTACTAGACAAACCTTCTGCTATACTTTCCAGTATTAATGTAACTAAAAAGAAATATTTCAAGCTTGGTCACATTATGACCAAGCAGAGGAAAAATCCTGAGGTTATTCAATGGTTCCCCCTTTCGTGAAGGGAAAGAGTTCTCCATTTGGGGAAGAGCCATTGAACTGGCATAGTTAAGTGATGAAAGAGGTTATGTCCACCAATTTCCCTTCTCTCTGCAGCCTCCTGCTCCAACCTTTTATGCTGTTCTGGGGGTTCTTCAGCCCTTTGGAGCAATTGTGTATGGGAAGCCGGGGGGGGGGGGAGTTTGCAGGTGTAAGGGAGCAGTGAAATGCCCTCCCCTCCCTTTCTGTTAGTAGAGCCCTCCACTGAATCCACAATTGGATTCAACCCACTCCTATTAGAATTACTTAACATAAAGGCTTGCTGCTTATAGTCTGCAAATTACTTTTAAACCTTGGGGTGTTTTATTTCCTTTCAAATGGACTGAGTTAATTTCCCCACCATCCAAGACTTGATTGGTAGGCTCGTTGGCTGACTGATCACTATTCTTTAGTCATCTACTTACAAAGTAGTAGTTCTTTTCCATGGATCTTGCTTCAGATTGATAATTCATTTATATATTTTATGCTAGATTCTCAAGATAATTTCACCCTTCCCCCCCTTTCCATTTTCCACAGCACATTCAGTTGCTGCTTTTTTGCAATTTTCCAAGCACAATACAAGGGGTCATATAGATTCAATGTAAAATTAGTAGAGGCCCTGTGCATTTTGGGTAATGCCTTCATCCTTCACTCTTGCCATGATTAAACAAGGAAGCCAAAAGTGGGCTTTTATTGGGGACCGCCCTATGACAAATTTGAACAGAAATGGCTTTTAGAGTTGTCCTTGATGGGCGATCTTAAACTGCAGAATACTTTCCCTTCTAAAATCCAGCAAAGCTCAACCCCAACAGCAAATTCAAACATTCATTTTAAAACTTATGCACAAAAAGGGATCTAGGTTTAAAAAGCAAAATACACATGTGATATCACCAATTATAAATAAATGGTGCACATGTGTTCAAATTAAATTTCCCTGAAATAAATATAGAAGCAATGACTAGGAAATGGATCTTTATCGCTCTGTTTGTTGCAAAAACAAAAAAAACATTAAAACATAACACACCATTCACAAGCATCAGTGTAGTTTGTCATTTAAATAAACTCTTCTATGAGCAGGAACTCACCTACCATAGGCAGCTGCCAGGTAAGTGGAGAGACTTCTCATAGTTTTAAAGCACTACTGGTTTCCCTCCAAGAGGCTGGCTATCCAGCCGTCCATCGATCCATTTGTGACTCTGTGATATTACCTGAAAACTAAAATGATTCAAAGCAGTTAGGGACAGCTAATGTGTTTAAACACACTTTTTGATCAGAACATAGACTTGATATATAGATGTTGAATGCCTACAAGGCCTTACACAGGGCTTAAGCAGCATCTAGTGGCCAACTGTGTAAAAGCAGTTATTCATAAAGAAGTATTTGGAACTGAATAGAAGGTACACAGGTCATGAAAACATCTATGACAACTTATGACAAGCTACAGTGCTTTCAATGTGCATGTGTAAATCCAGTTGAATTTAACCTTAGCCTGCACACATATTTGAAGTTTTGCAAATTAAGTTTTAATATGAAGTAGGAAAGGGCATATTTCAACGAGGAAAAAAAATCAATTGGTAGGTCAAGGTTGTTGCTCCTTATTTAAATTTGGTCTTCACTGTTATACATCACTCGGGGAAAAGCTTGTCCTAGGACCTTGATTCAAAAGTAGCAGCTTCATCTGGGTACCAACTTGAATCACTGTGTTTCCCATCCTCTACAGAAGTGGTGAGCAGACTTGAGGCTTATGGAATCTAGTTTTTTTGTTGTTAAAAGCCCAAGATCTACCAAGCAGGCAAAATAGTGGTCTGGAGAGCAGAAATACACAAAATTAATGTACGGAGTTATTTTGAGTGCATGTTCAGCCAAGGAATTTGTGGTTGTATCAGAAATAGGTTTGCAGTCCTTTTTGCACAATTTTCACTATTCATTTCCAGCTGCTGCTACCTTCTTCATTTCACAACAACTAAGTTAAGGTGTGTATGGAAGCCTTTTAAAAAAAAATTGCTGTTGTTAAATGACTGCGTCAGAAACAATTACTGATTTACAGCAAACCATTCCGAGGTCTTCCACTGGATCCTGATTTACCTCTACTTGTCTCTACTCTACAGATAATACTAAGCTCCAGTGCAAGCCCAAAGGGTTCTTGTTTTGTGGCTCTTACCCCGTGGCCCTCTCTGCACAACAGACTCTGCTGCAGCTTTCCCAAACCTGGTGCCGTTCAGATGTTTTGGACTACAATGCCCAACATCTTTGAACATTGGCTATGCTAGTTGGAGCTAATGGGGAATGTAGCCCCAAACATCTGGAGGGAACCAAGTTGGGGAAGCCTACTCCATTGGTTTACAGAGGAAACAGCAAAATGAATTGTGGTCCTGTGAAAACAGGACTCATTAGATAAAAGCTTGGAGCCTTACTACAGACATACCACTCGGCTGTTGCTTTGGAACATTAACCCTTTTTTCCTAAAGGAAGCAAATCAGTGCCCACCTCCGATGGGAACGAGAACTTTTCTCCCATAGCTTATGGGGCTATGCATGTTTAGCTCTTTATTACGAATATTGTGTTATTTTGAGGGGAATAAGGAAAGAAGTAGAAATGGAACTGTGTTTTGGATGCTTTTTTAAAATGAACTAGTTGGATTAAAGTGAAAGTAACATTTATATTCAGATTTTAATCAAATTTATTATGTTTGTATGTTTTATAGCTCAGCAATTTTTAATTTGAATATATGTAAATACATTTTTATTTTAATGTTAACGGGTTTTCCCTATTTATCAAGGAAGCTGATGTTAGTCGTTCTGGGGGTATCACAGCTTGAGGAGTCCTTTCCTTCCCAGCTGTGTCTATCTGAACTCCCCAACCCAGTAATTAAAATTTCTTTCAAGTGATTCTTCCTGAATTATGAAAATTTACAGTATAACTCTGCGCTGATAGAAATTGGGAAACTAAAATCTGCTCTTTAATCCTTATTTCAATAGGACACACTTGCTGTGGGAAGATTCTGATTAAAGACATGCTCCTCAAAAACTTTAAAACTTGTTAATATTCTGCATTTGAGCTCTTTGAAATACTTCCATCATTAAGCCTTTAAATATTGTATTATATATCTTACATAGCGTAACAATTTTTTGATTTTATGAAAGTAAAGTAGGGTTAAGTATTTTCTATTTAAGTTTTTATTTTAAAATGTATTTAGTGCAACCCTGTCAGGCCTTCTTCCGCCCCAAGAGATGTACTCTTTTCGTGACCCAGTTTCCACAGCAATCTAAGTATCGCGTGTGAGTGGATGAAAACATATCCGTAATAGCTTATCTATGACCGACTGACACACAGTTTGTATAAGAAAAGCAATACAAAAGTGCTACTGCTTTATCTGAAATGGAAAGTAGAATGTATTAATTATAGACGAGACATCACAAAACATGCGTTTGAAAGATGCAGTGAATGCCTGATTAATTTTCTACTGTGTTTTCTTCAGTAATATCTTTATTTTCTAGCATTGCCTGATAGAAATAGTTTCAAATACTTAAGGGAGAGAGGTGTGAGAACTTTGGGCCTGTGTTCTTTTGCACAGCAGCCTCCCATACCTCAAAGAACATTTCAAAACCAAGCAAAAACATCTGCAGGACCACAAGTTGCTCATACCTGACCTAGGTGATAAAACCGGACCAAAGTTACAATGCCTGACAACATCAACGCGGATCCCTTTCCTCCATCTTAGAAGGATGGAAGCCAACTGGCAACTCAAAGACTTTCTGAATAATGTTAAGAGGGGCATACTGACGTTTTAACAAGCTTTTATTGTGAAATATTGAATTTAGAAAAAAAAGTACAAAAATGTTGACTGTAAAATGTGTGCCAGTACAGAATTTCAATAGTGTGTATACACACACACACAGCAAGCTGAACAGCTTCATCTCAGAATGGACATAGACATTCTAACTAAAAAAAAAAAAAAAGAAGGAACTGCAATATTCACAGGCTTAAAATACATAAATAACTCAAGCTGAAGTGAAACTTTTATTGTTCAATATTAACAGTTGAAAACTGACTTAAATCCACATTATAGTACAATGTACCACCTTGAAAGTATACATTAAAAAAGCTCATTTTGAAAATAACCTACAACTCCAGGATTCCACTTGCTAGTTTCTAGCCTTTAAAACTCCAAGTTAAAGAGAGGACATATGAAAAACCCAAAATAAGTTCTAAACACTGTGAAGTCTGTAAATACTTTCATAATGGGCTTTGTACATCTCCAGTATTTAAAAACCAAAATGTTGGGTCTTTTCCTCTAGAATGTTCCTATTGCAGCATAAGCAGGTTTAAATGAAAATAATCAGAAAGTGGGTCAGTTTCCCGTGAAGAGTTTTGACCAGTTTTTATTTTTTTATTTTAAAAAAACCACAAATCCACCAATGACAGGTAACCATTCAACTGGAAAAAGTATCAAAATACTCTGAAATGGAAGTCAGTCATTTAAAAAAAAGTTTTGCAATGACTAAACAGTCTAACAGGATAGCAGCAGTATATATTCTACCCTAGCTGTGTTACCATGTAATATCAGCAAAAAGTATTTATAAATGTACAAAGTTTATCTTAGTGTACAAAAAATAAAAAAAATCTCAATATTGTAGAAAGCAGCTTCTTTTCCTTTTTCAAATTACAATTATTCAGTAGTCTCTTGGGAACAAATCCTCCCAATCTTCAGGTATCTGGCCAACCAAAGCCAAATAAATGCTAGCTGAAATACAATTCCTATGATAGTAACTTGAGCACCTTGAATCAACGAGATTTCCATTTTATGGAAAACCAGCTTCTTCATTTGTAAAATGATGAAATGTTTTCGAGAACGAGCCTTGACTGTTCTAATCGTATTATCATCCCAAAGGGAATATTAAAAAAAAAGATTTTTTTAAAAAATACAGCACATATAATTTACTTCAGGACACTGCCTCTCAAATGTTCTACCTTCAGGGAATGCTTTCCACATTGAAGCATGTCTGCTGAGGAAAGCTCTGGCCCATCTGCAGCAGAACTCTTGCATGTTACACAAGGTTCTGGGACCCATTCCAGGGTGCACAGCTGGTTTGTGCAATGTTGGCCAGACTTTATGGGCCAACATCACTGTCCGGAATGAACTGAGCGCACCCAGAACACACTTGAGATACACCTGGATGTTGAAAATCAGTAGTGGTGGGTAAGCTGCCTATCTTTCCACCAACCTTGCATGACACTGATATTTCCATGAAATTACAGGGGTTCCCCACCACATAGTTTGAAAGCAACTAACTCAGGGCATGTGCGCATGGCTATTTACTGGGGAACAGGATATTCTGCTTAGGCTCATCCAATTTCTATATTGCATGAGGTGCTTCAAATGTCACTGATACCACCAGACTACATGACTCACCACCAGAGGTTATGTAGTCCATGCAGCTGGTGTCTTTGTTCTCAGTGCAAGGCGTTCAAGGGCATTTCCAGCATTTCCTTTGGCTCCCAGGTTATTTGTCACAGAACTACTGTGTGACTGTGCCCTTAGCAATGTAAAGCTTTTGGTGCAGGACTGCTGTTTTCTTATTGTACAGAAATAAAAAGGCATGTTAACATAGCAATTTAAAAAGGCATTAAGTTACAATGCAGTGTTATTAAAAATATATATACGTAGAGTTACATCAGCTCAAATACTGTTCCCGTATCATTCAACCACTGAGAATACAATGCAAGTTAGCATTGAGATAAAAAGGAGAAATATATTTTAAAACCCCTACAGTTTAATGTTGTAAAAAAAAACCCTCTCAAAAACATTAAGTTAGGCACCACAAGAGTTAAGACAAATACTCTCTACACAGACACATCTGTTACAGTTATCTACAGCCAAAATTCATTGTCTGCCAGTTCTTAGCACCTTATCTAGCATCCTAACAACTTTGATCTTAGCATTGGATTCTTCTGTACATACATTTTTTTTAATATATATATATATATATATATACACACACACACATACAAACACACGGGAACATTTAAACATGATTTCTTTTTTTTAAAAAAAAGGAAAAAAAACTTATATACAAAATACCAACATTCCTATAAATAAACAGTTGGGTGAAAAGGCACTTGCAAGAGAAAAGTCTACAGTATATTTTCAAAAAACCACTTTTTGTTCTGGTACTTACAATAGAGAATCTCTTTAAATTTCTATGACAATAAATGCAAAACACCAGTTATCACTAAGAATAAAACTGTTAAAATTATTTTACATTTATTCATAGGTTTAAACTGCTTATAATAAAAGCACCATGATTTTAGTCTTCAATGTACTCTTATTTTGACCGAAAGATAAAGCACAGTTGCCAGGTTTCCAAGTGCTCCTGCTTCTGAACTAGTTGCTGCTGAGATATATGGGTATGGTGGAGTTTTTTTCTTGATGCAAGTCTGCCCAGCTCCCAGGCAAGTTCTTGCCCAGGTGCCCTGTATAAATCCAACTTAAATTAGTGAGTCTTCACAACAGCAGTGTGTGGTGGGATTGCTCTCTCAAGTTGCTGCCATTCATGGATTTGTTATTGCATGATGTAGTTAAAAATGAGAGCACATTTATTGATCACAGACAACTGGCAAAACGTCACCTCCTGTATAATTTTTTTTTTTTAAAAAAGCTTTCTTCAAGCCGGCTGAAGTATTTTAATCCAAATGATTTAAACTTTTTAAAAAAAGTTCCATTGCATTATCAGTTACAAAAAAAGTGTAGGAAACATGCCAACTACTCTGTCTGCAAAAATATTGTTTTCCCTACTACACACACTTCCAAGGAGTTTCCAGAGTCATTTACCTTTTGAATATTAACACCCATGCAAACAGCCAGCTCTTCATGGAGATGTCAGCATATTCCCACTCTTATCAAACTTCTTGCCCTTCGATAATGCTGCAACCTGTTTGAGTAGCTCTCTGTTTTTTGCCTGCAAAACAACGAACGTGCACTGCCTCTTATTATTTTGTAACTCTATGTTATTGTATATTGCCACTATTGTATACGGATTAATTCCACCCCTCCCCCCCCCCCCACAATTTTGATGTTTTGAGTACCACTTCTATCCTTGTGCCACTGCCACCAAGATTGCAGAAATGTTGGTATAAATGTATATTCCTGAAATTATAAGTAATGTAAAAGAAATGCAGGTTGCTTACCTGTAACTGTAGTTCTTCGAGTGGTCATCTGTGCACTCGATGACCACTCGGGAAACTTCTATCTAGCTAGGATTCTTGGCGGGAACCCCTCCCCCCACCGTCCTACTGCGCATGCTCGGGGTCCCGCCTACCTCAGTTCCCTGAGACCGCCAGGCCTCGCGACCAAGGTAATGATAAGGTATGCAATATATTTAAGCTATTTGAGCATGCCAGAGTCAACTTGACAACAGAACAGCGATGCCAAGAGGGGACGGCGGGTGGGTTGTGTGACTGCACAGATGACCACTCGAAGAACTACAGTTACAGGTAAGCAACCTGCATTTCTTCTTCGTGGTCTCTGTGCATCACACATATGGGCGAGTAATAAGCCAACTTACCGGAGGTGGGAGAGGCACGCTGCATGGTCATTGGCATATTGAAGATAGGACTGCTCTGCCAAAGGAAGAGTCCTGGCGCGCTCTAACGTCCAGGCGGTAGTGCTTCACAAAGGTAGAGGCATTGGCCCACGTGGCCGCCTTACACAGGTCTGTGATCGTTGCGCCATGAAGGAGCGCCGTTGAGGCCGCTTGTCCCCTGGTGGAGTGGGCAGTTAGCCCCGTGGGTATTTCCCTGCGCATGAGTTGATACGAGAGCGCAATAGTGCCTACAATCCATTGGGAGAGACGCTGCGAGGATACAGGTAAGCCCTTATTCTTTCCTCCAAAGCAAACGAAGAGTTGGCGTGACTTTCGGAACTCCTCTGAGCGCGATTTGTAGAAGGCTAGAGCCCTTCTAACGTCCAGAGCGTGCAGTGTGGAGCCCAACGGATCAGAAGATGCCTTGAAGAAAGTAGGCAGTACAATGTCCTGGTTGATGTGGAAGTCGGAGGCAACCTTGGGGACAAAGGATGGGGGAGGACGAAGGACGACTTTGTCGCGAAAAAACTGCATGTATGGAGGATCGACAAGTAATGCCGCAAGCTCTGACGCACGTCTTGCGGACGTGATGGCAACAAGAAAAACTGTCTTCAGTGTCAACAGGCGAAGATTAGTTGTAGCTAACGGTTCAAAGGGTTTGGTAGACAGTGCAGCCAATACGAGAGACAGGCTCCACTGCGGGAGCAATGGCCGAGTGGGTGGAAAGAGGTTGTGCAGACCCTTAAGGAAGGCCTTGGCAAGAGGGTGCGTGAATGCCGAAAACCCGTCTATGGGGGGATGGTGGACTGTGATGGCCGCTAAGTAGACCCTGATAGACGAGAGCCGTAAGCCTGCAGTATGCAAGGAATGAAGGAAGGCAATGACGTCGGTAATAGCAGCCGAATCACTATCGAAACCCTTGTTTGCTGCAAAAACTTGAAAACGTTTCCATTTTGCCAAATAAGATGATCTAGTCGCAGGTTTTCGTGACGCGTCGAGAATAGTCAGTATACTTTGAGGAATGGCTATTCCCCGCCAGAGGGCAGGAGTCTCCACGCTGTGAGACGTAGAGTTTGTACGTCCGGGTGTAATATTCTGCCGTTGTCCCTGGACAGGAGATCCGGAGCGACCGGGAGACGCCACACTCGATGGGCGGCTAGTCTGCGTAGAGGCGTGAACCACGCTTGGCGTGGCCACCATGGTGCAATCAGGATAGCGTTGGCCGGATGCCGTTGCAGCCGTGTGACCGTTTTTGTTATCAGGGGAATCGGAGGGAACATGTAGAGGAGACCCTGTGCCCAGTCCCATAGGAAGGCGTCTCCTAGGGAGTCGTGACCGAGTCCCGCTCTTGAGCAATACGCCCGACAAACTCGGTTGTGTGGGGTTGCAAAGAGGTCGATCTCTGGGGTGCCCCACCGTGAGAAGATGCGATGTAGGATACGGGGGGCTAGTTCCCATTCGTGAGTGTCTTTGAAAGATCGACTTAATTCGTCGGCTTTGACGTTGGATGTTCCCACTATGTGCAGAGCCGAGAGTCGAATGTTCCTTGCGATAGCCCAGTGTAAGATGTCCATGGTAAGGTGGAGTAGTCGCGGGGAGCGGGTGCCGCCTTCCTTGTTGATATACCACACCACGGACGTGTTGTCTGAGAGAACTCGCACGTGGTGTCCGCTGAGCTGGGGGAGGAACGCCCTCAGAGCTTTCTGTACCGCGAGGAGTTCCAATTTGTTTATATGGAGGGAGCTCTCTAAAGGTGACCATCTTCCTTGTACAAACAGGTTCTCCAGGTGCGCCCCCCAGCCTTGGAGCGATGCGTCGGTCGTGACAACCCTGGACGGACCGGGATTGACGAAGGGCAGGCCCCGAGAGAGATTGCTGGGATCTGCCCACCAAAGGAGTGAGCGTTTCACCTGGTGCGGAATGGTAAGTACCAACTTTCGTGGGTTCTGGAGCGGTGTATAGTGGCTCAATAAGAATTGTTGGAGGGGGCGCATTCTTAGGCGTGCCCATCTGACTACGAAGATAGCCGCAGCCATAAGGCCTAGGAGCCGTAGTATAGTGAGGGCTGTTGCCCGCGTGCGGGTACGCAGTCTGTCTGCTAAGACCTGTAGGGTCTCCAATCTGTCCTGAGGAAGGAAGGCTCTTGCGGCAGTGGAGTCGAGACGCACACCTATAAATTGAAGTGCTGTGGTGGGTTGAAAGACTGATTTTTCGTAATTTATTTGCAGACCTAAGGAGGAGAGGATGGACTCTACGACCTGGACGTCTGCGATGGCTTGGTGGCGAGATGGAGAGACGACTAGCCAATCGTCTAGGTAAGGATAAACTTCGATGTCGATGGACCGAAGGTGTGCACACACCACTGCCATACACTTGGTAAAGACTCTTGGGGCTGTCTTTAACCCGAATGGCAGGACCACAAATTGGTAGAGTTGGGGGCCAATGGCGAAACGGAGATATTTCTGGTGTTCCTCGAGGATGGCTACATGGAAGTATGCATCCTTGAGGTCGATCAGCGTGAACCAGCTGCCTCGCTTGAGGAGTGGCAGGATGGTAGAGAGAGTGATCATTCGAAATTTCCGTGGCCTGATGAATTTGTTCAGACTCCGGAGATCCATAATAGGACGAAGTCCCCCGTCCTTCTTGTGCACTGTAAAATAGCGGGAGTAGAACCCGTTGTTTGACTGATGTGCTGGAACAGGTATGATTGCGCCCTTTTCCAACAAAACCTTTGTTTCCTGGCGTAGGGTTTCTGATGGGGGCGTGATCTTTACAGTGCCTAGCGGAGGAAGGACTTCGAAGTCTATTGCGTAGCCCCGTCGAACTACTTGAAGGACCCACTGGTCGGTGGTGATGGATGCCCAAGAGTGGAAAAAAGGGCTGGAGCCTGTTCAGTGACAGAGAGGGGTCTCGTAGAGGTAAGTCAAAGGCGACGTTTTTGCTGTGGCTGTTTCGAACGGGCCTGGGAGTAGCGGGGGGCAGACTCGTGTTGTTGGTAAGAGGTCGACGCGCTCGGTTGTTGGTAACGGTGACCACGGTCCTGGCCTTGTCTGGGCTGATAGGGTATGGGCCGATACCACTTACGGGCCCGAAAAGTCTGCGCAGGGGGTTGGCCGAACCCCATCTTTTTAGCGGTCATCTTCGCCTTGTGGATAGTATCCATGGTCGAGTCGGTTTGGGTATTGAACAGACCTTCCCCGTCAAAGGGCAAATCTTCGATGCGGTTCTTGGTCTCGATGGGGAGGTTAGAAGACCGCAGCCACGCGTGACGCCTGAGGGCAACCGCTCCGATCATGGCCTTAGAGCCTGAGTCCACCTGATGTCTGGCGGTGGTCATCTGCTGTTTCGATAGGCGAATGGCCTCCGCCTGGAAGACACGTGCTAGCTCTCGCTGATCGTCCGGTAGGTAATCAGTTAGGTTGGAAATTTTTTGCCAGAGAAACAACTGATACCTCGCCATCATGGCCTGGTAATTAGATGTTTTCATCACCAGTGCCGCTGATGAGTATATTCTTCTCCCAAACGAGTCGAGTTTCCGGCCCTCTTTGTCAACAGGGGCTGCGTGAGATCGGCCAGATTTTCCCTGAGAGGCCTCTACCACAATAGAGTTTGGCTTTGGGTGGGTAGCCAGGAACGGTGCTTCCGTCTCTTTCACCTTATAAAGGGCGTCAAGCCGTTTTGAAGTGGGAGGCAGTGTCGCTGGGTTCAACCAGGATTGCTTGGCTGTCTTAAGCAACGTAGGGACCAAAGGAAGCGTCAATTGGGGGGTTGGTTCCGTCCTCATGACGTCGTAGATATCCCCCTCCTCTTCCTCAGGCTGTTGGACGTCAATCCCCAGTGATTGAGCGAGCCACAGCATCTGTTCATTAAAGCCCCCTAATTCCATTGTAGGAGATGCTCCCTCCTCAGTAGCGACTTGTTCAGTTGGGGATGGCATTGAAGGCGCAGGTGACAAAATTGAGGACGGGTCAGACTCATAGTCTTCTATGGATGGTGATGGTAGCGAGTGTCGGTACCGAGGGACGAGGGATTGCTCCGGTACCGATGAGACCTGCGATTGATCGCGACGACTCGTCGGTGTCGGGAGTAACGACGTCGTGCGTCGGGGTGGTACTGGAGGAGGCATGCTGTGGGAGACATCCGAGCTGCGGTCCCAGTCCTGGGAGGCGGAGCGCGATCGTCGATAGGGCATCGGTACCGAAGCCTCGGTACCGATGGGGTCAGAATACTCCTCGTCGACGACGATGATGTCGGAGGCGAAGGGGAGGATGTCCGGTGATGGCTGCTCTGTCGGTATCGGCGACGGCAGCAAGGGTGGTCGACTTGGCGACGCGATCGGCGTCGAGTGGCCCAGCAGTGAATGCGTGTGCGCTGGCGAGTGACGCTTCGACTGAGAAGGATGACCTTCCGATAGCGAAGAGGGGCGCTTACGTGGCATTGATGCCGTGGACGCCGACGGTAGTGAGGCCGGTACCGATGATGATTTCTTCGGTAGCGAGGCCGGTACCGATGGAGGCTGCTTAGGTAGCGCGGTGCTTATCGGCCTCAGAGGTGTCGAAGAGGGTTTCTTCGGTACCGAAGGCTTCGATGTCGACGGTCTGGTCGACGTCGATGGTCTGGTTTTCGCTGTTTTCGTCGAAGCCGAGGAATGCTTCGATTTCTTTGCCGTTTTCCCCTTCTTATGCTTAAGAGGCGGGGGAGATGGCGGCAACGATGCCTGAACTGAAGTCCGAAAGGAGGACAAGTCAGGAGTTGCTGGGCGTGAGCGTCTAGTGGGCGTTTGCCCGCGCTCCCCAGAGGGTGCTGGCCCCGGTTCCATGCGGCTCGTAGTTGGGCGGTCAATGGCGGAGAGGGCCTTACTCCAGAGGAGGCTTCGCAGACGGTCGGCCCTGTTTCTCCTGGTTTGCCGTGAGAATTTCATGCAATGGGAGCAGGAGTCAGTGATGTGACCCTCTCCCAAACAGCCCAGGCAGAGCGAATGCCCGTCTGTGAGGGCTAGTTTGGCGCGGCAACCGGAGCAGCGCTTAAAGAGCGCAGACTGCGCCATAGGCCACAGAGGAACTATCTAACAACAGTACTTAAATTATTAATAAATTTTTTTTTTTTTTTTTTTTTTAAACTAAACCTAGCTAACTAACTAACTAACTAACAAGAAGGTAAATTTTTTAACTTTATTTCGTCTTCTTACAGGTCTCCGACAGAGGAAGAAGTCTCCCGCGAGGCGTTCAGCTAAGCGGTCGAAGAAGAACTGAGGTAGGCGGGACCCCGAGCATGCGCAGTAGGACGGTGGGGGGAGGGGTTCCCGCCAAGAATCCTAGCTAGATAGAAGTTTCCCGAAGCGAGCTCGGTGCCGGCGCGAGCCCATATGTGTGATGCACAGAGACCACGAAGAAGAACCATCAATGCATTAGAGGGAAGAATCACCTCCCTTACCTATGCAGGTGAACGCCTGTGTTGCTTAAAAAACAACAACCTCAAAGCTACTTTAGGTTTGATCCAAGAATTTTGGTGCACCAGAGGGTTCTTTTTATGTTTCTTTAAATGACATCCTCTTACAACTTCTTAGAAATTGTTTGAAGAATGGTTTGGCATGATGAGCTTGCTCATCATGTCCAAAGTCCTTTCAAATAAATGGAACTTGCAAGATGGTTCCCTTAAGGTGTGCAAAGTAAAAATGAAAGTTCTACAGAGCAAACTGGCTTGCAGCTTACACTAGCTATTTTCCTTTAGCTTATATATCAGGAATTATTTGTGCTCATTAAAAAG
Organism: Anniella stebbinsi; assembly: GCA_029215795.1. Taxonomy (NCBI): domain Eukaryota; kingdom Metazoa; phylum Chordata; class Lepidosauria; order Squamata; family Anniellidae; genus Anniella; species Anniella stebbinsi. Next base: position 50,873,959 of record JARDYH010000001.1, read on the forward strand.
GGTGTCATGGGCAGATGCCTTTGTCTCCAGCATGCTCCTAACCCCATTCCTTTAATCAGCAACCTTACAGAGGCAACAGGGACAGTTCTATGCCTAAGGCACTGCCACCACTGGTAAACACATTAGCAACCACCAGGTTAGAAACCTACACCCAGAATTTGCACATTACCCTATTTCGCATTCTGCACAAGACACCAACGGTGGGAAAAACAAATTCTACGTACATCCACTCTCCTCCTCTTAGATCTAAAGGAAAAATCTTCCTCCAAACCAAGATTTTAGAACTGTCAGCAGAGGTCTGCCAGGTGATGTACATCCCCCCTCCCCCCATGCTTGTGATACAGCATATTCCTAAGTTACTCTTACTCTTTTCTACCCATTTATGCACCCTTCATCTTTTATTTTTATACTCAGTTAGGACTCAAGGAGAGTATAAAGACTTCACCTACGCCCATTCCATCACAGCCATTTTTGAGCAGAAGCAATATCTTTGCTTTACAGTCTGAATCAGTTTTTAACTCCAACTAATTTGGGGTGAGAAATTGGGAGATTCTAGGCATATTCAAGCTGCTTGTTCCTCAGGAAGATCACGAAGGAAACTAGCCACCCCCTTACCTTGGAACAGAAGTATAACCCAACCCACAGAAAAATTCTAAGGAAGAAAGAAATATAATCTCCCTCTCTCCATGGTTCCCCTTTGATTCTCTAAATCCATTTTCTCTCTTCTTTCTCTATCTAGTTCTTAATTCAGCAAATTACCCACACTGCTTCAGGCAATGTGTTATTTACATCTGATCTCTTCCCTTAACCCCAATTTCATCTCAACTGTGACTTGGGCTTAGTGCCCTCATGGTCCCCATATCACAAGTATGCTGCTCTTTCCTCCTTATCTTGTTGCTCCCTAGAGAATTAGTTGCTGGTCCAATCCAAGTAACACTGGATCTAACTAAATGGCAGTCAACATATAAGGGAGAAAATAAAAGTAGTGCACTTGGGGATGCTACTGGGATAAAGCCTAAACCTGCCCCAGACACTTGAATGCCTAGGAAAGGTCCACCACATCCCAAACAATTTCCTAAATTACAACCTGTTTAAATTGGCTTCACAGAACGTAACAGAAACCTCTGAGAACTGACCCAGCATGGGCCGATAACGTCCCACATCTGCATAGCCCGCTTTAGGTTATATTTCTTGGTGTGATGCTAGAACGCATTGCATAGAATGCATAGAATGACAGCACAAGAAAGCTGAACTGTACTGGACTCAAAATGTTGACCTTTTCACAACTGACCATTCATTCTCATATATGCAAGTCCTTAGCTTAAAATTATTGTCTGTTAACTAATGCTGTTTTACCTGTAGCTGTTCTACAGTTTCCTTGTGAGCTCTCTCCATACTGTTCATCTTTGTTCTCAGGTTCGACTCTTGATACTGAAAGTCTGCCTTTAGCTCTGTCAACTAAGAAAAAGAATGATCTTTTAAAATAGTATTCCATGTTTGCTTTAAAGCTGTAATTCACACATGCCAGTAAGGCAGGTTCTTGGTGTCTGCTAGATGAAAATCTTAAAGAAACAATATACAGTTCCTTCTACTAGTTTGAAGACTAGTAAAGAAAATATCATATAGCATTGTTTTACTTACAAAAGCAAAACACGTGGATTCTATCTGTAAAATATGATACACTACTTTATAATTTCACCTAAACTGTGTTACTTATCTATTCCCAACATACAGTTATTTAGTTATTGCATTTCTATGCCACCCAATAGCCGAAGCTCTCTGGGCAGTTCACAAAAATTTAAACCATGAAGTACAATTTAAAGCAATGCATGCCCTAGCAGCATAGACTGGGGGGGGGGGGGGGGAAGGAGTGACAAATGTGAAGGGGAGGGGGCAGCCGAAAGTGGCTGAAGGAGAGAAGGAGCTTTAGGGGCAGGGGTTATTACTTCAGCAGAACATGAAGCAGCCATACAAAATAAAAAGTAAGGGATTTGCTAGTAAGGAGAGCACCAAAATGGAGAATGAAATTGACATTGGCAAGAGGGGCATATCGGTATGATTGGCTAAATAGCTGACAGGCAGTCTTGTGAAAGTGTCCTCACGCTCTTAAGGGCACAGGAGCGGAACAGTTGCAGACCTTACAAATATATTTGGCCTGTGGCTAAGCCCTTAACTGCATAACTGTTAATAACATATGGGGAAGGAGCCTAACATAAGCATTGGGAAATTAGGAAAGTAGTGTTTGTAGTGGACTGGGCAAAAAGCTCATAGCTTCAGAACTAGAAGTCTATGCATACATTTATAAGCCAAGAATTTGTAGCAAATGTCTTGGTCTGTTCACACGTCACAATAAACCATGGCTATTTGTAAGATAAGCTACACAAATAGCCTACTTACAAATAGCCTACTGTGCCCCCTCACATGATCGAACAAATAAGCTATGCAGCATAATTTATCCACACACCCCGAGCACCTCCTCCCTTTGAAGTCCTCCTGCCCGGCTTCCTTTGAGGATTTTCAACCCTTTCTCCGCCTATGTGCCACAAAGGGCGGGGGGGGGGGGGGGGAAAGGGCTGGGGTATAACTTCTTGAAAGTTTGTAGAAATGGAATGAAATTTAATATACAGGTTCTCCTTTTGGGAAGCCACCACATGTACTATTGGATAAATGTGGGACTTTGCCTTTTCATGGAAAAGTGAGGGGGGGGGCTGATTTGGAGCCGGAGATACAGCTGAAAGGAGCAGTGGCAGCAGTGTTTTTGGCTGTTCTTGCCAAGCAGCCATGAGGGGCTATCTCCATAACCCACGCTGTCGTAACAGCTGACACGCTAACCCACCATAGGTAAAATAACCCTTACTGTAGACTGTGAGTTCCAAGGGTGGTTTATTTGGGTGAAATAATCCACAGTGGGAAAAAGAGCTGATAGCGACACACTAAGGCATCATGAGTTACTCAAGAAAATAAGCCATCAGCCCCTAACCTGAGCAGTATTGTGTAGGGAGTATTTTAAAAACACCTCTGTACTGGAGTTCAGACCTGGATGTGCAAGGTGCTTAGTCATCCCTGAACACTAAAGCATCAAGAGTGGGAGGTTTTGACCAACCTGAGAAGTATAGCAGAAAGGAGGAGTTATCCTTCTCTCTCTGTATGCTGCCTGGAGGAGTTCCTATCTTTCCAGGCAAGTTGGGTTGCAGGAGGGAGAAGAAAGAAGGAAAATATGTCCCCTCTAGGATAAATCTAATTATTTTGAATAATATATGAATAAAATCCATGTCTAATGAATTCTGAGTCTGGTGTTTTGTTTTTAAATTTTAATCCAGTGAAAGTTTGACAGACGTGTGAATCTTATGTGCAAATGGAACATTTACAAAGTAGCTAACTGGACCATTGAGGTTTTCACCTTTTTATCTTTTTCCAGAATCGTTTGATCTCTTTGCTGCAAGAGACGCTTCAGTGACATCACTTCTTCTTTCAACTGACTTATGAGGACGAAGTTGTCGGTACCTCCGCTGTCTGCTGACTGATTTATAGAACTACTGTAAAAATAATAGCGTCAGTAGGGACAAGAAGAGGAAATAAACTGCATGTATTTTAAACTAACAGTTATACAAACGTCCTTATCGACTAATGCAATATATGCACCTGACAGAAATGAAACTGGCACTTGAAGAAATATAATTAAGCATTGGCTTTCAAAGAATCAAACACTTCCTAAATGAAGCAGCTTTATTATATATCTATTCTAACGGTTTATTAGAGACTTCAATGTCCCTCATTTAAAAAGATGCATTTAGGTTTGTTCATAATAACCACATCAAAGTAGCTTTATATACCTACATACAACTGAACTGCTGATGCTAGAGGTTTTGGACTTCCCGTCATTTGTTCTAATTTTAGTTACTACCTCCAGAACATCCAGAAGTAGAAGTTTTCAATAACAATTACACTGAGGCATATGGCCAAAGAGTTAAAGAAACTGAGCGACAGTCGTATTAACGACTTTTGAATAAAATGGAAGAAAAAAAGAAAAGAAAAAAAGCAAGCACAAAATACTTCTGTCAGATCACTGTTCTATTCAACAGAATGGGGAAAAAAAATCTATATTTTTACCTATCTCCATTAGATGGCTTGGATTCCATTTTGGGCTTTTTCTTTGGAGTTTCATTCTGAATAGCTGCAGAGGATTTATGGCTGAAAAGACACCAGACAATCTCATACTCTCAGTCTCATACACAAAATAGGATGTACATGAGACTTACGAATAACCTGACAAAGATGTAAAGCAGGATAACGCCCCCTTCTTGCCCACAGCCTCTCCTCTTACACAGCAATTAAGCTATTAAAAACTCTCCACCGGTGTCAATGGCAGCATTTTTGTTGTGGGAGGTGCTGCTGGCAAGAGAATGGTTAACTCTACTCTTAATTTGCCACTCCTCCAAGACTGCCCCTCTACAAAGCAAGTAGGCTTTTAGAAAAAGTTCCACTGGAACCAGTGGAAAGTGTTGTTGCTTTTTTACACCTAAGTGCCATGCACGTATGTACCTACATTTGTGTGAGTGTGGTGTGGGGCCTTATCCTTCCCGTGCAATGCAACATCAGACCCCTATGCAGCAATTAGTCTTAAACATTTCTTCCAGTGGGATGGCTGTGTGTTGGGGTGGGGAGGAGAAAGAAAAGGGGGCTTTTCAGACAGCATGCTAGGCAGCTAACCCTTTTGCAGCAAATGGTTAGTGAGCATGTTTAAACCGTGTTTATGTAGCCTCCATGGTTAGGAATGGTTCACACGACAATGCTATGTTATGGTTTACACAGCATTCTAAGCCACAATGTTTAGCTCAAAATGTTTAAACACCGTGGCTTTGCGTGTCATATAAACAGGGCCAGAGAGAGACAAAAAGAACGCTCTGGCTTTGCCCACATTTGGTATTGCATCCCCCACCCCTGGTATCTAGCCCTGGAAAGGCTTTTCATTCAAATAAGAGATAAAATAAAGTAATCGACATTTACCTCTGTTTCCACAATCCCTGATCTTGCTCTGGACTCATACTGCCGATTCTGAAACACAGAATGTACCACAGGCTTAACAATGGCAATCAAATCACTGCTTGCAAAGGATTTGTTTATTGCTCTTAAAGTGCAGAACAGTCCATAAAAATAAAATAAACTCATCAAATGAATGAGTATATAAAAAAAAATCCTTAAGTCAGCAACCTCTAAAACCATTCCACACAACCAACACTAGGAAACATTAAACATCACATACATGCTTAAAGAGCTATCTTTACAACTGTTGGGAAAGTTGAAGGTGGGTGAGGCAAATCAGCTTCTTCGGGAAGATAGTTTCAGATCCTAGCTGCTACAACAGAAAAAGCCCTGTTCTGTTCTATCCACTGATTTAACCTCTTATGGAGGAGGGACATAGAAGAGAGTCTGGGCCGAAGATCTCATCAAGTAGGCAAAGATCATGTAGGAGTAAGTGGTCCTTCAGATACCCTGGGTCCTAAACAATTTAGGCCCAAACTTTGAGAATTGGGCTTGGAAACAAATCAGGAGCCAATGAAAACTGATAACCGTCAGGGTAATATTCTGCCAGGTCCAGAAATACTCCCAAACTCTGGTCTTTTAGCACTTTCATATCATCTGGACTTAGTACATCAGCCCACATTTAGTCTATTGCAGCCTCCATGCAACACCTTCACTTTATCCTTGGAACCAGATGGAAAGTTGGGTGTCATCCACATATTAATGGCACCACACCACATTCTAATCCTCCAAACCACCATTCCCGGCAGTTTCACGTAGCTACTGAATAGCATGAGGAACAAGACAGAAAAGGACTCCATAGGTCTAAGGCCAAGGAACAAAGTAAGTCTCCTAGCACCAGCTTCTAAATCGATCCTCCTTATAGGACCAGAACAAAACTGTGCATCTTCAGCTCCAACCTGGCCAGGAAGCACAGAAGCATATCCAACATGAAACACAAATGGTATTAAAAGCTGCTGACAGGTGCAGCAGAACCAATGGGGAAGTTCTTGGTTAACACCTATTAACATAATTAACTAATTTCTGCATTTCAAACACACATTTATGCAACATTTCTTTATCCAGAAAGGAGCTATGCTTTAAAAACTAGATAGCTATATGCACTAACAGAAACATTAAAGTTGAGAGTCCAGCTTAGAGGTCAACATTTCTTAAATGTGAATATTTTACACATATTTGTGTGTTCCACACCACCAAAACAGACTCCTAACTATACATATACAATTTCTAGCAGTCAGGCAGGACCTTGCATGGTCCCAACGGCTTGGCCATATCCTGTGGAATTGTGACTTCCTTTGAATAGCAGACCCTTTTGCCATACTCAATCTGATTCTGAAAACTGTTTGAATAACAATATAGCACAGGGAGGTCCTTTTCAAGAAACACAATTCCAAACTCCACTTAGAAAAGTGGAACTCATTAGATTATATTTTGGACTCTAGGACTCTAGCCTGTATTTTTAATGTCAAGAAGAATTTTTGTAGACATAAGTCCCCATCTGCAAATATCATACTTCCAAACCAGAGCACCTGCAAATATTTTTAATAACAGTATGCTTTGTGTGCAGTAAAATAAACCTATCACTCAATAACAACAATCTTGATTTAATTTGCAGTGAAAAAAGCAGCAGCAAGTCAGTTCTATTCCATAAAGTTGCACAACACTTACTTGTGATGGCCACTGCTGTGACGGTGGTGGTGGTGATGTCGGTGATGGTGGTGGTGTTTCAAATTCTGGTCTTTTTCAGTAAAAGATGTGGAAGAGGAATTAGGATGTGCAGTCCCTAAGCTCTTCCTCTGCTCCTTTGTCTTCTGCAGTACTCTCTTGTAGGATAGAGTACAGAGCCAACACAACAGCTTCCCATCAACCTTTTGGGAAATCATTCGCAGCAAGTTATGTTACACGTACTGAGTGCTAAAAAGACACACAACAGCCAAAATAAAATTATCAAATACTCCTGTTGTGATTCTTCCACACAGATCTTAATATAAACACGTTAACAATATAGTAGACATCAGCAGCGTATGAAATGAAACACCTCAGACAATCTGCTGAAAACTGGATAAAATATCTTAACTTACTTTTTTTAAGGTGGGCACACCATGTTGGATCCTACAGACAGGAGTCCTTCTGTGGACAGAAGGGCTTTTGATCCAGAAGAGGCTCACTCTAATGGAAGTTTGGGGTGGGTGGGGAGGTGATTTTTGCCAATTCCCTGTCCCCTTTTTGGCTTCTAACACAATCTTTCAGCACTGTTCTAGATATCTCCCAACCCTACAGAGCAGATTTTCAGAAGTGAAAGGGGACTGCAGTGGGAAAAGAAAACCAGCAAACATCTCCTTCCCCTTTCCATTAGCGAGAGCAGCCTTTCCATGAATGGAACTCCTCTCCCTGGATCTTTGGATCCAACCTGTTTGCCTTTACCAGATTTACACCACAGTCCCCTGTAGGTTTGGCCAATGATATATCTAGAGTCAATCCAACTAGTTGCTAACTAAACCTTATATCATACTTCACAATGCCCTGGAGCACCACAAACATTCTCAAATGACATTAACTAAAGGCCTTCTCCAGTGTCTAGGCCCCTAATTTATTTCATAATATAATGAAATAATGTATCCTAGGGGACAGCCTACAACCGCGGTGAAGCTGGCTAAACTATAACTCTTTGGTAAGGATGCCAAAGGTCTCAGCGCATGTCTTGAAGGCAAGTGATACAACAACTGCGATGAAGCTACGCCAATCTGGGTCTGGCCAGTAGCTGGAAGAGAGATCACTTGAGAATTCTATGTACACTGCTTTAGTTTCATGGAAGAAAAGGTGGGGTAAAAATGTATGTTATACTCCCTCAAGGGCAACTGCACAGATGTGAAGGCCTGAAAAACCCGGAAAAATCCGTTTCCTCTCCGGTTTTTTCCAAAGCCTTCCCCCGCCCCGAAAATTGGAAAAATTGAAAAAAAATAAGAAAAAATGGATTATGGAATATTTTATTTTAGCATGATGCACAAAATGTTTAAGACAAGGTGTTTATATATTTACTACTCCAAATGTTTTCTAAAAACTATGTACGGTATCAGATTATTACAATTTCTGTGCACTGAGGATAAGCAAATCCTAGGTTGCAAACTGAAACTACAACTCTCAAATACAACAGCAAGATGTATTTCTGCCTCTAAGGGGCACTGCCATTGAAGCAGAGACTGAAACTGGTAGTGATAGCTACAGCTCAGTAAATGAGTGATTAAATTTCCTGCATAGTCACTGAATCTTGGTCCCCCTTTTTTCGCAGTTTTTATGGGAATGGGCGCTTTATGTCTGTTTGACACTGTGGAGGACTAGCAGAGACATAAATAATTCTTTGTTACTAATTTTGATGGTTTCTCCTTTTTTTAAAAAAAATGTTTTTTGCCTGCTCCTCATAAACTGGCAAAACCAAAGAGGTTCCTTATAGTTCAGGTGTTCCTTACCGTTCAGGAGCTTGTAGCTCCATTTGTGTTTTTTTTAAAAAAGGTAAAAATTTTAAACAGTACATTCAATTTGTAATAATTGCTTGAATACACTATACTTTTAACATACGAAATGTGATAATTTTATGACAAACCAACATGTACATAACTACATTTTATGTTCCTAAAGTAACAAAGCGACTTTCAATCTGTAAAAAGTGCTAATATTGCATTTTTTAAATTTTTCTGAAAAGTTTCATTCCCACCACCACCGGAAAAACCTGAAAAAAATCCCTTTTTCCTTGTGGCTTCAAAATTTCCAGAAATTTTACATCCTTGGAATTCCTATATCCTCTAAAAGTAGTACTAACAAAAATGCACATAACCACTTATGTTGTTCACTGTTTTGTGAGGTCAAATTCTTTCACCGATCACCAGTCTAGTGCAATATAAACTGAGATTACATTGACAAGTAATAAGAAAATAGACATTATATGCGCTATTGCTCCACAATTATTTGGGATTGGTCACATTAGGATTGCATGAAAGGCAATTTTCTTCCAGAACACTTCCAGACCAGTGGTGCTACTAGTACCCAGTCGCACTAAGATATAAGTAAATCTCATCATTCAATCCTTAGCAATAATAAGGTCAAGATTTGAGCACCACCATGTATTTTAAAGGTAGCAGAGCAAGGATTCTCTCCTGCCTGGGGTGGTGGATTTCAAATTTGAGATTAATTTCCAGCAAGTGTTGACGGTACTGTATTAGGGCCTATTCACAAAGCACAAAGAATGTAGCATATATGTTAGGTGGGGAAGAGGGATGAGAAATGCAGGTTGCTTACCTGTAACTGTAGTTCTTCGAGTGGTCATCTGTGCAGTCACACACTATGGGCTCGCGCCGGCGCCGAGCCTCACTCGGAAACTTCTAGAGCTTAGAAACTATTGGCGGGAACCCCTCCCCCCACCATCCTATTGCGCATGCCTGGGTTCCCGCCTACCTCAGTTCCATGAGACCGCCTGATGCGACCCAAAACGAGGTAGTGAAGATAATTAAAAATGCATAACGGCATGGCAAAAACACTCATAGGCCCTCAGCGAGGTCTAGAGGGGATGGTGGGAGGGTTGTGTGACTGCACAGATGACCACTCGAAGAACTACAGTTACAGGTAAGCAACCTGCATTTCTTCTTCGTGGTCTCTGTGCATCACACACTATGGGCGAGTAACCAGCAAACACTTACCGGCGGAGGGTAGACTCGCTGAAGGGATCTCATTGAAGGAGTGACGACAGAACAGCCCGTCCAAAGTTCGCGTCGCTTCTAGCCCTGGTGTCCAGCCTGTAATGCGAGACGAACGTGGAGGCCGAGGACCAGGTAGCTGCTCTACAAAGATCAGGGATAGGAATTCCCCTGATCAGTGCCGTTGAGGTGGCCAGGGACCTTGTAGAGTGAGAACGCAAGGCGGCTGGGGCTTCTTTACGTGCTAGTTGGTAACTGAGAGTTATAGTATTGACGACCCATTTAGCAAAACGTTGGGTTGAGAGTGCGTGGCCCTTTGTCCTGCCCCCGTAACAAATGAAAAGGCGTCGGGATTTGCGGAATGCCGATGTCCTGTCCTTGTAGAATGCCAAGGCTCGCCTCACGTCTAGTGAGTGAAGCCTTGTACTCAGGGGGTCGGAGGCGTCCTGAAAAAAGGTAGGGAGTACGATGCTCTGATTGACATGGAAGTCCGAAATGATCTTTGGTTTAAACTCCGGACCTGGGCGTAGGACAACCTTATCCCTATGGAATTGGGTATAGGGGGGATCGACCATGAGGGCGCACAACTCAGAGGCCCTTCTTGCAGAAGTTATCGCAACTAAGAAGGCTACCTTAAAGGAGAGTAGCCGTAAATCCGTTGTAGCCAGAGGTTCAAACGGTTTATCAGACAGAGCCGAGAGGACCACCGACAAGCTCCATTGTGGGACTATGGGCCGCACAGGTGGATGAATATTGTGCAAACCTCTCATGAAGCGTTTGGCCAGAGGATGAGAGAACGCAGAATAGCTTTGGATGAGGTCGTGGTTTGCCGAGATGGCTGCTAAATACACCCTTATAGAAGCGTTACGGAGGCCCGCCTCGTGCAAGGAGCTGAGAAAGGATAAGATGACCACGATTCCACAGGAGTGTGGTGAGACACCCTGTTGGTTAACGAACGAAACGAATCTTTTCCACTTTCTTCTGTAAGATAATCTGGTAGAGGGGCGAGTGGCTTCATTCAGTACTGCCCGTACCGGGGATGGAAGCTGTAGGTGCTGCCATCGCGCCGGATTCTCCATGCGGTCAGTTTTAACTTGTGCAGGTCTGGGTGGCGTACCAGCCCGTGACCCATGGTGATCAGGTCCTCTGTCAGAGGTAAATGCATATATTCCCCTCGGGACAAACGAAGAAGGGGGGCGAACCAGAATTGGCGCGGCCACCAAGGAGCTATCAGTATGGCTTCCGTTTGTGCCCGTTGTAGGATTGATATCACCTTTGGGATGAGTGGGAACGGGGGGAAGGCATAAACAAGATCTGCTCCCCAGGATGTGCTTAGAGCGTCTCCTAGAGAGCCTTTTCCGATTCCCGCTCTCGAGCAGAATAGCGTGCAGACAGCATTCTCCGCAGATGCGAAGAGGTCCAGACGCGGCTGTCCCCATTTGTTGAAGAGGGTCATGCGTGCCTGGGTGCAGAGTGACCATTCGTGTGAGTCCGGAAAGTTTCTGCTGAGCCTGTCTGCCTGGATGTTGTCCGATCCAGCTATGTGAGTAGCCGACAAGCGTATTCCGTGGGGAATAGCCCATTTGAAAATCTCTAAGGTAAGGTTGAGTAAAGTCTTGGATCGAGTCCCTCCCTCTTTGTTGATGTACCAGACCACCGACATGTTGTTGGATATAATTCTCACGTGGTGGCCTGCTACATAGTCCCTGAACGCCCAGAGTGCTTTCTGCACTGCGAGTAGTTCCAGGAGGTTGATGTGATGTCCCGTTTCGGACGAGGCCCATTCGTCCTGCACTGATAGGTGATCGCAGTGTGCTCCCCAGCCGAGGAGGGAGGCGTCCGATGTTACTGAACGTGTCGGGTTGTCCGATAAGAACGGCAGTCCCTGTTGAAGGTTCTGCGGATGTGTCCACCAGAGAAGGGAGTGACGCAGTGCGTGAGGGACGGTGACCCTGACGGAGTTCGGGTGGCGAAGTGGGTCGTAGGTCTCGAGGAGGAAACGCTGTAGGGGGCGCATTTGCAGGCGTGCCCACCGGACTACAAAAACGGAAGAGGCCATAAGTCCCAGTAGTTTCTGCAGGGTGAGCGCTGTGTGGGTGGCAGTGGATGCGACACGAAGTGCCAACTGCTGAAGGCGGGTCCGCCTCGAGGGTGGGAGATAAGCTCTTCCTGCTGTTGAATCGAGAAGAGCCCCAATGAATTGTATTGTTTGTGCAGGAGACAGAATTGACTTTCCCTTGTTCAAAACTAGCCCCAAGTTGTCTAGCAGGGATGTCGTGAGTTCGACATCTCTGGACGCTTGGCGTTCGGATGGAGAGACAACTAGCCAGTCGTCGAGATATGGGTAGAGTTCGATGCCCGATGAACGAAGGTGCGCGCAGACGGCGGCCATACATTTGGTGAAGACTCTCGGTGCGGTTTTTAATCCGAACGGTAGGACCGTGAACTGGAACGCTTCCTTCCCGACGATGAAGCGGAGGAATTTCTGGTGGGCAGGGTGAATTGGGATATGGAAGTATGCGTCCTTTAGGTCCACTAGGGTGAACCATAGGTTGCGGCGGAGAAGGGGCAATATGGAGCCCAGGGTGATCATTCTGAATTTTTTGGTTCGAAGGAATTCGTTGAGGAGCCTCAAGTCCAGGATTGGCCGGAGGCCGCCATCCCTTTTCTGAACTGTGAAATAGCGGGAGTAGAACCCGTTGTCTAAGTCTGTGATGTTCACTGGGATAATGGCTCCTTTCTGTAGGAGTGCGGCGACCTCCTGTCTGAGCACCGCAGAAGTTGGTGTGTATTTTAGGTATCCCAGTCGGGGTAGAGAGGCGAATTCCATTTTGTAGCCCTGATTGATGACGCCCAGGACCCAGTTGTCCGTCGAGATCATTGCCCAAACGTCGTAGAATTGCCGGAGTCTTTGGCTGAAAAATGGAGCACTGGGAGAGACAGCGCTGGTCAAGTCAAAGGCGCTGTTTTGGTCCCTGATCTTGCCGGGTGCGCTGCGGGCGAACCCTAGACTGTGGGTACGTTCTCTGTTGGCGAAAGGGAGGCTGCGTGGGCTGGAACCTGGACTGCTGCTGTTGGTGTCTGAACTGCTGCTGTCGGCCTTGATAGGGGTGTTGTCTAGCCCACCTCCGTGGACGGAACGACTGCAAGGCTTGGGGGGGGTAAAACCCCATTTTTTTAGCCGTCATCTTCGCCTTCTGGATTGTATCCATTTGCGAATCCGTAGAAGCATTGAAGAGGCCCTCTCCGTCGAAGGGGAGATCCTCTATCCGGGTCTTGGTTTCTTGGGACAGGTTGGAGGATCGAAGCCAAGCGTGTCTCCTTAACGCAACTGAAGCGACCATTGACTTAGATAGACAGTCCGCTAAGTGGCGCGCGGTAGAGAGTTCTTGCTTCGCAAGCGCCGTCGCTTCCTGTTGAAAAATCTGCGCTGCCGACTTGATCTCCTCAGGGAGATGGGCATGCAACGCTGTCACCTTATCCCAGAGAAACAAATGGTAGCGAGCCATAAGAGCCTGGTAGTTCGCTATTTTAACCGATAAAGCGGTCGATGCATAGACCCTTCTGCCAAATGCGTCGAGTTTACGGCCCTCCTTGTCTATTGGGGCTGAATGGGATCTTGCTGAGCGGCCCTGCGCTGACTCGACGACTACCGAATTAGGCTTTGGGTGTTGAAAAAGGAATTCGACGCCTTTTTCTTGAATTTTGTATTGGGCGTCAACCCTCTTTGAGACCGGACCTGTGGTCGCAGGGGTCTTCCAAGACTCCTTCAAGGTTCGGAGTATCGTTGGGAGGACGGGCATGGCCAGAGGGGTAGTCGTATCCCCGTACATAACGTCGTACGCGATGTCTTCTACCTGCTCTTCCGACTCCGGTATCTCGATGCCCAGTGACTGGGCAAGGCGTTGCATCTGGTCAAGGAACGAGACCACTTCCAGTGACGGCGAAGCGCGCTTGCCAGTTCCCAAATCTTGTTCTGGCGAAGGCAATGAGGGATGGACTTGGGCCGAGACCTCTGACGAGTCAGAAGGGTAATCGTCATCCGAGTGGGAACTAGGTGCTCTGATAGTCATGGCACCGAGCGGCGGAAGAGGCGAATCCGGTTGGTCGGCCAAGTATGCAGGTGTCGAGATTGTAGCCGAAGGAGGGCGTCTAGGTGGGGCAGGCGGAACGAAGTGGTCGTCCAATTCTGGAAGCCTTTCCCCCGTAAACTGGTCAAAGATTGGCCTTCTATAGGGTACCTCCGTCTGGGACCCCCACGCGCCGTCTGAGTGGGCGGAAAAGCGGTCCCAGTCGACTGGTTGTGCCAATGCCCGTTGAGGAGAGGCTTGGTGAGGGGACTGGACCCAATGAGAGCCGGACCTGCGGTCTTCCAGATCTGAAGCTGGTGGAGAGAGCGATGGGGCTGGCCCGGGGGCGGAAGCGGAGTGACTGGAGAGTCGAAGTGTTGGCGCCCTCGGTACGGAGAACCCGTGGTCCTGGCGTGTCGGTGTCGGGGGGGTCGCCACCGAAGGCCATGTGATTGGAAGAGAGATGGAGACCGAAGGTGAAATTGATGGTTTCGCCATCGGTACCGGGGAGCTGGTCGGTACCGATGCCGGTTTGGTTCCCGACTTCGTCTTTGCCATCGGCGGCTGCATCAGCTTCGGCGTCGACGACGGCTTCGGAGTCGACGACGGCTTCGGCGTCGACGACGGCTTCGGCGTCGACGACGGCTTTGGTGTCGATATCGACTTCTCTCCCGGTGTCGACTTATGTCCTCGAGTCTGTTGTTTCGGTGCCGAGCTTGGCGCAGACTTGGAATCTCGGTGATGTCTCGTCGGTTTTGCATGCTTGCTTTTGGGAGCTTGTGCTTCCTCGGCTGCTGCTGTGCCATGGTCTCTCTTACGCCGCTTCGCCTTGCCCGTGACTTCGGGAAGGGAGGGCTTCGACTTAGGAGGCTGAGTCGGTTGAGTCTCCTCCGACGTCGAAGGGCGGCTCGGTACCGAGACCGGCACATCGACCGTTTCCAGGGCGGATTTCCATAAGAGAGCCCTCAGCTTGTTTGCCCTATTCTTTCGTGTTTGCCGTGAGAAACTCAGGCAGTGGGCACAGGTATCCACGATGTGGGTCTCACCCAGACAAAGGAGGCACTTGGAGTGTCCATCCGAATGGGTCATTTTTGCTCTGCAGCCTGTGCATTTTTTGAAGAGCGACGCCATTTTGCACGCCGCTAAAAAGGGCGGGAAACAATCACTCAGCTTCTCCCGCTTTCCGTGGAACGGGACACAGCCGCAGCTACGCCTCGATCCGCTATGCTAACTCTATATCTATCTATCTATCTATCTATCTATCATCATCAAAGTGATTTACGATAATAACAATAAAAAAATCTTTTTTTTTTTTTTTTTTAGAGAAAGAGGAGAGAGAGAGAAAGAGAAAGAGAATACACGAGAGAAAGCGGAGAAATAGTAAGAGGAATCGAATAAAAGATCTAAGCAACAAACGATTAGGAGAAGTTCTCTGTGAGGCAACCAGCAAGGCGGTCGAAGAAGAACTGAGGTAGGCGGGAACCCAGGCATGCGCAATAGGATGGTGGGGGGAGGGGTTCCCGCCAATAGTTTCTAAGCTCTAGAAGTTTCCGAGTGAGGCTCGGCGCCGGCGCGAGCCCATAGTGTGTGATGCACAGAGACCACGAAGAAGAACGCAACTCTCTTGCTGGGCATGCCTACCCCACTCCCAGACTCACTTTGCATCCATACACTGAAAATAATGCTAGAATGGGATCTGTGCTCATAGGGTCCAATACTTACTATCCCCAAAGGTACAGAGCAATGTTATGTCAGTGTGCACGCAGGCTAGGGTTGTGCGACCTCATTCACCATGTGTGTAGTCTACTGTTTCATTATTCTGATTCAAAACTGGGCAAGACCTTAATTTTACTGCTTTATCAGTTCAATTGCCATTTCTAGACAAAGTTTTAATAGCAGCAAGACAAAAGTATACCTTTCTTCTTCCCTCCTCTTTGCGATCGAAAGCACACTGCTGCTTACACTGTTCACATGTCTGAGGTGGTCCATATTTCTTTTCAGAGTTTGTGCAGCGCTGACATTTTGTGCCAATAAAAGCTGCAATTATGTTGCAGTACTGACAAGGTTTTGGCTAGTGAAAAAGAAGAACAAAAGAGAAATGCTATTCATTGTTTTACATTTTGTTGGTGTTTTATATGATGACAACCTAGAGTCAGTGAAAGGGGGGGGGGAGTAAAACTATTCTTTTTGCACAAGCCTATTTAAGGCAGACCTCACCAAGATATAGTATTTGCATGCTGGGACTTTTATAACTAGAACAGATGGATGGAGCAGTCCTAAATCCCCTAGACAGTATCTGGGAGGGAGAGAGGATTGTTCTGTTTCTGGGCTCTGAGGTTAGAAATAGGGCTCTGACCTCAGAGCCCAGAAATTGTGCTTCCTGCTCCCTCAGCATGGTTTTGACTATGCCCCTGCACTCAGAAACTGAGCATGGAGATGGGAAAAGGGGGCTTTCCCAGGGCACGGAGGAGACAAGGACATAGGCCATATGATGCTTCCTATGGCTGCACCAGCCTCCTTCCTGCTCCAAAGCGAAATCAATGTCCAGCAGAAATGCAGGGCAGCTGGAGAGCAGAGGCAAAGATCGCCTCCACGCTCTGGCCGCCCTGCAGTAGCGTCCAAGTTCCAAGGCTGCCGACTATCTTCCAAGGACTGCGCCCTAAATGGCTCAGAATTTCTTTAGAACTGCATTGAGAATTAAGCTTCATGGGAACCCAATTACGTGAGGAGGATCATGCTCACTGGCCGTGCCCTCCTTCTCACATAATTAGAACTGCCGAATAGGGCATAGATTGCCCTGTTATCAGCTGCAAGAAAAACAGTATTTTGCTCACTAAAATGTTTTCAGTATACATGATACTCATTTCAAATTTTACTACATACAGCCAAAGGAGTACTGATATTTTTAAAGCAATTTTCAGCAGATGAGAAAATTGCTTTAAAAATACCACAAAGTCTGAATTATAGTACCCTGTGTAGGCCTCCTTATGGTTAAATATCAATTTAGCAGCCCCATCAGAGACATAGATATTAACTCACCGTTCCAAATTGTTTCACGTTTTGGGCACACTTCTTGCATATTGTGTTCGTTTTGCTAAAAAGAAAATCAGGTTGAATTTAATTTAAGAGTGAGAGGCCTGCAAGATGATGGGGGGGAGGGGGGTTGTCCCTCAATCCCTCCTCTCATATATATGAATCAGCCCTTCAACAGCCTGTGCTGATGTCAGCAACAGTTAAGACTAACAAATTCTAATTGGAATCAACTTTAATCCCTGATTTTAAATTCTGGTTGAACAGAAAACCAGGTTAGCCTTAACTGCAGTTAAACCAGAGTTAAGTATAAAGGAAAAGAGCACACGACTGTGCAGCCCACTCACAATTTCTGAGATTAAAGGAACATCTGCACTGGACTATAAGGCAAGGACCATATATAGGAAACAAAAAACATATTTAGATATACCTTGCCAGGGGACTCAAATGGCACCATTAATAGGAAAAAAAGGGGGGGGGGAGGAACTCCAGATGCCAAAAGAAGATTAATTTGTAAGCACAAAACATTTCAGAATTCCTTACGCAGGGACACATTTTCAGTAATGATCCTCCAATGCAAATGTCCCCAAAGAAGGAATTCTGAAATGCATTGGGCCTACAAATTAAGTGTACTACAATAGGAAATGCTAAAAATATGAATGTATGAAGTGGCCTTGAAGGAACTCATGCACAGGCATTGGGGGACAAGGTGTAGAAGGTCAGATGACTTACTTGTAAGGTTAGATTTGAGTTTGGTTGATAAATAAAAGCAAGACATTTCTGGGGCCTACAACAGTTGCTTTTTCAAAAGCTGTTTAGTCGTAAGTCTGAAACAACATGGAAAAACTTACCTCTCTTGCTGAAACTCCGATCGGCAGTAAGTACATTTTACAATGGGATGTGCAATGCGACATTCCTAGACAGGAAAATGAGATGTCAATATTGTTTTACTACAGTGGAACAACTGACATTAGAACTTACTGTTTGATGGGTCAACTGCATAATTGCAGGGTACAAATACAAATCTAGAACTACCCACTGTGAGGAAATTGTTTTGAACAATTGTGTGCTATACATTCGGATGACAATCTTTGGATTCTAAAACATGAATATCAATCAATCAAGAAAGTTTACCACACAATCAGCATGTCATTAACAACAGATTTAGAATGCAATCCTATGGACATTTAGACAGAAAAAAGCCCTACTACTACAAGAATGCTCCAGCCCTAAAAGGCTGCTGAGGCATGCAAGAACTCATAGGATTTTTTCTGTCTAAACATGCATAGGATTGCATCCTTAATTTGTGATTTAGACCACAGCAGGAGACAATTCCTATTTCAGTGCTACTTGCTCTAAAGCCAAGATATCAGACTTCCTAAAGAGTTCACATCTCACAAATCTAACCTCTAGAAAGTCTCATAGCCTATACATATTTGATGAAATGGGCTGCTGCCTATGAAAGTTCAAATCACAATAGACCGCAGCACTCTTTGGTCTTTTTGATACTGTGGACTCCTGAAACTATATTGCGCTGTAATGTGTCACGCCGCTGGATAGTGCATGATAGTTTTCTTGTTGCCTATGAAAGCTTACACATAACAGACTAGTTAGCCCCCTTGGGTGCTATAACGTTTCTTTTTTGAAGAGAAAACATGTCTCATTACTACGAACTAGAGACTAATTAATACATTTAGGTTTGTTATGTGTGCACCAAATTACACATGAGAAGGAGATGTCCCCTACAACTGCCAACCAACCCGGTAACATGCGATAGTGGTGGCCAATTACTCAGAATGGGTTGGGAAAAGACACAATGTGATGACAACAAGGACTAGCTAAGCATAAGGTGGGTGGTGGTGGTGGGTTGTATCTGACCACTTTGGGTGGCAGCCTCATTTCAAAATAACAAGCTTCAACCTTTATTAAAAATCAACTGCAACTTTCCTATCAGGGTGTACTTTCAGTGTCAGACCTAATGGGAAATCCATGAGAAGACCTCGTATGTTTGGGGAGGGGTATTTTAATCGTTCTTGTACTATTTATATAAATCACCCAAGGATTTTTTTTTAAGTTAAAAGGCAGCATTAAAAGGGAGACATTTTTCTCCCTCTCCCATAATACTAGAGCCCAAAGGGGTCATCCCATGAAGCTGATTGGTGGGAGATTCAGGACAGATGAAAGGACTTCTTCACACAGCACATAGTTAAACTATGGCATTCACTACCACAAGGTGTAGTGGCGGCCACCTATTTGGATGGCTTTAAAAGGGGGTTGGATAAATTCCTTGACGACAAGGCAACGGCTACTAGTCCTGATGGCTATGTGTTGTCTCCAGTATCAGAAGCAGTAAGCCTATATACACCATTGCTGGGGAACATGGTTGCACCCATGTCCTGCTTGTGGGTTCCTGGTTGTCAGCTGGTTGGCCACTGTGCTGGACTAGATGGACCCTTGGTCTAATCCAGCATGGCTCTTCTCATGTAAATATTCAACAATAAATAATAAAAAAAACCTGCCTGAATTCGAGCCCTACTGGATTTCGTCTCTTAAAACTCCAAACTGGGGAGTAAGCCCTACTGAACTCAATGAGTCTTACTTTAGAGCAGGCACACCTAAACCGGGCTGGGCTGCCAAGCACCCCAAGGGCTCCTGCTAACACGCCGAAGTGCAACCTCTCCCCCCCTTTTAACTGGGACCCCAACTTTCGCTTCCCCGCTGGGAGTGGGGCGGCCACCTCTTCGGAAACTTCTCCCGGGTCAGTTCCTTCCTTTCACGCTCTCCGCCCGAAAGCCTCCGCCTCCCGCTGAACAGCCGGATATCCTCTCCGCCCGCCCGCCCGGCGCTCCCACACAGGCGTCCCTCCTCTTCCCGGAACGGCCGCCTCCCTTCGGCTCGGCCCCAACTCGCCCGCCCCTCCATCCAAGCCTCGGCCTCGCTCTCCTCCCCTCAGGTTGTGGCATCCTTCGCCGGGCCTCGAGGAAGCGGCACCTTGCAGAGCTGCTGCCCTTGAGAGAGCTCTTCGAAAGGGTAGCGCTGGTTGCACTTGGTACAGGCGTAGAGCGCCGAGGCCGCGCCGGATGCAGCTCCCACGACCGCCGCCGCTGCCGCCACGACCACCGCCCCGGAGGCCCCGGATGTTGCCGCCATCCGCCTTCTTCTCAGCCCAGGGGGAGCCGCGGCCGACCGGACGGGAAAGAAGCCGCCTCAGCCACACGGACAGCCAGGCTCGCTGAGGCGCGGCAGCGACAGACAGACAGACAGGCGGGCCTCTCCCCTCGGCCGCTTGGCGGTGCCGCCGCTTCTCCTTCCTTCTCCTCAGCCTAGTAGGCCCTGTTTCCTCCTGGCGTCGGCATCCGCATCACGGCCCTCCCCCCCTCCTCACACAAACAGAGCGGGAGCGCGAGCCTGGTAGCGAATGAACCGAGAGCGAGCCTCACCGTTCTCCTCAACCAATCAGGCCCGCGCGGCAAGGCTTCCTTCAAACCTCGCCCCCCAATGGCGGGGCAGGCCGCACGCCTCCGCCGCCTCCGCCGCCTCCGTCACGTCATGCTAGGCCAACCAGAGAGCCGGGTCCGCTCTCCGCGTCTCTTCATTGGCTCAGCGTCGAACCCTTTATGGACTTGAGCGACTTCGCGGCGGGGAGTGACGCAACACGCCTTCCCCTTCCGACGGCGGCCCTGCGGCTCGTGAGGTTGCGCCTGCGCAGAAGGGAGACGAACCCGACCCCCGCCTTTCAAAGAAACAAAAAGCACCCACCACAAATCCAACCTTGGCTGGCTTGAAGTCGCTAGGTGTAAAGATCCAAGGGGAGTGGGAATGTCGGATAGGAGAGCCCAATCTTAGCGCGTCCTTCTCATTGGCTGCTCATCGCGTCCATCATAGCCGTGGCTCTATGACGCAAACCCGGCGTAAAAAAACAACGGGCGCGGGCGCTGCTGTGGGCGGGATGTGGCGCGGTTGGCCAGTTCCTATGTCACTCAACAGAGCTACCTTGTTGGCGCAGCAGCGGTGCTTCTGGGACAGCTGGAGCAGGAGGAGGGAGGCGGCAGCAGCTCGCAGGGCGCCGCTGGCCTTAAAGGGACATGCACCTATTTGCGGCCGCCCTTTGACGACATGGCAGTGGCAGGGGACCCGGAGCACACGGTGAGCTGGAGGGAGGGACGGGGCGGGGTGCAGCGGGAGAGGCCCCGAAGCCGCGGCTTGGCTCCTTCGAGCCCCTTGTTTTCAGCCCTGGAGCTTCGCGCGTGTGTGTTTGTCTATGGCGGGTTGGGTGCGGTGAGGAGGGAAAGCACTCTTCGCATGCTCAGAGGCATACTTTCTGTTAGAACGGCGGCTGCGCATCATCCGTGGCACCGACACCGCTTAAAAGCATCAAAGCAGTCGCTTCTCATCAGACCTGCCTCAAGGTAAGGCGGCCTTCCCCAACCCGACGCCCTCGAGACGTGTTGGACTGCAACTCCCACCATCCCCAGCCAGGCGATGATGGGATTGTAGTCCAATACATCTGAGAGGGTGCAGGTTGGGGATCCCGAGTATGCCCTGCCAGGCACCTGTGGACTCCGCAAAGCAGGGAGACTGATGAGACAAAATAGACCCCGCTTTCTCCCCCACTCCCCAGTTTTACTCTAGAGTAGATGCAGGAGCCCCCATCCAGGTCTGGACCCTATCATTGGGGAGGGGGGGTAGGGGAGACTTAAGATGTGAATCGGCTCCTCTGTGTCGACTCTAGAGTAAAACTGAAAACATGACTTAGCTGCTAGACACGCATGTAAAGCAATGCCTGTATTTTGGCCCTAGATCCCTCAGAGTGTGAACTTGCCTTATTCTGCATCAGGCGATTTGCCCATCTAGAGAAGTCTGGCAGTGTGCCAGTATTGCCTGCCGGTGGCTCCTCAGTATGTTGAGCAGAAGTTTATTTTTCTGCCTGCTGTGTTGCCTGGAATTCTTTTCTTTTTTTGCTTTAATAACGGGACATGGCAATGACTGAACCGGAACCACCTGCACAAAAAGCCTCTGTTCTTCCACTAAACTGCAGCCCCTCCACTTAATGCTCTCCCCATGAGATTAAAAATAAGAGATGATTGGGCACCAACTGTCAGAGAGACACTGGCAGCATTCGGATGATACGATAATCAACGGGGGGGGGGGGACAGGAACAATCGTCCGTTGTGTTGATTATTGTGCCGTCCGAATGCTGCCAATAACTTACTGTCAGTTGCCTTCGCCCCCCTCCGTTGCCTAAAATGTTGTCTGAATGCTGCCGATCAGCAACACAACGGACTATTCCCCCCCCCACCCGGTTGATTATCGTGTCGTCCGAAACAGGCCAATGTGATGTATTACTTAGAGTGATTTTTGACCAGGGGGGCATTTGTATTTTGGTCATTTTCATTTTTTTTTTTTTAGGTAAAGCATTCTTGAAACTTTTATTGAAGAGCTGGCATTAAAAATATCATAAACAAATAGATGCTCAGCTGTGAAAATGGGTCGGTTACTCTGGGCCACCTGCTCTTTCTTGTTCAGATAAATGTGGGAGTGAGAAGAACCCATCTAGGCCGTCATGAGCTCCTTGAATGGAGACTGGGATACGACGTATGACAAGCTGACCTTGAAACAAGGTGGGGGGGCACTTAAAAGGTTTGAAATTTTTGTTTTATTTGTATCCCATCCTTTTGAGGAATTCAGGGTTTATCCCATCTTATTCTTGCAACAATAAACCTGTGAGGTAGATTAGGCTGATTTACGGTGCTTTCAGAGGGAAGGTCTGAAAGGCATGCAGCAATTTCGTCTTTTCTTCCTTAATGGATTTTCTGCAGTAAGAAAAAAGATAGAATCTGCTGTGGGAAAGTAAGGGAAGGTTATGAATGGAAGACGTCATTGCCTGGACAGGCGGACAACATGATTCTGTGAATGAGACAGGGCAATTTCACAGTGGGCCTTTTCAGACAACACGCTAAGCCATGGTTAGGCCACAAACCCTTTTGCAGCATATGGTTAGTGAGCGTGTTTAAACCGTGGTTATGTAGCCACCATGGTTAGGAATGGTTCACACAACTTGCTAAGCCATAATGTTTAGCTCAAAATGCTTAACCACCATGGCTTAGCGTGTCGTCTGAACATGGTCAATAAAAATATTGTCTGGAAACACCCTGAGAGCTACTAGCTCAGGGCCATACAGTGGGTTTCATTGCTCAGACGAGACACACCTCATTTTACAATCAGTGTGCTGTCCACTACAAATGATTCTACTTGCCTTTGTGGAGAATTGTGAGCCGCTATGTGAAGAAAGTATTAGCTCGCCAGTCCCTATGACCACATCAAAATAAACATGTTTTCTCATACCCCCTCCCCCCCCCCCCCCCGGCTTAGCTCAGTTTTCTCCCTACGTGATTTAAAAAAAGCATCTAGAGTCTATGGGAGATCCAGGCATTTGAGTTTCTGCTCCACAGAGTTTGATGGAGCTTGGGATTCTTCCTGTATGGAACAGGAATATTCTGAAATAAGATGCCACATTTTTTGACAAATCAGTGTTTGTTTTTTTTAAGTAACTGCCCCCCTTTGTAAAACTTCTAAGGCTACAATCCTGTGCATACTCACTTGGGTGTAAACCCTGTTCAACCCTGTCTTTTCAGAGAACACATTAAGCCGTGGTTAGGCCACCAACTCTTTTGCAGCAAATGGTTAGTGACTGAGTTTAAACCGTGGTTATGTAGCCACCATGGTTAGGAATGGTTCACATGACACACTGAGTCATAATGTTTAGCTCAAAATGCTTAACCACTGTGGTTAGGGTGACCAGATAAAATCCAGGTCAGGGCTCATGTAACTTTAACAGTTGTAGAGAAAAGGGGAATTTCAGCCAGTGTCATTTGTATGCAATTAGTTCCTGGTGATATTCCCTCTTTATCACAACAGTTAAAGTTGCAGGGGCCCTGCCTTCTTTTGTATATGGTCACTCTAGTATAGTGCCTGCACCTTTAACTGTTGTGATGAAGAGGTAATTTCACCAGGAACTAATTGTATACAAATGACAGTGGCTGAAATTCCCTTTTCTCTACAACTGTTAAAGTTACATGAGCCCTGACCTGGATTTTATCTGGTCACCCTAACTGTGGTGGCTTAGCATGTCATCTGAACAGGGTCATTGAGAGTTACTTCCCAAGTAAAAATGCATAGAATTGCACTGCATGGCATAGGTGATAGTAAGCCCCATTGAATGTAATGGGTCTTACTTCTAAGTAGATATACCTAGGTTTGTGCTGAAAAAGATCCTGTTTTGTACCCCCATAAAGCAGCACCCAGATATCGGCACATCCTTCAGTATGGTTTCTGGGAAATCTGTTTTACAAAACTCAGTAATAAATAAGAAAATACAGAACGTACCTCTAACCTGGGGGAGGGAAAGAAACTCTGCAGTTGCTACTGTTGTCATCTTAGCCCAAGGCTTATTTGGGAATAAGTGTGCATAGGGTTGGGTCCTTAGCACCATTTTCTGAATACATTTGCTTGGAATTACTTTCCCAGTGACATATCTTGAATTTGTGAGATCGCAGTCACGGGCTGACAATTGTCTGTGGCCCCCTGTCCGCTAATTTCCTTTGCATTGTCTCCATGCTTTCGAGGGCTTGCTCGAATAGTTCTTTAGAATAAATAATTCTTTATTCGTTTTTCTAGTCTACTCCCTGTTTTGTACTCTCTAGTTTAGACCAGCTGTGGGTATTCCAAGAGGAACTTAATCACAATGTTGCATAGAAACAGCTGATCAGTGTAATTAAACTAAACATTTATCATTTAAATTAAACTCATGTTGATGTTCGTGTGTGCAACAGGCCACAAAAGATGGATGTGCTACCCCATGCGATGTACCGCAAGCCATTCACTGAGGGTGTGTGGGAGGCAGGCGAAGGAAGGATCTGGAAATAGCCACAGCGAAGGCTGCATCCCAGTCCTACCAATGTTTCCTTGGAAGCGTGCTTGAAAATAAGAACAAATTCACAATGATAGCAGTGTGTTCATCCACAGGTACCTCATTTATGGTGTGAAATAAAAGGCACCATTGTTTGTAACGCTTCCCTGCTTGGATCGCCTAGGCTAGAACCTTACATATCACAGGTAACCTGACTAGGGGTCTGGAAGTCAAACTGGAGTTGTTCTGGCCCTTCCAAGCAAGCAGGTATGCTTTAGTGTGATACCTGAGGTTGTGCTGCAGTACATGGGCAGATTTTGATTGATTGTTTATGCTGTTCTCTCCAGTTGGGGGGATTCCTCTAAGGAGTGGGGTTTGATGGGCAAGCTCCACCCCCTGGAGGAACCCAGTGAAGCTCTGTGGGCCGGATGTGGAACTGCTGCAGGCCAGATGAGATTCGTGAGCCAGAGGTTCTGCACGCCTGGTTTATATAATGTTCATCCCCCTGAGGAACTCAGAGTTCCTCCCTGTAGCTCAGAGGAACATCTGTGGTTCCCCTCCTTACCCCCATTTATCATCACGAAGACTCTGATGCATTATGTTAGGCTGAGAGATCTTTGCTGGCCCAAGGTCACCCAGTACGCATCATGGCTGAGCAGGGATTTCATCTCAGATCTCAGCAGGCCTAGTCCGACACTCCCTGATTTGGTGCCCACCAGATGTGTTGGACTACAAGGCTGGCTGGGGCATGCTGGGAGTTGTAGTCCTGCATCTCCTTAGAGCGTCAGATTGCAGAAGGCTGCCTTAGCTTCCAGACCACATGCTTACTTCCAAGAGTGTCCAACAACATTTGCTAGATGTAGCCCAGCTTACTTTGTGGGAGTCGTCCGGACAAGGCTTTTATGCCTGCTTGAACCAGAACCCTCTTCCCTTGCCAGCCATGAGAGCTAGCATATTTGTTAAATTTACAGGGCTGTTTTTCCACCGGGTTTGCTCAAGGCGGCTGTAAATGGTCAAATGCAACCCACCCACCCCCAAAATGGTCCCAATGTAGCATAAGATGTAGCAGGTGTAGCATAAGAAAGCCTCAATTCAAACAACAGCTGGATGAGCAAATATTTTTTATTTGTCAGGTCTGATCTGATGTTTCATGACATGTCAGCAGGCATCTCCCTTCGGCTCTGATTGTAGCTGCGCCTTTTGCTTTCTTACATGTTCTCTCGCTCCCTTGGTGAAGTTCATCAGCTATTGGCCCCCGTTGGCTCCGTCTGATACTCATTTATTTAATTTCTTGATGCCGTTTTTTAAAAAAATCTTGCTGTTCCTCCAGGGAGGTTGAAGGTAGCATACGTGGTTCTCTCCCTTCCCTCGCCCTGCGTTATCTTTTCAACAGCCTGTGATGTAGTTGAGGCTGAGAAATAGTGACTTGACCCAAGATAGCTGGGTGGGAATATGAACCCGGGTCTCTTGACACGCCAACCACTAGGCCGCACTGTCTTTATTGGTTTTTTTGGGTCATACGGCTCTGATGGCTGTTTGTTCAGCTTGTTCTCTTTTTCATTTGAAGTGGAGCTCTGTGTGCTGATTGAGTTTGCTTTTAACGAAACAGAGTGTGTGTGAGAAAGTTGAATGGGTTCGTGAATGAGTAGTAGAAGTGAGATATTTGGCCAAATAAGATGAGCCAAGCTCTGGTGCTATGAAACAGTCTTTTTCTTTAATCTTTAATAATAAAACACTTCTTCGACCTGCTCGGATCTTATTAAAGATTAAAGAAAAAGACTGTTTCATAGCACCAGAGCTTGGCTCTCTCTTTTTCATTGGCTTGGTGGTGCTCTTCTCCCTCTTTTATATACCAAATAAGAATGAGTGTAATAAAAGCAAAGTTGCAAAATATTTAAATTCTTTGGATGAATGAACGTTTAATGACATGTGAGCATATTATAAGTGTGGTTTAGAATGTGTAAATGCATAGAAATTTATGGGAACTTTGCCTTAGGAGGGGAGGTGTTATAATTACAGATGTCTCTTTTAAGTTCCAAGTGCTAGTCTTTTGTGGGATTCTTAGGTGGGGAAGCCGTGGCTGTCTAGATGATGGATTCCAGCTCCCATCAGCCACAGCCAGCGTGGCTAGTGATCAGGGATGATATATGCATTCCTCGGGGGGGGGGAAGGCTTACAATCAAGTAAGAACATAAGAAGTGCCATACTGGATCAGACCAAGGGGCCATCTAGTCCAGCACTCTGTTCACACAGTAGCCAACCAGCTGTCGACCCAGGATCAACAAAGCAGGACATGGTGCAACAGCACCCTCCCACCCATGTTCCCCAGCAACTGCTGCACACAGGCTTATTGCCTCAGATACTGGAGGTAGCACGTAACTATCAGGACCAGTAGCCGTTGATAGCCTTCTCCAGGAATTTATCCAAACCCCTTTTAAAGTCATCCAAATTAGTGGCCATCCCTACATCTTGTGGTAGTGAATTTCATAATTTAAGCACGTGCTGCATGAAGAAGTTCTTCCTTATTTGTCCTGAATCTCCCACCAATCAGCTTCATGGGATGACCCCATTGGGTTCTAGAATTTTGAGAGAGGGAGAAAAATGTCTCCCTATCCACATTCTCTGCACCATGCAAAATTTGTGCACCTCTATCAAGATAAGGTAGTAATCAAGACAGTTCCTGTTTGCAGGCTTTCAATCTAAAACACACACAACATGCAAGGAAAAAGGAATGAGGAGGGAAGAGGAAATGATGGGAGTTGGGAGTTTAGCAACATCTGGAAGGCCACAGACTGCCTACCTTTATTTTAATTCTTCCTAAAGTCTAGTTTCTTTAGCAGCGGCTTCCTTGATCTCACTCATCATGGCCCTCTGAAGACTGAAATCATTCTTCCTATTACAGGAGGGGGACAGGGGAGGTGCCCTCTGTGCCTCTTAGACAGCACAAATAACCATTTCTACTCCCTTTCAGGGTATTCTTCGTGCAAGTCACAGATCCGCGTCGTTCACAGATGGGCTTTCGGCAGCTTCCTTTGCAGAGTACCCTAGGCACAAGCCTTTCATTAACGCTGACCTGCGACGATCCCCTGCCAAACCAGTAATTGCCTATCCAGAAAGTAACAGCAAAGGTAATGTTTCATCCCAGAGGAAATGGGCTTGCTCTGGGAATAGATTCTAGTTTGTAAATCAGCCTGGAAGATTTGTAGCTTTAAATCAGCGTGAAAATGCTGTCATTGTTTTGTGCTTTGGGATGGAGTTTCTTTTCTTTTAATTGCTTTATAAAATCCGTCAGCTGATCTGAAGAAAGGTAAAATGTGGATTTGAAAAAAATGTAGTAGCCTTCTGAAAAATAGTGGCTTGCTTGGATTTTAAAAAAGCCATTTGGCGTGGGTTATAGCAGGCTGTGGATGCTTCCAGATTCGGCTTTTATTATGTGATGGCCCTGCCTGAAATATGGAATCTTAGGAGGGGTACAGATGACGCTGTCTTCCATTTGTAACCTTTCTGGGTTCTGCCACGGCTTCTTCCATCATTTTTTCTTACCACAAAACTCCATTGAGGAAAGGGGGACTAGCTGCAAGATGCCTATTGATTGGTAGCGCTTGGGAGTCTTTCATCTGAGACCACCTTTACTCTTTACCCCTTACGCTTGTATTCCTTCCATCTCTCCTTCCCAAATCCCCGAGGCTATGAAAGGTAACTGCAGGTTGCTGATCACTTTAAAAAGTGACCATATGTTCATTATGATCACCTGTGGACTTCCTTCTCCAAGTGCCCCTCCGACCTCACTTTAGGCAATTAGAAATGAGGGGCATGGTCTTCTCTGGAGGAAATCCCTCTCTAGAGTTCTTTGCTGAAAGAGGTTCACCCAGCCAGCTTGCTTGTGATTCTTCGTAGGCGTAACAGGGTGCTATTATTCTCTGATAGATTCCTGCTAAACCTCTAGTGCAGCCTTCTTCCCCAGTGAGGTGCTCTCCGCATGTTTTGAACTACAACTCCCATAATCCACAATCATTGGCCATTCTGCTGGGGCTAATGGGAGTTGCCATCCAAAACATCTGGAGGGCACCAGGCTGGGAAAGGCTGCTCTGGTAAATATAGATCTATTCCCTTCCCCTGTTTCCTAGTGTCCAGCTGAAGTAATGCAGACTCTTGACCAGGTGATTGATACTGCTGGAAAAACCAGTGGGACCATTAACTTTCCCTCCCTTGGCACACGCCCCTTAAGTGCCCTAAAGCCCATTTTGGATTTGTATGGACCTTCTTCCTCCTTGACCCATTTGGTCTGACTTGACCCATTCACGGGAGAGAGCGAATCATGCCCGCTAATTTCTTACTGGCTTTTCTTCTTTACACTTGGGAACATTTCTATCAGAGGTTGTTTGGCTGGGGTACCGCTGAGCTCGCCCCCAGATCTAAATGGCGTTCCCTCTTGGATAACCTAATTAAAGGAGGATTATGCTGGCAAGGTACTGTGTTGGCTGTTAACAGAGAAGAAGAAGCCCTGCTAATTATTGATGAGGGTGATTAAGCCAGATGTCAGAGCATGAGGAACCTGAAACAATAGCCTTCTGTTTTCCTCCTTGGCAACAGAAGCTCTGTTTGCTCAAGTCTTTTATCTAGAAATCTTTTTATGGTGTTGATGCTTTATGGATGCCTATAAATGCTGCCACTAGGACCAGAGGCCACTAGGACCAGAGGCATCAAGAGTGGAAGAAGGCGCTTTTCCTTCTGTCTTGCTTATGGGCCTACCATATGGCATCTTGTTGCCCAGTGCAGGTCTCTTACGTTATGCTATATCATGTTTGTGGGGTCTGAAAAAGCCTGGAGATTATTTCTGAAATACGAGAAAGGAGTTGGTATAAATGGGATGAGCATCCAAGAAGAAGAAGAAAAAAAAACCTCCTGCAAATCCTGCTAATGGAATACAAGCCGAAACTGGCTCCCTGAGTCAGGTATACATATTTGTATATATTAAATATATTTATTTATATTAAAAACCCATTGTGGGTTTCCTTGGCGGTGAAGAACCCCAAACAGGTAATGATAAACAATAGCCATTAAAATCTTCATTTTGAAACAAAACAAGCCAAGCGACAAATCTGTATAGGGTGATAAGAGTCCCAAAGCCAGGCTAACACTGAAATCAACACCATTGTTAGTCCCCACATGATCTAGCGCTCTTCTTGTTTTCACCAGCCATGTAATCAACCCCAAGGCTAAGGGAGCACAACTCCCAGGTCCTACAACTCCCAGCGCTCCCCTGCCAGCCATTGTCTGTGAATTTTGTGCATTTTTTGAAGGTCCTGCAATTTGTACAAATTTCGGAGCAATTTACGCAATTTATGCAAATGTCAGGCAACTTTGCAGAAATTCGGCTGTAATTTGCGCAAATTTCAGAGCCTTCTCTCCCCCCCCCCCCCCGCCCCCAAAGCGCAAAAAAAGTTGCCGGAGTTCAGGGGACAGTCGGCAGCTCAGCTTGCAGATGCAAAGCGAGTTGTACACACCGCGGAACTCCTTCGAGCCAAAACCAGAACTGGATTTCCCAGCAACGGACGCCCCTCACGCCGGGCTGTGGTGCTTCCATCGCCTCGCCTCATCCTTCTATCCAGGTCCCTCAGGAAGCCCACAGCAGCAGAAGAACGTCGCCTTGGCTTAGGCAGTGGCAGCAGCCGCTGCCTTGGGGTCCTTGGAGGGTCCTCCCCTGTGTGCCTGCCATAGCCTGTCATGTGGGTTTTGGCCGCTGCTGCTGCTTCTTCCCAACAACAAAGTGCCGTGTGGAGACTAAGATTCGAACTGTGAGGAGTTTCCAGGAGCAGCGTTAGTTTGTGAGGAGTTGTGTGTGTGTGGCTGAATTCGGACGACACAATAAGCAACTCGGGAGGGGGAAACAGTCGTCAGTTGTATTGACTATCATGTCATCCGAATGCTGCCATAGTCAACTCAGCGCTGCTCCTAATCAACATCACAGTTGATTATTTATTACCATGTTGTGTGGGGAGTACCCCCTAGATGAACAACTGTAAAGTTGTTTATTACCCCACCATTGACTATCGCGTTGTCCGAATTCAGCCTGTGTGTGGAGGGGGGCAGTGCTAGAAAGAGGTTTTTAAATTATTTTTTATTGCATGTTTCAACACAAACAAAACAGTTCAGAAAAAAAGGAAGAAAAGAAAAAAACAAAGAAGCAAAAAAAAAGGTATGCATTGTATAAGTACATGCGTTAAAGGTATCAATTTCAGTTGAGTACAGCATTCTGGAAAAAGTGGATTATACGTAAGCTTCAATGAAAGCAGACCAAATATCCGTATATGTATCTATTTGCAAGCGGCACCTATATACCATCCTTTTGAATGTTGATAGCATTGTTAGGTCCTCAGTCCCTTGCCTTATAGGAGGTGAGTGTTTATCTTTTTTAAATAATTTTTTTATTGTACTTTTCAGAACAAACACCACAGATCACAGATCAGAATAGAAGGATTTTTAATAATAATAATGCCGCTGCAAAAATAATTCACCAACATCTGGCCATCAAATTCAACCTTATCAAACAACCTACACCATACTATACATATTCACCCGAAACAATCTTGGAAAACGCAGATCATAAAATATACTGGGACAGAACAGTTCATACAGACAAGACAATACCTTGCAACCGACCAGACATAAGATTTATAGACAGAAAAGAAAAACACACATACCTCATCGACATAGCAATACCGAATGACAAAAATGTTGTTACAAAGGACGAAGAAAAGAGAGACAAATATACACCACTGGCCATGGAAGTCAAAGAACTATGGCAACAGGAAAAGGTCACAATTATTCCATTAGTCACATCAAAAAATATAGAGGAAAAGCTCCAGAAACTGGCCCTGCCAGAATACATCCACACCAACATCCAGAAAGCAGTCATAATTAAAACATGCTCAATCATCAGGAAATTCCTGAATCAATAAAAGACAGCATGACCTGGCAAAGCCCGTCCTGTCCATCTAGAAAAACTGCCACGAGTGAGAAAGAGATAATATAATAATAATAATAATAATAATGAAATCCACAAGCCTCTAGGTCCAAATTCCTCCCTTCCCACATTTTAGCCATATCAAAACATGCCTAGTAGCCAGCATCAGCAGCAGCTTCCCAGGCAGAGAGGCAGATGAGCCTCAGGATTGGGGCGGGAAGGGGCAAAGCAAGGGGCTGTACAAAGCCATGCTCCTTTTTTCTGGAGTGCGTGGGGCAAGCGCAAGGCCCGGAGAGGCTTGGGAACAAAGAATTGCCCCGATGGACCCTGTCTTTTGTTTTGTAGTTTGGAGAGGATAGCATGCAGGGATCCCATGGGCCTGTGTGGCAATTGCAGAAGAGGATTCTGGAGGTGTGTGTAGATTATGGAAGAATGGGTGTGCGCGTTGGATGGATAGATGTGAGCTGCAGGGGGTGACGTGTGTGTGTGGGGGAAAAGTGAATGGGGGTATGTGGGCACATCCTATTTTATCTCCACAACTGCCCCTGTGAAGTTAGGCAGAGGCAGAGTCATGTCTTGTCCAAGGCCATCTAGTAAGCTTCAGTGCTCTTTGAACTCGGGTCTTGCCAGGCTCAGCCTTTCACTCTCTCTGCTGCGTCACACAAGCTTGTTAGCGGATGGGTCAATCAATCAATTCTTTATTTACAGTCAACAGACCAATTATACATCACATTTTATAAACAGTTAATACCACCAGGAATTTTGCGATCCCCAAATAAAATTCCAATAAATCTAAAACCTGGCCACATTGAGAAAAATAGGGATAGTGGTGTGACTACTTTAAAACTTAAGGTGAGGTCATTCTCGAAAGAGTTACTACTACTTTATTGTTAAAAGTCCACAGACCGTACAACTGCGATTTAAACAGAACATAAGGGGGGGAAAAACTTATAAGTTAAAATGCAGGCTAAGTAAGTTTTGAATATTCAGCAAACTCTATAGAATAAGTAATACTTTCCCTCGAGTCCTAAGCATGTTGTAAGCGTGTTCGATCTGCACCATGTGTCTCGTTAATTAATACTTAAAAATTCCAATTTCCTGTAGCTCATCACTTACTCGTATTTGCCTTCTTTTCTTGTTAGCCATCTTCTCGGCTCTGAAGAACCTGCAGGAGAAAATCCGGCGGTTGGAGCTGGAAAGGATTCAAGCAGAGGAGAGCGTGAAAAGCCTGACCAGGGAAACCTCGGACTATAAGAAGGTGCTGAGTGAGCAGCTGCTGGAAAGAGAGCATTCGAAGTGTGTAGTGTCCAGGAAAAATGATGGTATGTTGGTGTCTCTCCTCTGCTCATCCACAGATGGTAACCATATGGATGTTTGTATGTACACCCAGTAGTGGGGGAGAAATGTGTTTGCTTTGCATTTGAAAGCGATCATTCCTAACTCATACTTCCTGAACCAATACTTAAACCAGAATGCAGTTTGTTTTCTACGTTTGCACTCTTCCGGATTTTGCAATGCAGTTTTCAAATCAAAACATACATCTAAAAATGCACCTATCAGGGAAAGGGCACACACAAAAATGAGTATACTTGGGGGAAATGATGCACAAAAACACATTAGGTTAAATTGCTTGCAAACAATGTGTATATTGGGGAAAGTGCATACGGCAGTGGTAGGTCAGGCAAAAATTCTTGTGAAAATGCATATGACTTTTCATGTGAACATTTAAAAGAAACGTGCAGGCAGACAAATGGGGAAAAACAAATGTACGGTTGGAATCTGAGAAAAATGAAAGTTGACAGATTTGTCCATCCTTCCGGTCATGGAATAGAATACATAGGGACAGCCTTATGGAATTAGAATACATCGTCCGGTTCCAGAAGCAGCCCAGTCACCACTATACCTGATTGTTCTTACTTGCTGTGGAAAAAGAAACAATATAAGTGGTTTTTAGACTCCAGTGGAATAAAGCAGGTGGGGTCTTTTAATTATTTGGGCATACTCTTTTCATCTGTGGGAACCTGGACGTTACAAGCAAAGAGAAACGAGCTGAAAGCAACCGCTTGTGCTCAGACTTTGAATAGGCTTTTAGATTATGGTTACCCAGGCTCACTCCAACCAGTTGTGAATGTGTATAAGGCAAAGGTGCTGCCAGTGATAATCTTTGGTGCAGAGATTTGGGACTTTGCCAATAATAACAGAATTGAAAGGGCCCAGAACTGTTTTTTTTACATTTGATTCTAGGTGTATCAAGAGTCTCTCTGGCTCACACAGAACTGAACAGTTTCAGACCTGATTCGCCTTAGGTTATTTAATTTAGGCTGACCAGATAAAATCCAGGTCAGGGCTCATGTAACTTTAACAGTTGTAGAGAAAAGGGAATTTCAGCCAGTGTCATTTGTATGCAATTAGTTCCTGGTGAAATTCTCTATTCATCACAACAGTTAAAGGTGCAGGCACTATACTGGAGTGACCATATACAAAAGAAGGCAGGGCCCCTGCAACTTTAACTGTTGTGATGAAAAGGGAATTTCACCAGGAACTAATTGCATACAAATGACACTGGCTGCAATTCCCTTTTCTCTACAGCTGTTACAGTTACACGAGCCCTGACGTGGATTTTATCTGGTCACCCTAATTTAATTATTGGTTCAAGCTAATTCAAATGGGTGAAGCCAGGCTCCCTAAGAAATGCCTAAATGAACAGACAAAATCTCAGAAAAATCTTGGTTTTGCAGTTTCTCAAAATTGTTATTTAGTTTGGAGGTTCTAAGTGCCCTCAGTTCTGATATAGGGAATGTTTTTAAACAAAGAGTACTGGATACCAAAGCGCATGGACATAGCTGCCCTGTCAAACACAAGGTCTATGAAATGGTTAGCGAGGGCTCAAATCCAATTTTAGGAAGAAAAATATCTCTTCTTCCCAATGAAAAGGGGTCAACACATGGCCTTT
The DNA here is from genome assembly GCA_029215795.1 of Anniella stebbinsi. NCBI lineage: Eukaryota > Metazoa > Chordata > Lepidosauria > Squamata > Anniellidae > Anniella > Anniella stebbinsi. The sequence goes on from JARDYH010000001.1 coordinate 50,908,619, forward strand.
ACCCATCTTCGATTCGAGCAAATGGACACCATGATACAACAAGGAAGATTCTGGGGCATTCCAGTAGAAGACAGACGCTGTATATGTGGTGCATCTGAAATGGAATATCTTGTCCACTCTTTACTGGAATGCCGGTTGTATTCCAGTTGTAGGGAACCTTATTTGTCTCCATTTCTTGGGCGTATGAAAAACTGGGTGGTTGAGGACAAGCTGAATTTCCTCTTGTGAGGATCTAAACAGTTTGTGACTCTGAGGGTTGCCCTTTTTGCAGTCAAGGTGGCCAGTTTAAGGGAAATGGAGAAGGAAAAATGTCTATTAAATGAGCCATGTAACAGCTTTTAAATCACGTGGGGCCTCAACGGGAGCATAAACACTCATTTTATCAACAGGTATATTTTTTTAATCTTTTTAAATATTTTATTACCTCAGTTTTAGACTTTTATAGTTTCATGTTGATACATTTATTATTTGTTTTTTTTTAACATGTGTTTACCGTGTGTGAAATGGCCTGAAGACTTATTCAATAAACTTTGATTGATACTTGCTGTGGAACTGATAGACAGGTCTCCCTAGGGCCCCCTTTATAAAGCTAAGTCTGGCGCATGGCTGGCCTCAACTGTTGCTCTTTCTAGGCCAGCCTGTTCCTGGTTGAGACACATCTTGCGCTTGGTTCAAATATCCCAACTTTGGACATCATGGCTCAGTTCACGCAACACATTTCTCTACACAATGTGAAAACTCTACTCAACGGTGGAGTTTGTAGGGGGTACTCATCACAACATGTTCTAACTCCACCATTGTGTGACTGTGGGCTACTGTGGAGTTGAGTAAAAGTCAATGCAGCGTGTGATTGACAGTTCCTTTGCCCTCTCTCCTCCCCCAGTCCTCCCAGTACTATCCCATCAGCCATTGCTGCAAAAAAAACCAAACCCAATGCTGGCAGCTCTGCTAGAGCAGCACTCCCTCCTTTTGCCGCTCTTGCCAGGGAACTCTATAGCCAGTGGGGAAACTCCACTCAATGCAGCAGGAAACTCCACGGAGCCCTCCACACAACATATAACACACTGGTTGTGCAGGAACTTTCCTCTGCACAGCGTGGATATTCAGGGTGGAGTGTTTTTCAAAAACACACATCATGGGATGGAGTTTTTCCTTCAGGCAACACATTTCTCAACGGTGGTGTAACAACTCTACTGTGGAGTTCTAAAACCACCGTTGAGAAATGTGTTGTCTGAACTGAGTCCATGTGGCATGCATCTGCTGTGCATAGGTGTGGGATCCCTTCTGGTTCTTGATGTCTCCTTGGTGCTCAGTCAGGTGTCCCTCGGAGTTTTCTTCTCCACCTGTCAGAACTTTGGAGAACTTATCCCATGTCTGAGGATGCTCCGAATAGTCCTCGTGGGAACCGCTGTGCTTTACATTTGCAGCAGGCACCTTCACCTACCTAGGCCTGGAACAGAGTTTCCGTTTAGAGAGGAAGGAGATGTGCAGTGTCTCATCTGTCTGGTGGGATTGGAAATTAGCCAGACCGACCGGTAACCTCCTCTTGCCTTGTGCTGCCTTCAGAGTTGGCAGCTCAGCTGGCGGGGGCCGAGACACGGTGCAGCCTCCTGGAAAAGCAGCTGGAGTACATGAAGCAGATGATAGCACAGGCAGAACTCGAAAAGACGACCGTCTTAGAGAAACAGGTAAGCCAGCTTTGGTGTCATTTGCCTTGTTCGCGCTGGCAAGCTAGGAGGGTTCTTGTGGCTGAAGATAATATGGATATTTGGTCTGATTTCTTGAAATTTATGCATAATTTCTCCCTGCCCTTTTCAAAAGAATGTTGTACTCAATGGAATATTGATATTTCTATGCATGTAATTTCCTGTTATTTTTCATTTTTCTTTTCACAATTTGTTTTCTGTTTTGTTTTGATAAATTCACAAGAAAAGGAAAAAAGTAATAAAAAAAAAGACCTGGAGATCATGAAAATAGAATAGAATGGAATCATAGAATAGTAGAGTTGGAAGGGGCCTATAAGGCCATCGGGTCCAACCCCCTGCTCAGTGCAGGAATCCACATTAAAGCATACCTGACAGATGGTTGTCCAGCTGCCTCTTGAAGGTCTCTAGTGTGGGAGAGCCCACAACCTCCCTAGGTCATTGATTCCATTGTCATACTGCTCTAACAGTCAGGAAGTTTTTCCTGATGTCCAGCTGGAATCTGGCTTCCTATAACTTGAGCCCATTATTCCGTGTCCTGCATTCTGGGTTGATCGAGAAGAGATCCTGCCCCTCCTCCGTGTGACAACCTTTCAAGTCCTTGAAGAGTGCTATCATGTCTCCCCTCAGTCTTCTCTTCTCCAGGCTAAACATGCCCAGTTCTTTCAGCCTCTCCTCATAGGGCTTTGTTTCCAGACCCCTGATCATCCTCGTTGCCCTCCTCTGAACCCCCTCCAGCTTGTCTGCATCCTTCTTGAAGTGTGGTGCCCAGAACTGGACACAATACTCAAGATGAGGTTTAACCAGTGCCAAATAAAGGGGAACCAGTACCTCACGTGATTGGCCGAAAGCTGTAACATATCTGCTCTTTGTCAATTTGTGGGAGAGTGCAGAACGTCTTCCAGCCTGAGGGCCAAATTCCATTTTGGAGAAGCTCTTGGGCACCGCATTCCAGAGATGGGCGGGGCCAAAGACAAAAGGGGTGGAGCCAACAGCAAAGGAGGCAGGGCCAACATTCAGCAAGCAAAGGTATTGCCATCATTACTTTTCTCCCCACATGTCACAAAGGGTTTTGCTTTTCTCCCGTCTTGTTCCAGGCCACATTAGAAAAAGAGAGGACCCTCGACCAGTCCCACGTGACATGTAAACTGGAAAGGCTGGATCTCCTGGAGAAAGAATATGCCAGGCTTACTGCAATGCAATCCCTTGCGGAGGTGAGTCCCTGTTCCCTCAGCATCTGAGGTCAGGTTTGGATTCATCACAGAGGCCAAGAATTCTTCTAGCCATTTGGCCCTCAACTGTTACGACAGGTGAGCAGCTTGTGGCCCTCCAAATGTTTTGGACTACAACTCCCATCAGCTTTAGCCAGCATAGTCAATGGTGAGGGATCAAGGCCATAGGTTGTCCATCCCTGTGTTACAGTGTGTGTGACTTTTAACAGGGCAATCCTGGCGCTCATCCCCAGGTGAGTGGGTATGGGATGTAGCCAAGTCGACTTGGATGATGGCATGGGAGCTAAACAACAGGCGGGGGGGCTTGTTCCCAGAGTCATCTGACTGGTGGCCCACTGTTGGAAAACGGCCGCTGAGCCAGATCCAGGGTGGACAGACTTCAGGCTCGCAGGATCTACTTCTTACTAGGACCCTGAGGTTCACCAGCCTGAACAACGTATAGAATTGTGGCTCAGGCACATGGATGCAAAGTTCAGGAATGGATCGCCTCTGATCACATGCTCTGCCCAGGCATTTATGATCAGTAGCAGAACCAAGCTCACAAGTCCTTCCAACTATAAATCCACTCCTGATTTCCCCACAAGTGTTCTTCAGCCATCTAATGTGTGTGTCTGCGTCTATATGGGTGGGGAGAGGTTAGTTAATGCTATTTTTATACAATTGGGAGTCAGAAAGCCTTGCTGATTGCCTCCAAATTGCCCCAGCCATCTACAAGTAGACCTCAGTCTAACATCTGCCTGGCCCCTGAACCAGATGGACCTTGGCCTGTGCCAGCAGGGCTTTTTGGATGTCATTATCTGTTTGGTTTTTGTACTGTAATTGGGAGCAGAGGTGCATCAGGCGTGAACAGATGAATTGCTGACCTCTGAATATTAGGGTTGCAATAGGGTGACCAGATAAAATCCAGGTCACGGCTCATGTAACTTTAACCGTTGTAGAGAAAAGGGAATTTCAGCCAGAGTCATTTGTATGCAATTAGTTCTTGATGAAATTCCCTCTTCATCACAACTGCTAAAGTTGTAGGGGCCCTGCCTTCTTTTGTGTATGGTCACTCTAGTATAGTGCATGCACCTTTAACTGTTGTGATGAAGAGAGAATTTCACCAGGAACTAATTGCATACAACTGACTCTGGCTGAAATTCCCTTTTCACTACAACTGTTAAAGTTACATGAGCCCTGACCTGGATTTTATCTGGTCAGCCTAGGTTGCAATGCTGTTCTTAATTGGGAGCTAATTCTTAACCAGTAGGAACTGCAGACTGAAAAGGTTATATCTTCCTTGAAACGTAAATACTTCCCATGCTTTCCCCTCCAGCTCTCCTTTCCTGTCCATGAGGTACCATTAGAGGCGATGTAGAGAGAGGGGCAAGACTCAGGACATGGGTGTGGAACTTTGGGCCTCCACATGTTGTTGGACTACAGCTCCCATCATCCTTGACTGTTGGGCATACTGGAGTCTAACAACATCTGGGAGTTACACCAGCCACTCAAGGCAGAAGAGAGTGAGGCTCTTCTTTTCTCTGCAAAGAACTTCAGATCAGATGGTTTGAAATCCCAGTTGCAGGTAGACAGCTGCCAGCACAATTCCATCCACGTCTACTCAGAAGTAATTTCAGCCTAAATATTACAGTATTCTGTTTCTTTTATTTTAAAGGCAAGAATAGCTTGTTTATGTTCTACGTCCTAAAATGTATACTCCCCCCGTAGTTTTATTTATATGGAAGTTTAATTAATTGATTGATCAGTTAATTAAAATTCATACTGAAGAGTGTTACATTTGGATTTCTTCACCTGGAGTTTTCTACATGTGAAAGCCCAAATTCTGCCCCAAGAAAATGTAGGCTAAAATTTAGACTAAGGGAGCAATCCTGTGGCTCCTAGATGTTGTCTGGAGGGCCATAGATAGTGGGGGTTCCCCCCTCTGAGGTTGGAGACGGCACTCCAGCCTCGGAAATGGGAGCTGGATGTCCGCCCCACCTGACCCTAGCGCAGAAAGAACCGTGCCGGCTGCCCTCCGAGGTTGGAAAAGTGCCTTGAACAGGCGGAAAAGGCAACATTTTGATGGATGGGAAGTGGAGGAGCCCCGGATACAAGCTATCCTGGGGCTTCTCCAGCCTCCTTTCCTCCCCCTCTGAAGCACCATTGCTAGATGGGCAAAACCACCCATCTAGCAAAACATGAAGGCGTGAGGGCAGGGAGGCAAAGATCGCCTCCGCTGCACCTCCCACCTTGCATTGGATGATCAGATGCCTCCAAGTTTGGGGCTTCCAATCATCAAGGGCATAATCAACACCTTTATGCAAATTAATAGGGGGTGTGACCTTTACTCACGTTTATATATTTTCTCCCACTACCACAAGATGTAGTAATGGCCACCAATTTGGATGGCTTTAAAAAGGGGTTGGATACATTCCTGGAGGAGAAGGCTATCCCAATGGCTACTAATCCTGATGGCTGTGTCTTATCTCCAGTAACCGGGGCAGTAAGCCTGTGTGCACCAGTTGCTGGGGAACATGGGTGGGAGGGTGCTGTTGCACCATGTCCTGCTTTGTTGGTCCCTGGTTGACAGCTGGTTGGCCACTGTGTGAACAGAGTGCTGGACTAGATGGCCTCTCGGTCTGATCCAGCATGGTACTTCTTATGTTCTCCCTGTGTGCCACTTGGTGTAGTCCTTTCCATTTCATTTTTCCAGTTTTCATTTTCTCCTGGCTCCCCTTTAGCAACCGAATACATCTGCGTAAGTAGCGCTGCCTCCTGGTTTTGAGAGCTGGGTCTCTGGCAGACATGCACTCCGCCCCACTTGATGGATTTGTTAATTTTGTATCCTGCTCTTCCTCCAGGGAGGTTGGCGCAGATTTTACACACAGCAGCCCTATAAAGTAGGCTCGATTATTGGTTTCCTTTTTTATATATATATAAAAATTAAAATAATGCAACGCTTGATGCATTAGTGCCCCGATCCAGCAGAGTGTGCACAGATCTCTTTAAAAAATAATAATGCTGAGATCATGTCAAGTTTGGAAGAATGTAGGAATGAGGGGTTTAAATCCAGTCCCCCCACTTCCACTTGTAAATAACCATGCGGTGAGATTTCTAGCTTTTATAGTTGATTTTGGCTCTATCACAGGCCTCCAAAGAGATTTCCATATCAAAACAAAAGCGGTGTCCATTTAACGGTAAAAAAAAATTAAACCAGAGCCTTCAAATCCAAAGGGTAGAGTTAAAAACCACCAAAAGCCAAATGGAATAAAAATTTCAGTGCCCATCTAAATTCAGTCAAGGCTGGGGCTTGTCTCATCTCCTTTGGGAAGGAATTCCTTAAGCGGGTGCTGCCACAGAAAAGTCCCTGTCTCACATTCCCATCAGTGAAACTTCTATTGGTGGTGGGACATACAGCAGGTCCTCTGAAGACAATCTTTCTTATGGGAGGGGGTGGTATTTCAGATGTGCTTGCCCTAAGGTGTTCAGGGCCCTTGAATTGGGCCTGGAAACAGATCGGAAGCCAGCAGTTGAGGCAAGACCAGTGTATACCAGAGGTCAATCTGGCTGCTGCCTTTCGCGCCAGCTGCAAGTTCCTATCACTGTTGAAAGGCAGACCCATAGAATCATAGAATAGTAGAGTTGGAAGGGGCCCATAAGGCCATCGAGTCCAACCCCCTGCTCAATGCAGCAACCCACCTTAAAGCATCCCAGACAGATGGCTGGTCCAGCTGCCTTTTGAAGGCCTCTAGGGTGGGAGAGCCACGACCTCCCTAGGTCTTTGGTTCCATTGTCGTACTTCCTGTAACTTGAGCCCGTTATTCTGTGCGGAGTTGCATTGCAGGAATCTAATTTGAAGGTGACCAAGGCATCACTGCAGTGGCTTTGGTGTTTGTGATAGTGATTTGCTAAAACGCAAAGCGTTAATTAAAAAATAAGGAGTAAACTAAGCTGAGAAAGACCCACTGGCCCAGAGCCCCACATAGAATATGGAGTTCTGAACTTGGATTCAAATATCCGAACAGGACATTCTATCCGCTGGCTCGTACAGCCCCTTTCCCCGACCTGGTTGGGGAAGGTGGCTGTATGCACCAACCAGAAGTGTTGTATCCAGCACTTTTGGTGCCCTCCTCGCAGACCCCCCCCCCCAGCCAAGCAGAGTTGTAGTCCAGCACATCTGGAGTCTCTTGAACGGTAGCAGCATTTTGCCAATGGTGGCTTTTGCTTTTCGTTTTTGTTTGAATTAGAAAAAAATGAGAGAGCTGGAAGAAAAGCTCCAAGAGGAAGAACACGCGCGGAAACTGGTGCAGGAAAAAGCCGCTGAGGTAAGCCGGGCTGACGGGGTCGGTATTATTCTGCAGAGGGCATAGGGCTCCTGCCTGTTCCGAGGAATGAGGATCAATGGGGACTAGCAGAATAACATCCTTGCAGACACATGGAAGAAGGGGACATGCATGGAGTGGTCAGAAAGCTTGCCATGGGTATGGAAGGCAGGTGGCAAGTGGACTACAGTCACGGTGAAGCATCCTTTGGAAGAGTTACGAGTTTGTTCTAGCCAGGGGTGCTGGAGGGATCTGTTTTGGGGGTGGAGCTCGTCAGGTTTTTGCCAGCTCAGCCCCCTTGAACTCCGGCTCGATCGTCCACAGTCTGGTCCAGCTGAGCATGCAACGAGTTGGGCCAACTCACGGACTTTTCTGGGGGGTGGGGGGAGGTCTGCACGTATCACGATATGTGCAAAATTGTGTCCATAAATGGTACCGTTTGTGCAAAATTGCATCTGTAAATGGTCTAATTTGAGCAAATTAGACCATTTACAGCTGCAATTTTGCACAAATGGCGCTTTTTACGGCCACAACTTTGCACAAATTGGCTTACAACTTTGTGCAACCCCTCCTCCCACCCCTCCAAGTAAAGTTCCTGGATTTTGAGAACTATTGCAAATGCTAACCAAGCCGGGGTCTGTTGCAGGGATCCACCGGGCCCCAAAAGGCCTGGATTTCCCCGCGACGTACAACCCTAGTTATAGCCTCCCCCAACCAGCAGCATCTAGATGTATTGTACTACAATGAAACAGTTCTTTTGCTAGTATGTCTAGATATCAGCCTGCCCCAACCTGGTGCCCTCCAGGTGCGTTGGATGCAACTCCCATCATTCTCAACTAGCACGGCCACGGTGGTTGGGAGATGGAAGTTTTAGTTCAATATGTCTGTGTGATGCCAGGTTGAGGGACAGATGGTCTAAAGTGCTCCGAAATGAGGTTCGTACCATTCGTGGTCCAGCAAGACATTTGACCAGGGGTGGGATGGGAGGCAAGAGATCTGGGAACCCAGAAGCAGGGGGGAGGTGTGAATTGGAGGGGAGAAAAGGTGGCAGGGATGCTTTCAGTCTTCTCTTGCCTGCAGCTTCTCTCTGGTGTTTCTCCCTCCTTCCCCGCCTCCGAGCCATTTTTCCCCACTTGGGGTCCAAGGTGAATGTTCGGAAGATGAAATGGCTGAGGAGCTCCGACCTCTGGGATCCCACTCGCTTCTCTTCTCCAAATGCTGCTGGGGTTGAATTCACAATTGTGAAGTTGACAAGCTGAGGGCTACTTCTGGGTTGGCATGTACCCAGCTCACATCTTCCATCCTTTTGAATTGAAGAAGGAAAACGAATAATTTCCCGGTTTGTCTCTGCAGCTTCAGAGTGGGTTGGAGAAAAACAGAAAGTTGCTGCAGGCGCAAACACAGCAAGCACCCGTGTCAGTGCTGTCAAAAGCAAAGAAGAAGAAGAAAGCAAAGCACCTGGAGAAGGTAAATTGCCCATGTTAAACTGAGGTAGGCTGCAATTCTGTACATGCTTTCCTGGGAATATGTCCCATGGGATTCAATGAGATTTACTTCTGAGTAGATCTGCGTAGGAGTGTTCTGCAGACAGGTTCATGTAATAGAGCCATCACTTGTCTGGTTTCATGTTGTTCTCATTGCTATCATTAGTATCCACTTCTCTTTATCTGAAGGCAAATCCAAAGCAGCTCTCAAGTTACAATCCATAAAAATATTATGCAAGGAACACACATTTGAAAAATACAAAAACAGCAGCGAAACTCCCCCAACAACAGACGATTCTGTAGCAGCAGCTAGTGCCACAGATGCCCATGAACCAGCCTTCGTCAACTTGGTGCCATCCATATGTTTTGGACTGCAATTCCCATCAGCCACAGCCAGCATGGCCGGTGAACAGGGATAATGGGAGTTGTAGTACAGAACATCTGGAGGGCTCCAGGTGTGGGAAGGCGACAGTAAACAAAGTACCAGCTTTCCCCCCTTTTAGACTTGAATAGGATTGCGACGTCAAGGTCAAACCAATACATTCACTGAGCCTGGATAGCAAGTGGCAGCCAGCATGGATTGGAGTAATATACTCTGGCCTCTTTATAGCCCTATTAGCCACAGTAGCCAGAGGGAGCTTCCTTGCTCAGGGACTCCTCTTGGTACTGAATAGCGGAGGGAACAAGCCATAATAGTTTGCATGGCCATCGTGCCTGGCTTTTGAACACCTGGACGTACGTGTCTGTTTGCTGCTGGGAACCGAACGCTGGACTAGATGGATGTTCCGTCCCACTTACTGAGGCCGTATTTTCGTTCTGAAGAAATTCCGAGAAGGATGTCCTACGTCCGTACACATGTGAGTGCGAGAGAGACTAGCTGAATGGTCCCGTTCAGTAGTTACCAGCTTTGTGCATCGAGTGTGTGAGTGGGGTTGAGCTTGCCCGAGCCGATTTTGTTTTCTCCCCTTTAGAACGACTCTGGGATGACCCACTTCCACTCCCAGCCCCACTACAGGCTGCAACTGGCCGATGTGCCGTTTGTAGCTGGCAAGGTAAGGCGGCGGACCATGGCTAGAGCCCCTGATAGCTCAGTGGAAACTCTGTGTTCAGAGGCAGGATGCTAGGCCTGAGCCAGTGTTGGGGCGCTAGATGTTGGAGCCGGGAAATCCCAACTTTAGAGAGATGCTGTCAATGGAGCCAGGAAATCACAACTTGCTGCCACTTCCGGTAGGCAATACTGAGCTTTACTTAGGTCAGGAGCAGGCAACCTTTTTGAGCCCGTGGGCACATTTGGCCATTTGAGAAACTGTTGTGGGCACCACCCAAAAATGGCTGCCACAGGAGGCGTGGCTTTCCAGGCAGAAGTGACAGGCGTCCCTTTTTTTCAGTTTTTTTTTTGGCCACTTTTTCTGGCTGGATGCAGAGGGAGAGGCCGTAGCTCAGTGGTACCGTGCAGAAGGTCCCAGGCTCGATCCCAGGCTTCTCCAGGATTGGCTAAGAAAGAATCCTGCCTAAAACCCTGAAGACCCACTGCTACCGGTCAGTGTTGACAATACTGAGCTAGATGGACCAAGGGTCTGACTCCGGCTGAAGCAGCTTCCTGTGTTTTTAAAGCATTGGCTTGTAGCTGCCCATCGTCTTCATTTCCTAAGGATATCTCAGAGCTCCATCGGGGGCTCCGAGTCATTCAGGGGGAATGAAGATGGCAGAGGCGGGTGGCTGTAATTGGCTTCGAAGTGGTCCCAGCTGCTGGTAAGGAAATTCATTTTTTAAAAAAAATAAAGGCAAGGGGGAGAAACCACTTTTGGTGGGCACCCGCAAAGGTGGCCAAAGCTGCAGTGGTACCCATGGGCACAGTGCCTACCCTGGCCTAGGTGAGCCAGTGTCCAGAGCCATTATGAAGCCGATTTGTATGTATTGATGTTCACGTCAGTTTAAAAATAAATATGCACATCCGTAGTCAGTGTTAAATTTTCCGAGTAGCCATCATGCTCTTCACTGCCTTTGCCTTCAGTCCACCAGCCCCAGCCACTCGGTCGGAGCCAACGTCCAACATGTGCTGCACCTCATGAAGCATCACTCGAAAGCCCTCTGCAACGACCGCGTGGTCAGCGACGTCCCGATGACTCAGCAGGCGACCAGAGGCGGCCGGAGGTCCTCCGCGTCCTCCGAGTCCACCGTCTCGTCCCAGGGAGACCTCTCCGAGGTGCTGCTGACGCTGCAAGATGAACTGGGGCAGATGAGTTTGTGAGTCAAAGCTCCTGTGCAGAGGGGCACCCCCCCCCAACACACGGTGACTTTTGCGCATGCTCTGTTGCGCAGATTTGATTTTGATGGAGCTGGTGTGTGAAGCACCCCGAGACCTCTGAGCACGAGGGCAGGTCGTGCTTTGATAGACCAATTCATGCTTAGTTGGAAGTCAGACCCAGTGGGCCTGTTCAGACAACACGCTAGGCCATGGTTAGGCTGCTAGCCCTTTTGCAGCAAACGGTTAATGAGCGGGTTTAAAACACAGTTATGTAGCCACCATGGTTACCAGTGGTTCACACAACACACTTAAGTTATGGTTCACCCGACACGGTAAGCCCTAATATTTAGCTCAAAATGCTTAACCACCATGGCTTAGCGTGTTTTCTGAACAGAGTCAACGTGTTCAATCAGGCTTTCTCCCAGGAAAGTGTGCACAGGATTGCAACCTTAGCGTTGTAAATAGACGTACTGGGAAAACATGCTTTCTGACTCGTGATCAGTAATGTTTTGAGGTCTGAATATGGTTATATACCAGGGGTGTTGAACTGCTGTCAGCCCGAAGGCCATATGCTGTTTCACAGAAAGTCTCGGGGGCCGCATTCCAGTGATGGGCGGGGCCAGAATACCAGCGTATTTTTGCTTACTGCCAGTAGCTAAGCTTTAGGAGAGGCATTTCACCCATTTTAGTATGGGGGGAAATTGTCCAAAAGTCAAGAAACCAGGGCACCATTGGAGCGAAAAGGGGCAGGACCATCTGGGAGCCCAGGAGAGCTGGCTTAGCACCCCACGTGGACTAGATTTGGCCCCTGGGCTTGAGGTTCTACACCCCTGTTATATACTGATGATGAAACGCATTCTGCAGATGTGCGGCGACATGCTCTATTAATTGGGTCCCAGGCAAGTCCTGCAAGATAGCTGAAAGAAATAGTAAACCCGGATCATTTGTCTTTGAAGAAACTGTATGTTTGTACCTGTTTGTTATCGGTGGGATCCAAACTTAATCATACTTCAAGTAGACCTATTGAAATCAGTGGGGACTTCAGTTAGTAACAACTAAATTAAGCCCCATTGTTTTCAGTGGGTTTGTGCCAAGTGTGACTAAGTCCACATCCAACCTTGTGTTTAATAATACTGTAGAAAATCTCTTAAAAATACTTTAAAGGAAAGAAAAGAAGACAATACATCAAAACCTACAAGAACTAAGTGCTCCTTTGTTTAATGGGGACTTTGTCTCAGGAAAAGTGCTTAGGATCACAGCCTTCAAATAGCAATACGGTGTTTACTTTGCATAAGTTAAAACCCCTGAATTTGAACACGGCTGCAAGCTTTAAGTGGTTCCATATGTCCATCTACAAATGCTTTAGTTAATTAAATCTCAGGTGGTCAGTTTTAATCAATGAGGCTGAGAGCTTAAGTCACTACTTTTTCTCCGTGCGTTGAGGCACAGGGTGGCGGTGAGAGCGAGTGATGATATTCCCTTCAGTGTTACAGTACTAGGAAGTAGAAAATAAGAGCACAATCCTGACCCATGTGGACAGCTGTCTGGGGAGGGCAGTGGAATGGGTGTGTGGAAGGGCCCCTGCCAGTGGAGAAGAGCAACGGGGGATGGTATGTCTGTTATGGAAGCCCCCAGTATGCCAATGGAAAACTCCGCAGGTAATTCCCCCCCCCCCCCCCCCCCGGCCAGCTGTGTTCCCAACAGTTGTAGGCCTTGAACCAGGGTAAGGGCAGAGGAGGTCTTGGCTTGGTGAGATCTACAGTCCCTCTGTTCTTTTAGGAGGCCCCAAGTTTAGACCCCTTGCTTTGCTCACACACGTTGGGGGAGAGGGGAACCTCACTGGTGACGGTGAAAAAAGTAAGTCCGCCCTGCCCAGTTAAGCTGGCGGGGCTTTGGAAGTGGTGGATGTCCTGCGACTTCGCTCCTTTTCCTGCCCCCCCCGCCCCCGGCAAGCCTCCTTAAGATGGCTCTGCCTGATGTTCAAGGTACCATAATCTATCATTAAATCAACAAAACAGTTTTACAAAAAGGCACGACCTTTGGTGACATGCCGTTCTATTTTTTTTTATTTGGTTAAAAGGCAGATGATGGTAGATTTAACAACCCTCGATTCTTAATTTAGATACTTCCCTACTAGTAAAGTGTCTCTGCACAAAATGTATATTAAAGGAATTGTTAATAAAATAAACATTTTTCTATTCCCCCCCTCCCCACCGGCCAATTTTTCAATTGTGTTTAAGTGATCACCAACACCTAGCAAAACTCATCCATGATGCTCCGACGATTGCCTTGAGGGACAACCTGGAAAGGGAGCTGGAAGCGCTGGTGAAAAAGATGGAGGCCAAAGCTGAACAGATCACTAAGGTCCAGAGACATCGGGCTCGGGTGAGTTGACTTGCTGGCGGCATTCGGGCACCTGTGAAATAATGAATTGGGACTGTTTTCCTCAAGATATTCACAGAGATGAAAATGCATTTGTCCTATTTGGGGGATAAGCCGAAGGTTCAGTTCCGACAACACATTAGTCAACGCAATGTGAAAACTCTACTCAGCGGTTGAGTTTTTAGGGGGTACTCCCCACACAACGTGTTCTAACTCCACAGTTGTCTGACTATGGGCTACCGTGGAGTTGAGTAAAATGCTTCCCGATGTGTGATTGACAATTCCTCTGCCCAGTCTCCTCTCCCGGTCCTCCCGATGGTATCCCATCAGCCATTGCTGAAAAAAAACCCCACAGCTCTCCTAGAGCGGCACTCACTCCTTTTGCTGCTCTTGCCAGGGAACTCTGTAGCCAGTGGGAAAAGTCAATTCAATGCAATAGAAAACTCCACAGAGACCACCACCCCACACGCAACACAACGGTTGTGCAGGAACTCTCTTCTGCACAGTGTGGATATTCTGCGTGGAGTGTTTTCCCAAAAAACCTCTACCGTTGCATGGAGTTTTCCCACCAGACAACACGTTTCTCAATGGTGGTGTAAAAACTCCACCGTGGAGTCCTAAAACCACCGTTGTGAAACGTGTTTTTCTGAACTGAGCTGAAGCGGAGCGTTCTAGAAGAGTTAGGCCATTTGTAGCCTTTAATGATGGGCATTGTCAAACAATTCTGAAATGTAGTGCCAGCTCTGGGGGTTTGAGTGTCCTTAGGAAAGACACCTTCCATGGGCTCCCTTCTTGCTCAATGAGTCCATTACCACCGTTGTCGTACTGCCAGTCTTCCTCCTCCCCTTTCTCATTATTGCCAGGTTTAAGGTTTAGGTAATATTGTACAAAGCCCTAAACAAGGATACCTGAGAGGGCGCCTTCTCCTTTACCCACCTGCCCAATCACTGAGGTCGTCAGAGGGCATGCTCCTGGTGGTTCCACATGGACTTATGTCCCGACTGGAATCCACCAGGAGAAGAGCCTTTAGTGTGGTGGCCCATTCTCTTTGGAACTCCCTGCCCCTGGAGGTCAGGCAGGCGCCAACACTAGGCTGCTTCCGGCGCCTCCTGAAAACAACTCTTTTCCAGGAAGCCTTCCTCAACTGACCAGCCACTGTTTTTATCGGTGCTTTCTTTTCAATCGAACAGTTTTAATTTGCTGTTTTTAATCTTTTTTTTCCTGTTTCGTTCCTGTGTGCACCGCTCTGGAATCTTATTTCAGATAGGGAGTGGTATATAAATATTGTAAATGAATAAATGATAAATAAAGCTTAGCTGCCACTTGCTTGCTTGAGAGGCAGAGGGCCGGTAAGCAAGCAAGCAAGCAAGCAAGCAAGCAAGCAAGCAGTGGCCTCCACTGCTGCTGCTCCTCACCACTGCTGTTGTCTGGGCCAGAGCGAGAGGCAGGGGAACACGCTGGTTGCAGCAGGGAAGAGGAGGAACAAGTTCCGGCCCTGGCTCCAACCTCCCTATGGGCCCTGGCTCCATATCTCCTGCTGCAGGCACAAAGCTGAATATCAGACCGGCTCTTGACTCTGATCAGCAGCAGACACTGTGCTACCCGAGACCCTGTGTTTCTTACGCCTCTCAAAGGCCTACTTGTTTACGCAGGCGTTCTGTGACTGTAGCTGAAATTGATTATTTATAGCATATTTCAAACATATAGATTTAAAAATAATTATGCGTAAACCGCTTAAAAAGAGATTTTATTACCGTATTTCGCCGAATCTAAGACGCCATCGATTCTAAGATGCACCTTAATTTTAGGGTCACCAGCAGGAAAAAAGCATTGCGTCGATTCTAAGACGCACCCCATTTTCAGACTCGGAATATTGGGGATAAGTTCATATTAGAATTGAAGAAATACGGTAGGGCTGTGCATGCCCCCCCTCAATTTGCCACCCAGGGACCTGCTGGGCTGGCCTGGCCCGGGCATGAGTCCCCCTCCTCCCTTCCCCACTCACCGCCAGCGCCGTCCTGGTCCTTGCCGCCAGCACCGCTGGCAGCGGCCTAACCGGCCTGGAAACGCAGCGTTACTACAAAGTAGGCCACGATCCCATGAGATCTCGATTTCAAGATATCGCGGGATCATGGCTTACTTCATAGTTACACCGCGTTTCCAGAATGGGGAGGCCGCTGGCGGCAAGGACCGGGGTGGCGCTGGAGGCCAAGGAGGTCGGTGCCAGCGGCGCGGAGTGGCGGTGATAGAGGCGAGTGGGGAAGGCTGAGTCGCTTGGGGGGACATGCAGAGCCCCTTTGTGAAGGTGCTGGGGGGGGGTGTATCTTCAACCCCATACCAGCGCTGGAGAAATCCGGCAATTCTTAGACACCATCGATTCTAAGACGCAATCCATTTTTACAGACGTAAATATGGGGGGGGGGGGGGGAAGTGCGTTTTAGAATCACGGAAATACGGTATATCAAGTATAAAATGGGGGGAAAACCCCTCAAGGTGTCAAGGATTTGATCCCTGAACCTCATCCATGCCACACCTGTGCTATAGCTCTGATATATGGGCCCTGCCTGATTTATTCGCATCAGGTTAAATAATATTCTCTTCCCCTTCACCACCACCACCACCACCAAGGTTTATGGGAAATATCTAATGGTGCTTTACAGAGTTCAGTCTTCAAGATTTTCTCTGAAACCAGAGTTGGGGAATATCTATCGAGGATCACATTCCCCTGGGGGGATCATCTGTCCAGGACTGCATTCCTGCAGCGGCGGGGGTGGGGGTGGGGAGAGGGAGGCAGAGCAAAGACTGGTGGCAGGGGGGAATCTCTCTCTCTCTCTCTCTCTCTCTCTCTCTCTTCCCCCATTTCTTTAGTGGGGGACAGACACTCTTACCAGGGTTGGTTGCAGAGGGCTTTTGAAATTAGGCCAGGGTGCCCCCCTCTTCCGTGACTTCAACAATGATCTTTAGAAACCTGACCTTTAAACCTACAAATCTGTGCATCACAGAAGCTTCCCTCAGCACCTAATTTTGTCATGAATGAGAAAAAAGTGAAGTGCTCCATTCACAGAAAATAGCTACAGGCACGATTCATAGTAATGATTCATAGTAATAAACGTATGGAAGAGAGCTAAGGTGTTGAACCTCTTTCGGCCCAAGGGCCGAATTCCATTTCAGATAAGCTCTTGGGGGCCACGTTCCAGTCTTGGGCAAGTCTAAAGGCAAAAGGTGCGGAGGCTAAAATGCCAGCATGTTTTAGCTTAAAGCTCTTACTGCCAGTAACTAAGCCTGAGAGAGGGATTGCAACCTTTTAGAATGTGGGGGGCTTGCAAAAGCTGGGGAAAGGGGGCCACCGCAAGAACCCTGGAGGGCAGGATTTAGCCCATGGGCCTGAGGTTCACCACTCCTGGAATATAGGTATCTCTACTAGGAGAGGAAAAGCTTGCTGCTGTAGAATAGGGCAGGATCTTCAAACACTCTTTAAGTACTTGAAAGGTTGTCACACAGAGGAGGGCCCAGATCTCTTCTGGATCATCCCAGAGTGCAGGACAAGGCATCATGGGCACAAGTTAAAGGAAGCCAGATTGCAGCTGGACATCAGGAAAATCTTCCTGACTGTGAGAGCAGTACGACAATGGAACCAATGACCTAGGGAGGTCGTGGGCTGTCCCACACTAGAGGCCTTCAAGACGCAGCTGGACAGCCGTCTGTCAGGGATGCTTTATGGTGGATTCCTGCATTGAGCAGGAGGTTGGACTCGATGGCCTTGTAGGCCCCTTCCAACTCTAGTATTCTATGCATCTGTGATCTACACTACTGCTTTATAATGGTTTAAAACAGTATTGACAACTGTTGGGGCCCAGGACACATTCCATATACCATTTTCAAGGTGTTATATCCTGCTTGGTGTAGATCCAGTCTAGGTTGAAGAGACTGGATGTGAGTGGGAGACATTAGGCCTGAGAAGGGGGAAAGAATGTTTCATGGCTACTAGACCATTCTTCAATGGCTGATTGTTGTTTCCTTTCCTTTCCTCTTTTTGTTCCAGCTGGAGAAGCAGAAGAGGGAGGGGAAGGCCAAGCAGTGTTGTACTCGCGAGTCAAGAAAAGGCGGGGAAGGGAAAATGGCGCCCGCGGCCGTAAAGGCGAAAGACCCCAGCCTGAAGAGGAAACCTGGTGAGCAGGGCAAGAAGAGCCTGCAGTTGCTGAGGGAAATGCAAAGCATACAGACCTCCCTACAGAAAGATGACGTCAATTGGGACTACTGAGGCGTGTTGCTGTGTGGTGGTTTTTTTTTTTTTTTTGGCTTGCACCTTTTTTACTCGCTCTGGCTCTATCCCGGCTGGTTTGCCTGCCAAGCGAAAGACTATGTCCATAGCTGCACTTTCTAAAGAAACATTTTGAAAACTACCTGTAGGCCCGGTTGCATAGCGGCCCTAATCCTGATGGGTGGGGGGGAGGGGGTGGAAAGAAGACAACCCTGTTATTATTTGACTGAATTAACAATCTCTTTAGGTTACTGTCAATGACTGGTTTTCTCTGAAACTTAATCCTTATTCTGCAGTTCTGCCTCAGGCAATGATGAATTGTATTGCTCACCTGGGGTGACTCCCTGATCTAAGGCTGGCGACAAGCAGTAGTATTTTGTTGTTGTTGTTGTTAGGTTTTTGTGTTTGCAAAGAGGTGAAGGCAGTACACGATGGAGGCATCTTTGTCTCAGGTGTATATTTTTTGCAGGATTTTGACCCGCTTCACAAACCTGCATGGTCTTTTGCCTAAGACAACGGTGGGATAAAAGACACGCCATCAAACAATGATGGTTTGTACCTCCTTTCAACTCTTTTTAAATGCATTGTTTGTCCTAAACAGCTTTTTGCATATATATATATATATTTTAAAAACAAAACCCTTTTATCTTGTATGGAGGGTTGTGTGTATTGCCACTTCAGCGGCTGTTGGAAAGATCTCTCTATTTTGAAACGTGGAAGTTTTGTAAAGCAGCAAGCAAATTAGCAGTCTCTTTGGCGTTCAATCGAATAATTTGGCCTTTTTAAAAAAAAACAAAAACACAACCCTCCATTTACCATTAAGGATGCTTTCTCTCAAGTTTTTCCTGTGGAATCTTAATAATGCGGTTTTAGAATGGAACTGAATAGCCATTTGGACTGAAGTGCCATCTCTTTGCTTATTCTCTTTGCAGAAGAGCAACGGGCGTGTTTTGTTTTTTAAATAACACCTCAGACCATGCTGGTCTTCTACTGGCAGCTTGTTTTTAACTTGAAACTATTATTCACGGGACGAGATCCGGTGGCTGTCTTGGTACTCAACATTTTTACATGCAAACCCCTCCTCCCACAACTCGCACGCAATTATTATTTATTACATTAATAATGGAAAGGCTTTCCAATGATTGGAATGTACAGACACGACTCAGAATTGCCTGTGCTTTTTGAGGTTTGATTGGAATCCAATTAAGGCAACTTACCAATTGAATACGTTAGGTGGGAACGTCCAGTATAACGTCCACTTCCTGAGTTCTACTGTCACGTCTGTTTTAACACATGTTGAAGAGCAGATTGCATCAAGGATTGACGTGTGGTACCACCTGGCGTGGCAGCTGTCGCTTTGCAAGCTGAACAAGCCGGCTCAGCCCTTTGGCATGGCCTGCTGTAGCAGGTAACGAGGCCACCAGGCCTACCGTGGCCCATTCGCCATGCAGCTCAGGTGTCCGTTGGGGGCAGGTCTCCAGGTGGGCTGCAGGCGGCAGGGCAGAATGGGTAGGAGTTGCTCCTTCCTTGTTTTGTTTGCTTTTACATCAGGTGTCCAGGTCACAGAATGGCAACCTGGAGTGTAGGCACTCTGAGTCGATCCTCAGGGTTGCAAATGGAAGGGGCAGATTATTCATAATCTCCATTAATAAATAAATAAATAAATAAATAAATAAATAAATGCCTCCTTGTACAAAGAAATCAAGACTGCAATGAAGGTGCTCAGGTCTACCGGCCTGAAAAGCTATAATTTGCCGGTGTAGCTTTTCCTGGCATTGGAGATAAAATGTGTGTGTATGTAGCCGGGGGATGGGGGGGAATGCACAGGTTATAGGCATGAGAACAAGACCAGAAAGAACATTTGGCACGCCTTCTTCCAAATCATGGGCAGAAAACAGAATTTTTGAAAGTTGCATCGCTTACATTGAATGGATAGACAAAAAAAAAAAAACCCTTTTGGGTTAATGTATTTGTGAAGGGCTTTCCGTGTTCACTCAAGCTCCAAAATGCCTGGAGATTACGGCTGTTAAGGGCCATGCCCTTAACAGATGTGTTACTTAGGCAGTGTCCTATGCTGTGGTTAGTTCCAGCTTCACCACTAGCTGGATGGTTGTCAGTGGCAGAGTGGTGGATATAAGCCCTAGTTTTATCTGTTTATTGGAATAGACACATGGGAAGCCATGCAACTGAAGCTATCATGAAGCGGAAGCTACCGTTCCCCATTAGAGGCACCCAGCACCATCCACAGATGATTCCTTCTTTGAAGCCATACAGTCTGCACTGGGATCCATCCTTCTGTCCTTGCTTTCTGATGCAGATGAGTTGTTTTATGCTATGTAGGATAAACTGTTTTGACCATTGCTCTCTGCTGTCCTTCTAAATATTTGTAAATTACCAATCTCCCCCTCCCCCACTCATCCTGCCTCCCAAATCTTTGCATCTTAGCAGAGGTGGGAACATTCTGAATTCAAAATAACCAGAATTGCACAAGGTGGCGTCCCCTCCTTATGTAAACCAGGGCTGTAGAATCTCAGGGCTGGGGTTCAGTTTGGACCACCTATTGTCCCAATCTGGTCTTGCAGGGTTCCCTAGAGGGCCTCTTCTGCTGGTCCCGTTACTTTCCCCCAACTGCTGATCATGTGGTGGTTTCCTGACTTCTGCATATTTCCCCCCCATCCGATCAAAAATACTGAAATGCCTCTCCTAGGACTTAATCACTGGCAGTAGGAGCTTTAACTGAATATATGTGGATACATTTGGCCCTGCCTGCCACTGGTGCGTGAGCCCAGATAGCATCTCTGAAATTGAATTCAGTCCTTGGGCTGAAAGAGATTCACGATTTTTTGGGTAAACAATCACTGATGATTAAGGACGACCCATTCGAAACTCATTAAAACAAATGTGCCGAGTGAGAGCAAGAATATAGTGGAACGAGGTCCTCGTTCCACTATGGATCGACTTGTGGCTTGTGTAAGTCACGGCCATCTTAACCTTAGTTTCCCCAACAACAAAGATGTAGAAAGTTCCCGCCTTGGCTGGCATCTGTGTGTCAAAAACAAGCACTCACTTTCCTGCACAGCCATAACATGGTAGCCTCATAATTAATATCTATGTCAAATGGCTGGATGTCTTGTGGGGGCCCAGTAACTGGGTGCACCTGAAATCTGTGGACATTCCCTTGAGTAGGAAAGCACTGGAATCCCCATGTAAGATTGGGACATAACTCATAGAAAAGTAGAGTTGGAAGAGGCCTATAAGGCCATTGAGTCCAACTCACTGCTCAATGCAGGAAACCATCTTAAAGCATACCTGACAGATGCTGTCCAGCTGCCTCTTGAATGCCTCTAGTGTGGGAGAGCCCACGACCTCCCTGGGTCATTGGTTCCATTGTCATACTGCTCTAACAGGAAGTTTTTCCTGACGTCCAGCCGGAATCCGGCTTCCTGTAACTTGAGCCCATTATTCAGCATCCTGCACTCTGGGATGAATGAGAAGAGGTCTTGGCCTTCCTCTCTGTGACAACCTTTCAGGTGTTTGAAGAGTGCTATCAGGTTTCCCCTCAGTCTTCTCAAGACTAAACATGCCCAGTTCTTTCAGTCTCTCCTCATAGAGCTTTGTTTCCAGGCCCCTGAGCATCCTTGTTGCCCTCCTCAGAACACGCTTCATTTTAAAACTAAAAATGCTTGACTGAATGTACCTGTCATATAGATGTCAAAGCCTTACATATACAGTTATGGGTTATTTTCTTTGGAGAAGTGGGCCATGTGAACATGTTCTTCTATGTTCAAAATTACCTTGTGCCACAAAGCACAAAAATGGCAGAGATCACTTTGGGTATTCAGTTTATAATATCTCTTTTCTTGAGACAATACACGATCAATAATCATGTTAAAAAACACAGTAATATACAAAAAAGCTGTCACCTGCAGTCTTCACCAACCTAGTGTACTCTAGATCTGATGGGTATATAGCTCCCATCACCCCTGGCCAGCATGGAGCTGAGGGGAGTTGTAGTCCAATATCTGGAGAGCTCTAGGTTAGCAATGGCTGATCTACAGTAAGCTCATACAGTCAAGTAGTCGGCCGAGGACGTTTTTGTCTACACAAAGCAGAGCAGCAGAATTGATTGTACAACTTCAGACTGCAGTGGGGGAAATCCTATTTTGAAAAATGCCCCCCCCCCGGATGAAAAACAGCCCCACAGCTAGCAAATAAGCTCACCAGGGGCTGAGCTTTTTCTTCATGGGGTGGCAGATGTTTTATTGTTTACTTGCTGGGAGCTTTTTATATGGGGGGACCTTTAAAAGGTATCTCCCCCCCCCCACACACATACATCTGCAGTCAGAAATGGAACAGTCTCCTCTTAAGCCTCGTTCTGTTGCACAGTCCTAACCTGCCCCAAACAGTCACATCTTTACATCATCACCACAACTTCACAAAGAAATAATTGTGTGCTTTGCTTCTGAGTAATGACGGATGTTGTGGCTAATCATAATAATAAAGGAATGTAATGCCATTACGCTTTATAACTTCAGAGTGGTCCCATACTTGTCTACCAGGGCCCCTGCCTCAAATGAGATGCTAAGACATTTGGAGTGACTGGCGTCCGGTTCTGCATGCAGAAGGTTTCGCAGGATGTGGAGCAGATTGAAACACCCATAGGAAGCTGGAGAGGACGGATGGTTAAGGACTCTGGAATGGCCTTCTCCAATCTGGGTTCTTCTAGATCAGTCGTCTCTCCCTGGTGCCTTCCAGCTACGTTGGGCTACTGTGACAAATCTGTCCAATAAATCCCAGCATCATAGAAAACTGTTGGGACTCCAGATGGTGTTGGAGAGGTTAAAAGGAGGCAGGTGTCCTTGTACGTGAATATTGCTGCTGGCAGTGTGTCCCTGAGGAAGGGCTTTTGTTCCAAAATGTGTTGGGCCTGGAATAAATTTATTTTTTTAGCACCGGGACATTGTTCGTCTGCCAGTGCTGCTATCAGTTTTGTATTTGTTTTGGACTTCAATTCCCATCAGCCCCAGCCAGCATGGCCAATGGTCAAGGATAGAGGGCGTTACGGCCCAACAACATTAGGCAGATTGCAGGTTGCCCGTCTCCACTTCCCCATATTGAACAAACCACGTCTGTTCAATACTGGTAAGCAACGCCTTTCAGCAAGCAGAAATTTTGGCATGACATCCCCTCTTTCACTCGCATACTCACAGACCCTGTTCAGGCGACATGCTAAGTCACGGTGGTTAAGCATTTTGAGCTAAGCACTGGGCCTGGTCAGATAACATGCTAAACCACAGTTAGGGCCGTTAACCCTTTTGCAGCAAATGGTTAGTGAACATGTTTAAACAGTGGTTATGTAGCCACCATGGTTAGGAATGGTTCACATGATGCACTAAGCCGTAATATTTAACTCAAAATGCTTAACTGTGGCTTAGTGTGTCATCTGAACAGGATCATTAGGACTTGGCGCATTGTGTGAACCATTCTTACCATGGTGGCTACATAACCACGGTTTAGACACACTAACCATTTGCTGCAAAAGGGCTAGCATCCTAACCATGGTGTAGTGTGTTGTCTGAACAGGCCCACAGAAACGATGCTGGCAATTTGAGGCTATCTACATCGGGTATCCCAAAACTCCACGAGCATTGCGCATACCCACATCATTGAGCGCCTGGGATCTACAAGCATCCTTCCTCAACCTGATGCCCATGCTGGCTGGGAATGATGGGTGTTGCAGTCCCTAAACATCTGGAAGGCTGGTCTACAGGATTACAACGGGGGAGGCACCTGCCCCCAGCACTCTTTTCAATCACTGCGCCAACACTACGGATCAGCTTTCCCCCACCTGCTGCCCAGATGTGCCGTTGGTGCCTGGAGATGAAGCAGGTTATAGGCCAACATCTGGAGGCATCAGGATGGCCTTAGCTGCTAGAGATCCAAACAATTATAGTGGGTGATCAGAAAACAGAATTACATCACTCACTGGCTCTCACTTCACAATGCAATTTTTTATAATTATCTGACCAACTCAATGCAGAAAGGTTAACGTATCGAACACTATTATTACCACAGCAAGGGAGGGGAAAGTGCAGCCTTTCCCCCCAATTTCCCCCATTTCAATGGCACAAAGGACAGGATTTGCCTCCTTGGCAAGCTGTATAGCTGTTGTTCTTTGCCAAAACAGTGGAAAGAAAAGGGAAATTGAAAGTCTCCTGGGGGCGGGGGGAAGAAGGCTCCCATTGCTGGTGCCTCTTCGTGACCCCCGTTCACCCATAATGACAGCCCAGAGGTTGTCATTGAAATCCGTACTCTAGGTTGTTGTTGCATGCAAACCAGGCCAGCTTGTCCTAACATTACTGTCATAGTGACTGATGGTTGCAGTTATTGGTTTGGACTTCAACTCCCATCGGCCTCCACCAGTGGTCATGGATGATGGGTGGTGTAGTCCAAAACTTCCAGAGGGTGCCACACTGGAGAAACGTGGCCTGGCGAATGTCCTATCTAAAAAGAAAAGGAGAAGTGGACGTCACCTGGAAAGCCAGTTTCCATATCCTTTCAATTAATAAGACATTTCTGCTTCTATTAAATAAAGCTTTGCTATAACACTGGAAGAAGGTTAACTATATTTTATAGCGAATTGCTTGCAAATAGTACCTGGAATTTTATCAATATAAAACTCCAAAACTTTGCATCGACTCTCCCTTCTTTTTTAAAAATCTGAAAAACAGGAATTCAACTTTTCTACTGAGCCATCATCGTCTGTTGTCCCAAGTCTAGAACGAATTTAATTTTCAGCAAGCAAGACCCTCACACTGCTGCTCCCCTCTGATGAATGTTGCTAGCTGTTGACGTTGCCTGTCAAATCGGGGCGAGCAGGATGTCGATCGCAGCCCCACAGCTGCTGCTTACTACGCAGGTTCCTTCCAGCTGGAAAAATCCCTCAACCCAAAATGGCGCCAAGATGCGCGTAACACCAGAGGACCTCCTACAAGCACCTGTACTGTGTTTGCTTCATACCTATACAACAAATGGCAAACGTACGACATACTGACGGCGGCCATCTTTGCTGGGGGAACCAGCAGGCACAGACAATGAACTGCAGGTCTTTCAAGCCTGTGTTAAGTGCTTAACTTGACAAGACTTGGGTTCTAGGTCTCACCTCTTCCGAAGCTGTTTCGCTTCCACCATGGGAGACCAAAACTTCAGCCCTTCGTTGACAACAATTAAAATTAAGAGTTTCCTTCTCTTTTTTTTTCTAGGATGGAGTTCTTGGTGCTCTCTTGAGGTCCACTTCTGAATTCCTCTGAGTGTTTGGGAGCAGCTTGTTGCGCGGCGAAGGTGGGATGGGGAGCTCAGCAAGTCCCACCACGCGCAGCGGGAGACCCCCACCCCCGCTGACAGGGCCCTTTGCATCCGGGCCACTCGGTTCAGCGATCCCTTCATGCAGCCTTTCCCTACCAAGGGCCTTCCAGGAGTCTTGGATGGAAACCCCTATAATGCCCAGCCAGCATGTCCTTCAGATGCGTTGGAGTTTCAGCCCAACCCATCTGGAGGGCACCAGGTTGGGGAAGGCTGACAGGATGCCTTGGACTCGATGAACAAGTGTCCTAGTTTTGACTTGGGAGGCTGATGCCAGTGAAGGTTGGTGGCTCTGATGTCGGTGGGGCGGCGAATCCGCTCCGGCTTTCAGTCAGAACTCTAAAGGAGCTATCCAAGGTGCGGATAGCTCCTTTAGAGTTCTGACTGAAAGCCGGAGCGGATTCGCTGCCCCACCAACGTCAGCGCCACCAGCCTCCACTGGCCGATGCAGCTAGGTTCCTTCCAATTAGCCAGCAAGGCAGTTAATTATATACATATGAGGCCCTTAAAACAAAGCTTTTGCTTCCTGTAGTGTTACGACTCTAATAAGATGCCCCTGGAGGGATGTAGCATAATAAATAGAGTGTCCAAGGCTCCAGGATACCTGCCGTCTAACGTTCAGAGCTCTCTCTGTTGAGCCTCCTTTTCTAGAAAGGTAGCCCGGCGCCAGGGTTCCGGAGGGACCCTATTCGAAGAGTCTGCACCTCGCTACACAACGGTCTGGACTGGGGTGATGCAAGGAGCGGGAGATCCGGCCCTCTCGGAGGACGACGTGGAGCGGTTGGCGATTTGCCGCTGGAGCTCGTCCACTTTCTTCTGAAGCTCGGCCCGTTTCGCCAGGAGTTCCTTGTAGCGGTTGTGCACCGGCTCCTGACGGCAAGACAGGAAGCATCACGCTCAGTTCTCGGGAGAGAAAACCGTGGGATAAACATGGAGGGGGCGTCGGATCCCAGAACCGATTTGCAATGGGAAAACCGAGGGCCGGAACACAGCCGAGTAATAAGAAAGGAGAAAATGTGTCGAATACAAGGGCCCTGTTCAGACAACACGCTAAGCCACGGCTAGGGCTGCTAACCCTTTTACAGCAAATGGTTAGTGAGCGTGTTTAAACCATGGTTATGTAGCCACCATGGTTAGGAATGGTTCTCACGCTAAGGTATGGTTCACACGACATGCTAAACCATATTGTTGTTTGTTTTTATCCTTTTATGGTTTAAAATTTTGTAAGTTTTTTTTTAAAATGTTCAATGTCTTTAATTTTTGTAAACCACCCAGAGAGCTTCGGCTATGGGGCGGTATATAAATGCTAATACTAATACTAATACTAATACTAATAATGTGTAGTTCAAGATGCTTAACCACCATGGCTTAGCATGTCGTCAGAACAGGGTCACCCAAGACAGTATGCTGCTTGATGGCACAGTGGTAAACAATGCCCTCCCCACGGGTGCTGCATGCCAAGGTGCATAGTATCTCTGAATGTGCCCAGAGTTGGCTTTAAAGCAGGGGTGGGCAACGTCTGGCTCTTCGGGTGTTTCGGCCTGCAACTTCCATCAGCCCTAGCAAGCATAAACAATGGTCCGGGACAACAGGATGACGAAATGATGACAACGCAGATGCCAGTTAAATCTCTTTGGGGAGGACAGTTCTTAGCTGCCTTGAGTGCCATTGTTTGGTACAAAGGCAGGATATGAATCAATCAATCAATCAATCAATCAATCAAATAAATAAATAATTGGGGTGCCACAACGGAGAAGCCCCCGTCTTTAGTAGCCATCCACCCAGCTTCCTTCAGTGGGGTCACCCACAGGTACATATAGAATGAAACATTCCATTAGCCGCTCCAGTCCCAAGCGGTTTAGGACTTCAAAGGTCAACGGCAACACTTTGACTTGATCTCAGAAACAGACCGGAAGCCAGTGTAGCTGATGAAGCGCTGCCGTCACATGATCATATCAGCCAGAGGGGTATTGTGAGCCGGCAAACTGGTATTCTGAAGGTCAAGCTACATGTTGCATTAATTGCTTATCATGTAGCTGAGCCTACATTTTTTACTCAAGAGTAAGTGCGTATGGCACCACTTTGGATTGGAACCAGCACATATTGGGAGGGGAGGATTAAACCGCCCCCCCCCATTTACTTCCTGAAATTCTGCCCCACTCCTGAGAGGGAATTAGAGAGAGAGAGAGAGAGAGAGAGAGAGAGAGATTTTTAATTTTTTTTAATCTGAACATGTGGGGCTGGGGGAGTTCAGGAACCAAAATAGAAGGGGTAGTTTTAATCTTCTCCTTCCAGTGTGCACTTGTCCTGATTGGGACTAAAGCACTTACTCACGAGTAAAAAAAACCAAGTTCAGCTATGTCGTACACAATTCACATCACGTATAGTTTGAACCCGAACCAGGCAATTAAGAGATTTGTTAGTAACTCTTACTCAGTACGGTTCTGAAAACAAAAGACACCATTATGTCCTGAGGACTCGGGGGCAGGAATTTTACAGCCCTCTCCGGACTCGGACTAGTCTCTGATCCTTGAAACAGAAAACGCATGGTCCTGTGATAAATACACAAAACCACACACCAAGGAACATTTAGTGCTGCAGTTGCGATGGCGCAGAAAGCCTGCTTAGTGGAAATGCAATGACAAGGAACATATAAAAAGGAGAAGAAAGCCTGACGTTCCTTTGACCCAAATCCTCCCCATAAACCGGCTCACCTGTGGTTTCATCCGTGGGTTCCACCGAATGTAGTACCCAACCCAAAGCTCTAGATGGCGCATGCTCGCCACGGGATACAAAACGTGGTTGGTGTAGCTGGCATACAGAGGATTGGTGAAGTCTTCGAGCTGGCTGTTGATATAGGACCACAGCGACACAGTCTTCTTTGGAAGGCCCTGAAAAACGCAGTGGGGAGAAAACGCTTGATTTGTGGCATTTCGGGGCAACACCAATGGCTGAGGGACAGATCTGCAGAACACAGGGCTACTGAAGCTCTCTGGTGGAAAACTGAGAGAGCAGTTATATGGACAAGGACTGACTACCCCCTGCCTTGTAAGGGCGGCGCATCCCCTGGGCGTGCCATTTCCTTCCTCCTGTATAAAGGAAGGGCTGCATTTATTCCTCTAGGGCAGGTCTGGAGCAATTTGCGGCCCTCCACATGTTTTGGCCTACAACTCCCATGATCCTCCACCACTGGTTATCCTAGCTAGGGCTGATGTAGGCCAAAATATCTGGAGGGCCACAAGTTGCCCACCCCTTTTAAAGGGAAAAGTATTGCAACTGGCGGAACACAGTTGCGATGAGTGTGAAACCCGCACCATCCTTGGCCCTATCTTCACGACACCGCGTTGGCAATGCTTCTCCCAAAACCCCATGGTTTTTCTTACCCAGGGTGGCGTTGGGTAATACCAACGCCAAGGAGGGAGCGCAGGGTTTCCGGCGGTTATCCGGATACTGGAGCCAGCCCCCCACTTTCTTCCCGAAGGAAGGCGACCAATTGCCGGTCGACATCCACCAGGACCACCCCCCGGATCGGCCCTGGAGCGAGGTCTGATGGCGGAAGAGCTGTACTGACCTTGCTCCCGCTGAAGAAGTTGGGGTCCCCGACTTTTTCCAATGCGCAGCTCTGTGGCAAATCTCTGCGGCATCTGCAAACCTGCGGCTGCGTCATATAACGGACGCAGCACAGATTCACAGCCATCGCTGGGCTTTCTCCGTGTATAGACAGCCCCCTTGACAGTGAGTGGCTGAAATCCAGATTTTGGGGGGGGGGGCGGGGGCTTTGAGCAACACACCTTCAATGGCCCCCCTCCCTTAGTGAGTCTACTTTCTCACCCCCATTGTCACCACCCAGAGAACCGGGGA
Organism: Anniella stebbinsi; assembly: GCA_029215795.1. NCBI lineage: Eukaryota > Metazoa > Chordata > Lepidosauria > Squamata > Anniellidae > Anniella > Anniella stebbinsi. The sequence goes on from JARDYH010000001.1 coordinate 50,937,453, forward strand.
GCAAGTAGGCCGTGACATCTTCCACTCCTCCTTCTCACCACCACCATTGTCCGGGCAGGAGTGAGAGAAAGGTGAACAAGAAGGTTGCAAGGATGAGAAGGAGCAGAAATTCAAGGGGGTTCTGGTCAGTGAATCCCCGCTCAGGTGTGGGGCCTCGGCCAGTGCCCAACCGCGCCGACCCTTGACGTCAGTCCTGCTCAAGTCCCACTGGTTTCAGTGGGTCTGCTCTACGTACGACTAAACCTGGATCCAACCCACCATAAATAAATACCCCACCCAAAGTAAGTGTAATATTCTTAGTCCTTTTGGCATTTTCAATCCGTTTAGAAAGTAGCAACGAAGGAGCGGTTGGAGGCGTCGGCAGTGGCGCGGAGGGAGGGGGTGGCGACGGGAAGCAAAGCATTTTCGAAGGAGCATCTGGGTTTTTACCTCTTTCCCCCTCTGCTGCTCGCTGTTGCAGAGGAATGTCCCAAACAAACAGCTGTAGAGGTGGTCCAGGACGGTGATGAGAAAGCACTCGTTGAATTCAAAGGCTGTGGGGAACTTCAAAAGACAAGCGGCGCAATCGGTTTGTTTTCACTGGACATTTCTCGCACGCACCACGAAAGCATATTCCTGCAAGGAGTTTACACTGGGGGCGCGGGGGAGGTTGCCGGGGGGGGGGGGGGGAAGAGAGAATATCCAGAGGGGGAGGGAGAGAAAAGGGCCGTCCCTCTTTGGGCGCCCGCTGAAGAATTTGTTTGTGTGACTCTCTAGCAGCGTCTCCTTTAAGAAACGGTATTACTGCTTTCCAAAAGCAAGAAAGGACTATTTAACATATCCAGCAAAGAATGCTGAGTGAGAGCCAGAGGCCAGAAGGGGAATTATTGCTCTATAGTCGCCCCCCACCATCCTATGCAGCTTTGTGAAGGACTGTAAGTCAGTGGTAGAACACATGCTTTGCACGCAGAAGGACCCCGGCGCAACCTCTGGCTTCTCTAGGTAGGGGTTGTTTGAAACCCTGGGGAGCTGCTCTGTGTGTGTGTGTGTGTGTGTGTGAGAGAGAGAGAGAGAGCGAGAGAGAATATGTGTAGGCTGACCATATGAAAAGGAGGACAGGGCTCATGTAACCATGGTCCCCTCTACAAGGATTCGCTTTTGCGCCTGCTTAGGCGATTATGCGCATAATCGCAGAAGCGCATTTACGCCTAATCCCTCTGCACGACAGGCGGCGAGAGGCGCCGAAGCGCATTAAAGGATGTCCAAAATGCGGTTTACAAGTAAATGCGCATAAGCGCATATTCACACAGTCAAAATGCGCTTTAACGGATGGAGCAAAATAAAACTCGCGATTTAACGCGCATTCGATAATGCGCATAATCGGAGAGATAACGTGCCTCTACGCCCCATTTGCGCTCCGCTGGTGTGGAGGTAAATTTTTTAATGAGACTTCAAAGAGCTTTAAATGCCTCTTGTAGAGGCAGCCTTTAACAGTTGTAGAGAAAAGGGAATTTCAGCCAGTGTCATTTGTATGCAATTAGTCCCTGGTGAAATTCCCTCTTCATCACCACAGTTAAAGGTGCACGCACTACACTAGAGTGACCAGATACAAAAGAAGGCAGGGCCCCTGCAACTTTAACTGTTGTGATGAAGAGGGAATATCACCAGGGACTAATTGCATACAAATGACACCGGCTGAAATTCCCTTTTCTCTACAACTGTTAAAGTTACATGAGCCCTGACCTGAATTTTATCTGGTCAGCCTAGTATAACTGAAGAGACAGCTTAGCTCCTATGGAGCAGTGCAATCCTATGCATGCCTACTCACAAGTAAGTCCCACTATGTTCCGTGGGGCTGGCACCCGGGTAAGTGTGCGCTGGCCTGCAGCCTAAAGGGCCGTTTCACCATTGGTGACACATACAAAAGGGGATTGACAGAGGCTGCCTCTACAAGAGAGGTTTAATGCTCTTTCAAGGCGCTTAAATTTTTTTACCTCTACAAGATTGGAGCGCAAATCGGGCGTAGAGGCGCGGTTTCTCTCTGATTATGCGCATTATCGAATGCGCGTTAAACAGCGAGTTTTATTTTGCTCCGGCCGTTAAAGCGCATTTTGACTATGTGAACAAGCGCTTATGCACATTAACTACTTGTAAAGCGCATTTTGGTCATCCCTTAATGCGCTTCGCCGCCTCTCGCCGCCTCTCGTGCAGAGGTATTAGGCGTAAATGCGCTTCTGCGATTATGCGCATAATCGCCTAACCAGGCGCAAAAGCGAATCCTTGTAGAGGGGACCTCTGTCAGATTTGCTAAACAACAACAACAACCTCCCGGTGTGTGTTTGTGTGTGTTAACATTCCCAGGGCCTCTCCCCATTATAGAAGCCCAGAGATTTACCTGTCTTGTCATCTGCCAGACACAGTCAACAAACTGGAGAAAAACAGGAGATCTATCTGCGTCTGCGTGGTTTTTATCTCCGTGCCCGACTCTCTGAAATAAAGCAAAAGCAAAATAGATAAATAAATAACAGGATGGATAGAATCAATGCCATATTTAGACAGAGGAATCATACGGATTGCACTATACCAATCAGCGTGTACCAAATGCCCAAGCTTAATTTTGTCTAAAAGGCAGAGTGGAGAGATAGGGGAACGGACTGCAAAAATTATGCTCTCTAGTTCAACAGGGAACTATTTATTTTTTTCTTGGAAGGACCAAAGGGTTGATCAGACGAGTGTTTTCTCGCACGCTAGCTACTGCCCACTCACAGTTTTTCACGTGTGCTTTAGACAATGCCGCCCGCCTCCCGCTCCTTTTTGCCATCTTCCCGTGACAAGATAGACCCCCCAAAAAATCCGACTTTTTTTAGGAAACGGAACGTGCCGCCATTTCTTGCTATGTGCTGGAAAAGCGGCGCGATAAAAACAGCCCCTGAATGGGCCACGTGGTTTTTGTTTACTTCCTCTTTCTTCTCCGGGAAGAAAGAGGAAGTATTGTGGGTCAGGAGCAGGGGCGGAGAAGCGATGGTAGGGAACCATGCTTTCCCCCCGTCCGATGGAGCTTCAAGTTCTTTCACACAAAAGCTCCCCCCCCCTTGGTCCTCCCCCCCTTGGTTTTTAAGCAACTTAATTTAGGGGGAAAGCAGATCTTTACTTGCTGCTAATTTTAGGCAACTGGGGGTCAGAAACCTTTGCTGAACTACTGAAAACCCACCAGAGATCTACCAAGAGATCCCGATGTAATCTTCTGCTTCAAATCCATTTCAGAACAAAAATGCCTGCGATAGGCAGTCTTTTCTTTCTCTCTAGGGGCTGCCAACTCACCAGCTGGAACCGGTGCCCGAAACTCAGCCATTCCTTCTCCACCAGCACTTCAAAGCCCCGTATCGTCCGGTAGTAGCCATCTAGCATGAGCATGGCAAGCGAGGTGAGCTGGGCGGTTCGGTCCCAACCGTCACTGCAATGCACAACCACCGAGGTTTTGCCCGACTCCACTTTGTCAGCAATCCGAAGAGCTCCGGCGAGGATCAGCTGGGTAAGGAAAGGCCATTTTGTCACTGTGATGTTCGAGACAGATGGAGAAGGGCTTGGTGGACAAAAACGGAATGGCCCTATCGACTTTACAATCATAATTAACAATGGGAACGAAGTCTTGGGGTTTTGCCAGCGCACCCAGGTCATAAGAGAGATAGGGAAAGAAAAAGAAAAGGAAAGAAAGACTACTTGACGGACAGTGGCTGTTTCACAAGAGATGATTAAATGTACATGTTGTTGGTTTTAAAAAAATCACATCTACACCTGTACGTTTGACAAAATGTCAGTTACCTTCCACCTCTCAAAGAATCAGGTTATTTATATTTCAAACCTTCTACCCCATCCTATTCCTAAGTTTCATTTACTAGGATGACCACAGGGACAGGGCTCCTGTATCTTTAACAGTCTCAGGCCCCCTCTACAAGAATTCGGCTTGACGCCTGTTTGCCTGATTATGCGCATCTTCTCATCATCGCATTTACGCCTAATTCCTACAAACGACAGGCGGTGAAGCGCATAACTGGCAGTATGAAACGCACTTTAAAGTGGTTGAAATGCGGAGAATTGCTTGTTTGCATGGTCATAAGGCGCTTCAACTCCCGTGGAAAATTAAAACTCGCTATTTAACGCGCATTCGATAATGCGCAAAATCGGACAGAAAAAGTGCCTTGACCCCCGATTTGCGCTCTGCTCTTGTAGTGGTAAAATTTTTAATGTGCCTTGAAAGAGCTTTGAATTGCTCTTGTAGAGGCACCAGTAGAGAAAAGGGAATTTCAGCAGGCGTCGTTTGTCTGCACGCAGCACCTGGTGAAACTCCCTCTTTATCACAACTGGTAAAGCTGCAGAAGTCCTGCCCTCTTTTGTATCTGGTCAAGAGGGCAGGGCTCCTGCAGCTTTAACTGCTGTGATGAAGAGGGAATTTCACCAGGTGCTGCGTGCAGACAAATGACACCTGCTTAAATTCCCTTTTCTGTGCAACTGTTAAAGATACAGGAGCCCTGCCCTCCTTTCCATATAGTCACCTACATTTACTATCCTAACTTGCAATGGTTTGGATCCAGATTTAATCCTACTTAGAGTAAAACCATTGACATCAAAACTAACTTAAGTCCCATTTATTTCAATGGGCTTACTCTAAGTAGGGCTAAATTGGGATCTGTCAATACGTTTGGCAGTTTTACCTCTCTCTCTCCACCTTGCAAAAAAACAATAATGTGATGATAGGTTACTACCATTCCCATTTTGCGGGGGAGACATGTTTTGAACATGCAACAGGAGAGATGTTTTCAACCAAGTTCAGACATAAAATACTTCAGCCAGGATTCCTGTTGAGGTGTTAGCAACCATGCAGGTGATGCACCTCTGAAGGATGCATGGAAGTTTTTACCAGTGTGGGAAGAACTATGGGAGCTGCTAAAACCTTGCTGATAAGAGAACACATAAAGATGGTGATACAAACACACACAGACATACACACCAAAGTACCTTGATATGTTCTAGCCAGTGAGTGGATTCCAAATTCGACAGCCAGTGAGTCTCTTCTATGTTGGGATAGACAATCTCCTTTAGTTTCCTCAATGACTCTCTCATAACATGGATATTATGGATGTCCAGAAAGACCAACTCTGCATTTTGATAGGTGTCTTCGCTTTCATAACCTCCTCCTTTAGCCTGCAGAAGAAAATACTCACTGGGCTGTTTTCATCTAGGGAAAACACCAAACCTGCAAGCTGAATTTCACTAAGTACATTGCCCTATATTATTATTATTATTATTATTATTATTATTATTATTATTAATTGCATTTATATACCGCCCCATAGCCGAAGCCATGGTTGTACAGATAAGTAAAGGAGGACCTTTTTTTTGGATCCAGTCTATAACAGAGTTAGATCAGTTGTGGGAAAGAACAGGGCCTTTTCTGTGGTAGCCCAGAAGCAGTGGAAGAAGGTCCTCAAGAGGTTGAAGACTTAGCCCATTATCTGTTGAACTGCCCTCTATATCAAGGAGCGACGGAGTGTTTTTTAAAAGAGCTCCTGAAGGAAAGAAGGGGTCTGACACCAAAGGACCTCATCTTGGACCTACCAGCAGACTATAACGCAGCAAACGCAAGATTGGTGGCCAATTTCGCATTAGCAGCTCAAAAAACCTGCCGAAATTATCTGTTACAAAACGGTACAGAGTGTAAAGGGGATGAGTTAACATAATAGCCAAATCGGCGGGAGTGCCTGTTACCTAGAGCCCATAATGGAAAATGCCTGGGGTACAGTGGGAGGAGGGTGGTATGGATGTTTTGATGTGTAAAATTGTAAAGGCCATTGGCCATATGCAAATAAAGTTATCTATCTATCATAAGGTCCTCAAGATGGAACATCAATGCACCTCGCCTTCATTTTCTTTTTTAGAAAAAATACAAAATCCACCTATTTATATTGCGTTTTGGAGAAAGAGTGTTGCTTTTCTCATGTTGTTTATCTGACTGCCATTTTAATTCTGCTGCTCATTTTTATTTTAGTTTTAATCAGTCTTTATATTGCTTTGATCTACTTTGCAAAGTCATTTCATGCTTTGGAGCAGGGATGGATAACCTCAGGCCCAGGGGCCAAATCTGGCCCTCCCAGGGGTCACAATCTGGCCCTCCAGGATTCCCCAGATGGCCACATCCCCTTCCCCTGTTCCCACCCTTTTTGCTGTGACTGCCAATTGTCCGTGGTTACCCAGATTTTGCGCAGTTTTTTCCCCTAGTCTAAAAGGTGGAAACACCTCTCCTAAGGTTTAATTGCTGGTATTTTTGGCTTCACCTTTGTTGCCTTCAGCCTGCTCACCACTAGAATGCGGCCCCCGGAAGCTTCTCCAAAATGGAATTTGGCCCTTGGGCTGAAAGACATGTTGAACCCCTGCCTTGTAGAAAGAAGCATATAAAGTCCTCCCACCACAGAAACCTCCCGGTTCTAAAGATCAACAGGGGGAAGCTGCACATTGGGCACTTTGTCTAGGAAGCTCAAACAATGGCTACCCAGAGTAGAGTCTTTTCAGTGGTGGTCCCATCTTTCTAGAACTCCACCCCAAGCAGGGTCCACTGGTTGACATCTTTACATTCTTTGACCCTGTTCAGATGACACACTAAGCCACAATGGTTAAGCATTTTGAGCTAACCATTACGGCTCTGCGTGTCGTGTGAACCACGACTTAGCGTGTCATGTGAACCATTTCTAACCATGGTGGCTACATAACCATGGTTTGAACACACTCACTAACCACTTGCTGCAAAAGGGTGAGCGGCCTAACCATGGCTTAGTGTCTGAACAGGCCCTTTCCGATGTCAAAGTAGAATACTGTTCCACCAAGCTTTTTAACTGTGAGTTATTTGTGCTATTTGTAGTTGCTGTTGTTATTCCAGACATGCCATGATTGGAGTGATGCTTGGTCCTTATTCACATACAATTGCTGCTGTTGCTGTTGTTTTTAATTGATACCAGCGCCCGAGGTGGTGTACAATAACGGAAATGCAGTACAGAAAAATATTAATGAATAAATAGAGATAAGAAAGCATGAACTTTCCAGTCTGCTTTAAAGGCAGTAGAACTTTTAAGCAAGGACACAGGTCCACCTGTATGGATATAACTAACCACATATTTATTTATTTCTTCATTTATTTCATTTCCTGAGTCGCCATATAGCCAAAGCTCTTGGGGCAACATACAAAACAAAAAGAAACACAATAAAACCAATAATCAAACCAACTACAATGTTTAAACAGAAATTCGAATCTGTAGCAATAGCATTTTAAAAGTTTGTTTTTATGCTTTTTATGCTTTTACATTTTGTATACCGGTTTTTAAACGTTCAGTGTTTTTAACCTTTGTAAAATGCCCAGACAGCTTCGACTATGGGGCAGTATATAAATGTAATCATCAGCATCAGCATCATCGCAGAAGATAAATATTATGGGTTGGATTCAGATGTCATATTTTCGGTACACCCATTGAAATCAATGGGACTGAAGTTAGCCACGGCTAACTTAAGTCCGATTGAGTTCAATGGCTCTATTCTAAATATAACTACATCTGGATCCAGCCCAGAATTAGGATGTCGATGAGCAGTGATCAGCTTGCTCAACACCGCCGACATCCTAACTTGTTGCAAGAGGTCTGATAATCGAACCTTGTTGGCTACAGCATTCACACTCGGCCTGGCATCAAAGATGAATATTTTGTGGGACTGGGCATTGGAATCCATGATGGATTGCAAGTACTTCTCGTCTTCTTTGCTCCGCTTGCCACTCACTCCAACCATGGGCTGGCTGCAGCGAGTGATCGTGGCTTGGCTTTCCGGGTGAATCCATGACAAAACCTTGTGGGAGTAAGAAGAACGAAAAATAAAATTAAAAGTAAAGTGTGTCAAACTAGGGAAGTTATTTTAGTTCACTGCCCCATTTCTTAACTAATCCCAATTGCACCGCAAAATGGCCATACTAGAAGGGTGCCTATAAATGATGGCTTCACCAATATTGTGCACGCAGAAGTCCGCTCGTAACACAAGAAGTCTCCATCTTCACCTCTCTGCTGCTGCCCTCCACACGTGATAGGGATATAAGAACGTAAGAAGAGCCCTGCTGGATCAAACCAAGGTCCATCTAGTCCAGCACTCTGTTCACACAGTGGCCAACCAGCTGTCGACCAGGAACCCACAAGCAGGACATGAGTGTAACAGCACCCTCCCATCCATGTTCCCCAGCACCTGGTGGTCATAGGCTTACTGCCTCTGCTACTGGAGGTAGCACATAGCTATCAGGATTAGTAGCCGTTGATAGCCTTCTCCTCCAGGAATTTATCTACCCCCCTTTTAAAGCCATCCAAATTAGTGGCCATCACTACCCCAAATCTGTCTCCCAAATGTGCTCCTAAGGGTCCCTGAAATCAAAGTTACCTTGCTATGCCATACTTACAGGTAGACGCCCCCTTGATCGGAATGCAGCCACTCTCTTCAATTCTTCATCCGGAATATTGGCAGGAACTACTAGGAGGGCAGGGTAGGTATCACAAAGTTCATACTGTTCATTGACCTTGGTCATTCTCCAGCTCTCATTAGGAATCCCCTGCATAGCAAGGAATGGCTGTTCAGAAAATGGTTCCCATCCCAGAGATTAAGACCAAGAGAAAGGCCTCATTTACACCAAGCAGGATATTGCACTATGAAAGCGGTATGAAAGCAGTATATAAAAGCCAGGAGCCACACCAAGCAGGATATAGCAGTGTATGGTATGTGTCAATGGGTCCCAACAGTTGTCAGTGCACTTCAGTACCGCTATAAAGCGGTAGTGCGGCTCCTGCCTTTTATATACCGCTTTCATAGTGCAATACCCTGCTTGGTGTTGATGAGGCCATATTCTGCTTTTAGTTCTTAAAATTAAAATGGCAGAACATACAGGAGCCAAAGGGAGTCAGGTATACCAGTTAGAGATGGAAACGCCTGTCAATTTTAGTTTTTCTCAGTTTCCCATGTTTCCAATATTAAGTTTGATTCATCCCATCTTTGAGGATTTGTTAAAGAAGTTTGCATGACAATTCACAGGCATTTTTGTATGCCTTTCCCCTAATATATACATTTTTGTAGGCAGCTGTTGCTCAGTTTTTTTTTTGCAAGCTGTTTTCCTAATATAATGCATTTTTGAACGTCGCGTTCACTTATACGTCCATTTTTGTACGTATTTTTTCATTGGAGAACTGTATTGCAAAATCAGGCAACGTGCAGATTTCGAAGGATAAATAAGTTTCAGTTTGTGTTTTGGTCTGAAAATGCAAAATTAGGTAAGTTTGCATTAACAAACAACCCACGGTTCAAAACAACCCACACTCAACCGCTGAGTGTGGGTTAGCGTGTTGTGCGAACAGCCTCTATAGGTAAGCCAAGAAGCACTCCTGCTCTGTTCAGGAGCTCCACCATTTCCCAATGCACGCACTACAAATGTCTCCCTAGAAGGTGGCACCCATTCCACGCAGTAATAATTAATCCGGCCCAGACAGACATAAAGAAGGGCGAGTGTTTATCTGACCTACCAACCAGAGGTTTCCCAACCCTGAAGACAGGATATGCAATTAGGTAGCATGACAGTTTGCCAAACAGAAATGAGTGCAAGGCAGAGGTGGAAAGGAAGGACTCACCTGTCTCTTATACTCCAAAACAGCATCGTAAACCTTCCAGCCATTTTCTGGGAAAACCTCTTTGTATTCAAATGCAAACAGAGACTTAAAACAAAAGAGAGGGAGAGACGATTCAGCTCTTTTCAGCTTATTTTCCATATTATTTGGCACCTCAAATAACAATTTCCGTGCAGCCTTTTTGTTTCTATAACATTGAGGCATGAAAAAGAAAAGCAGAGAGACTCAGAAACTGTCTTTGTACGTTGTAATTAGCACATCAGTGTACATTTCTCCATATTCCTTTGTTCTCTGATCTATTACCTACAAAATCACCGAGGGGAGGGGAGAAAGGGAGTTTATGGAGGCTTTTAAAGAGAAAAGGCTTTTAAATGAATTCTCTTATAGCACCATAAATACAGGGCAACCTTTCATGGCATATGTTATCACTGCCTTTCGGCTTTTGCTCCCACAGACACGCTGTTTGACTCGCAAGTACAATATTGTGTATATTGTCACTCGAAAACAGCCCTTGCATGCCTGGGGTTTTGTAGTTGTTGCTATGTGGAGATTACAACTAGTGGCGGCACCAATATTTGGAATTGGATGATGGTTATGGGTCTCAGAAGCCAAACTCATAATCCCATGCCATGACACCACAACTTTCCTTGCCCAACCCCTTCGTTACCCAAAATTTACCCTGGCAAGGAATAGGAAGATGCCAGCTTGGAGGGTTGGAGCAGAGGCCTTTAGCCTGACATTTAAGGTACAGACACTAGTAGGTTTCCCCAACACGCTTAGGCTTGCCACTGGGGAGCCTGGGAATGAAGAGTTCCCAAGTCTCCCACCTAAAGACTAAGGGGCTGTCTATATGTCCTATTTACCCCGTGGTGGCTGCACAATGGCGCTGCGTCGGTTATATGATATAGCCGCCAACTCACTGCCATCACGGGGCTTTTCCCCGAAGCTGCAGTTTTAAAAAGGTGGGGTTTTTTTTGCTTTGCTGCGAGGTTACCACCATCTTCCCACCGTTTAGTCGGTGGTGACCTCGCTTTGGCTTCGAACCAGGGGAAATTCCAGGGGTGGATCACAACCACTGATAGGCTGCTAGAAGAGCAGGAAGGCTGGGCAGAGTGTAGGGGGCAGGCCCAATGACCCAAATGGCCCTTGGAAAGCTCATGCTCCCTCCTGCCGTGGGGATTGACTGTCTCCACCCCACAGCTGTGACGCCAGGGGTTTTAAGGGAATGTGGGGCTGAGGCGGTGCTGTGAAGATACCCCTTAAGTGGGAGACAGGGGTACCTCTTTTCCTTGAACATGTAGGGAAGAAAATAACAGTGTGTCTGCAATATCCCTTAAGGATGGGTAGATGCTTTATTTCACTACATACCCACAGTAGGGAAGCCTTCTCCAACCTGGTCCCTTCCGTATCTGTTGGACTAAACTTCCATCATCCCCAGCCAGCATAGCCATGGGAGTTGTAATGCAATATACCTGGAGGGCTCCCGGTAGGGGAAGGCTTCACTAGGGATCTGTTTAAAGCCATCCAGGCACAACGATGCCTAACTCACTTCAGCCTCTCGCTTGTTTAAACATGCAAGGGATGAATTGGCACTAAAGCAAAGGATGAGCAGAAACCACGCTTCGGCCTCTTCACCAACCTGTTTTGCCTTCTGGACCACAACTCCCAGCCTTCCTGACTAATGGTCATGCTGGCTGGGGTTGATGGGAGTTGAAGCGCAAAATTATCTGGAGGGCACCAGGTTGAGGAAGGCTACCCCAAGTGATGCAATGGGTGCTGGGCTGTACCATTTCATACTGCTGGAGGAAGAACTGAATGCTTGACTGCGCCACCACAGCCATGCTATTGGTGTAAGCCTTGGGAGGGCTCCTACCCTGAAAGGCGACCAAGAAATATTTAAAATACATAAATAAAATGCTAAACTTCCCACCCACCCCACATGCACAAAACTAATTTGTTAGGGAAAAGGCGGGCCTAAACTATTATGTGGGAAAGCATTCAACTATTCCCCCTCCTGCTTTCCTTGCAGTGGTACAGCCCAGCACCAACCCGGGCTTCTGTTTCAGCCCTTGGAGGCTGACTTGAGTTCAAAGACAGAGAGCCACCCTTGGCAACTTTAAAGGAATTTGACTCCCTTCGTTTCCGCCCTACGATAACGACCATCTTGCAGCTCGGATTCACAAGGCCACCGGAAGAAGCAAGCACTTACCAAATGATTCGACACTGGAAATGCGTATTTTGTTAAGTTCTCAAAGATGGACCTTCTTGTACGACCCTCGGGCCTATGTGCAAAGCGTAGGTTCCGGACATCCTGCAAAACGTTTGGCAAAACTCAGTCCCTACCACGAACACAACAGCATGTATGGAACTATGGCACATATTCCGTGCAACCCTTCCCTGTGTTAGAAAGGACCTTCGGGCTTAGGCATGGGCACATGAAGCCAGCTAACACTAACTAGATCTAACGCTAACTAGATCATTAACTAGGTCTAACTAGCTCATTGACACTAACTACTCCGAGGGAGGCTCGGAAGACAGCAAGAAGGGAGAGGGCCTTCTCAGTGGTGGCCCCCAATTATGGAACGATCTCCCCAATGAGGCCCACCAGACGCCAACTTTGCTATCTTTTCAGTACCAGGTCAAGTCTTTTCTCTTTTCCCAGGCATTAGGCAGCATCTGATGAGTTATAATCGACCCCGGATCTGTTTTTTTTAGGTTTGGCTAATTGCTCAAAATTGTTTTTAGATATATGTTGTCTTTGCTCATACTGTCTGTTGTGTTTTTATGTTCTTAAATTTTGTATTTCGTTCTTAATGTTTTAATCTTTTGCAAGCTGCCCAGAGAGCTTCATCTATGGGGCAGTATACAAATGAAAATAATAATAATAATAATAATAATAATAATAATAATAATAATATAGATATAACAGAAATTAGATCTAACACTAACTAGAACTATTTGTTTACCTAGCCAGTATTATGTACTCTGACCCTGTTCAGACAACATGCTTAGCCATGAGGGTTAAATATTTTGAGCTAAACATGACTTAGCGTGTCATGTGAACTATTCCTAACCATGGTGGCTACATAACCATGGTTTAAACATGCTCACTAACCATTTGCTGCAAAAGGGTTAGTGGCCTCACCATGGCTTAGCATGTCGTCTGAACAGGGTCACTGATTGGTAGTGGCTCTCTAGGATCACAAGTAGAGATCTTTCCCATCACCTCCACCTGCAATCTTTTTAACTGAAGATGCCGGGGATTGAATCTGGCACATTCGGCATGCAAACCATATCCTCTACCACTGAGCCATGTTTTTTTTCCCCTGGAGGGCTTGTTCAAGACCACATTCTCAGCACATGCAAGATACCGCCCAAGCCTGTTAAGACTTAATGTTGCGTCTTCTGAGCTGACAGCAGGCCCTAGAATGTGCCAAATGTTTCTCTGTAATCCTGCATTGCTGGGGGAAATTGAGAGATTTGGCTTTGTATTGTAGGGGATTTAAGAACTCAAGAAGAGCCATGCTAAATCAGACCGAAGGCCTATGTAGCTCAGCCTTCTGTTCACACAGTGGACAACCCGCTGCTTGTGGGAAATCCATAAGCAGGGCATGAGGGCAACAGCACATGCACCCTGCTCATGTTCCCCAGCAACTGGTGTACGTAGGCAACCTTCCTCAGATCCTAGAGGTACCATATAGCATTCGTGACTAGGAGCCATTGATAGCCTTGTCCTCCATGAATTTGTCTGATCCCCTTTTAAAGCCATCCAAATTGGTGGCCATCACTACATCTTGTAGTAGTGAATTCCATAATTTAACTTCCTGCTGTGTGAAGAAGTCCTTTCTTTTATTTGTCCTGAATCTCTCACCAATCAGCTTCATGGGATGACCCCATTGGGTTCTAGTATTTTGAGAGAGGGAGAAAAATGTCTCCCTATCCACATTCTCCACACCATGTATAATTTTGTTAACCTCTATCATATCTCCCCTAAGCCTCCTTTTTTCCAAGCTAAACAATCCCAACTGTTGTGAACTTACCTCATAGGGGAGATGCTCCAGCCCCTTAAATCATTTTAGTTGCCCTTTTCTGCACTTTTCCCAGCTCTATAATACCTTTGTTTAGCTTTCTGGGATGATGCATTGTTTAAAGCCAGCGAGAAAGAATTTAAATATCCAGATTGCTATCATTTCAGAAATGCAAAGGGCCACTGCTGTGGATCAAGAACCCACCCTTAATTCACTAACCGTAGATGGAGCAGTTTACCTTACACACACTCTCCAGGCCATATGAATTTTCACCTCGGCTAGAAGCTCCTCCGATTTTTTCTACTCTGTTGATCACGCCTAGAGGTCCATCTAGAACAAAAGGGGGGTCCTGGAGAAAACGGCACTGCGTTAATTAAAAGTCTAGAAGAAACACTAGCAATGGTACAGAGCTTGGAGTAGCCAAGAGCTCAAACCTGAGATGAAGTGAGATATGCAATAAACCTAGGAATGCAGGAAGCTCCTTACACCACGTCTGGCCACTGGTCCATCTTGCCCAGTAATGTCTACTGCAGCCTTCCCCAACCTGGTGCCCTCCAGATGTTTTCGACTTCAACTCCCATCAACCCCAGCCAGCATGGTCCATGGTCAGGTTTCTTGGGAGTTGCAGTCCAAAACATGGGGGTCCACCAGTCTAGGGGAGGCTTGGGTAATCTGACTGACAGCAACTTTCTAGGGTCTCGGGGGTCTTTCACCTTCATCTGCTATCAGAGACCTTTTTAACTGGAGATGCCTGGGATTTAACCCCTCCAATGCAGGTGCTCTAACACCAAGCAACAGCCCCTTCCTAGCTTGAATTTGAAAGAATAGGTAAGAAACAGTAAAAAAAAAAAACCAAATAAATTATCAGGCCTTACCCTTTCCATACTTTTAAAATATAGTCTGTAATTCGTGACTGTCAGGGTTCCCCTAATGGCTCCTGAAAACGGGCAGATGTGAGTAACATCTTTTGCTAGGAAAGAAGAAAATGAGAATGATTATGCACATTGCCGCAGGGAACTGTTTGCCTTGAGGTTTATCATCTTTCTGACGTCTCTCTGAGGTGAAATGAGCACCGCTGTGGGGTTTCTCCCACTGAAGAAGTCCATTCGTTCTTCTCCGTGGTCCTCCCACAGTTTCATGAAGAGAAGAGTACAGTCACGTGAACATTCACCAAAGAAGACTGGCGAGTGATCCCAAATTTCATGGCGAAAAACAAATATACATTCGGCCGGAGAATTCTGTTTTATGGATAGATCTAAAGACGCCACAGCCAGCAGTCCGGAATTATTTTTTCAAGGGGAATAATGGCAGTCACTCCCCTAAACCTGAAGTTATTTAACAAGTGTGCAGCCAAGGGACACGGGAGGTTTGGCATCAGCCATCTTCAAACTGGTGGCCTGCGAATGTGCTGGACTACAACTCCTATCATCCCCAGGCACCCACCCATTGGCCAGGCTGGCTGCGAATGGTGGGAGTTGTAGTCCAGCACATCTGCAAAGTGGTTCAGGCCTGGGGGGCTGTTTCAAAAGCTTCCACCCTCCCTTCACTGGCAGCCAAGGTTGAAGTGCCTTGCAAGGTAGGCACAACATTCTGGCTATGCAAGGACTGGCTTACGTAGTTCGCGATTAGTGTATACAAGGGAAGTTGAACTTCTTTCAGTCCAAGGGCCTAATTCTATTTTGGAGAAGCTCTTGGGGGCCGCATTCCAGTGCTGGAAAGGTCTAAGCAAAAGGGGTGGGGCTGAAATATCCAAAATACCAGCATATATTAGTTTACAGCTCTTACTGCTGGTAACTAAAAGCCTTTCTACATGAGGCTTTTATTGTGTGCTCATGATTCCTTACTCACAGTAGTTTGCAATAGGGCTGTGCAAGTCTTGGGCCTCGGATGTCCGAATCCAAAGCCCGGCAGCCATTTTATGACGGATCCGCCATTTTCTCGCCCACTCCCAGGGCCCCATACAGTCTACAACTTCCAGTATACAGTGCCTCGGAGGGCTGGACTTACCCGGGCCCAGGAGCAGAGGGTAGAGCTGTTTTTGTTGCTGCCATTGTCTGCTCCTCGGCAATGTGGAGTCTATCTTCCCGGAGCCAGTGCGTCCTCTCTGGCGAGATCTCTCACGAGATCGCTGGCTCTCGTGGGGAAGTCGGCGATCTCACGAGAGATCTCACCGGGGAGGGACGCAATGGCGCTGGGAGGACGCACTGGAGCTGGGAAGATAGATTCCACATTGCCGAGGAGTGGGCAATGGAGGCAACGAGGCAGCTCTACCCTCTGCTCCTGGGCCCTGGTAAGTCCAGCCCTCCCAGGCACTGTATGCTGAGAGTTGTAGACTGCACGGGGCTCTGGAAGCGGGCGAGAAAATGGTGGATCCATCATGAAATGGCGGATCTGTCATGAAATGGCGGAACTGTCATGAAATGGCTGCCTGGCTTCAGATTTGGACATCCGAGGCCCGTGGCTTGCAGAACCCTAGTTTGCAGGTCCTTTACAGGACATCCTCCTCCTCCAGGGCCTCTTCCATGCTTTGAAACCATTTTAGCGTTCCCCCCCACCCCACCAAGGAAAGTCTGGTATTTCTCTGAATAGCGGCATGAAACTCTCATGCATTTGCACAATTCTGCTATACCACAGTGCCACCTAGTGGTTGTGTAATCGAATGTATAGAAAGGCACAGAAAGAACCCACACACCCTGGAAAGAAAACACACGCAAAGGAGTCAATCTGAATCCCACAAAGAATCCAAAAGTAGAAGCCTCAGTAAAGGTGCAGGTTAAAAGCCTCATGCAGGAAAGCTCGAAGCTTTTGGGAGAAGCGTTTCCACCTTTTGGAATGGGGTAAAAAAAACCTACTCAAAAGCTAGGAAACCACCAAACGACTGGTATTTGAGGAAAGGGGCATGCTCATCTTGGGAACCCCGGGGGCCTACATGGAGGATCTGCATACCTGGTGTATACGAGTGGGATCTATAATCAGATCTTGCACTGTGTAGTGCTTCTGTTAAGATTTCCAACCAGTCATTCCATTCTCCTTCCCCCTGGATTTCCATCCCCACCACAAGTCAGCCAGCATTCTGGGCCCACTGAGGATGCTCAATCCTTATTGGGCTGTGTTGGATCTGTGTTTTTCAGTGATGTTTGTTTTTTGGTATTTCTGCAAAAGCTGCCTGCTGATACTTCACTTCTTGTGCATGGATGAACATAAGAACAGCCATGCTGAGTCAAGCCAAAGGTCCATCTAGTCCAATGTTCTGTTCACACAGTTGCCAACCAGCTGTTGATCAGGAACCCACAAGCAGGACACGAGTGCAACAGAGTCCTCCTGCCCATGTTCCCCAGCAACTTGGGTATATAGGCATACGGGCTCTGTTACTGGAGGTAGCACATAGCCATCAGGAGTAGTGGCTATTGATAGCTTTCTCCTCCAGGAATCATCCAATCCCCCTTTTAAAGCCATCCAAACTGGTGGCCATCAGCACATCTTGTGGAAGTGAATGCTATAGTTTAACAATGCTCTGTGTGAAGAAGTCCTTCCTTTTATAGATCCTGAGTCTCGCACCAGTCAGCTTCATGGGATGAACCCGGGTTCAAGTATTATGGGAGAGGGAGAAAAATGTCTCCCTATCCACATTCTCCACACCATGCATAATTTTGTACACCTCTGTCAGGTCTTCTCTTGCCCGCCTTTTCCCCCCAAGCCATTTTGTATCCGTAAATATCAGGACTTAAACTTGAGTTCGCCATTAATATATATGAGGATCAACTCCGTGCAACCTACTCTGGCAACAAACTACAAGGAGAAAAATTGCACCTACCCATGTCCTTAATGGTTTCTCCAGGTAGCAAGGGGGGCTCCTCCATTTCGGCCAATTTATTAGATTCCCTAAGGACCTAAGACAGAAATCACACACACACAATATCAGGGGCATGAATGTTGAATGTTTACAAGTCAAGCATTTGAAGCTAATTCTTCTGAAAAGGAAATATTTAATTATACTTAGGCTGCAATATTTTAGTCAGTTAATTGATTAATCAATTTTTTAAAAAAAGTTTTAAAAAAACACCTTTTGGTCTACTAAAGAAAATTGACTCCAAACTAATTGGGAAGCAGATTTTTAAAATAAGAACTTCAGAAAAGCTGTGCTGGATCAGACCAAAGGCCCAGCTAGTCCAGTGTTCTGTTCCTACAGTGGCCAACGAAAAGCCTCTGGGAAGCCCACAAACAAGACAGAAACGAAACAGCATCCTCTACTCATGGACCCCAGCAACTGGTTTACAGAAGCATACTGCTTCTAGTCCTGGAGGTAGTATATGAGGTTTTCTACCTGAGGCATTTATTGTGAGCCTGTGATTCCTTACTCACGGTTGTTTACGGATTCTTTAGACAACACTGTGATCCTCCAGTTTCACTTTTGTTATTTCAGAGCACTTGCTCAGTTTTTTTAGAATGAGATAAATGGAGTATTATTTCTGAAAGCGCTTTTTCTAGTTTTGTATTTGCACTATTCTGCTATAGCACAGCTCCACCTAGAGGTTATGTAGTGGAAAAGCAAGAGAGGAAAAGCTGTTTGTGTAGAGTTCGGATCTCAATTCCGCGATGAAAACGAAAATAGATACAGCATTTAGCAGCCTCTCCCTCAGGCTTCACTAATGTATGTTCCCAGACAGTCACCAATGAATGCTGAAAATCTCATTTAGGTGTCTGTCAAAATTGACCAGAACATCTTTGATTCCCCCCCCCCCCTTGGGACATTCACAGACTTCATTTGGAATTGCCCATATTC
This sequence comes from Anniella stebbinsi, assembly GCA_029215795.1. Taxonomy (NCBI): domain Eukaryota; kingdom Metazoa; phylum Chordata; class Lepidosauria; order Squamata; family Anniellidae; genus Anniella; species Anniella stebbinsi. The sequence continues at coordinate 50,955,935 of JARDYH010000001.1, forward strand.
ACATGGAAATGTCAATATTCCCTAAATTTTGGATATTTTTGGAAATATCATATAAGAATAGAATGATGCATTTCAAAGTTACACAGTGCATCAGTTTCCCGCTGCTATTTCCCTGCAGATCTCTCAAGGCGTCTTATAAACGTTGAAGCTATAAAGGAATTTCCACTGATGTTACTCGTTGCTAAAGCAGATAATCAGACACAGTGCACAGAAGCAGAGACAAACAGAAATAAAATCAAACAAAAATCATGGTTTTGTATTGCCCAACATTTTTTGGAAGACAATCTTCGCAGAACATAAATCTAACATACTTTGGCATCTGAAGTGGAAAATCCTAAATGGTGCCCACCAGTGCAGTTTTTTTAAAAAGATAATAAAAGTAAGTAATTTATATCTTCCATCCTTTTGAGGTGCTCAAAATCTGTCACCTGCTTTACTGTTTGATTGTTACACAGTTCCTATACGGAAGTTCCTTTCGTGTAGGAAACTGCATTAATTTTACGTGTGGATTACAATTTGTGACAATCCTACCTACACACATCCTATGCATGTTTGCTCAGAGGTCAGACCCACGGTGTTCAACGGGACTTACTCCCAGGCAAATGTACATAGGACTGCAGCCCAAGGATCTTTTTCCTTTTTTTTTTAGAGCGCTGGAGTCATTCTAGGGTGACCATATGGAAAGGAGGACAGGGCTCCTGTATCTTTAACAGTTGTATTGAAATGGGAATTTCAGCAGGTGTCATTTGTATGCATGCAGCACCTGGTAAAATTCCCTCCTCATCACCACAGTTAAAGCTGCAGGAGCCCTGCCCTCATTTGCATCTGGTCACTCTAATTCCCTCTTCATCACAACAGTTAAAGCTGCAGGAGCCATGCCCTCTTTTGCAGAGTGACCAGATAAAAAAGAGGACAGGGCTCCTGCAGCTTTAACTGTTGTGATGAAATGGGAATTTCGCCAGGTGCTGCAGGCATACAAATGACACCTGCTGAAATTCCCCCTTCTCTACAACTGTTAAAGGTACAGGAGTCCTGTCCTCCTTTTCATATGGTCTCCCAAGTAATTTCATCTAGTCCTAATGCTGCCCTCTGATTTTGCAGACTTGGAAAAACGGGTATATATTTGCACGTGCGTCGGATCATCACACCTCACGACTGACATGCAGGATTCACCGAAGTTCCTACATGGGTGCCTAAGTAGGACATCATCAACAGCAACGAAAGCAAAACACCAATAAAGGCCTCACTTTATTAGGGCAAAAGGACTTTACTTTTCCTGGGGATTAAATAAACAGATGGGGGGAAATAACTCAAGTTCGAATGACTGAAGCCAGGAAAATCACTAATCCTACGGAAAAGCCATGCATCTTAATCTTTTGGCTTTTGTGTGTGAAAAAAATGGGAAGAAAACAAAGAAGAAACACCATTAAGCAGATGGGTCATTTGACTAGGATGCATAGGGTAGAACTGAAGGAATGACCCGCGTTAGACCAGCCAGCCAATCACAGTGTGTGGATGATCTCACAACATTCCATTCTTCTGAAAAACTGGACACAATGGACAATCTTGCACCTTTGCCTTGACATAATAAAAGCTGATAAGATGTAGTATCTGATGCTGCTGCTGCGGTTTTATGCCAAGCTTTGAGGTCTGGATTTAGAAATAAATAAATAGCGCCTTCCAGGGAAGTCACATTATTTCTGCTTTGAATGTTTCAAACGTTTACGCCCATCATTCATGCACAACTAGCTGTGTGCAAGTATAGCTAGAATTAGCCAAGACACTACTGATTAACATCGTCCCAGGGCTGCACCACAGCCTGTGTGGGGGTAGTAGTCGGGCTGGCAGTCAGGAGATCCGGGTTTTAGTCCCCACCCAGCTATAAAGCTCAGTGGGTAATTTGGGGGCAGTCACTGACTCTCAGCCTAACCTACCTCACAGGATTGTTGTGAGAATAAAACAGAAGATGAGGAGGATTATGTATGCCACCTTTGGCTCTTTTCTGGAGGAGAAAAGGTAGCATATAAATTATAAATAAATAAATAAATCCTCAAACCTACCATTTGGCAACTTTTTCATAAAGGACCTAATAGTGCTGCTGATGTTATGAGTAAAAGTATACACCCTTTGATTCTGCAAATTTTATAGATATCAGAGCCCCAATGGTTACATTGTGCCTTTTATCTGCTTTGGTTCATTTGCCAAATCTACCACTGCTGTATTTTCTCTGATTTGGCCAATTTTTCCAAGCTGCCAACTCCTGATTTTCTCCAATTTCTCCCCTCCCCTATAGCCCCCCACACTTCATCACAGCCCTTTCTCAAAAGTCGCCCTCAGGAGAGATTTTTAGGGTAGCACAGGTCACTGAAGAGAGAGGGAAAGTTCCATGACATAATCTATCTTCTGATTGTATAACTGTTGGCTAAAAACCGATCATGAATGGATACAGCAGCTGCATTCGTATGTCAAGTGAAACCATGGTTTAGCATGACATGTACGAGCCACAGCGAGGTTTGCACCCAAAGGCTCAGTTCACATGGAACAAAAACCTTGGGTTGTCAGTTGGGGCCTGGGGGCCTGTTTCATGGAGGTCTGTCAACATGGACTCTCAATCGAAACAAAAGAACAGCCTGGCCCTCAAGCCTGCAAAAGGATCTGCAAAAACATGATTTTGGCATCCACAATGGTAATGCAATCAGACCCTTCCATCAATTTTTATTTACTGTCATCATTCTTTCCCCTCCCTCCTACCAGTGTGTCTTCACATGACAAGGAAAAGCTATCCCTTGCTATCTTTCATTATTTTTTGTGGGTGGGTTGGGGTGCATGTACAAAGGTTCAGTGATAAATGACACTTTAGCACATTACTAAATTATATTATTCTTCCTCCCCAACTCCAACTAAGCAGGAGGGCAGTTTCTATTTCACCTTTGTTCCTAAATTCCTTCTTCTAAGCTCTTCTTCTGACCTTCAGTTGAGTCTTCTGCAAACCCTTTTTCTTCTTCTTCCTCTGCAGACTTCCAGGCTCCTATATCTAACTAATCCTTTGACTAGAGACTTCTGCAAAACTTTGCCTCCTGGGCAAATATCCTGACTCTTCTAATATCTAACTAAACATTTGAAAACTTGGGCTGTAACTGACCAGCATACACACACAAGTTAACCCCATAATATCCAAAACTCAAACTAAATACAAAAATGGAAGAGAGTTAGAATCATAGAATAGTAGACTTGGAAGGGGCCTCTAAGGCCATCGAATCCAACCCCCTGCTCAATGCAGGAATCCACCTTAAAGCATCCCTGACAGATGGTTGTCCAGCTGCCTCTGGAATGCCTCTAATGTGGGAGAGCCCACCACCTTCCTAGGTCAAGGGTTCCATTGTCGTATTGCAGAGCGTTTCTTCACTCTGACACCAGATTTTCTCCCCAATGCCAGCAGGATATTGCTGGCTAGATAAGGATGCCAGTGGAGCTTTCCATGGGTGTAGTAGAAGACTTCCGGCAGTATTTGCGTTGTCTTACCAGCAGGCCCTTGTCTCCAGTAGCAGAGCAACACTTCAACTGATTCCAAAAACCCTTCGGCCTCTGTCCTGGGCAGTTTAGGAATGCTCCTGAAATCTGACTTTAAAATACAGAGCCATCCACTTTTTAAAAGTGCGAACCCAGGAAGTCAGAGGAAAGGAAGGGCGCTTCCAGGCAGAGAACTCAAGGCGCCAACAGTCAACAGGCATCGTGCAGCTATTCTGACATTTCTACTTTAACAACAACAACAACAACAACAACAATTCTGATAAGAAAAAAAAGTCTGAGGAAGCATTGGAAAATCACCGGAGAGTACAAATGGAAGAAGACAATGTCTGATCCCCTAATAAAATTCTGTGAATGAAGCAGAACAATTGCATGATAAAACACCCATCAGGAAGCACCCCACTTTAGAAGTACTGATCCTTCCTTGCACATTGCGCCTTTGGCATCCCGAAAACAGCACACAGGTCACCATTTTTGTCCCATTTTGAAGCATTTTCTGGTACTGATCACGGCTTGGGTCTAGGTTATCTGAAGGACCGTATTCTCCCATATGAGCCTGCCCATACTCTGAGATCTTCTGGGGAGGCCCTTTTCTCAGTCCTACCAACATCCCAGGCATGCCTGTTGGGTAGGGTGACCAGATAAAATCCAGGTCAGGGCTCATGTAACTTTAACAGCTGTAGAGAAAAGGGAATTTCAGCTAGTGTCATTTGTATGCAATTAGTTCCTGGTGAAATTCCCTCTTCATCACAACAGTTAAAGGTGCAGGGGCCCTGCCTTCTTTTGTATATGTAGGCTGACCATATGAAAAGGAGGACAGGGCTCCTGTATCTTTAACAGTTTCATAGAAAAGGGAATTTGAGCAGGTGTCATTTGTATATATGCAGAACCTGGTGAAATTCCCTCTTCATCACAAAGTTAAAGCTGCAGAAACCCTGCCTTCTTTTGTACATGGTCAATAAGACAGAACTCCTGCAGCTTTAACTGTTGTGAAAAAGAGGGAATTTCACCAGGGTATGTATGCATAAACACCTGCTGAAATTCCCTGTCCTTTGCAACTGTTAAAGATACAGGAGCCCTGTCCTCCTTTTCATATGGTCACCCTATGTATATGGTCACTCTAGTATAGTGCATGCACCTTTAACTGTTGTGACGAAGAGGGAATTTTACCAGGAACTAATTGCATACAAAAGACACTGGCTGAAATTCCCTTTTTTCTATAACTGTTAAAGTTACATTAGCCCTGACCTGGATTTTATCTGGTCACCCTACTGATGGGTACACAGGAAAGGGCCTTCTCTGTGGCTGCTCCAAGGCTCTGGAACTCCCTTCCTAGGGAGGCCAGGCTGGCTCCCTCTGTGCTGCACTTCTGGAGGCGGGCAAAAACTTTTTTATTCCGGCAGGCTTTTGGAACTGCTCAGGACCTGTGTTAATGTATTTGTATGTGATAATCTGTTACTGTTTTTAAAATTTAAAATGTTTTTAATTTTACTGCAGGTTTAATTCAATTTTATATTTTGTAAATTTATATTTATATGTTTTAATTGTACATGTTTTTAATCTTGTAAACCGCTTTGAGTCCCAGCCCTGGGAAAAAGACAGGATATAATAATAATAATAATAATAATAATAATAATAATAATAATAAGTCCCAGTACAGATCATTACACATCTTGCATTCATACAAGCTTCCTCCTCCTGGAATGGCACAGTTGGTTTTAATTTTTTTCCTTTCTCCAAGAACAGCCCTGAACTCATTCAAATTGCACTTATACTTCTACACCCTCAGCCCATTCAGTAAAATTCAGTACGCTGAGAAGTAGGACTGGAGTCCCGCAGCTAAATGAGTGCCATCACACAAAATCCTCATATTTTTAAAAAGGAAATCAAAGAGTTCTAACGTAACCTTTGCCATTATGCCAAACTATGGAATACCGGCTCCCTCATCCCGGGATGAATTCCATTTAGGAATTTATCGCTGATATGCGCTACGGGTTCCAGGTATAAGATGACAGTAGCATCTCTGAAGCACCCAAGGATGAAAAATAATCGATCTGCTTCAAAGTCAAATCAGCCCTGCAGATATTGGCGAAAGACATCACCCCGTTCCTTTGGTCCAGGCATATGACAAGGCTCTCTAAAAGTACAGTCCTGATGGCTTCATGTTCGGACTCACAAGGCTAAAACAGGAGAAGGCAATCCCTTACCCAATTGTATTCTCCGGGTTCGCAACGGGAAGAAATACTGTAGCGCCGTTCAGAAATAACAGATCACCTCTCCAGAGGACACGCCAAGGCCGAAGGCTCATTCCCTGGACATTTCTCTTCCCCACGCATGACAATCATAAAATAGTTTCAGGACGGCATTCCCGCTGTACGTGTAGCACCAATGAAAACATCCCAGGACCTTGAACATCGTTAAGATCACCTTGTTCTTTGGCTGTCTTTTGGAACACGAACACTCTCCAGACGCTTCCGTCTTCCTTACCTCAGAGACAGAAGATTGACCGAGTCTGGCTTTCCCTGATCTAATTTGCACTAAATCAATATATTGTAACCTGGGCTTTGACAGGTCTATGACGAGAGAGCTATACATAGAAGGCAGAGGAAGGACAGTGTTAAAAAAAAAAAGAGGATCCTGCCCAAATAAGCAAAATTCTTCCACATCACGAGACAACTGGGAGAGGGAAGGGGGGGGGGGGGGAATACAGAAACTGCAATCCTTATGAACAGTCCTGTCTTCAGAAAAGAAAATGCAAAGCGTAAAGGTATGATGTATGCACTATGTTTGCCAGGATTCAAGACACAGAATGACTGCATGACCTTCACGCTTCTCAGGGACGCTTCACACAACAGAGGAAAGAGCGGCTCGCATGTTTCCGAAGCAGGTGGTCACCGTGCCTTTTCGGGAATGTTTGAAGGGCATTTCCATGTGTTTGAAAACACAGAGCATTCCAGATGTGCCTGCCCATGCGCCTGGATTAGCATCAGAGGGCCTGTCCTGTTCCCTCATCTTCAGAGTTTGAGGAGCATGAATACGGCAGGACCTTTTCCATGTTGGCCCTGCGACTGTGGAATGCGTTTCTGATCAGAGAGGCCTGCCTGGCTCAATTAGCGCTTGTCTTCTGATACACACAGTGACAACATGGCTTTGGGGTAGGGTCATATGGGCCTGCTACTGGATTGACAGGTAATCTTTATGTCAGAGTGTAGTTCTTCTTTTATTGTTGTTGCTGGAGGATTTTGTGGACTATGTTGTTGCCGATGCCAGCTCGAGGTTCTTGAGGGCCCTTGGGCAAGACACCTTCAGTGGAGCCCCTCCCTCCCTCAGTGTGTCTATGTTCCCACCACCGTTGTCACCAGCTGCTTTGGCTCCTCCCCCTCTTTCTACCACTTGCTGGGCAGGCAGAGATCAAATGAGCTAGTAAGCAAGTGGAGGCTGGTGGTTCCGATGCCAGTGGGGCTGTGATTCCATTCCGGGCTTCAGTCAGAACCAGCCGGAACTCCTCCGAAGGAGCTGCTCAAGGTGCTGAACCCATTTGGGGGATAGGGTTCAGCAGCTTGGATTGCTCCTTTAGAGTTCTGGCTGGTTCTGACTAAAACCCAGAATGAAACCACAAGTCCAGGGTGGGGGTTGTCAGTGGGCCCCTACTGGGGTGTGGGCCCACACATGCCTAACCTTGACGTTGGCTCTCGTTGTTGGACAATTTCTTTAAATAACAGTTTTATACTATTCTAACACCCCCCAGGGATGTTCTCTGGAACCAAAATTGCAGGTATGGAACGTGGTGATAAAACGCCTCCAGGTGGGCAGCAAAGTATACTGGGTGGCTGGGAAGGTGGCAGGCTTGAGTGCTGCGCCATCCAAAATGAGCCCCCCGCTCCCAGTTAGGGTTCTAGCCCACCCTTCTGCTCGCCATGCAACTTTTCCACATGAAGGGAGGATTTTCTTTACATGGGGGCAAGGAAGTTTTCAAATATTCAGACATATAATTCCTGCCTTTCAGTCTGAAATGATGCAGCCCCAAGAATGCTGCACCATGCGATTTTACTGCACATATATTTTGGCCCTTCAAATGCAAACTCTGTGAGAAATTATTATTGTTGTTGTTGTTGTTGTTGTTGTTGTTGTTATTATTATTATTATTATCTGACTTTTCTCACTTTTGGCGGTTTTTCTAAATGGACATGACGGGCTTTGCCAAGTCATGCTGTCTTTTACTGATCCAGGAATTTCCGGAATCTAATTTCCGGAATCTTTTACTGATTCAGGCTTTCTGGGTGTTAGTGTGGATGTATTTTGGTAGGCCCAGTTTTTGGAGGTTTTCTGTACAGTTTTTTGATGTGATGCCAGTGACTGATGTGACTAATGGAATATTTGTGACCTTTTCCTGTTGCCATAGTTCTTTGACTTCCATGGCCAGTGGTGTATATTTGCCTCTCTTTTCCCCTACATCATTTTTGTCATTAGGTATTGTTATGTCAGTGAGGTAGGTGTGTTTTTCCTTTTTTGTGTATAACTGTTGTCTGGCTGGTTGCAGGGTATTGTCTTGTCCGTATGAATTGTTCTGTCCCAGTATATTTTATGATCTGCCTTTTCCAAGATTGTTTTGGGTGAGTATATATAGTATGGTGTAGGTCGTTTGATGAGGTAGAGGTTGATGGCCAGATGTTGTTATATCCTGCCATTCCCTCCCCCCCTTTGCAAGGAACCCAAGATGGCTTACATGGCCCTCCTCTTCTCCATTTTATCCCCACAATAACCCTGGGAGGTAGGTTAGGCTGAGAGTCAGTGACTGGCCTGAAGTCACACAGTGAGCTTCATGGCCAAGTGGGGACTAGAACCCGGATCACCTGAGTCCCAGTCCAACACTTTAACCCCTACACTACACTGGCTCTCTTAGTCTTGTGTAAACACATATAGCATCATGAAAGTTGGAGGGGTCCTTCTAGACAGTTGGAGGGTGCCCATCTGTCCTCTTTTATAGAGGGCAGCCCCCTGTTTCAAGGGATGCCAGAGGACTGTTTTCTGATTTGAAGGGATGTCCAGTCCATGTCTGGTATAAAGTTAAAGGACCAACAGAAAGAAGAGCTGGCCCTGGATGGCAGACTGAGACTCTATTCAGACGACACGCTAAGCCACAGCGGTTAAACATTTTGAGTTAAATATTATGGATTAGCATGTCATGTGAAGCATGATTTAGTGTGCTGTGTGAACCATTCCTAACCATGGTGGCTATGTAACCACAGTTTAAACATGCTCACTAACCATTTGCTGCAAAAGGGTTAGCAACCTAGCCATGGCTTAGCGTGTCAACAGGCCCTAAGAAAAACACGCAGGTACCTAGTCACAGTCTTATGTGCGATGGTGACATGTATTGTATTTCTTTTAAAATTATAATAATTATTCTTAAATTTCCATCTGCACGTATAAATTAACGTATGCAAATTGGATGTTGGGCATGTCCTCTCCTTGGGCGATCACAAGGGGCCACCCTTGCTAGCATACTGTCCGTCCCGGCCTTAGGTTTGACATAGTACAATCAAACAGCCACATGGCTGCTGCGGGTGTAGATCGACTCCAAGACTTACCCTTAAATCTGGAGAAAAGTTTTCGGTTGAGGTGGAGATGGAATCCGATGAGACGACCGAAGCAGATTTTGTACGTTCTGAATGATCTGAATGAGAGGTGGAAGCACTAGAGGAACACAGGAAAGAGCAGGAGAAAAGGAGGAAGATGAAGAAGAAAATATCGTTTTATTTTATTTATTTATTGCATTTATACCCCACGTTTTTTCCTCCAAGGAACCCAAGGCAGCGAACATAATCCTCCTCCTCTCCATTTTATCCTCACAACAACAACCCTGTGAGGTCACCCAGTGAGCTTCCATGGCTAAGTGTGGATTGGAACCCAAATCTCCAGACTCCCAGTCCAACACTCTAACTGCTACACTACACTGGCTCTCTAATTGCTCGGTTTTGCAGAGTGGTACAATTCGAAGACAGTTCCCTGCAGCTTCTCTCTGATCAAGAGGTCCGACAGCTTTCGTTTAGCTCTTACAAAGTGGAGACATCTTTCACAAGAGCAGCAAAATCCACCAGGACACAACATGAGGTTTACTGCCCAGGAGCAAATCCAGGGTTGGAATGAACTCTAAAAGTGCAGTCCTACATTCAGTCTGAGACACAAAGAGATTGGTTCCAAGGAAAGATGGTCAGCGTGTTGTATTCAGGCACAGTGAATCAGCTGGGTCCCTTCCCTTGAAGCACAAGCCAATCTGTAGAAGTGGATTTCCTGCATTGGCAGGGGTCGGGCTACATGACATTTGAGATCCCTTCTGGCGCGATGATAGTAGAGGGGTTATAGCTCAGCGATAGAGCATGCAGAATGTTCTAGGCTCAATTCCCGGTGCCTCCAGGTAGGGCTGGAAAAATGCTTGCCTGAAGCCCTGGAGAGCTGATACTGCCAGTCAGAGCCGGTGATACTGGGATAGATGGACCAATGGTCTGACTCAGTATATGTTCCTCCCTTGAGAGCCACAAGCTAGGTTGGCGACAGCAGGGAGAGCCACATGGAACACACAGTTCTCTCCTCCAACAGGAGGGGACAGTCAAGGGGTTGCCTTTGCTGCCCCCTCCGTCGCCCCTACCATCTGCCGTCTGAGGCTCTGACTTCACCCTACCTCAAGGTAGGGCCGGCCCCGTCTGTAGATCACAAAAACGTAAGCCACTGTAAATCTGTTTGGCTCTAAGGTGCCCCCAGACTCTTTTTTGAGTGTTTACCGTGACAAAGACAGCTACCCCAGCAGGATTTGTTCTAGGGAACAAACCAAACCAAATGACTGCGTCCTGAAAGACTTTAACGACCTACGCATGACTTGCCTGAACAAGTGTTGCAGCCAATGCTAAGTAAGCCGAAATTTGGATTTGAAGGACAGGAAAATGTGATTGCTGAACGATGAGGCCCCCCAAATATATCTAAGATATATTTCCACCCACAAGCAATTGAGAAACATGGCTGATATTCTGCCAACGAGCAAGTGACCCTGCCCCGTCAAGCGTCCACTGCGTGTTGCCATCATCCCACAATAGCCTACAGTGTCCCTAACAGTGTTTATGTGCTGTTAGTCTTGGGGGGCGGGGGGTGGAATATAAAAAATCCTGAAGTCTGTGTAAGTCACTCGGTAAAACAAAGCACGGATTGTTGAGATCTTTTCCTGCACTCCAAGAACAGAAAGCCAATCACCCATTGAAATGCAATACACTGTTTCTATGGAACAAACCTCAGACGCGACTGAATCACGCTATTCATGAGTCAACGCTGCCTAAGAGTCTAATCCTTTGGTACTGGCTATAGAATTTGGTTTTCTGCTGATAATTTTAGATTTCATTTTCTTTTTCTCTTTTGAAGAGCAGGTTTCTAGACCCTAAGGTAGCCTTCCCTAACCTGGGGCACTCCAGATCTACTGGTCTGCAACTCGCATAAACCAACAACCAGTTGCAGTCCAAAGGGGTGTCTTCATGGTGCCAGGTTGGTGCCGCGTCCCTCGGAAACCCCACGCTTTCCCTCCTCCAGGGTAGCGTCGGGTAATCCCGACACAGAGGGGAAAGCACGGGGTTTCTGGGCAGACATCCGGGCACCAGAGCCGCCCCTGCTCTCTTCCTGGTGAAAGGTGACTAATTACAGGTCACCTTACAACAGGCACTGCCCGGCCATGCCTCTGCTGTGACTCCAGAGCGAGGCTTTGGGGCTGTCTTGACGCCATCTTGTGTGTCCTCACCTTGCTCCAGAGAAAAAAGCGGTTAAGTCCCCAACTTTTTTCTCTGCAGTTTCAGCGGAAAGCCCCGAGGTGGGTGCGTGATTGCAATGGCATCGTATAATCAACACTACGTTACCACGTACCCACCCTGGGGCTTTCCAAGCATTTAGACAGCCCCCAACACATCTGGAGGATCCAGGTGTTTGGAAGATTGCCTAAGGCTACAAAGACAGGCTTAAGAATATGGCCAATGACTGGGAGAAAAAATCTCAAGGCCAAACTATATATAGTTCTGAGATTTTCTTTCCTGATTATTTTCTTTCCAATGCAAAACAGCTATAAGTGTCTTATCCATGGAATGAGGAATTGCTGGGGTGTGTGTGTGTAAGGAAAAAAGAAAGAAACTGTTTAACCCTTTCCCTGCCAGCTGTGTGTTGTTGATTCCCCAGTATCTTTTCTCCCTCCCCCCGCAATGGGTGGAAAAGCAGCTTGAAGGGTTTCAAGCAAATATCTAGCAAAGAAAGAGTTAAACATCCTTTCTTGTGTTTAAAAAAAAAATAGAACTATTTTTAACCCACCTTTCATCCTAAGATATCAGGGTGGCCTACAAAGAGCGTAAAATTCAAGATAAGCCCCAATATAATACAATCGTCTATCTCCTATGATAACACTCAAGAGACAACACGTGTTTGTATGTCTGTCAGTGCTGAAATTCCAAGGACCTGACCCCTAGACACCTGAAATTTGGCATGCATACTAAGGGGACCCTAGGGGTGTGTATCTCCATGTTATCTGCCTTTTAAAACATATTGATTAAAATTAATTTAATGTGTCCCTACAATGCCATCTTCAGTCACTAGATGGCAGATGTCCCTACCACCGCATAGCTTTGCAGTTGATGCAGTATGAAGCCAGGGGTAGTAGTGTACAGACCAGATTTATACAATTCCCCCCTCAGTGGAATGAAATGGACAGACCCTCCCTCAGGGGGCTATAGGGGTGCACCATGGCAGGGGTGTGTCTCGAGGTGCCAGCAGACGTGGCTTCACTCAGATGGGGCAAGTGGTGCCCAACTCTGACAGCTGCCTAACTTGGCTTGAAGGTTTTTCTGCTTCAAACTAAAGGCTATTCCAACCCATGCAAAGCCAGGTCCATTCTCTAGTAAAACCATGTTCAGGGCTCCACAACCTTTTTGACTCCTGGGCACATTGGGGAATTTGAGAAAAGGCTTGCGGGCACCAGCACAAAATGCCTCCCATGGAGGATGTGGCTGGCCACGTAATTGCTACCGTTGGGATCTGGCTAGTCAAAAGTGAGTCAAAGCAGACAAGGGGGTGGAAAGGGAGAAAGAGCAAGGCTAGAGGCTGGGACTGGGAGAAACAGGAAGGTAAAGAGGTTGGGGAGGAGAGAAACAGCAAGGCAAAGGGGTAAAGGGGAGAGAAAGAGCAAGGGAAGGGAATAGGAGGGAGGGGAAATAGCAAGGCAAATGGCTAGATCATAGTCGCAACAATTCGACATGTTCCATGCACCCGATTACTCTCTATTTTCCTCTTAGCTACCAACACACCCTTCGTGTCTGGAAAATAACAAACTCTCTGCACACCACGTTTTAGTGGTGTTGCTTTTGGGGTGGAGGAGCCCTTGCAATTTTATTGGGGAGGGGGACTGTGGGGGAGAGGGAATGGAATATGGAATATCCTGGAAGAGGGCCTGCCGGGCTGGCTTGCATCCTGAACAGGAGAACTGCAACATTTTGTTACAGTCCTACTTGTAAATCTGAACAAGCAGATCTGTGGGTTCCATCCAGTGGAGAGCCAATGTGGTGTAGTGGTTAGAGTGTTGGATTGGGACTCGGGAGATCCGGGTTCTAGCCCCCACTCAGCCATGGAGTTCAGTAGGTGACTTTTGGGCCAGTCACTGACTCTTGGCCTAACCTATCTCACAGGGTTGTTGTGTGAGGATTAAATGAAGAGGAGGAGGACCATGCAAGCTACCTTGGGTTTCTTGCAAGAGGAAAAAAAGATGGGAAATAATATTAACAACAACGTCTTAAAATGTCCACTTCACCCACAATTCTACATTGAAAGGGGATGAGTTAGTGGTTAGAAAGAATCTATCCTTGTAAACCTTCTTACATAAGGATTGTGCTGTAAGAGAGTTCAGAAGTAAGTCCCGTCGTGCTCACTGGGATTTACTCTCAGGTAAGTGTGCACCAGATTGCAGCTTTATTGTCACTCTCAATAGGAGGTAGGGGCTCAATTTTGTTACTCAGCTCAATCCTTTTACAGTTCATACTTGTTACTCAGAAGTTAGTCTCTCATGGAGGATAACAGGGCTGGTTCCCAAGACAACATGTAGATAATTGCAGCCTACCTGACTAAAAGCCTCATCCAATCCAGCGGGGTTTACTTTGGGGTAAACATGCAGAGAGGGTCAGGCAGAAAAGAAAATCTGGACGATGGGTTTGGAGATAATTAAGGCTCTCTGTCCCTGAAACTGTTAAGCCTTCAACCCTGGAATGTGAGATGTAGTTCTAAAAAGAGTACCTCTGAGCATGTGCAGTTCGCTGATCACACCCAATCCTCCCATACACCTGGTACTTGGAAAACAGGCCTCCCAGATCTCTTCCCCAACCCAGAGCCCTACAGATGTTTGGGACTACAATTCCCATCAACCTTTTGCACAGGCTTTCCCCGAAGCGTGACCCAGTCAGCAGCAGTTTGTACCACACAGTAGAGAGTGCGGTTTTAACTGTCGATTCATTTTGTTGTTTTGTTGCTCTATTTAGTTTCCATGCGGTTTGCATTTCATCTTCACCTCTTCACTGCCTCTGTGGGAAGCGGTATATTATACATTTGAGTAAAATATTTTAGATCTTCTTTGAACTATGTGAATTGCATTTGTACGAACGGCTCAATGGGATTTTAGTTCGGGTTTTTTTTTAAACTGTTTATAATCCACCCAAAGAACATTAGTTATTGGGTGGATTAGAAATGCAATAAATACATAAATAAAACCCATACATCCCGACCATCGGTGGGGCTAGCTGAGGCTGATGGGAATTGTAGTCCAAAACATGTGCCCCCCCCAATTTTATCTACCATCTCCATCTCCATCAAACGAAACCAAGGAAGGCTCGGAGGCGGGCTGAGCCTTCGCTCCTCTTCCGAGAAACGCGGGTGTCGTCGCCCCCAGGGCCCTCGGCAACCGGTGTGGGGAGCGAAGCGCCGTAGACGATACTGCCATGGAACACCTCCCTAGACCTTCCCCACGGGCGGAGGGGGGGGGGGGAAGGATGGAAGAAGGTTACCTGGAGAGGGAATCGATGCTGGGCTGGCGAGTGGCGGGAGGTGCCCGCTGGGAGGCGAGGCTCTCGCAGCTGGAGCTCTTCTCCATGCTCGCGCGGAGCCCCAGAGGCGGAGGGACGGGGAGCCCCGCCAAACGGGCTTCCGCGGGGAAGGAGATGGAGCCAAGCCCGGGCTGTCACGGGCGTGAGGAGCCGGGAGTAGGGCAGGAAGCTGCCATCTTTCGCCCACAGTGCAGTGCGCAAGGCAGGGAGGCGCGATGCTCGGGAGTCCCTCCACCCCTTCTGAGGAGAGGCTGCCGCCGCCGCTGATGCCTCTCCGTCTGGACATCGCCGCATCCCGGAGCGAGAGAGGATCCGCACGGAGCAGGCGCGTCGGACTACAAGTCCCATCACTTCAGTCCAGCCACGCTGGGATTTGTAGTCCAGCGCGGGCCCGTAGCCTACATTTTCTCTCCCCCCCCACTCCATTTTTATTTTATTTTTCAAACAAATAATTCAAAAAAAAAAAGTCTACAAGGTTGGCTTTAAAAGGTCCTGCAAGCCATTGTAACTGGGCCCCCCTTTACTTTTTTTCGCGCTCTCCCTATAACTTTGAGGCTGGTCCAGCACATCTGGAGGGCGCCAGGTAGGGGTGGCTGACATAGAACAAGGTTGCCCCTGTTGTCACTCCTCTCTTCCCCTTGCAGGGCTCCTCTGCTCTTACCAGCTTCACAGCAGGCCGTGGAAGTTCAACAGGTGAAGCTCTCCCTTCCCCCCTCCCACACATTGCACCTTCCTGCATGTCGAATTTCTGCCTGTCCTTTGTTGTTATTAAAAGTTTATATTTGGTTTTTCAGAGAGGTATTTTTTTTAAAAGGTTACCTACAATTTTCCTACTTCTCCAATCTAGCCACTGCATCCCTCCCAAGTTTTGCACTTTTGGTATTGACTTGGTGCACATTGAGGGATACAGTTTGATTTTTAAGAAAAGGGAGAAGCCAGGAAGAGAGACACAGAAAAACAAAGAAATTACATAGCTGTTCATTGACTTGTGATGTGGTATTACTTAGGGAAAAGGAGGACAGGGCTCATGTAACTTGAACAGTTGTAGAGCAAAGGGAATTTCAGCCAGTGTAATTTGTATGCAATTAGTTCCTGGTGAAATTCCCTCTTCATCACAACAGTTAAAGTTGCAGGGGCCCTGCCTTCTTTTGTATATGGTCACTCTAGTATACTGTAGTACCTGCACCTTTAACTGCTTTGATGAAGAGGGAATTTCACCAGGAACTAATTGCATACAAATTACACTGGCTGAAATTCCCTTTTCTCTACAACTGTTAAAGTTATATGAGCCCTGTCTTCCTTTTCATATGGTCAGCCTATGTGGTATATTCCAGTTGTTATTGTCTTGTCACTGTTAAAAAGACAGGATAGGGGTTTTGCCATGTGTGAGTGTCAGGCAGGGTTGGTGTTTTGTTTGTTTTTAAAAATCCAGTTCTATCTAGGAAGGATACACCAGAAGGGTGGCTGTGTTAAGACTCCCGCAACAACAATACCACAAAGACTTTTGCGGCATTTTAATAAAAGACTAACATTTTTATTATGAGGTAAGCTTTTTGTGGACTAACAGAGCGGGTTCAAGTAAATATACAAGAAAAGCTAATTTGCCATAAGAATTGGGTGAAGCTTTACAAGAGTCTTGGTTGTTATAGCTGGGAAGGAAAAGCCATTCATTTGCCCAGGAACAGTTCTGCCAGCCTGCCTACAAGTAATTTTCTCTAACTTTCCACTCTGCTCATGTTCTGTGGGGAGAGAATGGCATACCCAGGCTCAGATTCGGATAGGACTCCTGTACCTTTAAGAGCTCCATATAGATGACAAACCTCTACCTAGCACAGTCATGGAGAAAGCATAATAATAATAATAATAATAATAATAATAATAATATAATACATTTGTGTTATGTTTGCAGTTATTAAAAGCACTTCACAAGCAGTATCCCAATATAATCCTTATAATAACTCTGTCAAGAATATCAGTATTATAATTCCCCATGTTGCAGACAGAGGAACGGGATGGGGGGGAGAGGGGGCAGTTTGCTTAAGGCAGAGCGAATCAAGATTCGAACCAGGAACATCCAGATTCATAGCTCAGTCTCTCGGCCACTATGCTACACCAGATCTCAAAATCTAATCTCTGGCGATATATTGTCTTAAACTTGTCTTAAAGGCACAGGAGTCTTCTCAGGGTCTGGTCTTGGCAGGCAAAGGGCACTAGAGAAAGGTACTATCTGTGGGGGGAGGGCTAAAACCAGCATTGAATGATACAGATAGGGCTGTGCCCCTTTTAAAAGGCTTACAATAGGAAAAATAAAGCAACAGACTAAATAGAAAGAGAGATAAAATGGAGAGGAGGAAGACCGCATAAGCCAACTTCAGTTTCTTGCAAGAGGGAAGAAGGTGAGATCTGAAAGTAATAATAAATATATAAATCTGCCTTATATTGAGACAGACTATTGGTCCATATAGCCCAGTAGTGTTGACAGTGACTGGCAGCAATGGATTTTCTGAGCCCTTATGACAGCCAAAAGACTGATATTGCAACATTGTAAGGATAAACGTTCACCCCTTATAATGCAATGGATTGAGGACCTAACAACACCATCAACGTTTGAACAGATGGTATAGAGGTGCCACTTGCAAATGGATAAATATATGACTATTTGGTCTGCTTTTCTTGAAATTTACACATAATCTCCCCCCCCTTTTTTAAAAGAATGTTGTACTTGATGGAATATTGATATCTCTATGCATGTAATTTCCTGTTCTTTTTCGTTTTTCTTTTCACAAATTGTTTTTTGTTTTGTTCTGTTGAACTCATAATAAAAAGAAAAAAGATTAATTTGTTTAAAAAGTGTATCTCCATGTAATCCACCCACCAACTCACACACATTTTCATGCTGACTGCTACAAGCTTTGGAAATAGACCACTATTCACAGCCATTGGAAAAATGTGTATTTGTAACTGACTCTGTAGCCCAGAAATTGAAGAGCAATGGCTTTTATTTTCTTGTTGCTGCAAGAACACCAAATTTGGGATCGACAAAGAGTCTGGTGTCACCCCAAAGATGACTGCATTTATTGTGGCATCAGGCTTTTGTGCCTGAAAATCCACTTCTTCAGATGCATCTGTTAAAGTGGGCTCTAATAATCCACAGATACTTGTGCCATAACAAACGCGTTCAACTTTAAGGTGCTGCAAGGCTCGTTGTAGTTTTCGCTACAACAGACTAACTGGTTACCTCAATGGAAGTTGCTCCCCAGCTCACAAAGACGCTGATGGATGTGAGAATGATGTTCATGCCAGTGGAGGCTGGTGGCTGCTATTTCAGTGGGGTAGTGAATCCACTTTTGAGTTTCAGTCAGGAGTCTAAAGGAGCTATCCAAGGTGCTGAATCCATTTTGGTGCTAGGGTTCAGTATTTTGGATAGCTCCTTTAGAGTTCTGGCTGGTTCAGATTGAAAACCCGAGCGGACTCACTGCCTCCCTGAAATCGGAGCCACCAGCCTCCAGTGGATCATGTGCTAGGCCAGAAAGAGACAGAAGGCGGACTGGCATTTCCTTGCATTCATCCTGTCTATCAGCAGAACAGGAAAAGGGGAGGAAGGGTGGTAAAGCTTACAGGGCAAGAGATTTTAAGTACAATAATCAGGGCCAAAGTCATGACAGGGAGTGATGGTGGTGGGGGGGACATTCATAATTATTATGCAGTTTTATTACATTGGTTTAAGTGTTAATTGTACACTGCTGTGGAAGGGTTTGCCCTGAAAGGTGGTGTGTGTGTGTGTGTGTATAAATACACGGGTGTCTGTCTGTCTGTCTGTCTGTCCATCTGTCAGTGCCATCGTGCCATGATAGTGAAGCCTACATACCTGAAACATGATATGCATACTAAGGGAAACCTAGGGGCCTATATCTCACAGTTATTTAGTTTTTTCAATGTATTAATTAATTTTAATGAATTTAAATGTGTCTGTGTGGTTGAAGCCTGTAGTAAAATCTTCAGCCACTAGGGGCAGACTTCCCTAAGCAGCACATAGCTTTGGGGGGGAGGGGTGAAGTTTATACGCTTGCCCTCTTCCCACTGCTGGGGTAGCCCCCACTTAGTGGACAGAACCCTTCTTTACAGGGGACTATAGGGGTACATCATGCCAGGGACTGTGCTGCCTAGGGGTGCCAGTGGGCATGCCTTCACTCACACAGGACAGACATAATGGGCCTATTTGCACGTAATGATATGCAGTTGTGGGTGAATGAACTCACAGGGCTTTGTGGCATGCACCGGCTGCCATTATGAATATGCAAGTCACAGTGCGCGCACACAGTCACTTGTGTCTTGTCAACCTTGGTGTCATGGGTTATGCGAGGGTTAAACAACCCTCGCATAACCCTACAGCAACCATGGGTTCTTTAATCATCACATGATGCATGGTTTCGCGTGACATGAGAAACCAGGGTGCCTGCCCACCGTGGCTTGCGTATTCAAAATGGCGGCCAGCAAGCGCCATAACCCACCATAGCTGAAACAAGCCATGGTGGGCTGCAGTGATCATGTGAACTGGCTCAGCGTGTCCAACTCTGACAGCTCTATACATCTGCTTGAAGGTTTTGCTGTATTAAACTAAGGGCTATTCCAACGTGTGCCAAACTGGGTCCGTTCACTTGTGTGTGTGTGTGTGTGTGTGTGTGTGTATATATGAACATAAGAGGTGCTGTGCTGGATCAGGACCAAAGGCCTATCTAGTTGAGTGTTATGTCCTCACATTGGCCATCCAGATGCCCCAGCGGCAAGCGCACAAGCAAGACACGAGTGCCACAGCCCCCTCCTGCGCATGTTCCCCAGGAAATGTTGTTCAGAGGTATACTGCTCCTGATACTGGAGGTTATATATAGCCATCATACCTTCCCTACACTTTTTTTTTAAAGAATAAGGTGGAAGGAAACAGCATGCAAACCATCTTCTACAAAAGTAGACTTGTGGCTGCCTTTCAATGGGAAAGAACCACATCTCAATGGCAAAACACCTGCTTTGATGCAGAAGGCCCCAGGTTCAATTCTCCAGCATCACCAGGAAAAAGAAAAAGGATCAAAGAGCAGGTGATGGGAAAACCTCTGCCTGAGACCCTGGCAACGCCGTCTTCCAGTGGGCCTATTCTCTTTTCCCCTCCCACCAGTCGTTTGGTGGTTTCTCAGCATTTCCCCCCCCCCCCCATTCTAAAAGTTTGGAATGCGTATCCTCAGGCGTAGTTATGGGTAGTAAGCAGGGCTGTGCCCTGCTTCAGCATCTGAATTCTAAGTTGAAGCAGGCAGATTCAGACCAGATTGGTCTGGTCCTGAAGTAGGTTGGGACTGGGCCAAAGTGAATCGGGCCGAAGCACTTCGGATTACTTCGGCCCGATCTGGACAGCTGCCTGCCCAGCCACGCAAGCCCCCTGCTCCTTACCAGGACTTGTCAGGAGTGCCCGCAGTTGTAGCTGTCGCCACCTCCGCACACCCAGAAATGAAACATTGCGCTAATGGTGGCCATAAGTAATGTTAGAATTCCAGGGAGAAAATGGCACAGGTGCTCCTGACAGGTCCAGGTAAGGAGTAGGGGGCTCATGTGGCTGGGTGGGGGTTGCACGATTGGGTCATGCCCTCCGATTCGGATGTCTAGATCTCACTTCGAATCCAAAGTCCGCAGCAGGTTGGACGCGGTCTGAATCGGCCTCCGAAGTGAGTTGGGGGTCTCATGCACAGCCCTAGTAGTAAAAGCTTTAGAGTACAATCCTATGCATGTTTCGACAGGGGGGAAAAAAGTCCTACAACTCCCAACACATCCCAGTCAGCCATGCAGGACCTGTTGTCCTGTCGAAATATGCATAGGGTTGCACCCTTAAGCCAAACTATGCTGGTATTTTGGTCTGGCTCCTTTGGATTACCCATCACTGGAATGCAGCCCACAACTGCTTCCCCAAAATTGAATTCCGCTGTCAGAAAGAGGTTCCACATCCCTAGAGCAGACAGTACCAGATGAAACGGAAAAATAATGCGACCTTGTTTAAGCCAGCTTCCTCTGCAATGTGCTGGCTAGTAAACAGAACGTCCCCTGTTTTGTTCTATTTCATACAGTGCAATGGGTTTTAAGGTTATGAGGTTGCCCATCTGTAGGCTTTGATTCACCCCCACCCCCATACGCCCACCCCCACACATTCCTCCACCCCCACCACCACCACACATCTTAGGTCCCCTCGCGACGACATTTCTGTCTACCGGGCTGGCAAAGGGAGTGCCCGTGGCTAGGAGCAAAGGGTGAAGACCTCTTATTCTAACCTTTCAAAATTCCCTTCTGCAGAGCCTTCTGGAAAAGAAAGGGAGAAACGTGAGGAAGTAGGAAACAGAAACGGTATTGTTACCAAAGGATGCAGGCCCCAAAGGGCCGGGAGGTCAGGATACCTTGGTCATTTTGCATCTGCAATGTTTTTCTGAGGGAGGAAGATGAGAGGCAGGAGGAGGAGAAAATGGGACAGAACTTGGTTTATTGCTGCGGACATAATGGCACGGTACCTAAGGGCTTCCGAATTGGTTTTAAATCACTGGTATCTTGTCTGGTTACTCC
Source organism: Anniella stebbinsi (assembly GCA_029215795.1). Lineage (NCBI taxonomy): Eukaryota > Metazoa > Chordata > Lepidosauria > Squamata > Anniellidae > Anniella > Anniella stebbinsi. The sequence continues at coordinate 50,977,165 of JARDYH010000001.1, forward strand.
TCCATCTCCACACCGTGTGAGTGACCCCTGCAAAGAGAAATCTCACCTCCCCATGGGAGCTTCCAAGCCGTTATTGCTGCGCAGAGCTGAGCAAGGGAGAGAAGGTGAGGACTGGGAAAAAGAGAAGGGGTGAGAAAAAGAGGTAAGGTGGAAGAGCATTCGCTTTCTCAGCCCTGTAGGCGGAAATATTGTTGTGAGAAGGCCTAAGGGTACATCTACAAATGGCCAAGCTAGTATCCTCAAACTCACAGCAGGACCTTCTCTGCTGTGGCACCCTGGCTGCGGAACGAGCTCCCTAGAGATGTTCACTTGGCACCTACATTATGCTCTTTTAGACGCCGGGTGTAGACCTTTTTATTTTCTCAGTATTTTAACAGTTTATCAATTTAATTTTTAAATTTGTATTTTAAACCTGTATTAATTTCTGCATTGCTGCTTGGTTTTATACTGGTTGTGCTTTTATATTGCATTTTATACTGTGTTTTATACTGTGGGTTGTTTTATATTTTGAATGGTTTTCATGGTTTTAATTTTTGTAAACTGCCCAGAGAGCTTTGGCTACTGGGCAGTATAGAAATGCAATAAATAAATAAATAAATAAATAAAATATACTGTATTAAATAGGAATAAAACATGTAATGTTCTCTTTAAGTGCCAGTGCATTGTGTAGGAAACCACCTTAGATCAGGTCAGACTAGTTGTCCATCTCGTTTGGTATTGTCTGCTCCAGGGGTGTTGAAGCTCTTTCATGAAGTCCTGAATTCCGTTTTGCAGAAGCTCCCAGTGATGGGCGGGGCCAATGGCAAAAGGGGCAGGGCCAAAGGGAGGGGCCAAATACCAGCATATTTTACCTTAATCCTCTACTGCCAATAACTGAGCCTTAGGAGAAGCATTTCAACCTTTTAGAAGGGGCGGGGTGGGGAATGCACAAAAGGCAGGAAGCCACGAAGGGATCCATGGTCAGGGAAAAGGGGACAGACCCCGGTGAAGGGGGTACGGCTGTCTCGGGAATCCTGGAGGCCAGATTGGAACCCTGAGCAGACCAGAATTGCACCCGTAGTCTAAAGGAATATCCTTGATGATGGATCAAGTACATGACTTATAAACACTCCCATAACTGAAACTCTTTTGCATAGCCAAGGAATGGATAAAACAGAATGGATGGCCAATGGATTATACAAATGGATGGAGGATAGGTCTACCAAGAGAGTCGCCATGGCAGCTAAGTAGAGAACCTCCACATCCAGGAACAGTAGATCTCTGAGGATGAGATGCTGTGGACAAACGACAAGGTGGACTATCTTCACAACGTGTGGTTTGTCAGTTTCCCCAGTGTGTTGGGTACCCAGAATGCTGGACTGGATGGACCTCTACCCATACTTGGAAAGGTATTATGGTTTTATCCTTTCAGGAGATAAAAGAATCCTCCTCTCTGTGGTGGACAGAGAAAGGGCGGCACAGGATCTATACTGATAATTCGCAAATGATTAGGTTAGGGAATAAGTGGGATGGGACCTGCAAGAAAATGTTGCCGTGTGTTATTGAGTGTTTGACCCCTTTGCGAAAGCATCTTGTCAGATCACACTTTTAATATCCTCAGTCATCTTTCATGCATGATGGGGGAAACTGAGTCAAATGTTGAAGAGGGTTGCCACTTACGCATTGCCAAAAAAAAAGTGGAATTGCATCACTAAAAAAGAGAGAGGACCAAACAAGAAACCAATTTGCATACTATTTGCTTATGCTAATATATACGTATAGGTGCAAATTTCCAAATAATAGCTATAATTTAAACAGAAATAAAATACATCTCACCATTGTGGGAAAGACTGGTCAGGTAAATGGTGTGTCTACTCAGCCTGTTCTGCAGGTACTCATTAGGGATGGCCCCTGCAGCTCTCCCTCCTTATGGTCGACTTAATGTATTTGTTATTTATTTATTGGTGCCATTTATATACCGCTGAATATATTAAAATCCCTCAGTGATTCATAGAATTAAAATGCATTTCCAGAGGATGGGGGCCACTACAGAGAAGGCCAGCCTTTTAGGTTCTTCATGGCGACATTCCAACCAGCAAGGCCTCCTCTGAAGATCTTAAAGGTTGCCTGAGTATGTATAAGGGAAGGCGGTCTGCTAGGTATCCAGGTCCCAAATTGTTTAGGGCTTTATAGGATAATAACATAACCTTGTACATAGCTCGGTAGCTAATAGAGAGCCAGAGCAGTTCTTTTAACACAGGTGTTATGTGAGCATAGCTAGGTCTCCCAGTGAGCACCCTAGCTGCTGCATTCTGCCCTAGCTGCAGTTTCTGACCTACACACATGGGCAACCCCGCATAGAGCACATTGCAGTAGTCTAATTGTTATTTAGACTGGATAACCCATCAAACAGAAGACATTTTCAGCTAGAGGACTGTCCTCTGCCAACTCTCAAAATGGAGGGCTGTCCTCTGCAAAGTAGGAGTCCTGGCCACCTTAAATAGTTGAACTTTCCAGGAAATATCATTGTATCTGATAAAGCTAAAAGTGGATGAAGCACTCAGGACACTAAAAGCCCATTTACAGTCTTTTAAGGATTAAAAAAAACTCATACACACGCACACACACACAGAGAGATTCTATTTTTAATGTGAAGGTTATTTCAGGACATGCTGAGCCATGAGTTGGATATGTTTCAGAATATTCATATGACTGGCTCCTGCAGAAACGTTTTTTGGGTTTTGTTTTTAAAGAAGAAGTCTACTTGTTCTAGTGATGTTGCCCACACAGAAGCACTATTGTTTCAAAAAATAGTCATGTATATTGGGCTCAAACTATTGGGTGTAAGAGGTAAATTCACACAATGCACAATTTGATGCTCAATGAACTATAACGCTCATTGATCTGACCCAGAGCCCCACAGAATATGCATCGTGCATTGCAGATCCTGCGCTGAGTATGAGGTTGTATTAGATAACATCCAAGGTCTCTGCCAATTCTGTGGTTCTAACTGGAGATGCTTTGGATCAGTGAGGGCTGGTGGCTCCGATGTCAGTGGGGTGGTGAATCTGTGCTGGCTCTCAGTCCGAACCAGTCGGAACTTTAAAGGAGCTATCCAAGGCGCAGAATCAACCCTACCCATGCATTGTATCCACTTTTGAATCCTTCATGTGCTCTAGAACGCTGGAAAAGCAGGGTTCAGGATTATGTGGGGAAAACTTGTTGTGTGTACAGTTGTACATGCAGATTCCACACAGACATTCAACTGATCATGTGTTGATCACCCGTCATCCCCCAAGAGCATTCATTCACTATGGTTATGTTGTGTGAATAGGACTTAGGCATTCCAGTTACTGGTAGAATCAAACCAAAGGCTATCCCAGCATAACTGGTTGTGCAAAGAAGCCCTAATTCAGCTGCAGGACAGGGCAAAGACGCCCTGAAAAACAACGCTGCGCAAATTTGATCTGCTATGCAGATACAATGCTTAAATTTGAACTTGCAAGAATGACAATCGATTTCCAGGGGAGAGTGTATTTTCTCACAAAGAGCGATGCACAGAAGTAATTTTGCAAAACCAGTGTCTGAGTTGTCAGAAGGAAGCCATACATCAGGTCCTCCATTTTTATTTGAGATTCTCCTCCTGCCTCCCTAGGATAAGCCATTGCTTAGGATGAAAATAAAACAATCATATCATACAAAAACAAAAAAACCAACAACAACATTGTATATTAAGATACAAAAGGTAAGCTTTTTTCCCCCTTTGCTGTATAAAATACAAAGTTTGGACAGTACATTTTTATTTCACATGTGTATAAATATAACCCAAAGAATATGATTTTCAGTATTCCTACCAAAATATTACATTTTGCTTTGTACAAAAGTTTACAAAAAACTTTCTCTATATATTTACAACCCAATACTGAGAAGACCTCCTGACTCAATAATGCAAAATACAAGGGTAGTGCATTTAACTGTAATGATAACAAGAATATATAGATATAATGCTATGAAAGACGCAGGTGTTTTTTTTTTTTTTTACACCCCTCCTCCAACTTTCCCATGTTTCGGTCGCAAAGGCGCAATTAGTGGGTAAGTCTTCTTGCATATCCATAGGCCTACTCAGAGACTGCAAAAAACAAACATGCAATCTTTCAAAGATCTCCAAATCGCTTCATTAAGCAGGATGTTTTGTAATATCTTTCCAGATGAAGAGAGCTGGAGTTCTCAGAAGCTTGCACATTTTTTGGGGGGTGCTCTGTGATTTCGCCCAATAACGGTATTACGCTATATAGATTTTGATTTTTTTCTTATGGTGAACATGTCTGCCTTCGTTTTTGTTGTTTTCTTGCCTGTGGCAGTCCAAAATAAATAGAAGATAGACAAGGCCATGACTCTTGCACAACTTTGGATCATTTCAATGGCAGATACTCAGGAATTGCCAGAATCTACAAACCAATGGGCACTTAGGAGTGTACTGAGACCCCAGCACCCTAGCAGGCCTTATTGTAGAACTTAATCATTGCCCATCCCTCCCACACACCATGTGCCTGGGTCTGCAAGCCATTCGCTGCTTTACTACCCACAATGCCCTGCATTGGTGGGAAGCTGGGGGCATTGTGGGTAATGAAAATGGCAGGCCCTTTGCAGATCATAATGCTTCTGGTGGTTGTTGTCAATAGCAGGATAGCCCAGCGGTGTGGGGGTGGCGACCCACCAATGTAGGAGGAGCCCACTCAAATTTGGCGTTGCTTCTGGAATCCCAGCAGCCTCTATCAGGATCTCAGCAAACATTATATTATGCGCCGAGATGGCAAGTTTATGCTTTGTTTCAATGATGCTGCGTTTGTAAAATGAGGGGATTCCCAAATTAGTGTGCTAAGTGGAGGGAGCTGAAAGAAACGTGAGCCACCACGTTGTGTGCATCTACTAGTCCATATCATTTGAATGTGGGGATGGGGTGGGGAAAATGTCCCATGCTCCACCGGTCTCTTCTACGGCCACAGCTCTGCCAATATAAGGCCAGTGATGTCATTTCTCCAAGGGCGTTTGTGTGAAAAGTCATACCGGGACTCCCGGAGGCAACCTGCACTACAGCTGACAGGCATGGGGAAATCCCAAAAGCACTCCGTTGAATGCTATCCTATCTCTGAGGCCTGACTAGCTAGGCAAAGGGGAGGGAGGGCAGGAGGAAAAAAATGGGGCCTAGGAACAGGAAGGTCGGGTACAGGAGAGGAGAGCTCAGGAGGTGGGTAGGATGACCATATGGAAAGGAGGACAAGGCTCCTGTATCTTTAACACTTGTTTAGAAAAGGGAATTTCAGCCAGTGTCATTTGTATGCATGCAGCACCTGGTGAAATTCCTTCTTCATCACAACAGTTAAAGCTGCAGGAGCCCTGCCCTCTTGACCAGATACAAAATAGGGCAGGGCTCCTGCAGCTTGAACTGTTGCGATGAAGAGGGGATTTCACCAGGTGCTGCATGCATACAAATAGCACCTGCTGAAATCCCTTTTCTAAACAACTGTTAAAGATACAGGAGCCCTGTCCTCGTTTTCATAGGGTCAGCCTAGTGGTGAGTGACCAGAGAGGTAACAGCAGTGGTGTGGAGAGGCTGAATATTACATATTTCATTGGTGCGTAGGCTGCAGGTCTCTAGTTCCCTATGAGTTTTATAGTTTCCCTATGAAACTCAGGTTTCATTCTCCTTGAAGGAGAAGGGCTACGAAGAGACTGGGCGGGCAGCAAAACCATCAACAGCTACCCAGGATGGAGGTGCTGAGATTTAGATTATCTGAGTTAGGAATCTACCTAATACTGAGTCAGACCATTGGTTCATCTAGCTCAGCCTCTTCTCCAAACTCTGTGTTGATTGGCAGCAGTGGTTCTCTGGGCGTTTTAGGCAAAAGTATTTTTCAGCTCTACCTGGAACCTGGGAACTTCTGTATGCAAACATGCACTCTATCAATGAGCTACAGTTTTCCCCGACACCTGGTGCCTACTCTTGAGACATGCTAAGCATTCTCAGGGTGGATGTTGTTCCAGGACCCTGTCCCCCCCCCCACTTCACTGTTCAGAACATAAGTAGAGTAGGGTGACCAGATAAAATCCAGGTCAGGGCTCATGCAACTTTAACAGTTGCAGAGAAAAGGGAATTTCAGCCAGTGTCATTTGTATGCAATTAGTTCCTGGTGAAATTCCCTCTTCATCACAACAGTTAAAGGTGCAGGGGCCCTGCCTTCTTTTGCATCTGGTCACTCTAGTATAGTGCCTGCAACTTTAACTGTTGTGATGAAGAGGGAATTTCACCAGGAACTAACTGCATACGTGACACTGGCTGAAATTCCCTTTTCTCTACAACTGTTAAAGTTACATGAGCCCTGACCTGGATTTTATCTGGTCACCCTAAAGTAGAGCCCTGCTGGACCAGATCAAAGGCTCATCTAGTCCATCACTCTGTTCCCACAGTGGCCAACCAGCTGTTGACCAAGGACCCACGAGCAGGACACAGGTGCAACTATACCCTCCTGCATATTTTTGCCAGCAACTGTTGTATATAGGCTTGCTACCTCTGATACTGGAGGTAACATGTAGCCATCAGGACTAGCAGCCATTGATGGCCTTCTCCTCCAGGAATTTATCCAACCCCCTTTTAAAGCCATCCAAGTTGGTTGCAACCGCTACATCTCAAGTTTTGTTTTTATATACACCATGGATGGAAAATGTGTGGCCCTCCAGGACATTTTGGCCTACAACTCCCACAATCCCTCATCATTGGCTATGCTGGCTAGGGCTAATGGAAGTTGTAGACTAAACCAATCTGGCGTGCCACAGTTTGTCCAGCTGTTGTATACATACCCCCCCCCCCCTATAGCTATTAGTAGAACAGCAGGTGTATTTCTGATGCAGTGGACTTCTCCTCCCGTGTCTCTGCTCAGCTTTATAGATGTAAATACTAGCTGACACATTTCGGATTGAGAAAGCAGATTTTTGTGCTTTGATGAACATGGCAATCTCTGTGAATTTGTATCTCGCTATAAACCACTAGGAGCTCCTTCAGCCATTTGGAAAATATGGGTCAGGCCCAGACTCAGTCCTCTCTAGAGTAAATCCATCGAAATCGACAGGTATTAAGTTAGTCATGATAAACTGAAGTCCCATTGATTTCAATGGGTCTGCTCTAAGCAGAACCGAGTCTGGGGCCATGTCTACACCAGGGATTTATCCCGGGGTCATCCCTAGGTCATCCCTGTACGTCCACATGATGCACAGGGTATCCCGCGGTCAACCGGGGACAACCTAGGGATGAACCTGGGATAATGGAAACCGGGGATATCCGGATTTTCTGCAGTCCCGGGACCTGAAATGGGCATGGAGCTGCATGGGGTGGCTCCATGCCCATGGGGGTGGGGGAGCAGCAATTTCACCATCCCCAGGATGGGGGGGGTGCGGAGTTCGGCGGGGTGTGTGTTTCTTTACTGTTTTTGTCATGCAACGGGGGCTCCTCTTCCTTTAAAAAAACAAAATGACAGCTGCAACATCCCTTTCCTCCTGGGATGTCACTCTGCCGTCTAGACACTTAGACGCTGGGGAGGATCGATGAAGCAGGTAAGTCTGCGATCCTCCCCGCTCCCTCCCCGAGCCCCCTTAGGTGTAGAAAGGGCCTGGACCTAACTTTTCCTCTAGAAATCATTGTGGAGTGAAATCTTGGCTTTCAGCCCTTAAAGAACAAATGAATAAACCACGGGTTTTTAATCATCTGCTGCTCTCTCTCTCTCTTTCTCTCAGGAATGGCCGCCTAAGATTTCATCAAGGTTGATGTCTTTCATCCAGTCGTCATTACCGGGCTCCGTTTTCAATAGAGAATCGATGAAGTCCGGATCGCTGTTGAGCGCGGGCCCGATATTGTCGCCTTGCTGGCTCAGAAAGTCAAAGGTGAGATCACTAGTGTGATCAGTTCCTTGGTAAGGCCTGGCAGATGCCAGGTTGGTACCGGATGGGAAATGGTTGGACGACAAGGGGTGTGATGGTGTCATACCCACCCCAGGTGGGTTGATGTGTGGCACCGCCTGTGCCCGTACCTGGTTCGGCCTTGTACTCTGGGATTTCGGGGCTCCGGCCACTTGGCCATTCAGAGTCGGGTTCATTTGGCTGACAGGTGTTCTCATCTGGACGGTGGCCAATTGGTTAGGAGGCACCATGGCCCGCTGGGGGAACGGCTGGTGGCCAGCTGTGCGCTGTAGTGGCTGATTTGTATAGGGACTGCTGGCAGGGAAAGGGGATGCCACCGCCTTCCGTGTTTCCTGCTGCTTCGTTCCTGTTTCTTGAGGGACCCAGCTCTGAGCTGCAGAACCTGAGGTGACCATAACGTTGGAAGGTCTTTGTGCTGAAGTCCCCTGGCTCAGGCTGACTTTCCCTGGCTGGGAGTTGATCCCCGACCCACTGTCAAAGGCCGACAAGTTGTTGCCTTGCCCGGTGGGTGGCGCTTGCCGGGTCGCCGCCGGGTTGTTTTGACCAGTTAGGATTTGGTTCGGGTTCCTGTGCTGCGGCACTTGGCCCACCACCAAAGTCGTCACGTTGTACGCACTGGGCTGACTGCAAGGAATGTTCCCGTAGCAGCTCATGTGGCGGGCTGCCGGAAGAGAAGGCATCCTGGTTCCGTGAGCCATGGGCAACAGGTTTGAAGACTGGGGCGAGATGGTGGGGGTCGAAACGGGATTGGAAAAGCATAGGTTGGAGCTGATGGTCACAGCCGGTGATCCGCCTAGAAAAGGAGGAGAAGGAAAGAAAAGAAGGCGGAAAATTCTACTGATCATCCATTTCTAGGTTCCAAAAAGGCCCCAGGTTGACCAAAGTGTCTACGGGTCCCCCCCTTCCCATCATGTCCCACTTTTCAACCTCCCCATCATCACAACGCAGATGGAAGGGGAGCATGATTCTCTGATGTTCCTTTTAGCCCTGCTAGCTCACTGGAGCAAGGTAGAATTCCTGTACCAGTCTCTTGTCTAGGCATTCCTCCCAATACGAAAAAGAGGATGCAGGAGCTTCTGGGGCAACCTCCCAATTCCTGATGGAAATCGGGCCCTGTAGAGTGAGCAGAGTGCGACTCTCTCATGCGCCTGCTTCGTCTGCTGCCACCAGGAACGTCTCCCAGAGGTTTTTAAGCAGAGGTTGGACCTGCTGGATATCTTTCAGAGATGCTGTTGCAGTGGATTTTCTGCATCGGTATGGGTTTGGACAAGATGTCTCTTAGGTCCTTTCCAATTCTAGGATATGGGAGCTTGGCCCAGCATCTCTGGCTGCCAATGGGCCCTCTACTTGGGCTTCAGCAGGTTGCCCAACCATATAATATGACCATATGAAAAGAAGGGCAAGGCTCCTGTATCTTTAACAACTGCATAGAAAAGGGAATTTCAGCAGGTGTCCTTTGTATGCATGCAGCACCTGGGGAAATTCCCTCTTCGTCACAACAGTTAGCGCTGCAGGAGCCCTGCCCTCTTTTGTATCTGGTCAAGAGGGCAGGGCTCCTGCAGCTTTAACTGTTGTGATGAAGAGGGAATGTGCTACATGCATACAAATAGCAGCTGCTGAAATTCCCCTATCAATGCAACTGTTAAAGATACAGGAGCCTTGTCCTCCTTTCCATATGGTCACCCCACCCACCCATGACCTCCACGGATGCTAAGTCTGGCTGCAATTTTGAATTGTCTGAACAGGTAGACTGATAAAAAAAAACATTCACCTCATTAACTTGTGGTGGCCAGTTTTAACAGGTGGAAATTCATGGTAAGGGCATGGCCTTTTGTACTCTGTAAAGTGCATTATTTAACACATTAATGGTGCTCCATCTGCTGTGCAAGTCCTAACTGTGGATGGGCAACTTCAAGGCCCCTGCTGCTCTCCCTCCTTATGGGTCTTTGACCTTAAAATAGACTCAGAATTGGCAGCCTATCAAATAGAGGTCTGTCCTCTGCCCATTCTCCAAAACAGAGGACTGCAAAGCACAGCACCTGGCCACCCTATATCAGACGGGTGCTGGAGCCTTCTAGAATCACTTCAACCAGATGGACTGGTGCAGCAAAACATCAAAGAGTCTAAAGGCATCTTGCAGATGAGCAAAGATGGATCACATTGACTCACACACAAATGGCCCACACCCCATATTCTTGGGAAACGGCAAGAGTTGTTTCAAAGGGCACAGCGGTTGGGACATTGGTTTTCTATCTCACTCCAAAGACAAAGTCCCCCCCTTTTTCCCCCTCTCTGAATCTCTAGCTATTTTTAGCCCTTTTCCAAAATAATAATAATAATAATAACAATAATAATAATAATAATAATAAACTGGCCACTTTAATTTATACCAGATGGGAAGAAACTGCATTCCAATTAGTTTTCGGGTAGAGAACAGAACCAGACCTCAGATACCAAAGCGGAGTGAGTGGAGCTGGACAATGTGTCAGTTTCTGGTTCATGCCCAGGACTGACAATGGACACAAAGGAGTGAGGCGTACGGCTTTGGTGGCGGCAGCAGCGGGGTGTGGGGGCCGATCTGAAGACTGCCTGCACAACCATGTGGCCATAGCAACATTTCTGGAGGAAAAACATATAGGAAGAAAATGGATACTGAAGCACAAATTTCCCCAACCTGGTGTCTTCCATATGGGGGGGAACTACAACTCCCACAATCCCCAGCCGGCATGCTGGCTGGGGATTATGGGAGTTGTAGTTCCCCCCCATATGGAAGACACCAGGTTGGGGAAGGTTGCTGAAGCAGAACATCATTGGATTTACTAGGGAATAGCTGTGGCTACCGTATATGGAGGAGTAAACGCAGCGTCACAGTGATGGGCGTGTGTCTCTTGTCTGGTGGCATATAAAGCACAGTGTGGATGTGTGTCTTAGAGCTAAAACTCGACGTGATATTAACTGTGTGAATGCAGTTAACACACGCTCTGGGGGGGGTTGTGTAAATAGCAGCTGTGGCAAAACCTGAACAACTTTTTGATGGCTTTAAAAGGGATTGGGTAAATTCCTGGAGAAGAAGGCCATCAGTGGCTGCTAGTCCTGATGGCTATGCGCTACCTCCAGTATCAGAGGCAGCAAGCCTATATACACCAGTTGCAGGGGAACATGGACGAGAGGGTGCTATTGCACCCATGTCCTGCTTGTCGGTCCCTGGTCAACAGCTGGTTGGCCACTGTGTGAACAGAGTGCTGGACTAGATGGACCCTTGGTCTGATCCAGCATGGATCTTCTTATGTTCTTAGTGTCATGGTGACAGGGAGAAGAAATGTAACACTTTTCTTTCCCTGTTGTGTTCCCAACAAAAACTGCCTCTCCAAAAAGGCCAATATGCACTTCAAAGAAGCTCTCACTGGCGCCAATGGAGTTGGTTGAGTTGTGGACACCATTCCTCAAAAAAGGATATTGTTGAGTTGGAAAAGATATAGAAAAGGGCAACCCTAGGTGACCTTATGCAAAGGAGGACAGGGCTCCTGTATCTTTAACAGTTGTATTGAAAAGGGAATTTCAGCAGGTGTCCTTTTTATGCATTCAACAAATGGTGAAATTCCCTCTTCATCACCACTATTAAAGATACAGGAGCCCTGTCCTCCTTTTCATATGATCACCCTATACTTAACCCCATCTTCTCTAACACGTTCTGAGACCTCAGGAAAGTGAGGCTTGGTTTCAGTTCAGCATTGCGGGACTTATTTTAAAAGCGAAGCCAAAGTGAAGCAGAAGATGCATCACATCAAAACCAAAAACTGCTTTCCCCTTTCTCTGGGCAAGTCCCTGATCTATCAAGCCACCAGACAAATTCCAGCCGAATGAGGTAGGCGGTTTCCCTATGCTTAGATGCACTCTGATTGATCTGTGAGTTTATATGTGCACACCCAGTAGGCTCAAAATCTGTGAGTCATCCCCCTCAAGGCCTCAGTTGAGCTACAACGACGCCATAGAATGTTCACGGACATTGTAATAGCTGAAGGGGAAAGGTCAATCGAGGGATACTGTAAATCAATGCGGCTTCTGTAAAGGAAGTGGAAGGATGGTTTGTCTGGGGGAAATCCTCATAGAGGGCCTAAGGACAAGCGGAGCTTTGTGCTGACTAAGGCAAAGGGGAAATTAGGAGGGAAGAGGGCTGAGAGAAGCAGGATGTTAAACGACCTGGGGGGAGGCTGGGCAAGAAGGCTGGAAAATAGAGGGGGAACCTAGGGTGACCATATGGAAAGGAGGATAGGGCTCCTGTATCTTTTAACAGTTTAGAAAAGGGAGTTTCAGCAAGTGTCATTTGTATGCATGCAGCACCTGGTGAAATTCCCTCTTCAGCACAACAGTTAAACCTGCAGAAGCCCTGCCCTCTTGACTAGATACAAAAGAGGGCAGGGCCCCTGTAGCTTCAATTGTTGTGATAAAGAGGGAATTTCACCAGATGCTGCATGCATACAGATGACACCTGCTGAAAATCCCTTTTCTATGCAACTCTTAAAGATACAGGAGCCCTGCCCTCCTTTCCATATGGTCACCTTAGGGGAACCTCACACATCACACAACAAGTTCTGAGTTCTGTTGGTGGGGAAAGGGCTTCCTCTCAAATATTCAAAACCTGCCAGATCTTTGGCTGCAGGTCTCTAATTTATTTTTATTTATAAAAGCGTGCTTACCTGAATACTGGTGTGTTTGCTGTATGTTGACCTGGTTCCTTCTTTGGTCTTTGTAATCCGGTGGTGGCCTCGTGAGGTGTCTATTCAATTGATCTGGAGGAGCCATTTTCTCCTACGGCATCGGAACACAAAGAGGAATGGCTTACGTTTATCCATCATCAGACCAAGGTCATCTAAAGGAGAGCAATCTGAACAATCCCACAAGATGCAAGGCTGCTTTCTCCAACCCCGTGCCCTACAGATGTGCTGGACTGCAATTCTCATCATTCCCAGGCAACGTAGCAATGGGCTGCGCTGACTGGGGAATGATGCATGTTGCAGCCTAGGCTGACCATATGAAAAGGAGGACAGGGCTCATGTAACTTTAAGAATTGTAGAGAAAAGGGAATTTCAGCCAGTGTCATTTGTATGCAATGAGTTCCTGCTGAAATTCCCTCTTCATCACACCAGTTAAAGTTGCAGGGGCCCTGCCTTCTTTTGTATATGGTCACTCTAGTATAGTGCCTGCAACTTTAACTGTGGTGATGAGGAGGGAATTTCACCAGGAACTAATTGCATACAAATGACACTGGCTGAAATTCCCTTTTCTCTACAACTGTTAAAGTTACATGAGCCCTGTCCTCCTTTTCATATGGTCAGCCTATTGCAGCCCAATGCATCTGGAGAGAACCAGGCTGGGGAAGGCTGATGAAACAGTAGGCAGTCTTTAAGGGAGATCCTTGCCATTCTGGTTCAATACCACAACAAAGGAGGACGTACCAGAGGTATTTCTTGCCTTCTTGACCAGATACAAAAGAAGGCAGGGCTCCTGCAGCTTTAACGGTTGCGATGAAGAGGGAATTTCACCAGGTGCTGCAGGCATACCAAGGACACCTGCTGAAATTCCATTTTCTATGCAACTGTTAAAGAGACAGGAGCCCAGTCCTCCTTTCCATATGGCCACCCTATCTAAAGCAGGGGTGCAGAACCGACTTCAGCCTGCAGGCCAAATTCCATTTTGGAGCAGCTCTCAGGGGCTGCCCGCCAGTGGTGAGCAGGGCCAAAAATACCTAATGTCAGTAACTAAGCTGTAGGAAAGGCATTTAAACCATTTAGAAATGGGGGGGGGGGAGGCACAAAAGTCAGGAAGCCTCCAAATGAGGTGTGGCCCTCTGGGTAACCCCAGAGGGCTAGACTGAAACTGCAGGCAGGCTGGATTTGGCCCTTGGGCCTGAGGTTCCTGCTTGTGGGTCCCTGGTCGACAGCAGGTTGGCCCCTGTGTGAAAAGAATGCTGGACCAGATGGACCCTTGCTCTGATCCAGCATGGCTCCACTTATGTTCTGCACTTCCCTGTTCTAAAGTATGAACCAGTGCAGATGCCACAGTATCCCTCAGCATCGCAGCTGGGTTATAAGGGAACTGTATGGGATCAGGACAAGTACTGCGAATATCTGTTGTTTGGTTGTTTCAGATTCAGAGAAACCATTCCAAGTGAATACAAAGTTAACAAGGTGCCTTAATAATGCTTCCCCATAGGTATGTCGGAGAAATCCATGGGGGTGGGGTGGGGGTGCGGTTCGATGAGTTTTCCTACGCTCGGCCCCCTTGACTTTGTTTCTGCTCCTGCTTTGGCGCTTGACTTGATCTGCAGCGAATTGGGTCAGGGATTTTTGGATGATTCTGCTATTTGCACAAATCTCTGAGCAATTTGCCAGAATTTCAGCTGAATTTGCACGAATTGCAGAACCTTTGGGGAGAAATGCGCAAAAGGAGTGCCCCGGAGTTTGGGGAAGAACCTGCAGCTTGGTTTACAGATGCAAATCGAGTCGGACACGCCATCTGGCAAGCCAAAAAAGTACTGGATTTCCCAGCACTGGACATCCCTACTTTAACACACACACACACACACACACACACACACACACACACACACACACACACTCTTTCTCTCTCCCCTCCCTCCCCTCCCCCTCCCCCTCTCTCTCACCCACATGTAGATTGCAATTGTGCCCCAAGTGCTTCACTTAGTAACACTTACAACAACCTTGTAAGGCAGGCCAGTGTTAGTATCCCCATCTTGCAGACAGGGAACAAAGAGAGTGTAGCCTGCATAAAACCACCCGGCTGAGGAGTGATCTGAACCCAGAACGTTGGTCTCTTAGCCAATAAAACCTGTGTTCACTATTAATATAGTTGACAAGGCTTCTCTCCCCCAGAACCAAAGGGCAGAACCACACACACACACACACACACACACACCCACACACACCTATATCTATATCTGGAAGGAGACGAGGTCAGCAATGTGAATTGGCTAAAAAACCATTTTTTTCCATGCGTCGTAACTCTCCTTCTGTTTCCCTCCTGGCGAACTGTCAAAATGCATCCGGCTCTCCCTACAGGAGGAAGGAGTTTTGTATCCAGATCTGCAGCGCTAAGCCAACGGAGCTTCCATTGAGCCGAGAGAGTGTCGCCTGAAGGCCTGCAGAGAGGCTATGCATGGGTGATCCTTGCGCACAGCCAGCATCAGGTGGCTCAGAAAGGAAACGGCACTCGCCACTGCATCCCAACCGCCTGGCTGCCCAGTAACCCGGTTCCCTTGTGGCTGGAAGTACAGCGCCTCCCACCCTTTGCCAGCAGTCACGTGAGGAGCTGTTAACTGGCATCATGGAATCACATCACAGGCCATCGCTACGTGTAGGCTGACCATATGCAAAGGAGGACAGGGCTCCTATGTCTTTAACAGCTGCATAGAAAAGGGAATTGCAGGTGTCATTTGTACGCATGAAGCACCTGGTGAAATTCCCTCTTCATCACAACAGTTCAAGCTGCAGGAGCCCTGCCCTCTTTTGTATCTGGTCACTCTAGTATAGTTCGTGCAGCTTTAACTGTAGTGATGAAGAGGGAATTTCATCAGTTGCTGCATGCATACAAATGACACCTGCTGCAATTCCTTTTTCTATGCAACTGTTAAAGATACAGGAGCCCTGTCCTCTTTTCCATATGGTCACCCTAGCTAGGTGGGGAAACTCCCTGGCTCCGCATGGAGGAGGTCTCTGGGTCAATGCCCAGTGTCTCCAGTTCCTCCAGGATCTCAGGCAGCTTGAGGCACTATCAGCCAGAGTAGACGATGCCGGGCACACTGGTGCGCTTAGCGAATTGTAGGCTCTGGACTTATTGGTCTTACTGGACCCCCCTCCTTTGGATGGTAATGTGTGTGACTTCAAAATATGGCCCTCCAGCCCTGATGTCTTTGGGTCCCTCCTGCTCATTCGGGAATGGGAAGCCCCACACATCTGTCCCAAACTCCTGCCGTAATGGCACTGCTAGCTAGGACCTACGGGCTGTCTCTCCCCTCCCTAACCCTGCAGACGCTACCCGCTGCGGACACCAACCCTCCCCAACCCTGCAGACACGGCCCTCCCCCATTGCATTAAGACTTTTAAAAAGCCTTTCTGTAGCTGCTAAACTATGGTTTAGGGTTACACCCAGGAAGTGCTTTCCCTCCACCTCCCCTCCTCCCTTCCAGTGTGGTTGTGAGGAAAATGGAAGCTTTTGCTTCAGCTTTAGATTGACCACAGTTTAGTGTTATGTCTGAAGGCTAAACTGTGTTTCATCTTAATTACGGTTTGTTGAAACAAACCAGCTTCCTAACCCATAATTAAGATGAGCCACAGTTTGTCCAGCTTTGGATGTCAAGGCAAAGTGCAGCTAATCTAAAATAGAAGTGAAAGCTTGAGAACTTGTCATAGCTACGCCGGACAAGGATGCGGGGTGGGGGTGAATGGGTGGGTGGGGAGAGCACCTGCGTCCGAGGCTCCCTGCAGCTCATCAGCATGACGCTAAAGTTTAGCTTCATGTGCAATTGAGGCCTACTTGCCCATCTAGCCCAGAATACCTATTCTGATTGGCAGTTCTTTAGGGCAGGGGTCCCCAATGCAGCATCCATGGGTGCCAGGGTGACCACGGGGACCTCCAATGGCACCTGCGAACCTCTACACTCCGTGTCCCATTTTTTAAAAAATGCTTTTAATAGAAACCTTGACTAACGTCAGGGCACCAGGTACTCCTTCCTGTTTGTTAGGGAGATAGAAAAGCAAAGCGTTGCTTCCTGCCCCCGCACAACCCTCTTCCACCCACACAGACCTTTCCCCTTTCCCCCCCCCCTCTCTCTCTCTCTCTCTAGCTTCGCCATTTCTCTCCCCAACTCTTTCCCTCACTATTTCTCTCCTGTTCCCATCCCTATCCTTCTTCTTCCTCTCCCTTTCTAGCCTCCAGCCTTGCTCCTTCTCTCCCCTCTCCCCCGTTGCTATTTTCCCTCTCTCCCAGGGGCTGTCTTCACAGAGCTGGGTTGGTGCTGCCTCCCTCCTCAACCCCGCACTTCCCTTCTCCTGGGTAATCCTGACGCCAAGGAAGGAGCGCAGTGTTTCTGTGTGGCCATCCAGGAACTGCCCGGCGGAAGTGCTGTCTTGACGTCGCTCCCTTTGAAAAAGTTGGGGTAAATCCCTGACTTTTTCGAAATGCACCATCGTGGGGAAGCCCTGCGGTGGCTGCAATCCTGCACCTGCGTTGTCTAGCCGACGTGGCGCAGATCCACAGCCACCACATGGCTTTCCCCACATGTAGGCAGCGCTAGCCTCTAGCTTAGCTCATTCTCTCCCCACCTCTTTACCTCGGTGTTTCTACCTCCCCCAGCTTCTACCTTGCTCTTCCTCTTCCCTCTACCCATTTGCCTTGCTATTTCCCTCTCAGCTTCTAGCCTCACTATTTTTGCCCCCAATCCCCTTTACCTCACATTTGTCTAGCCAGCCCACCACGGCGGCCATTATGTGACTATAGCTACATCCTCTATGGGAGCCATTTTGTAGTGATGCCCACAGCAGTTCCTCAAATTCCCAAATGTGTCCATGGTCCCCAAAAGGTTGGGGATTCCTGCCCTAAGGATTTTCCCAGCACCTACTATGAAGGGAATTGCAGTCCAACCTGTGTTATGGGCACTGGCACAAAATGGCTACCATGGAGGGTGCCCTTTCACAAAATGGCTGCTGTGGAGAGCATGATCTGTCACAGAACACTCATTTCATAGAAAGGCGAACTAGCAGGGTTAAAAGACAAGTAATTGGCCCAAGAACTTAAATACATGGCAGAGCTGGGGGCTGAATCCCCAAACAGAAACCCACTTCTTTGAAGCCAGAGTTTATTCCTTCATCTCTCTCTCTCTCTCTCTCTCTCTCTCTCTCTCTTCTCAGGATCACCCCACAAACACACTCTTTCTCTCATACCCCACTCCTCCAAGCACACAGGACCCACTCCCTACAATCACTCATTCCTCTTTCAGGATAACCAAGCCTGTAGCCTGGGGTGGGCTAGGGGGCCTGCCTCCACTAAAGTTTTCTCTGCCCCTTAATTTTTTTACACAAACAAATAATTTAAAAATAGTTTATAATTTTAAAAGGCCAGCAAATCCAATGAACTGCCTCCCTATCTTCTTAGTTCCCCCCCCCCCCCCCTATATTTAGGCTGGCTATGGACCAGAGGATCACCTGCCTAAAACTCTCTTTCTCTCTCTCACACACACACAAAATACACATGTAGACACACCCTGGTTTCTTAGGGTGACTATATGCCTGCTTTCCCCTGGACAAGTCTGGAAATGAGGCGCCAAAATGGTGTCCAGGGGAAAATCGTATTTCTTCAAAAGTCCAGGAATTGCCACCTTCCCAGGGGCCATCTGGGGCTTGTCCTTGGCCGGTGCGACTGTGCTGGCCAAGAAATCCCCAGATGGGCTCAGGGGAAGGGCTGGAAGTCACGTTTTGGATGTGCCGAAATGAGACTTCCAGCCCCTTCCCTGGGCCGATCCGGGGCTTGTCCTTGTCCAGCGTGACTGTGCGGGCCAAGGACAAGACCCAGACAGCCCTGGGAGAGGGGCTGGAAGCAAGCGCTGGAGTAGCAGGAGCAGCAGGACAGACCAGCAGGACAGAGAAGCAGGAGCCTTGGGTAGGAGGTGTGTGTGTGTGTGTGTGTGTGTGTGTGTGTGTGTGTGAATGAAGTGCATGGTTGTATGGCTATATGTGCGTGTGTTTTGGGGTGGTTGATCCTGAGGGACTTTGTGTGTTGTTGGGAGTGTGTGATGGGTGAACGGGATGCATGGTTATTTTCTATGAATGGATGCATGTGTGTGTGTTTTGGGGTGGGTGATCCTGAGAGGGTTTGCGTGTTTATGTGAATGTTGGGAGTGTATGTGTGGGGTGTAGTTTTTTGTGTGTGAGTCAGGGGGGATGATATGGAGTTGATATTCCTATTTATGGGAAATAAATGTTAGTGAATTAATTTTCTAAGAATATATTTAGAGATGATTTGAGAAAATTGGTTTAGCTTTCTGGTAAACAGGTGTTTTGCTAGAACAGAAAACTGGCATCAAAGCAGTACCTTTGTCTGGTTGACTCACCCGTTTGCTTTTCTTTGATTGTTTTGTTGGAGGAGAACATTGTAATATGTTTATGTATGAATTGACTTATTAGCAATATTTATTTACCACTTCTTCTTTGACTAAATTGTGAATCAGTTTAGAAAAAGAATATAAAACTGTGTAATGATATCATATCAGAGATTCATTTGAAGACAGCTCATGGCTGTGTGAAAGGCAAAGTAAATGGATGCAATTTTGATGGGTCTTTTAAACATCATGATAACATAAGTTATTATCCGTCTCTATTGAAGGATGATTGTTACTGGCCATGGTGTTTTTACCTCATTTATGTGATATTTACTAGTGCTGGCATTTGTTTTATCCTTTTCGTAACTGTACAGAAACAGATGATTCTTGTTAAATATCCTCCCCCAAGCTGGTTCTCTCCAGATGTGATGGATACAACTCCCAACGCCCAGTCAGCATGACCAGGTAGGGGTCATAGTCAAAGGCATTTGGAGAGGATCAGGTTGGGGAAGGCTGAAATACATAGAGTTCTAAGTTTTTTTTTAAAAAGTCATATTCCTCCTCATTTTATTAATCTTCACAAGATCATAACTAGCTGAGCTGGAGTCTAGATCCACATTATATATTGTATCTTCTATATATTTCCTCAATTAATTCTCAAAACCCGTGTCAGACTGTTAATGAATTTTCCATTTAATTCACTGATCTTTTGGATCTAACTATTAGCTCTTGCGCCAATAGGCATGGTGGGGTGGGTGGAGAAGGTTTTTCACTTCTCCTGTAATTGCTAGTTATTTCATATCGTCCGCCTGAAGTTTCTGAAGTCTGAAAGCCCAAAGTAAAATTGTTAAAAGCCCTAAATACATTTCCATTAAAGTCCACTGGAGTTCTACTGATGAAAATTCTGACCAGCAAAAAATTTCAACCTATGCCAATATGAGCGAGATTTCCTAAAACCTTTGCTGGGTCTCTCTTTTCCTCTTCCTTTTCTGCAACATTTTTGTCATTAGGTATTGCTATGTCAATGAAGTAGTTGTGTTTTTCTTTTATATTTATGACAGTTATGTCTGGTCGTTTGCAAAGTATTGTCTTGTCCCAGAATTGTTCTCTCCCAGCATAGCATGGCTTGGCTTGTTTGAGTGTGTCTGGATCTCCTAGGCTCTGAAAGCATCTTTCTGGAGAGCACCTGCTGGTTGCATGATCTAGGAGACCAGGTTCTGTGAGTGCACAGTTGTCCTTGACAGGAGGGCCTTGCACTTGCTAGAGTAAGGTGAACAGATGTGAAGAGGCTGAAATCCTACATTCATCTATCTGGAAGTAAGCTTTATTGAAATCAACAAGAGTTATTTTTAAAGTTCCTTTGGGCAGTTTTCTTTGGGTCCCTGATTGGGATTTCTGTTCTCTGCACACTGAGGCAGTATAAATTCAGGATATACTCGGATAAAAGGAGGGAAAGATCCTTGTCTAGCATTGTGATAACGGGCACCTGTTCTGGACTTTCTTTTTAGATTAGTTTCTCACTAATAAACCAGAAGTTGAAACAAGCTAAGAGGTGAGAAGTGACTGCAACAAGCCTTTAGTCCATTTTGCTCCATGGCTAATGTTTGCAGGGTAATCATATTTTATACTCTTCCTGCATGCTAGGTTGCTAGTTTGTTGTACTAGATTTTTCTGCATTTGTCAACTGCTTTATTTGTTCGGTGGTAGCAGTATGCTGAATCTGTGAGTATGGATATGAGAAAGGGGAAGGGGAAAGGGTGTTAAATATTAGGAAAGGTGAGACTATGGTCATCCAGTGAAGGATTTGCAGTCAGAAAAGATATTTAAGGGAAGAGGAGACTGTATCATACAAAGCATAGCAAAAGCTTCAAAGTATAGCAAAAGCTACGAACGTAGGAGTGAGTAAAGTTAATTTCAGATACATTGAATGTCTCACTTGTTCTTTATTTCAGTGATGTTAACATTAAGATGTTGTGTAGAACAGGTTTGTCTTAATTGTATGCTGTGACCAAAGCCATGTTTAGGAGGGCACGCCCCCTTGGGGGACAGCCATGTTGGTGAGCACGCCCCCTTGGGGCGGCCATGTTGTCCTCCTTTTTGGTTTCCAAAATATGGTCACCCGAGCTTCCTCCCTCCCCTGTCCGGTTGCACTGCCGGTCAGCCTCCCCTCCTCCCCGTTGCTCTCTGCAACTCTCCCCACACCAGCCTCTCTGCTTTCTCCTCCTGCTTAGTCACCTTTCCCAGTTTAAATTGCTGCGTTGCCCCCCCATGCCCCTCCATACCAAGCAGTGGGAATTGGGTCCCTTCCTTCCTTTCTTCCTTCCTTCTCCTTTTTTGGGGGTGGGGGTGGGGGAGAAGGGAGCCAGCAATGCTCCAAAGTGAAGTGCTGGACTCCAGCCAACCCCCATCTTTACTTCCTTAGTATGACTGGGTTCAGACAATCATGGGGGTAAAAGAAGCCATTATGGCTTCTCTCCTCACCTCCATGCATGCTGTGTATGTGACACAATTTGCATAATTACCCATGACACAGTTTGGGTTGCCATGATGTCTGAATCCGTAGAGGTGCCCAATGGGAATGGCTTCTTACCCATGGGGGGGGGAGGGGGCAATTTGCCCCAGTCCCCAGCACAGTGGGAGGGAGCAATAAGCATTTCATATGTGTGGGTGTATGTGACAGCAACCCCCCCCCCCCCAATTCCATTGCTCTGGGTGACTTTGCCACCACAACCTATGGCTTAAAGTAGGGATTGTGGCATGGGTAAGAAGCCACCCCTGCCACACATTGCTCTGGGGGCAGGCAACATGGCAATCTGTGCTGCATCATGAGTAATTACGAAAATTGTGGTCATGGGGGGAGAAGCCACAATGACTTCTTTTACTCCCGTGATCATCCGAACACCCCATGTCTCTAAAGCCCACATGGGGCCCAGGGGCATTCTGGGTAACAAAGATGGCAAGCAATTGCAGGTCAGTTCTTTCCTTTGAAGCATAAGAACATAAAAGCATAAGAAGAGCCAGTCTAGATCAGACCAAGGGTCCATCCAGTCCAGCACTCTGCTCACACAGCGGCCAACCAGCTGTTGACCTGCTGGCCACCTTGCCCATCCCTAACCTAACCCTTTCAAACTGGACATGCCAGCAATTGAACTTTTGCATGCAAAGCAGGTGCTCTTCAACTGCTGAGCTATATCCACCCCACCCTGCTTTAAACTGGGACTATGCCTAGGAATACTAGAGGCCCAGTCCAAGTCAACAGAACCCACATCGCCACCAGTTCTTCAGAAAGTGGTCAAAAATCCATACAGGAAGACAAAGGCCCTTTCTACACCTACGGGTGTAGAGCGAGGGGGGCAATCCCGGATGTAACTGCTTCTGGGATTGTCCTCCCCTTTCCAAACCAGAGCGTGATGTCCCGGCTTCCTCCAGGGCTCTTGTGCCCGCCATTTTTTTTTTTACAAAGGATCTGAAGAGCACACTTGCGCTCCATCGGAAAAGTAAGTAATTAAAAAAAAATACACCCAAACTGGGGCCCCACCCCCTCCCTGCCATCCCAGGGGTGGCGAAATTTCTGCCACCCCTCCCCTGATGGGCACGGAGCTACGTGACGTGGCTCTGTGCCCATTTCTGTTGCCTGCTTACTCGCAAATAAGCGGGCACCAGGTGGGACGGGTGCCCACACCTCCCGCGGTCTCGGGATGTTCCTGGGACCGCGGGAAGAATCGGGTTTTCCCAGGGATCTCTTATCCCTGGAAAAACTTGTGCCCGTCCCTGGGAGTCCCTGTGCATCATTTTAGGGTGACCAGATAAAATCCAGGTCAGGGCTCATGTAACTTTAACAGTTGTAGAGAAAAGGGAATTTCAGCCAGTGCCATTTGTATGCAATTAGTTCCTGGTGAAATTCCCTCTTCATCACAACAGTTAAAGTTGCAGGCTCTATACTAGAGTGACCATATACAAAAGAAGGCAGGGCCCCTGCACCTTTAACTGTTGTGATGAAGAGGGAATATCACTAGGAACTAATTGCATACAAATGACACTGGCTGAAATTCCCTTTTCTCTACAACTGTTAAAGTTACATGAGCCCTGACCTGGATTTTATCTGGTCACCCTACATCATTTGCATGCACAGGGACGACCCGAGGAGGATTGCGGGATAAATGGCTGGTGTAGAATCAGCCTAAATGGCAAACATTTTCCCAGTATCAGCTTTTGAATACTTTGGCATCGATTTACAGATAAAATAAAATAGGACATTGGAAAATTTACTGCTTCTGTTAGCATTTGCTGCTGCTGCTGTTGCTGCTGCTGCTGCTGCTGTAGAAGGAGATGTTGTTTCAGTTGCTGATTCAGCAGCGCTTGCTGGGGTGAGTTCATGTAGCTGCTTCCAGAGTTTGAATTTGTGCAAGAGCCAGAACCTGGACTGGGGCCTGCACTCTGGCCTATGACGGAGTGTTGATCCTGCAAAAGACAAAAAGAAGATGAGGGTGGGAAACAGCTTGCAAAGACACATGCACATGCACACACACACACACACACACACACACACACACGTACGAACATGGAAAACCAACGACCCCGTCTCAACCTTCTGAAGGTTGCTTAAAATCTGGGGCCTTCTCCTTTGAGCTGCGGGATGTCTGCGAGAGAAAATTGGCAGGGGAAATCAACCGAAGCATGTTCTGGGAAAATTACAGGGCTACCCCTGTGGTTGCAGAGGAAAACCTTGGCTTTCTAACAGAAGCTCAAAAGAAGAAACACGTTGGGCCCGGGAACCGTGTGGGAAGCTGTCATAATAATTTATAAGAATATAAAAAGAGCCATGCTGGATCAGACCAAGGATTGATCTAGTCCACCACTCTGTTCATACAGTGGTTAACTAGCTGTTGACAAGGAACCCACAAGCAGCGCGTGGTGCAACAGCACCATCCCACCCATGTTCCCCTGCAACTGGAGTATATAGGCTTGCTGCCTTTGTTATTGGAGGCAGCACTTACCCATCAAGGCTAGTAGCCATTGATAACCTTCTCCCCTAGGAATTTATCCAACCCTTTTTTAACGCCTTCCAAATTGGTGGCCATCACTACATCTTGTGGTAATGAATTCCATAGTTTAACTATGCACTGTGTGAAGAAGTCCTTCCTTTTATCTGTCCTGAATCTCCCACCAATCAGCTTTATGGGATGACCCCTTTGGGTTCGAGCATTATGGGAGAAGGAGAAAAATGTCTCCCTATCCACATTCTCCACACCATGCATAAATCTGTACACCTCTAACAGGTCTCCCCTTAGCCTCCTTTTTTCCAAGCTAAACAATCCCAGCTATTGTAACCTTCCTTCATAGGGGAGACACTCCAGCCCCTTGATCATTTTAGATGCTCTTTTCTGCACGGACAAATCGTAGCAATGAGAATGGTTCTAAAGCAATAACTGCAGTGACGGATACCAACGCTGCAGTGAACGTGGTATGTCCTGTGTCATTTGAAATGTACTGCTTATCTCAAAGTGGGGAAGAAGAAAAAGCAAGGGAGACAAGAGCAGGCAGAGAAAACATCAGGGCCTGATCCAGTTCAACTACCCTCCTTCGGGGAGCAAGAAAAGCCCATCAGCCCTGTTACAGGTCTATTTACTTTCTCTCTCTCTCTCTCTCTCTCTCTCTCTTTCCCCTCTTCCCTCCTCAACTACTTTTCCTTGTGTGTCATGTATTTTTTTTAGATCGTAAGCCTGACGGGCAGGGACTGTCTTCTTTGCTAACTGGTTGTAAGCCGCTCCGAGAGCCGTTTTTGGATGAGGAGTGGAGTAAAAATACAATAAATAAATGAATAAATAAAGTCAGTTCTTGAGATTCCACCACACTCTCCAATATCCTGTCATTTTTCTGTGTGACCAACACAACTCAGCACAGGGCTATGCAGGTAACAGCTTGATTTTAATGGCTGAGGCCACCAGGGGTTAGGAAATGGGTTTCTTCCTATCCCGGTGGCGTCTATCCAGGAGTCTACTCTGTGACTTTCTCCCATACATATAAGTTGCTGATCACTCGTGTTGTTCTGTCGTAGGCAGATATGGGTGATAAGTCTTGGCACCACCAGCCTCCACTGGACTCTGCCCCAGTGAAGGAAAAATCTTCCATTCCTGGCACCTGGTGGCTTAACTCCCACTGCTAGGGATCTGGAAGTCGTATTTGCCTCTATTCGTCATGGCTCTGTGCCCAGAGACACACTGTATCGCCAAGACTCCTTGCAATAGTCAAGCTCTCCTTCACACACATCCAATCCATCATAACAATAGGCAATTTACTTATGAGAGAGAGAGAGAGAGAGAGGGGTACAAACTAGTGTAAAATCCAAGTTACCATGGGCACTAATAGTCGTGCTCCTTTCCTGCTTATTTGCCCCTCAATCCCCTCACCACAGAGGGGCTCATAAACAATGCAAACGTGGCTCTTGCATAGTGAATCCCCCCTCCGAAATTTGCATGTGACGCAGCCCTGCCCCTCCCTTGTGTATCACCAATTGGCTGCCTCTATTCCCTTCACCCTCCTGCTAGTGGGGACAACCTAACCACAACACTGGGTTGGGGCCTGCCTTCGCGCCACACTGATAGGCCAAGGAGGGTTGTCCGACATTCCGCTGGCAGAGGGGCTGCCCCGCCTGGTTGGCGTGGAGGAATTAATCGCTACTAAAACTCGAGCTTTGAGCTTTTTTGAAATTTTAAAATTTTCCGCACGTCTACACCACTCAAGCTCCAGTTTAAAACAAAAATAAGCAAAATTGGTCTGGTGGAGCGCTAGTAAAAATCCTTACACTATATATATATATATATATATATATATATATATATATATATATAGTCTTAGCTTCTGTCTCTGTCACTGCAAGGGAGGCCATTATGTGGCCTGCAAGCCCCATGGCCATTTTTGCACTCCCTCCTGTGTTCCCCTGCTGTTGCTGCTGCCAATTTTGCCAATTCAGTAGTGGTGCAGGTGGGATGCAGCCCCCAGTTGGTTGGAGGGGGCAAAGCTCCCTCACTATTGCTCAACCTGCTTTGCTGTAATCAAGGAAAAGAACTGCACTGGCCTCCTGTTAGCTACCGAGTCACGTACAAGGTTATGTTATTATCCTATAAAGCCCTAAACAACTTGGAACCAGGATACCTAGCAGACCGCCTTCCCTTATATACACCCAGACGACATTTATGATCTTCAGAGGAGATCTTGCTTGACGTTCCGAAATGAACAGAATGTCACCATGAAGAACCTCGATGGTGGGGCTTTCTCTGTAGTGGCACCCATCATCTGGGAAACCTCCGTCGTGCGGTTCGGGAGGTGAAAAATGTAACATCCTTTAAATGCCTCCTAAAAACATATCTTTTCACTCAGGCTTTCCCTGGGCTGTAATTTATTTTGGTTTTATATGGTTTTTTTTTAACCTTTAAGGGTTTATCTTATGTTCTGATTGCTGTATTTTATGGTTTTAATTGTGAAATGCCCAGAGAGCCTCGGCTATAAAATAAATAAATAAACAAACTAAGGAGAGTATGCATTTAACCGGGTAATGAGCTGTAGACAAAGGAAGCTTTAGTTCTCAATGGCTCCCATCCAGTTAAAGGGGACAACTTAAATGTGCTACAGTTATCAAGACAGATGAGATGGGACAAAACTGCACCCTGCCTAGTTAGTAAACTTCTAGAGCAGGGGACTCCTTTAGACTCCATCCAATGGTGTCCCTAAATTCAATCATTCCAGCCATTCATTATTTCTTTTATGTATTGCTAAACTTATTTTTTCACCTGACTTTTCTATTTAAAGAATAATCATAGCAGCTTAGAAGAATTTAAAATAAACCCTCAATACAATGTAATATAAGAACAACTAAAACAGAACCAATGCAGCCAAGTACTTGAAACACTTCCATAAGAGGAACTGAAGGCCTGTAAATAAAACCATCTTCAATGCCTATCTGAATGCCAGTAAATACAGAAGGGGGAAGACTCCCTGTAGGACGTCCCAGTTCTCATTGCCATAATAAATAAAGCTCTTCTCGCTTGTATTTACCTGGTGCAGTTTCAGCAGCATAGGATCATGGATCAGGGCCTCCATCATCAATCTTAGTATCCAGAGTGATTCGTATGGGAGGAAACAGCTTTCAAGGCAACCTGGGGCTGTCTATACACCCTGTACATCTCTTTGGGGCTGCGCAGTGGCGCTGCGTTGTTTATACGACACAGCCGCCAACTCGTAGCTTTCCCTCCGAAACGGCGCACTTTAAAAGTTGCCGACTTATCTTGGCTTTTTCCTTTTCTCCCAAGTCACCACCTTCCTTGCTCTGTCTGTAGTTGGTGAACTTGCTTCGCATTGAGGCTGGGGATGGAGTAAGGCCCAGGGGAGCATGGGAAGGCAGGGCAGAGGGCGGGATCGATGAGCTGAATGGCTGCTGGCATTGTGGCTTTTTCAGCTGGATAGCCTGTGCTCCCTTTTGCAATCAAGATTTACCATTCCCACCCGCAGCTGTGGCGCTGTGGGATTTTGAGGAAATCAGCAGCCAAAGCGTCATTGTGAAGACGTCCCCCCCAGGTCCTAGACTGTTTAGGACTTGAATGCTCAGCATCAGCATCAGCTCTGCGAAAGTTTGTACTGAGCCCCAAAACAAATTGGTTGCCAATGTAGACATCTAAATACAGGAACAGTATGATCTAATATGCCACTCCCAGATAACAATAAATCCGTTCAATGTTAGGTATGGACACAGTCAGTAGAGGCTGGTGACGCCGATGTCAGTGGGATGGTGAATTCGCTTCACACTTTGGATAGCTCCTTTAGAGTTCTGACAGGTTCTGGCTGAAACCCAGAGTGGATTCACTACCCCACTGCCAATGAAGCCATCAACTTCCACTGGACACAGCCATTAATCTCAATCTCGTCAAGCAAGACTCAAAGCCCTTTTGCCTGGTTGAATTCGCTTTCTTTCACATTTGACTTTTTAAAAACCTCAAGTTATTCCCGTCCCATTCATGATGAAATCTCTACATTCTTACTAAACTTCTGAATCAAACTGAATTCTCATCCATTCCTACTCCAGAGCCAAGTTGGGAAGATACTTTTGGTCCCGATCGTCACAGATTGGTGTGCTCTGATGGGACTTTTCAGGGACCCCGTATGGTCTGACTGTAAGTTTGAGGACTCAAAGGCACTGCCTGCGAGGAGAAGTTGCCAGATCTATGAACCTGGTTTATTACCCAATCTGTGACAGATTACCCAACCGAGGACCCACTAGCAAGAGCAGTAACAATGCCTCTGATCCAGCTCCTTGTAATCAAGAGCTGAGGGAGAGTCACATATTTCCTGGGGCTGCAGATCAGCTCCCGCGATCTCATAGCAACAGAGGACGAAACGGCTCCTCATTACCAGCCTCGTCCAACAATCAAGTCTTTAACGGGAACAAAGGTTGGCAGTGATTAATCATTCAGCAGTGTCTTGTTCGTTTCTGCACGTGCTCAGGGCAGCCTCCTGCCGGGGTAGTCTGGCGTATTTCCTGTCTGGGCTACCAAGTGCCCACATCTCATCAAACAGGGCTGCCTTTTAAAGATGTCCACAATGCCCAAGAAGTTTGCGGATGCTCACTTTCTAGGGTCTTGACACTTTTTCAGGCTGATGTGGCTAAAACTAAGAATCTATACAGTCTGTTAAAACATGTGCTTCAAAGTGCAGGCTCACAACTGGCCACTGTCTGTATTTAGGAAAAGCAAATGTGTGTGTGTGTGGGGGGGGGCTGATCTGGATCGGGTCTATTTCGCATGGGCGGGGGAGGGTTTAACCCTTACAACTGCCCCATTTTCCCCACTGATAATTCTCTCCTCCCTCCGATGCTGCCGTTTTCCCCCTGAAGGGCTTCAAACAGCACCATCGGGATCAAATAGCAGCATCAGAGGGCAATTTCATCCTGGAGCAATTAAACGAACAAACCCTTCATCTACCCACCCCCCAAATGCACCATGCCCAGCATTTCTGATGCTAGGTAATGATGGAGGGGAGGGGGAAACAGATGCAGAGGGAGGACTCCCCTTTTTGCTTCTCATTGCTGCTGCCCTTGCCACTTTTTCTAGGTGAGGGAATAAGGGAAGGGTGGCACCGGCAGGTGGTGGGAGGGTGCACAGCCTCAGATTTTGAGCATTCAGGAGAGGATGTTCAAAGCTTGGAGAGGTCACATCTGGCTTGGAGCGTCTCTACGCTAAGAGGAAATCATGTTGCTTACCAGGGCTTTTGCTTCCTGCTTCTTTGGCACGATCATTACAGGCTGCATTACATGGGCTGACAGGGGCGACCACATGGTTTGAACCGAATACTTCCCCTCTGTTCACTTCAATTGAGACAGCACCACCTAGTGGCCGAAGATCCTGCTTTTTTCGGGATATTACGTTAAAAGTGGTTCTTTTCATAGCGGGATTTCCAGGGGATAGATACTGCGGAAGACATCCTGGTTGTTGATGACGTCGTGTAATGGACCCACAAACTTCCGTGAGTGTCCAATCACAAGTGTGCAATAAACGATTTATTTATTTATTTATTGCGTGTTTATACCACCCAATACCCGAAGCTTTTTAGAGGAGCACTTGGAGTTGGGTCTCCTGAGCTCCCAATTCAACAAACATTTGTACCATCCCTAATTGGCGCCCAATAATGAAAAGTAGCAAAGCTGGAATAGGACAGTGGAGAACTAGACTGGGAGCGGTGAGATAGATCAGGCTGAGTGATCAAGGTGAACTGGCCAGCATGATCCATTCAATAGGAGGCCAGCATCCAACTCTAAACCAGGATCGAAAGAAAGGTCATAACAGGATTCAAGGGAGGATATGCAGGATAGTTCTCGGGGAACAGACAGCAAGTGCCAATAGCTTCGAGAGGGCCAGACTGAGCTCTTGCATCTCCTTCCAGCCCTGCAACCTATCATGAGTCCGCCGCCTCTCTGAGCAGCAGAGATTCTTAAGGGGCAGAAACCTTCTGCCTGGAGCCTTCCGTTCTAACTGCCCCATTGTGTTGGCATCTTTAGTGAGCAGCGGCAGGAGATTGCAAAGCTCTCAGTGGGAAAGGTGTCAGTTCCTCAGCTCCAATGAGGGCCTCCAGCTTACAGGGCCCAAGGCCAGAGGGTTCCCAGCCACCGAATCCCAGATCACTATTTGCCTCTGGGCTCACGTTCAGGTTCTCTGCAGACCACACACTACCAATCCTTCCCCAGATAGTCTAGCAACACTCCCAAAATCAGGTTGCTGGTACCAGCTCCGAGCTGCTCCCATACTTTTGAATTCTCCTTTCCTTGCTTCTTTCAAGGATGTCTGTTGTTGTTGCTGCTGCTGCTGCTGTGCTGCAAGAGTTCCACATTTGTATATCTTTATCCACCTACACCTCTGACTCTGCACGGAGGAACTCCTTGAAGGCAGAAGCAGCCTCTTTTCCTGCGCTTAACAGTGATTCATTTCATAGGATTTATGTGGCGATACTTAGGACGTGCAAGAAAGGACATCATAATACATAGCAGCCAGGGGCGGGGGGGGGGGCATTGAAACATCAAAGGCTGGACACTCTGCCACTCCCCCCCATCATTAAAGGAATGCACAAGAATACAATGACTAGGAACTATATCTAGATCAATGCTGGAAAAAAGAAAACCAGGATTTTAGGATACCTGCCATTGGGCAAAAAATGAGTCTGCTCAACAAAGCAGCAAAGACAGGTGTTCATGCTGTAACTCTTATTTTGTATGGGGAAAGGTGATTTTTTTTAAAAAAAACTTTAAAAACATTTACACTAAGAACTGGGCAGCATAGAATGCAGTGGATTTTACTCCCAGGCAACTTTGCATAAGACTGCAGCCATGTAGGCTCTAATAAATTGGCTACTGTGCCATGCACCACTACTCTTTGGTACATGAGTGTGTGGTATACACCAGCCATCCCCAACCGGGTGTCCTCCAGATGTGTTAGACTGTAGTTCCCATCATTCCTAGCCAGAATGGTCATGATCATAAGGAACACCTGTGCTTCAAAAGTTACCACTACACCACTGCTAATAAATAAATAAATAAATAAATATTTATTCATCTCACTGTAAAGTGGCCACTTATGCATTGCTAAAAAAGAGGAAATGCATCACCCCCACCCCAAAAAAGGACAAAGATTTGAATAAAATGCACATATGTTAATATCTATCTATCTATAGATACAGCACTTGGTTCAACTTTGGAAGTTGCTGCTACCACAAGACGTAGTGATGGCCACCAATTTAGATGGCTTTAAAAGGGAGTTGGATGAATTCCTGCAGGAGGAGGCTATCAATGGTTACTAGTCCTGATGACTATAGTCTGCCTCCAGAATCGGAGGCAGTAAGCCCATGTACACCTGTTGCTGAGAAACATGGGTGGGATGGTGCTGCTGCACTCATGTCCTGCTTCTGAGTTTCCCATGGGCAGCTGGCTGGCCGCTGTGTGAACAGAATGCTGGACTAGATGGACCCTTAGTCTGATCCAGTATGGCTCTTCTTCTGTTCTTATGATACAAATCTGGAAACGCATACTATACAATACACCTCGCCATGGTGGGGGGAAACTGTGACCAGGTGACCATTTTGCTTCCTGCTCACCCTGCTGTCGCAGGAGTGTGGATGGACAACTTCAAGGCTCCTCCTGCTCTCCCCTACTTAGGGTTCACTTTAAACCGGACTTAAGCCTGGACAGCCCTTCAAAGAGAGGACACCTTCAAAGAGAGGACTATCTGTAGAGTAGGATGCATGGCCACCCTATTCCACTGACAAGGCACTTATTCCACCTCATTCTGTAAAAAGAAGGGGGGGATCTTCACTGAAACAAAAGGCATCGAGATAAAAATATTATTCTCATACTGTTACGTAGTTGTTACTCATATAGCTTTTGCTCACACTGGAGTGTGGGGGCAGATGGGGAGCGTTGACATAGGTTAACAAGAAGGCGGCCTGGAGAGAATGAAAACATTCTGATACCATCATGTTCTTAAGAGATTAGGGTAATCTTTTGTATGGCACTGATGAACTGCGGCAGAGAAGAAAAGATGATTAGAGCCAAGAGTAAGTGTGTGTGTGTGTGTGTGTGTGTGTGTGTGTGTGTGTGAACTGTCTCACTGTTGTCTCTGTGTCATCATTGTTATGCACAATATTTTCCAGAGAAGAAAAAGAAAAGTAAGGTGGTATTTGTGTGTGTGTGTGTGGGGGGGGGGAATGTATCTTTTCCAGTAAACAGTAAATAAAAGATATTGAGGTTTGATTTAATACATGCCTGACTGGTGATTGTCCTCTTTGGAACAGTTTGGAAATAAAGCCGTCCCTCCCCCCCCCCCCTTCTTTCATTCGCTCAAACCGCAGGTATGCATGTCAGCATTTCATTACAGCATTTCACATTCCTCTCGTGCTCAAGGTCTGACAATGAGATCATATCGACATTTCGTCTTGCTGCGGCCATCCTCAGTTTATTCTGCTTTCCCAGCTGTGGAGCAATCCAGATCGGGGGGTGGGTGGGGGTGGGGATGAGGTGGGCTGCACAACAACAACAACTCAGAGAAAAGTTCTCCGGAATCATTTAAGGGTTAGGCACCACAAAGTTCTCGCTTCGATCGATTTTGCACTGGGTTGTCTTTTCCTCTTCCGGAGCTTGGCGGAAGAGCACGTGCTTGGTGGACACGAGGGTACGTGGAAGTGAGGCCACTTCTCTATCATCAGAAAAAGAGGGAAGGCCTCACCAGAGTAAGAGGACACAGCACACAGTTAAACTATGGAATTCGCTATCGCGAGACAAAGTGATGGCCACCAATTGGGATGGCTTTAAAAGGGGGTTAGACAAATTCCTGAAGGCTGTGAATGGCTACTAGTCCTGATGGCCATGTGCTGCCTCCAGTATCAGAGACAGTGTGCCTACATACACCAGTTGCTGGGGAACATGGGCTGGCGGCTGCAGTTGCACTTGTGTTCTGCTTGTGGGTTTACCATGGGCAGCTGGTTGGCCGCCATGTGAACCGAATGCTGGACTAGATGGACCCTTGGTCTGATCCAGCATGGCTCTTCTTATGTGCTTATAAGCCTACCTTGGGTAGCTCCTTTAGAGTTCTGCCTGGTTCTGCCTGAAACCTGTACAGGATTCATTGCCCCACTGACATTGGAGCCACCAGCCTCCACTGTGTTTCCTTTAAATTGGGAGATGTGGCGAATTAAATCTGGGACCCTCTGCATATAAAACATGCATGCTCCCACTACCCTATGGTGCCTCCCCAACGTATTTAGCACAATAGAAAGAGTGGAAAATGTGGAACCCAATGAACGCATGACTCAGAGAACCTTCAGATTGCAAAATAGTAAGTATAAAAGATGTCCACAATGACCTTAATCTAGGGTGTCCACTCATCGCCCAAAAATAGGAAAAGCATTACCAATCCATGAGGACCCAAATTAGCCTGAAATTTTCATAAATTTTCATTTATACATCTAGATGCAGATTTAGAAATAGTTACGAGTATTTAAACAGAAACACATTACATATCTCACTATTGTGGGGAAGATTGTGAATGCCTCCTCAGGCAGAGAGCTTCAGCTATTGGGCGGAATAGAAATGTAATAAATAAATAGATAGAGAAATCAATCTATCTATCAATCAATAAAAAAATAAAATGCAGGCTGTTGATGGGTAACTTCAAGGTCCCGGCTCCCCCCCCCCCTTTTTAGGGCTCTTTATCTTTAAACTGGACTTGGACTGAAAGTCCCATCAAACAGAGTTGGGATAGGCAACTTGGTGCCCTCCAGAGGCGTTGGACTACAACTCCCATCAACCCCAGTCAGTTTGACAAATGGTAAGGTGTTATGGGAGTTGCAGTCCAAAGCATCTGGAAGGCACCACTTTGCCAAGTCCTGAAACAGAAGATGCATTTCAAATAGAAGATTGTCCTCTGCCAAGTAGGGTCCATGGTCAACCTACTGTAACCCGCAGCTGCATTTCCTCAAGGTACGATGCCTTAACACAACCAGTTATAAGGCAACAGAAGAGAAGAGCAAGAAAGGAGGAAAGAAGAGATGTAAAACAGACAGCTACGAATGCATCTCCAAAGCAAATCAAGGAAAGATTCCTAATGTCCTCGAACTGATGGATGTTGCCTTTGAGGCCTGCTTGGAAGGATCTAGCTGGCCACTGCTAAAAATTGGATATTTCTGGATGAGATGGATGCAGCGGAGGCTGGTGGCTCCAAAGTCAGCAGGGCAGTGAAGCCACTCCGGGTTTCATTCAGAACCAGTCAGATCGCTGAAGGAGCTATGGAATTCTGACTGGTTCTGATTGAAACCTGGAGCAGATTCACCCCCCGCTGACAACAGAGCCGCCATCTTTGGTCTGAGCCAGCTGGGCTCTTCTGTTCTTTCCTCAGGCACTCCTCTTTTCTTATTTCATAAAGGAATGCATATCTGTCATTCATGCTTTGCACCACTTTCCCCCAACCTGGTGCCCCTCCAGATGTGCTGGACCACACCATCCGCACACAAAATGGAGGAATAAGCAGGCTTGGGGGAACCCCACATTTCTCAGAAGTACCCAAAACAAATTCTAGGGAAAATGCCAAGAAGAAGAAGATCCCCTCTCCACCCTCCCCCCCACAAAACCCAGGACTGAGCGAGTGGGAGAAGAGGGGAATGGAATGGAATAGCTTGGGCATAGCTGCTGGCTGAAACCCTGAACGGGAGCCCTCCGTAACAGGGAGGTTCTGGTCACCACACCTTAAAAAAAGATATGATAGACTTAGAAAAAGTGCAGAAAAGGGCAACTAAAGTGATTAAGGGGCAGGAGCATCTCCCCCTATGAGGGAAGGTTACAACAGCTGGGATTGTTTAGCTTGGAAAAAAAGAGGCTAAGGGGAGACATGATAGGGGTGTACAAAAATATGCATGTGGAGAGGGAGACATTTTTCTGCCTCTCCCATAATACTAGCACCCAAAGGGGGCATCCCATGAATCTGATTGGAAGGACTTCTTCACACAGTGCATAGTTAAACTATGGAATTCACTACCACAAGATGTAGTGATTAGGCTGACCATATGAAAAGGAGGACAGGGCTCATGTCACTTTAACAGTTGCAGAGAAAAGGGAATTTCAGCCGGCGTCATTTGTATACAATTCGTACCTGATGAAATCCCCTCTTCATTACAACAGTTAAAGCTGTAGGGCCCTGCCCTCTTTTGTATCTGGTCACTCTAGTATAGTGCCTGCAACTTTAATTGCTGTGATGAAGAGGGGATTTCACCAGGTCCTAACTGCATGCAAACGATGCCGGCTGAAATTCCCTTTTCTCTGCAACTGTTAAAGTTACATGAGCCCTGTCCTCCTTTTCATATGGTCAGCCTAGTAGTGATGGCCACCAATTTGGACGGCTTTAAACGGGAGTTGGATAAATTCCTGGAGGAGAAGGCTGTCAATGGCTACTAGCCCTGATGGTATGTGCTACCTCCAGTATCCGAGGCAGTAAGCCTGTGTGCACCAGTTGCTGGGGAACATGGGTGGGAGGGTGCCGTTGCACCATGTCCTGCTTTGTTGGTCCCTGGTTGACAGCTGATTGGCCACTGTGTGAACAGAGTGCTGGACTAGATGGACCTTCGGTCTGATCCAGCCTGGCACTTCTAATGTTCTTATGTTCTTAAGTTCATTGCAGAGCATATGGTTCATGCAGAAATTCCTGGGTTTAATTCCTCGCATCTCCAGCTATGGCTGAAAAAGACGCCTGCTTGAAACCCTGGCCAGTTGCCATAGAGATGTTAGTGAGCTAGATGGAACAATGCCATGATTTGGCATAAGGCACCTTCCTATGTCCCACACTGCAACATTCTGTTGCAGGACGTGCTAGTTTCACTCCATTTTGTTCCTGACGTTTTCTGACAAGGCCTGCGAACCTCCAGCAGGTGGAGCCTCTCCCAAAGATGTAGCCAACACTTCTTTCGTGCCCAGAGGCAATTAAGACATCTCTTACTACTCTAATGGTTCATTTTCTCCTGCCTGCTTCTTTATTTCCCCCCACATAATCGATGGGAAAAGCTCTCTCTCCGCACGGAAACAATAATACGCCAGTTGCTGTATGTTCTGTCTTTGGGCCCTAATTTGATATCACAGTCATGCAGGTATCGAGGGAGGTTTATAAATAGCTTGGAGCTGGCTTAACCGTTGGGATGAGGGCACTTCACCTTTTCACTCTGTTAGATCAGCAAATCGCCCAGTTCCCCTGGAAAACAGGTTACATAATCTCGATCCGATGGAAGGAAAGAGAAAAAGCAACATGATGGCAACAGACTGGAATTTGGGCCTCCCTGCAAAGACTTGCTATGAAAGTGGCTGGTAGAGATAACTAAATCCGGGGGGGAGGGGGGTTGCGGGAGAGCTTTTAAAAGAGCCCACTGTTCTTTGCGGGCAGTTCTACGGAGGTCCGCCCTTCCTTTTTCCCTTGGTGAATGAAGACATGGGTGTGATTGAATGACTTCTAATGTTTAATGACACGTTTGCTCCAGTTCCTTGTAAACTTTACACATGACTGCGCTGATCTCTTTCTAGCCAATCCTAGAGGCCAAATTCTTTTGTGCCTACAACAAAGGAAACAGAGGTGGAAAAGGCGCACGGGGGGGGGGGGCACAGCCGCGGTGGCAAAGACACACAATCTGCATACACAGATCCTAATCTAGAGCTACCAAAAGGGCCTTTTTTTAGGGTTTCGCTTTCTAGCAAACTGTTCCAAACTTAGATTTTGTAACATCTGGATTTGGGGAGCTCCCCAGAATTAGGGTGACCATATGGAAAGGAGGACAGGGGTCCTGTTTCTTTAACAGTTGTACAGACAAGGGAATGTCAGCAGGTGTCATTTGTATTGCATGCAGCACCTGGTGAAATTCCCTCTTCATCACAACAGTTAAAGCTGCAGGAGCCCAGCCCTCTTTTGTATCTGGTCTACAGGGTACACTCACCCACACATATTTTGTGTTCAGGGAAAGGGCATGGCCGACTCAAGACATTTTACTGCCTGAGGTGAAGAACAGATGACACCCTCTCCCATTTCATGTACAAAAGCCGACTAGCGTGTTTCTTCAACACTGGTGGTGGAACAGCATCCTCCATTGAGCCTGAAGGCAGCAGGTTAGCTTAGGGAGCATGGAGCAGGTCGTAAGGCATACAGCTCTCTTCTCCAACACCTTGCTGCCACTTTGCAGCATCTGCTGCCCTGAGGCAACTGCTTCACCCTGCCTAATGGTAGGGCTGGCCTTGGGAAAGGGTCAGGGGAGGCCAGGAGGCTTAATTCTTGATGGCAAAGGTTGCAGGGAAGTGAGACCAGAAGAGGTATTTCTAATATATCATCTACACCAAAAGTGGTCAGAAGATAGATCGGGATCTCTGGGTGATTCGCCGCAGACCAGCAAAGGGTTCTCACTCCCTGCTGTTTAACAGTAGCAATGACAAAATATGGATGAACTCCCCCCTCTAAATTAAGCTGCTGAATTGGAGAAAACTTGGTGGTGGTGGGGGGACCCAAATTTGCATGTGTACAAACCCTGCAAGCTCAGTTAGGTACTGAAATAAATACCTGGGTTGAATATGTGCTTAAAGGGACCCTGCACCTTGATTCTAAGTTTATGACCTTTGCTCCCTGACCTCCGCAAGCTGCTATTTCCCATCTGGTGGACAGTAGAGGTTCCAGTAGGAAAGCTGGCAGATCTAAGTACATAAGAAGATCTGTGCTGGATCAGACCAAGGGTCCATCTAATGCAGCATTCTGTTCACACAGCGGCCAATCATCTGCCCATGGGAAACCCAGCAAGACATGAGGGTAACAGCAGCCTCCTGTCCATGTTCCTTGGCAACTGGTGTACATAGGCAAGCTGCCTCTGATGCTGGAGGTGGCATATAGCCATTAGGACTAGTAGCCATTGATAGCCTTTTCCTCCATGAAGCCTAAAGTCTGTCCACTCCTGATCTACACCAGCCTTCCCCAACCTGGTGCCCCCAAATGTTTTGGACTACAACTCCCATTATCCCTCAGCCAGCATGGCCTCTGGAGGGTACCAGGTTGGGGAAGGCTGATCTATACTTAAAGGTTTATACCTGCAGAAGCCAGTTGGGACATGCATATATGCAGGAAAACTGTTTGGAGCCCATGTGCAGTGGGGCAGCAGAATCATGTGCACATCATCATCTCCACATGACGCATGGAGCATCTGATGAGGATGTGCAAAGAGCCCAATGCAACCAGGCCCAATTCATCCAATCATTATTCTTCCCACACGCAAACTCCACTTTAAGCGGTAACAACCACGTAATATTTGACCTACACATGCTGGATTCCATGAACATCAATGGTTCCTCCAATATGTAAAAATAGAGGCAGGGAAGGGGGTCTGGAGGCAGGACGGGTTGATGTAATCCTGCTGCCCCAATGACTTTATACACTTTCTCCAAAGGTGAGCATGGTCCAATTTTTGTTTGTACAAATGGGCTCCTTACCATCACTTGCAAAGCCAAACGACAACAAAAACGTATTAGTTATGGCAGCCAGTAGCAAGTGTATTATGTTAGCAATTGTCTCACCACAATTGCTCAGAAGACAAAAGCCATCGCATAATCCCCACACTCTGTGTGAAATAAGTACAGTTGCTATAAAGAAGGCCCTTTTTTCTGGAGGATTAATTACCCTTTTAGAGGTAACCCTGTTTTGTTTTGTTTATGATCATCCTTTTTAATAGGCACAGACTGAAAATCAAAATAGACCCTTAAAAGCCTTCCTCCCCCATTTTGATGCACATTTCTCCAAGATGTATCAATATGTATCATCTCTCACACGATGAAAGCACCCCCACAAATGTCACCCACACCCACCATTTGTTAGCCACACACAACTTTTCAAAACTGAAATCAAACATGTCACAATTTAATGCAACAAGCTTTATGATGGAGTGTTTATGCACTGTAATAAAATTAACAGTTTTAGATTCTTCCCTCCCCTGTCAGCTTTAGGGTGAGGAAGGAAACTGCCAGGATAAAGGGAAACAGTTTACCTCCAAAGAGTATTGATCAAGGGATGATTCACACAACCATTTTGGCGTGGGGGTAAGTGACCAAGGGAGGACGTCTCCCTTTGGAATATATATGATAAAAGTGCACTTGTGAACATGCTCCTGTATGGTAAGACATGTGAACCATTCCTGACCATGGTGGCTGCATAACCACAGTTTAAATACACTCATTAACTATTTGCTGCAAAAGCCTTAGTGGCCTAACCTAGGGTGACCATATGGAAAGGAGGACAGGGCTCTTGTACCTTTAACAGTTGTATTGAAAGGGGAATTTCAGCAGGTGTCATTTGTATGCATGCAGCACCTGGTGAAATTCCCTCTTCATCACAACAGTTAAAGCTGCAGGAGCCTTGCCCCCCTTTTGTATCTGGTTACTCTAGTATAGCTTCTGCAGCTTTAACTGTTGTAATGAAGAGGGACTTTCACCAGGTGAACAGTTCTTCAAACAGGCGATGGTCCTCTGTAAGGGAGGACACATGTCTACCCAGTGTGGCATAGGGACACGGTAGCAGGTGGAAGGAGTCTGTGTGTGTGTTTCTGTGTATGTATGAATACAGGTATGGGTTTGGTTAAGAACATAAGAAGAGCCCTGCTGGATCAGACCAAGGGTCCATCTAGTCCAGCATTTTGTTCAGACAGTGGCCAACCAGCTGTTGAGGGGAGTCCCACAAGCAGGACATGAGTGCAACAGCACCATCCTGCCCATGTTCCCCAGCAACTGGGCTACATACATATACTGCCTCTGATACTGGATATATAGCATATAGCCATCAGAACTAGTAGCCATTGATAGCTTTCTCCTCTAGGAATATATTTAACCCTTTTTAAAGTAATCCAAATTGGTGGCCATCACTATGTCTTGTGGTAATGAATTCCATCGTTTAACTAGGTGCTGGTTGTAACAGGCAGTGCCTGCCTTGATTCTCCTTGTATCAGTTTGGGATGACAGATCTGTTGCACTGGCGTTGTATGGCAGGGGAGCACACAGCTACTACACTATTTCAAATATTAAAAATTAAAAAAGTTTACAAAATAGTGTGGACCCTGGAGGTGGGAGCTGTGCAATTAGTCACTAATCAATCACGTCACAAAGAAAACAGGCTGAGAGCCGTCGAAATGGCCAAACGTCATATCCTGTGCAGCAAACCCTTGGGGGGGGGGGCTGTTTGAATGTCGTCTTTGCCCTGCGGTGGCTGTGAATCGGTGCTGCATCAGTTATATGACGCAGCCGCCAATTTGCAGCCACTGTGGAGCAAATAGACGAAGCTCCGCATTGAAAACAGTTGGGGAGTTACCTGATTTTTCCTGCTGGAGCAAGGTCAGCATGGCTCTTCTGCCATCTGTACTCCCTCCGGCATCCTCTGATTGGAAGGCGACCTCTGATTGGTTGCTGGAAGCCGGGCAAGGAGTGGGCTGAATGGCCGCCGGAAAGCCCACGCTGCCTCCTTTATGGGGATTACCTGCCACCATCACGCAGCAGCAAAACCACAGGGATTAGCGGCCGTGCAGCGCCAAAGCAGCGCCGTTGCTTCAGGATGTGTGCTGTATCATGTTTCTCATGCACACATGAAGAATTTTGCTTTCTGCACCAAGGAGAAAACATCCTGCAACAGTTCTGCAACAGAAGCAGAACTTTGAGCGAAGGTGCTCTAACTTTGTGCCATGAAGGAGAAGCAAAATGTGCCAAACTGAGGAAAAGCTCGTAAAGATCATGATTATTAGTTCTGTTGATTGCCTAGTTTTGACTGATTTATTCTTACGGTCAGTGTGTGTGAATGAGGGAGGGAGGGAATATGAAAACTGCATTCCAGTTACCACAATCTTGTCTTGCAAGTTACCTCCCTCCTTGAGTTCCCGTTTGGGATGTGGTCTTGGCAGTATTTATCTATGCTGGGGGTAGGTGTGGGGGAGGGGAGAAGAGAGGTTTCGTTTCTCAGATTTAGTGGCAAGCCTTAACTTCGACAGAGTTGGCAACCAGCCAAGGTGAAGGAGAAAAATAAAAGTTGCTTCATAAACTTTCCTTTGTCCCAGAAAGAACATGTTTTCTCACAACTTTTTTTTTTTTTGGTGGGGGGGGGTGAGCAAGTACGTTCACTTCAAAGCTGAGAAAAAGAAAAGTGGGGAGAAGGAAATGAAGGTGGAGACAGAAATTGCCAGGCAGACTAGTGATTCAGGTTTACAAGAAACAGTATTGGTCACACGGGTGAGTAAGTGACATTCTGAGTTGTAATGATTTATCATTCAGGACACTTGAAAGGTAATGTTCTATATGGATGAAGGGTTTGATCTCTAGAAGGCCCAGATGGGAGATGAGAGGTTGGGGACCCCCTTGGGCATTTGGGATTGCAGCAAGAAATGTTATCCTCATCCTAATAGCCACCGATGCTATGGGAAATCTGACAAACAATATGCTGGGAAAACTTCTTTCTAGTACTGTCAGCTCTAGAAAGAAGCTCAGAAGTTATGAGTCGACCATGATTCCCATTATGATAGTCGCACGCCAAACTCTTGAAATAAGTAAGACTGCCAGCTGGGTGGAGCATACACACACATGCACGCATCTCCCTGCATGACAGATGCACAGCTCTAATTTCTAATTGGAATACTGTGTGAGCACTGGAATACAGGAATTGTGATGCATCATGAATGGCTGTAGTCTCATTACCTGCCTTAACCATGTGTAACTGCATTTGCTGGCATTCATTCATTGCTGTCCTTGGTTCCCACTACCAGGAGCCACCAGGCTACACATATGTCCTGCTTAGAGAAGACCCATTGACATGAATGGGACTTACGTTAGTCATGGCTGAGTTATGTTCCATTCGTTTCAATGGATCTACTCTAAGTAGGCCTTATGTTGGATTTTACCCCTTGAGTCTGTGTCCAGCTGCCCCATCTGGCGAGCCTCCAGAACTATGGTTTGGAGCAATTTCTCCAACCTGGTGCTTTCCGGACGTGTTGGATTGTAACTCCCATGATGCTGAGCCAGCATGTCCAATGACTAAGGTGGCCATTTACACGCTGCTAAAAAAGAGGAATTGCACCTCCCCAAAAGAGGACACTCCATAATAATTGCACATGCAAATTTATATTTAGAGGTGCACATTAAGAAATAATAACTATATTTTAAATATAAATGCAATACATCTCACCATAGCTGAGAAAACTGACCAGGCAACCTGCGTGTCTGCTCAGTTTTCCATCAAATTGTTGATGGGCTACTTTTAAGGCCCCTGCTACTCTCCCTCTTTGCGGTTATTTGACTTTTAAATCATAACTGCACTGGACAGTCCATCAAATAGAGCAGGAGAAGGCAGAAAGTTGATCTCGAGGTCTTATGGACTTCAACTCCCAGCATTCCTGACCATTGGCCATGCTGGCGGGGGCTTCTGGGAGTTGATCTATCTTCTGCTCACCCCTGAAATAGAGGTCACCTTCAAGTAGAGATCAGGGCATGCCAGCTCTCAAAAATAAAGGATTGTCCTCTGTCAAGTCGGACACCTAGACACCCTACACATGGCCATGATGGCTGAGAGTCATGGGAGTGCAGCCCACCACATTTGGTGGGCACCAGGTTAGAAAAAGATGGTTTCGTACATCATTCTGGCCAGTAAAGTGTTTTCAGGTTCTGGACTGACCCTGCCCAGCCAGGCCAGTCCTCCTAAGCAGGAAAGGGATTCCTGGATCTTCCTGGATGGCCAACAATTTGGATGGCTTTAAAAGAGGGTTGGATAAATTCCTGGAGAAGGCTATAAAGGCTACTAGTCCCGATGGCTATGTGCTACCTCCAGTATCAGAGGCAGTAAGTCTATATACACCAATTGCTGGGGAATATGGGCAGGATGGTGCTGTTGTACCCAAGTCCAGCTTGTGGGACCTTGGTCAACAGTTGGTTGACCACTGTGTGAACAGAAGGCTGGACTAGATGGATCCTTGGTCTGATCCAGCATGGCTGTTCACATGTTCATCTTATGTTACACAGAGCTGTGGGAGAGTGGGCCACAACACCTATCTGATGTTTCTTATAGGAAGCACAGAGAGCCCAGATGACCATTAAAAGCAAAAATTACAAAAATTATTATTGTGTGCATATGAGAGAGAGAGCAGGAGACGAACACACAGACAGGACAAATTATTTTTAGGGCAGATGTTGCAATGCTTTCCGTTTTTATCTGGGCTCCATGTGTGGCTGCTGAAAAGGGCATGGGCAGCTCTCTGAACCCCAAAAGGCGTAATTGTTTGTGGTAGTGTCCTGTGTTGTTGTTGGCAAATTCTGTGAACTGCAACTGATAATGTCCATCTTTATAGATTATGCCTGATCCTAGGTACAGCAAAACATGTCTACACTCAATCGTTTGAATTAAATGCTTCTATCTACTGTTATTCAGTGGGTAAACTGGCTGTTTTTTTTAACTGGCATGCCACGTCAACCATATTCACAAGTTTACAAAAAAACTGCCACTATCTTAGAGACAAAAAGATATTATTAATGTCACTTGGGAAAACTCCCTTGTTGTCATTTCCCCTAGAAAGGGATTCCCCCCTCCCACAACGGAATTCAAAGCCAGTCAGAAGCTATTAGTGACCCATTAAATGTTGGATTTGCACATTAATCGTTCATTAAAGTCACGTATAAAAGGGGAGGGGAGGAATTAAGGAGGCTGAAATGTTTGCTGTCAGGATCCATAGATCTGGTGGCGGGGCAGTGTCCTAATGTTCTTCACCTCTGGCTCCTGGTCTTGTCTACTTCCTTGAGCACAGCTCCTAGCCCTGACACTCTCTTCCTACCTTCTGTCGTCTACCCCATTTAAATAAATAAAAAAATAAACATTTAAAAACATATAAGTCTGGATTTTGTGTCCTGAGATTTCTCCGTGTGGAACATCTGATGGATTACGGAGCTGGAGCAAAGAGGGAACAGAGTTAGCTGGTTGGGTTCTGCTTGTGCGCTGACAACAAGAATCTATTGGAAAAAGGAAATAGGTTTCTGCTGAGCATCTACTGAGTGTGCTTTCCATTTTGAGCACACACACACACACACACACACACACAACTTCATTAATGAGTTTCTACTATTCAGCCGCGAGAAGCGATTCTAGGGTTACACCTCCCCATGGATTTGCAAAAGCGTTACCTCAAACATCAAAC
The DNA here is from genome assembly GCA_029215795.1 of Anniella stebbinsi. NCBI lineage: Eukaryota > Metazoa > Chordata > Lepidosauria > Squamata > Anniellidae > Anniella > Anniella stebbinsi. The sequence goes on from JARDYH010000001.1 coordinate 51,021,476, forward strand.
ATGCATATTTGAAGGGCTGTTTTTAGTTTGCTATTAAGTCTTTCAAAACTGTAATGCTAATGAGCTGTGTTCTCTGCTGAAGGAATATATATATTCAAATTCTTCTGAAGCAACAGAAGAATTTGAAGCATGGAGGAAGACAATAGCCTGAGAGATAGAGCCTGTGGTTTAGGTATGTATAAAATCTAGGGTTGGCCATGAGTCTACTTTACAGACACCCATCCTCTGTTTGAAGGGCTGTCCCATTCAAGTCCAGTTTAAATATAAAGGGCTTCTCTAAATGAGCAATTTATAGCACGCTTGTGACTGACCACCCACAGAAGTTTCAGGGTAGACTATATGACGTTCACAACAGCCAGAATGTCTCTCGCCTTCCCCCATCCTGTTTTCAAAAAGATCAGGGATAAGCTGGAAGAAACCCTTCATTGTGTGAAATCACCAGTGTGTGAAGCTGGCATTGCGCTATGAACATACCGAGACTGGAGGGTAGGGTGACCATATAAAAAGGAGGACAGAGCTCCTGTATCTTTAACAGTTGTATTGAAAAGGGAATTTCAGCAGGTGTAATTTATATACATGCAGTGCCTGGTGAAATTCCCTCTTCATCATGACGGTTAAAACTGCAGGAGCCCTGCCCTCTTTTGTATCTGGTCACTCTAGGCAGAGTAAAATGCCTCCCTGCAACAAAGGGATACTGATCTGACCCCCCACCCCACCAAGAGTACCCCTTTGAAGTTCAATGGGGCTTACTCCCAAGTAAGTGTGCCTAGGGTTGCAGACTTACAGCACAATCTTAAATCTACTCAAAAGTAAGTCCTGGCTTTCCTGGGGGATGTGAGAAAACAGCACCGCACAAGTTCAGCGATGAAAACAAGACTCCCCCTGCTCCTTTGAACATGCCAGAGAAGGATGGAGGGAGACACTCCCTACATTTCAACGAGATGTCTGCAGTTTAAAGAATGTGTTACTTTTGGAGTGAATTTCAAAATTAAGGAATATTCTACTCTAAGAAAAGCCAAATATTGTTGGATGCCAGTTGCAAAGATGAATTGTGCTGCCGGGATTTGTCTTTAAATTGGCTTAGGAAGATCTGTGGGGTTTGCACGATTTCCGATTCTAACCACTCTCCTCATGTCTCAAAATCACAGGAAGGAGGGGAAGCAGATCAGGATCTTAACCAGCCCCAGTGGTGGCAATTTGAGAATGCTGAGGACTAGATCTGATTCATCAGTGCGCTGCTTTGAATCTGTGATGAATCCAACAAGTGATTAATTGTACCAATTATTGCTTTTAGCCTCCTTTTCCTTTTTTTTTTAAAAAAAGAACAGATACAGATCTCTGTCCATCCTCGGATTCACTAGGCTGCCTCAGGAAATTCTACATCATTAAAAAGATACTGAGAACTTAAGGAAATAAGGAGTGCCATGCTGCTTCAGATCAAAGGCTGACCCAGCCCAGCATTCTGTTCTTACAGTGGCAAAACCAGATGCCCCAATGGGAGGTCTACCAGCCAGACATCATAGAATCATAGAATCATAGAATAGTAGAGTTGGAAGGGGCCTATAAGGCCATCGAGTCCAACCCCCTGCTCAATGCAGGAATCCACCTTAAAGCATCCCTGATAGATGGTTGTCCATCAGTGCAATAGCACCCTCCCACTTGTATTCCCCAGCAATTAGTATAGATGGGCATACTGCCTCTGATACCAGAGGTCATATAAAGATGCCTATAGTAGCCATTGCTAGTGTTATTCTCTGTTACTTTGTGTAATCCCTTTTGAAAGCTGTCTATGTTGTTAGCTAACACAGTGGCTGAATTCGGACAACACGATAGTCAATGGTGGGGTAATAATCAACTTTACAGTTGTTCATCTAGGGGGTACTCCCCACACAACATGGTAATAAATAATCAACTGTGGTGTGGATTAGGATCAGCGCTGAGTTGACTATGGCAGCATTCGGATGACCCGATAGTCATACAACTGACGATTGTCCCCCCCCAGTTGCTTATTGTGTCGTCCGAATTCAGCCACTCTGTCAGAAGTCCTATGGAAATCCAAGTAAACAACGGCCCCATTTGCATGTAATGGCAGCAAATCGTTGGTCAATTAACCCACAAGTTGCTGTGATATGTGCTACTGCCTTTTTGAATATGCAACCTCTGACTGGAGGTCATTTTGTGATGTTTGAAACTGGACACTATGAGCAGGATCCAATGGTGTCATTCTGTAAACTCAAATAGTGCTAGCGGAGCTTCTCCAAATCTTTCAGTTGTGCAAGCAGGTTGCCCATTATGCTTGCGCAACCAGCTGCGCAAAGGCAGCATAATGCAGAAGTGGTCGCACAACAGGTTGCACAAGCATGATGCACACCTGCTTGAGCAACTGCACTCACACAAATGTAACTTTAGTTGGGTTCACCTCTTGCGCATAGTTCGGAAACTGGATCCTGCTCGCTCAATGGCATTTGCGCTAATGGAATGACACAGTTGGATACTACCCACTGGATTAATAGTGAGTTAAACCACCCATAGTTAATCTAAGAACTAGTTGTAGGTTAAATAATCCATGATTGGCCGCCATTATGTGTGGTCAGTGTCTACTGGATCACTCCTATTCACAGACTTGTCGACAATCTCAAAAAGCTGTAAAAGGTCGGTGAGACTAGATGGACCTTTGCAGAAGTCATGTTGATTCTTTTTCAGCGGAACTTTTCCTTCTCCGTGCTTGATAATTTTATCTTTAATAATCCTTTCCTCCAATTTATCCAGAACAGATGTTAAGCTATGTGGCCTGTAATTTCCTGGATCTTCTTGGGTACTTAAAAACAACAACCCTAACTTATTACCTAAGGCTGTCATGAAGGCAAGGAAGTTAGTAAAGCACATTAGGAATGCCATAGCAATCAAGTATCTAACAGCTTCACAGAGCGAGTTGCTTTGCTGAAACAGCAGCTCGTGCTGAGGTTCCAACATGGTGCCTGTTGGCCCTGGTACACCCACAGATATCTCCTTTGTTGCCCACCAGGCTCCCTGCCCCTCTTAAATTTTATTTTGTGTTTTATGTTTTTAATGATTATTTTTTAACTGGGTGTCTCGCGAGATGCAAAGCGAACCATCAGCTCTCAATAACCATCTTTATTTCCGAGAATGCCTCTGGATCTCAAGTGGGCTCCAGAGATGGTCTTAGAAAATAGGAATGGTGGATGGCTGCAGCCCAGTGCTTCAGCATGCCCAGCCACCCAGAAAAAAGGTAAACTGGTAGAGTGGTCAGGAAGTACCGGGGTGGGGGGCATAGCTAGAGGAGGGGGATGGAGAGTGAGGAAGGTGTTTTGTTTATGTTGCGTGTTTTGCCTCTTTTTCTTTTTTGCTGTGATGTGCTGTGTGCACAGTAGCTGGGAGGATTGTTTGTTTTGGTGCGTTGTGCATTTTCCTTGGGGCTTGTTTGTGTGCTCACAGACATTTTGCCTGTGTGTGTGTGTGTTCCTCTGGGCATCACCAGTTTGCCTTCTGTGAAATGGGTATTTTGTTGTGGTTTGTGGGGGTCAGATATGTGGTTTGGCTTTAGGGGCTCAGACCCCACTTCTGGCTTGCATTTCGTTTCTTGGCCAAGTTACTCTCTTTGGAGCCATATCAATTTGCATTCTGTGAAATGGATGCTGAGGCACAGAACTGGGGAGGGGGAGGTTCACAAGACTGGTTTGGGGTTTGGGAGCTCAGCCTTTTTTTTTTTTAACCTCACCAGCTTGCCTTCTGGGAAGTGTGTGTTTTCTAACTAATTGCGTCCACCATACTAGCTATTTTGTGGACGGTCAAGCCATCCTACCCCATTGCAGCCATTTTGTAAGAGCGCCCACAACCTACACTCTCAAAAGGTCAAATGTCTCCATTGACCCCAAAAGGTTGGGGACTCTGCAAGGGCTAAGAGACTGAGCTATGAATCAGAAAGACCCTAGTTCATATATCACTTCAGCCATTATGCTGTTTTGGCAGTCCTCTCTGGTCCTTGGTCCCCATCGTCATCAGGATAAAAACTTAGTTGTTTACCCTGGCTTTTCTCAACCATTAACTTATCTAAATGATCTTATGCTGTTAATGATCTATTTTGCTGTAATACGTTGTGAACTGCTTCGGGGTTTGAAAAATCAGAAGAAGTATATAAATATTCTAAAATAAAAGAATAATAATATCTAGGCTGACCAGATGAAAAGGAGGACAGGGCTCATGTAACTTTAACAGTTGAGAGAAAAGGCAATTTCAGCCGGCATCATTTGTATGCAATTCGTACCTGGTGAAATTCCCTCTTCATTACAACAGTTAAAGCTGCAGGGGCCCTGCCCTCTTGTGTATCTGGTCACTCTAGTATAGTGCCTGCAACTTTAATTGTTGTGATGAAGAGGGAATTTCACCAGGTACTAATTGCATACAAATTACGCCTGCTGAAATTCCCTTTTCTCTGCAACTGTTAAAGATACAGGAGCCCTGTCCTCCTTTTCATATGGTCAGCCTAATAATATCACTTCCTCTAATAGCAAACTCTGGTGGTGAGTGCCAACAGCAATGGAGGCCCCATGAACACCGGATGCAGAGTTTTGTAGAGGTTTAAGCAGGGCCGGCCCACCCATGAAGCAGGGTGAGGTGCCTGCATGAGGCGGCAGAGCTGGAAGAGCGGCGAATTACCCTGCTCCCCTGCTCCCCCCACCCCAGAGAGCCCACTGCCACCTCCAGCAGGGGCTCTAGAGAGCCCCGCCAGCCACTTTCCCGCAGTGGCATTTGCCACAAGCAAGAATGGGTCCAGCACGGCTGTTCAAACCAGCCGCCGGCCCTCTGTTGCTGCAAGGCTCCAGGGTTCTTGAGAGATCTCTTGAGAGCCCCTGCCAGCAGCAAAGGAAAGGCAGGTGGCTCTCTGGGCTGTGGGGGAGGGAGGGAGGGAGGTTGGTGCCACCATGGGGGCGAGGAGGCAGAAAGGGTGGTGCAGTGGCGGCAGGGGGCGAGGAGGCAGAAAGGGTGGTGCAGTGGCGGCAGGTATCCCGGTGGTGGCAGGTATCTGTTTCTGCTTCAGGTGGCCAGAGACCTCGCGTTGGGCTCGACTTTAAAGACTGCACCACCACCAAACCGCATACACATTTTGCCTGCCTTACAGGTATATACATTCTACCTGCCTTTACCTGTGTTTTTAATCTCTCCTGATTTGCGCTATGCTATTTGTCTCTTCTGGCTCTCCTTTTTTTTTATTGTGCCTTCTGCCGCAAGCTGCTTCGGATGCTTCCAAAGCAGAAACGAAACAAAATAATACATCTACCTCCAACCCTTTGGAACCAGCAAGGTAGCCAACATTTTACGGATTGCGGTTTAACCACTGCAATTAAAATAGATTACGAGATTAACGAGAGAAATTTGCCTCTTTCGCAAATGTCATTTCCTGGATCCGTGCCTTGGGTATAAATATACCCATCTCTTCACATTAAATTGGATGCCTATCTCAGCTAGATTCATGGTTTAAAAGGGGGTCTCTGCTTGTCTCCTTCACATACTGACACAGATTCACATCTTTGCTGCTGACCGGTCTGGCTTCTCACAGTCCTTCCCGCCAATCGGAGGTCGGACGCATTCCCCACGGGAGCCTCAGGCATCTCACTTTGGCAAGAGCATCTCATTCCCATGGAAGGAAGCACAGCTTTTTACACCCCCATTCAACATGAGATGGCTACATTCTCATACGCTCTACTCATTTCCTCACAGACTTCCCTCCTCGATGAGAAGAACTACCATCTTGTGTAGAGCAAAGGAATGTCAATTCCCTGCCTCCCCCCCCCCCCCCCGGCACAAACAACCTGGTGAGATAAAGGTACTAAAAAGTAAATAAAAAAGCATGAAAACAACCAACTCTTACTTCATACTGTGTTGTTAAAATCTGGGCTAGTGGCACAACCTTTCCCCATGTTTTATTCATCTGAGGGCTGATGTGTACCATCAACGTCGGGAAACATGGATTTCCAAAGCGCCGTTTGCTGAGCAACCATGCTCATAACAATCTGGTGGTATGATTTACTGTGACAGAGATCAAGTTAGGCTCTTCTTCGGTATTAAGGGCTGTTGATAGATATTTCTGGGTTTGCACAACACGCTAAGCCATACTCGGGGCTTGAGTGTGAGTTGTTGTTGAACCATGAGCTGTTTGTTGAATGGTAGATGAGTGTGTTGTCTGAACCCAGAAATTTTCCACAGGGTGGCTTGTTAACTATGAGGTGTGGCTTATTTTTCTTGAACAAGCCACTTTGAGAACCCATGGTTTGTTGTTGGGTTGTTCAGAGTGGTTAAGAAACCACCCTGCTCCCTCTCACCAGGATACCTGTTGTTGTATAATAATAATAATTATTATTATTATTATTAAAAAGTAGGAACACATTTCTGCAAATTCCTGGGGCTGAAAAATCACACACACATATCTCAGCTCCATTTGCACAAATATTGGGGCCTGATTTATTTCTTTTTTCAAAAAGGGATTGGTGAATGAGTCACAGTCTCTCCAAACTGCCATTTCAGCATTATTGGATGAGCTGTCACTGGTGAAGTAGTCTTAAAGTGGCTCAGGCAGGGGCAATTGAAAAGAGTGTCAGGGGTTTTGTTGCCACCCTTGCTGAGTGGCTCTGTACCCGGTTGCTGCAACCTAAGATGGGTTGGCTCTCCTGGGTTCGGGCAACATGCCAAACCATCGTGGGTAAAACAACCCCTACAAAAAGCCATGGGTTGTCAGGGTGGCTTGTTGCTCCCAAACGGGCCACCCTGCGGGAAGCAGTCCGAGTTTGGACAACTCGACGCGTGACTTGTTTTACACAACAACCCACGGCGGGTTGTGGTGTCATACGAACTCAGTCATTAACTTGGTTTCCCCTTTAGTCGACCTGTAATCACACAGTTGTAGCAACTTCTGTGGCTACTCCAACACCATCACAGCATATCTAGACTACTGCCCCTGTATGTGTGTGGGGTCAAGATGGCTAAAAGACACCCCTAAAAACGTCTCTTTCTGATTCAAGCTTGATCACATTGAAAACCTGTAGAACCAGATTTTTCTTCTCTCTCTCTCTCTCTCTTTTTTAAAATCACATTGAGGGGGGACGGAAAGTTTAGAGCATGAAGTTCTCCCTACTCCCCCCACAAGAGTATGTTTTTTAACGCATCCTTCATGACACTGAAGGGTGTGTACAAAAACTCTCGTGTACAAGAAACCATTGGTAACTTTCGCTATCCTCCTACATTAATAGTTCTTAATGCTCTCTGCTCGTGCAGTATAGAAAATTAACACATTTGTAGTTTATGGGCCTTTATGTAGTTTATGGTGTAGCTGAATATTTCTACACAGAGGGCCTATTCATCACTCAGTCATGAAGTCTCAACAAAGAAGGTGATTGATGGTTATATATGGTTTCTTTAGTGCTCCTGTTCTTGATGAAGTAAATAATTCTGAGTTAACCTCTCATTCTCTCCGCGCCAACCGACACAAATGATTTCCAGTAACAACATGGACCATTTACTCTGATCTGACAGCAGAGAGGACTCGAAGTGAGCTGGCGGGTTTGGGGGCCATGATACAACTAGCTGTTTTAAGGCCCTGCTTCACACATACATGGCCAACCTTTGGTTCCAGGGACAACACAGCTTTATTAGAAATGTGCCTCTGTGAAAAAAAGGGACTAAGGAGGACAAATCAGAATTAATAGAGGTGGCTAGCCTTTATATGAAGTATGGCCCTATTTAGGACAGTATGAATCCTACTTTACAGAGGACACTTCTCTATTTTAAAGGGTGTCCATTTGGAGTCCGGTTGAAATAGAAAGGACCATATGAAGGGAGCGGCATGGGCTCTGAAGTTGCGCATCAGCAGTTAGTACCTGGAGAGTAGACTGAGTCTGTAGCACCTGGAGAGTAGACTGAGACTGTCTCCATGTTAAGGGAAATACCCAGACTTTTCCCTATTATCTCTTCAAACCTAGGATAATAGGCCCAAGGAATAGGACATCGCTGCCAAATCAATTGTACACACTGACCTAGCCAACCTTCTATCCCTGCCTCACTACCTCTCTAAACTCTTCCTCAAAACTAAGATGCAAACTCTAAACTATCCTTTAGAGTTCTGACTGGCACCTTGGCTAGCTCCTTTAGAATTCAGACTGGTTCTGACTGAAACCCGGAGTGGATTCACCACCCCATGGACAACGGAGCCACCACTGAATAGAATTATAAATAACCATACCAAAGGGCTCCTTGCCCCCACTCCCCATTAAACAAAATACTCCAAAGAATACTACCTTGTCCCTCAGAGGCTCCAGAGATTGCGAGTAGTGCTGTGCCGAATCCTGCCCCCTGTTTTCGGGAACTTTTCCTCCCCTTGCGAAAGAAGCATTTTTTCCCCTGCCTCTTTCGCAAGGGGAGGGGGGGGGGAATTTCAGAGAATATTTTCCTTGGGGAAGGGAGACAGCATTTCCACATACCCTTTTAAAGTGTAGCTGGTTGTTTAGGGCCTTCTTCCAATATTGTTTTTTTTTAAAACAAGAACACCCCTGGCAATTGGGAGGAGCTTGGCAGTTCTTCATGAATGCTATTGGAGACCATATGACCTCACCTTCTCCAGTAGGCATTCAGGAAGAACTCTTGGGCTTCTGCAAGTGCCAGGGGTGTTCTTTAAAAAAAAAAAAAAAAGGAAGAAGGCCCTTCAAAACATCCTACACTTAAAAAGTTATGTAGAAACCCTGTCCCTCTCCTCATGGAGAAAATTCCCTGAAATGCTCACTTCTCCCAGCTTGTTTCACCAGAGTTTTCACCCCCCCCATGCCAAAAATGGAATAATCAAAATTTTCGGTACAGCACTAATTGCGAGCACTGTTTGTGGAGAAGCCACATACAAAGGACTTGTCGTCTTCTCTGCCTTGAATACTTTTTTACTTATTCCCAGGATGCAGGACCATGTTTTTCTTCAGGCGCATTGTGTGTCAGTTTGGAAGCCCAGGTTCTCTAACGGGGAGATGGATATAGACCTGACTGTAGTTTTTGTTTCGTTTTGCTTAGAACCGAAGTCCGTTCCCCCGCCCCCAACCCTTGCTCCAAACACAGCACCCTGGAGATGGATAAAGTGATTCATTCATGCTGCATCCTTTTGATTGCAGCGCTGCAGACACTAGGACACTGCCACGCCACCAGATCTATGGATCCTGACAGCAAACATTTCAGCCTCCTTAATTCCTCCCCTCCCCTTTCATACGTGACTGTAATGAACGATTAATGTGCAAATCCAACAGTTAATGGGTCACTAATAGCTTCTGACTGGCTTTGAATTCCGTTGTGGGAGGGGGGAATCCCTTTCTAGGGGAAATGACAACAAGGGAGTTTTCCCAAGTGACATTAATAATATCTTTTTGTCTCTAAGATAGTGGCAGCTTTTTTGTAAACTTGTGAATATGGTTGACGTGGCATGCCAGTTAAAAAAAACAGCCAGTTTACCCACTGAATAACAGTAGATAGAAGCATTTAATTCAAACGATTGAGTGTAGACATGTTTTGCTGTACCTAGGATCAGGCATAATCTATAAAGATGGACATTATCAGTTGCAGTTCACAGAATTTGCCAACAACAACACAGGACACTACCACAAACAATTACGCCTTTTGGGGTTCAGAGAGCTGCCCATGCCCTTTTCAGCAGCCACACATGGAGCCCAGATAAAAACGGAAAGCATTGCAACATCTGCCCTAAAAATAATTTGTCCTGTCTGTGTGTTCGTCTCCTGCTCTCTCTCTCATATGCACACAATAATAATTTTTGTAATTTTTGCTTTTAATGGTCATCTGGGCTCTCTGTGCTTCCTATAAGAAACATCAGATAGGTGTTGTGGCCCACTCTCCCACAGCTCTGTGTAACATAAGACCCATGCTGGATCAGACTAAGGGTCCAACTAGTCCAGCACCCAGTTCACACAGTGGTCAAATAGCTGTTGACCAGGGACCTACAAGCTGGACATGGGTGCAATAACACCCTCCCACCCATGTTCCCCAGCAAGTGGTGTATATATGCTTTGATACTGAAGGTAGCACATAGGCATCAGGGTTAGTAGCCATTGATAGCCTTCTTCTCCAGGAGTTTGTCTAACTCCCTTTTAAAGCCATCTAAATTGGTGCCCATAACTACAGTGAATTCCATAGTTTAACTATGCACTGTGTGAAGAAGTCCTTCCTTTTATCTGTCCTGAATCTTCAAGGGATGACTCCAGGTTCTAGTATTTTGAGAGAGGGAGAAAAATGGTGAAAACACCAGAGAAGGCCAGCCAATACAATCAAGAAAGACGGGGTAGGCAGAGAGTTCAAGGTGGACCACCAGGAAACTTTCCAAAGGTACTTGGACATGAGGTTTCTAGGAGCTGTTATCTTCTTATATAAGAATACGGCAGTGTAAGGCTTATTACTTGAGATCTACCAGACCTATTTTGCTCATTTATGTTTTGAACTGAAGCCTGAGCAGTGCAGACATGCAAAAAATCACGAGAGTTTGAAAAGTTTCAAAGGCTGAACTTTAATAGTAATTAATTTCCTCCATTCCAAACTGGCAGGGCAATCCCTCTGCCAGCGAGATGATGGACAGCCCTGCTTGGCCAATCAGTGTAGCGCAAAGGCATGCCCCAGCCGCAGCCACGTGCTTAAGCTGTCGCAGCCAGTGGGGAGGGGGAGGGGGAAGGGGACGAAGGCGGCCAATCGGGGCATGCGCAGGGGGAACGTCTGCACCGCATGCAAATTTTGGAGGGAGGATTCACTATGCATGAGGCACATTTGCATTATTCACTACTCTGTGGTGAGGGGACTGAGGGGAAAAAAAGCGGGAAAGGAGAAGGACTACTAGAGCCCATGGCGGCATGGGCTTTACACCAGTTGTAAGATAGCATCCATATCATTTATCTGTGGCCTGTTCTTAACAAAATGGGTAACGTTCATGGCACATGGCTATGAACAGGAAATCAGTTACTACCTCTTGGAAGACAGTCGTGGTTTGAGTAGATGCTAGTATTTAAATAGATGCTAGTATTGACTGCTAGATTTTAACTACAACTGTGCCACCAGAGAACTTTTCTTGGGACTGAATTGCACGCATTTGCTACGGTCGTACACACTTCCCAGCGATTTGTGTGGCTGTTCTTTCGAACTTCAGGCTTTGAAGGCACACAGTTCCTCATCTCAAAATATATTCCTCTGTGCTGGAGAAATACAGCTAGAGAGTGTCTAAAAGAGGTTGGTTACCTCCAGTGCCCTCCCTGAAGTTTATATTGGGACAAGGAAAAAGTACAACCCTATTCAGGTGTTCTGAAATTGCACCTGCGGCAGGCTGTGCACATGCTGGCCCCTCTAACTCCACCCCCAACGTTTCTGCAGTGGGAAGGAAAGTCTAAAGTTGAATCGTAATAACATTTGGATGAACAGGGTTGCAGCCCTTCCCATGGTTCTCAACTGTGGGGACAACTGATTGCACATGCGGAAACATTGAATGTAGTCTGGGCATGTTTAGCCTGGAGAGGAGAAGACTGAGGAGAGACATGATAGCACTCTTCAAATACTTGAAAGGTTGTCACACAGAGGAGGGCCAGGATCTCTTTTTGATCAACCCAGAATGCAGAACACGGAATAATGGGCTCAAGTTACAGGAAGCCAGATTCTGCCTGGACATCAGGAAACGACAATGGAACCAAGTACCTAGGGAGGTGGTGGGCTCTCCCACATTAGAGGCATTCAAGAGGCAGCTGGACAACCATCTTTCAGGTATGCTTTAAGGTGGATTCCTGCATTGAGCAGGGGGCTGGACTCAATGGCCTTACAGGCCCCTTCCAACTCTACTATTTTATAATTCTAGTTGAATGTCCTTACAATCCCCTTTAAGACTTTCCTGCTCCACATGGGAAGACTGTGGGTGGAGGGGACAAGGCAGCACATGCAGCCTCACCTCTCCACGGATATAATTTCAGAAAGCCTGAAAAGGGCTTACATTGCGAAACAAATAACGTGTGGAGCAGGGGTGAGGTGAACAGGTGAGCTTGTCCTCAGATGAATCTCCTAGGAATTCCAAGGAAGAAAAAAAAATTGATGAGAGTAATAACATTGTGTGTCTTTGTGTGTGTGTGTGTGTGTGTGTGTGTTTGGGTGAGAGTGTGTGGTATCGCTCAATGTTACCAAATCTCATCTGAAGTGAAATTTGAGGGAAATTTGGAAGAACCTGCTCATAATAGAATTGTGAGGGAAGTTTTAATCAGCCCAGGCTATAGTGTGAATCAGCATGCGCACATACAAAAAAACATACACCTTTTGCCAAGTGTGCACAATGTGTCCTATACTCTATGGGGAATGGGGGAGAATGAGAAAGGAGAAACTGTTTGTGGAGTCGCTCCTATGAAAAAACAAAACAGCTAGAACAAGAACAAATCACCCCCACCACCGCCCGTACATTAACAAAAAAACTAATTTGCGCATTCCCCATTTTCCAAGAAACCAAGCAGTTCTCTTATTTTATATCTAGTCCCTAATGGCAGAAAGCATAAAGATAGCAATTTTTCTCTTCTCCCAAACTGACACCAAGCTTCTATGAAAAGCAGAGAAATAAGCCACTTGTACTCCCATTTAGTAAAATGGTAGCTGATAAAACCATGACTCAAAGTACTTTTAGGGAGGCTTTAGAGCCAGAAAATTATGGCAAAATATCAACTCTGACTAAAAACAATGTATATATTTATTTATGAATCCTACAAATGCAATGCCCCCCGTTGATACCAAAAGGTTACAATCATTTTTTGTGACCAGTACACTTGTGTTACCTTTTAAATAAAGATGGCCTCAATTAAGTCTTCCTAGCAATGCTTTAATCATTACTGGCAGAGAAATGATCTTCTATAATAATGTCCTCAAGCCACAATGAGCAATAGAGTCACACACTCTCTCTCACTCCCTTCCTTCGTCATTCACATGCAAGGGGAGGAGATTTAAAACTCTTGCTTATGGTTTGCAACAAGACATTGTTTCCTGTTTTGTCTGAATACAGGAAACTGTAGTTTGTACAAACCATAGTTAACAAATCAGGATTATCAAACGAGGATCAAACCTGGTTTGACATCCTGGTGTGTTAAAAACCGTGAATGGAAGCTATAAAGCGCCTCTCCTTGTGTGCAAATAAGGGAGGAAGGGAGGGGGAGTGCATTCTTGAGATTTGCCACGGATTGTGCACATAATGACAAACAATGATTATTATGTCTGAATTGGACTGCTGTCAGAAAGCTGAGATGGATAGAAAAAGGATTCGTGAAGTTTATGAAATCTGTAACCTTTCACACAGCCCTCCCGTAGCAGCTCCCTAGGGAAAGTAGAAGGAAAAAGGTCTTCCAATGCACCCTTGAGGCATCAGCAATCCTCACCTTGTGCTATCTCTTCTATTTACATGTTTCAGCATTCTGAGGTCAAACCGAAAAAAACTGAGGCCAGATCTACACCAAGCAGGATATAGAGGTATGAAAGCAGTATGAAAGCGGTATATAAAAGGCAGGAGCCACACCAAGCAGGATATAGCAGTATATTAGGCTGTCCAGATGGCTCGGGATTTCCCGGTCCTAACCGGGAATCCAGGGGCAAACCGGCCCAACCGGGGGGCGGGGGGGGCAAACCGGGGTGGCGGGGGGTCACGCGGCGGTGCAGCAAGCGAGGACCCGGCGGCGATGGGCGGCGGAGGAGCCCGGGAAGCGCCCGCCCCAGCATGTAAGTGCCCCGCGCCTCGAGCCCCGCGCCTCGAGCTCCTTACCTGTGCAGGCCGCGTCCGCTTCCCTCCAGTGCTCGGAATCTACTGAGAAACAGGCTTCACGGCCTGTCTCTCAGTATCGCGCTGGGTGATGACGTCATCACCCGGCGCGCTACTGAGGGACAGGCCGTGAAGCCTGTTTCTCAGTAGATTCCGAGCACTGGAGGGAAGCGGACGCGGCCTGCACAGGTAAGGAGCGCGAGGCGGGCGGGCGGCGCGAGCAGCGTGGGGCAAGCGGGGCGTGCGGCCGGGCGGGCGCGCGGGCGGCGCAGCGCAGCACGGGCGAAGGGAGTGGGCGGGCCGCGCGGGGGGGGCGGGCGCGCGGGCGGTGCAGGCGCGCGGGCGCACGGGCGGCGCAGCACGGGCAGGGGGGGCGGGAGGGGGGGCGGGCCGTGCGGGGGGGGGGGCGGGCACGCGGGGGGGGGTTGTTTTATGTGGGGGGGATGGGGGGGACCGGGATTTTGGGTCTCAAAATCTGGTCAGCCTAAGTATATAGTATGTGTCAATGGGCCTCATCAGTTGTCAGTGCACTTCCATACCGCTATAAAGCAGTCGTGTGGCTCCTGCCTTTTATATACCGCTTTCATACCAAGCAATATCCTGCTTGGTGTAGATCTAGCCTGAGCCAATGTTGCAGATTTCAGACACTCACTACTGAATGTTTCTCTTGCTAAAAAGTGCCATTGTACAGGGTTTCTTTATAGTAAGCCACTGGTCATTGATAAATGATCGCAGGTTGGGTGCATGTAGAAATAGCCGCTTGAGATAGGCTGACCAGATAAAATCCAGGTCAGGGCTCATGTAACTTTAACAGTTGTAGAGAAAAGGGAATTTCAGCCATGGTCATTTGTATGCAATTAGTTCCTGGTGAAATTCCCTCTTCATCACAACAGTTAAAGTTGCAGGGGCCCTGCCTTCTTTTGTATATGGTCACTCTAGTATAGTGCCTGCACCTTTAACAGTTGTGATGAAGAGGGAATTGCACCAGGAACTAATTGCATACAAATGACACTGGCTGAAATTCCCTTTTCTCTACAACTGTTAAAGTTACATGAGCCCTGACCTGGATTTTATCTGGTCACCCTAGCTTGAGAAGGGCAATTTAGATAATAAAAATGGCCACCCCCTTCCCTGCACCAGGGTCCTGAGCCATTCTTTAAATAACAAGGAGATCCAGGGCTGGTATCAAAGGTAGGCATGACTGTGAACCTACTGAAGGCCCACACCTGAACTGGGGCCCACTGACAAGAACCTCCTGGACTTCCTTTTCATCACTGTAACCTTGCCTGTTGGTCTGCCCGGACATTGGTGGCGGTGAAAAGGAAAAGCAGGAGATGCCACTGCCTACCTCTTTACTAGCTCTTTACCAGTCAAGCAAGCAACTGGGAGCAATGATGAGAAAGAGGAGGAGGAGAAGGAGCCATAGCAGCTGCTGACATGGAAGTGGGAAGGTAGGGTCACTGAGGGAGGGGAGCATTGAGGATATCTTGCCCGAGGGGCCCTCAAAAACATGCATGTATCTCTCACTGCCTCCTTTCGTTTGGGCTCTATATTGCAGGGCATTGATCAGGAGACCCGATAAGTCTAAGGAATGGGTGAACTCCCTGCATCCTGTTCACGTTCTGCTCGCCGGACTCTTGCCGGTTGCCTGACCCCTGCAGGTGTGAAATTCCCTCTTCATCACAACAGTTAAAGCTGCAGGAGCATAGCTGCAGTGACCAGATACAAAAGAGGTCAGGGCTTCTGCAGCTTTAACAGTTGTGATGAAGAAGGAATTTCACCTGGTGCTGCATGCATACAAATGACACCTGCTGAAATTTCCTTTTCTATACAACTGTTAAAGATACAGCAGCCCAGTCCTCCTTTTCATATGGTCACCCTACCCTGACCAACAATAGTTCTGCCACCTATTTTGGTCTCCTTGCTGCTTCCTTCGTAGTCACTGTGGGTGGGTGGGGGGGCGTGCAGAGAAGGAGACAAGGCTTCTTTTACCAATTTCTTGCTTCAGCCCTGCGTGGCTTCCAAAGCTACGGAAGCTTATGAAAGTCCCATTGTCTCTCCTTTGTGTTGACAGATTGCCGGAGGAGCTTTGTTGTGGCTGAATAAAGGTTTAGCAAATGTTGTCTGCTGGGACACTTTGGGGATATGTTTTGTGAGGGTGTTAAAAAAATCATGTTCAAAACATGGCAGAAAGAACGGAGAGAGAAAAACATGATGGCACTGTGATCAGGGGTAGGCCGGTTGTCCATTATTTTAAGAGATGCCCCTTATTCTGGAGCATGAGAGCTCACTTCCATTACAATAAAACCAAACTGATTTCAGAAAGTGCACCTTTGTAATGCTCCAGACACCACCGAGCCAGATTGCCCCTTCTTTAAGACAACGCAAACACTTCTCATCAGGAGACTTGATAGTATCTCCTCATGACTCATCCAAACTCAGGCTGACATCTCAGGAACAGGTAATAAATAACACAGAACTCCTTTGCTATATGTTGAATTCTACCAAAGGCAGAAGAAGACAGAGGGACTTTGGTCCAAGTAGTTTATATAATTAACACACTAAGGCTGCAATCCTATGCATGTTAGACAGAAAAAGGTCTTACAACTCCCAGCATTCCCCAGCCAGCTATGCTGTCTGGGGAATGCTGGGAATAGTAGGACTTCTGTCTATGTGAACATGCATAGGATTGCACCTTCAGGGTTTGTCTCTAACCCCCCCTCACCCCACTATTTTCAATTAGCAACCCACTGGTGTTTTGTTGCATTACCATGTTCATAACAACCTGGTGAGGTGTTTTGCTGAGATCGAGATCAACTTCAACTCTTCTTCTGTATTAAGGGCTGCTGATAGATATTATATAAGTACCTGTGTGGGTTTTGAGTAATTGGCATTTTCTTGGATTTTGTGCGTTGTAGTTTTTGTACAGTTCGCCTTCAAAAGCGTTCACCTATTCAGGAAGCAGCGTCCTCCCTTTGAACGGACTTTGGTCTCTGTGCCGTCAACACCGACACAAAACTAACTTGCAATGCAGTACTGTGATGTCATCACATCCACCCCATGTTCCCTGATTGTCATGTGATTAAGCTAGGAAGCACTGGTCTCACTCTGAACAGATGTTATTTCCCCCTCAGCTGCCTGTGGCAGGCGCAGTATAAGTGACAATATTGGAGGGCAGATTCCTATCCAGCTCAGGTTTCTTAATGGTAAGAGCAGTTTGAGATTGAACAATTACCAGGGATGGAATGGGGGGATCACCGTCACTGGAGGACTTCAAGAAAAGACTGGAGAACCAATGGTTGGAGATGCTCTGGCTCTGGATTTCTTACCAGTGATGCCATCAAGGTAGGACTCTGGCATGGACTTTCAGAGCCCCACTCAGCAGGAGTAGGAGAGTCCCGAAAGACAGCAAGGCTGGCTTACCACTTTTTGAAGGAAGTAATATACACTGACAACACTCTGTTCAGACAACACTCTAAACCACGATGGTTAAGTGTTTTGAGCTAGACATTATGGTTTAGCATGAAATGTGAACCATGACGAATGTGTCGTGTGAACCATTCCTAACCATAGCTACATAACTATGGTTTAAACACACTCACTAAACACTTGCTGCAAAAGGGTTAGCGGCCTAACCATGGCATAGCGTGTTGTCTGAACAGGCCCACTGCCATCTAAAAAGTCCCCCCCCCCATACCATAAGATAATTAAAGGTGCAATCCTATGTATGTGTTGGCTGGGGCATGCTGGATGTTGTAGGGCTTTTTCAATTGAGCAGGAAGTTGGTCTAGAGGGCCTACAAGGCCCCTTCTAACTCACCTGGCTGGGGCATGCTGGGAGTTGTTGGCAGGTTTTTTTCGGTCTAAACATGCACAGCGTTGCACCTTAACTGAGCAGGAGGCTGGACTAGATGGCCTACAAGACCCCTACAAACACGGCTGGCTGGGGCATGCTGGGAGTTGAAGGCCTTCATTTCAATTGAGCAGGAAGTTGGCGTAGATGGCCTACAAGGCCCTTCCAACTCGCTTTGAGCATCACTGGCTACCTTGAGTGCCATTTTTCTTGGTAGAAAGGCAGGATACAAATCAAACCAATCAACAAACTCTATGATTCTAGGAATTACTGAAATAGCCTGCGCTAGGAGGCAACCTTACCAGTTGATGCTGTGGTGGAACAGGATACTGCAGTCCTGAAATGGGTTGATTTTGCAGTATTTTCTGGAGCATGATTTTCTGCTGCAAAGCTAACGAAATGTTTGGTGGCCTTTGAAGAGGCTGGCTTTGGAGGGGCTGGGCAGATGGCTGCTGCTGCTGCTGCTGGGTCTGTTGTTGCTGCTGCTGCTGCTGCTGAGTCTGTTGTTGTTGCACAGCTACCGAGTTAGGCTGTTGCTGGGGCTGCCGCTGTGCATAGTGCGGAAGGGAAGTCTTGCTTTGAGAGCTCAAAACGGAAGGCATCTGCTGGTTGGCTTGCTCCGAGTTGAAATTAAACAAAGGCTTGATGCTATTCTGAGGC
The DNA here is from genome assembly GCA_029215795.1 of Anniella stebbinsi. Taxonomy (NCBI): domain Eukaryota; kingdom Metazoa; phylum Chordata; class Lepidosauria; order Squamata; family Anniellidae; genus Anniella; species Anniella stebbinsi. The sequence goes on from JARDYH010000001.1 coordinate 51,039,804, forward strand.
TCCTCCAGTGGGATCTGGCTGTTGCTTATATAAACTCTGCCGAGGTCCTTCCGTTGCATGATGGGATTTATGGAGCTTCCCTGGGCCATAGCGTTTGGCCGGTAGATGTAGTTACTCATCCCTTTGGGAGGATTCCCATTTACAGGGACTGCAGACATCCCAGAATTCTGCGGACTGAATTGCTGCTGATGGAAAGAAGGGCTGGAGATTTTCTCCTGGACAAACGATCCAGCGGAAGGTTCCGCAGATGACAAAGCAGGCCAGGCGGACGACGGTTGGCTTTGCTGGCATTGCTGAATCAAGGCGTGTTGCTGTCGGTTGGCTGCTATTTGTTTCAGCTGCTGGGCATGAGAGACCTCTTGCCAGTTGGCCAACGGTCGATTGGGAACTGAAGACACTTGAGATGGAGGAGTCTGAGTCTGCGGCGCCGAAGGAATCGGAGATGAGGTGGACATGGCAGCACCGGACATCGTGAAAGCTGGACCCGTAGAGGAAGGCCTCATTTGGGGTGACCCCACAGAAGATTGGTTCATAACTGGTGAATACTCTTGCTTGATCACCATCTTATCCATCTGCAGGGATGAAGATCTGACTGGAGGCACTCTCTGGATTTGCTGCCCAAGGTCAATGTTAAACGGGTCATCTTGCTTGATGGTAGCATTTATCATGTTTTCTAGTTCAAGGTCACTCATGGGTGGCACTGAAATATTAGTCAGTTCATTGAATAGCTCCTGAAGTTCTGGGTCCATCAACTGGTCCCCTGTGTCTTCTCCATATCTGTTAGAAAAAAACTGGGATGCCTGACCATCCAAGTGCTTACTGCAAGACAGAGTTTCTCCTGGCTCTTTTTTCACTTCCTTTAGAGCCATGTTGAACATCCCATTTGCACTGGAGTCGCTGTTGTTTGTTGGGCTGTTGACTTTCCTTTGCGAACATGTCAAGGATCCTAACATAGACTGGTTTTGGCAATTGTTACCACAGTGCCCATGTCCCACAGAAAAATTATTCTCCCCAACTCGAATCCTCTTAATATCAAGGAAGGTGCTGTCAGCAATACCATTCGATCTCTTGTTATTGGCTGGCGACAGATTTACCACCAGTTTTCTCTTCAAGGAGCCTTGGAGCTGAAAGAAACAAAAACGTTCTTTAGCAGGCATTCAAAAAGGGTCACTGCAATTAACGCATTAACATGTTGGTTGCAATGTGCTGCCCTTGGCATCGGTGCTAAAAATGTAACTCATGAATGTCTGCCCACTGTGGATGTTACAACAGTACCTTGTATCAATGGTACCCCCAAATGGAATATTATATTCTTTGTATTCTTACTAACTGCTAGCAAATTGCCAAGCCTTCTACAAAGGTCTTATATTGAACTCCACACACACCCCACGCTTCCTGACCACTTGGAAATCCATGTAGAGCCATGCAGTCATGTTTTTTTAAAAAAATTGCAGTAATTTATCTATTATGCATCCACATGTAATGGAACCAATTACCTAGGGAGGTCGTGGACTCTCCCACACTAGAGACATTCAAGAGGCAGCTGGGGAACCATCTGTCAGGGATGCTTTAAGGTGGATTCCTGCATTGAGCAGGGGGTTGGACTCAGTGGCCTTACTGGCCCCTTCCAACTCTACTATTCTATGATTTTATGATTCTACTCATGCAAACATGTTTCACAAGCCTCAAAACATTGCCCTCCTGCTCAGGGAACACTTCCATTCATGTACTCCATTCACACATTCAGCCTAACTGCTGATCGCTGCTGCAGAAGCGTGATTTCTTGCTTTCCTCCCACCAACTCTCAACCCTTTGTACCCCAGTGCCTTTTGTGTTGACAGTGCAACTCCTGACCAGTTAAAATGTTCATGAGCATTCCATAACACGACTAATTTTTCAGACATCCAATGATCTGTGTTGTCATAACAACAGAATCAATGGCTTGGGATGACTGGTGTTGTCCCTGTGACTTTTTTTTTAAAAAAAAGCGAATCTATATGCTCTGTTCTATAATCTGACAAATCTCCTCAAATGGCATCCATACAACATGTGTGGGATTTGACAGATAGACAGACTAACAGAATATGATATTTTGACATGAAAGGGATTATATAGCACACAAGAGGCCCATATGAGCCTGCCCGTGCTCTAAGATCTTCTGAGGAAGCCATTCTCTCAGTCCCACCAACATCCCAGGTACACCCGATGGGTACGCAGAAGAGGGCCTTCTCGGTGGTTAGTTTTTAACTATATATGTTTTAATTTTGTAAAGTCGCCTTGAGGCCCAGTATTGGGCAAAATGCAGGATACAAATAAAGACAACAACAACAGCAACAACAACTGAAGTCAATAGGTCTTAAAAGTGCCTAAGTTTGATGGGACCATGACCCTTTATACCACTTTAGTATTGATGATTTGTCCCCTCTATGACCCTGTGAAACCGGCCACCATTTTTGCCATCTTCTCAATGCGAAATGAATATTTAGACTTGTTTTGGCCTGAGCTGAGCTAGATTTTTAAATTACCTTCAGTCTGGGGTAAGCAACTCTGAACAAAATCAGTAGAATTCATGTGCACTAAATTCAAATGAAGGTTACAATTGGGGCTGTGACGGATCCGGATCCGGATCCTGAATCCGGATCGGGCCCGGATCTGTGATCTGGATCCACTCCAGGTCCGTGCAGAGCCCTCCCTCCCTCCCTCCCTCCCTCCCGCTCCCTCCCGCCCTTCCCCCTCCCTCCTCCCTCCAATTGCCCTGCTTACATGCAGCCTCTTCCATGTCGTCCTGCGTCGTCTTGCCTCCTCGATGTTGGCCGGCCACTTTCCTGCTCGCGCTGGGTGATGATGTCACCCGCTGTGACCAGGAAATGTGGTGGTCCACAGCAAGGATGGAAGATGACGGCAAGGTGATGGCAGAGAAGGCAGCAGGTAAGCAGGGTGGAGGGAGGGAGCAGGGAGAGTGTGCTCTGCATGGACCCAGAGCGGATCCGGATCCAGATCTGAGGTGGATTGGATTGGGCCTGATCCAGACTTCCCAGATCGGGATCCAGATCGGATCGGAGGGTCCGTGCACAGCCCTAGTTACAATGGGGAGATATCGACGATCAAAAGTTCTTGGCTACCTAATTTGGTACAATTTGAACTATAAAGAGAATGGGGTAACTCAAAGGCCACAATAACTTCGCTGCTTTGTTCATTCCCCACCCCCACCCCCACCCCGTGGCTTTCCTTCTTGTAAACCTGCTAAATTGCATTTGCTACTTTCCCCAATGATCTTTGTTCTCCTTCTACTAAACGAAAATCGCCCTCCCAGCCCCAAATTCTTCTTGTGAAAGGAGGAAGTCTCCAGGCAACAAAAGCCATACCCTGGCAGCACATTTTGCTCTTCCCAGTGTTTATTTCATTAATTTACTACTTTACAAAATCAGTAGCTCTTCTAAATCCCAGGAGCTTGGACTAAGTGAAAACAAATATTTATATCGACCACAATTCCCTAGACTGAGCATAAGATTTTGGTTTCACAACCGTTATCTCCCAGATCCGAGCCGACAATGCATACAAAGGGATTTGATGGTTTGGCATTGTGAGAAATGTTGGGGATAATGAAGATCTGTTTTAAAAAATGAAAGAAAATACCACCCACCGTCAAGTACACCCACCGCATATACAGACTTAAGAATTATGACAGCCACGTCCCCTTATTTCTGGTTATATCTCTCCCCGAAAACTCTCCCTGAGATCTTTGGGGTGCAGTCCTATGCAGATTTAAACGGGCCACTTATGACTTGCCAAAAAAGAGGACAGGGATTTCATAGCGTCTGCATATGCTAATTTATATGTATAGATGCAAATTCAGAAATAAGTCTTATAATTTAAATAGAAAATGCAGTACATCTCACCATACTGTGGAAGACTGTGACCAGATGACCTGTGGGCCTACCTGTTCAGCATGCTGCTGAGGTGCTGATCGTTGATGAGCAACCTGAAAGACTGTCACACAGAGGATAGAGCTGGCTTGTTCTCTGTTGCTCTAGAGGGCAGAACTAGAACCAATGGGCAAAATCTAACGGGGAACTTCTCTGTCTGCCGATTCTCTTATGCCCACCACTTCTGTTACGTAAGCGGCCCCCACCGCTTGCACAATGGCGATTTAGCTCTTCCAGGGCAGCCTGCAATGAATGGAAATGCTAATTTCTGGAAGTAGGCAGGTTGGCGGAGCTCCCATAACAGAGCGACCGGACTCATTCCAGAAACGAGCATTGCTGCTTGTTCCGTGGCTTCCCCTAGCAAGCATTAAATCTCCCTTGTGTAAGCGGTGGGTCCCACTTGCGCAATGGAATCAGTGGGACCCACGGCTTGCAGAAGGGAATCGGTGGGACATAAAGGGATCAACGGGTGCATTAGTGCCCTGTTGGAGTCTGCTGAATGGATGGAATTATGAGGAAGCAACCTTTGGCTTAATATTAGAAGAAAGTCCTTAATGGTAAGAGCAATTTGAGAGTGGAACAGACAGTGGTGGGTTCTCCTTCACTGGAGGAGTTCCAGTAGAGCATGGATGGCCATCTGTCAGGGGTGCTGTAGTTGCAAGATTGTTGCACTGAGCACTGGGTTGGACTAGATCCCTTCCAACTCTAAGATTCTAAGATTCTGTGAGTCATTAATCTAGGCTCCATATCTCATCTTCTCCTGGAACACCCCCCCCCCCCCATGAGGTATATTTCCTCTACGTTTTTGGCAGTTTTAAAATAAATCTAAATTAAATCCTGGTGGTTCCATGCGGACCTATGAACCAACTCGGGTCCACCTGGAGAACAGCCTTCAGTGTGGGGCCCCTTTTCTTTGGAACTCCCTGCCGCTGGGGGTCAGGCAGACGCTAACACTCTATTCCTTTCGGCGCCTCCTGAAAACAATCCTATTCCAGGAAGCGTTCATTAATTGACCAGATAGGGGGTTTATTGGTATTTTATTGGTACTCTTTTAATATGGTGTTTCATCTTTTAACCTTATATTCACTACTCCAGAATCTGTCTTCAATGTGGAGCAGTATAGAAATGTTGTAAATAATAAATAAAATAAAATAAATCAGCAATGAATAATTCCTTGGCATAGGAATCAGTGTTTAGCGGCTCTTCCAAGAAGTGTGTGTGTGTGTGTGTGTGTGTGTGTATAGATGCAGAGAAACCACTGCCATTCCAGAAGATGGTTCCACCTTGCCAAGCAGTTAATTAATATATAATACATGATTTTACCACTTGCTTCCAAAGCAACCTCCTGCTATAACAAGAAAGAATGACACTCTTTGTAAACATGTATTTAATTTCCATCAATTAATGACCTATGTTGGGATAGTAACTAGAGCAGCATTATCTTGACATATTAGATTAAATTAACGGAATGGGGGTGGGTGGTGTTGGCCAATTTAAATTGCAGACACAAAAGGTTTGTCTACATAATCTCTCCAATGTGCTGCCTTAGAGATCTTTCATTGTGACTTTGATTTCCAGTTGCTGGCACGCAATAATAATATCTGTTAGACAAATACTGCAGCTGATGGGTTATAAAATGTTATGTGTGGTTCCTATTGCCAAGAAGCAAAATGCGAACACAGAAGAACAGTGCAGCTTTAAATAGGTCAAAATTGTGAATCAGGATGGGGGCATTCATTACTCTGTGTGAAACAAATAGGCATGAAAGATCAGCGCTCCGTGCTGTACGAGATGTGTATTTTCACCCCCCCCCCACACACACCGCATTTGTCCCAGAGAACTCTTTTCCCCCTCCCCATTTCAGTTCTCTTTCAACCATGAATAAATTAACAATCCCTCACTCCTAAATCTACAGAAATTAATGTCAACATATATTACCAGGGGATGTGAAGCCGAGAGTAATGCAAGCCGAGCATAGGCGAAACGTAACTGCTTAACTGATCCAATCCCGACGAGAAAGAAATATCAAAGGCATTATAAATGTTGACAGGATAATCAGGCATGTAAAAGAGGTCATCCAACACCATCTACCAGTGGAAGCAGAGCAATTGTTTACCGGTTTTAGAAGTCAGCTTAAAATATTAACACACACACACACACACACACACACACACAGAGCCATGCACAGGAAGCTCCTAATCCTAAAAAAATGTGCCTGCTGCCGTGCGATTTTGCCTTTTCAACATCCTGCGTAGCAGATTTAAACTCGGGGAGATTACAGAACACAGCCTGGCAATTGTTTGCAATCCTGAGTTTCCATTCCTCCTGTTCTGTTTGATTAGCAGATATGTGTAACATTGCCTGTGCCCACGCATAGCCATGTCCTGGTGTTAAGAGATCCATGCAATGGGGGGAAATCCCCCACACAAGTGGTTTGCACACAGTGTCCTGGGGATTTCTGGGGTGCCTTGGAAGATGATCAGGGGTAACGGAGCACCTCTCCCAACATGAACCTACACATACACTCAGCGAGCCTATCTACACTACTGCTTTAAAACGGTTTATAACAGTTTTAAACCGGTTAATAATTGTAGTTAACTGGTTTAAAACTGTTATAAACCATTTTAAAGCAGTAGTGTAGATAGGCTCAGCATCTAAGGTTCTGCTCCTGGTGCCTCCTCCGATGGAGGTTCAGGAAGTGGCAACAAGGGAGAGGACACTCTTCGTGGTGGCCCCTCAATTATGGAACAATTTCCCCGATGAGGCCTACCTTCTGCCAACATTGTTATCTTTTCAGCGCCAGCTTAAGACCTTTCTCTTTCATAAGGCATTTGGCAGCATCTGATGAGTTTTAATCAGCTTCTGGATTTCTCTAGTTAGGTTGATTGCTTAAAGTTGTTCTTAGGTATATGTTGCCTCTGTGTGTACTGTCTGTATGTTTTTATGTAAATGGGTTTAAACTTTGTATACTGTATCTTTAATGGTTTTTAGTCTTGGTGAACTCTCAAGGACAACTCAATGCAAAGATCAATAACAGCAGACAAGGATAGGGTGAGCATATGGAAAGGAGGACAGGGCTCCTGTATCTTTAAGAGTTGCTTTTTTTATGAATCGGGAGGGATGTGCATGAATGCAAAATCACAGCTATGCATGGGAGCATAGGAGGTCCAAAGAATATGTGATGTTGCGCAGAAATACATTTGTGTTAAAAAAAAATACAGTCAGCGCCAAAACATGCCGATAACCAATCAAAACATGTGCCAAGAATGGTGGACAGGTCCACTCCCACACGCCTTCAAAACCGCTGGACATGCCCCTGACAGTGGGTTAGCTGTTTGCCGAGCCGGGAACTCGCGCTGAACAGCAACAACTTCACGAAGGGGGGGCACACCAGCAATGGATTTTGTGATTGTAGCGAGACAGCCGGAAAAAACATGACAAAAGCCGTCATCGATATTCCAGAATAACTGAGGGGGTCAACCCAAGATCCCAGCGGGATCAGCTGTGGATCATGTAGCCCAGTAGGGACAACTTCAATATTATCCTGGAATAAACGGCTGGTGTAGACACGGCCCTGGAAAGCCGCTGCCAGTAAGCATTGACAACACTGGGCTAGATGTACCAAGGGGTCTGACACAGTAGATGGTGATTTCCCACGTTCCTAACAGCATTTCCCAGCAATTAGCTCTGGGTTAGAGGACGTCCTAGCTAAACTGCCCTCTGGTGCTCCCTCCCCTCATCCATTGATTGGTCCAGGAAGCCTTATCTGATGGTAGCAAGAGCATTCCAGGCAGCTGGGTCTTACCGCCATTTTAACTTCCCACAGTACCTCTGACATAGCATTCTTTTGGTGTATTGTGGGAAATTCAATGGAGAACTAGATCAGGCTGCCCAGTGCTGTTCAGTCTACTGGGCTGGAACGAAAAATTAACGGAGAGCCCAGACGGGTTTCTGTATTCAGTTCAGTCAGGGCACTTGTGTGTGTGTGTGTGCTAGCAATTGCCCAAGGATGCCAACGCTGACTCCAGGCCTATTTCCCTTGATCCCTTGACTATAGAGAAAAATGACGACTTGTTTCTCGAACTTCAATTGCAGTTTCATCCAACCTCCCCAAAAATAATAAAATGGGTCAATCACAATTCTCATTAAATTGTTTCTTTCCATTCCCAGCACAGAAAAGAAAAGGCTAAGGATCCCCCTACCTCCGAATTAAATACAACAAAAAAACCAGTTACTATGGCAGCTGGCAAATAACAAGGTTTTCTTTGGCACAGAGTGGCGAAAAGTAAAATCTTAAAGAAATGGAAACCAATCAATATTGCTGAAGTTATTCCATTTATAGCTTGGGCGCTGTTCCACACATTATGCCGAACAAGGGGGTAGAGTAGAAGGAGGTAATAGGATTCCGGATGGTACCACTTCAGATTGCCCGTCTGTTTGTGTGTGGGGGAGAGGGGTCATGCTCTTCCACACAAAAAATTCCCTGCATATAATAAGCTAGTGCAGAGGTAAAGGTCTATGCTGGTGGAAAGAAAGGTATCAGGGAGTATTTGTACATTTTGTTGACACTCTATCCCATCTCTTGTTTTCCCTCTTTTTGCCTGTTGGCTTGTGACTGTTTATTCCGCCTCTTCGTAAATTCAAATAATTTTACATATTAAAAAACGGATCCTCCCCCCCCCCCCCCCCCCGTCGCCATTACATTACTGTTTTCACCAAATACGTTGGCCAATCATATTGTGACTGTAAACAAAAGCAATTGGTCAATTCTTAAGAAGGTAAGAGCCATGATGGATCGGTGCAAGGGTCCATCTAGTCCAGCATTCTCTTCACACCGTGGCCAGCCAGCTGCCCACGGGGAAACTCGCAAGCAGGACGTGAATGCCACAGCACTCTCCCGCCCGTGTTTTCTCAGCCACTGGCATACACAGGCCTCTGATTCTGGAAGCAGCATAAAACCTTGTCCAGCATGCAACAGCAGCAAAGACATTTGCATCTGGGCGTTCTCCTTCCGCAACCTGCGCGTATTCTCCTCTATCTGTTTTGGAGCTTGGGGTACAGAGTGGGATGGAGTAAATCAGGGGTCGGCCACCTGCTGCCCTCCAGGTCTTTTGGACTACAACACCCCTAACCCCTAACTACAGGCCATGCTGGATGGGGCTGATGGGAGCTGAGTCCAAAACATCTGGAGGGCACCAGGCCCTGGAGTACATCAGTCGGTGAGGAAGCATGGCCTGAGGCATCAATGGGTCTCAGGTGAGGCATCAGAAATGGAGATCACCAAACTTTGGTCCCCTCTACAAGATTTCACTTTGACGCCCGGTTGCCCGATTATGCACATATACGGATAAGCGCATTTACTCCTAATACCTATTCACAAGAGGCGGTGAAGCGCATTACGGGCTATATGAAACACGCTTTAAAGTTGTTGACATGCGGAGAATCGCATGTTTACCTGGCCAAAAAGAGCTTTAACTCCCGTGGCAAATTAAAACTCGCGATTTAACGCGCATTCGAAAATGTGAATAATCGGAGATAAAACGCGCCTCAACCCCCGATTTGCGCTCCGCTCTTGTAGAGGTAAAATTTGTATTGCACCTTGAAAGAGCTTCAAATCACTCTTGTAAAGGCACTCACAGATTGGAATTGCTGATTTCAGTCTGGTTTCAATTTCCTCAATCCTGTAAGAAACTACAGGTTCTTCCCTTCCTTCCAGCCACTGACTCACTTTTCACTTCATTCCTTCACTGTTCCTGTCTCCTTGGCCACAATTCCTGTCAGCCCTTGTTAATGTATTTGTTAACTGGAGTGGATAACCAATTCTGGTGCAGCTTTCTTACAAGGCCACATTGAACAGCCAGTCCTGAGCACTAGTGATTTCAGGGAAAGGTGATGGGCTAAAGAATATGGAGAATGTGTTTTTCAGTGATTCAAAAATAATATATATTTTTAAAAACCCCCCACTCCCCCCACCTCCCCACCAGGGAGTTGTTAGATCAAGAGCGCCATCACACTAGCGTTTTATCACACTTTCGTTCCGCCTCGTTTACTGTTTTGCTCCGCGACCCTCACACGACATTGTCCCTGTCCTGCAGTTACCTCACCTCTTCCCCTCCATTTTCCGTGTTTTGCTAGGGTGGGGAAAGTGCAGTATTTTTTTTTCTCCATGTGGGATAAAACATTTTTTCTCCATGTGTCCTTGCGCTATGTCAAAAGTCCCGCTTTTGTGGGGGCATGATTGTTGAAGGGCGGTCTTGCTGGCAAAAGATGAGGGCGGGAATGGTTCTCCAGCGTGCCCTTTGCTGAGTCAGTCAAACTAACGGACTTGTGCTGAGTCGTTCAAACGGACTTTCGCTGCTCCATCCCCACTCTCATTGCTCTCTCATCCACCCGTTTCAACTTCCCTCCCCACCCCTGTACGAGGTGCTCCAGAGGACTTGCACTACTACAACCTTACTCCTATCCGCCCTCACTTTCATCCACTCTCATCCTTCCATTTCAGCCCACCGGGAAGGGGGAGGGAGAGTGGGTGCGTTATTGCACTATCACATTAGCGTTAGGCAGAAACGGTGCCTAATCCATCAAAGGCTAAATCACTAAAACAGTAGACTGCAAAACCAGAGCGGGGGGGAAGGTGCCCATGTCCATCACAATGTCCATCAACCACAAGAATCAATGAACTGGAGGGGGAAGGAGAAAGGGCAGGGTGGGTCGAACACAATAGTGGGAGATTGGAAGCGTGAGCTGGTGCAGATGAAAAGGTAAACAAGGCAAAATAGTGCGACAACGCACACACGTGAAAGTGACTAGCGCTTGATGTGCTAATGAAATGGAGGTGGAAATTGCGGATGCATAGCAAGAAAAAAAAGTAGGTGTGATGGAGCCCCAAATATGTCGAAATAAGGAGCACTGTAAATCTGTTCTACATATGGCCTGTAACAGACACAGGGACACTCCCAATGGGGAAATGACTCCTTAATAATCACCAATCACCACTTCAGTCTCCCTGGCTCTCAGAAGCACTTTAGAGCTACCATACTCCCTGAGAGTAGAGAAGTAACACTTCTCAAATCGGCTGGCTGGTCCCTACTAGCCAAACTCATCCACTGCTACCCCCATTGGCCGCTTCTATAAATACATAACATGGATCCAAGCCTGATAAACATGAGTGAGATAGATTCTGAGTTCTACACCAACTTCTAACTTTTAAAATTAAAGGCTTCAGATAAATGGACCCTTGGTCTGAGCCAGCATGGCTCTTCCTATGTTCTTATGAAAAGATCCCTTGGGTAGAACTGGGGAATTCTGAAGAAAACCAGAGTGGTCAGAGCCAGCTCTTCTGTTACATAGCCCGATTTGACAATACATTTTCCCCAATCTGCCCAATATATGGAGAGAATGATCATGCACAGCTCCTGCCCTTCTCAGTTGGCGCACCATTCCCACTTGAGATGTTCGTGCATGTATATGCTCATGGATGGAATGTCGAAATGCTACCCACGCTTCTACAGTTTCATACACGTAGGTGGGAATAGCATGCTTGATTTACTAGTTTAATGCAATTTTCAACTGTAGATGTTGAATTGCAAGGCCATGGGTGGAATTCAAGTATTCCATCTCCACATGTACCTGCAAGAATGGCAGAGGAGGGACTGGCATGGTTGCTGGGTGTGGAGTAGATACGCACACTCATTCCCTTCCATGCGCTGGGCCAGGTTGAGGGAGCTGTATCCTCTAATCTGCCCCATGGAGTCCTAATTGAGTCACAGCAGCTGTAATAAGGGAAAGCCATTACATTCCAAAGGTTTGAGATGTTATGGAATAAAAGACAGCTCCTTTCAACATTCTGGCATTATTACTAGGACCCAATGATGTAGTGGTACATTTTGAAGTTCAGGCACTCATCATGATAGTCCTCCACTCCACCCCTCAAGAGAGTCCAAAATTGCAGGCAGCTGTGTTGATCCATATCCACAAACCAGTTCTGGCAGTTTTCATATCCACCAGGAGCAGGTATTTTGTAAAGCGAATGGGTCTTAATTGCCCATTAAAAGAGCAAGCCACCACAAAATACTTTACTTTGGAACAGGGATAGCTCACAGGAAGGTATTGTTGCTGGCAAAATCCCATCTCCTCTGCCTACTCTGAGCACCGCAGTTAAGTTCAGAGGAAAGTCTAAGATGGCTAACTGCTGGAGGTTTAACACAGCTAATGCTTCTTTTAACCAATATTTATTTATTTATTTATTTTATTCCATTTATATACTGCCCCATAGCCGAAGCTCTCTGGGCGGTTTACAACAATTAAAAACATTGAACAATTAAAACACTGATATACAAAATTTAAAAGCATAAAGCATAAAAACAAGTTGCTTCTTTGGGGGAGAAGGTTATTATATGGCTAAACTTTGTATTGGAATGCTCTTTAATATTTTCTCATGTACACCCCTTTTTAAATCACCTACCTGCTTCCTAGAGGTTAACGCACGGTCAGCACAAATGGTTTCACCACACCCTTTTGACATCTAAAAGACTGATATTACAGTATTGGAAGGATAAACGCTCAACTCCAATCATGCAACGGATTGAAGACCTTACAATGCTTTCAACATTTGAATGGGTGGTGTATAGATGCCACTTGTGAATGGATACTTATTTGGATATCTGGTCTGCTTTTGTTGAAATTTATGTTTAATTCTTAGAAAGCCGTATTTTCATTGATATGCATGCACTGAAATTGTTATATTCAATGTCACCATCCCTGCAAGCTCTTGTTCCACTATAACACTGCAAGAACCAGCTCACCTATTGGTCCAATGGAACATTTGTGCATTACCTCTGTGTCTGGGCAAGGCTGCATTACCTCCGTGTCTGGGCAGAAGTACATGTTATACTAGCAAACAGGTATTTCTTGAATATATTGGTTAATGTCAATGCAGGGATAAGGTGTGTGTTTGGACAGGAGGGGCATTTTGCAAGAAAGAAGCTACAGGCAGGCTGGGTGGATGCTTGTTTGCTTGCTTAACCATTCCCTCCAGTTCCCTTCTGCAAATGCCCCATTACTGGGGGGAAAAGATGGCGCCTAGGAATTCCACTGCTGTTTGCAATGGCAGCAAAACCAAAGTTACAAAAAGAAAAATCTGTTGCAAGGCTGAGCCTGGTATGCACTCCCTCCAATTTGATGTTTGTTTGGGGTGGGCTTACTTTCACCCACCCACCCATCTCCACAATTTGGGAGAAGAATGCCCCTTAAAAATCTTTGGAACTGCACTACTTTGTATTCAAGAGCGCTTCCAAATATATATCAAAACGGAGCTGGTGCTATTCACTTATTTTCTAACAAAAGGGTGTGGGGAGAACAAAGGATTTAGCAGTGGTGAACTATAAAGAATCTGGATTAGTGGTGTATGACGATTCTCCTCCCCATGTTTCAGAGGAATTAGAAATACAATCAGGCAAATAGAAAGCCGTGATCTTGTAAGGCAGCAGGAAAACGACAGAAGGACATTGTAAAAGTCTATATTGTCTGTTTGAAAAAGACAAAAGATTTTGTTGCTTTCCATGAAACTGCCAATTCTTGGATTTTCAATTCATGGGATAACACAGAATAGAAATCACAAAATGCAGTTGTTCATCTACTTTCAGATATCTCTCTCTCTCTCTCTCTCTCTCACACACACACACACACACACACACACACAACACACCACCACCACCACCACCACCACCACCACCAGTGTGCTTTTAAATAAACAACATTATGAAGCCTTTATTTATTTGTTACATTTCTATCTGCTTTTCCTCCAAGGAGCTCAAGGTGACGGACGTGATCCTCCTTCTCTCCATTTCATCCTCACAATAACCCTGTGATGTAGGTTAGGCTGAGAGTCAGTGACTGGTCCAAAGTCACCAAGTGAGCTTCATGGCTGAGTAGGGGACTAGAACCCAAGTCTCAGTCTAACACACTTAAGGCACATCCCTATGCAAGTTTAGAGAGAGAGAGAAATCCTGTAGCCAGCCATGCAGAACTTTTCTCTCTCTAAACATGTATATGATTGTGCCCTTAAGCACTCTATAACACTGGTTCTCACTGCTGGATTTCACTGGACGTTTTCTTCCAAGGATTTCCAGCTTTATCTTGTTAATAATAATGGTTCAGTAGGCAAGAATGGTCAAATTTTTTTTTTTGGACTGGTCAGTCAGAGGAATAGGATGGGTTGTGATAGGTGCCAGGAAGTGAAGTCTTTAGGGTTGCAGTGAAGCCTCACACATTTTGCCAGGGAAGACAGCAGTGGCTGGTGAGTTTTAGTGGGTCAGAGCGGGAGTCCAGTGGATCAGGTTGCGGGTTCAAAATCAAACCACCATGGTCGTTTGAGCCTCAGGCTTGTTAAAGAGTACTTTAAAATACTTCAGTTGGTTATGACCAACACCAGCACCACCTCTACCTACTGGGTCACTTTCTATCGATGTCCAGTTTGGGTTTCCAACTCAAAAATACCCCCCACAAAACCTGCCTCAGGGATCAGAAAGGTCAATCAAGTGCCCTCTGAAGCCACCTCCCAGCCCATATCTAGAGCTCAATGGCATGCAAAAGCCTTGTACTCCATTGACATGCATGTGCAGATAGGATGGATTTTTATAAATGTCTTCAAACACAAAAGAAGTACATTTCCCACCCGAAAGAAGATAATTTTTGTTTGTATCAATTAACAAATAATCTGCATACCGTTCAACTGAACCTGCTTGGAGTTGGGGAACTGGAGTATTGCAACCAATTCATTTCAATGCGCAGGAGATATTTTAAATGTTTATTTATTTAAATGTTTTAAATAAATAAATATTTACTGTTAGCTTTTATTGTTTTTAACTGATATTTTACTGTCTAGGCCTGTACTGCTTTTATGTATGGTTGTAAGCTGCCTTGGGAAGGCTTCTTCCCTGAAAGGCGGCTAAGAAACGTTTTGAATAAATAAATAAATAAAAATATCTTATGACCATGATTTACATCAAATGATCTTATATTACCTTTTCTCGTAATATAATATATCTGGTTTGACCAGCACATAGATAGCATCTCTCTCTCTCTGTTTTGATTTGGAATTCCTCACTCTCTGTTTAGAGAGTTTCTAGGGCCAATAAAACAGGAGGTGGGCCATTTGTCCGGAATAGAAACACACATATAAGTCTTTTTGGCAATATATAACAAAGTGTGAAGGCAGAGCTACTAACTTAAGTTAAAGTTTCAGGTGTGTGTGTGTGTGTGTGTGTGTGTGTTGTATTAAAAGCCAAATCCAAGGCTCTTTCTAACCATAATGACAAATTTCCACATCAGAATGGAGCTGCGGTGGGAAAACCACTACAAAATTGTGTAACGAACCAAACGGTATTGGTTCAAGAATAACTCCTTCTTAACTTCAAAATATTTAGTGTGTCCTACTATTAAAATGTCTTGAGAAGTGCGATTACCTCGATATTAAAGTTCACATTTTAATAAAACCAATCATGCCGGTGGTCTGCAAACCTCTTGACTCTGATGTTTTAATGTTGCAAACGTTTTAACCTAAACTATGCTGGTACTTTGGGCCCACTCCTTTTGCGTTCAGCCATGCCCACTTTCTCCATATTGGAATTCGGCCCTTGGTGAAAGAGGTTTGACACCCCTGATGTAGTCAATACTGAGCTAACTGGACAAATACTCTGACTCAGTATTAGTCAGCTCAGGGCCAGCCCTACCATTAGGCAGAGTGAGGCAGTTGCCTCAGGCAGCAGCTCTTGGGAGGTGGCAGCAAGTTGTTGGAGGCTGCTGTGTGTTAAGCAGCCTGCTCTGTGACCCCCCATGTTAGTCTGCTGCCTTTAGGTGCAGTAGAGAATGCTGTCCCATTGTCCATGTTGAAGACAGATTCATCTGGCAGCCCAGTTAGCTTTCGTACATGGAATGAGAAGGGGGCGCTATCTTGTTCTTCGCTTCAGGTAGCAAAATGTCTTGAGTCAGCCCTGAGGCAACTCCCTATTTTCCAGGTGTGAGAGGTTGCTGGAGATTCACATTGACCCATCCGTTCAGTTACAGAACATATCTATGGCTACATTTCCATACATATTCTCATCAGATGGTGGGCATCCTCTTAGGTAATAATAATTCTCCATTCTTTGGCCATGAATGGGACCTTAAAGCTCTTTGCACCAGTGTAAACTCATGGAGAACATCTCATGGATGTTTCACCCATTTATTTTTTAAAGGTGTATTACGCAGAGGACTGGTCCTACCATTAGACAGAGTGGGACAATCACTTCAGGGGGCAGATGCTGGGAGGCGGCAGCTTTGTGCTGGAGGAGACAGCAGGGACAGCAATGTGTCACACCGCCTGCCCTCTGACCCCTAAGCCAGCCTGCTCCCATGCCTAGTATTGAAGTAATATATTCAACAGCCAGTCCATTCAGCTTTTGGAAAAGGAATGGGAGGGGGCGCCATCTTGTTCTTTCCCTCAGGCAGCAAAATGTCTTGGGCCAACCCAGAATTAAATTATGAAGTCTACCACCAAGGGATGCGGTGATTTCACTGCCACTAGGCTCAATGGCTTTAAAAAGGGATTAGATATTCATGGAAGATAGATCCGTCACTGGCTTTTAGTCACGATGGCTAACGGAATTTCCATATTTTGTGGCCAATAAGTCGCCTGTTGTTGCAGGGGCTTCTGGGAGGGATCTGATTGGACACTGGGGGAAACAGGATGCTGAACTAGTGTGCTCTTAATATATTGTAACTCTACAACACCAACATCAAGGAGCTGAGAATGCCTACAACTCACTTGATGGCCAAACCTAGTTTGCTTCTGTTGAGCATGTGAATAGTTTTCTTAAAAGGAATATTACAAATAATCTCCCAGAATTCTGCTATATTTTAACTATCCCCTTTTATTGCCTTAAAAAAAAAAGGACATTCATGCCGCCAGGTTCAAAATCTCTTTTGTTGGATTATTTTATGAAACATCAATGGTTGCTAACTGGAAGTTGTTTTCACTTCGGGCTTGTACAAATTGTTCGGAACATGGAAAAGGGGAGTTGCTATAGTTACTCATGTAAAACTGCTTGGCAAGGAGCAACAGCCTTTACAGGTAGCCTCCCCTCCCCCCCTCCCTGGTTAAAAAAACTGTTTTTAATCAGCAAAGTGAGATTCTTGATTGCAGATAAACGGCATTTTGCAAAATAAGAAACTGTTTTCAAAACTGGGGTATGAAACCTCTTTAATAGAAAATAGCAAATGAAATAAATAATAAGAATAAATAATAAGATGATATATTAACCTGCAAACACTTTCTTTTACACACACATACAATTTTAGAATTAGGTCCACTTTTTTACTCTCAGGGTTTTTTAAGTGTCAAATATAACAATACAATATAAGGATTAGTGTGGTCTTGCTATATTTCCATTGAAGATATTTGATACCCAGGCCTAATCTACACCAAGCAGGATATTGCACTATGAAAGCAGTATATAAAAGGCAGGAGCCACACCAAGCAGGATATAGCGGTATGAAAGCAGTATATGGTATGTGTTTTATGGGCCCCAACAGTTGTCAGTGCACTTTAATACCGCTATAAAGCAGTAGTGTGGCTCCTGCCTTCTATATACCGCTTTCATATCAAGCAATATCCTGCTTGGTGTAGATGAGGCCTCACTTTTTGGTGGGCGGGGGAAGTAAGTCTTGTTATTGTTGACCACATGAGTTTATCATTCTGACTGTTCGTTTCAAAAGGGGAAAATCTGATGCCAAGGGTGAAATGCGGATTTATTCTATTTTATTTTGCATTTCTCATTCCCATGAACTGGTGGGGTTCACCCCAGCTGGATCTGCCACTGTGAAGTTGGACAGCTGAGAGAGATGTTCCGAATGAAAACACATTTCAGACTTGGCAGGGAATTCTGCCTTCCAGGCCAGCTCTTCATTAACCGCTTCTGTACATTACTGTTCTTCGTTTAAGGGCTGTAAAAATGAACCAAACCTTTGTTCTACCTAAATTTCCTTTCCTAGTTATTCCGTTCCTTCAGACTTTTCAATCTTGCTGCCCCATTGTTACCTTTTGAGAGTAGCAGCGCTGATCAGGGCAGGATCTACACCACTGCTTTAAAACAGTTTATAACAGTAGTGACAACTGTTGGGGCACAGGACACACTCCGTATACAGTTTTCAAACCGTTTTCATAGTGTCATATCCTGCTTGGTGTAGATCTGGTCCAGGTGTACTTCAAGAGTGGGAATGAGGTTGTCAAGTGCTTTCAGGAGAATCAGGTGGTATAGCTTGTCCTGGATTGTACCACTTTTGCTGAAGGTGGGAGGTTGCATTTAAATGCTCCCCATTAAAAGCAACAATACTGTCCACTCATAGAAAAACAGCACATCAGTTTAGCATTCAGAGCTGCAAACTTTTCCTACCAGACATCTGTAAACCAAACATAAGACGAGTCATGCTGGATCAGATCAAGGGTCCATCTAATCCAACATTCTGTTCACACAGTGGGCAACTAGCTGTCGACTGGGAACCCACAAGCAGGAAACGGGTGCAACAGCCCAAGTTCTCCAGCAAATGGTGTTTGTAGGCAAACTGCCTCTGATACTAGAAGTAGCATATACCCATCAGGACTAGTATCCATCGATAGCCTTTTCCTTTGGAATTTATCCAATCCTCTTTTACAGCCTTCCAAAGTGATGGCCATCACTAGGCTGACCATATAAAAAGGAGGACAGGACTCATGTAACTTTAACAGTTCTAGAGAAAAGGGAATTTAAGCCAGCATCATTTGCATGCAATTAGTACCTGGTGAAATCACCTCTTCATCAAAGCAATTAAAGTTGCAGGCACTATACTAGAGTGACCAGATACAAAAGAGGGCAGGGCCCCTGCAGCTTTAACTGTTGTAATGAAGAGGGAATTTCACCAGGAACTAATTGCATACAAATGACACTGACTGAAATACCCTTTTCTCTACAACTGTTAAAGTGACATGAGCCCTGTCCTCCTTTTCATATGGTCAGCCTAACATCACTACATCTTGTGGAAGTGAATTCCATAGCTTAACTATGCGCTAAAATGGTACAGACCATGTGAAGGTTTGAGGCCTACAGAGGCAAGGTAATAAACTCAGGCCTAGAGGGAATTTTCTACTGGGAGGAGATATCCTGAGAGGAGTAGTTTCATTTCTCCAGTTAAGGTTTGTTCCCTGGTCAAGTTTCATTTTCTCCAGTTAAATTTTATTTCCTCAAAGTGGAAACAGTACTTTCTGTTTTGAGGGAAGAGGGTATAAAGAGTGAGAGAGCCAGCCAGGAGTCAGATGAGGGCCAGAGGAAAACCAGAGCCAGAGAAAGATAAGACCTTAAGGAAGTAGCAGAAAGAAGCAGATTAGGGTAAAAGAACTTGCATTTTTGCAACTTTTATTTTCTTTTAATGCCTTTGTTTCACTCAGGGTGCCGCTACAAGAGTGATTTAAAGCTCTTTCAAGGCGCATTAAAAATTTGACCTCTACAAGAGCAGAGCGCAAATCGGGGGTCGAGGCGCTTTTTCTATACGATTATGCGCATTATCGAATGCGTGTTAAATAGCGAGTTTTAATTTACCACGGTCGTTAAAGCGCCTTATGACCATGTAAACAAGCAATTCTCCGCATTAAACACCTCTAAAGCGCATTTCATACAACTGGTAAGGCAACCTGTTATGTGCTTAACCGCCTCCCACATATAGTGATTTGCTGTAAAAGTGATTGCGAGAAGATGCGCATAATCGGACAACCAGGCGTCAAACCGAATTCTTGTAGAGGGGACCTCAGTCTATTGACTAAATACCTTTTGTTGTAAGTTGCTTGTTTTACTTTAATAGTAAATTGTTGTGTTACACCTGAAGTGCCTGGAGTGTCACTCACCTCACATCTACACCCCAAACCCCACGTTAGTGGGAAGGGGAAGGTAAAAACAAGGAAGGTGGGACTCTTAAAGAGCACAGATCCTTAAAGAGTTGTTCAGGGAGTCCAGGTCGTAGAAGGAACCCTGACACACCAGAAACAGCTTTACTTGACAATTCTTGATACACCATGAGGTTGAGACTAAGAGCTCCATCACACCAGCAGTTTATTGCACACAGCAGTTTATCGTCCCTGTCCTGCGCTCATCTCGCCCATTTCTCCCCCTCCCCCTTGTTGCATTTTATTTTGGTATGGGGGAAAGTCTGGATTATTTTCCCCTCTCGCATTTTACTTTGTTGGGGGCGTGTGCTAATGGGGTCTTGCTGACGAAAAGGGAGGGAGGGGAGGTTCTCTTCCTCCAGAACAACAAAACCAGAGTGAGGGGTGGGTGGGAAGAGCCCACGCCCATCAGAGTACTACAACCAATGAACTGGAGGAGGAAGGAGTAGGGGTGGGGCGGGGTGGGGTGGGGTGGAGTGGAAGAGCAAACAAGCGAAAACCCACATGAAAGGGACCATGTGTGATGGAGCCCTTGACGCGTTGATGAAACAGAGGTAAAAAACATGGAGGCAAACTGGGGGGGGGGGGAAAGGTGTGATGGAGCCCTAAGACAGTAACAGTACAATCCTATACATGTCTACTTAGAAGTAAGTCCCATTGGTTTCAGTGGGGTTTACTCACAGGTAAATAAATATAAGATTTCAGGCTGAGTTGGGAACAAAGAAATACCCAGTGAAAAACTTGCATCTGCCATGGACTCTCTCCTAGCTCCACAATACTGACCTTCCTTACATGATCATTAAAAAAACTGGGACAGAGAATTCCTCACACCATCCCACATTTTGCTTTGGGTTCAGCAGGCTATGGCTGCGGTTCAGCAGTCTCGCTTATGAAAACTTCCTTGGATTTATTAATATATATATATATATATATATATTTAAAGTTAAAGTGTTGACAACCAATAAAAGAGTGTTTAGTTGATCATCTGCCTTTTCACTAATTAATCTGTTAATCAATTAAGTATAAATTAAATTGCATATTACCTGGATACCAATACTGAGTTGTTGGTTTGTTTGTTTTTGAGATATCAAAGGAAGTGTGAGATAACATACATTTTAGTATATAAAAGCTGACAGGCATTATTGGAAGGTAAAGCCATCTTTAATAGTTTCTTTCGCAACCCTTATTACAGAAACACACCAGAACCAAAACAGATGGAAAAAAATAACATACCAGTACCAAAATAGCTTTAAAAACAGTGTTTCCTTAACATGGAACCCACTAATTATTTGCTTTCACTGGTTAAAATGGACCCCTCTCATTAATTGACAAACACTTCAGTTGATTTCCCTATGGCAGCTTTCCCCAACTTGGATGGCGTTTTAGGCCACAACTCCCAGCATTCCAAACCATTGATCATGCTGGCAGGGGTTATTGGGAGTTGTAGTCCAAACATATGGCGGGCACCAGGTTGGGGGAAGCTGATCTATTTAGTCAACTGATTAGGGCAGTGATCCTATACACATTTACATGGGAGTAAATCCCACTGAACTTCTGAGTAGACATATATATGGCTGCACTGTAAGACTGCAAACCTATGCCCACTTGCCTGGGAGTAAGCTACATTGAACTCATAGGATTGTATTGTAGAGGGTGCGACCTTAAAAAAGAAAAAAATCCCTCATAAATGATTTTAGAATGTGCAGCCAGTATGACTAACTGAACAGATGATATAATTTTGAGTGGAAATTACCCCCTTCTGATACTAGTCACGCAAATTAAATGCAATGTGTTAGCATTAATTTCTGCAAGCACGCTTAAAAATTGGGTTGATTTCCTATAAATTGAATTAGAAAAGTGAAATTCAAAATGCAGGGCACAAAAATCTAACTTGATTCTGCCTGGTTTGATTGGTTAAAAGGAACAGGGATTTATGTAGCTGTAATAGACAGACAGCTGCTATCACATTTATACTTTTATAGGACAGAAAGTACCTACAAATGTCTAGCAGACCTCCTAATCTCCAACAGCAATTCGTTTTAAAGCTCTACACTTTCAACTTTGCCCATCGAGTTTCTAAACAATGCTATTGACAATTAAGGTAAGCTTTTTGGGGGGAAAGGGACTGAAGCAAATACAACCCTTTCCTTGTTAAAATTAATGGGTGCTGTTCTGTCAAAGCAGTTTTCTAAAAGCTAAGTTATTCATCCAGTAGAATAACATGGCAGTTTTCCTGGACTGTACTTTTAGGATTCTAGGTGGTGGACTGTCTTTTTAATTACTCTCCCATGTAAAAACATGAAAATCTCACATGTAGAAAGCTAGCACATCAGGGAGAAAAGATGTAGCAAGCACTTCTCATGAGATGTTAACTCTCTATGTACGGGAAAGCTCTTAGTTTCTTTTACCTTGGAAAAGCATTTAAGAGTGCCCTGTGGGGCCATTTCGTTTTAAAAGTGAAGTTCCTATGAAGGCGTATTCTTGGTTTGATAAGGTTGTTAACGACCTGGACCCTGCTGGATAGGATAAATGATCAATCTGATCAATTAATATATTATTTTCAAAAGGTGGTCTTTTGAGGATTCTATGAAAACTGGCCAGGTATCAACACCAACCAAGGAGGGGTACTTTAGTTGTTTCAGATTCATTCCCCCTGAAATCCAGTGCTGAAATCCAGTGCACAGGGTGACCATAAGAAAAGAAGGACTGGGTTCCTGTATCTTTAACAGCTGTATAGAAAAGGGAATTTCAGCAGGTGTCATTTCATAGAATAGTAGAGTTGGAAGAGGCCTATAAGTTCCTCGAGTCCAACCCCTTGCTGAATTTGTATGCATGTAGCATGTGCTGAAATTAAAACTGCAGGAGCCTTGCCCTCTTTAGCTAGAGTGACCAGATACAAAAGAGGGCAGGGCTCCTGGAGCTTTAAATGTTGTGATGAAGAGAGAATTTCACCAGGTGCTGCATGCATACAAATGACACCTGCTGAAGTACCCTTTTCTGTACAACTGTTAAAGATAGAGGAGCCCTGTCCTCCTCTCCATATGGTCACCCTAGCTAAGAGGAATGAAGGACTGGTGAAGAAGTGAGTGGAGGCCCCCTGCAGTACTGTATTTGTGCTCCATTTCAGTTTCCCTGACATATGGCAAAATGTGTCAACTTCCTGCAGTTTCTCTCTTTGAGAAGAATAAACAGTGAGGTGCTAATCCCTCTTGGTGGGTCAGGGCATTTGTAAACCACATCTGTTAAAACACAAGCAGCCAGCAGATCACACACAGGCTATGGAGTCCGGCATGGAGGCCTACCTATCACTTTCAAGTTTTTCCTCTCTCACAAAAATGGAATCCACAGAGATTAATGAGCCTAGCAGACAAGACTGAGGCAGCAGTAGCTAAGAACTTATTCATCTCTCGCATTTGCACTCCACCCTTCTTCCAAGGAACTCAGGACAAAAGTTCATGTTCTTTCTGCTTTCTTCTCACAACAAGCCTGAGGTAAATTAGGTCGGCTGCATTCAGACACAACGGCAAATACATGAATTATGGAAGTGGGCCTAGGATTTACGTCTAGTTTCCTGGCCAACCATAGCTGGCCACTTTCTGAAAATGTGACAAAGTATGGTTTGCCCAAACCGTCATTGGCCTGTAAAGCAGAATCACAATTTAGAAACCAGAACTCCTTTATGAAAATGAATTATGGAAAGGCAAACCGTGGTTTGATGTTACGTCTCAGTGAAGCCAGTGACTAGCCTGAGTGAGTTTCATGCCGTTTTCATTTTCAGACTATAATTATCCATTTTCAACAATGGGTGTGGTTTAATTTAAATGAATTTCATACAATGTATTGTAAATCTAGTTAAGCATTTTAGATTTTGTTTTATGTTTTATTTTCTTATTTTGTCTTAGCTGTTTTGTATGTGAATCATGAACGCGCAATAAAAGCCTCGGCGGCAGATGATGATAGGAGGCAGCCGCCGCCTCACGGCTATTCCTCCTGAACCTCCCAGTCCTTCCCCGCCGCCGGAGGACAGAGCTGTGCACACCACATGGCACAGTAGCCTAGTGTCCTCAGTTGTGGTGGAGGACCGTGTCCTGTCACCAGTGTTGAAGCAAAATTCAGCTACCAGTCCAATACACTTCTTTATGTGGAATAGGGTAGGTGGGGGCACCATCTTGTCCTTTGCCTCAGCCAGCAAAATATCATGGGCCAGACCTATCTGTGGTGGCTGGTGTCCATTGGTGCTGAGGGGGCAGAAGGCAGGGGAGTTAATGGCAGGCAGAGGTCAAAAGGTCACAGCAGACAGAGCCAAGTAGATCATGAGTTCAAAGCAGAACGTTTTTTTTGGGGGGGGGGGTGTCTCTGCCCCATACAACACCTTGAGCCCACATGTCTGCTCCACCAGCAAACCCCATTGCACAGAAAAGGCAGCTGTGGCTGCATTCTGGATCAGAGAAAATGTATTGCATCCAATTGCAGAATGATCACATAGCTGCAAAAGCATCACATCACCCCCCTTTCTCTCCCCCCCCCCACATTTTCATGCCTCCATTCCCAACTCCTGCCTTCATCTGTCCCCCTCCATCCTAGGGATGAAATCCTATGCATGCTTACATGGAAGTAAGCACCACACACTTCCTATACATAGAGATGTAAGGAATTCAGGCAGAGAACACTTTGCTGCTACTGCAACGCAACAGTATTTGTGTTGCATACTCAAGGAATTGTGCTTTGTTCTAACCACAATTAGTTAAAACAAACAAAGATCAATCAAACTATGATTTCAGATCCCGGTTTCTTTTAACCTAGGCCCTTTCTACACCTAAGGGTGTTGAGGGAGGGAGGGAGACAATTCCAGACATAACGGCTTCCAGGATTGTCCTCTAGCTTCTAAATAGGAAGCGCCTACCATTTTTTTAAAGCAACATGAGCCCTCTTTGCATGGTAGAGAAGGTAGGGAACCCCCTGCGCACCCCACCCCCCGCCATCCTGGGGATGGCAGAATTGCTTCCCCCCCATGGGCACGGAGCCACCCTGTGCAGCTTTGTGCCCATTTCATGTCCCAGGATGGCAGAAAAACTGAGATATCCCTGGTTTCTGCTATCCTGGGTTTTTCCCTGGGTCATCCCCGGGATCCCCTGTGCGTCATTTAGACGCACAGGGACAACCCTGGGAAAAATCGCTGGTGTAGACATGGCCTAAGTTTGGTTAGAACAAAACACAGTTCCCTGAATTCGAACAGAACAGGAAACTGTGGTTTCCTCTAAAGCCTCCTCTTGCATGCAAAGCAGGAGCAGAGGGACAGGACAGGACACATGTGATCTGAGAGACTCACTAGAGTTCATGCACAGCGACCTAACTCATTGTTTAAGTCAGGGCTGTAGCCTCCTAAATGTTTTGGCCTCAAACTCCCATTAGCCTTATCCAGCATAGCCAAGGGTGAAGGATCATGGGAGTTGGAGGCCAAAACATCAGGAGGGTCACAAATTTTATTTTATTTACTTATTTGTTGCATTTTATATCCTACCTTTCTTCCTCCAAGGAACCCAAGGCGGCGTACATAATCCTCCTCTCCATATAATCCTCACAACAACAACCCTGTGAGGTAGGCTGGGCTAAGAGTATGTGACTGGCCCAAAGTCACCCAGTGGGCTTCCATGGCTGAGTGGGGACTAGAACCTGGATCTCCTGACTCCCAGTTCAGCACTTTAGCCACTACACCACATAAGTTGCCCGCCATGTAGTCCTAACTGGGTATTCTGAATGTATAGATCAATCTCCTATAGTCATTCAGATATATATCTAAAATGCTCTTTTGACAGTCCCCCACCCCTGCTCACCCCATATTGCACATTGTCTGATTGATTGCTGAATACGCACCACACATCCTTGACACAGAGAGTTATCTGGTCAGGCAGACACATTTCATGGCAATCTGATATTGCCTGGTGGATTCAGAGACAAGACAATTAAAATACAGGATCTTGCCTAAACAAGAGGCAGAATAGTGAATTAGCAATACCCTTTTCAAACATTAATTTGGGCTTTCCATTAGAATACAAAGCCCCTCGACGTATCTGAAAGCAGGCATTGTCCTGGGCTTTTGCTGGAACCACAGCTTCAGTACAACGCAGCAGGGTGTGTTAGCTCTTTCTTTCTAAAGTTGGGTCGTTATCAAAGAGTTCAACGGAGTTTGCCAATAAGCCTTTATTTAGCCATGCCGAAAAAACTGCTGACAAATGAGATTCTTCCTGTAGCAGTAAAACAAGGCAAAACTAAAAATACCTAATTACACAAACACACAGAGGGCCACTGGGAAACACACATGTCTGGGAAGATTTAAGCAAGCGAGTTCTATTGGCAAAGCCAAGGAAAATGGTCAATAATAATAATAATAATAATAATAATTTCAGCTCAAGAGTGTCAAAGTAAAAGAAAGGAGACAATTGGCTTGATTAGTTTGGAAGCTATGAGTTGGTTTCATAATACTCTTCTTATACAATGGGTTGAGTCCAGAGCATCGTGAGTGGCATTCTGCTTGTGGACTAGAACCTCTGTGCTCTTCATCCATTACCCCCTCCTAAAGCCAATCCTGAGGGGTGTGGGACCCTTAGGACTAGTGGACTTTATGGCACGATGTATTATCAATGGATGGGGGGCGGCGGTGAAAATCATGCTTCCCATTGCATGGGCAAAAATGCAATTTTGTTTGCAGCAGGTAACTTTGGATGTAACCCACTGAGGGCTCATCTATCCAATAAACATATCGGAATAATTGTCACTGCTTCCCTCATGGAATTCTGGACATTGTTATTTGGAGAAGATGCTGGGAATTCTTTGTTAGAAATCTCTTGTTCTGTCTCAGGGCCAAACCAGACATTACCATTTTTATGTTTAGAAAACAGGCTGGATGAGGAAAAACAAACTGAAGCTGAATCCAGACAAGACGGAGGTGCTTACTGTCAAAGGCCCCAACCTGGGTTTGGAGGTGTGTCAACCAGTTCTGGATGGGGTTACACTCCCCCTGAAAGGCTGTGTTCATAGCTTGGGGGTGCTCTTGGATCCGTTGCTCCAAATGACAGCTCAGATAGATGCGACGGCCAGGAGTGCCTACTATCAGCTTCGGCTGATACGCCAGCTGCGCCCCTTTCTAGAGTTGGAAGACCTAAAGATGGTAGTGTACACGCTGGTAACTTCGAAGCTCGACTTCTGCAATGCGCTGTACATAGGGCTACCACTGTGCCTAGTCTGGAAACTTCAACTAGTTCAAAATATGGCAGCCACGTTGGTCACCGGTACACCTAGGGGTGACCATATTACACCAGCTTTAAAATCACTCCACTGGCTGCCAATTACTTTCTGAGCGAAGTACAACGTGTTGGTCATTACCTTTAAAGCCCTACATGGTTTGGGTCCAGGTTACCTGCGGGATTGCCTTCTCCCATACAATCCACCCCACACCCTCAGGTCCTCTGGGAAGAATTTATATAGTCAGCCAAACCTAGGCTGACAACTGTTACCTAGAGGACCTTCTCTTCTGCCGCTCCCAGACTGTGGAATGGCCTGCAGGGAGAGATTCGCCAACTTAACAGTCTTCCAGAATTTAAGAAAGCTATAAAGACTGATCTGTTCTGGCAGGCCTACCCAGTCGAATTTTAAGAGTTTTATTGGTATTTTAACAATGTATTGGTTTTTATATGTGTTTAATCAGTTTTATGTATTTTATATCATTTGTTTTTAATGTTGTTCTCTGCCTCGATTCAGAGGGAGAGGCGGGTAAGAAATAAATAAACAAATATATTATTATTATTATTATTAGTGTAGAGTAGGTGCAGGAGCCCTAATCCAGATTGGGAACCTAGCATGGGGGGTTAGGCCAGTGGCTACTCCAGAGTAAAAATTTAAAGAACACATATCTGCTAGACACCCATTTAAAGTAATGCCTGCATTGGCCCTCACGGAGTTAGACTTTCAGGAGTTTCCGTAGGGTGGGGAAATGGAGCGAGGAAATTATTGTGGAACCAGTTAAAGTCTGAGCAGGGGGCCGTCTACACAGAACCACTTTCACTGCGGATCTCCCCCCCCCCCCAAATATGCAGCATTGCAATTGTAAAGCGGAACTACCGCGATACATGGGTAGGATTGAATGTGGAATATCCTGCCGCGAAACTTCGCAGGATCGGTTATATGGCCATAATACACAGCAAATAGCGACTAACAATGAGGCTCTTAAAGTAATTTTTCTTCTGCTCAACTCCATAGCAGTGAAAGGATGACTCCGTACATCTACGCAGCTGTGAATCAACAGCTGCCTGCCCTCTTTTATCTGTGATCCTTCGTAGTTGCAAAGCTTTGAATCAAAAGGCTTCAGCAACTGCACAACTGGAAAATAGTGTAGCAGTAAAGAGTGGAATGGCAGCAATTGAACCCACGTTCGCCACAGCACAGTTTGAAAGCAGTAGGGTTGGCTCCCCTCCCCACACCTGTACTCGGGAAAGAGCAATGGAAAGCAACAAGTTATTCTGGGTAGCCATCTTTAGCCCTCTGATCTCAACATGCCCATGCCCCACACAACTTTCCCTTCGGCCAATCAGCATAGTTTCCACCAGCCAATGTCGAAACCAGCTGTGGTCACACAGACTCCCATACTGCACTGAGTTCACAGTGACGAGCAAATCTGTCACAAAATGAGTTTGGGGGAAAAATGGATTTGGGGCAAGAAAATACCGTGCTAGCTATGGAGAGGGTTGTGCATCATCTCACCGACTTGGAGGTGGAGTAGAACCAGAGTAAAAGCTCAGTGTAGAGACCCCTCCAGATGTGACCAAAGAGTTTCAACAGGGATGACATGGAGCATGTTGTCGTTGATGTCTGAGGCTGCTCACAGTAGCACATTGCGTGGGTTGTGTCAAGGGGCTCAACTTCCTTCCCCAATATCTCTGGGTTGAACCAATTTACAGAGCAGAGTTGGGAAATACCTTAATCTGAGCTCTACAAGGGCCTTGGCCAGTGGTGACCATGAGTCCAACTGTACAGAGGGCAGCCCTCTATTAGAAAGTCTGTCAAATTAGATGAATATCTTTTATCCCGGGTGAAGTTTGGCCCTTTCCCATTGTATGGAAATCCAAAATTGTCCCTGAAGGCATCCAACGGACCACTTCAAGTTGTGTTGTGCTGTTTGAGTTTGTTGCGTTCATAAGAACCAGTGTGGTGTAGTGTCTACAGTGTTGGACTGGAAGTCAGGAGATCCAGGTTCTAGTCCCCACTTGGCCATGGATGCTCACTGGATGACTTTGGGCCAGTCACAGACTCTCAGTACAACCTACCTCACAGGATTGTTGTTGTGAGGATAAAAATGGAGAGGTGGAGGGCTATGTAAGTTGCCTAGAATTCCTTGCAATGGGAAAAGAGGTGGGATATAACTGTAATAAATAAATAAATAAATAAATAAATAAATAAATAAATAAATAAAATATAATAATAATAATAATAATAATAATAACAATAATACAAGCCTAGAACTATTTGTCTTCCATGTGGAATCTGCATGTATGCAATGGTTGAAAACCAAAAGGAAATATATAGGTTACCCCAAAACTTGACCTTGGAGGGCTTTTTTGGGGTCTCCTTGTAGAGGAGGAGGATTTTGTATGCCACCTTTGGTTCCTTGGAGGAAATAAGGTGGGATATACATGTAATAAATAAATAAAAATAAATTCTGTCAAGTTAAAATAAAACAATAATAATTGAAAGAAAAATCTGTTTGAAGGCATCCTCTCTTTGAAGGGCGTTCCAGTCCAAGTCAGGTTTATAGACCAAGAACTCTTGTCTATAAAATCTTTAAAGAACAGGAGCCTTGAAGCTGCCCATCCACAGTTAGCACCTGGACAGCAGGCCAACCAAACAGGTAACCAAGTAGGTCACCTGGTCACGGACTTCCCCACAATGGTGTGAGGTATTATCTTCGTATTGTAATTATTCTTAAATTTACACCTACACCTATCAGTTAGCATATGCCTTTTTAATGCAAATCTAATCGGGATGATGCATTTCCTCTTCTCTGGTGATTCATAAGTGACCAAGCAGACACTTTTTGGTATAAAGATGGGGTACAAATAAAATAAATACATAAATAAATAAATGGAAATGGGGATGGCTGCTCCATGATAGAAAATGGAGAAGTGGGGCCTGCAACAAAATGTCACAGTGTGGAACAGTCCTGCTCTGTGTTCTAGCCAGTCAGACAGCCATGCCCTCTTTCAGGATACTCCATTCCATAGCCCTCCCCCCTGAATTTCCATGCACCACTCCCAACAGTCAGCCAGACTTCTCAGTCCCCATTGGGGCTGGTTTGGGATCCCTCCATTAGAGCTTTCTTTCTTTTTGTACTAAGGCAAATCTTGGGGTTTCCCTATGCCTACCAATACCTTCCTATTGTTCATTGATAGTGCCATTTTGGCGCCCCCATTATCGCTTGTAGGCGCTAGGCCTATAATTACAAGAGGTTTTGCGGGGGGGGGGGGAAGGCAGGGAGAGTGTCTGTTATTGAGTTTACAAATCTGCTACATGGCTCTGAACCAAGCAGACAAGCCAAGAGTCCTGCAAATCAATTTCCGGAGTGTTAGTATTGCATTCCCGCCATTGAAAAAGAATGTACCCTGACTTGCTACGATGCTAGGACCAAAGTGAACAGCAGGAATGGTAAGAGAGAAAGGATACCCCCAGAAGAAATAACGGAGAGGGATCAAACTAATCACACACTTGCATAAATCAGATCCTAGGACATGGGCTGAAGCTACATGATGCAGCCAGCTTGCTTGAAGCTAAGGAGGTCTAAGGTAAGAACATTAGAAGTACCTTACTGGATCAGTTCAAAGGCCTATTTAGTCCACAAGCAAGACATGAGTGCAAGAGCCTCCTCCCATTCGTGAGCCGGATTTTGATTTGGGCACCCCAAATGTACAGTATCTCCTTGTAGGAATCGATGAATGCAAACTAACTAGCTAACTAATTAACTAAATACAACAACAAATTCTTCTTCCACACATACCAAAAATGCACCAATTCGATAAACATGAGCTGGGAACAGTGGGTAACTGAATAGCACTCGCCTTTCCAATGCACTATGCCTTCAATAATACCACATGGGTGGAGAATGTCTCAGGTTTTCTATTTTAACGAAATAATTTTAAAAACAAATAAACCTCACTCTAATTTATAATCCATTTCATGCTTCCGATCGCAGAAGGTATGAAATGTCGCATTCCCCTAGTTTCCTGTTTTCAACCCAAAGTGAAAACTCTGAAATGCTCCAAGCGAAGTTGCTTCTCACAGAACGTCCAGCTGTGGCCAGATGAGGCATGGAGTGCCAGGAACTCGCATGAGAAAGGAAGGCGAGTCTCAGGGAATTTTCAGCCTACTTGTGCCAACTCAGGGAGATTCGAAGGAGAATCAGAGCTTCTCTAACGTTGTATAAACCGAATCCAACTCCAGGTTCCTCCCCCCCCTCCACTCCTCCTCCACTTCCTTGTCCAGATAACACACGCTTGCATTTTCAACAAGACTGCAAGTAAACAACTGCTCATGGAAGATGACCCTGGTTTAATAATAGACACATGTGGCAAGTAACAATATCATTTCTCAAGAGGTTTCAGCCTTATAGAGGTTGGATTCAGGGCCTGCTCTGGCAACCATCTGGGCGTGTGGTGGTCGTGGAAAAAGTGCTCAGGCCCAGAGGTGAAGTGTGGGGTAGGGGTAGCTGCCATTCAGTCAAGCAGCTCCTCTCCCTTTTGATTACTTGAAGCAAAGACACTTTGGAGATTCAAAGAATAACTGAATCATATCTAGAAAATGAAAAAGGAGGCTGCAATCCTACGCATGCTGACTTGATAGTTAATCCTATCCAAATCAATGGGACTTATTTCAGGGGAAATAGGTCTAGGATGTAAGCCTTGCAGCACAATTTTATACATGTCTACTTAGAAGTAAGCCCCAATGAGTTACGTAAACATAAGAACATAAGAAGAGCCATGCTGGATCAGACCATCTAGTCCAGCGTTCTGTTCACACAGTGGCCAATAGGTTCTATGGCACCTATTTCCAGGTAAATTCATACATATACATTGCAGCCACACATATATACACACTGTTATTTTTCTTTCACAAGTTGTTCCCTGCCCCCCCCTCACTGAATTTCACTTTGACCCTTCTGTGCCCTCCCCATTTTTTTCTGGTGCCATCACTGCTCAGGCCATGCCGACTTTCAGCAGCAGGGGCTTGTGGTGAGATGGTTATGTGCATCTGTGGTGTGTGTGTGAGTGTGTGTGTTTGTGTGTGTGTGTGAGAGAGAGAGAGAGAGAGAGAGAGAGAGAGAGAATTCGGTGCAGATAGGCTTTTGGCATAGCACTACACTTTTAGAAATCATGACTATAATTCAAACAGTAATACAATATGTATTTCAACAGAGTGGGGAAGTCCTTGATCAAGTGACCACCTTGTGCTAGGTCAGCCCGCTGTCCAGTTGCTAACTGTGAGTGGGCAACTTCAAGGCCCCCGGCTCTCCCTTCCTGTGGTTCTTTGACTTTAAATTGAAGATATTGTATTATTATTATTATTATTATTATTATTATTATTATTACATTTATATCCCACCTTTTTTCCTTTTGCAAGGACTGGATGGTGGACTGCACAGCCCAGGCCTGGCCCAAGGCAGGTCACAGCCTGAAATGGAAACCCAACACACCCTTCACCCTTCCCTCAGTCCTGTCATTACTTCCTCCCCTGGCCTCATCTGCCCCCTCCCTCTCTCCTACCCTCCTGCGCATGATCTCTGTCTCTGCCTGCTGCCAGGCAGCTTACTTTCCCTAGCATGGACACACACGCCCGCATTGGCAGCACGCTGCCTATAAGGTCTTTCTGCCATCAGGAGTTGCGCGGCGCCTGCGCGTCTGGCCAGGGCAGCCAGCGCGGTGTAGCGGCTGGAGTGTTGGATTGGGAGTCAGGAGATCCGGGTTTTAGTCCCCACTCTAGCCATGGAAGCTCACTGGGTGACTTTGGGCCATTCACAGACTCTCAGCCCAACCTACCACACATGGTTGTTGTTGTTGTGAGGATAAAATGGAGAGAAGGAGGATTATGTACACCGCCTTGGGTTCCTTGGAGGAAAAAAAGCGGGATATAAATGCAATAATAATAATAATAATAATAATAATAATAATAATAATAAGCTAGCTGACCTGGCCAGCGGGGTTGGGAGGCACACAATGCACAGGCTAGCGAGCGGCTTCTTCTTGGACCTTCTGGCTGCCTGCATAGTCATCAAGAAGTGGCAGACCCTTTGGAGGGGGAGAGCACTGCTCTTCCCCTCCTCTGCCGCCTGCTGCGCCCGCTTCCTACTGTTTAATGGTAGGGCCGGCCTTGGGATAGCCCTTCAATTACAGGATGCTTTCAAGCAGAGGATTGTCCTCTGTAAAATGGGACACATGGCTACCCTATGTTGAGACCCATTCTGGAAAAAAGGTGGGGCATAAAAGCAAAACCAATGCGGGTTTGTGGTGTGAACACACCCTTTCCAAAGCTCCTTCCTGCTACAGTGGCCAGGTGCACTACGTTACAGAGAACACTCCTCTCTATAAAGGACTGTCAGAGGACAGACTTCTATTTAAAGGTGTCCTTTATTTGAAGGGCTGTTCAAATCCAAGTCAGATTTAAAGATAAAGGACCATAAAGAACCGTAAGAAGGGAAAGCAGGGGCCTTTGGTTAGCAAACTGAGCAGTCACACTGATGACCACCTGGTCATAGTCTTCCCCACGATGGTGAGATGCATTGTATTTCTATTTAAATTGTAGTAATGATTTCAAAATTGCATCTATTCATATAAATTAGAGTATGCAAATTTTAATGTAACCCTGTGTCCTCTTTTTTTTTTTTTTTAACAAGTCATGTCCTCTTTTTGGGGCAATATGTAACTGACCACCCATCTTTCATTCCACTAAGGTTTCATTCCACTAAGGTTTAAGCTAGATAAATCAAGATATTTGTCATGGGTCTTCTTTTCTGTAGACTTCTGGACACCTAAAAAAAAAAAGAATCTTTGGGGATGAGGAAATCTTCTCTTCCCCCACTTTCCCTTTAATTAATAAATAATTAATTAAATAATCCATTAATAAATATAACCACCCCTGATTGCTTAACCTCCCCGATGAAAAAAGCGCCAACTCCCCCACCCCAAATCCCGAGGGTGTTTTTCTCGTTGTCTAGTAGTGACTCTGACCTTCCATGCCCTTAAAGAAAACAGGTGATGAACTGTACAGTGCGGACTTTTCAAATTGCTAGATTGCATTTGGCTGAAGTGATTCTTATCTGCCAAGGTTACATTTGGCTCAGGGGAAAGTTTCCTTGCGTCTGAGCCTTGCAATCCTTGAATGCCTACAGTTGCTGGGGTGAAGCAGAACTTTTCTCCAGCTGGATTTTACAAACAGGCTGAACTGAAATTTTAAAAGGTCCCTACAATGACTTCATTATTATTATTATTATCATTATTATTGTTGCCGTCATCATCATCATCATCATCATCATCATCATCATCATCATCATCACAATGCCTCTGAAATGAACTTTATCGTGATTGTCCTTATGACAACTTGGTGAGACGGGTCACAAGAGCTCTTGCTGAAATGAACAGAAAGACCGCACGTTCTCTGCATTGCGCCCTTTGTACTTCAACATCAGAACATCAGAACATGGATTACACCATGGGTCCAAAGAACCCTGGGAATTGTAGCCTTACAGGCATGGGTGGGCACCTGTTGAGGGCCCACATCCCCAAGAGGGATCCACTGCCAAGAGTCCCCTGAACTTACTCCTCCTCTTCCCCATTGCAACCTGCTTGTTCGCCTGCCTCTTGCTCCGGTCCAGACAATGGTGGTGGTGATGAGACGGAGGAGCAGGAGACGCCATGGCCAGCATGCTCACCGGCTTTCTGACTGTCAAGCAAGCAGGTGGTGGCAATGATGAGAAAGGGGAGGAGGGGGAGCCTATAGTGACAATGGCAGTGAGGAGGTAGACTCACTGATGGGGGGGGGGCATGGAGAGCATCTTGCTCCTCCAAAACCTGGCCCTGCCTAGACACAAAATATTATTAAGCTCCCTTTTGCACCCAATTACGATGAGAGCAGCCTACTCTTGTAGTCCACTGTAGTCATGAGGAATTCCATTGTAGTCATGAAAAATAGCATGTGAGTGACATTCACTTGCTTAGCTCCATCGAATAGAGGATAGTACTTCGAACGGTTGCAGTAGCACACATGGTTCCCCCCAGTTTAGACTAAACAGTGTCTTAACAGTCCTGCTGTTATATCTATCTGTCTGTCTGTCTGTCTGTCTGTGTATTTATAACCTGCTTTTATGCTTTTTATGGTTTTAAATTTTGTATATATATATATATATATATATATATATATATATAAATGTTCAATGTTTAAAATTTTTGTAAACCGCCCAGAGAGCTTCGGCTATGGGGCAGTATATGAATGGAATGAGAGAGAGAGAGAGAGAGAGAAAGAGAGAGAGAGAGAGAGATCTGTGCCAAAGTCACTATTTAGCTTCCTATCTCATCCCTGCCTTCTTATCTCTCTCCTCAGAGGAAAGACTTAATGTGGTGGGCTGAGATTCTCAAGGTACATCCATCATGCTTTACTACTCAAGAAAATGTTAGCAAGGGCTTGAGGGTGGCACGGACTTTCAGAAAGAGGTAGATTTTTTTTGTCCAGATTTTCAGCTTAAAAACAACACCCTTTTTAAATGGCTGGTTTTTGGTTGCTATCTCACTGCTAAGAAGAAATAGGGCTAACCCCTTCCCCTCCTGACAACAGAACAAGTTGAGAAGTGAATGATTTTTATATGGAGAACAGTGGGGGAGGGGCTGGAATAAGACTGGGTATCAAATAGCATTAAATCGTCTCCTGATGGTGGACAGTGTCTCAAAAAAATAGCAGCCCACTCTAGTCTTAAGCGGCTATTGCTTTGACATAAAGGTATAGGGGGGTGGGGGTGAGCCGGAAGACTCTCTCGTCGATTTCCCAAGCTCAGCCCTCCCCCTCTCCTCCCGTGGTTTATGGACATCGAACGCAAAATTGTTACCAAGCACAAAATGATGCTCCAAGCCCTTGCTTCTTCTTCCTTGACCTGGTGGCCAGACAACAGAGGAACTAAGAACGCCTTAGGATGAAACAGATCGTGCCATACTCGGTTGCATGAAAAGGGATCTGGCACTCACCACCTATATTTTGGAAGTAGGTTGCCAGAAAGGGATCTCAGTGCAAACATGTCAAAACACACATACAAACGCGCGCATACACACACTAGTGAAGAGCGAGGAGGGAGAAAGAGACAGCAGTTCTTTGGTATGCATTTCACAGGGATTGAAAGTATGCACCATACACCAGATGTTGCTTGGTGTCAGAATTTCCTATGTTTCTGTAGGTGCGCTCTTGAAAATTTATCATTGGGTTCTCCACCACGTTCCCTGCCCTTCCTGATATTTATTTTATTTCTTAAGCTTTTTTAATTTGCTATTTTTTTAAAAAACTGGGAGGCTAGAAAGCGAAGGGCTTTGTCCAACATCATCTAAGAACGATTTTCTGTTTTGAAGCTCAGCCCCCACCTCTGGTACTTGGGCAGGTTAGTTCACTTTTAGTCTCACCACTTGGTCTTCTGGCTCCTGTATCTTTAACAGTTGTATTTCAGCAGGTGTCATTTGTATGCACGCAGCAACGGGTGAAATTCTTTCTTCATCGCAACAGTTAAAGTTGCAGGAGCCCTAGCTAGGGCGACCAGATACAAAAGAGGGCAGCTTTAACTGTTGCAATGAAAATGGAATTTCACCAGGTGCTGCATGCATACAAATCACACTTGCTGAAATTCCCTTCTTTGTACAACCGTTAAAGATACAGGAGCCCCATCCTCCTTTCCATATGGTCACCCTATCAGCATAAACGATGGACATGGTCAGGCAACTGTCAAGGGCCCACCCCCCAGCAGGGGCCGACCGACAAGAGCACCCTGGCTTTGTTCCTCTTCTCCCCATTGCAACCTGCTTGTTCACCTGCCTCTTGCTCTGTCCCAGACAATGATGGTGATGAAAAGGCAGAAGTAGATGCCATGGCCTCCTTGCTCCCTGGCTCTCTGCCTGTCAAGCATGCAAGAGGTAGCCATGAAGAGAAAGAGGAGGAGGAGGAGCAACAAGAGCAGCTGATGATAACAGTGGTGAGTAGACCCACTGAAGGAAGGCTCCCATTGAGGATGTCTTGCCAGAGGGCCCTCCAAAATCTAGAACTGGTACTGTTGGGAGCCTTAAACATGTCACAATATCCTGTCCCCACAACTCAACTGGCACTAGCAATTGTGATTTCCTGGCTTCATCATTCCATCTCTGTCCCACATGCACACAATAAATATGGTCCGGATAGTTAATCTTTGCGAAGTTTTAAGCATCGCCTCCATCAAGGACCTAGTGGCACGCGAGCTGTATTTCAATGTCAAACCTCACATTCCACCATTATTTTATCGCTCACCGATAACCTTGAGAGTCGCTGTTTATGATGTCTCAACTAAGGCGCGTGAGCATGTGTGTGTAGGAGTATCTGTCTGTCTGTCTCTTTCTCTCTGGCTCTGCCCTGTCAGGTTATTGCTTTTTTCCTCATCCTATATTTTATGTTCTCTGATTTTTCCACAGCAGCCAGTCAAGGTTTCATTTCTCTTGATTATGGACTGAACCAAAAGTATCAAAAATCAAGACAAAGATAAAGTAATAATCATAATAAAACAAACCTCCAACCTTTACAAAAGCGATCTCCTTTTGCCAGGGCACCAGAAGCATGAAAGAGGTTTAAATACGATATATAGGGCAAAACTCCTGCTTATAATCACCCACATTGGCATCAAAATAATTGTGATGCCATCTTGCTGCTGCTGTAGTAAACGAGGGCACTTCTCCTAATATACCCTCCCATGGTTCGCAGGAAGATTTTTGGCTTTCTGTCGGCTGGACTAGTGTTTGCAGAATGTAACTGCCTGAGACGAAAATTTACACCATATATCCTTGAAATGAAATATTGGAACATACAGTGCAGATACAGTGTTGTTGATTGACAGGAATGTTAAAGGTAACGAGAAATGTAGTGTGGTTGGAGTGTTGGAAGGGGACTGGGAAAACCTGAGTTCGAATTCCGACTTTGCCATGAAAATAACTGGGTGACTTTGAGCCAGTCTTGACCCTAGCCTACCTCACAGAGTTGTTTCGATAATGAAATGGAGAGTAGGATCATGTATCCTTGGAATGAAAGGCGGGATATGAATGTAACAAAATGAAGAAATAAGTAGTGTTCATCCAGACAGAACATAGAGGGTTGGTTCCAGACTTGGTAAAACTTAGAGTAGACCCACTAAAATCAATGAAACATAACATAAGTCAAGTTAGTCATGACTTGATTTCAGTGGGTCTACTCAAAGTATGACTAAGTCTGGATCCATGACTAAGTCTGATCTTTTCTTAAAGGGTTCTACCATTAAAGGTGGCCTAAAAATAATTTAAAATAGAAGAAATAAGTAGATTTGGAAGGCCTCAAGTCACAATTGGATCAGGATGAAATAACACCCTCCTCGTTCGGTATATGCAAATACAAAGTTATGTATTATTGACAAATGGAAGCTATGAAGAAAGGCGTGGACAGGCAATGGAACCTACAAGATAAGGAAGCTGGAGACCCAGGGCGATGTGCATCAGTCTCTAGTTCTCCTGCCCTGAGGCTATGGGTACATTTGCGGCGTATAAGAAGGGGTTTATCCTTTCACTTCAAACCTTGCCCCTTTTACTTCAAGCCCTGTTCAAAGAAATACAGCTTTTCCTACCAGACTTTGACCACTCTCAATACTGCTATCACAATATATTTCCAACATTTAGGATAGTCACATTGACTATCTTGAATGACAGATACCACACTGAGCTAATGAACAAAATTAGGGTGACCATATGAAAAGGAGGGCTCCTGGATTTTTAACAGGCACATAGAAAAGGGGATGTCAGCAGGTGTCATTTGCGTGCATGCAGCACCTGGTGAAATTCCCTCTTCTCGCAACTGTTAAAGCTGCAGGAGCCCTGCCCTCTTTTGTATCTGGTCACACCGCAAAAGAGGGCAGGGCTCCTGCAGCTTTAACTGTTGTGATGAAGAGGGAATTTCATCAGTTGCTGCATGCATGCAAATGACACCTGCTTAAATTCCCCTTTCTATGCAACTGTTAAACATACATGAGCCCTGTCCTCCTTTCCATATGGTCACCCTAACAAAATAAATGATTATTTATTAATTAATAACACTATAAAACAGTAGATGAGATGTATTTGTGTGTGTTCAAGAAAACACTGAAGTTACTGTTTCCTTTTTATTATACCTATCCGAGTCTTAACTCCTCCCTCAACCTCTAACCCCAAAATAACAAACACATCCCAGCACTCTCTAACAGTAACTCTCTCACTAACTGACTAATTGACTACAGACACTCCTATTTAAAACACTGTTACCTCATGCTCTCCACCCCCTTCCTGGATTAGATTGAGGTAGATCTAGCCCGGTATCCTCTGATATTGGACTAGATCGACCTTAATCTGATCCAGAAAGGCAATTCTTACAAGAAGGATGCATTAAGAGATAAAAGGGGGTTAAATTGGCTACTCCATCTGATTTCCCCATGGGTCCTTCGTGTGTGTGTGGGGAGCCATATTATACTACTATTGCTAATTTATTTAAACAGAAAGCATGTAGTTAAAGAAGTGGGCAAAATGAAAATCAGCTGTTGAGATTTTCAGGTCAAATTCCAAATACACATTTGAAATGTTTTTTCATTTTGCCTGTGCTCAAGTTCCATTTCAGCTCCAGTAGAAAGGCTTAAACTATTTACATCTATGTAGTTTTATTAAGATCCTGTTGAAGTGAATGCGGTTACTAAGGGCAAATGCAATAAGGCACACCATCTTAATCCTCTCCTCCTTTCCATCTGTGCACATGTGTTCAGCTGGTATTTGGAGCATTAGTAGCTTGAGAATGTACACACACAGAAAAGCTCCCACAGAAACTGCTTTTTTAAAAATTGAAACCAGCTGAACAAATCTGTAGGAAGTTGTAACGGGACGAGTGAAATGTATACCCTCGTTCCTAAGGAAACACAAATATATTGAAAGCATGCTGTTTCGCATGAAAAACAATTTAAGAAATGTACTGCCAGGTCCTCGCATTTTTATCATCGAGTTTTCAAAAGCACCCTTTCAAATGAAGGAACAAAGCAACAGAAATGCCCTACGTCCTCCAGCTTGGAACAAAGGATTATTAATTTCTCACCAATCCATTTCACTTATCATGTCCAATACTAATTGCGAAAATGGCTTTTTGAGGGAGTGCCATTAAATTATTGGAAACTCAAAAAAGGTTATTCTTCTTGAAACCATTTATACTGAAGTCACGCAATGCCTTCAAGTCAGGGCCGGCCCTATCATTAGGCAAAGTGAGGCAGCCACCTCAGGTGACAGATGCTGGGGGATGGCCCATTCCCCGAGCTCCCACATCTTAACTGCATCTCTTCTGGTTTAATCCCAGCCCTAAATTTGTTCTCATGGCAATGAATGCACAGAAGGCTCCCTCATGTGATGGGACCAGTGCGGGGGCGTAGCCATGTATCAGAGCTCCATCCCCTCTCATGTATTCATTCAATGAGTGAGGGAGTTTGCACGAACCCCATTGATGTACCAGTTCTTTGGTTTTGTGAGTGGGGGCATATCTTTGTATCTATGGAAAAAGGAGGTAATAAAAGGAGGTAATAAAAGGACGAGAGGGTGGATTATGTTTCCACTATATACTGATCTAAAGTAAAATGTTCCTTTAAAGCCAATTTTGGGCATGTTCAGCAGTACTATGCACTTGACATGGGGGCACCTAGTACCCCCGGGGGAGTGTCATTTCCTACTCCAGCTGAGATAGCAAAATATCCTGGTCAGGCCCTGCCTTTGGTTACTTTCTATTTAGCCTCATCTCCTTGTAGCCAAGTTCAATGAAGTTAAAAACTGTCACTAAGCCTTTTTTCGGGGTTTACATAGTTGAGGTACTGTTAAATAAGTGCACGGGGTCCTGTGAAGTCCCTCAAATCCAGGTGGTAGCTGTGGCCAAGAATAGGGATTTACCAGTTTAGACTACATCCTTTCCCAGAAAAAAGCAACTCACCATTATATCATGGAACTAAGCAGCGAGACTCAGGCTCTAGTAAGAGTACAGGAAGTGCTGGGACAGAAACAGGAAGTCTGTGGGAGGGCTTCTCATTTACTACAGCTTGCCGAGAGCACCTATAACTTTTTGATATGGTTTGTTGATCACAGTGGGGGAAGGAAACATCATGGTTCCTTCTCTCATGTATGCTGTGTTTGTGACCTCTATTTGCATAATCTCCCATAATGCAGCAGGAATTGGTGTGTCGTGCAAATCTGGTGCCAGGCGCACCTTGCAAACTCTACTGCATGTCATGAGTTTCAGGGTGGATGCAAAGTGACCGCTGCTGCGCCTTGCATCAGGTTTGCTCCCTTGCAGCATCATGGGAGATTATGGAAATAGCGGTCACCTACACAATATGCATGGGAGCGAAGGCAGGAACTTCGATGGTTCCTTCCCATGCTGTGATCGTCCAAACCTGGCCTTTGTCTTGCAAGTGCTTCATGTTAATGAAACAACCATGGTTATACATGCTGTAATAACATGACTGGATAAATTAGGGTGGCCATGCATCATCTTTTACAGAGGACAGTCCTCGATTTGAGGGCTGCCAGAGAACCGTCCTCTATTTGAAGGTATCCTCTGTTTGAGGGGCTGTCCAGTCCAAGTCTAGTTTAAAGATAAAGAACCCTAAGAACCGAGAACAGCAGGAGTCTTGAAGTGGCCCATCCACAGTTAGCACCTGGACAGGTGACTGAGCTGCTAGCACGTGGGTCACCAGGTCACGGCCTTTCTCACTATATGGTGAAACTGCATTGCTATTATAATTTTTTTTTTCTTCTTCTAAATTTGCAGGGAAATATGCATTTGCCAGGTTTATGCAAATATATGCTCTCTTTTTTGGTGATGCATTTCCTCTTCTTTGGCAGTTACCCTTCTTGAAGAACTGTCTTCACCCATATCAGCCAACCTGCATTTGAAGATCAGAAAGAGAAGTCCTTCTCATTTGCCTACCTGTGAGAGCAGTTAGGTGGGTGACCACATGGGAGAGGACCTTCTTTGCAGTGGCCCCACAGTTTTGGAGCAAGCCACTATCTGCCATGCTCTGTCATTGCAGCCTTTTAAGAAGGCCTTGGGAACTTATTATTTTACTTGCCCTTCTGATATGATAGCTGTTGACGCTGTTGGCTTTATGGTTAGTTTTTTTTAATTGCTGTTTTTATGGTGTTTTTACTGTTTTTATCGCTCTTAATATTGCATTGGTTTTACCGGTTTTATTGTTCTACATTGCCTTGGGAGGGGTTCCGGTCTGAAAGGGGGGGGAAGAAATATTTTAAATAAATAGATAAATAAATAATACTGGGGTTCACTCAAACACCCGTGCAGAGGAGCCATCTGTGCATTCATCGGTATGTGAATAATTAGTATAATTCAGGGTGGGAGTGTAATGAGAGAAGATGCAGTTAAGATTCAGAGGTCTTATTCGGTCATTCTGAAAAGCAAGATTCTCAGCTATGTAATTATTAACCTGCCCTTGCAACTTGTGTTTTGTTTTGAGGTTTGTGGAATGGGGGCAGGGTATTGCCGGGGAAAAAATGCTCTATGTCAATTTAAAGAGTGAGATTTCTCAGGGAGTATCTTCACTACCTGGGAACTGTTTTGTTAGTGAGATGCTGAAAATTTTCAACTCAAGATCTCTAGATCCCATTTCCCTGAGGAGACTTGCTATTTTCTCCCCTCAGCGAGCCCTGAGATCAGTCATTCTTAAATGGGATCTCGGGATCCTGAACAGAAAATTCTAGATCTCACCACGTTACGATGCCCAGGATTCCTTGGAGGAGGCTATTGTAGAAAAATAGGAATCAGCCGTTATAAGCCTGTAGGATAGGTATGGCTTCTATTTAAACCACGGCAATATATGACCATTTATTTCTCTTTTGTTGTGCAAGATCCTGACACGTTTCCTGAAGACTGTGCTTTTGGGGCTGGGATATTATCAGCTTTTCTAAGCGGGGTTTTGCACCAGGGAAAATCCAATATTTCCCCCAGGTGGCACATTCATTGCTGCTGCGCTTGCTTTATGGAATCCGGCTGTGTAGTGTGAGTGTCACAGACACCTGCTAGATGTTTTTGTGATATAATTAGCGACACTTAATACAACTCTTTCCCTACATGCCAACACCATTGTGTAGACCTTTGAATTGTG
Organism: Anniella stebbinsi; assembly: GCA_029215795.1. NCBI lineage: Eukaryota > Metazoa > Chordata > Lepidosauria > Squamata > Anniellidae > Anniella > Anniella stebbinsi. The sequence goes on from JARDYH010000001.1 coordinate 51,083,134, forward strand.
TCTTTCACCTTGTCTATTATCATTTCTTTGGAAGCTTTGAGCTTCCCTGTGGGGCAAGGGTTCCCGTAGAGTGTCTCCTTTTTCTAAAACTGATAAACAGCGAGGAAGGGACAGCAATGTCTCTTCCAGGCCCCCTATTGGGATGACATCTTTTTTGTGTTAGCTAACATGAGTTTTTTGATTGAAAGCAAACGACAGAAGCCACGGAAAGCATTGGCTCCAATGTGCGTTCCTGAGCAACTGGTATTTAGAGGCCCACTGCCCGAGATGGCCATTTATACATCACCAAAAAAGAGGAAATGCATCACCCAAAAAGAGGACCAAAGAGGGTTCCAATTTATATAATATTTGCATATTCTTAAATCTATAGGTGAAAATCTAGAAATAATAACTATAATTTAAACAGAAATACAACAGTGCGGAAGTAGATGACCGGGTGACCTGTGTGCATGCTGCTCAGCCTGCTGTCCAGGTGTTAACTGTGGATTATCAACTTCAGGAGCCATGCTTGGCTTTCTTGTGGTTTATCCATACGCCAAATTTGAACCAGACAGAGGATGCCTTCAAATCGAGGCCTGTCCTCTGACAGGCCTTCGAATAGAGGACTGCTCTCTACGAAGCAGGGCACCTGTCCATCCTGATACTGCCTCTGATACTGGAGGTAATATGTAGCTATCAGAACTAGTTGCCATTTTGATCACCTTATCCTCCATGAAACAGTAACGCTCAATAAAGTGTTATTGAAAACACACACACACACACCTTATTTCCTGTTACCACATTGAAACAAACCAGTCCAAGAACCTCCATCAACCAGGAGTAAAATTTACTTGTGCGTTCATCCAGCAGCTTGGTCAGCCGAAGACATTTTGCTACCTGAGGTGGAGCAGGGAATGGCACCACCCACTCATCCAAATCAAGCTGCATATTACCCAAAGTCAGCCATGTGGTACATGAGGCAGAAAATCCCACAAACACCTCTACCCATTCCTGGAAATAGGGCCGGCCCTACCATTAGGCAGAGTGAGGCAGTCGCTTCATGCAGCAGATGCTGGAAAGGGCAGGAGAGAGCTGTTGGAGGAGGGTGCTCTGAGGCACATGGCCTGCCCTGCGCCCCCTAAGACTAGGCTGACCAGATAAAATCCAGGTCAGGGCTCATGTAACTTTAACAGTTGTAGAGAATAGGGAATTTCAGCCAGTGTCATTTGTATGCAATTTGTTCCTGGTGAAATTCCCTCTTCATCACAACAGTTAAAGGCGCAGGCACTATACTAGAGTGACCATATACAAAAGAAGGCAGGGCCCTTGCAACTTTAACTGTTGTGATGAAGAGGGAATTTCACCAGGAACTAATTGCATACAAATGACACTGGCTGAAATTCCCTTTTCTCTACAACTGTTAAAGTTACATGAGCCCTGACCTGGATTTTATCTGGTCACCCTACCTAAGACAGCCTGCTGCCTTCCTGTGTGGTGGAGGAGGCTGTCCCACTGTCAGTATCGAATAACTCTTAAACTGTCAGTCCAGTCAGCATTTACACATGGAAGGGAAAGGGGGCCATTTTGTCCTTTGCCTCAGGCAGCAAAATGTCTTGAGCCAGCCCTGCCTGGAATTAAAAATACAATAATAATATAATAAATCAGTTTACAATTTGCTGCCCTTTCATGACACCCATCTGCTAACTTGAGGCAGCTGCCTCACTTTGCCTGATGGTAGGGCCAGCCCTATCCGGTGGCCCTACAGATAACGTCCCTGACCACTCAGGCCACCTTCTGCATTTTGATATTGTCGATGCCGCCGACACTGCCAATTGCCTCAGAGCTCTTGGGTTTGGGGTTGTTGTTGTTTTCAAACGGAAGAAAGAGAAGAGAGCCTGAAAGCCCCTTGCCTGCTGCTTCCTCCTTGGATGCAGAGAGAGGGGAAGTTGCTTTCCTGTTTTCTCCCCAACAGCAGTTTGGACATGGTTTTAGAAAGTTTCACAGCTCTTTGCCCTCCTCCACATGGAAAATATTCCTCCTGAACATCTGGCTCCTTTTTATAGCAGTGATAAAATCGATGTATTTTCTACAGACCACAGGAATTGCTGGGTAAATGAGCTACTCTGGTTTTTACAAGTTGAAAAAAGGAGAAAGATGTCCGGCGAGATCAATGCATTCCTATCCTGCTGTCATAGCTGTGTCAAAAAAGGCAGTTTCCCTCCCAAAGACAATGATAGGCATTACATCTGCTATTGTTATATAATGCTGTAGAACCACCACTTTTTTAGCATCATGTAATATCCGGGCATATTAAAATAACATTACGTTATGTCTCCCCTCCTTTCCCCCTTTTTTGGGGGTGGCATAATTTGGCATGTTTTAAAGATGGTTCATGAATAATAATAATAATAATAATAATAATAATAATAAATTTATTTATTTCTTACCCGCCTCTCCCTCTGGATCGAGGCGGGGAACAACATTACAAGCAAATGGTATAAAATACATAAAACGGATTAAAAACATAAAAACTAATACATTATTAAAATACCAATAAAATTCTTAAAATTTGATGGGTAAGCCTGCCGGAAGAGATCAGTCTTTATAGCTTTTTTAAATTCTGGAAGAGTGTTAAGTTCATTAATGATAGTTCACGAGATATTGATAGATGGGCATCTTTAAAGTTAAGTTTATGGGGCAAGGTTAATACACTTAAGATGAATACTATACCTCGAATTGTTTACGTTATACGTGGACTCCCCTTACTTATACCCAGCAAGTATTTTCAAAAATTTAATACTTTGTTCTGTAAATTCTTCTGGGGTTCCTGTCCACCAAGAATATCCCTGAAAAAGATGCAACTTTCAATTAAAGAGGGTGGGTTTGGCTTTCCAGACCTTGTGATATACCATCAGGCTTACTTGCTCACCTTCACTAAATTTTGGTCTTTTCCACTGAAGATTTGATTTTCCACCTTGGCAGTTTTGGAATCATCCTGTTTGGAGCCTCTTTCCAAATGGATCACATTAGGTTCTCAGCATATTAAAGTGGAAAGAGCCCCACCCACAATCCTAGCAGTTACAGATGTGTGGCATATGTCACGCCAATTACAGTTTGATCCATTTTCTTATGCCAAACTGACCATATGGGGAAATCCAGATTTAAAAATAGGAAAGAAAATGTTTTTATGGCGGACTTGGACGTATAGAATGGTTTTCATCCTGGACCAATTGGTGGGTGCAGATGAGTTCCTGTCATTCTCAGCTCTGCGTGATAAATTTAAATTACCTGTCGCAGCGGAATGGCAGTATTTGCAACTGCAATATTTGTTAGAATCTATATTTGGCCCAGCAGCATTCACTGCAGCAGACTCTCCTTTGCTATTGGAAGCATCGATTGAGGCTGACCGGGTAAATCGGCCAACAATTCATGTTTATAAATTTTTATTATTAGTTAATAGATATGATACAATGGGGCTTCAGCAGGAATGGAATAGAGAATTGGAGTGTCCTATTCTATCAAAACAATGGACCACTGTTTTGGCATCCGTATCAGATATGTCAATGGATCTTCAGTTATGCCTTATCCAGCAAAAATTACTGTTTGGGGTATATTGGACACCACAGCGTCTTTTTAATAAAGGTTTGTCTAAATCAACTAACTGTTGGAAGTGTTACATAGCTAATGCTTCTTTTGTTCATATGATCTGGAAATGTCCAATAGTTGCCACCTTTTGGGAGGAAATTATCAGTTGCATAAATTTTGTATTAGAAAGTTCTTTAATATTTTCAGATTTACGTGTCGTTTTAAATTTCGTACCGGCTGCCTGGAAACTAACACACGGTCAACGGAAATGGATTTTTCGTGCCCTTTTGACTGCCAAAATAATTATTTTACAACAATGGAAAGATAAAACCACACTCTCTATAATGCAATAGACTGAAGATTTAACAACATTAGCAACATTTGAAAGAGTGGCATACAGGTGTCATTTATGAATGGACATTTACTCAGACATTTGGTCTGCCTTTACGGACGTTTATGTGTAATTTATGCTACCTTTTCCCCTCCTCTTTTTTACTTTCCTAGAAATTGTGATATTTGAAACTGAGGCTTTTGAAGTATGTGGCTGTATATGTTTTTTTTTCCCCTTCATGTTTTTTTGTTTTGTTCACAAATTCACAATAAAAAAAAACTGAAAAAGAAAAAGTTGGCGGATCTCTTCCGGCAGGCCATTCCACAGTCTGGGAGCGGAAGGTCCTCTGGGTAATGGTAGTCAGCCTAGTTTTGGCTGACTGTAGTAAGTTCTTCCCATTGGACCTGAGTGTGCGGGGCGGATTGTATGGGAGAAGGCAATCCCGCACGTAAACTGGACCCAAACCATGTAGGGCTTTAAAGGTAATGACCAACACTTTGTACTTCGCCCGGAAAGTAATTGGCAGCCAGATATTGGTTTTCTTAGTTCACTCTTCAATATAGACCAAATATTATGACATCATAAACCAGGATGTTAAAACTCTACTTTGCATCAAGAATACTACTGGTGGCATAAGCGACACGTCATTCAGAAAACTGAGTGTGCATGTGAAAAGGCACCAGGGCGGCCCTTTGACTCCCAAGACTCCCATTGGAACTTTGGTAGGGTGGCTTTTCTTACAGAAGACAGTCCTCTATTTGAAGGTCTGTCCAGCCCTATTCTGGTTTAAAGGTAAAAAAAACATAAGCACTGTTGCCCATCAAGAGTTAGTACCTGGACATCAGACCGAACAGGTAGGCACACAGGTCACCTGGTCACAGCCTTCCACTCTATGGCGAGATGTACTATATTCCTATTTAAATTATAATAATGATTTCTAAGTGTGCCTCTATACATATGAATTAGCATATGCAAATTGCATGTGGCTACTAGAAAGAGGGCCTTCTCTGCTGTGGCACCCTGGCTGTGGAATGAGCTCCCTAGAGAGGTTCGCCTGGCACCTACGTTACACTCCTTTCAGCATCAGGTGAAGACCTTTTTATTTTCCCAGTATTTTAGCCTTTTACCATCCTAGGCAGGATCTACACTACTGCTTTAAAACGGTTTATAACAGTAGTGACAACTGTTGGGGCCCAGGACACACTGGCTGCATTCGGACAACACATTAAGCAACTGAGGGGGGTGGAAACAATCGTCAGTTGTGTTGCTTATTGTGTTGTGTGGAGGATAACATGCCGCTCACAAACTACTGACGGTATGCTATTCTGCCCAAATAAGCAACTGAGAGTAACATCTGGCTTGCAAATTGTTTAGCTCGAAGCCAGTTGTTTAAAGTGTTGTGTGGAGGGGTGAGTGTGTTAATGGCGTGCGATGAGTGGGTTAAAACACAAGCCCATTGAGGCAGGCGGCATGAGTGACCAAAGCGGTGGCTGCCACTCTGCTACAACTGGTGCAATTTGCAGAGGCTGCTGGGATAGAACTGGGAGGACTGAGGGAGGAGGGAGGGTGGGGAGAGGGGTGGGGGCTGTGTCAGTCAAATACTGGGTTGACTGTGGCTGAATTCAGATGACACAATAAGCAACTGGGGATGGAAACAATTGTCAATTGTATTGACTATTGTGTCGTCCGAATGCTGCCATAGTCAACTCAGCGCTGATCCTAATCTACACCACAGTTGATTATTTGTTACCATGTTGTGCGGGGAGTACCCACAAAATAACCAACTGTGAGTTGGCTACTCAACCCACCATTGACTAATGTGTTGTCCGAATGCAGCTACTCTGTATACAGTTTTCAAACGGTTTTCAAAGTGTCGTATCCTGCTTGGTGTAGATCTGGCCTTAGTCTTTTAACTAGGGGTGTGCACGGACCCCCCGGATCGGATCGGGACCCGGATCGGGACCTCCAATTTTGTCCCGGACCGGTTCGGACAAAATCGGAGGCCCCCCGGACCGGATCGAGTCCGATCCCGACCCAAAAATCGTAAATTTTTGGATCGGCCGCCATTTTTTTCCCCATAGACTTGCATTGCAATGCAAGTCTATGAGGAAAAAATGGCGGCGGGTGGGTGAGGGGGGGCCTAACTCCCTCCCCCCCTGGGGCCGTCCGCTGTGGACGGCCCCGGCAGGTAAGCCCCCTCCCCCGCGCTCCCTCCCCCCCCTGGGGCCGCCCGCTTCCATCCGCTGGCGCCCGCGGGCGCCAGCGGATGGAAGCGGACAGCTCCGGGGGGGGGGGTAAGCCCCCTTCCCCGCCACTGCTTACCTTCTCGGCCCGTCCGCTCCCGTCCGGCGCCGGCGGCTACTACCAGCGGGCTCCGCGGCCTACTCTCGAGTAGCGCGCCGGGTGATGACATCACCCGGCGCGCCACCCTGGAGTAGGCCGCGGAGCCTGCTGGTAGTAGTAGGTGCCGGCGCCGGACGGGAGCCGCCGGGCCGGGAAGGTAAGGGCCCCCCTCCCCCCTCCGCGCGCCCCCTCCTCCCCTCCACGCACCCCCTGCTTACCTTCCCGGCCCGGCGGCTCCCGTCCGGCGCCGGCGCCTACTACTACCAGCAGGCTCCGCGGCCTGCTCTAGAGTAGCGCGCCGGGTGATGACATCACCCGGCGCGCCACCCTAGAGCAGGCCGCGGAGCCTGCTGGTAGTAGTAGGCGCCGGCGCCGGACGGGAGCCGCCGGGCCGGGAAGGTAAGGGCCCCCCTCCCCCCTCCGCGCGCCCCCTCCTCCCCTCCACGCACCCCCTGCTTACCTTCTCGGCCCGTCCGGGGCCGGCGGCTACCACCAGCAGGCTCCGCGGCCTGCTCTAGAGTAGCGCGCCGGGTGATGACATCACCCGGCGCGCCACCCTAGAGCAGGCCGCGGAGCCCGCTGGTAGTAGCTGCTAGTGCCGGACGGGAGCGGACGGGCCGAGAAGGTAAGCGCCCCCCTCCTCCCCCCCCCGCTGTCCACTTTCATCGGCGGGCGCCCACTGGCGCCCGCCAATGGAAGCGGCGGTGGGCGGCAGTGGGCGCCCGCCGATCCGCCGATCCGCCGAACCGGTTCGGAGCCTTTTCGGACCGGTTCGGATTGGATCGGCCGATCCAGCTGCGGGATCGGAAATCGGATAATTTATCCGATTTCCCACTGGACCGGACTCGGATCGTGGATCGGGTCCGATCCAGTGCACATCCCTACTTTTAACTCTGCTGTTTTAACTCTTTATTTTAAATTTCTGCACTGCTTCTCGGTTTTATTCTGGTTGTACATTTATAGTGTGGTTTTATATTGTGGTTTTAAGCTTCCATATTTTATATTTCATATTGTATCTTACGTTTTTAATTTCTGTGAACTGCCCAGAGAGCTTTGGCTATTGGGCGGTATAGAAATGAAACAAATAAATAATGTAAACCTGTTCTCTTTTGTGTTGCTGCGTTTCTTTGTCTTTGGCCATTCATAAGCGACCACCCTAAACTTTGGTCGGATCCAGGAACTTCAGAGGGAGGACTGCTTAAATTGTATGTGCCTGTTCACACGTGTGTGTGTGCATCTGTGTGTGTGTGCAGGTTAAACTGAGGCCAGATCTACACCCAGCAGGATATAGAGGTATGAAAGCGGTATATCAAAGGCAGGAGCCACACCAAGCAGAATATAGTGGTATATGGTCTGTGTCAATGGGCCCCAACAGTTGTCAGTGCACTTCAATACCGCTACAAAGCAGTCGTGTGGCTCCTGCCTTTTATAGACCGCTTTCGTACTGCTATATCCTGCTTAGTGTAGATCTGGCCATAGCATTCTGAAAACTAGCAGGATCTTTTGCCTTCCTCCTCCTTCATTTTATTAGTTAATCTTACTGGGGAAAGAGCTGATATTCACTTGTCCCTTGAGATAACAGAATTGTCAGGAAGCCAAAAGATACGAAAGGAAAGGTTTAAGATTATCTGCCATTCGTCATCTAATGGAAGTAAATTCAGCAACTCCCCTTGGACTGTGTTAGGCTCTTTTCAGTGTTGATTTTATGTTTGAAAACAACCCACCCACAACCACCCCCATCCCCACCCCCACCTTGAATAATCCCTTTTCCCAACATAGGTTTATGTTTGCTCTGCAGGGATTAGTAGCTACTATTATGAAGAGTAATAGTTTATACAGCAAGATAGATTTTTATCCTGCTTCGTCTCACATGGTGACTGCCATGATGTCTAAACTTTCTCAGCTGAATGCGGAAAGCAGCGTTACACCAGGAGAGGCTGTTTGTCCCTCTAGCCTTGTACTGTCTAATCTGACAAGCAGGGTCACCGGTGACTTGATCTTTTTCTAACTGGAGATGCCGGAGATTGAACCCGGGATGTTTTTGCATGAATAGCGTGTGTTCTACCATTCAGCGATGGTAGAGGCAATGCAGTTTTCAGCTGTACCTTTGGATTGCGCCAATGGGGTACCCTTGCATGAATAGGGCCTTAAAAGCCCTCATTAGTGCAGGGGGAAACACACACTTTCTGGAGGCGCTGAATGCCGCGCATTCCCCCGCTGCATTAAGGGCAGTCACTATTAACGCAGTGGGGGGGAAGGGCCAGACGCAGGGCGGATCTGCAGCCAAGCACTTGCGGGAGGTTCATCAGCGCTCAGGCGCGGATTTGCGCTCACACCCTAGCGTATCCAACTGGGTCCATGAGGGCCGGATGCAGGGGGGGTGGTCCGCTGCCCTCGCAGACCCGGTCGGAATCTCATGCCATCCCTTCCTCCTTGTGGCATTTCTCACAATGGCTGCTTTCTTGCTGCAGCATTTGTCGGAGCAGGAGACCAGCCAGCAGGGATCTTGGGAGCAGCTGCTCTCCCTATGCCTTGCATAGGGTGGCAACGGGGACCATGGTCTTCTGAGCAGCGGGATAAGTGGCTTTCGCGGCCTTTCTGGATTTACCACCTGAAGCCCTGATTGGAAGCGTTGGCTCCTCATTTGCAAACAATAGTTTGCGCGGAGCCAGAGTTGCATCGGGCACAGGACCACACATTAACGTTCGCATCCTTTACCTGGTTTGCAAACAGTGTGACCTGCTTGCTTCACAACTGCAATATGCCATAGCAGCATCCATGTGAGGCTGTTGTTGACGGGGTAACTGAAGCTTCTGAAGGAAGCAAACAAAAGCCAGATGTGTGGATGTGGTTGGGAAGGTAACGAAGGAAAAGAGCGCTTTCTTGGTGGGGAAAAATATATATCACGCAGAGCGTCAGCTCAGGAAGCTGTGCTCCTATTCGAAAGCGGGAAGTCACACAGCACAAAACAAATTTTGAGAGAGGAAGGATTTATTCCTTCTGTCAGATCATATTTCTAAAGTTTGGTACCTGGGGGTATGTAACTCATTGGCATTAGGAAGGCTTTCACACCTGAGGGTTCGCTAAAGGCTTGGGATTTTACCTCCCCAACATACACACCCACTTTGAAAAGTAGCATTTTATACATTTTTAAAGGGTTTAAAAAATTACAGAGGCAGGAAAGGGGAAATGCGCCTTGTAGCCAGTGACGCTCTGTGCAGCATCCGGTAGGTGACTATCACGATTGCACAAAAGTCTTCACATCTCCGTCACTACTTGCACCAATGGCTCTTCTGGCGGAGAAATTTGGGGTTTTATAGGGGGTGCCTTCTGAAGTGGTATGAAAATGTTGACACACTGGCTTGCATATAACCATATCGCTGCTAAAGGCACCCCCCCTGACATCTCAGAGATGAAAATAGAGGCATGATTATAATACCCCTCTTGAATATTATCCAAGACAGGGAAGAACAGCAGTGGATTGGGATTTACTGGTAGGTCTCTGAGTGATTTGCAGTATCATCATCATCTCTATACCACCCAATAGATGCTCTCTGGGTGGTTTACCCCACTTCATAAGATAATAAAATATGGCATAAAAATACAGCAAGGCTTTTTGACTCCCACTTGATTAACAATAGCAACCACTAAAATCGCCCCTGCCAACAGCCTAAAGGGGCAATCTTCTGCATGTTTAGAACTGGCTGGGGAATGCTGGGAATTCTAGGGCTTTTTCCCCCTGTCTAAACATGCATACAACTGCACCCTAAATTAAGCTGCTGGACAATAGAAAGCTCAGCGGCAAACCAGGAGTGGATCTTTTGTCCCAGGCTGAGGATGTGCTCAGAAGCACCCTGTCCTACATTCTTAGTGTACAGGTGCTTCGACGTGAGACTTTTATGGCACCAATAACATGACTCATTCACCAACATTGACAGGGGGTCCAAACGTCTGATTCAGCATGGCTCTTCTTATGTCCTTAATTTAAGTAGGGTGACCATATGGAAAGGAGGACAGGGCTCCTGTGTCTTTAACAGCTGTATTGAAAAGGGAATTTCAGCAGGTGTCATTTGTATGCCTGCAGCACCTGGTGAAATTCCCTCTTCATCACGACAGTTAAAGCTGCAGGAGCCCTGCCTAGCATGACCAGATACAATAGAGGGCAGGGCTCCTGCAGCTTTAACTGTTGTGATGAAGAGGGAAGTCCACCAGGTGCTGCAGGCATACAAATGACACCTGCTGAAATTCCCCTTTCTATGGGTGCCTCTACAAGAGAGGTTTAATGCTCTTTGAAGTCTCATTAAAAAATTTACCTCTACACCATCGGAGCGCAAATGGGGCGTAGAGGTGCGTTATCTCCCCGATTGTGCGCATTATCGAATGCGCGTTAAATAGCGAGTTTTTTTTGCTCCGTCCATTAAAGCGCATTTTGATGGGAAGCTGCTGCCGCCGCCGCCACCGCTCCTCGCGAGTCGTGAGGAGCGGCGGCGGCAGCAGCAGCTTCCCATCCCCTCTCGAGTGGTATTGCCGTTTGCATCTCCTCCTCCACCGCCTCAGCCCCCAGTCGCCAGCCAGTTTCCCTCCAGTCACGAAAGCAGCCACATTTCCAAGGCAGCCAAAGGTGCCTGGCAGCGTCCAGTAGCTCTCATGCACCCCTCTCTCTCCACTGTCCTCCGGCTCCTGCTGAGGGGATCCGGCTGTCAAAAGGCGCTTGCGGGGAAGGAGTCGCAGGCGGGCGGGCGCCCAGAGACGAAGCAGCCGCGCCCACCTGCCCGCCTGCGACTCCTTCCCCGCAAGAGGGGTGCCTCCTGCTTGGCACCCGCGGCGGGGGGCCTGGCGGGAGGAGGAGGAGGAAGAAGAGGGGGTAAAGGAAGGCGAGGAGGAGGAGGAGGAGCGCTCGCCTGCTGCCCACAGCCTACCAGCCAGCCAGCTGGGGAGCGGCGGGGAGGGAAGCGCCTTTTGTTGCTGCCTCTCGTGCAGAGGTATTAGGCGTAAATGTGCTTCAGCGATAGTGCGCATAATCGCCTAACCGGGCGCAAAAGCGAATCCTTGTGGAGGGGACCTATACAAAGATACAGGAGCTCTGTCCTCCTTTCCATATGGTCACCCTACAACTCGGTGGGGGGTGCAACAGGGCACCTGCGGAGGCCTCCAGCAACACCCACCCACCTCTCTACTCCCTGTCCCCTTCAAAAAAATTTTTAAAATAAAAACCTTGTACAATATTAGGGCAATCTTTTCTCTCTCCGTTTCTAGCCTCTAGCCTTGCTCTTTCTCTACCCCTTTGCCCTGCTGTTTCCGCCTCCCTCGCAGCCGCTAGCTTCGCTCTTCCTCATTCCCCACCTCCTTACCTTGTCATGTCTCCATTTCCCAGCCTTGCTCTTTTCTCCCCTCTCCCCCTTTGCCATGCTATGGCTCTTTCCCTCCTAGCTTCTAGCCCCACTATTTCTCTCCCCCGCCTCCATCTCTTTAGCTCACCTTTGAGTAGCCAGGCCTCGATGGCAGCCATTACATGCTTAACCACAGCTTCCCTGGGAGCCATTTTGTGGTGGCGCCCACAGCAGTTTCTCAAATTCCCAAATGTGGTAGATCCAAAACGGTTGGGGAACCCTGCCTTAAGATTCCTGCCTCATTAGAGCTGCCACTGATTAGAGCTGCCACACAAAAGGGCAAAAGATTTGCATACAGTTTGCAAATGCTCATTTACATGGACAGATGCAGATTTTGAAACCACGACTTGTCATTTAAATTGAAATCCGATATGTCTCCCCAGTGCTCCTCTACAGTTGTCCTCGGCTAACAATCGCCATTTTTGTTTCCCCAGAATGATGCTGCATCATGACATAGTGTGGTTCTGGGGGGAAAAGGGATGCCAGCCCAGGAGAATTTCTACCCTAATATTTGAGAAGAGAATTGGAAGGACCATTGAGGGGAAAAAAATAATTAAAGTGAAAGACTGGCTGAAGAGACTGGTTAACAAAAAGCAAATAGAAGAAGTTCTAAGGGGGCAAAAAAATTATGGTTTAAGTGCCTACAACTGGAACAATGGACACAGAAATGGAAAAAGAAAAATAAGGATTGTAGAAAGGAAACAAGATTTGAAAAGCTAATTGAGTCAAGAGAGAAGGAGGGGGAAAATAAAAGTAAAGAAAGTATAATAAGTGAAATATATAATATATTGTTAGAGGAGGGAGAGCCACAAGAAATTTTGAAAACCATCGGGGAAGAAGATTTTAAAATTTAAATTACTGAGGACAGATGGGGGAAGGTATGGGAACTAAGAACTTTAAAGTTGTTATCAATAAGGATAAAAGAAAATCATTATAAAATAATTTGGAGATGGTATCTCACTCCTGTAAGATTACATCAGATAGATAAGAAAGTGTCAAAGCTATGCTGGAGGGGATGTCAGGAAGTGGGGACTTATTTCCATATTTGGTGGACATGTGAGTATGTAAAAAATTTCTGGAAAAGAGTTTTTAAAGAAATAAGTGAAATATTGGGTAAGAAAGTGGAAGCAAGTCCAAATGTAGCTTTATTGGGGATGTTTGATAAAGAATATGGGAATAATAATATAAGAGAATTGATAAACAACCTCCTGACACCGGCTAGATTAATGATAGCTAAAAATTGGAAAACACAAGGGAATTATAGTATAGAAAAATGGTACAAAGGAGTGTGGGATATTGCAATTAATGATAGATTAACATGTAAAATTAAAGTTAGGATGGGATTATCCAAAAAGAATGATTTTGAAAGTATTTGGGGAACATTTATAGAATATGTTTTAGTAAAGGGGAGAGGTTGTACACCTTTAAAAGAATCACTGCAATTTTGGAAAAATGTATAGTATAACAGAGCATGGAAGGTCTCCAGGGTAGGGGAGCACAGGGGGGATATTGAGGGTTTGTTTATGTATTATGTTTATTTTATGTATTATATGTTAAAAACTATTTTTTTTTTAAAAAAAGAGAGAATTTCTACCCTAATGTGTCATTCCCACCCCAGTCTTCTCTTCTGTAGACTAAACATATCCAGTTTTCCCAAGCTTTCCACTTGCTTTCCACACCCCTGATCATCTCCGTTGCCTTCCTCTGAATCCATTCCAATTTGTCTGTTTCCTTCTGAAAGTGTAGGACCCAGAACTGCACCCAGTACCTTCAGTGTGGCCTGACGAGCGCAAAATAAAGTGGAATTACTATTTCCTGGGACTTGTAAATGAAGATTCTATTAATGAAACCTACAATTGTATTCGCCTTTGTGGCAGCTACATTACGCTGCTGACCCATGTTCGCCTTGGGATTGTACTCCAGTCCTGTGATCTTTTTCACAACTACTGCTCTCAAAACATATATTGTCCTTGTGTGTTTGCTTTCGTTTTGTGGCGTAAATGCAGATTTTATTGGTTTACTGGACAAAATGAACATTAATGGTAATGCCGTTACCATTAAGAACTTCAGATGGGGGTCACGGAAGTGGCTTGGTACAATTTTAAATACTCAACACCAAATAACACCGCGAGATAAACAAAGGTTTTAGAATTTCCTGCCCTGGTTTTATAACTCTCGCAGGCATTCATCTATGCACTTAAGGAACTTGTCTGAAACATACAACCCCCCCTTCTCCTAACAGCCAGTGTCATTTAATACTTCCTTTTGGGGGAGGGGGAAGCTTCCCTGGAAAGATCAGAACAATCTTTATGATTATCGAGTATCTGAACTTCGTAGATGCAAGCCGTCAACGGGAATTGTCAACTCAGAAAGGATTTGTGTCAAAACGTGATTTTAAAACCCGCTCTCCAAATCTCCACTCGTCCCTTTTCTTTGCACACACGTAGCTATTGCGCATAAAAAATGTTAATAGGTTATGTTGGAAAATCAAGCCATGTGGTTTCTTTGTTCCTGACCACGCTAAGGTCCCCTCCACCCCCTGTGCTAACCCCTGTATTTCTGCCTGGGATTATCCACAGTAGTTCCGACGTCCGCACCAGATAAAGATTGCCTGTTCAGAATCTGTTTGCAACAGTGTTAGTGATGGAAGGCAGCTGGGAAAAGGTCTCCGTTTATTCTTCACAGAGGCCGGCCGAGAACTCCCACTCGAAACGGAATGTTAAACCATGCCACAAATCAAACCCCAACTCTGCCGTTCTCTGTTTCCACCATCTGTTTTGCAGGCTAATTTTCCTGAACAGTAAATCCAACTAAAAAAAAAAAAAGGCCAGATTTTCCGAAAGGGAGAACCTGCCGACCTGCCAGGGTCATTTAAAGTTGCAGAAGGCAACATAAAAAAGAAAAAGCTGGACACTTAAGAGAACGAGAAGCTAGCTTTTCTTGCATCCTTAAAAAAAAAAAAAAAAGCCGGAAGCCCACTCTTTTATAGTACACGGAACAGTTCTTTAGGTTTAGGGTTGCTATAGACATAGTGCCTCCCCACCAGTGTAGAAATAACCCCCTAGAAAGACATAATTTATTTTTAAAAATGCTTATTTTAAAAATGTACTTTGAACGCATTTTTATTCTGTTTGGTTCTTTTATTCGATTTGTCCATTGCTCCAAAATTCCTGAATGGGGAGCGGTATATAAATATTGTAAATAAGTAAGTAAGTAAGTAAGTAAGTAAATAAATAAAATAATTGGCAGTCATCAGTTCCCAACAAGCGTCCTTCTTGAAGGGTGAAAACGCATCTCAATGGTAAGGGGCATGTATGGCCAAGGTGGTACAGGGTTTAGTCAACTCCAGGCTCTATGTGGGGCTGCCCTTAAAGCTGCTTTGGAAACCGAAGTTAGTGCAGAATGCAGCAGCTTGGCTGTTGTCAGGAGCTGCCCCTTTTCAGTATGCAACTTCTTTGCTGAGAGAACTGGCTGCATATTTGCTACCGGGCCAGGTTTAAGGTTCTAGTACTAGTGTGCAAAGCCCAAAACAACTTGGTACCAGGATATCTGAGACAGCGCATTCTCCTCTATCAACCTGCCTGGTCACTGAGGTTATCTGAGGGCATGTTCCTAGTGGTTCCAGATGAACCTATGGTCTGATTGGCATCCACCAGGAGAAGAGCCTTCAGCATGGTGGCCCCCTTCCTATGGAATTCCCTGCCAGGTATGCATGCAGGACCTGGTGAAATTCCCTTGTCAGCACAACAGTTAAAGCTGCGGGAGCCCTGCCTTCTTTTGTATCTGGTCACTCTAGCTATATTTAGCAGCTTTACAAACAACACCTGCTGAAATTTCTTTTTCAACACAACTGTTAAAGATATAGAAGCCCTGTCCTTGTTTTCATATGGCCACCCTAGCACTGTGTCCTGCAGTGCTAGGGGCGATCAGCCTATCTGCCCTGTAGTGAGGCTAACCTGACACCTGGGAATGAAAAGTTGCATTGAGTGAGACAGTGAAACTTTTAGGGACCCTGTTCAGGCGTCACACTAAGCCACGGAGGTTAAACATTTTGAGCTAAACAGAGTGGCTTAGAGTGTTGTGTGAACCATGAGTTGGCGTGTTGTGTAAACCATTCCTAAACATTGTAGCTACATGACCATGGTTTAAGCACGCTCAGTAACCATTTGCTGCAAAAGGGTTAGCGACCTAACCATGGCTTATTGTGTCGTCTGAACAGGCTCAGTATGTTTCTCTTACGCCAGCCAAAACAACAACAAGAAGAAACATTTCCAGCTGGATCAGGCCAATGGATCATGTTTTAGCCCAACGTCCTGTTTGCCCAGAGGCCCACCAGATGCCTCTGAGAAGACCCAAAGCAGGCCCTGAAGGCAATAGCCCATCCTTCCCCCATGTTTACTCGCCTCCTGCAATTGGCCCTCAATGCGATTCTGCATACAGTCATCTTGACTCATGGCCACAGATAAACTTATCCTCCATCTCGCTGCTTTTTAAACTTTCGGTTTTGCCACATAATCAGGCAAAGGAAACAAGAGCTGACCTTTGGTAACACTGTCAGAGCAGTACATGAATCTGCCTCTTCTTAAACCCACACTGGAAGCCATCCCAAACTTCTGTAGCCGCCCATCTTTATTTTAAGTCTTGTCGTTTCCCATGTACTCTACCTCATTTCCTTTGGGCTTCCATATTTCATTTTGCCACTAAATAACTTGGGATGCTGAAATGACTCCTTTTCTCATGGCAAATCTGTTCTCTTTATTCAATCCAGATTGTTTCACTCAGGGGGACCATTTACATGTAAATCTCCGCACAGACAGAGATAACCTTTGGCTCGACTATATATTCAGTCCCGCAGCTGTCACATCCAGATTGTCATACTTTCTTAGAACTCTTTTATCATTCTGGCAGCATGGCGCGGCTGATAGAGTCTTGGATTTGGCCTGAGGAGACCCGAGTTCAAAAATCCCTGCCAGCCAGCTATGAAACTTACTGGGCTTGACTTGAACAAGTCATTACAGAGGTGTTCAGGTGAGATTTCACCTCCACCAGGATATGACCTGGGGAGAGGCTGGGAGCCTCTTCAGGACCCAGTTTTTTCTAGATATAGCAGCCTTGAAAAACACACAAACCCAATGGGGGAACAAGGGCTGAAACGGAAGAAGTTGTCGCAGGAGAGTTACAAGCAAACAAAGAGTTAAGGGGAGGGCAGAGGATGAATCTGTCAGGCCATGTCTACACCAGGGATTTATCCCAGGGTCATCCCTAGGTTGTCCCTGTGCGTCCACATGACGCACAGGGGATCCTGGGGGCAAGCAGGGACGACCCCTTCATTTTCCCGGGATAACTGGTTATCCCGATGTTTCCTACAGTCTGGGGACCATCCTGAGGACCGCAGGCGGTGTGGGCGCCAGTCCTGGCTTCTTCCCTCCTCCTCACGAGTAGCAGGGTGTCAGCAAAGAGAGAAGGAGCTGGTCCAGGGGGAGTCCAAGGACATCGGGGGTGGGGCATCTTTTCCTTAAAAAAAAACCTTATTTTTTCGGTGGGGTGCAATTGTGCTCCTGGCTCCGGTTTTGGTTTTTTAAATGGTGCCTGCGACATCCCTATTGTTTCTGGGACGTCGTGCTGCTGTTTGCACGCTGGGGGATGATCCTGGAAGCAGGTAAGTCTGGGATCGTCCCCCCCTCCCTCCCCGAAGGCCTTTAGGTGTAGAGAGGGGCTCAGTTTTGCTTTTTTCTGCATCCAGTGTTTTTTAAATCTCAAGTTCTTTCAGACTTGAATATGGAGAAATGTGCCAATGTTAGTTTGCAATGAAGTGAAATAGAAGTTTAACACACCTGGAGCAGTGAAATTCAATAGAGGACCATGCTGTACCTGCCAGCCATACAGCTGTTAAAAGATGAGGAGCCTGTCAGAAAAGAGTGGTAGCAACCCTAATTAAGAACCAACATGGTTGAATACACAGGGATTCAAACCCAGACTGAGCTTGGGATGGGAGAACCGAGGATGCTCGAGGTTGCTGAATTTTTCTAAGCTCGGTTTGGCTCATTCCCATTCTTGGTCACATCCTGTTTTTCGCTACATTTGACTGGGAAACGATGTACGTTCTTCAAAAGATGTGCAATTTCAGAAAGTTGCACATTTCCCCACTCATGCATTTTTCGAGCGCACATTATGTGAATGCGAACACCAGTTTGTGAACATTCTCAGAGAAAATGATTTTACTTTTGCATTCGGGATTGCGAACACAGCGTTTTTGAGTGCTTTGTGAACCGAAACAAAATTCTCAGACATCTCTAAGCTAAGCACTCAAAGCCCTGGGCCTGGATGGACAAATATGTCCCTTTCCATCTCTCCCACATTCAGATGTTCTAACTCTCAAGTTCTATCCATCCTCAATACGAAGGCATTTGCGAATTTTGGTAAATTCTTACAAAACACAAACTGAAAACCCATCCCTATCAACTCCTTTCCTGCCCCTACCTCCACCCTATTTCCCCCATAGAAAAACCCACCTCTGGAAGCTGCTGTTCCCAAAGAGACTGTTGGGGATTTGCCAGACGCATGTTGGTCAGTGCAAGATGTAGACCCCCTCTACAAGAATTCGGTTTGACGCCTGGTTCTCCAATTATGCGCATCTTCTTGGAAGCGCTTTTATGGAATGACTGTACGTGGGAGGTAATTGAGCGCATAACTGGTGGCCTTACCGGTTGTTTGAAATGCGCTTTAGAAGTAGTTAATGCGGAGAATCACTTGTTCACATAGTCAAAATGCGCTTTAACGGCCGCAGCAAAATAAAACTCGCTATTTAACGCGCATTCGATAATGCGCATAATCGGAGAGAAAAAGCGCCTCAACTCCCAATTTGCGCTTCGCTCTTGTAGAGGTAAGAATGTTAATGAGACTTCAAAGAGCTTTAAACGTCTCGTGTAGAGGCACCCGTAGTTGGAATCAGAGATGGCTTTTAAAAAGGGATTGGTGAATTCATTGAGGAGAGTCTCTCCATGTCAAAAGAAATGTGTGTGTGTAAAAGGAAACAATGCTCCTATTATACGGCTTTCAATTCCCTTAAAAATAATTGTTTTTTTTTTAAGTCACCTATTTGGTTTTATTACGATTGCTAGCAGCCCTGGAGATCCCATTATTAAGATCGGAGGGCCAGATACACATCTTTAAATAAATACAAAAGTAGAAATGCTATTTCTGCGATACATATCTGAATAACTTCTGTGCATCAAATGCATATTAAACATGGGGTTGCATGCAAGCATGTCAGTCTGTCAATGGAACAGCATCCGCCCACGGAAGAGCATCCACCAACAGAATGGAGTTCCCCTTCTCCCCACAGACCCCTGCATCTCCCCCAAAACCTTCTGCGGAAAGGAGGGAAAGAGAAAGTTCCATTGTGCACATGGAAGTCTGCTCACACGGCATTGTATCTCAACCAGCCCTTTCTGTAAGATGCAGCTGTAGAGCCTTCCTCTGCACTGCATGCGGATTTGGCTCAAGCGTGCATCGCTTGCACATCCAGTTACCTTTGTTTTTCTAAAGACAACTGTATCTCAGCGGTGTCAAGGATAAAAATCCACTTTGGTTGTACGGCAACTCTGTTTTATTGAGCGTAATACAACTGTATGGAGAAAGTCCTATAGACAAAGGACTTATCAACTGGCAGTGTGAAAAGCAGGTATATTTATGCATAGTAGCATCTTAGCTAATTAGCAGTTAGCAAAGTTCTAAAGCAAAACAAAGCTAGATCAAAGAAACCTTCTTCATTATACCTAATCAACAGGTAGCCCATAACTCTTCTAGAAATGTCAGATTGACCTGACAGTCCTCCTTATCAAGCTAGCTTATTTGTCTCATACTATATGAAAAAGGTCTTGACAGTTAGAAATTTCAATTAAGCATTTCTTCCCAATTAAGCAGATTCAGCATTACAGCACATTCAGGTACATACATCATTCCAATCCCAGCATGCAGTTCACTTGCGAGAACCAAACTACATACAGAGGCCTACCTACAGAGCAGGTATATCAAGGCTTGTGGCCTTGCTTTCTCAGTCTCCCCTTTGGGCCCACTAGGCCCACCAACCACATTTAACCTGCATTGCCATCAATAGTTCAATTTCTCTTTCTCTTTCTTTCTCTTCCTCAAGCATTTCTTTCTGCATAACACTGACAATTTGCTTCAATTCTGTCTTTGTAACAACAGTAGTAGTAGAGTTAATATAGGCTGACCATATGAAAAGGAGGATAGGGCTCATGTAACTTTAACAGTTGTAGAGAAAGGGGAATTTCAGCCAGTGTTATTTGTATGCAATTAGTTCCTGGTGAAATCCCCTCTTCATCACAACAGTTAAAGTTGCAGGGGCCCTGCCTTCTTTTGTATATGGTCACTATATTATAGTACATGCACCTTTAACTGTTGTGCTGCAGAGGGAATTTCACCTGGAACTAACTGCATACAGATGACACTGGCTGAAATTCCTTTTTCTCTGCAACTGTTAAAGTTACATGAGTACTGTCCTCCTTTTCATATGGTCAGCCTAGTTAATACAGCATTTGCACCATACATAGGAAATAATATGCCACCAAGGACTTGACCATCAGTGAGGTGACTTGGTGATTTCATTTCTTCTCTGGCAGCTCTAGCATTCCTGATTTTACCTTCAGGAAGGTGGTCAAGCACTCTAATAGCAGGTAATAACACAACTACATTACATGTGCCTCCCCATCCCAAGGGGAGGTGTTTGTATGCTTTATTCCCACAGACAGTGAACCCATATTTGCACTGAGTTCTCATCATCCACTGCATATAATATCCGGGAAAAGAAGGACTCGAGTTAGGTAACCATGTCCCAACGGCAAAGCACATGCTTTGCATGCAAAAGTTCTCGGATCCGATTCCTGCCATTCCTATTTGGAGTAGGCTATCTATGATTGGATTTTGCACAGATCGTTGAACTGGGAAATGTAGCTGTGGATGGGACAGTGGCAGGATTTGGATCAGGATAGAGGCATTGGTGGAGGTGTCATGGAAGTCTTAGAGGACACCCCAGTAAGGAAGCTAGACAAGAACTTTATTGTCTTTCTCCAGGAAGAACAGAACAACAACAGGAAGTTCCTGTCCCCACCCAGGTACACATAAGTCCAATGCCACCTAAGTCCATTATCCACACAGGACGGTCAATCCTTTCCTCCCACAATGTGTTCCCAGTTGATGTTCCTCAAATACAGGTACTTCTATGGTTTTCCCCAAACAGCAAATCGGGTTTATTTTTGCATGAGGGA
Source organism: Anniella stebbinsi (assembly GCA_029215795.1). NCBI lineage: Eukaryota > Metazoa > Chordata > Lepidosauria > Squamata > Anniellidae > Anniella > Anniella stebbinsi. The sequence continues at coordinate 51,104,052 of JARDYH010000001.1, forward strand.
GGGAAGCCCATTCCATCCAGGAAAATGGCATGGCGGGGTGTAACCTCCCACAATGCTGTGCTCCTGATCCGAATCTCAACCCTCATATTTGTGGGCCACAATGATAGTGTTTATTTGTTGCTGTCAGCATCTCAAAGGCATGGTGCAATGATGACAGTTAGGGTGTCATGTTTCCTGCTGCAAGGGGGCATGAAAGGAACCCTTACAATGACAATATCAAATTGTTTCCTTGCTTGGTGTTCCCCCAAACAGCTTCCCTACAGACAAGTACTTCAGGAACACGTCGATTCCTACTTTTAGTCACAGTCGTTACACAGGGACTGAGTTCCATCTGCTGAAGAACAATGTGGCATCAAAGATTAATTGTGACCAGTGGAGGTGGGTGAGCAGGGTGGGTGGGAGAAGAATTAAGCAGCTGAAGTGGGACAAAATTAACTTCATCTTCATCTTTACACCTCATTAGTGCAAATATGAGACCTTTAGCGTTCCACCCCGTAGAAAACCCCACGCAATATCCCCTTTTTAATTGCCAGCCCTGAAAGCTGGCAAAATGCTTCATTCGTATTAGGATGCCAGCTGACACTCAGTCTCTCCACGCTCCCTTAGCTGCCCCTGACCACTTAGGTACCAATTTGGAGGTGTCTGAAGATGCTTAGAGGAAGGCAATTGACAATGAGGCGCACACTGTGCGTCGTGCCTGGCCTCTAATGGTGCGTAAGACATGTTAATTCCTGTTTATGGAGGGGCTTCAGCTGCTGGCTTGAACATTTCCTTTCCATTGTAGGGCTTCACGCAGGGACGGAAAACTTGGAGCCACATCAGAAATAACTCGTGTGCTGGGGATGGGGGGGGGGGTGGTGGCAGCAGCTAATTTGCAACTTTTGCCTTGCATCGTGCAAGGAACATCCTCTGCATTTCCATTAGCATGGTGGACAGCATGCTGGAGTCGGCTGATGTGTTCTGTAATATTCCTGCTCCGATATGATAGCCTCCAATTTGAATATGAGGAAAACGTTGTCTGGATCGACACACGCAGCAGGATGAGTTGGGTATGAGAAGGCAGAGGACGTTGTTGGCAGAATGAATGTACCATTTCAGGCTGTACTTGGATGGTGGGGTGGGTAATTGGACATATGAAAGTTCCCTGGTGTATCAAAAACTCCCCGCAAATAGAAAGCTATGATCTTTCCTGACGTGCTGCTGGATTTCTTGCAGTGAGTTCCCTCACCACCACCACCACCACCGGGGAACATTAAAAATGCATCTTCTGCCAGCAGTCTAGTGCACTCAATTTATTATAGCACATTCTTTTACTAAAAGTAACCAGAGATGTGTACACCTAAATCCACCCTACCCAAACCTGGAACCCGCCAAATGTTTTGGAGCTCAACTCCCATTGGTCCCAGCCAGCATGGCCACAGGTCAGGAATCCTGGGAGTGGTCATCCAAAATATCTGGAAGGCACCAGGTTGGTGATGATGGATCTAACTCTTCAGGGTTCTCCTAGCTCATTCTGCTGTGTGCGTAGATAAAACAAAGTCAGTAAGAACACCTATGCAAGCTGTGGTTGGCTATCCCTAAAAAGGAAAGTAGATAGCTCCCCCACCCCCTAAGACTCAGAGTTTCCTTGTCTTTTAGGTCTGCTGTGGTTACACTTGTGTGTCCCACATCAAGGTGTAGAAGAGCTTTCCTTGACATGGTGTCCTGCAGGTTTTTGACAACAATTTCTAGCATGCCTGACCACTGATCATGCTGGCTGGAACTGATGGCAGTTGAAGGCCATGTCATCTAGAGGGTACTGGGGAAGGCTGGTGATGCAGAGTGTGAAAGGCAGAGATGGGGACACACTCAGGGTGATGTACTGGGGAGACCTGGTGGTGAGACTTCCCTAATGTTTAGGGATGAATATCTGCCCATCACACTTTATGTTTGTACATAGCTCACTGTGATAGAGCACCTCTTTGCATGCAGAAGGTCCCAGGTTCAATCCCCAGTTTCTTCAAGTAGGGCAAGGAAAGGATCCTTCCGGAAACCCTGGAAAGCTGCTGTCAGTCAGTGTCAACAATACTGGGCTAGATGGATCCATGGTCTGACTTGGTAAAAGGCACCTTCCTATGTTCTTAAGTGTAGCCACAGCAAAGATCTTATTGCTATTAGAATCATAATATTTGAGGGTTGGAAAGGACGCTTGAGGTCATCAATTCCACCCTCCTACTCAAAGCAAGAATCTTGCAACTTCAATATCCCCGAAATAAGGCTGAGCATCATCTGTTTGAACATCTCCAGAGTAGAATTCATCACTTCCTACGGCAATCTGTCCCACTCTCCAACTGTTCTTACTGTTGGGACGTTTCTCCCAACGTTGAGCCAAAATTGGCTCCCTTCCAATTTGTACTCATGAGTTCTCGTCTTGCCCTCTGGAGCTACAGTAAACTACTCTGTTCTATACAAAAGAAGATATCTGAAGCTAGTTATCATGTCTCCTCTCAATCTTCTCTTCTCCGGACCTCTGACCACACTCTAATTCATCATTGTCCTTCTTATCATCATGGTCACCATTATCATCATATTCTATGGCACGGGTCACCAACCTTTTTGGACCCATGGGAGAATTTGGGAAATTAAGAAACTGCTGTAGGCACCATCACAAGATGCCTAATCAGTTGAATCGTTGCTTTGGCATCTACCTGTTGCGTCTATGGATCTTAGGTTGCGTCTTATTCAGCAAAAAGTTTTGTTTCATGTCTATTGGAAAAAACAATGTCTCTTTAATAAAGGAGTGTCTAATTTGGCTAATTGCTACTGGAGCAATACAGTTAATGCTTCTTTTAAACATATGTTTTGGCACTTTCCAGTAGTTGCTTCTTTTTGCAGGGAGGTTATTATACATATAAATTTTGTACTGGAACAGTCTTTAATATTCGCTAATACACATGCTCTTTTAAATGTGCCACCTGATTCATAGAAATCAAGAAATTATCAGCATGAATGGATTCTCCATGCACTTTTGACAGCTAAAAGTCTTCTATGTTAACCTTGGAAGGATAAACACTCTCCTCCTATAATGCAATGGACGAAAGACCTTACAAAGCTTTCAATATTTCAACGAGTGGCAGATAGATGCCACCTTGAAATGGATACTTATTCGGATATTTGCTCCACTTTTGTTGAAGTCTACATATAACTGCTAGAAAGTTGTAAGCATTTCATCTGCATTCATTGTTATGGATATATACAAATCCATGTATGTATATTTTAAAAAATGGAAAGAAATTTTATTTTATTTTATTTTAAAAAGTGTTTTGTGGGTGCCCGTGGGCACTGCATTGGACATCTCTGTTCTTTGCAGTCTCTCAACATAAATATTCTCAGGATAGCTCGCATGACAGAACTAATCCAAAATATTAAAACATCAATAACAGATTTTAAGAAATTCTAAACAGTAAATAAAACTAGCAGCAGTAAAATAATAATAATAACAACAACCGTACAACACAGGCTACAACGCTATCTGCAAAACTGGGACTACTATCTCGTTATGTGGACTCTAATAAGACGCCAAGAGCTCCTGACTTTTTTTCTAGACAGGTGGGTCATAGCTGCTAAGAGGAAATCAGCAAAAGAACTTTTTCTTTATCATATGGAAGCATAAAATTTGGGAGCTTGCACTAACAGAGAAACTTGCTATGCAGGTTCAAGTAGAAATTGACACTTTTTATGGAATATGCTATCCATTTATCAAATTTGCTAATACTGAGAATACACGACAACCTTCTAAGACACACGGAACTCTATTGCATGATCTGTTAGGATGATGAGTGATAATTTTATCGGATAATCTTGCTTGTACCAAACAGAGATCCTGAGTGATCAGAAAGACTGCAGAGAAATTAGCTCACATGTGGTGTACCTAAATTTGTTGCTGTTCATTGTTACTTTGAAAAATTAATAAGTAAATAAATATATTTAAAGCATAATAATCGCAGCTTAAAAATTGAAAGCCTGGGAAAATATAAATGGAAGGCGCAAAGTCAGTGCAAGGTGAGCCTCCTTTGGGTTTGACATGTCAAGTGTGAAGTAGCTCTCAGTATGGTCCCTTCCTGGGATTGGGCAGTTCTCCCATCTTCAAGGTGGACGTCACCATTGTCGTATGGATGGGGGCTACTCCGCATGGCCTTCCAGCATTGTTGGTGATGACGTCGCTGGAGATCCCACCATGAGCCAAAGACCATTTGTTCTCAAAGCATAGCCCAGGTGACAAAACTGAACCTGCTTCTTAAAGTTGTTGTGTGTGGTGATTATCAGAAGGGATGTCCTGACGCTCAAACCAAGAAGACACTCTATAAACACCCAGACTGTTTTTTCTCCTTTGGACACATGGTGAACTGCTTCTCCATTTGATCCCACAAGACACTGCTTTGTACCAACAGCACACCGAGTCAACTGAAGGAGCAGTGCCGGCTCCAGGTTTTGGAGGGCCCTTGGGCAACAAAGCCTCAATGGGCCCCCTCCCTCAGTCAGTCTACCTTCTCACTGTCTCCAGCTGCTCTTGCTCCTCCTCATCTTTCCCCTTGTTGCTACCACTTCATTCCTTGACAGGTAGAAAACCAGTGGACAAGTCAGCAGCTCCTCCTCCTCCTCCTCCTCCTCACCACCACCATTGTCTGAGGCACAGCAAGAGGCGGGTGAACAAGCATGTTGCAGTGGTGAAGAGGAGCAACTCCAGTGGGCTCTTGCCAGTGGGCCTCTGCTGAGAAGTGGGCACTTGGCAGCCATGCCTACCATTCACACAAGCCCTTTCTGCTGCTGCTCCTTCTCACCAGATCAGATAAATAGGAGAAACGGGTTCTCAGGGTGCAAATAATTTATTTTCATGAAGCTTGACGCGTTTCAGCCTGTACTTTATTCAAAGGTCTTCCTCAGGGGGTTGTTAGAAGATAGTGTCTGCAAAATTTCCTCTAACAAGATAATTGTCTCCTGTGATGATCTGTGGTGACAATCCCTTTGCAACTGCGAAGAGGAGGAGCAACTCCAGGGGCATCTTGTCAGCGGGCCCCTGCCAGCGTGCAGGGCCCTCGGCAAGTGCCCAAACATACCTACATTTGATGCCGGCCCTGCTACTGGGCTCCTCGTCCATGAAATGGGGATAAATGATCATGTTCATAATGGGGATCTACAAATCAGGCTACATCTGATCCATGTCAGTTTCACATGTAGTCAATCACAAATCAGTTTCCACATCATTCCACGATTTAGTTCAAAACCATGCAAAAATTTGCAGTTTTTTTGCATGCAACTTTCTCTGATATAGGGCTCTTCAGGGACCTCCCAACCTACTTCTGAACCTTTACGGCCACCATAGCTTGCAACATTAGATCTAGGAAAAGGCAGAGCCCTCGTTTTTCTTAAAAATGGTGGCTCTCCAGAGGATGGATGGCTGCCAGGCGTAAGCAAGCAGGTCAGGTATGTCCTGTGGGCAGGCCATGGTAGTGGCTTGGCATTGTCCCAGGTCAGTCTGAAGCAGTCCAAAGCACTTTGGACCCAATCCAACCTGTTCTGAAACATTTTGGCCAGATCCGGATCAGAAGCAGTAAACAACCCTACTCTAATATATGCATTTTCTATGTATCTTTCCTGGTAGTTTTTGAGCTGAGAACTGGCATCACCATATTCGGAGAAGTGCAGAACATTTCAAGAAGTGTGGAAGAAAAATGGTGCTCTGAGCCACATATTAGTCCAGGAAGTCCAAATTAGATCAAATTGCTTAAAAATCTCCAACATTTCTAACACATAAAACCTGATATTCATTCAAGTGAACCCAATGGCTCCCCAGTAATACTTCGTAATCCTGTAATGTTGTTTTCCCTTAATGCTTAACATGTTTCACGCTCATTTTCTTCTTCAGAGATTGTGCATTCAGAAGTTAGGAGGATGGCAAATGCAGAGACCCTTTCCAGTGGTGGTGGTGTAGTTATAGACTACCCTCCCTAGACAGGTTTGATTAGCCCTGACTCTTATTATTTAGGTTAGAGGTTAAGGCTGATATACACACATATCTGGCTGGGAGTCCCACTGAACTGAGTAGACATATTTAGGATTGCATGGTAAGGCTTTTATATTGCTACAAGCTTTTAATGGGTGGTTAGTAGTTGCTGCCTTTATTGCATTAGACTGCAACCTGGGAGGAAACCCTACGAAAACAGTAGGATTTATTTCTGAGTAGCCATGGTTTGGATTCCACCATTTCTCTATATCTTCCTCCCTGTTTGATATGATTTTAAGACTACTTTTTGATGCTTCTGGCTTTCAAAATGGTTTTATTGGCGGGTATGATGATGATGATGATGATGCTGAATTTGTTGTAAACCACATCAGATATTTTAAATAAATAAATTACAATCATCTTGGAAAAACAAGCCAGTCCTATTGTCCCCAGATTGCGAATGAGCTGCTTTTAAAACCTCCAGGACGCCACTTATTATTTCGAATAAAGTAACGTTCTAACCCACATATTGGCACAGATGAAGTGAAATATCCACTGGCAAGGTTTCCCACGTTTTTTCCCTCCTGAACAAGCTGCCCACCCAGCTTTACACAATTTCACCAGCCTAATCTCTAAAATAACAAAGAGAGAGCTAATTCAAGCTTTCAAATGCAATTTCATCCTCTTCAGCCTTTAAGTGTCTATTTTCATGGGGAAACAGAAAATGGGTGATTTTTTTAAATAATAAAAGATTGCTTGATTGGAAAGGCCACAAGATGTGGTGATGGCCACCAATTTGGATGGCTTTAAAAGGGGGTTGGATAAATTCCTGCAGGAGGAGGCTATCAACAGCTACTAATCCTGATGGGCAAGTGCTACCTACAGTATCAGGGGCAATAAGCCTATATACACCAGTTGCTGGGGAACATGGGTGGGAGGTTGCTGCTGCAGCCATGTCCTGTTTGTGGGTCCCTGGTGGACAGCTGGTTGACCACTGTGGGAACAGAGTGCTGGACTAGATGGACCCTTGGTCTGATCCAGCATGGCACTTCTTATGTTCTTAAGGCTGTAACATAATTTATCCCAATCCAGTGCCCTCCTGGTGTTTTGGCCTACAACTCCCAACAGCCTAAGCCAGCATAGCCAATGGTGAGGGATTATGGGAGTTGCAGACCAAAACATCTGGAGGATCACACATTTCTCACCCCTGCTGTAGTGGAACTTCATGCATCCCAGCTCTAGAGCTTGCATGGTGATTAGAGTGGCCATGTGTCTTAGGCTGCCTCTACAAGAGAGGTTTAATGCTCTTTCAAGGCGCTTAAATTTTTTTACCTCTACAAGAACTGAGTGCAAATCGGGCATAGAGGCGCGTTATCTCTCCGATTATGCGCACTATCGAATGCGCGTTAAACAGCGAGTTTTATTTTGCTCCGGCCGTTAAAGCGCATTTTGCCTAGGTGAACAAGCGCTTATGCGCATTAACTACTTGTAAAGCGCATTTTGGTCATCCCTTAATGCGCTTTGCCGCCTCTCGCCACCTCTCGTGCAGAGGTAATAGGCGTAAATGTGCTTCAGCGATTATGCGCATAATCGCCTAACCAGGCGCAAAAGCGAATCCTTGCAGAGGGGACCTTATTTTACAGAGGACAGTTCTCTATTTGAGGGCATCCCCTCTTTGAAGGGCCGTCCCAGTGCAAGTCTAGTTTAAAAATAAAGAACCCTAAGAATGGAGAACAAGGGCCTTGACGTTTCCCACCAACCATTGGCAGCGGACTACAAACTAAGCTGGCACACAGGTCACAGGCTTCTCTGCTATGGTGAGATCTACTGGATTTCTATTTAAATTTCAATAAAAGCAAATTTTATGCAAATCTGACTCTTCTGTCCTGGGTTGTTTTGTTTTTTGTTGGGGGGGGCAATGTGAAAGCGACCATGTTACTGGTGAACTGGGCCCTGGAGCCACCCTGGATATGGAGTGAACTGGGCCCTGGAGCCACCCTGGATATGGAGTGGTGGGTGGCAGATCAAGAATGGTTTTGGCCATTCATGATGAACATGAGTGCTGGAACCATAAATACGTCATGTTTCTCTATGAGGCGTGTTATTATTCCTTGAGTGCCATTCTTGACGAAAGGTGGGATCTAAATTTTTAATACATGAATAAATGCTAACATCCAAACCGGAGATTTGCACATGTCAATACATATTTGTATTTATTTATTTATTTATTTATTTCATTTCTAATCTGCCCAATCACTAATGTTTTTTTGGGCAGAAATATACAACACAATACGAATATCTAGAAGAATAAACTATAATGTAATATAATGCAACAGTTGGAGTGCCCCCAACTCCCTACCCAGGCAGCCGGTCCAGAAGGATATCATGGTCAATGGAATCAAAACCTGCTGAAAGGTCCAGCAGAACCAACATGGAGTGCATCTCCTGGACCAACAGAGGTCCAGGACAGCCAACATAAGTTCCTCCTGAGAGTACTACACATGTATCTCCGTACAGGGGTGATGGACATACTATTATTGGACATTAATAGTATGCATTAATAACAGGAAGCATGATTCATTCATCTTTCCTGTATTAACATTTAAAGCCATTCCAAATTTGGGCTGAGGGCCGCGAGTTGGAATTGATTGGTGAAAGTTTCAGGACAGATAAAGGGAAGTACTTCTTCACACAGCGCAGAGTAAAACTATGGAATTCGCTACCATAAGATATAGTGATGGCTACAAATCTGGATGGCTTGAAAAGGGGGTTAGACAAATTCCTGGAGAAGGCAATCAATGAATACTAGTCCTAATGGCTATACATTATCTCCACTATCAGAGGCAGTAAGTCACTGTACATCAGTTGCTGGGGAACATGGGTAGAAGGGTGCTGTTGCACTCATGACCTGCTTGTGGGTTTCCCATGGTTGCCCACTGTGTGAACAGAATGCTGGACTAGATGGACCCTTGGTCTGATTCAGCACGGCTCTTCTTATGCTCTTACATTAAAGAAGATGAGCTCTTATGCCCATCAAACACAGGTTTGCGCAAACACCTCTAGTATAAAAACAGTACATATTAGTCTTATGCATATTCAGTATTCTCTGTAAATGCTTTCTAGATCCCTCCTCCCACTGTTATGTGCCTTTGGCTTCTGGACCAATCTGTTTTGTTTCCATGTTGGGGACTGAGCTCATTAATGTGTACTTAATATTTTATGGCAGCTGACTTCTCTGAAACATCACACTAATAATGTGCCCCTTGCCAGAATGAGGGGTTTTGCCCACAGGAGAAGTTGACTGTTGAATTTCAATGACCATGTCTGTTTATAATTACCAAGTCTCAATATTTATAGAAACCCACTTTTCTTGATGGAGTAGTAGATGCTATTTCATTCATACAAAATGTTGATTTGAGCACAAATTTGGAACAAGCTCCTTAAAGTTTAAGAGCAGGTTTAAGAGCTAAGAGTGCAAACCTATGCACACTTATCTGGGAACAACACATCCCATTGGAGTATGCACAGGATCTGATTGCTTGTGCCACTGCTGAATATCTCCAGGGGTATGTAGGCTCCCAACAATCTCTCAATTTCAGTTTTGTTCAGTTTCTCATTTCCCCAGGTGTAAGTTTGTGTTGGCCTGTTCCGCCATCGGTTTGTGAATTTGGCAAATACGTTTGTATGGACATTTGTATGCATTTTCTTGCACGTTTTTTCTAATCTACATATTTTTGTAGGCACTTTTCCTAATGCATGCACTTTCTGTGAGTGATTTGACCCGAATGTAATGCTCACTTAATAGACACATTTTCTCTTAAGGTATACATTCTTCTGTGCAAATTTCATTAATATAGCATTTTTGCGCACATTTTTTAAAGTTGCAAATTGCATTGTAAAATTCTGAAAAGTGCATATCTCGGGTTGGATCCAATCCTGGTCATTTGCTAGCGGAACGGTTTTCCCCTCACTCCTGTACCACCCGCCCACCCCCCAAAATCTGCTTCAGATGGTTGCAGGAGGAGAAGATGGGGAAATCTCACTGCTCCAGTGGGAAACCTGATGTGCTAGCCATAGTCCACTCGCGCAACACTGGATCTAACCCATTGGTATGCAAGTGTGTTCTGGTTCACATAAATCTCATCCATCCCAAATGGCTGCATGCAAGAGAGCTTATTAGGAACCATGCAGTAGACACGAGTCAGTAGCCACTTCTGTGTTCATGGTTGAGCTTTTTTTTCTGACAGCTGCTGGAGGATACTCATTGCATTGTACAACCCAGTTCAAAACAACCTTTCCTTCCCAGTCATGTATCAGTATATCTAACTGCGTGGAGAAAAACAGCAGTGTGAATCAACACTAAAAATAAAGATGGAGAGACCTGTGGTGGAATCAGTGGGGATGGAGAGATTGCAGAATCCATGTTGTATCAGATTCTAGACTTTTAACAAGGCTTTAAGACAGCCCTGTTTAGGCATCCTTTAGGGTGACCATATGGAAAGGAGGACCGGGCTCCTGTAACAGTTGCATAGAAAGGGGAATTTCAGCAGGTGTCATTTGTATGTATGCAGCACCTGGTGAAATTCCCTCTTCATCACGACAGTTCAAGCTGCAGGAGCCCTGCCCTCTTTTGTATCTGGCCAAAAGAGCAGGGCTCCTGCAGCTTTAACTGTCATGATGAAGAGGGCATTTCACCAGTTGCTGCATGCATACAAATGACACCTGCTGAAATTCCCTTTTCTATACAACTGTTAAAGATGCATGAGCCCTATCCTCCTTTTCATATGGTCACCCTACATCCATTTGGGCAGAAATGAACACATTGGGGGTTACACCAGCCTTCTGGGCCTTTGCCCAACCTCCAAGTACCTCCTTCCTACCCATTGTTTCTCTGACCCAAATCACCCTTTCGTGAAGCAGCTTTTCTCTATCAAAAGACAGCAATCTTGTTGTTGTTTTTAAAGGAAAAATAAAAACAACAACATACATTTGCATGTAAAATGAAGGAAGCCTCATGCCTTGTTACTGGAGTGTAGCTTTTTACACTCAGAAAACAAGTTGGAGCCATTATGTGTACTGATAGGGACAGGAAGTACAGGATGCTGAAATTAGCAAAACCACGTGGCAGCCTCTGCTGCTTCCTGTGAATTAATAAAATAATAAATAAATCTCTCTTTAAAAAGAGAGTTCCAATTTTCACTTAGGAAGCATAGGAAGGTGGTCCATCTAGCCCAGTATTGTCGACACTGATTGGCAGCAATGGGTCTCCATGGTTTGAAGCAGGATTCTTTCTTAGCCCTCCGAGGAATGAACCTGGGACCTTCTGCATACAAAGGATGTGCTCTGTCACAGAGTTATAACTCTTCTTCCCCTTACAACAAAATCTCCCTGACCAACTGAATGAAAAGGACATTGAGAGATGAGATGAGAGTTCAGTAGTATCATGTGTTGGGTGAATCAGCCCTCCAGCATTGGCGAGTTCCCAGGGGAAAGAATACTGTGCAGTTGCGCGACAGCCATTAGAAATGCCTTTCCGTGCACCCGTAGAGTTCTAAATTGGCACACAAATGGTACAGGAATGAAAGCTGCTTAACATTTTCGCTAATTGCTGGGCCATTTGTGTAATTACAGATGGCCTGGTTTGCACAACCATGGAGGAAGACCGTATGGTATAGTGGTTAGAATAGCCTTCTCCCACCTGGTGTTCACCAAATGTTTTGAATTACAAATCCCATCATTCTTGACCATTCCTCCTCGCACACACACAGAGTAGCCCTAAACCGTGTCGGGCTAGGTTATTTGAAGGACCACTTACACCATATGTACCTGCCTCTCTTTTAAGGTCATAATATTGTATGTTTTTGCTGTTTTAATTTTTGTATATGGTTTTAATTGTTTTAATCTTATGTAAACTGCCCAGAGAGCTTTGGCTATGGGGCGGTATACAAATGTATCAAAATAACTAAATAACTAACTAAATAAAATCTTTGGAGGCCCTGCTTGGTGCCCCTCCCACCAAGACCTATGAAGTTGGTGGGGTCTAGAAATAGGACCTTTTCAGTGTAGCCCCTAAGCTATAGAATTCCCTCCTGAGAGCGATATGGTTGGCCCCATCTGTGGCTGCTTTTAAGAGGATTTTAAAAACTCACTTATTCTCCCTGTCCTCTAATTGAAACTTTTATGTTATTCACTGCTGGTGGGTATTTTGAAATGTTGTTTTACTGAAACTTGCTTTATTTTATTTTTTTATATTTAATATCATTTTATTAATGTGCTTGCATTGGCTATTATGCTGTAAGCCACTTTGGGAAGACTATGGTCTTGAAAAGTGGCTAACAAATGGATTAAATAACTAAGGACGCAATCCTGTGCATGTTTAGGCAGAAAAGACTCTTTTCTGTCTAAATGGGCATAGGATTGCACCCTAAATAAATAAGATGAATGTTTGCTAAACTTATTTCCATATCTTCCCCGAAACAATGGCAGACACAGAAACCAACATTCACTTCTCTTTCTCCTGCTCCTTTCGCTGTGCTGCAGTTTGCAGTTTTTCAGGCCTTGACTCCAAAATATCAGCTGTCCCCAATACTCAAACAGAGGAGGATCACATTTCCTATCTGACACACTTGGTAACTATTTGCTTAACCAAACTGTGAGGGCGGGAAGTGAGCTCCAGTTCTCCTGAGACACTCTCCCTCACTCTCGCAGGCTTGTTTACTCCTACTGCAATCGTTCTGGGGTTGTGAAATCCTCACGCTAAAAAACCTGAAAGGAAATGTTCAGCAAAAACAAGCCTTCCTCGAGGCTGCAAGTGAACAGAATTAATCAAAGACCAAGTCAGAGAAGCAGAAATTATCCTAATTAATTCTCAGAGGGACAACCTAGATATTATGTTAAATGTTCTGCTCAGGAAAATGGCTGCTGCCTTTTCCTTCCTTCCCACCACCATGTTTTGTAGGGCTTCCCTTGGGGAGGCTCCGCCCTTCCCCACCATGTTGAAACAACATTTGAGGGGGCCATGGGGTGAGCTCCATCTCCCACGACTGAGGTGCACCATGGCTGTGCTGCCTGCCACTGACGCACACAGCAGAAATGTTTCCCCACCATTCGTGTGTGTTTGGCCAGCATGTGTGTTCAGACCGCCTTCACCCATATCAACCTGCCCACACTTTAAGATCAGAAAGAGAGGCCCTTCTCATTTGCCCAGCCGTGAAAGCTGTCACGTGGGTGACCACACATGAGAGGGCCTTCTCTGCAGTGGCTCCTCACCTTTGGAAACTGCCATTGGAGCTTTGCCGTGCTCCATCACTGCAGGCTTTTAAGAAAGCCTTTTTTCTTTTTTTGGTCAATTTCCATCCTGTGTCATGTGTTTGCCCATTCTGTTGGCATCTCACCGGCTGTCAATCAAGGTTAAAGAAGCACAGATTCCACATTTCCATGCTCCTGCTGGTCTTGCCCCCAACATCCACATATGCAGTAGGATGTGAAGGCATCCCTTTTCATATGCTGAATGCAGACATGCTAGGGTGTGTGGCCAGAATATTATTATTATTTACATTTATATCCCACCATTTTTCTGCCTTAAGGAACCCAAGACGGCGTACCTAATTCTCTTCCTCTCTCCTCACAACAACAACCCTGTGAGGTAGGCTGGGCTGAGAGTCTGTGACTGGCCCAAAGTCACCCAGTGAGCTTCCATGGCCGAGTGGGGACTAGAACCTAGATGTCCTGACTCCTAGTCCAACAATCTAACCACTACACCACACTGAGCCAATAGGCATGTTCCTTCTGCCCTCCTCTATGCTTTCACTCAATGAGTAGAATTTAATAAGCAAAGAGCCCTCATGATATCACAGCATGAGTTAAAGTCTACTAGATTTTATGGGAGTTGAGGAGATGAACAAGGTAATTTCCACACACACCTGAACATTTCGGAAGACTCACAATATTAATCACTGCTGCATTCCTACATGATAAAAGTATTATAGTTTTATATACTCCAATTGCCCCATGTTTAACAGTCTGTAGTTTCTAGTTTTTGTCTTTGGTAAATTACTGTGCTTATTTTGTCTCTACTTTTGCCTCTTGGGAATGCTTTGTTGGAATGTTGTTTGCAAGATTTCCTAGCATTGTCATTTATCAGGATTCAATTCTAGGCTCTCTAGAACAGCCTTCCCTAACCTGATGTCCTCCAGATGTTTTGGAGTACAATTCTCATCCAAGATTACTGGCCATGCTGATCGGGGCTGATAGGAATGGTAGTTCCAAAAAATCTGGAGGACACCATGTTGGAGAATGCTGCTCTAGAAGTTCAGTTCTGAGTGGTTGTGTGATAGAGTGGACAAGTGTCCTACTTTACAAAGGAGTTCTTCTATTTGAAGATCCAGGTCCAAGTCTTGTTTAAAGATAAAGAAGCATAGGAAGGGAGAATTGTGGGTGGGGGGAGGACTGAAGTCGCCCATAAATAGCACCTGGACAGCAGACCAACAGGTACAGGTAGTCACCTGAGGCAGTCTCCAGTGCTGGCAATTTGCCTGTTCTAAACAGGCTACACCGGCGGGAATGAGGGCTAGCACAACAGGAAAGTAGTGCTTGCTAGCACAACCCCCAGAACTACTTGGATGTCTCCTTTAGAGCTATCCATACCTTGGATAGCCCTTTTAGAACTCTGACTGGTTCTGACTGAAACCTGGAGTGGATGCACTGCCCACTGACATCGGAGCCACCAGCCTCCACTGCCTAACGGTCATTCCTGCTAGCGCAGCAGCAGTTTCGGATCACAGTCACAGTCAGCCCCTGATCACACTATGATGAGATGTATTGGATTTCTAATTAAATTACAACAACTATTTATGGTTGCATTTATATCCCACCATTTCCCCTCTTGCAAGGAACCCAACGCAGCTTAGAAGGCCCCCCTTCTTTCTATTTTATCCACACAACAAACCTGTGAAGTAGGTTTGTAGTGACTGGCCCAAAGTCACCCACTGAGCTTCAGCAACCAAGTGGGGACTAGAACCCGGATCTCCCGAGTCCCAGTCCAACATTCTAACCACTACACTACACTGGCTCTCTCTTCCTCATTGCTAAATGTAAACTATTCATATAAATTATGTATATGTAAATTTTATGCCAATCAGTGTCCTCTTTTATCCTTTTTATGGCCACCCTTACTATGCCGAGAAAGACCGAGGTGGGGGAATTAACTGAGAGAGGAGTTCATACTGAGACCCATGCTGGAGCAGAGAGAAAAAAGAGTTAGCGCTATGGCGCTAAGGCGGTGTTAGCATTAAAAGGGTTAAAAAGAACTTGCAGCCTCTTGAACTAATCAACACATGAAAGTATTCTTCAGAGCCATAGGAAAGCACCCTGACAAACAGAATTTCACAAAGACGTTGTCCGAATCTTGAAATAAGCCCAGAGTTTCCAAACAGAGCTGCGATGGGTTTGCATTATCTGAACTACGGTATTAACGATTCGATACAGATGTGGAAATAATTGGGGATAAAGTTGTAATACAACCTTCTCCAACCTGGCACTCTCCAGATGTGGCAGACGACAACTTCCCCCAGCCAGCAAGGCCACTGAGCATGTGGTCCCACACATCTGGAGCCAGGTTGGGTTGGTTGCCGAGATATATATATATATATATATATATATATATATATGTGGCCTAAAGTTGAAGAAATTACTGGCAGGAAGCACAGCTCATGAATTCAATCAAAAATCCTTTCATTTGTCACAGCCACTTCCTGTCCGTTGTTGTTTTAAAAACCATCTGCTTCTCCTGTTCGCGACAAAAAAGCCTTTGTTGAAATAATAACCATTCATCAATACTTCCCTTGAAAATGGTGAGTAGTTTCTCAATGAAATGAACCCCTCGTGTGACACGCCCCCCCGCCACCAAACCCCCGCCTTTCAAAGTTTATTTTATATCTCTCTAATAGCTTCCTCATAGCCTTCTCTTTCTTTCCGCTTCCAAATTCTGGAAAATCTCAAGCTGACAAAGGAAGACATTTTAAAAAAATGCTAACACATTTCGCCGGCTCGAGCTGCCTCCAGTTTTCCAGCCAATCAGAAGTTCAAGCATTCAGAGTGGTTCGCGCTGGTTCTTCCTGAGCTCCGCTTGCCTTCCCTTAAAAGGCCAGGCCTTCCTGTTCGAAGGAGGGCCCACATTGGCTAGTCATAAATCCAGTCTCTGAAAGGGATGGCAGGAAATAAGAGATCGTTCTCAGAGCTTTTAATTCCCTCTGCATGTGAATCTCTCTCTGGCCCAAACCAACATTTGTGAGAAGCGTCACTGAGATTTGCTCGCTTCTCACAACGGGTGTTTATTGATACACCTAATTAATGAGGGAGGCTTTGGCATTCAGAGTACATCAAAAGCACAAAACGTCCTGGCTAAAATATTTCATTTGCATTTTTTGGTCTTAAATGCACTTAAGCTGGAGGGAGGCAATAGAGCTGATGGTGGTTTGAGAAAGAATCGCTATCATAGTGACTAGACCAGGGGTGGGAAACCTCAGGTCTGGAGGCCAAATCTGCAGGGCTCCCCAGATGGCCACAAGCCAACCCCCCCCCCCCCTGGACTCACTCCCTTTCTCCCAACGTCCAATCGTTTGGTCGTGTCCCAGTTCTTGCCTGGTTTCCCTCCATTCTAACAGGGCCTGCTCTAGAGCCGATCTACACACTAGCTTTATAATGTTTTACAAAAACTCTTTGGGCCACATGACACATTCCCTTGAGCACTGTATACCTGAGGTTTTTTAAAACTCACTTCAGTTATATACAACGGTTTTTACTTTTAATAAATCGTTTTAAGTAAAATAATGTGTCCTGCCTTACCGTTTGTAATTTGTGGGGGCAGTGCTTCGTTCACCAGCGCCCAAACGCTTAGCCGTTGCTTGGTGGGGAAGAAAGAGGGGCTAAGGAGGAAGTGGGCGAGTGAACTACAACACCCACAATGCTTAGCCGTATACTCATTGAAAGCTAGGGAATGAAAGGAGAACTAAGGAGGAAGTGGGCGAGTGAACTACAGCGCCCACAATGCCTTGCCCTAAACTCATTGTAAAAACGAAACAAAAAGAGACGGACAGAAGGGTGTGAGACCGCACACACCGCTTTGAAGACTGAAGAATTTTTCTCCTGTAACGTGAGTACTCCTTAATGTGGCCTAAGATGTTTTGGAACACACCTATTTGGAACATTTTAAAATAGTATTTAAAACGTTCCAAGGTACTGTGTAGATAGGCTCCTACACCAAGCAGGATATAACACTTTGAAAACAGTTTGAAAACGGTATGTATATGGCCAGATCTACACCAAGCAGGATATAGTGGTATGAAAATGGTATCTAAAAGGCACACTACTGCTTTATTCAGGTATTGAAGTGCACTGACACCTAGGCAACAGACTGAGAGGCAGGCACACAGGTGATCACCTGTTCAGAATCTCCCCCCACACACACAATAGTGAGGTGTACTGCATTTCTATTTAGTTATTAATTCAAATATTTTTAAACCATCCTTCCTCCTTGCATATACCAAGGTGGTATACAAGAGTATGATCAAAATGGTCATACAAATACAGTAAAACAAACAAACAAACAAACAATAAAACCACATCATCATCAGGTAACCAAGGAAGGCAGTCAATATAATACTGATCAAATCAACTCATTAAAATCCCTGGACAAACAAAAGGTTTTGAGCAGGCATCAAAAACATTGCAATGTTGGTGTCACTCATACCATCGTGGGGACGGGGTTCCATAATCAGGGGGCCACAACAGAGAAGTCTCTGTCCCTTATCATATATAAGAATATTGTAGTGTAAGGTTTATTACTAGAGATCTACCAGAATTTTTCTCATTTTTTTAAAAAAACTGAAGCTTGAGCACTATAGATGTGCAGAAAAATTTGAAACTTTGGGCATCTCAGGAAGGGAGAAGTAAAAGGGGATGAGAATAGTTGTTTTTAAATGATATTGCATTTATAACATGTTTGTATGTTTTTTATGGTTTTAAATTTTGTATATCGGTTTTTAATGCTCAATGTTTTTAATTTTTGTAAACCGCCCAGAGAGCTTCGGCTATGGGGTAGTATATAAATGGAAAAAATAAATAAATAGGAGAGGTTAATGCATATGCCTTGCATAATACATTTATTTTAAAAGTGTAAAGTTGTTCCAGTTGCAAGGGAAGGAGAGGTTAATGCATATGCCTTGCATAATACATTTATTTTAAAAGTGTAAAGTTGTTCCAGTTGCAAGGGAAATGGGCAAACCTATTTTTATCCAATCACTCTCAGACTACTAGCCCCTGTAGTGACACGGGATTTGCACTAGTTGTCAAAGAATGTACTTGAAGTATTTGGAGAAGAGCTTCCATTGACAAGTCTTAATTTAAATTGTAGTCACTATTTCTAAATTTGCATCTATATATGTATACATCCACATATGCAAATTTTATGCATATCTCAGTCCACTTTTGCCCTCTTTTTTTTGGCCCTACATTTCCTCCTCTTCTTTTTTTTTGGTGATGAGGAGGTGGCCACCCTAGATGAGAGCCAGTGTGGCTACCTTTGTCAAAGGACACCCCTTTCCCACGATTTCTCCTTGTGAATCATAATTTTTAAGATGGCACTTCCTCAAACCATTGGCTGGTTCTCAGAGCAGCATTGTTTGGTATCAACATTTAAAAACAGAAGGAAACAGCAAGAGAGCAGGGCCCGTCCTCTGGGCGGGTCATTCTCATCGCCTACTTTCCCTTGTCCAAACAGCTCAGTTCTGACTGAGACAAGGGCTGCGGTTCGCACACAAGCTGTCGCCTCTTTTCATATTTAGCACAATCAAAGGAATAATTACACAGAGTGGAATTTCTGCAACGACGTAAACGTGCGTGTGATCCTGCCCAACATAAAGAACTCCCTGTGTTCTTTGAAAACCCGCCCTTTCGTTCTGCAGACGGGCAAGCCTCAAGTTACACCAAGACAACGTCAGTCTGCCTTGCTCTCCGCTTCTAATACTGTCCTGGGCACACAGTCCTCCGGCTGAATTCATTCCATCTTTTCTAACACACACACACACAGTTCATTTCAAGCATCAGTAGGAGATAAAAGTGAGGCAGAGCAGTTCTGCTTGGTCATTTATAGGCAACACAGAGGAAATGAGGTAATACTTTTCCTTTGGGCGAAGAAGTGTAAAAAGGTTGAAAGCAAGTTTTTGAGTTATGCAAGACTCTACATCAAGCATTTAACAGAACAAGAAACACAGAGAAAGTGTGACTTTTATTTAGACCAAGATTGATTCCAGATAGAAGGGCCCTAGGTGGTCTACGGCCTATTTACCCTGTCTTGGCTGCGCAGTGGCACTGTGTTGTTTATATGACGCAGCCACTAGCTCGCAGCAACATTGGTTTTTACCCCCAAAGCTGCACTTTTTCACAGTGTTGTTTTACGATGATTTTTTAAAAATTGCTCAAAAGTCACCATGTTGTTTCTCTGTCTGTCAGTGGTGGCCTTGATTCGGGTTAAGCCAGTGGGCATTGCTGGGGGCGGATCCAAGTCCAGGGTAGGGGGCGGACTTCACAAGCCGAATGGCTACCGGTGTTGTGGTTTTCCTAGCTGGATTACTTGAGCTCCCTCCTACCGTCTAAATTTATTGGTCCCGCCTTGCAGCAACAATGCTGCAGGATTTTGAGGGAATCAGCTACAAAGCGTTGTTGTATATAACCCCCCCTTGAGTTACGAAATAGAAGGCATAGTGCAACTCTTCTGTCTTTTCTTCCTTAACAGATTTTCAGCAATGAGATAAAAGTCGGAAGAAGCGGTGGGAAAACATGGGAGGGTTACAAATAGAAGACGTCGTCGCCTGGACTGAGCCACCCCCCCCCCCTGCAAATTCTGTGACTGAGGCAGGCCGATTGCACAATAACAGTCTAATCTGAAACACCCCAAATAAAGCCACAAATGCTAGATGTAAGCGTTGGACTTATCCATATTGATTTATCAGCCATGTTTGTTGTGAACATCAAACCTGAATATGAATTTTGTGCAAGGCTAAATCTTGCAGTCAGCATGTTTAACATCACTTGGTCTAAGTGAGACATTGTTTTGGTTTCTCTGAGTTTCTTGTTCTCTGGGACAAACGTAGCTACCAGAAAGCTTTTCCTGCACAAGAGCATAAGAAGAACTCTGCTAGAGTAGGCCTGTCTAATCTAACAGTCTGTTCCCACAATCACCAACCAGCTGCCTGTGGGAAAACCACAAGCAGGACATGAGTGCAACAGCACCCTCCTGCCCATGTTCCCCAGCAACTGATGTACGTAGGCATACTGCCTCTGATACAGGAAGTAGTATGTAGCCCTCAGGACTAGTAGCCATTGATAGACTTCTCCTCCAGGACTTTGTCCAAACACCTTTTAAAACTATCCAAATTAGTGGCCATCACTACCACCAGCGTCTAGGTGATGTGTAAGTACCTTCACCATTTGAAGCTCCTCTGAGTCAATCCCAAACCTCTCTACAAGGAAATACATTGCACCCACCCCAGGTCAAGTTTTGGGGTCGCCTCTACATCTCATGTTGGTTTTCAACCATTGCATATATGGAGATTCCACACAGAAAACAAATAGTACTAGTGTTGTATTCTTATTCTTATTACATTTATATCCTGGCTCTTTTCCTCTTGCAAGGAATGCTAGGCGACTTACATAGTCCTCCACCTCTCCATTTTATCCTCACAACAACCCTGTGAGGTAGGATAGGACTGAGAGTCAGTGACTGGCCCAAAGTCACCCAGCGTTCTTCATGGCTGAGTGAGGGTTTGAATCTGAGAGTCTATCCACATTGCCCTTAAAATGACTTATATTCTGTTTAAAAACGTGTTTTTTTAAGTCGTTTCATTACGTGGTAGGACACACTGAGCAGTACTTACATTTCATAGTGACTTCTTCCTCCATCCTCAAAGCGTTCACTGGTGTATTACAGGGTTAATTCTTTGACTCCTCTTCTTTAGTTTTTGTTTTGCAGGCTGCTTGACTTACTGAGACAGAAGTGGGCTGGTCAAGCAGCCTGCAAAAAAAGGAAAGAAGAAGAGTCAAAGAATTAACCCTGTAATACACCAGTGAACACTTTGAGGATGGAGGAAGCAGTCACTATGAAATATAAGTACTGCTCAGTGTGTCCTACCACGTAATGAAACGACTTTAAAAAACACGTTTTTAAACAGAATATAAGTCGTTTTAAGGGCCATGTGGATAGCCTCTGGGTCTTCTGAGTCCCAGTCCAACACTCTAACCACTACACCACAGTGGCTCTTGGGCTGAATTGTTGGTATTACTACCTGTTCTAGAAGCACTTGATTTCTCATAAATGAAAAGCACCGTATTTGACATTTGGTACAGACATTGTCTAAGATACCCTGATTATTATAAATGCTTGGCAACTACTCCTTTCCCATGATATCTCAAGTGATTTCGCTGCCTGAGGTGAAGGGCACAATGGCACACCCTCCCTGGTTCACTGGCAGTTGAAACTTACTTCAACACTTGTCGATGGAATAGCGTTTCCTACTTTACCTGAGGCAGCAGGCTATATTAGGGGACCCAGAATATTCTGTCTTCCTATGGAGGGAACAGCTTTTATGAACTCTCTCATGGAGACTTCATAACAACAGCCAGGAAGCTGCCACTGCTACTGATCAGCAACTGCTGCCTCACTCTGCCTAAAAGTAGGGCCAGCCCTGAGGACATGTATTTGTTTCTTTGAAACATGGGACTTGATGTTTAACCCTGGTGGTCCCCAGTATTTCTGTGCTAGCAAGAAAACTGAAATTTCTTACACAGCACGCCCAAAAAACCTGATTTTGACATTTTAGCAAATGAAGTTTCTCTCACAATGGAAGGCAGATAACCTTACAGACAACAGATCAA
Source organism: Anniella stebbinsi (assembly GCA_029215795.1). Lineage (NCBI taxonomy): Eukaryota > Metazoa > Chordata > Lepidosauria > Squamata > Anniellidae > Anniella > Anniella stebbinsi. The sequence continues at coordinate 51,125,965 of JARDYH010000001.1, forward strand.
GCAGCCTTACCCAGGTTCTGCAATTCTCTCTTTAGTAAGTTCACAACGGATTTAAGTAGTCTTGCGGGGAAAGAGGAATGGAGCGTGGAGCAAGAGAATGCCAGAGATTTTAGGGAAGCGGAGGGGGATTTAGGCGAGCAAGGGGGTATTTATTTTATTGATTTCTCACCTTTCCTCCAGGGAACCCAGTGCAGCATACATAGTATTCAATCCCCCCCCCCTTTTGTCTTCACAACAACCCTGTGAAGCAGGTTAGTCTGAGCCCAAGGTCATCTAGTTGGGAAAGGCGGCTATTCAACAGGAGAAGTTAGGAATGTAGGAAACTGTTGTAATGCAAGTCAGGCCATTGGTCATTAGCTCAGTAATGTCTGTGCTGATTGGCAGCAGCTCTCCGAGGTTTCTGAGAGGTGTTTGTCCCTACCTGAAGATACCAGGGATTGGACCTGGGACCACCTGTATGCAAATCAGGTGCTCTTCTGCTGAGCTACCATCCTTGCACTGTTTCTTACCTGCAGCCTACGGAAGAAGCCCAGCCTATTTCATCCATCAATCAGGCCTTTCTCTCCAGCTAGATTTCCTTTTCAGGCGGGAGCCATTACGTATTCTTTTTTGTCTCTTCATTAAACCAGCCCAGTCAGAGCTGGATCTCGGGGGCGATTCTTTGCGTTATTTGTATGGAGGCTTCGGAGGCTGTTATCACCTATTGCTAATTTCTCATATTCTTCTCTGCATGCCACTTTTGATGAGGGAGGTTGCTTCTATTAATAAAGCACAGGTGGAGGTGGATATTAAGTTCCATCTCTAAGCTCAGAAGCTGAAGAGCTTTAATAAAAAATGCATGATATCAACAAAATTAGCTCCTGGCGCTTAATGATCAGCAGAGAACTTAGCAGAGCAACAAAGAGGCTGGCAGAGGGGAAAATAGCTCTGAAGACTGACAGTGGAAGAGCTGAATGTCACAAAAACTGGGCTTACATTAATTAGCCACATACAGCAAGAAAAGGATTAATTTCACTCAGAACGTAGCTCAAGAACCTAGTTTGAGTGCCAGAGTCTAGTCAAGGGAAGTAAAAATGAGTTCCTCTGAGCATATGGAGAGTGCATCTCCTTCCCCACTGAGTAACTATAGCTATCTGGAGCTAGGGGCAAGATTTTGAGGTTAGGGTCAATCTACATATACATCATATTCACTGGGTACAATCTATATGGAGACTACCATTTTAGAGTTCTGGGTGCAGAAAGGGGGGTTTGCACCATAGAATGCTATATTATTATTATTATTATTATTATTATTATTATTATTATTTCTATAACCCGCCTTTTTCCCAGGGCTGGGACTCAAGGCATTTTACAAGATTAAAACATGTACAATTAAAACATATAAATATAAGTTTACAAAGGTTAAAACAGAATTAAACTTACAGTAAAATTAAAAACATTAAAAAAAATTAAAAAACGGTAACAGATTTAAAACAAAACCATACATCAACACAGGTCTAGAGTATTTCCAAAAGCCTGCTAGAATAAGAAAGGTTTTGCCTGTCTCTGGAAGTGCAGCACAGAGGGAGCCAGCCTGGCCTCCCTAGGAAGGGAGTTCCAGAGCCTTGGAGAAGCCACGGAGAAGGCCCTCTCCCGCGTACCCATCAGGGTGGCCATGTGGCCTGTTTTACAGAAGACAGCCCTCTATTTGAAAGGTTGCCAGAGGACCGTCCTCTGTTTGAAAGCATCCTCTGTTTAAAGAGCTGTCCTGTCCAATTTCGGTTTAAAAATAAAGAACCATGAGAAATGTTGCCCATCAACAAGTAGCACCTGAAGAGCAGACTGGAGAGGCAGGTCCCCTCTACAAGAATTCGGTTTGACGCCCGGTTGGCCGCTTATGCGCATCTTCTCGTAATCGCTTTTACGCCTAATCCCTATACATGGGAGGGGGTGAAGCGCATTACCAGTTGTATGAAACGCACTTTAAAAGTGTTTACATGCAGAGAATCGCTTGTTTACATGGTCATAAGGCGTTTTAACTCCCGCAGTAAATTAAAACTTGCTATTTAATGTGCATTCGATAATGCGCATAATCGGACAGAAAAAGCGCCTCAACCCCCGATTTGCGCTCCGTTCATGTGGAGGTAAAATCGGTAATGCGCTTTGAAAGAGCTTTAAATCGCTCTTGTAGAGGCACCCGCAGGCACGTAGGTCATGTGGTCACAGTCTTCCACTGTTTGGTGAAATGTACTGTTTTTCTGTTCAAATTATAACAATGATTGCTAAATGTAAATATAAAATAGCATATGCCAAATTTACGTGAATCGGTATCATCTTTTTGGGTGATACATCCTCTTTTTTTGGCAATTCATAAGTGGCCACCCTAACGCTTACTCGTGTCAAAAACTCAGTTCCTGTGGAATAAGCCAAGGATCAGTGCAAAGTATCATCAGGTACTTGTTGAGCCCCAGTGGCCCAGAAGGGCCAACGCTTACACCTGTTCTACTCCCCCCCCCTTATTTTTTTCCCCAGCTACTGCTGGGCAGTTGGGTCTGAGAACCAACAATAAAGTTTCCCACAATTCCCCAGTGCTGCATTGAGAGTGTGGTAGAAAATCAAAATGGCTTCTCCCAGTTGCTTGGTAGTAATCGGGGCGCTGCTGCCAATTAAGGGGCCCTCGCTTTGCCTCACAAGGTGGTTGTGAGGATAAAAAAAAATGGGGGTGAGGGAAAAATGTGTGAACTGCCTTGAACACAGTGAAGGAAAGATGGGATATAATATAAGGCTAAATAAATGAATAAATAAATCCCTTTCCCCATGGATATCTTGCTCAGACCCTTCTATTGGCTAGAGGACTAGAACCAGGAAGCCACAGAGTTGCTACCTCTGCGACGAGCGGCCTGGATTGCTGTCTCCTGGCCAGTAATTTGTTTCTCCAGAGCAGCCTTGCCCAATCCGGGGCCCTCCAGATGAGTTGACTACAACTCCCATCATCCCAAACCAGCCAGCTGGGACTGATGGGAGTTGTAGTAGACTCATCCGGAGGGCCCCAGGTTGGGGAAGGCTGTTCAGGATTAACTCTGTCCACCCATGCTGCCTGTTTGGTTCCTCCTCACTGGGGAAGGCCTATATAGGCTTCCAGGTCAGGCTAGAACTTGATTTGGACTTCAGCAGTATCTCCTGTGTCTCTGAGGAAGGGTGCTTCTACAAGAGCGATTTAAAGCTCTTTCACAGCGCATTACCGATTTTACCTCCACATGAACGGAGCGCAAATCCCGTGTATAGGGATTAGGCGTAAAAGCGATTGCGAGAAGATGTGCATAATCGGCCAACCGGGCGTCAAACCGAATTCTTGTAGAGGGGACCTAATCTGAGATTCCTTGCTCTCATTCCTCAGCTGCCCATGGCCCAGCACCCACAATTTTGTGTTTACCAGGCGTTGCACACAAAAGTCGAAGTCCATCTTCCCAGCCTTTCTTTTGCTGTCAGCAGAAAGAGAGAGAGAGAGGAGTGCTGAATTTCATATTTGTGAATGAAAATGAAGTGGCTGATTCATAAAAAGAGACTCTCGCAGGAAAAAGCAAGTGTAAACTGTTGGAGGAAGCTTCACAACCAAACCAGGAGCACTCTGTGTTTTGAACTTCCTCAAGGTGCAACATGGTTTCGCGTCTCCCACGCAAACCAGAATTACACTTTTAAGCATGGTACTGGTAGGTTGATTTATTTAAGTTAACACAACACACGCACACAAAAACATGACCAGAATTGCACTTGCGCACGCACGCACACACAAACACACAACCGCATCAGTTAGCGGCACAAAACATCATTTTCTTGCCGGACGTGAGAGAAACACACACGATTCTATAAAAAGCCACAGGAAGGAAGTGGACGAACCTCAGAGGCGAGTAGGCGTGTGAAAGGAATGTTGCTGCATGTTTTTTTTAAAAAAATGTTTCCCTTTTTCCTTTTACTCTCAATGTCTATTATAAAAAAAATATATAATATAAATATCACGGCACAAACTGAGGGAATTGGCTTTAATTTCGGCTGCCCAAATGTTGACGAGGTTACCTACAAATCCACCCTTCTCCCCCCTCCCCCTTCCCCAGAGTTGAACCATGCAAGAGGTCATAGACGTTGCTACGGCCGTTACATAAATGCCACAGAAGGAGGTGATGGTATGGATTGCACCACTTCAAATTGCAAGGCCGGAGAGAGGAGCTTTAACAGCTCTTCCTCAAAATAAAAACTCCTTGCTACAACAAAACCAGAAGAGCAGGATATTCTACTTTTCGTTTTCGATTTTGTTTTCTACTTGCAGGGAAAGAAAAAGATACTCCCCAACCTCACATTCCACCCAGCCGCCTGATTCCTATGTCATTTGCTGCAGGCGTTGTAGAGGGTCGGACTTGTGTCCACGTGTAGAGATGAAGGAGAGCCATGTTCCCCCTCTGAGTTCACGTTAGATTGGGTTAGACATAAGCTGAAGTGTCCTGTCCTGTCCCATCCCCAAATGGGGAAATAGTTTGGCTTTTTTTCCAAACCAATCCAAATTCACTTTTTTTAAAAAATCCTGGTAGGTGGAGCTTTTGAATCCAATCTCTATGCAAACAGGTGGAGAGAATCTTCTCCACCTGTTTATAATGGGACCACTTGCCCAAGCTGCAACAGTCTGCAAAACAAAACAAGAAACCTGGTACAGCAGACAGAGAGCTGGGCTAGAACCTGCGTTCCTGCTATGCTAGTTTTCTTCCAGCAGGGACAGGAGCTTTTACTTGGGCGGGGATTTGAAAATCATATCCCTGAACTGCAAACTGAAGTAATACCACCTCAGGACTCTTAAGCCTGCTCTCTGCCTGTCTATTATGCTAGGTGAATCCGAGACAGAGAAGGATCTCTGGACTTACGATGCCCACCCCTCCTTTGAGGTGAGTACTGCCAAGCTCAAAGATCATTTCTGGGCCTGAGTCTGGTGAACTTTAGCGGCATCTCTAGCCAGACGGGGCATGAAATCCCTACAACAGTCAAAGCAAAAGAGAAGTGTGTGTAGTATGCTCCAAAAGGCCTTTCAGAGCTCTATCAGACGAGTGTTTTATTGCAAGCTCATTACTAGGCACTCACGGATTTTCGTGGGTCCCTTTCACGATGTCGTCTGCCTCCCATGTGCCTCCTTTGCACGACAACCCCCGCCCCAGAAAGTCCAACTTATTTTTAAAGACGGAAGTTGCCGCTATCTCCAGCTGTGTGCAGGAGCAGTGGGATCAAAACAGCCCACTGAATGGGCCATGCACAAGTTTTTTACGTCTTCTTTCAAAAGAGGAAGTAATGGGGGACAAACACGCGGGAGGAGAAGCGACGGTAAGCAAACGCGATTTTCCCATGTGACGATGCTTAATCAAACACTGCCTTGATGGCTTTCTGTAAATGTTAGTAATAAATAGAGAAATAAACAAAAAGCCACAGGAGCTGGTGAACCGTCAAGTATAACATATTATAGACCAATTATGTTTTTCTAGTATATTTTGTTTACACACATTTAAAGAAAGGTGGGGGTGGTGTTACTTCCCTTTTAATCATTTTAATCATTTTATTACATTGGCCCTGTTCAGACGTAACTTGGGCAAGGGTGGTTAGGCTAACCACGGTGCATGGTGGTTAGCACTAACCACGCCTAGTGCTCTCACCCTACGTGAACTAACCACCCTCCACCCATACTGCCCTTCTTGACTGCATGTAGCATCACCTTGCACTACTGCGTGGTGCGGGATTAGCCGCTCTTCTGTAACTGCTTGGAGAACCATTTGGAAGAGGTTTCCGTGTCTCTTGGCCGTTGGCCAGGCGGGTGAGGAGGTTTTCACTTTACGCAGGAGCCGCAGGGGTTTGTGCCTGGAAGCGCGGAGCGCTCAGTGTTGCTGTGCTGGTAACAGTGACGTGGGATCAAAAACACCTTTGTTCCCCACTAAAGATGTCATGAGCAGCCAAATAAGGGGGTGGAGTCTGTTGGATCCCTGCTCAGCCTGCCGGACTGGGGGCCGCACACCCTCACTGCTGCTGCTTGCTGCATTATGTGACCTGCTGGAGGGCTCAGTGAGTGCTCGGGGAATGCTGCACGGCCCGCCGGCCCCTTAGTGATCCACCATTATGCATAAAAATGGTGGCTCATTATTCTGCGTAAAAAGACTTTTACGGAAATGGCGGCCATATAGTGCCATTTATGCAAGGTTATTCATGCCTCTAAAGGCCATGCTAATAGCAGCGCTTGGTTAACCATGGGGATAACCATGGGGGCCTGTCAGCCAACATGCTAAGTCATGGTTAGGGTCGCTAACTTTTTTGCAGCGTGTGGTTAGTGAGGGTGGTTAAACCATGGTTAAGTAGCCATCATGGTTAGGGAAAACACCCTACACACAATATCTAATAAGAAAACTTAAAACGGCGAAAGCCCCCGGACTGGATGGCATTCCCAATGAAATAATAAAAACTAACATCTCCTGGTGGGCTGAATTATTAGCTGCGCTCTTCACATCAATAAATAGGCATGAACAAATTCTAACAGATTGGCAAAAAGCGATAATTGTCCCAATATATAAAAAAGGCTCTAAGGATGATCCATCTAATTACCGCCCAATCAGTCTTCTGTCCACGGTCGGGAAACTGTATGCAGGATATCTAAACCAAAAACTAAATGAGTGGATAATTAGTAAAGGTATTCTCGGTCATGAACAGATAGGGTTTAGGGCTGGTAGTTCAACCTTGGATCATGCCTTGGTGTTGGTCCATCTTGAGCAAAAATAGATGACACCCAAGGGAGGGAAACTGTTTGCTGCTTTTATAGATCTCAAAGCAGCTTCCGACTTGATACCGCGTGATCGTTTATGGGCGAAACTGAAGCGGTATGACATTGAACCCCAACTGCTTTTTTTGATCCAGTCTCTCTACACTAATACAACAACCCAAGTATGCTGCTCAAGACAGGGACATGTAACCAAGGAGATGCCAGTTACAAGGAGGGGGGGGGGGGTGAGACAGGGTTGTGTACTAGCTCCTACTCTCTTTAACTTACACCTTGCTGATCTACCAGTCTCGATGGCCTCTATACCCTCTCATCCCCCAAAGATTGGACAAACAAAAGTCCCCATCTTATTATATGCGGATGATGTAATTTTAATATCCCAAACAAGGTTGGGACTCAAAGATTATTAAACGACTTTGTAGACTACTGTGAAACAAACCTTTTGACTATTAACATTACGAAATCCAAAGTGATTGTATTCTCAGAAAGGAAGGTAAGATTCCTATGGTCTATGGCAGGCAAGAGATTAGAGCAAGTGAACGCCTACAAACATTTGGGAATATGGTTCCATGAAGGTTTACATTGGAAGTGCCATGAGAGGCACATTAAGGCAAAAGCAGAACAGAGTTGTAGAGCATTGGCCCATTTTCTTTTTCACTAAGGGGGGGGGGAACTCAATACCAGCAGTAGTCCAAGTTTATAAGTCAACTATAGTGCCGCAAGTCCTGTATGGATCATCAATATGGTTCCCTCTGACAAAGGGAATCTTTGAAGGAATCCAAAATTCCTTCTTCAGGACAATTTTTGGTGTACCTAGATGTGTTGCAGGAGCGCCTTTAAATCTGGAAGCAGGCCTTAATTCCTTAAAATGCTTAGCCTGGGTTTACTCGGTACATTACTGGCTTCGTTGCCATCTAGCAGTTTCTTCTGACTCTCTTGTCCATAAAATCCATTCTGACTCTTATGTATCACCTTGGTTAAAAGTAGTCATGAACAAAATTTCTAGTATAGGGCTATCAATCTCGCACCTCTATACAATAGGATTAAAAAATGCTAGAATAGCATCTAAACAGAGATTATTGGATATCAATGGGCAAGAGTTAGGAATGGCATTTAAGGGTCCTTGCTCCCCGTTATCATTAGGGCTGATACTTTATAGCAACAGTAAAGGGGCTCAATATCTCAAATGGTTATCAATTCCAAAATATAGGCCAGCCTTTACGCTAGCTAGGTTTAATATGTTGCCTTCTAGATTATTGGAGGGCCGATTTGAGAAAATGGAGTGGTGTAATAGATGCTGTCCTTGTAATGTATCTGAGGTGGAAACAGTAACTCACGTTTTGCTATCCTGTGTATATTATCGCCAGGCCAAAGCTGATTTAATTCAGCCCATGTAAGTTGATCACCCGAACAACTTACAAATCTGTTACTACAAGGTTCGTCTAAGACTATAACAGAACAGGTGGCCAAGTTTCTGAATCTGGCATTACAAACAAGAGCATTAATATCAGCCTGATCATTTTAGAATAAAAGTCTATGTATTTTTATATCCAGAATGTTTTTATATTTGTGATACCTTTGGTCTATTGACTGTAATAAAGGAATGATTGATTGATTGACAATACGCTAAGCCATCATGGTTAGCTCAAAATACTTAACCATCGTGATTTTATTTATTACATTTATATTTATTTAGTGTGTTGTCTGAACAAGCCCAATTTAGTGCATTTGGAAACACAAAATATAAACAAGGCCCATCAAAACAGCAACATGGGACACTAAAAAAGTAATAAAATAAAATAAAAAAATTAAAAAATAAAAAAGGCTGGTTTTGCAAGTCAACAAGACAACCCCTATTTTCATCTACAAAATGCTACAGCCCCAAGATGAATAATTGGAAAATAACGTTATGAGCAGCAGCAAATCAACTTTCAGGTATTTCTGAAATTAACATCCCCCAAACATGAATGAAAGAAAAAAGCTCCGAACAGAAAGGCAGACAAAAACACAAGGGCTCTGAAGATGTACTGAAGTACTGTTCATGGCCTCTCCAGCCCCTATGCTGAGCTGCAGCCAAGCAGCCCAAAATAATTAACTACCTGCTGAGGCTCAATTATCCCTGGAAGCACAGCAGAGCTTCCTAAAGGTGCTCATTTGCGGCTAAGCGCTGTTATAGAACCTGCTTTGGTTCAAATAAGAGGTTGGGAAAAAAATGGATGGGAGGATGCTGAGTTTCATGATCAAAACGAGCTTCCAAGTGAGAACGCTAATTGGTCAAGGTTTCATGGTTACAATAACAGCACTTGGGAATTAAATGTATTAAGAACCCCCATTTTGCAGACCTAAATACTGTTTGCAAGGGGAAATCAGGGTAGCTGCTTGTTACAAGGAAGCACTGAAATAAGACATATGTGGGTGAGCGGATTGTATAAACAAGCCCATGCAGACAATTTTACACTTTCCCCCTTTGTTGTTTAGAAAGTCAGAGGCATTTTGAAAGAGGGGTTGTTGCTCGTGTTGGGTATACTCAACTCATCACACTTTCACCTCTGACCAAATAGGTGGTGCAGGTTTTGTGTCATCTCAAAAAACCCACAGTACCTATTTGACCAGAGGAGATACTTGGACCTCCTGCACCTACCAATTATCCCCTACAAATCACTGGCTCGAACAGCAAACTCAGGTAGTCAGAACTGGAGCCAAAACAGATTGAAGCTCCTTAACACATACCATACTAGAGAAGGGCACGATTGCCTAGAACGCTCTATTAGGATGTGATGAGACACAGCAAGATTTTGTTCCAGGTTGCACTTTTCCCTCTGCAGCTGGCAATATATTTGGACCTGGTTTGCATCTCACAGAGCCAAATCGTGGGCTATTTAACCCACCATTTGTGAGGATACAGGCTGTGCGTGAGCTGCTTCTGCATTCTGTAAACAAACTCCGATGGGAGGTTGTGAGCATGATGTCTGAACCCGGGCTGCTGGGTTAACAACACAATGGTTAACCCATGATTTATTGTTGGGTTGGGTTGTTTAGCCCCTAAGCAACCTAGCAGTCTGGGTTCACATGTCACTCATGACTTCTGATCAGGCCAATTGGAGGTTGTTTACAGAAAGCAGAAGTGGGTCACGTGCAGTGTGCATCCTGGAAAATTGTGGGTTAATTACCCATGATTTACCACTGTGACATGTGAACTAGACCTTGCTTTTAGAGTCTGGCGGGAAAATAATTAAAACCTATTAGATGGTATTTGCAGGGGGAAATTGGTGTGTTTGAGGGGAAAGATTAAGCACCCCCTCCCACCTGCTGGTTCTCACAAAGCTAGTAGCCCCGTTTTCCTCAAAATGTGCAGTTGTGCTGTAATGAAACCTAGAACTGATATCCAGGTTTGAAATAATACGAATCTACTGGTGGGTCTGACTGATGTGTCTCCAATTCACACAATATGTCAGTGTAGTCTTTAGAAACACGTGTATTCTGAAAAACAAGCCCCAAAATGTCCTCCAAATTATTAAAAACCAAACAAGTTCATGTGCTAAAGAAACATAAGCAGAAAATGTTCCTCCAGGCACTAAAACAATTTAGACTAGAAACTTGTGATGACTTGGTAGTAGGGAATGTGCCAGTTAAGAAGTGAAATTTAAAAGAAACAGAACTCCTCACCCATCGCTGGCTTCAGGCCTACCCATCACCAATATGTGGCATGAGACAGCTTACTCCTGAGGAAAGTGGCCCTTGGCAGAAAAAAAGCTTCCCCACTCTGGGTCTACCAGGTGACTACCAGATGACCTGCAAACTTCCACAGGCATATTCTGCCTGTAATATTAAGCTGCTGGGTGGAAGTGAAATACTGTGGCTTAATCTGCCACTAAGCCCATGTAAATACTAGGCCAGTTCTACACTGTGTCAAATCATTATGAATGTGGACTACAAAGCAAGAAATAACACTATGAAAACGGTATATGGAATGTGGATTGTGCCCCAACAGTTATTGGTGCACCTCAATGTTGCTATAAAGCAGTAGTGTAGATCTAGCCCTAGTGAGGTTTAGTCTCACAGTGGCTCCAACCATCCCCAGAGTTGGGGCAGCCATTAGATTAGTCCGCCCAAGACATTTTGCTGACTGAAGCAAAGGACAAGATGGTACCCTCCTCCCATTCCATGTACAAAGATGACCAGATGGGCAGCTGAATCTTCCTTTGACACTGGAGACAGGGCAGTATTCTGCACTGCTCACTTATGGAGTGCAGGGCAGGTTGTGTGGCGCACACACAGCGTAGCCCACAAACATCTTGCTGCAGCTCACCGGCCTACAGCATCTGCCATGTGAGGCAGCTGCCTCATTCTGCTTAATAGTTGGGCCGGCCCTAAGGCTACTCAAAGGCTCAAGCATACTGAACATGGGGATGTCGGTTCCTAGTGGGGTGGCCACTTGTCAATATCCCCCCCAAAAGAGGACATACATCACAAACAGAGTCAACAAAAGGGCACATATTTGCATAAAATTTGCATATGCTTATTTATATATATATATATAAACCTTCCATTCTTGGGCAAGGTGATCGAGAGGGCGGTTGCCTTTCAACTCCAAGTAGTCTTGGATGACACTGATTTTCTAGACCCATTTCAAACTGGCTTCAGGGCAGGATACGGAGTTGAGACTGCTATGGTCGCCTTAGTGGATGATCTACGCCTTAGTATTGACAGGGGGAGTGTGTCCCTGTTGGTACTTCTGGACCTCTCAGCGGCTTTCAATACCATCGACCATGGTATCCTTCTGGAACGCCTGAGGGGATTGGGAATCGGGGGCACTGTGCTTCAGTGGTTCCGGTCCTACCTCTCGGGCAGGTTCTAGATGGTGATGCTTGGGGATAGCTGCTCTGCAAAGAAGGAGCTGCTGTGTGGCGTACCGCAAGGTGCCATCCTTTCCCCAATGCTGTTTAACATTTATATGAAACCGTTGGGAGAGATCATCTGGAGGCACGGGGTGGGGTGCTATCAGTATGCTGATGACACCCAAATATATTTCTCTATGCCTTCGGTAACAGCGCCAGCTAAGGATAGTGTGTCTCCTCTGAATGAATGCTTGGAGGCGGTAATGGGCTGGATGAGGAAAAACAAACTGAAGCTGAATCCAGACAAGACGGAAGTGCTTGCTGTCAAAGGCCGCAGCCTGGGTTTGGAGGTGTGTCAACCGGTTCTGGATGGGGTTACACTCCCCCTGAAAGACTGTGTTCGCAGCTTGGGGGTGCTCCTGGATCCGTTGCTCCAAATGACAGCCCAGATAGATGCGACGGCCAGGAGTGCCTACTATCAGCTTCGGCTGATACGCCAGCTATGCCCCTTCCTAGAGTTGGAAGACCTAAAGATGGTAGTGCACGCGCTGGTAATTTCGAGGCTCGACTTCTGCAATGCGCTGTACATAGGGCTACCTTTGTGCCTAGTCCGGAAACTTCAACTAGTTCAAAATATGGCAGCCAGGTTGGTCACCGGTACATCTAGGGGTGACCATATTACACCAGCTTTAAAATCGCTCCACTGGCTGCCAATTAGTTTCCGGGCGAAGTATAAAGTGTTGGTTATTACCTTTAAAGCCCTACATGGTTTGGGTCCAGGTTACCTGCGGGATCGCCTTCTCCCATACAATCCGCACTGCACGCTCAGGTCCTCTGGGAAGAACTTACTGCAGTCGGCCAAGACTAGGCTGACAACCATTACCCAGAGGACCTTCTCTTCTGCCGCTCCCAGACTGTGGAATGACCTGCCGGAGGAGACTCGTCAACTTAACAGTCTTTTAGAATTTAAGAAAGCTATAAAGACTGTTCTCTTCCGGCAGGCATATCCAGTGGAATTTTAGAATGTTTTAAGGGTGTTTTTAGGATGTTTTAGGATTTTTTATGCAGTTTTAATAATATGTGTTATGTTTTAATCAGTTTTATGTATTTTATTATGTTGTTGTTCCCCGCCTCGATCCAGATGGAGAGGCGGGTAAGAAATACATTATTATTATTATTATTATTATTATTATTATAATATATAGATTGTTATGGTCTGTTGACTGATAATAAAGTGATTGATTGATTGATATATATATATATATATATATATAGATGCCAATTTAGAAATAATTAAAATTTGCATAGACTACTTTAAATGCATAGATGCAAAGTTAGCAATCATTATTATAATTTAAATAGAAATACAGTACATCTCAACATCGTGTGGAAGACAGTGACCAGGTCATTGCAGTGGAAAAGCACAAATAGCGTTACTAAGCATTTGATTCAGTACCTTCAGAATTTCAGCTTTAATTAAAACACACACAAATGTAAGTTTCTAGTCCTTTGGGCTCTAAAGATGAGCTTGGAATGGTGTGCCTTGCTCAGTTTGCTGTCTGGGTGCTGTTGCTGGACAACTTCAAGGCCCATCAGTCCTTCCTCCTTTATTTCTCTTATAAAATCAAAGGATCCCAACTATGTTAAAGACATCAGAATGCTGTTTACTGACTCTGTGATTCACTGACCCTTTTTGGCCTCACAGCAATCACCCCAGCGCTCTGTATTCCCCCTTTTCCTTCACTGCTGACACCATTGAACACTGTATCTGACCTCAGGTACCCTAAGAATCCACTCCAGTTTATGAAACAGAAATAACTTTGAATTAACAGTAAGTAAGGTTATGCAGTTTACAAAGCTTATAGTTTCATCAGTTTCAATACTCGTTTGTTTCAATACAGTTTCAAATGCAACCCTGCCTATGCTACTCCCTAAACTACACTCTCTCCTCCCAATCACTGTTCCCAAAATAAAAGACACTCCTACTCTCTCCCAAAACCCTTCCACAGACAAACCCAGATTCTAACTGACTCTCTCCACATATAATCTCTACTGCTTCCCTTAACTCCTCCCTCTCACTACTAACTGCCAATCCAGACCTTTGAACCACCAGCCAATCAGCACTCACCTCACATTCTATTCACTCTCTCCCCTCCCATCATATTCAACCACTTACCAACCTTGTATTTGACGCCCCCACAGCACTTACATCTTAAATGGCAATAATCACTAAACATTACAAACACATTATATATAACTGGCAATAAACAGTAAAGCATTATAGGGATGCGTTCAAAACAGAGAATAGTCCTCTGTAAAAGAGGACATGTGCCCACCCTAGCTTCCTCTTTCCCAAGACATGTTATTTATTGACTTGCTCATTTTGAAAATGTGTGTGCTACTTTTTCAATGGCTCTTCAAAGCATTTTATAACAGATGGGGGTGGTGTGGGGAAGAATATGACAATAATAAAATGAAGATAAAATATAATAATAATAATAATAATTATTATTATTTATAACCCTCCTCTCCCTTCGGATCGAGGCGGGGAACACAATGCAAAATACAAAAATCACAAACAGTTAAAAAAATTAAAAAACAAGAGAAAATGACAGAGTGAGTGATAGAGAGAGAGAGGACACTAAATTTCTCTTTAAGCAGGGGAAATCCCAAAAGTCAAATGAAAAAGGAAGTTTACAGCCTTCCAAAGTCAAGCAAAGTTGTAATATCACAAGATTCTCCACCCATAAGCTTCTTAATGGTCACCCATATGTCATTTTAATTTCCCAAGACAAAGACAGCTATTTTCAAAGATGTTCCATTGGCAGTTCTATTCCTATTGCGATCAGATTTTTCTTTCTTTCTTTCTTGTACATTTAAAGGCACCATTTCCTCATTCTGACCACTGTGAAGCAGCCCCAGCTGAAACGAGTCTGTGGGAAATTAGCCTATCACACTTCGCCCTGATTGTAAAATCTCTGCAGTGGTTCAGAATGTAAACAGGGCCTCCTTTTAGAAGCAAGAGTAAAAAGTTTGCCAGAAATGCCCCCATCTGGAAACATTTACAGGCCTAAATCATCTTGGCTTCTCTTTTTTTGCTGTATTTCTAAGTTACATTCAACAACAGACAAATCACACTTATCCTAACTTAATAATCAGGAAACTGGTGGGGAAAAAGATTAACACTGAACTGCAGTTCTGGAGATCAAACTTGGAAGATTAACCCAACCTTGCAAGATCCCAGTATTTGACTCTAACAGTTGAATTGTATTTGAATAATATAGTGAAATTGTCCATCACCATTATGTCACCACTGGCCTGCCTACATTGGCTGAGCTGTCGTGACGTCATAGAATGTTCATGAAAAATTTTAATTACTGAGATGGAAGAATCAACTGCCACAAATTCTGACAAATACTACAGCTTCTTTAAGAGAAGGAAAAGGATAGCTTGGGAGGAAATGAAATTCACACAGGGCCCAGAGTCAGGAGTTGTTGGCAGGCTGAATGAGAAGTGAGCAGGAAAACCTAACAGGGCAATGACGTTCCATCTATTGATGACTGAAAACACCACTTAGCATCTCTGCTCTAGCTTGATTGCAATTTCATCAGAAATTGCCCTCACAATTTCAAGCTCATCTTTAGAGCCCGAAGGACTAGAAATGTGTGTTTGTGTGTGTTTTAATTAAAGCTGAGATTTTCAAGATGCTTAGTAACACCATTTTTGCTTTTCCATTGCAATCATTGATTATCAGCCTACTTAGATCAAATAAGACTTTTGTCTTCCACAAAGCCTTTTATGGTTTTTAAAGTTTTTTTTAATCCTGCCATGTTTTAATATCTGAGGGTTTGATCTTATTTCAACTGTAATTATCATTGTTTAATCTTGTGTTATGAGGAGACTTGGAAAGATTTGGATGCGGAAAGATGAGATCGTAAATGGCTATAATAAATAAAAAGAAACAAACGGTTAAGGGGTACAGTGTAATGTGCCTACCTTAAGTCCAGAAAGAAAGAAAAAAGAAAGAAAGCCAAGCACAGAAAATGGCAACTAAAATGATCGGCATGCAACTGGAAGGATTTAGCTTGTGTTTATGGGGTGATTGATATAGGTCTGGCGGATAAGAGGGCCGTAAGACAAAGAATTTTCAACACTGACGCGGCCGGGAATATTATGGCAAGTCAACAACAAGCCTTCTCCACCTGGTATAGCGTTAACAAAAGAGAGCAGTATCTTTCTAGGTACCTTCAAGAGTTGACATTTCCGGCGATTAGAAAGGCCTTCACAGCCCTCCGCTTCCAAACAATGCCAACAACCCTTTTGGAAGGGAAGTACAAAAGTTGCCGTATAGTAAAAGGACATGCATTTGTGGAAGTGAGGAGGTGGAAGATGTGGTACATTATCTGCTCTATTGCCCTCTGTATAAGGACGTCAGATCCCGTTTTTTGGGAAATCTATTGAGAACAAGAGTGGGATGGCAGCCAGTAAATATCATCTGCGATTTGCTTGCTATCACAAGGAAAGTAGCCACGTTCGCAGTAGCTGCAAAAAAAATCCGCCAAGCTTTTCTGGAGAGTGCTAGCGTAGATTGTCGAGGGGACCACTTACAATAAGGCCTCCGGTTATATATGTTTATGATATATACACTGTGCTGTCTCCTTTAGTTTTAATGGTATGTATGAGTTATTTTGATGATTGTAAAGGCCTTTGTACCACACAAATAAAATTCTTCATTCAACTAAAATGATCAGAGGCTGGAGCATCCACTGAAAGTGATTGGCAGGAAATTTCAGGACGGACACAAGGAATTGGTTGTTCATCAAGAATATAAACTATGGTATTTACTTCCATAAGGTATGGTGACAGACACCAAAGTAGATAGCTTGAAAAACAAACTCATGGAGGATAAGTCTAGCAATGGTTACAAGTCGCAATGGCTATATGTCATTTCCAGCTGAGAATCAGAGATAGCAACAACAGGAGAGGGCTATTGTCCTCATTTCCTGCCCAGGGCTGGCCCACCCATGGGTAGCAGGGTGAGGCCCCTTGCCCTGCTCCAACCTGTCCTGCCTGGGCCCAGCCAGGAGGGCCCACCACCTCCAGTGGCAGCAGGCTGCCCCGTGTTTCCCCTTCAATTTCTTGAAGCAATTTCTTGCAAAACCCAGGCCAAGTCTCACAAGACACAGGAGGCCGCTTCTTCCAGCTGTACAGATCTCCATAAAGCTGTTGCTAACCTACCTAGGCCTTTGGCCTAATCCAGCAAAGCTCTTCTGATGTTCTTATTCTCCTATCAAGTGAAATTTAAAAAGAAAAAAATAGTATTAAAAAAAAATACGGAAGAGACTTGAGACCATACTCTGCTCCCCATGATGCATCGCCTTCCAGATTCTTAGTACCAAGGACTCTCCCCCATAGCCCCAGCCCCATCACTAGTCAGGGTCTGAGAGAACCTGTGTTCTAAGTTGCAGGGCTATATAACTGTATCTCCTGCTCCTTGTGAAGGTGCTTCCAATAGATTATTCTGCAGCAGTGAAATCGGAGCCTTTTATATGCACTTATCTCCAGGATGCCAAGAAGTGTTTTGAAATATTGTTCACAGTTTTCCTAGAGACTATTAATGGAGATCAGATGTGGCAAATGTAGATTGCTGTCCACCTTTACGGGAGAAAATCTGACCAAGAGCCCTGTGTCCCTTAGAAGATATTTCCTGTCCCTTTGTCACCTGACTCGGATGGGGTCATTTATTGCATCCCTTGCATTTTCTTCCTATTTTAATGTCATGGTGCAAAACAGATTTTCTTTTTCTCCATCCAACGTATTCCAGGTGGCTTTGTTCAAGGGTGTGTGTGTGTTGCTTTGTTCGTTTGTAACAGCAAACACTCTGAAAAAACAATCCTGTGGCACCTTAAAAATGAATGGATTTGCAGTATAATCTTATGCATACTGACTCTGAAGCAAGTAACTGCATTCAGTGAAGCTTCTTACACTTCGCTAAAAAACAGGAAGTATATTACCAAAAAAGAGAACAAAAGGGAACACAGATTTGCATATATTTTACATATGCATGAGTATGGGTGCACATTTAAAGCAGTCCAGGTGCCAACTGTTGATGAGCAATTTCAAATTTTCTACTCTCTCTTCGTAAAGTTATTTCTCTTTCATCTGCACCTGGGATGCGCAGCCTTTCTTACAAAGCAGGGGTGATTAACCTTTTTCTAATTCCAGTTTGGGAAGAGTCTCAGGGTCTGCATTCCAGCAGTGGGCGGGGCTAATGGCAGAGAAGGCAAAGTGGGCAAGGCCAAAAGTAAATCTTACCAACCTGGGCATTATCCCACTAAGCAGACTAACACACAGCTAGGCTGACCATATGAAAAGGAGGACAGGGCTCATGTAACTTTAACAGTTGTAGAGAAAAGGGAATTTCAGCCAGTGTCATTTGTACGCTATTAGTTCCTGGTGAAATTCCCTCTCCATCACAACAGTTAAAGGTGCAGGGGCCCTGCCTTCTTTTGTATCTGGTCACTCTAGTATAGTGCCTGCAACTAACTGTTGTGATGAAGAGGGAATTTCACCAGGAACTAATTGCATACAAATGACACTGGCTGAAATTCCCTTTTCTCTACAACTGTTAAAGTTACATGAGCCCTGTCCTCCTTTTCATATGGTCAGCCTACACACAGCTCAGTTCTATGCCGGCCTCAATTCTATGCTGGCCTTCTCAGGCATAAGCCCCAGTGCAACAGCTTTCATGCCTGCAAAGAAAAGCTCAAATAACTCTAATGACTCTCTTATCTCTAAACCCTGATCAGAGATGACAGCAAAAGAAACTTGCTTGGGCCTTTAGATACTCTCTTATATCTGATCACTGATTGGACAGAACAGTAGAAGAACTTTGCAGGCCGGATGGGCAACCCCTCCCCTTCAGGCCACATCTGGCTTGTGTGCTAGAAGCTTCCCATCCCTGAAATGAACAATGCCTTCAAATAGCAAACTGTCCTCTGTACACATGATCACCCTAGCTTACTCTCGAGTAAGTGTGCATAGGCGTGCAGCCTTATTGGGGCATACGCCATAGTGACTAGGAGCCACTTTATTTGATGCCTGAAATACATGAAGGATACATGTTATGCAGCTGACAGAATGGGCTTTAGACCACAAGCTCCATCACACCAGCAATTTAGTGTACTCTCGCCATGCCTGGTGTGCGGATTTGCAGTATGGTACTCACATGACGCTGTGCCTGTCCTGCTGACACCCCGCCTCTTCCCCACCCTTTCCTAGAATGCTAAAAGTCTGGATTATTTTCCCTAAGTGTATTTAATGTGCCCTCAGTCTCCCTGTAGTTTTAAAGGAACTGGGGGCTTGAATGGATTGCATCAGGTCTTGGCAGGGAAAAGCAATCTCTCCCAGCTTCAATATAAAACCCAAACCTTGCATCCCAAGCTCAAAAGCGTTTTTTAAAATCATACAATGCCTGAATCTCTGCAGAGTCAAGATTGTACTCCCTCAATGCCCCAAAGAGCCAGACTAAACGGTACTTCCATTTTTGCCCGGCAGAAAGGTGGTCTGGTTGAAGTACTCATCTGACAGGACCTGACTGGAGGGAGAAAGAGAAGGGGAGGGATGGAGTGGGGCTGAAGAGTTAACAAGCCTAGGAGCGAAAGAACAGCTATTCAGGTGAAAGGGATCATAAGCTTGACGCGCTTTTGCCTCAGAGGTAAAAGAACGTAGAGGCAAACCAAGTGGGGGGGGGGATTAGGTGTGATGGAGGTCCACAAGAGTATATGCCACAATAAATTTGCCTTTATGGAGACAGAGGACTCTCTTTGGTTTCAGCTGTATCCTGCATCTGGCAGAAGTGGGCCTTGCCTACGAAATCTCAAGCCACCATAAATATGTTCTTTCTTAGAGTGCCACTTGATTCTTGGATACTCTCGTTACAACAGACCAAGTCTTCCGTTGCACTTACAGCCAGTGTGTGGGGGAGCTGTTTCTAGGTGGCAACTTCCCACACCACTCCAGGGTGTTTTTGAATGCAACAATTATGGCATGGGATGGGACCAGTTTTGTGGTTGCTTCCAAACTGTCATCTGACCAGAAAGCAGGCTGACCATTGGGTGGGATGAGATGAATAGGCTGACCATATGAAAAGGAGGACAGGGCTCATGAAACTTTAACAGTTGTAGAGAAAAGGGAATTTCATCCAGTGTCATTTGTATGCAATTTGTTCCTGGTGAAATTCCCTCTTCATCACGTTAAAGTTGTAGGGGCCCTGCCTTCTTTTGTATATGGTCACTCTAGTATAATGCCTGCAACTTTAACTGTTGTGATGAAGAGGGAATTTCAGCAGGAACTAATTGCATACAAATGACACTGGCTGAAATTCCCTTTTCTCTACAACTGTTAAAGTTACATGAGCCCTGTCCTCCTTTTCATATGGTCAGCCTAGAGATGAACCATGCAATTGGCTCCAGTTGTAGGAATCCAGTTTCCAAGTATTTACTGGAGCGGCCTAGTAAGATGCTGCAGGGAAGCTGGGGGCTTTAGAACAGGATTGGGCAACTTTCAGCCCTCCAGATGTTTTGGCCCACAATCCCTTGGCACTAGGCACCATAGCCAATGGTGAGGGATGATGGGGGTTGTAAGTCAAAACCTTTAGAGGGCCACAAATTGCCTACTTCTGCTTTAGAATATGAGCTTTGGTTTAAAAATTAAAAAGCCAATTTCTGGAGGAAACCTGAAAACGAGGCGGCAGTTTCTGTTCTGTGTTTATGGCTTGTTTATACCCCTTCATCCCACTATGAGCAACAGTTCTGCGTTTGTAGATCTGGGTCGGTAGCATATGTTCCACCTTATTGCTCCCAATCTTCAAAGCAACATCCCCTGCTTGGACCTGTGTCCATTCGTGTGAGTTGTTGTGCAGTCACCTGTAACAGTGTTTTATAGGTGTGCATTTTCATGCCCTCATTCATTGTGTTGCTAACTCGCAGCTTAGAATCTCTTGTAGACGGTATTGTTTTGAATTTGCAGAATCTGCTTGGCTCCTTAGGCAAATGCAATTTGGTGAACATTAACCAGCGAGCGCCACTGTTGTGCTGACACCTGCGTGTATTTTACAATCATATGGTTACTTGGTGACTGCAGTTATATAGGAGAGGTATAGATTTTGGTATTGGATGCAGTATCTAGGTTGTAATTTTAAACACCTGTACTAGGGATTAAGTCCCATTGAACCTAGCTGGATGTGCTCTGAGTAAACATACCTATTGTTGCATTCCCCCCTTCTTTAAGAAACAACCACCACCAAGTTTCTAGCCCATATTGACATGCAGATGGACTTGCAAGATTGTGAGTAATGCCTACTGAAACCAGAGAAGTAACCTGGATAGGGAGCTCCATCAGATAAGCGTTTTATTGCACGCTCGTTACTGGGCACTCACGGATTTTCGCGGGTCGCTCTCACAATGTTGTCTGCTTCCCGTACACCTCTCGCCCCTCCTAACCTTTGCGCCACACACACAAAAAACCCCACCCCAGTAAGTCCAACTTTTTTTTTTTTAAAGACAGAAGTTGCTGCTGTCGGGATCAAAACAGCCCACAGAATGGGCCACATGCAAGTTGTTTACTTATTCTTCCAAAAGAGGAAGTAATGAGGGACAAACGTGAGGGTGGATAAGCAATGGTAAGCAAATGCGATTTTTCCACCGTGTGAGGATGCTCAGGGTTTCCCATAGCAAGGATTGGACACATGTCAACCACATGGGAACTAATGTTACTCACACTGGATTTTACTTTTCTAGAACTTTGTATTCACTCTCCCTCTTCCAGAATTCTCTTCTTGCCTTTTTGGCTTGTTTGAAATGCAAGATGATTTCACGAAGAAAGGAAGAATCATCTCATGCAGGCCACCTCTCCGTTTTCCTCGTTTTTGTCTTATCCCAGCTTCCGTTCTTTTTCAACAGAGTTATCACTTTTAAGTAAGCAACGTTTGGCTCATTCTTACTGTTGGTTTCCATAACCTTCCAGGGTAATTTCTTTCATATGTTTGCAAAATGTATTCATTCCTCCCTTAAAATGTATACTCAGCAGGTTGCATCTCTCACTTTTCCCAGGCTATTATTCCAGGACAAATTAATTACATCCATTCTCAGGAGATGTCTCGCTCCTAGACCTAAAAGAAAGTCTTAAGACAGAACTGTTTTCATAACTAGGAAGGAACAAAAAACTCTCCGGCGAAAGAACTGAACTTTCTGAGCTCCACCATCCAATGAACAAATGGTTTTATAATACAAATGTCAGCCTGTCCAAATCTTAACTCAATAGAAAAGTTCTGTGCATGAAACATTCACTTGTAAGTGTCCTTTTTAGATATGCAATATACATTTTACAAGATCTTCTCTGCAGGCTGCTTCTCTAGTTTGCAAGCTGGTGGGTGCTTGCTTATTTCTCCTGATGGCTAGTGACTGCCATCGACAGAAGAGTATCCCACACATGCTTGGGTGAAAGAGAGAGAGAGAGAGAGAAGATGGATTTTTTGTAACTGGCTCATATGCAGAGAAGGAATGGGGGCTCCAAGGTAAAAAAGGGTAACCCAAATTGGGGTATGATGTCAGCTCAGTCCTATGTCGACCGAATGAAATGTCAGGGGCCATGGCCACATCCCTTGACATTATTCGGTCCCTGGAGGAAGCATATATATATATATATATATATATATATATATATGCTTCCTCCAGGGACCGAATAATGTCAAGGGATGTGGCCATGGCCACATATATATATAATCTCCAAGTTCTAAAATTGTTCTGAGCGATAGTATGTACGTGTGGAACTAAAAGTGGGGCTCAGATTTACCGCCTCACTAACATTGGAGCCACCAGCCTCCACTGCACATTCCTACGGAGACTGGGGACAGGGCCCGGGGGAGCATGGGGATAGTCCATGGCAAGGAACAGCCACTTCCAAGCCCTGCTAGCCTCATGCCAGGCAGTTTTTTCTTCATTTGCCGTTTTCTCCACCCCCACTCCCTTATTTCTCTCCTGTTGGTTCCTATGGGAGAGAAATTCACTATGGCTGGCATAGATTCCCCCCCCCCCCCATTTTGGGGACGTGCTGGAGGAACAACAGGGCTTTAAATCTTGTGGAACCAAGACCTTCTCTGGATCTGCCCCTGATACCAGTGCTTGTTCCAGGTTTATGAGGGTCCCAGGGGAAGGCCCTGCTCCATGGCTCCCCTCCCTCGGTGAGTCCACCTTCTGACTGCTGGTTGGACCAGCAGCTATTGCTCCTCCTCTTCTTTCTCACTATTGCTGCCTCTTAGTTGCTCGGCAGGCAGAGAGCAGGGGAGCAAGCAGGCCATGGTACTGGGATCTCCTCCTCCTCCTTCTCACCACCGCAGGGGAACAAGCAGGTCACCATGGTGAAGAGAAGGAGCAACTTCAGGAGGCTCTTATCAGTGGACTCCCGCTGGGGTGTGGGCCCTCAGCAGGTGCCCAACCATGCCAAAGCTTGATGTTGTGGAGGCTTCTGCCTCCGCAGCAAGGAGGCTCCCAGTAGGATGCCTCCTCTTTAGACTGAGGAACTGCTTCTCTGCCTGTGGAGAAGGAGGTCTGCAATCTCCTCTGGGCCTGGACACCTTCTCAAGGACCATAGGATTGCACCTCCCAAATTTCCAATACAGAAATTTCACGGCATCGATTCGTATTCCTACCTTTCTCCTCACGGACGAGCAACCTTTTTCTCCCTCCCCCCCCCCTTTCCTGACCACCCTTCTCTGGGAAATTCATATAAAGAATGTTATAAAGCACACATTATGGAAATGTTTACTTCATCCATAGGATGGTGCCAGAGGATTTCAGTATCTTGGGATCTTGGCGGACTTGAAATGCTTTTATTTCTGTAAATATTGCCGTTTATGAGATGTGCGAAAAATGTATAAGGTTCCTTGTCAGGCACACACTACCCTTCCACCCCCCACCCCCACCCCTACAATTCCATGTATTTAAATAACATGAACACGGTGACAGATTGACAAAAGGCAGGAAATCTTTGGATTCAGCAGCTCAATTTAGCCAAATCAAACATATGCTTTTGTAAGACACAGCTGAAAAAGTTCAGATCCGTGTTATGGTTCCCACAAACAAACTTAATGAATAAAGACGCCCAAGACATGCATGTAAGACAGTATATGCTGATACAAAACAGAGGAGTTTTTAGATTCTTGCACGGATATAGACAAAGGCATCTTGGCAGAGCCCCCCCTCACCGCCCCCAAGTTGGTACTGGTGCTGCAGGGCTCCCGAACACTTTTGAGGTAGTGGGCACATTTGGATTTCTGATGCGAGTGCTGTCGGCTCATTCATAAAATGGCTCCCATGGTGGGCATGGCCGGTCACAGAACACTCATTTCAGAGAAGGCAAACCGGTAAGACTAAAAGAAGAGGGACTTTCTCAAGTAAAAGACAGAGGTGAGTTCTGAGCTCCGAAATGCAAAATCACTCTTTTGAACCCCAGTAAAGATGGCGCTGGTGAGCAGACTGCGGAGTTTAAAAAAAAGAAAAAAGGTGACCATATGGAAAGGAGGACAGGGCTCCTGTATCTTTAACGGTTGTATAGAAAAGGGATTTCACTAGGTGCTGCATGCATACAAATGACACCTGCTGAAATTCCCTTTTCAATACAACTGTTAAAGATACAGGAGCCCTGTCCTCCTTTCCATATGGTCACCCTAAAAAAACTTAAACAAAATTGCAATCAAGAGGGGCAGACAGCTTTGTGGGTGCGAAGAGAGGCATTCATGGGTACCTTGGTGCCTATGGGCGCCACGCTGGAGACCCTAGTCCTAGCTTAACGGGCAAGGATGTGCCCAGAGCACAACATGGATAGCTTCCAAAGCTGCAAGTTCCCAGTTTCAGCTAACTCCACCTAGAATCTTTCATCTTTGCTCCCTCCCCCGCCTCTCTCTCTCACACACAGCCTCCTCTCCTTAGCTGTTCTCCAAGCCCAGTTAGATGTCTCATTCAAAACCACAGAGATCTTCCCCAACTCTGAGGTGACCCTCTCTGAATCCTTAGCTCCCACCAATGAAACATCAGCCAAGCGTCCTGGGCTATCCGCTTAACAAAGGGACTAGTCAGTCGGCAGGGTAATGCAAGGTAAAGATGGAGTCTAGCTATTCCAGGAAGCAGTGCCGCCAGGGAAAGAGATGCACTCCACCGACCATTTGTGCCAAACAGTTAAATATACAACAAACAAGCAAACAAAGTTGTGTCTGTTTTTTGATCTGCTGCTCAGGCTCTGGGCCCCTCCTTCTGTCTGGGAAACTATTTCCAAATCTCTCCCCACTTGGCTTTCTCTGGGCAGTCTCCAACCTCTGGCAAGATGGCAACAGATCTGAGGCCAGCAGACAAGAGATCTCATGTTGTCTAGGGGCCCACCCAGGGCTGGTATGAAGAGTAGGCACAGTTGGGCACATGCTGAGGGCTCACACAGCAGAGGCCCGCTGACAATCATCCCCTGGAGTTGATCTTCTTCTTCCCTATTGCAATCTGCTTCTTCACCTGTCTCTCATTCTGGTCCGGACAACAGTGGTCTTAAGAAGAAGGAGTAATAGATGCTACTACTACTGCCTGCTTACTCCCTAGCTCTCTGCCTCTCAAGGAAGGAAGTAGTGTTAATGATGAAAAAGAGGACGAGGAGTAGCGACAATGGTAGGAGGGCCCCATTGAAGGTGTCTTGCCTCAGGGCTCTCAACAACCTGGGGCTCGGACTGGTGCCACCACTGATTGAAGGGTGTGGGAGGCTATAATCTGCTGCTTCTACCACCACCACCACACCATGGTTAAAGCCTGTTCTAAATCAAATGCAAAGTTAAGGGAAACCATCTGGAACATTCCCCCCCATAATGAGCTGGAATCTGTGGGGCACTATAGAGTGGTAAATGTGCAAGATGTAGCTTGTTTTGAAACCAAATTTGACCCATACAGACCTCCATAATGGCTATGGAGCGCTATATGGGCCAAATGTTCCTTCAAAATAGTTAATGTGGTGATTTGCCATGGCAGGAGCTACATGAGGCTGTGTGCTGCATACCCCTGGTTTAAGCAAATACTTCCAGGCCATCAAGACATGTATGTCAATATGAGTATAGCAGAAGTGGGGAGAAAGGACGAGGGACAAGCAGCCAAAAGCCTAAAGCTAGGCTGACCATATGAAAAGGAGGACAGGGCTCATGTAGCTTTAACAGTTGTAGAGAAAAGGGAATTTCAGCTAGTGTTATTTGTATGCAATTAGTTTCTGGTGAAATTCCTTCTTCATCACAACAGTTAAAGTTGCAGGCACTAACTAGAGTGACCATATACAAAAGAAGGCAGGGCCCCTGCAACTTTAACTTTTGTAATGAAGAGGGAATTTCACCAGGAACTAACTGCATACAAATGACACTGCTGAAATTCCCTTTTCTCTACAACTGTTAAAGTTACAGAGCCCTGTCCTCCTTTTCATATGGTCAGCCTACTAAAGCCAAACCTAGATAGTAGCTACCTGTGGCTGGTTGCTGTACAGAAACCTAAAGTAAAATCTTCTAAATACCCACCATCCAACTGGAATTGCGCCATCTATTTAGGTAATACATAAGGTATGAAAATAACCCTGGATTGGCTTGGGGTCATCATCTGTGGTCACACAAACATATCCCAAATTATCAAAGCAATGCCTTGAAAAGGGACATAAAAAAAAGAAAGCATATTTGGCCAAAAACACGCCTGAAGTATGAAATCATGGATGAATGTAATTCGTTCAGTTTACTTTGGGGCCCATTGACTTCCCTCACACACCCGTTCCAAGATGCAGAGGTCACCCTGAGCTGGACTTCCTGTGGAGCGTGCTGCAGAATTTTGCCTGCTAATTTATGGAATAAAAAATGGATGGAATTTGCGGCCACCAGATGTGTTGAGGGTCATTCGTTTAGATGTCTTTAAAAGGGGGATTAAGGCACATTCATGGGGAGACGGGTCTATTGATGGCTATGAAGTGTGACAACTAAATTCAACCTCCATGTTCAGCGGCACTGTGAACACACAATGCAGAAGACCTTCTGTGCTTCCTGGAGGCATCTTTCTGGTCAATAGCAGAAACTGTTGGGGTAGAAGGGCTGGGGAATTTATGGCCGCCTCAATATTGTTGGATGCCAATTCCCATGAGTCCCAGCTGGCATGCCCAGTGGTCAGGGAGGAATGGTGTTATAATCCCACACATCTGGAAAGCCACCGTTGCCTTGTGCATGAACTAGATGGTCTCTTGCCCTGACCCAACAGGGCTTTCCTTATGTTCTTATTTATTCTGCCCCCAACTCAAATACTGTATATAGAGTTTCCATAAATCATTTGGAGGGCAGGGCAGGGAGGAGGTACATTTGGATTGTGTGCTTTGTTTACTAGTAGGCTCCAGTGGAATCTTCCAGAAATCTCTCTCACACACACACATTTGGAGTTGTGGATTCCAAGGAAGGCAAATAAGACTTTAACTTGCTCACGTCTCTCTGGGATGCAGTGTAAAAATAACAGATGTGCCAGTCTTTCTGGGAAAGGGAAAAAAATACACACACACACACACACACACACACACACACACGCAAACATCTGAATCTCACACTTGCCAGCTTGGATGCTATGAGTACAGTCAGAGTTCAACAGTGTACAATGCTTTTCCTCGTTCCTGCTCTAAAAGCCATGGAGAAGGAGCCTTCATGCTGGACTTAATTTCTTCCTGTTTACCCGCCCCGGGGGCTATTCTGCCCCAAATTACTTGCCACAGGTTGTTCGTTAAATTAGCTGTATAGGTAACGACAATGAAAATGTA
This sequence comes from Anniella stebbinsi, assembly GCA_029215795.1. NCBI lineage: Eukaryota > Metazoa > Chordata > Lepidosauria > Squamata > Anniellidae > Anniella > Anniella stebbinsi. The sequence goes on from JARDYH010000001.1 coordinate 51,153,436, forward strand.
GCAGGCCACAAAACATTTCAGCAACTCGCCGCAGGTCAGCTTGTGAGATGGATCAGTCAAACTACATGCCAGGGGGGCTGCCTGTTAGAATGGACATATGCTTTAAATTTCCCGGGGCAGTAGGGCAGGAGTGAGCAATGGTTATGCCTGCTTGTTCCCTCCATCCCCGGTCCTTTCACCCCCACCCCCCTCCCAACCTGGAGACTTGGTTGCCATGGCGAACGAGAGAGGGGCAGTGATGTAGTGGAGCCGAGGCTCACAGGAATGCAGCACCAACACTTTTTAATTAGCAGGAACACCAACGCCATCTGCTACCCCTTCCAAGCAGGCTATGACACTTTGAAGGTTTGAAAACTGTATACGGAGTGTGTCTTGAGCCCTAACAGTTGTCACTACTGTTATAAAACGTTTTAAAGCAGTAGTGTAGATCCTGCCCTGGTCTTCAATAGGCAGTTAAGTTTCATTTGCTTTACGAAAGGCCTGCTCCGGGCATATGAAAACCATTGGAACTGGTTTCTTGATATGGATCGACATAGCTGCCTGCAATGTTTGGCCTTTCTTTGGGGCTGATATGATGAGGGCCTCTACTTCAAAATTTACTATAACACCACTGGAGAGGGGGCCAGGTGACAGGCACAGGGTTGGGACGGGTAGAAGAAGCAGCGCTTGCTATCTCTCCTGCTTTTTTGAGAGATTCAAAGGTACGTGTGGTAGGGTTGCCGTAGGGTGACCAGATAAAATCCAGGTCAGGGTTCATGTAATTTTAACAGTTGTAGAGAAAAGGGAATTTCAGCCAGTGTCATTTGTATGCTATTAGTTCCTGGTGAAATTCCCTCTTCGTCACGACAGTTAAAGGTGCATGCACTATACTTTTGTATTTGTGACCATATACAAAAGAAGGCAGGGCCCTGCACCTTTAACTGTTGTGATGAAGAGGGAATTTCACCAGGAACTAATTGCATACAAATGACACTGGCTGAAATTCCCTTTTCTCTACAACTGTTAAAGTTACATGAGCCCTGACCTGGATTTTATCTGGTCACCCTATGTGGCACCAGACTGTAAAATGGCAGCATACGTTCTCTCTTCCACCTCCTCAGAAAGCATCTGTACTCCTGCATCAACCTGCCTGGGCTTTGGGATCATCCCCAGAAGTTCTATTCATGGTCCTAACCATATGCAAGGTCAGGGCCGTTTCAGTGGTGGCACCACAGTTGTGAAATTCCCTCATGTACAGGGAGAGCTGATCTTACTTGCTGCAGTTGCACCACAAATTATTCTATAAAAGTAAACATGAATGTATCAATACAAAGATGGGGAGGTTGCGAGGGAGAGAATTAAAGTGCAGGTCACACGTGATGTGATGGTCGCTGGCCACTTGCTCTTCCTGACACTATGGCAACCTTCTATATCATCCTCATGTGAATCAGGTAGGGAGAAATTGGGGTGGAGGAACTCAGCCATTCAATTTATTGGGTTGGATGCTGGGAAGTTGGCACCTCACTACAGGGCTGCACTTGCTATGGTGGTGATGACAACTGCAAGGTATGTAACCAGCACATAGTCCATCCAGAAAACTTTATTATAGGGTAGGGTCGTATGTCTAAAAGCACATTTCGTTTTTAAAAATTGTTTATCTTTTTTGCAGGCCTGTGTTAAAAAAACACAGGCTTCTTCCCAAGTTGAAAACAAGGCACATTTTGTTCAACTAGCGTTTGATTTATGATCGATTTTGCTAAATCATCTTTATTTATTTAAAGAAAGGCATTCTTGTCTTTTAAAACTAACAGAGCCAGGTTTTACATTTTTTGGCTGGCTGCAGTCTTTCTCTGTTTACTACGGATTCGCTTTCCCAAGCAAAAGCATTTGCTGTGAAGGAGGCTGTGATAAGCTGCAGCCGTTGTGAATTTGAATTGTACTCCAATAACGCAAGTTCTGGAGCTGACAGCAATAACCCCTGCAACAAATGGATGCATTGGCCATAACTTGTTGGGACTACTGTAGGACACATGCAAACCCTGCAAGGATTACAAAATTCGAAGAGCCTCATTTATGCTTTGCAAAAGACTGATTCTACCCAGTTTGAAGCCAATAAATTAACCCAATCCAGGTATTTGCTCAGGGGAATTGATCATGCTGGATTCTTCTCCTCAAGGGCTTTCCTATACACTTTGGAACACATATATCTGCACATATATCTGTTTATGTTAGGCCTGCATTCATGCATCTACACTAGGCTGACCAGATAAAATCCAGGTCAGGGCTCCTGTAACTTTAACAGTTGTAGAGAAAAGGGAATTTCAGCCAGTGTCATTAGTATGCAATTAGTTCCTGGTGATATTCCCTCTTCATCACAACAGTTAAAGGTGCAGGCACTATACTAGAGTGACCATATACAAAAGAAGGCAGGGCTCCTGCACCTTTAACTGTTGTGATGAAGAGGGAATTTCACCAATAACTAATTGCATACAAATGATACTGGCTGGAATTCCCTTTTCTCTATAACTGTTAAAGTTACAGGAGCCCTGACCTGGATTTTATCTGGTCACCCTAATCTACACACACACATACTCACACATAGTTTATGCCATACCCAGCAGCATGGAGCAAAGTCCCTTGCTCAGGCTAATGAACAAACTTGACCAGAAAACTCGATAGGGGGTCACGGAGCATCACATGACCAACTGTGGCCTATTGTGGTTAAGGTTCTTGCTTGAGTGTCTCCCCTATGACCCTGTTCAGATGACGCTCTAAGCCATGGCGGTTAAGCATTTTGAGCTAAACATTATGGCTTAGCGTGTCGTGTGAACCTTTCCTAACCATGGTGGCTACATAACCACAGTTTAAACACATTCACTAACCCTTTGCTGCAAAAGGGTTAGTGGCCTAACCATGGCTTAGCATGTTGTTTCAACAGGCCCATTGTTTCCTCCTTTAGGCTGGCAGTGAAATAATAGCATTCAGGCCGAACCCCTGCCTAATACCCCTTAGGGTCCAGATTTAGGACCTGCTATAGATTTGAGCCTCACAAAGCTAATGGCTTGAATGGTGATGTACTCAATGCATATACATAGCCAGAAAATATGTTATTTGAAGGCCTAGGGCAGAGGTGGAGAACCTGCTGCCCCCTAGAGGTTGCGGAATAGCAACCACTCTCATTCCTGACCCTTACCATGTTGTCCGGGGCTGATGGAAGTTGGAGTCCAAGAATATGAAGAGATTGCCCATTCCTGGCCAAAGGGTACAGTCAGAGGTATTCTCATTTGGAATCTTTTTAGTTCTGAGACTGGGTGGGGGGAACCTGGCTACAATCCTGTACCCTTTTACATGGGAGTAATTCCCATTGACCTCAGTGGGACTTACTTCAGAGTAACCGTGTACTCTGTAGGAGAAGACATGACAGAGGTTTATAAAAATGATGCAGGGCACAGAGAAAGTGGACAAAGAGAACCCCTTCTCCCGCTCCCATAATAAGAACTTGAGGATCATCCAATGAAACAGATTGGTGTGAGATTCAAGACAGATAAGAGATTTTTTAATTATTATTCACACAACACATAATGAATTTATGGAATTCGCCGACGCAAGCTGTGTGGATGGCCCCTGGCTTCAAATCATGAGGATGGGACATCTTCATGGGAGACAAATTCTAGACACGGTAGCTATTATGTGATTGCCCCCCTCAGAGGTGGTATGCCACCGTATGCTTGTTGCTGGGGAACAGGAACAACATCAGAGGGGGGCGATCGCCCGTGTGTCCTGCTTGTAGGCTTTCCCGCTACTGCTTCTTTTTTCTCCCCACAAAAATTACATTAGTGGGGGAAGGATGAAACTGCTCCACAACGTCCTGTGATTACAGGGCCAGCCCTATAATGAAACCGCATGATATGGGCCCATCAGGCAGCCGAGGATGAGAAGAGTGCATCGAATTGGGCCATTCTCCCCAGCCAAAGGGACTACGGTTGCTTGGCTGGCCGGTCACTCTTTTCCTTCCACCTCCAGGGCCAGATCTACACCAAGCAGGATATAGCGGTATGAAAGTGGTATATAAAAGGCAGGAGCTACACTGCTGCTCTATAGTGGTATTGAAGTGCACTGACAACTGTTGGGGTCCATTGACACATGCCATATACCACTATATTCTGCTTGGTGTGGCTCCTGCCTTTTATATACCGCTTTCATACTGCTATATCCTGCTGGGTGTAGATCTGGCCCTGGGCCTGAAGAATGGTCAAAACTGTTATAAACCATTAGAAAGCAGTGGTGCAGATCTTGCCCAGGTTGAAATGCCTCTCCTAAGGTGTAGACACTGGCAGTAAGAGCTTTAAGATAAAATGTCCTGGTATTTTGATATTTTCTCCTTGCCCTCTTTGCCTTTGGTCTTGCCCAGTTTGGCCTCTGGCCCTGCCCATCACTGGAACACAGGCCCCCAAGAGCTTCTCTGAAACTGAACATAGACCTAACACTGAGAGATGTTCCACACCCCTAGTCTAGATTCATCCCGTTTTTGACTATGGTAAACAGGTGCCAGGTTACGTTCATACCGCTATATCCTGCTTGGTGTAGATCTGGCCCAGTTCACTTGAAGCAGCAATTTCAGTTGGGCTGGGCCTATGTGATTTGTATTGCTATGTGGTGTCCGTCTGGAAGCACCACTAATCTTCCTTCCTTTCAGCTGAAAATTCAGGAAATACATCAGGGCTGTAGGCCAAATCTGACAGCCTGGGAGCCTGGAGGTGAAATCCACCAATCCGGGGTTCCCCAGATGGCTTTGCCGCCTTCCCTGGCCTCACAGCATTCCCCACCCGCACCCTAACCGTCATCCTTTTTAATGGTTTCCCAATTTTTGTGCGGGTTTCCCCGCCATTCTAAAATGTTGAAAGACCTCTCCTAAGGCTTAGTTACTTAGTTACAAAGGCAGGAAGATCTTTAAGCTAAAATATGCTGATTTTAAAAAATGCTTTGGCTCGTCCCCTTTTGGCCTTCCCACCCACCAGGGGAACCCAGCTCCCGAGATCTTCTTTGAAACTGAATTCAGCCCACGGACTGAAAGCGCCTGACCAGCCCTTGACTACATGATTCAAGTGTATGGAAAGAGAAGAGGTGCGGTGTAGTGGTTAGAGTGATGGACTAAGACAGGAGAGGACTGGGTTCACAAAGGGCATAGTGGAACTTTGAAAATAACTTGCACAGGATGTGGTCATGGATATCAATTTGTATGGCTTTAAAAGGGGATTAGACAAAATCATGGAGGATAAGGCTAGTCATGACTGTCTGCTACTTCCAAAATCAGAGGCAGCACATCTCTGAATACCAGTTTCAGGGAAAGGATGGTGGGACAGGGATTTTGCCCTCATGTCCTGCATTTGGGATTCCTAGATGCATTTCCTGGAGGAAAAGGTTATCAATGGCTACTAGTCTTGACGGCTAAGCCTATATAAACCAGTTGCTGGGGAACGTGGGCAGGGTGGTGCTGTTGCACCAGTGTCCTGCTTGTCGGTCCCTGGTCGACGGCTGGTTGGCCACTGTGTAAACCGAATGCTGGACTAGATAGACCCATGGTCTGATCCAGCATGGCTATTCTTATTTTCTTATTTAGTTGCTATGGTGGATACCAGGATAGGCCTTTGGTCTGATCTAGAAGAGCTTTTCTTGTGTTCTCAGAAACTAGGGTCCAACTAAAGTATTACTTAGAGTAGACCCATTAAAATGAATGGGACTTAACCTAGTTTGTTTCAATGGGTCTACTCTAAGTTTATTTATTTATTTATTGATTACATTTGTATACCGCCTCATAGCCGAAGCCCTCTGGGCGGTTTACATAGGATTAAAACAATTAAAAACAATATACAAAGATTTAAACAGCAAAAACATACAACATACACACAATACACACATACATTTAAAACCACTACAACAACCCAAAAAGCTACAAAAACAAACCGAGGCTCCTCAGATATTGCCAAATGCCTGAGAGAAGAGGAAAGTCTTGACCTGGCGCTGAAAAGATAACAATGTTGGTACCAGGTGGGCCTCGTCAGGGAGATCGTTCCACAATTGGGGGGCCACCACAGAGAAGGCCCTCTCCCTTGTTGCCAACCTCCGAGCTTCCCTCAGAGTAGGCACTCGGAGGAGGGCCTTAGATGTTGAATGTAGTGTTCAGGTAGGTTCATGTAGGGAATGGCGTTCCGTCAGGTATTGAGGTCCCAAGCCGTGTAAGGCTTTATAGGTTAAAACCAGCACCTTGAATCGGGCTCGGAAACATACAGGCAGCCAATGCAAGCGGGCCAGAGTAGGTCTTATATGCTCAAACCTTCTGGTTCCGGTTATCAATCTGGCCGCTGCATTTTGCACAAGCTGCAGCTTCCGAACCGCCTTCAAAGGCAGCCCCATGTAGAGTGCATTGCAGTAATCTAACTTGGAAGTTACCAGAGCATGGACAACTGAAGCCAGTTTATCCCTGTCCAGATAGGGATGTAGCTGGGCCACCAACTGAAGTTGATAGAAGGCACTCCATGCCACTGAGGCCACCTGAGCCTCAAGTGACAGAGATGGCTCTAGGAGAACCCCCAAGCTACGAACCTGCTCCTTCAAGGGGAGTGCAACCCCATCCAGAACAGGTTGAAGACCTTCCATCCGGTCAGCAGAACCACCCACTAACAGCATCTCGTTCTTGTCTGGATTGAGTTTCAGTTTATTAGCCCTCATCCAGTCCATTGTCGCAGCCAGGCACTGGTTCAGCACATCCACAGCCTCACCTGATGAAGATGAAAAAGAGAAACAGAGCTGCGTGTCATCAGCGTACTGATGACAATGCACTGCAAAACTCCGGATGACTGCACTCAACGGTTTCATGTAGATGTTGAACAGCATGGGGGACAAGACTGACCCCTGCGGAACCCCATACTGGAGAATCCACGGGGCCGAGCAATGTTCCCCAAGCACCACCTTCTGGAGCCGACCCACCAAGTAGGAGCGGAACCACTGCAATGCAGTGCCTCCCACTCCCAACTCAGCCAGTCGTCCCAGAAGGATACCATGGTCGATGGTATCGAAAGCCGCTGAGAGATCAAGGAGAATCAATAGAGTCACACTCCCTCTGAACTTCTCCCAACATAGGTCATCATACAGGGCAACCAAGGCTGTTTCCGTACCAAAACCAGGCCTGAAACCCGACTGAAATGGATCCAGATAATCGGTCTCATCCAAGAGTGCCTGGAGCTGGCTCGCAACCACTTACTCCAGGACCTTGCCCAAGAATGGAACATTTGCTACTGGCCTATAGTTATAAGATTTTCAGGGACCAAGGAAGATTTCTTTAGGAGTGGTCTCACTGCCGCCTCTTTCAGGAGGCCTGGGACCACTCCCTCTTGCAAAGAGGCATTAATCACTTCCCTGGCCCAGCCAGTTGTTCCATCCCTGCTAGCTTTTATTAGCCAAGAGGGGCAAGGATCCAGTATGGAAGTGGTTGCACGAACTTGTCCAAGCACCTTGTCAACGTCCTCGAGCTGTACCAACTGAAACTCATCCAAGAAAACAGGACAAGCCTGTGCTCTGGATACCTCATTTGATTCACCTGCTATAACACTGGAGTCTAAGTCCTAATGGATGCCAAAGATTTTATTCTGGAAGTGCCCAGCAAATGTATTACAGCAGGCCTCAGATGGTTCTACCATGTCCTTGGGGCAGGCATGTAAAAGCCCTCGGACAACTCTGAAAAGCTCCGCTGGGCGGCAGGTTGATGATTGAATAGTGGCAGCAAAGTATTGTTTTTTTGCTGCCCTCACTGCCCCTGAATACAGCTTACCATAAGCTGAATTCTACCCATAAGCACCACTGAGGCTGGAATCCAATACACACATACCTGGGAGCAATTCTCACTGAATTCAATGGGACTTACTTCTGAGTAAACAGGCATAGGGGTGCGCCTTCGGCTTACCGGATGTCGCCCTGAGAGCTATCTGTTATAGGGCCTACAAATAAATAAAGCTTACTGGGTGACTTCAAGCCAGTCACAATGTGTCAGCCCAACTCCAGAGGTGTTGAACCGCTTTTAGCCAAGGGCTAAATTCAATTTTGGAGAAGGTTTCAGAAGCCACATTCCAGGGGTGGGTGGGGCAAAGGCAAAAGAAGGTGGAGCCAAAAATACCATCATATGGTAGCTTAAAACTCTGACAGTACTGTATTTCACCAAATGTAAGACGCCATTGATTGTAAGACAGACCTAAATTCCAGGGCCACCAACAGGGAAAAAGTTTTGCATTGATTCTAAAACGCACCTTAATTTCAGCACTCCTTCCCCCTCACCTCCATCGCCGTCGCCCGTCCTTGTTGCAGCCACCGCCGCCACCGCTGCCAGCGGTGTGGAGCAGCGGTGGCAGCGGCGGTGAAGATGGGCGATGGCGATGGCGGGGGGGGGTTAGGGACCCGCAAGTCCCCCCTCCCCACTTGATCGCTGCTGCCTCAGCCTGGTAAGGCTTCAGTACTGGGAAGGAGGCCGTGATCTCATGAAATTTCCTGAGATCGTGGCCTCTTTCCCAGTACTGAAGCCTTCCCAGGCCGAGGCAGCAGCAATCAAGGTGAGTGGGGAGGGGGGGACTTCCGACTGGCCTTGTGGGGTTCCTCGAGACCCACTAGGGTGAGTCGCGGGGGGGGGGGCATGCAGAGCCCTAGTGCCTTCTGTGAAATGCGGGAGAAATCCCATGATTGCAAGGTGCCATCGATTCTAAGACGCACCCCATTTTTACAGATGTAAACATGGGAGAAAAAGTGTGTCTTAGAATCGCTGAAATACGGAGAGGCATTTCAACTTTTTAGAATGGGGAAGGAAAAACCTGCAGGACGTTTGGAATACCAACAAATAAGTGTGGGGGGGGAGTGGGTGTGGTCAGGGAAAATAGGTGTGGCCTGCAGAAGGGAGTGGGGACATTTGGGGAATAAAGTTCTTCACCCCTGACCTAAACCCTATCACAGCGTTGTTGTGAGGGTATCGTGGGATGGGAGAGGGAAACTTGAATGCCACTGCAAGTAAATAAAAAATAATACCTAAAATGGGATAGCCGTGTAAAATTCAGGTCATGATCCCTTCTATGCGCATATGCTCTGGAGTAACTCCTATGAAGCTTGAGAGAACTGGGCGAATGGGCCCCTCAATCCAGTGGAGGCTGGTGGCTCTGATGTCAGCGGGGTGGTGAATCCGCTCCTGGGTTTCAGTCAGCACTTTAAAGGAACTATCCAAGGTGCTCCTTTAGAGTTCTGACTGGTTCAGACTGAAACCCGGAGCAGATCCGCCGCCTCACTACCATCAGAGCCACCAGCCTCCACTGCCTCAATTAATGTCATCACCCACTGCTCCTCTGTTGTTTTCAAACTGCCACTTTTAAATAATAATAATAATAATAATAATAATAATAATAATATCTATTGTAGGCCACAGTTGATTATTTAAAGATGTTTCTGGATTTAAATGCATCGTCCCATGCATAGGAGCCAAAGCCTTGACTCAGTTTCCTGCTCCTACGGAAGACAGCAGCCCTACCCTTCCCCCACCCCCGGGTGCCTACCATCAAAGTAGCTCTACATTAATATAAACTAAGGAATAATAATAATAATAATAATAATAATAATAATAACGATTTATTTCTTACCCGCCTCTCCATCTAGATCGAGGCGGGGAACAATAATCATCCTAGTTTATCCCAAAGCCTGATTATCCAAACATTTGTAATGTCCATCAACTCCCTCCTGCAGTTAAGAGAGGACTGAATGCATTCACAAGTAAATACATGCTTATTTATTTATTCCCCCCACCCCGCCTTGTAGGTCCTGCCTCAACTGAAAGGGCGATTTAGCAATGTATGTGGAATCTCACTCTAGCCCTCCCAGATTAGAGCAGTGGTCTCCCCCCCCCCCCCCCCCAGCTCCCCAGGGCAGCTTTTCCCCTGCCCATCAGTCGCTTCACACAAATGCATCCAGTGGCAGCTGGTGGCTCCGAGGTCAACGGGGCAGTGAATCCGCTCCGGGTTTCAGCCAGAACCAGTCAGAACCCTAAGGGAGCTCTCCAACCTTTGATAGCTCCTACAAAGTTCTGACTGGTTCCGGTGTGAAACCCAGAGCGGATTCACCGCCCCGCCGACCTCGGAGCCACCAGCCTCCCCTCGACAAGAGTTCTGCTGGGCTCCTTCCTTCACTCACAGGCTTGTAATAAGTCAAAAGCAGCTTGGCTGGAGGCCCGAGAAAACACAAACTCCCTTGAAGTCCCCTGCATTTTCCCATGGCAACATCGCAGTCATTTGCACAGCAAACAATCGCTCCCTTCCATTCTTACGGTTTTCTCCTTTTTTTAGCGCAGGGATGGGGGTGGTGGCGGGGGGAAGGAGAGGGAGAGAAGGAGGAGGAGGGTATTGAACCCGAGCTGCAGCCTTGTATGAAAAGATCGTCCGTGAAAAGAGACAGTGAGGGAGGAGGATTAAGTTACCATCAACTCCCAGCTCCCAAAGGAGATCAAAGGAAAGAAGAGAAAGAGATAGAAACAGTGAATACTAAATCATCATCATCATCATCATCATCATCATCATCATCATCATCATCTTTTACTTTAAAGAGGAGGGAGTGGCATTGCACATGCCTTAATTTATGGATTAGCGCAAGCAGGAGTAAAGTAAAGCCTAACAACCTGAAATTCTTTCAAAGCCATTCCAAGAATCATTATAGAGCCACAGTTATAAGATTAACAGCTCTGATATGACCACAAATCTGTTCCCTGTAGAATTCCAGAATAACCTTTCCTAGTTTGGATTATTATTATCTTCTTAATTTTTTATTTTTAATTTTTTTTAATTTTTACCCATTTGTAAACCACTTTTGGGTTGAGTCTTTGCTTCAAGGGATTTGCTTACATTTTTTGTTTTGTTCTTGCTAGACAGCTAAAGAAGAAGTCAAAATCAGGCTCTCTCTGCAGGGAACACTGCTTCTTGTCTTTCCAGAGCCGTTGAGGCAGATAGAAATCATTTGCGACTGTTTCACACAACCAACAAACAGGCATGGGTTGAGCAGATTTACGAAGATCTCGGCACATGGAGAAATGCTGGTGTGGGCTGTGTTCACCAGCTGACCCTACTATGAGGCACACTGCGATGGCTGCCTCAGGCGGCAGAATTTGGGGCCCTTTAAAAGATGGCAAATGATTAGCTACACATTTATTGCGTTTCAATCCACCTTTCTTCCCAGGAGCTCAATGCACATCTGGCTCCAATGTTGTCATCTTTTTGGCGCCAGGAAGAGACCTATTTGTTTGGTAACAAGTAGCCTGATCATTGCTGTAGGCTGGTGGAGTTTCTTAGGTGTTTATTCTAGGTGGGGGTTCCTGGATGGGGGAAAATATTGGGTTTTCATATCTGTACTGTGGATGAACACTTAGTATATTTTTAATATGGTATGTCTTTATTGGCTACTCTTAGTATATTTTTAACGCATGTTTTTATTGACTGTGTATTTATATCGTATGACTTTGTTCTATTGATTATGGATTTTTGTATTTTTCTTTTGTGTACATCGTTTCAAGACTTCTTTGGAACCAGGAAGAGACACATAAATCTAACGAATGAATAAATCCTGGATATTGCAACATAGCTTCTTTTACATTGTTCCTGCCCTCCTTGGAAAAGAGTTGCAGGGCTTGAACTGGTACATGGACTTAAAGCATAGAATTGTGCCCTGAACGCATGTACCAAATTTCATTCGAATATCACAATGATCAAGGAAGAAATTGTGTTACAAAACAAAACAGAGAATGACAAAGGGGGTGAGGTGCAGTTGGCTTCCTGCTCAAATGGAGATGGTATCCCAGAACCCTTTGCAATATTGCATGGGATATTGGAGTTCTCCAGGAGGTACAAAACAACCTTACACCAGCTACAGGTAAAAGTTTCTCAGATTTTGAGTTACTTCTAGGTAACTCCCTACTCCACCCTCACCCCCCAAACATGTTGCTGCTGTGGGTCTTTTCACGTGCTTAAGTATATGCTAAGGTACACAGTTGAGACCACAAAACCTGATTTTCAGGAATTGGATCCCTGCTCAGATAATCCCACACTCAATGTTAAATGCTTCCTGAGATGCGCCTTTGAATTGTGGCCCCAGCAGGCCCAATCAATCACAGCCTTGTCTGTTTCGATGATTGCATTGCTAATTTCCCAGCTCTTTATTACAGCTGGTGATTTAGTAGTAGTAAAGTTATTCGCCCTACCTTTCTGGTGGGAAAATTACCCCTCTAAACCAGTCCTGGATAAACACAAGAGAGAGGGAGGGAGAGATATGAAGGTATACTTAGGGAAAATAGAATTTGAGCATTAGCAGAGAGAGAGAGAGAGCAAAAGAAAATAAATTGGAGGCAAAAAAAGAAGAGAAGTTGAAAGGTCAGCATGGGAACACATGGTAAAAGAAAAGCCATTTGGGTAGATGTGGAGAACATGTGGAATCCATGTGTTCAACAGGTCTGTGTCAGCTTCACATTAGCTCAGAATACAAAAACATTACAAGGCTGTGACAAAAAGCAAAAGGGAAAAAGCAAGGAACCAACTGTGCTGCCCGAGCAGCAGGGACAAAGGAGAGGGAAACGGGACTTCACAGCGTCAGGTGGCTACTGAAGAAGGAGACTTGGTGGGGTGGAGTGTCCCCTTGTTAAGGCAGAGAAAGCACCATAGACAGGAGTGGAGTCAAATGTTCCACCCTCAAGGCAACATAGTTGTAGGGATTTCTTTATTTCTTTATTTTATTCCATTTATATACCGCCCCATAGCTGAAGCTCTCTGGGCGGTTTACAAAAATTAAAAACATTGAACAATTAAAACACCGATATACACAATTTAAAAGCATAAAGCATAAAAACAAGTTAAAATTACAATATCCTTCTGGGTCAAAGCACAACAACAACACAAAAACACAAAAACCCTCATCATATGCTGTTAAATGCCTGGGAGAAGAGGAAAGTCTTGACCTGGCGCCGAAAAGGTAACAATGTTGGCGCCAGGCGAGCCTCGTCAGGGAGATCATTTCATAATTGGGGGGCCACTACTGAAAAGGCCCTTTCCCTTGTTGCCACCCTCCGTGCCTCCCTCGGAGTAGGTAACCGGAGGAGGACCTTCGATGTGGATTGTAGTGTACGGGTAGGTTCGTGTCGGGAGAGGCGTTCCATCAGGTATTGAGGTCCCAAGCCGTGTAAGGCTTTATAGGTTAGAACCAGCACCTTGAATTGGGCTCGGAAACGTATAGGCAGCCAGTGCAAACGGGCCAGAGTAGGTCTTATATGCTCGAACTTTCTGGTTCCTGTTATCACTCTGGCCACTGCATTTTGCACAAGATGCAGCTTCTGAATCGTCTTCAAAGGCAGCCCCACGTAGAGTGCATTGCAGTAAGCCAATTTAGAGATTACCAGAGCATAGACAACTGAAGCCAGGTTATCTCTGTCCAGATAGGAGCATAGCTGGGCCACCAACCGAAGTTGGTAGAAGGCACTCCGTGCCACCGAGGCCACCTGAGCCTATGGAGGGGACCCAGGTCCATCTGTCATGGAATCCCTGCATGTTCTTGAAGAGTATTCTGGGATGTTGTAGGGTGTGCTTTCGGTTTATATCAGGGCTGGCCGGCACCAATCAATAGTGGGGGGCAAAACTCCCCACCACAGCTGTGGCAGCTCCCTGTTAGGGAGCTGCGTTTGTGAAGTCAAGTACAAATACGAAATCGAGTGGGAATCGACTTAAAAAACGCAGCTCCCTAACAGGACACTGAAAAAGTTTCGAATTCCCTATCCTGTAGCTTTCTGAGGCATCTTATCAGTTTTCGCAACTCCTGACGAAGGATAGAACCTATCCGAAACGTTGAGCTTTTTGAAAATTGGTTTTTACAATCTCAAGAGCTTTTTACAACAATAAAGTCTTCACAGCTCTTCATAGCACCAGAATTTGTCTGTTCTTGACACTTCTGTTCCTTGGTGCTCTGTTCCCTCGCATCTCACCAGCTTACCTTAATGCAGCCTTGTCAACAACCCATAAACGTTACTAGCCTCAAAGGAGGGAAGGAGAGCTTCATTTCTATGCTGGCCACAGAGGAAGAAGAGGGATGAAGCACTCAGTTTCTCCTTCACCAGCCTACTCACCTGCATGCAATTTCTGGTCACCCATGGCTACCAGACTGGTGCTTAAAAAACAAGCTTGCCTTAATACACTTTTAAAAAAGGAAGAAGCAGACAGTACACTCAGCTCTGATCACCATTTGTTTAAAAAGGTCGTTCTGATCTGTTTCAAGAAGAAACAGATCTGCCATGTCTGAGACTTGGAAAGTGCAGAATTATTATAGATCCTGCTTGAAATCTTTAAGCTGTTATTATTTTCTTAAACCACGCTAGCTGGCAATCATGGCAAAGGAGTCCGTCAGAGCTTTTATATATGTGTGTGTGTGTGTGTGTGTGTGTGTGTGCCCCCTTTTTCAGAAATCTTTACACTGCATAATATTTACCCAGTGGACTAGGTTAATTTACCCTGAGCTATTTTGGTCTACCCCGCAAATATGTGTGTTAAAGGGCCTTATGAAAAGTAGTCACTGTGTGATGTGTATAATGGAGACATTTCAAAGCTCAAATATCGTCTCCTGCAGTTTAAACAGGATAAAAAAATCACTCAAAGCTCCACAGACTGGCACTGGGGCTGATCAGAGAGAGTAAATGAATATCGAGTATTATTTTACAATCGATAGCAAGGGTGGGCAACTTGTCCAGATGTTTTGGCCTACAACTCCCATCAGCCCTAGTTCGCATGGCCAATGGTGAGGGATCATGGGAGTTGTGGGTCAAAACTTTCTGGAGGGCTACAAATTGCCTATCCATCATCTATAGGATCCAGTGTCATGGGACAGACCTTGTAAGGAGAGCTAGAAAGGAGTGTTCAAGCAATGCCCTGCCCTGCATTTACCAAGGGTGGGAATGCATGCACTGGTCATGCCTTGAAAAATCAATGCACCTGCTGTCCTCACTCTTACCAGGGAGTGTGAATTGCAGGTGGAATGCTATTATCCCCTCACAAGAACATGAGAACAGCCATGCTGGATCAGATCAAAGGTCCATCAAGTCCAGTATTCTGTTCACACAATGGCCAACCAGCTGCCCATGGGAAGCCTACAAGCAGGACATCCGTGCTACAGCAGTCTCCCGCCCATGTTCCCCAGCAACTGGTGTATATAGGCATACTGTGATACCAGAGGTAGCATAAAACCACCAGGACTAATAGCCATTGATAGCCTTCTCCTCCATGAATTTGTCTTACCGTCTTTTAAAGCCAATGAAAGTGATGGCCATCACTGCATCTCATGGTGGCAAATTCCATAATTAGCTATACACTGTGTGAAGAAGTTCTTCCTTTTACCTGTGCTGAATCTCTCACCAATCATCTTCATGGGATGACTCTGGGTTCTAGTATTATGAGAGAGGGAGAAAAATATCTCCCTAGCCACTCTCTCCACACCAGGCATAATGTGTTCAGTAAAGGTGTGAGAGGGGTCACTTGAACACCCACAACATTAATCACTACTCCTTAGAACAGGGGTGGGCAGAAGGTAGATCAACATCTACCTGTAGATCTCTGGAAGATTTGCAGTAGGGTTTCCTGACTTGCAGTGGTTTAACAATAGCTACCAAAACCAAAAAAACTTTTCCACCCTCCAAAATCAGATTGTTGAAATTAAAACAGCTTGAGGTAAAGACACGAAATGTCATTATGTGCAAACCTTGCACTATGGTTTAATTTTGGGTTGCGAACCATGAACGACCCAGAGTTTACAACCCAACAATAGACCATAGGTTCTCTTCTTGGGTTGTTTTTGCTTAACAACAACCCATAGTTAAACCATAGTGTAGGGTTCGCACATAATTACAACCCAGGATTCAATGACAATCCATACTCTGGGTTGTCATTACGTGCAAACTGTTGACAATAATGGGCTAGATGAACCAATGGAGGCTCTGGAAATTGCACATTTCCCCCGTTGGTAAATGGCGGCCGTAAAGGCCTCATTTACACAACAGGGGAAATATGTAATTTCTTGTGCGAGGGCGGATAGCAGCTGGGCGCTTGTTGGGCCTCGCCGAGCCTTAAAAAGAAGCTCGCAGGGCCTGACGAGCAAGGGCGGGCAGGGTGGAGCAAGCGTCCAACAAATAGGAAGCGGGTGAGTTTGCCCATCCCTAAAAATAATCCCATCATATGGCTTGCAGGGACTCCTTGGGATACTCCAGGGCATGAGACTTGGCCTCCAAACCCTGCCCCCCTGAAGCAAGCCCTGCTGATCTAAGATCTCTGTGTCTAAGATGAAGAGAGACTTTCTAGTGAAAGCTGCTGCTTGTGGGGCAGACAAAACAGAACTGATAATGGAACTGCAGCTTGCGATCACGCCAACCATTTGCGTCAATGATACACTTGAGAAAACTGCTGTATGCCAGCTCATTCAACTTGGACCTTGATCGCTTAGACGCCCATTTATCTGCACACATCCTCTTCTCCCCACCCCCTCTCCGCAAGAGGATTCAGTGAAGGGGACAGCAGGCATGCGGGGATGTTGGTCTCAAAACAGCCGTTATTCAACTAGAACACCAATTGCAGGCGCGGATCTAGCAGGATGTGAAAACGAGCACTGATAGAGGAAGAGAAGGTTTGCAAGGTGGAAACTTAAGCGACATTAAAAGAGACTGGCCCATTAGATGGGATGGCCAGGAGAACGAGAGGGGAACACACACACCTGAGTGTGTCCAAGAGTATATAAGACTACTGCAGAAGTCCATTAAAACCTGAACTAAAGGAACAGAGACTGTGTAAAAACTCATATCTCCAGGGCTGGAAGGGAACTCCTGCGCGCCTCGTACGGGAGCTTGAGCAACAGCAAAAGATCATCTGCAAAATTCTTTATGACCGTTGGTTGGTTAATGCATTACGAGGATTAAGATATTCCAGGACCCTTTTAAGGATCTAGGGCTGTGTACACATGTGCCTGGAAGAGTTGCGGGGTGTGTGTGTTCCTGCAAGGGTGAGCTTTGCTTCTTCCACCTCTATGGACATACATAGAGTCTCCAGATTGAAAGTTGTTGCCCTGTCTCCCCCCCTCCCATTCTTTAGGTGGATTGTCCATTTCCCTCCCACCCGCAGGTTAGATTAGGCCAATGCACTCTACGTGGGGCTGCCCTTGAAGACAGTTCAGAAACTGCAGCTTGTACAAAACGCAGTGGTCAGATTGACAGCAGGACCAGAAAGTCTGAGGATATAACAGATATGATTCTGACCTGCATGCACTGGCTGCCTCTACGTTTCCAAGCCCAATTCAAGGTACTGGTTTTGACCTATAAAACTTTACACAGGACTGCAATGCCCAATGGAGCGCTTCTCCGGGTACGCACACACTATGATTGTCATCTGTGACCCTCCTTCGAGTGCCTCACTGAAGGCAGGTTCAGACAGCCGGGATTGTTCAGCTAGGAAAAAAGGAGGCTGAGGGAGGACATGATAGAGTAGAGAATGTGGATAGGGAGACATTTTTCTCTATCTCCTATAATACTAGAGCCCGGAGGAATCCCATGAAGCTGGTTAGTGGGAGACTCAGGACCACTGAAAGGAAAGACTTCTTCACACAGTGCATAGTTAAACTCTGGAACTCACTACCACAATATGTGGTGGCGGCCACCAATTGGGATGGCTTTAAAAAAGGGTTGGATAATCAATGGCTACCAGTCCTGATGGCTAAGTGCAACCTCTGGCATCAGAGGCAGTAAGCCTGTATATACTAGTCACTGGGGAACATGGGTTGGACGGTCCTGTTGCAGCATCTCCTGCTTGTGGTTCCATGGTCGTCAGCTGGTTGGCCACTGTGTGAACGGAGTACTGGACTAGATAGATCCTTGATCTGATGCAGCAGGGCTCTTATGTTCTTGTGATGGCCACAAGGGAGAGGGTCTTCTCAGTGGTGGACCCTGATTATGGACTGCTCTCCCCAGTCCGCCTGGCACCAACCTTGTCATCTTTGTAGAGGTGTACAAAATGATGCATGGTGTGGAAAAAGTGGATAGGGAGACAGTTTTCTTCCTCTCTCATAATACTAGAACCCGGGGTCATTCCATAAAGCTGACTGCTGGGAGATTCAGAACAGATAAAAGAAAGGACTTGTTCATTTGGTGATAGGCACTGGTTTACACATTAGTATCTCCGTATGAACTAGGCCGAAGATCTGTCTGAGTGAGTGCTGAATTTCTTTTCCTTGGAGAAATGGACGTGCTTTTCATCTGTCTGCGCACAGCCAACATTTCCCCGAAGAGTCAACCTCTGTTGTTATACTCCACAGGATGAGATCTTAACAGGCAAATCCTTCTGTCAATAGTAATTACATACATGTAGATTTATGGTTTGCGTTTGGAAGCTTATGGCATGAAATGGATACAAACCACGCATTTAACTAAGTGTCTGGCAGCTCTGTTCTGAGAAGGCTAAAGGAACATGATGGCTAAAAAGGTGATGCACAGTTTCAGAAAAATCACACGTTAGAGTCTCTGTGTGATTGTGCCACTTCAGACAGAAGGTGGGGGACTGCATTTTTAATGCTTCGCCACATTTTAGAGATGAAACAAATCCCCACTCCCTTCGCCTTTGCAAAATGCTATTTGTATTTCGACATCTTATGAGATTTTTGTTCATTATGTCATATTTAACAGAAATTCATACCTGCCTCTTAATAGTATCTAGTATTTGACAGCCAATGTGGCAGCATTTGATGGGTTAATATATAACAATGTTTAGCAGTTGACTGTATTTGACAGTTGACATGTAATGGTGTTTGGTATCTCATAGCATTTAATTGATGACATGCAATGGTATATGTGTTTCCCCCCTCTCTCTAGTGGACTGTAATGCAACAGTTTGGCCATGGTGCCGGGTGGAACCTCTGTAATAAATGAGTAAAAAAACAGACATTTTCCCCAGAATTAACACCAGTGTGGAAGCTACCCTTATCAGATTTCCTGTTTGAGGCCCACCAGACCAATCAAGAAATGTCAACAAGTTTGTCTACAAAAGGCTGAACAGCTGTAACTATGGAATAGGATGTCAGAGGAATCTGGGGGTGGGGTGGGGGAGCTTGTTGATGATTTGCCGGCTTGGCCCCTGAGACTCCAGCTCAATCATCTGTGACTTGGTCCGACTCAGCACACAAGGAGGTAGGCCAGCTCATGGATTTTCAGGGATATGTGTGCACACAAATTGCAATTTGCACAAAATCGCAGCTGTAAACAGTTTAATTTGCACAAATTAGACCATTTACTGCTGCGATTTTGTACAAATTGTGCCGGTTATATTCATGATTTTGCACAAACTGGCCCACGATTTCGGGAACTGTTGCGCAGCTCGCGAACGCAAGCCAAACCAGCTTCATCACAGGGATTCGTCGGGCCCAAAAGGGCTGGATTTCCCCATGTTGAACATCTCTACTATGGAGGGCTGGCTGGGAAATGCTGGGAGTTGTAGGACTTTTTTCTGTCTAAACATGCTTCGGATTGTACACCTGGAAACACACAATGAAGATGTAGGGGCCAGGCAGGGGAACCTCTTTCACCCCGAGGATCAAAGTCAGATTTGGAGGAGCCCTCAGGGACCAGATTCTAGTAATGGGCAGTGCTGAAGGCAAAAGGGGAGGGGCCAAAGGCAAAAGGGGGCCGTATATGAAAAATACCACCATATTTGAGCTTAAAGCCGTTACTGCCAGCAAGAGAGGCATTCTAACCTAGAAGTAGCAGAGGAAATGGCATAAAACCTGGGAAACATCTCCCACTCCTCAAGGATCAGTGGCTGGAGAAAGGGGATGTGGCCATTTGCTAGGGTGACCACATGAAAAACAGGACAGGGCTCCTGTATCTTTAACAGTTGTATTGAAAAGGGAATTTCAGCAGGTGTCATTTGTTAAAGCTGCAGGAGCCCTGCCCTCTTTTGTAGCTGGTCACTCTGCAAAAGAGGACAGGACTCCTGCAGCTTTAACTGTTGTGATGAAGAGGGGATTTCACCAGGTGCTGCATGTATAAAAATGACACCGGCTGAAATTCCCTTTTCTATACAACTGTTAAAGATACAAAAGCCCTGTCCTCCTTTCCATATGGTCACCCTAGGGAATCCTGGAGGGACAGATTAGGACTCCAGGAAGGCTGGATTTGGCCCCCAAGACCTGAGATTTGACCCCTGGACCTGATGTAGGAAAATACCAGAGATCAGTGGTAGAGGAGATGTTCTGTATGCTGACGGTCCCAGGTTCAATTTCTAACATCTCTGGTGAAAAGTATCAGGTAGGTCAGTTGTCTTCAACTGGTCCAAACCCGAGACCCACCTTAGACTCTGAACCTGCAATATGGGACCTACTTTCACAATTGCCCAACATGGCAGCAACAGCTTTGTTGCGACCCGTCCGTACTGTTCTTATGACCCACTTTTGGGTCACGATCCACCAGTTGAAGACCACTCAGGTAGGTCATTGGAAAGTCCTCTCTGCCCTGGAGAACCACTGCCAGACAAGTAGACAATCTGTTGCCTGACCTGTCATAAGGCAATTTCCATGTTCCTAAGATAGGCTCTTTAAGAAACACACCATTTAAAGATCTTGGACCTGAGTCCTCCTGCAGCTGAAAAGCTGCGTTCGAGATCGCATCTGACACCTTCCTGTGGAATTACGCCTTTCTTGGACGATGTCCACATGGAGGATTTTGGCACTCCGACGAAGCCATTTGCATGTGCTAGCATGACAGCAAACTCCGCAAGCAGGAATGCTGCACCTGGGTAAACTGTCGATGGATACCAGAGACTTTCAAATTACAAAATTTGCAATGTGTGAAAAGGTATTTATTCCTGCCTTTGATCCTGGCCCCCGAGGTCCCATCATCCTTTGATGGCTGACACCCAGCAACCCTCACCTCTCTCTCCCCACCACCCCTCTTTGCTTTCTCAGTGCTGGAAGGAGCAGAATCAAAGACCCCATTGCTCCCGGCTCTACACGCTACACGGTTCCTGCAGTAATGCAGTGATCACGGAGCACATGTGTGTGGAGAGGAGGTGGACGGTGCTTCCTGGACCAGGCTCCTTTGTAGGTGGCAACTCAACAGCACACACCATGGGCCACCCTTTCACCTTCCCCCTGTGGTCCCAGTCTGAGCAGACAATCATAAAAATATTAATTCTCTCTCTCTCTCTCTCTCTCTCTCTCTCTCTCTGTGTGTGTACACAAATATGTAATTCCTCAAAGCACTTTGCCTAGACCAGACTTTCCTTAACCAGGCATCCTCCAGATGTTTGGGACTGCAACTCAATCATCCTTAGCCTCTGCCAGAGGTTCATGGGAGCTGTAATCCAAAGGCCAGCCTAGATAACTTCAGTAAACTTGACAACAGTTCTGAATGACCAGCCAGTAGTGATGATTATCCTCGTATCACAGGTGTGAGGATGAGGAAGAGGGATGCCTGCTTGCTTATGTCCACCAAGGATGGGCGTGGCGCTGCAGTAGAACATCAACTTTGAATGTAGATGAGTCCAGGTTAGATCACCAACATCTCCAGGTAAAAGAAGATCAGGACCGGTCACCAGGGTTCCACTGGAGAACCCCAAGAAACATTGTGAGTCAGAAGAGGGGTGGGGAACCTCAGGCCCAATGGCCACACTTGGGTCACTTGGGGTACCCATCTGGCCCTCTGGAGTTCCCCAGAGGGCCACTCCTGCTTTTTCTGGCTATACCCCTTCCTTCTGACTGCCAGTCATTTGGTGGTTTCCCAGCTTTTGCACAGAGGGTGAGCAGGTGTCTTCTTTTACAGAGGACAGTCCTCCACTTGAACGGCTGTCCTATCCAACTTTGATTTAGAGCTAAGGAACAATAACAACTTTTGTCTGTCAAGACTTAGCACCTGGACAGCAGGCTGAACAGGCAGGCCCACAGGTCACCTGTTCACAGTCTTCCACAACATGGTGAGATGCCTATATTTCTATTTAAATTATAATAATTTTTAAATTTGCATCTATACATAAATTAGCAGTGTATAATGACAGTGTTACACTATAATACAGCCTCTAGATGGTACTGTACAATGAAACTAAATAGAACATTGCCAAGAAGAGAAGTTTTCAACTCAAATCATGTTTCTGCCATGTAAAGGCACCCATCGTAATCCAGCGAAAAAACTGTAAGCAGAAAGCCCTGGTAAGGATGCAGAATTTCAGCCTGGTATGGTGAAGCCTTAGGTGTGGTCACACCATAGATTTGTAAAAAGGCATTACGCTATTGGCAGTTTTATTTTCAATTCATTTCCTAATGTACCCAACAATCGAGGGAAGAATATAATTTTTGCCAATCCCCCCTCCCCCTTGTTGCCTGGTCCATATTTTTCATTTTAAAAAAGCATCGAGATGTCTTGTCATTCATTTGTGACGTGTTGTTATTTGAAAAGTTCTCGAAAGTGCACGCAACATGCCCTATGGTGATAGGAAAACACATTTAAGGTCAGTTTCAAAACACTGGAAACCTCAAGTATTTCCCCCTCCCTTTCTTCTAAGAAACATCTGTTCAGCTCAACCATATTAAGCAACATTACTCATTTGGTGTACTTGTTTAGTGAGCTGAATAATCTATCTCCTACACAATTACACAGAGCTATGCACAACTGAAATTCAATTGAAATTAGTGGGACAGACCTTCTTTTAAAATAATTTATTTCATTTAATGGGAGATGCATCTGAATAAACGTGGGTAGGGACAAGCTATTATTTGTAATCTTTGACCTGCCCTTCCACATCTGCAATATGGGGAAAATAATATTGGTCTACCTTACAAGGTTGTTGTAAGGATTGCTGAGATAATGTATGTGGAATTGCTTTGAACACCTGAAATGCTCTCAATAAACACCAAGAATTATTATTATTCTGTCTCAGGCACACAAACTTTTCCTTCCTGTTTACACCTCCTATTGAACAAATACTGATGATTTTAAAACAGGAACAGCCTTGGAACAGCCTGGCAAATAAGTCTACGCAAGTTGCTAGACATCAAGCCTTTTAAATAGCTTGCCTGTCTACGTCAGTTATCTGTGGTTGGGATGGGGTGATGAATCGGAACCCATATCGTTGCAAGTCCAGACCCAGATACTCATGGAACTACATTCCAAATGAACCTCTGTGCACCGTCATGCCCAGTAAAGTAACAATGTTCAAGTCGTTAGCAAAGGAACTTTTGAGTACAAAGCAATGAACTCTCCTCCTCCTCCTCCTATTTCGAGAAGGGGAAACGGGACTGTTATTTTGAAGGTAGGTTGTTTTTGCTTTAAGAACACCACCACCAAAGAGATGTCTTCAGCATCTCTGGGTCGCTGTGATGCCAGAGTTCTGCTCGATGCAACATCTGTGCCTAGACCTTACAGTCGGAAAACTTTAACTGCTAAGTAAGCACTTTATTCCCCCTCCTCTTCCTCCCCCTTCCCCTTGTTGTGCTTTGACCCAGAAGGATATTGTAATTTTAACTTGTTTTTATGCTTTATGCTTTTAAATTTTGTATACCGGTGCATTCACTCACCAAAAGGAAAATCCAAATCCATGCTCCACATACAGGCCTTTGTCATCTTGCAACCCCAAAGTAACATGGCAAGGAGGGATTTAGCAAGAGCTCCCCCCTAGCATACGTAAAGGCACATGACATAGCTTCAAGTCCAGGCACTGGCAATTCTAGGAATCCAGGCTTGGCATGATCCACACAACACTTTGCATCTGTGATAGCGATTGCCCATGCTCATCTCCAATGCTGCAAGAGCTACATAGGCACCAAGGGCGCAACCCCATGCATGTTTACACAGAAAAAATGTCCTACAACTCCCAGCATTCCCCAGCCAGGATGTTTAGACAGCATTCTCCAGCCGTGCATGTTTAGACAGAAAAAAAATAGTCCTGCAATTCCCAGCATTCCCCAGCCAGGATGTTTAGACAGCATTCTCCAGCTGTGCATGTTTAGACAGAAAAAAATAGTCCTGCAATTCCCAGCATTCCCCAGCCAGGATGCTTGGACAGCATTCTCCAGCCATCCATGTTTAGATAGAAAAAAATAGTCCTACAACTTTGCTGGCTGGGGAATGCTGGGAGTTGTAGAACTTTTTTCTATCTAAACATGCATAAAATTGCACCCTCAGCAGCTCACACGCCACACTCTCCACATGCCAGAGCAGTAGTCCGATGCTACCTTTGGCCCACACACACTGCATCAGTGGTGCTTCCCAAACTACCGCCGAGCATCATTATCTCCTGGAAAACACATCCTGTCTCCTTATCAGGAGCCAGCAGCCAGGAAGCCATGCTAAAATGCCCAGCAATGTTAGGTAACGGCATAGGGAAGACCACGGCTGGAAGCGGCAGGCGTTTTTGCTCTTTTACATTGTTGTACACTACCTGGGTGGCTTTTTAGCAGATATGGCGGTACGGAAATGTGAATAACGAATGAACATGAGGAACGGATGTCACGATACACATTTGGATGGACCAAGACAAAAAGAAAAATGCTGAGGAAGAAGGCCTTTTCTTAAAAACAAATGAATACATGGGCAGATAGGTCTTTGAATAAAGTCGTGGAAGAAGTGGCAGGGAGTAGGGCAGGTGGACTGTTTTGCAAACATCACAATTCATCCCAACTAGCTTGACTCTCACAAATCTTTATCTCTCAGTATCATACTTTTCTGGCTTTTCCGTGGGTGCCCAGAAAAAACGGGCATGAGGTTGACCACGAGTCCCCCTCCCAGCCACTCCCCCTCATTCGCCTGCCCGTGGGCCCACAGGACTTACCTAAGACCCCTGCATGCAGCAGGGAGCGGCTTGGCCTCCTCTCTGGGCTTCACCCACTCCCAGATGTGGTTATATATCCTGTTGCTTAGCAACACAAAGTTCTTCTCATAGCTCAGAACCCCTCCCCCCCCCGCAGCTTACAAAGTTCTTCTCATAGCTCGGAACCTCCAGCATATCATAGCTCAGAACACGAACTGCTTTAGCATTTTAGAGATATTCCTGTGTGGTATGAGGTGCTCCTCTATAGCACATAACCCCACAAATTAAGTCCTGTACTTCTAAGTCGCTTCATTCCTCCAATAGCCATGCCAGGAAAAACTGTTTATGGCATATGCATTTGGAGACACCACATCATGCCTCGACAAACAGCAGACCCAGCAGTAACATCTTGAGCACCTTTACAGAAAAGGGGTGTGGAACATTACAATGAGAGAATAGGCCAGCACCCACCAATCTGATACCCTCTACATGTTTTGGACTCCCAACTCCCATCAACTCTTAGAGACAGAGCGTACTGGCTGGTGCTGATGGGAATTGTAGTCCAAAACATATAGATTGCCCCACATTGCAATAGACCATAGTTCTTGAAGAACTTACAGCCTTTTCAGTCGCCTGCGCCCCATGGTTTTTTGCCAAGTTCAACCAATGTCATTTGTGTTTACTCACAGTCCAGGTCACACAGTATCCAACTACACTCTTAAGGCTCATCGCTGCTGTGAAGTTATCCTCGACAACTTGCTGCTGCTGCCCCTGTCTCGCCCTTACTATTTAGGCCCCACAGCACTACAGCCTAGGCTGACCATATGAAAAGGAGGACAGGGCTCATGTAACTTTAACAGTTGTAGAGAAAAGGGAATTTCAGCCAGTGTCATTTGTATGCAATTAGTTCCTGGTGAAATTCCCTCTTCATCACAACAGTTAAAGTTGCAGGGGCCCTGCCTTCTTTTGTATATGGTCACTCTAGTATAGTGCCTGCAACTTTAACTGTTGTGATGAAGAGGGAATTTCACCAGGGACTAACTGCATACAAATGACACTGGCTGAAATTCCCTTTTCTCTACAACTGTTAAAAGTCACATGAGCCCTGTCCTCCTTTTCATATGGTCAGCCTACTACAGCCCAGCAACCTGGCCTCCAGATAACTTCTTTGTTCCGCTGCCACTAGTACCTTCTCAGGTACATTCACAGACCACACCAGAAGATGGAATTAACAAGAATTTATTAATAAGAAATTGCGTGTCAACAAACTTAATGGTTACTTTAGTTCAATTGTGTATTAGTTACAAGGTTTCAATGCTTATTGGTTTCAGTCAGAACTCTTATACTTTAACAAACTGCTCCTTATTTAATCTATGTTCTAAAATCTTATCTCAATCTCTTAATCAAACACTATTCTCATCTAATAATCCTGCTTCAGACTCTCCCTCAATTCTCACAAATCTCCCCCAATCAATCTGCCAGCTCTCTCTGTCAGACACATATATACACTCCACTCGCTCTCTAGCTCCTCCCGCTCTTACACAGCCAGCTAATCCAGGCACTCCAACCAACCAGCCAGCCAATCAACATTACCTTCCATTCGGGCACACAGCCAGCCAATCCAGGCACTCCTCCACAACCTGCCAATCACTCTATA
Source organism: Anniella stebbinsi (assembly GCA_029215795.1). Taxonomy (NCBI): domain Eukaryota; kingdom Metazoa; phylum Chordata; class Lepidosauria; order Squamata; family Anniellidae; genus Anniella; species Anniella stebbinsi. Next base: position 51,179,941 of record JARDYH010000001.1, read on the forward strand.
CTTACCAAGACCTATAACCACAAACAGTAAGTACATTTCGGCCTAGTTATTTACTTTACCTGTTATTGTTCTTAACCCCTTTTAAAGATATAAACAAATGCATATCACAAACAATAAACTTTGCAATATAACATCACAGGTGCCTCTTAAATAAAGACATAGTTTCCAGATCTTTGACAGAGCTCAACCATCTTGTGTTTTTATCAACAACTGACTATTTATAGCAATGATGGGGAATTTGTGGTCTCCCAGATGTTGTTAGACTACTACGTTCTTCATTGGTGTTGAATGACCATGGTGATTGTGGCTGATGGGAGTTGGAGTACACCATCTAGAAGGCGGCCAGCCTCCCATCCTTGATTTATAGATTCTCATACTTTTTCTTTGAGTTCCTAACCCCCGTGCCTTCAACAGCTTGCATGACAGACAGAAATTCAACAGGTGCAGTCCTAGAATATCAACTAACCCTATTAAATCAGACGGAGAGGCCATCCAATCCTGTTTCCAACTGCAGCCAGGCAGATGCCTCTGAGAAGACTACAAGCAATGCATGAAGTGACACCCCCACCCCCATTACTGTATGCTAGGGACAGTGCTAGGTACTTAAAGACCGGGGGCTCAGTCCCATAAGACAAAGAACTGCACAGATTTGCACATACTAATTTACATATGCAAATATATTTGTATAATTAGAAATAATTGCTAGAACTTAAATTTTATAGAAGACAAGCTAATTAACCTCTTTCTTTCAGGTCAGAACTGTGCAAAGTCCCAAATTGTGCTTGCTTAAAACTTACCCTCCATGCACCCACACTTTTCCTTGCTCTTTCAGGCCTATGTCCAGGATGGAGTGCCTGGGACCAGCAAAGAACTGTATGGCACCTCAAACATTTACCAATTAATTGCAAACTGAACATGGCACACTGAATCTGGTTTTCAGAGGCATACTGCTCCTAAATATAGAGGTTCCATTGAGTGGTTTATAGCCACCGGTAGACCTATCCTACACAAGTTTGTCTGTTCCTCTTTTAAAAAGCCATCTAAGTTAGTGGCCCTCCCCACAACAAGGTAATAATCTCTGCTTGCTGAAATTCTTCCTTCTGTGCAAGCGTTAGGCACAGATTTTTCTCACCAACAGTAAAAAGCCGCTTTGCTTCCTTTGTTTATTTGTTTGTTTGGTTCCCTGCATCCAGTTCTCTATTTTCATTTACTGCAACATAATTTTATGGCTCACAGACCTAAATCTGACCCCTTGAGATAGGGTAGGATGACATTTTTTTTATACTCCTTTGCAGAAGAAACTTACAGCGCAATCCCATACATGTCTACTCAGAAGTAAGTCCCTTTGAGTTCAATGGGGCTTACACTTATGTAAGTGGATATTGGATCACAAGCATTCCATCAGGCTCCATCCGTCAACTGAGAGAGACCAGCAATTCCTCTCTTTGAACATTCCTTTCCACTTAGTCATTAAGAACTTTTTAAGTAGAACTAGTGTCTGAGTTTGCATTTCTCTTCTTCCTTCCCAATTCCTTTTCCTTTCATGTTATGTCTTTTTAGATGGCAAGCTTGTGAGCAAGGACTGTCTTGCTATTTTTTTCAGTGCTATGTAAGCCACTCTGAGAGCCCTTTTTGTCAGAAGAGTAGAATAAAAATCCTTTAAATAAACCACCAGTGAGGTCAGACGGAAATGAAATGCAGAAAGTACAGGCAGTGATAATTACATTAACAGTGGCCATTCACAGAGCAGTTGTTGGGTGGTAAACACAGACATCCTTGCACGGAGGTGCTAATTGACACATACTGTGTGATAAAAAGACTTTGTCCCTATTCAAGCCGCAGGAGATAGATTTGAATTTCTTGAAATAAATAAGGATCACTGGCTGCCCCAGTCTCCATTGCTCTTCCCTTCCCTTCCCGCCTCCCTCTCTCCCTATCATGTCAAATTTAAGATTGGAATGTCCTTGGGACAGGGACCCATCCTCAGACCAACGCCAGGCAGATTGACGGTGCTGTATAAGTAAGAGATTGTAATAATGTTTTTGAAACACTTGCCTCATTCATTAGTATTATCATTTCTGCATGTCCAGCTGCCGTTAAAGGCACTGGAAGAGAGCTAGTAGATAAATTAAAAAGTTGGCAATACTAGGTGGGATTAAAACAAAACAAAGCCCATATACAGAGATGACATCCTCGCCTCAGTCCAAGCTTCCCCTTGCTTCCCCTTGTTCTAGCTGGAAAGCTTCCCTACAAACCTCTTAGGCGAAAAGGTTCGATAGAAATTGCCTTATTTTCTGATTGTGAGAAGAAGAAATGAATGAAACTCACTGCGATGAGAGCCGGGTTCCTCTGTTCCCCTCCAGTCGCTGAGCTCTGCTGTTCCCCGTTGATCCCATGTCTGCCACCAGTAGCGCCGTTGCTGATCAGTTGCTGGTGATAGTAGTCCGCCGGCGGGGGCGCTGCAGCGTTGGCCCCAGGAGCCGAGCTACTGCTGGCTGCGGCCGCCGCCGCCGCGGCCGCCGCCCCCTTGCCGTGCTTGCTCCCCTTCCGCGTCGCCTGGCCGTGCTGCACGAGGTTGAGCAGCTGCAAGGTGCTCTCCCGCTCCCGATCCGAGCTCTCGGCCCGGCCCCGCTCGTAGCGCCCCTCGCAGCTGAGATGGTGCTGGCGACAAATGGCGATGCGCGCTCGCAAGCGCTCCACGATGGCGCTGTGGACCCGCGGTGCCGCCGCCGCCGAGCCTCCGCCTCCCAGGAGACCCGGGGCTTGCGGGGGAGCCGTGTCCCCCATCTCCACTAACCCCGGCTGCCGCCGCCGCCGCCGCCGCTGCTCCTCCTCCTCCCTCTCGCCGCCAGAGATGTTGCAAAGCGGAGTACGAACTCCCGCTCACGGCCACATGGGTGCTCTGGATCCGGTTGTCTTTCCTCCGCAGGGGCAACTACAAAGCAGCCCCTTCTTGCCCCCCCTCACCGCCACCCCCACCCCACCCACGATGCAGGATTGCACTTGCTTGACAGGCAGGACCAGGGGAGTTTGACAGGTTTAGTGCAAGGGGCGAAAGGAACCTGACACCAGCAACCCCTTCGAGAAAGGCTTGCTAGCGAACCCACGCAACAGACCTCAGGAGGCGAAAAGGAAACTGACCAGGATCCATTAGAGATTTGCTAGCAGCAGGCATTGAAAAAAAGGAAAAAGCGGTGCAATTGATGGAGGGTGTTTTTAAGGAAATCAACCTCCCCCCCCCAGCTCAAATTAATGGGTCTTTAAAAGGATTGTTATTGCAAGCGTTTAAAGCAATACTTTTTTTTTTTTTTTGCAAAGATGAGATTTTTTTAAAAAAAATTCAATTGCAGGTTATCCGAAAAGTTGAGAGATCCTAAAAAAAAAAAAAAAAGGGGGGGGGAGGAAGTTTAAAGGGCGAAGAATTAAAAAGGGCTGCCTCTCGACTTGGGGTGCAGTTAGGAAGGCTGGTGGAAATTTGGGGTGGGGGAGGCAAAGATTAGCAGGAGCGTTTCAATGAGAAAAGCCCCGTGCGTGGGGAAAAAAAGAGAATAGATGGATAACACGAGGGTAGGGGGCAAAGCTTTGAAAAAGTTGTTTGCAAGGCGACTCGTACAAATCGGGAGAGGTGGGTGAGAAGGGGAAAATATTCCCAGGGAGTTTAAAAGACTTTTATTTCCCTCTCTCGCCTGTTCTCCTTTTAACCCGGCTTCGCACGAACTCCTGTTTCAAATCGTAGGTTCCTCTTAAAAACAAAATAATAATAACAATAATCCAAGCGGATCCTTACAGCTTCCAAGTGTCATGAAATCGGTCGTTCAGATCCTGCGGCTCTCCAGTGAATCCAAGCCCGTGGTTGAGAGACAAAAAGAAAATGAAAAGAAAAAACGATTAAAAAATAAAAAAGGATTTCTCCTTCCCAGGCTAAACGCAAAAGCAAGCTTCAATCGCGACGCAAAAAGCCCCATTCAACATCCTTGTGTTACTCGTACTCCCAAATGCTTACCACGGCACCAAGAATCGCGCGAAGGGGTGCTGGCGAGTAAGGAGGGGAAAGAAAAATCAGAAATCGCAACTCTTGTCGAAAGCAATTTACAAGCGATCTTGAAACTTACACGCTTCCAGCTTTCTGCCTCCAGACCAGTCCAATCCAGTGAGGCTCCTCGGTGTATTTGTAAATTCCATCCCTCTCCCAGACTTGGGATCTAGGAGTTTTTGGTGTGTGTGTGTGCGCGCGTGTGTTTGCAGGGCGCTATCTCCAACGCGGTTGACGGGGGTGGGGGGTGTCGGGCGAGGGTGTCGCCTCCCCCTCCCGGGTTTCGAAACTTAAAAGTAGCCGGTCGTGCTTTCCCTTTTCGCTTGTCTCGTGTTTAAGCCGCCAGACTGCTACGACTGCACGGCGCTGGGTTCCCAGCTACACAAGATTTCATTGTGCTCGCATAGAAACTAAAGGACAGCCAGCCAGCCAGCCAGCCAGCAGCAACCATGAGACTGAGTGGGGGAGCCCCAGAGGAAGGCTGGCATGGTTGCGCGGAAAAGTCACCGGGCTTGAAAAGAGAGGGCGCGGAGCCCCCTAGCGCCGGCGCACCTTCTTTGCAAGGAGCTTGCGCTTCGTAATTAAATAATGCCATTGAACTTTTAATTGAAGGGCCATTCTCACGTTACGATTTCCAGAGGGTGACCATGCTGGTCTTTTGTAACCCAATCCACAGAGTGTCTTGTAGCACCTTAAAGAGGTAACAACTCAAATTCATTCTGGTATATGCCTTTGTGGACTAGAACCTACTTCATCAAATGGATGGATTCGTATCTCATGAAGTGAGCTACTATGCACAAGGATATATGCCAGCATAAATTTCTTACTCCATAAAAGTCTTGTGCACCACAGTACTCCGGCTTGTTTTCCCAAGTTGCAGTCTGTTTTGCCCTCACAATCACAGGTCTGGTATATGCGTATTTCATCATGTGGCAAGCTGTGTCAGTGTAAATTAAAGCAAACAGATTAGGAAGCAGACACGAGCCTTTGGGAGCTGTGCTCTCAGGGAACAGGTCATACAGCTTCTACAAAGAACATGAACCATGCATGTAGTATGTCATGCGAGATAGGGGCACATAGTAACTCAGTATCTCTCGGGAGGAAGCTGATGCGCAGCGGCTTCCCCTCATAGGCCTACGCAGCAAAGAATGTAGGTCTATTTATCATGTGTAACAAATAACCTATGGAAATCATGCAATTATGTATCACAAGTAGCTTCCTTGTAGAAAAATGCAGCTTGTGAAAAGCCAAAAGCAGCTTCTAGAAAGATGGCCGTGGAAAGTCTTAACAAGGAAATAGGATGAAGGGCACAATCCTATGCATGCATAGATGGGGGCGGGGAATCCTACAGCTGGCAGTACAGCAGGCTGGGGAATAGTGGGAATTCAAGAACTTCTGTGTAAACATGCATACAATTGTGTCCTAAGGATGAGGGCAACTTTACATTAAATTTTCTGGCATAGACTGAAATATCCAAAGCTATGAAAATTCAGCAGACAAGATCCTTGTACTACATCTAACTATTGTAAGCCATACATATGGGACCGTTCAGAGTTACAATCCAAAGTTTTATAAAATGTAATTGGTATCTTCCACCCACATACCACACTGCTGGATCTACATTAATGAACAAGCTTCTTGAGTATGAGTGATGTAGAAACACACTCCTTTAAACTAGCAGCAAGCCTTCAAATTGGGAGGCAGACTTTCCGAAAACAAGGTTGCAGTTTATAACCTACCAAGCTAAACGCAGGTTCCCAGCTGCTCAATAAACCTATTTTCACTGCCTGCAAGGACTGCAAAATCACTTCATAGGCCACAGTACTTAGCTGTGTTTAGTTTGAGTTTTTTTGAAGTTGTGCAGGCCTGTCCCAAAGCGATAAAAAGGGGCACTTGTGAAGGAAAGACCATGTCTCTTTTCGATCTTTTCACACACCAGTTTAGGTGCCTGTCTGGATGGGATTTATATCGGCCGAATTACCAATGTCAAGCCATCTTCCAGTCAGTGTGTCATGACTCTGTCCTCCAACTCATTCATTGACGAGCTGTGCTTGCAGGTTGAATTTTTTGTTCCCTGAACCACTAATGGCAGCCATCTACATGCAGACACATGAAGCAATTATGGGAACAAATAGGCAGGAAAGAGGGTATATGGGATGGAATGTAAGGGTGTGTATTGCTGTTCCATAGTGCAAAAATAGAAGTAATAAAATGATATATTTTTTAAAGGGAGAAATTGTGCAATCAGATATACAGAAGGTGAGAATCACTCACTTGATGGCTATTGGTGAAATTGGCCTTAATTAAAACTACAAGTCCCCACTCCATGCTTCCCCTTTTCCCAATTTTAGCCTTGCAAAACAGTAGTTATTGAGGCCATTACAAAAGGGAAGGGGTGGGGACCTCTCTGCCACCCCCAACTTAAACATTGGCATGGATGAAGCCTCAGTGTCACTGGGAGAAATTTGATCAGAGGGTGGCTAGCTTTCGCAATATGTAATGCCTCGCACGCTAACATGACTGAAGACAACTTGATTCATACCATTTCAATTTCCTTATACACAATATGTTCCTATTTAGCAAGTGCAAATATGGGTGTGGTTTATGTACACCCAAACTCACCTTCTTCAAACACAGCAGGTACAATTAAGTTGTAAATTCCATCAGGGCTTTAAAAAGAGCTCACTACACACACGTTTCAGAATATTTATTAATCACAATAAATCAGAAGTTAAGAATTCTGAAAGGAGAGTGTGGGCTTCTTTACCATGCCAGCTGTACGAATGCTCCCAATATCTCTTAGTCTTGCTTTCCCTTTAACAGCCCACTGCCCTATAGTTGCAGCAGTAATGTGGGGGGGGTACAGGCATAGTAGCAGTGGGTGATTCTGAGATTGCCCATTGAGTAGGTTCTGAACACAACAGAATCCTAGTGGTTAGAACAGCTGGACTGGCCAGTACAAGGGGCAGGTCCCTCAGTTATGCAACTCCCTTCCTGCTGCTTTATGCATTACATATTTGGTGCAGGCATTTAAAAAAGCTTTAAATAATGTTCGAACTGGCCTTTCCGGAGTAGGTAGTTAATATGTATTTCCACTCTTAATAAACTAAAGTTAGCTAAATTTTCCTTAATGCTGATAGTGCTGATTTGCAGATGTATGTGCTTGTATCCAATGCTTTTCTTTATAAGCTGCTTTATGAAGGTATCTTTCTGAAAAGTGGGATACAAATGTGTTAAATACATAAATAACATTAGGATTGCCTTCCAAAGATCTATCTAGCCAAATATTCTGTTTTGAGACAGATGACTGTAGGAAGCTCGTAAGCAGATGGGTCTTTTCCAGCCTTACCTGGAAATGACAGGAAACAAACACGGGACCTTCTTTATGCAAAGCATATGTTCTAGCACCCAGCTATTTCCCTTTAGCCCTTACCATAGCCACAGTGGAAGTGTATACAGAGGAAATGACATTTATTCAAGTGGGGAAAGAAATAAGCTTAGGGCGCAATCCTATGGGTTGCGCTCCTGAAAGATAGAGGGTTCCAAGTTTGGAGCCCCCCATCTATCCTATGTCCTGCAGGCAAGAGCCAGGCAGGGTAAGAGAAGGATGGAAGCAATTTTGCTTCCGTTTAAAATGCAAGAAGCAATTAGATAGGCCTCTGAGCCTGTCTAGCTAACATACTTTTTGGAGGGTGGGGAGAGGATTGGAGAAGCCAGGGGATGTTGTGTATCACAGTCTTTTCTCTCCCTTCTCCACAGCACATTCCTTTTCTCCCTCTCTCATTTCTCTTGTGAGGTTACAGTTGTGTTATCTTAGGAGAAGCTTTCTGCAGCAGCTGGGAGGGGGTAGGGGAGAGAAGATCCATGATCAGATCACCATCTCCATGCTCGTAGCTCTGTTGACAGGCATGGAGGAGGTGATCCTCAGCTTCCTATAGTGCCCCAAATGCTGTCTAGGGGCCAGAGGATTGTTCTTTCCCTACATCACTAAATTAGAAGTCATAAGGACCCTATCTTGGCCACAGTCTGAGACTATTTGTTTCCCTAATCTCTAAGTCACAAACAGCGAGATAGACCAACTCATCTCTTCACGTTCGTTCAGAAAACCCAATCCTGTCTATTAACTCTGAAAGAGACACAGTATTGAGTTTCTCAAATTGACTGGTCCATCATAAATATAATGAACTTCATTCTTCAAGTGGCAATCCTTATTGAGTCATATCCAGGCACAAGAGAGAGGCATCAGCAGGCTTGGGGAATCCCCAAGATTTGCAGAAGTACAAAAAACAAGCAAGCAAGCAAGCAAGCTGGGGGGGGGGGGACCCTAAAGGAGAAAAACAACCAGAACAGCCCAGTGAGGACTGAGCATATTCAGCTGCCATGGAATGCTGTCTGTTGTGGGGGACATTTGGAAAATCAATTGTGGAGAGGAATGATACTGAGTATCTTGGAAGAGGGAAAGGGGTCTTGTTGGATCCTTGAACAGGAGCACTTCTCACTACAACATTTTATTGCAGGTCCCATTTGTCAATATTCTAATATCGAAACCTATAAAGCTTTATACAGCCTGGGACCACAATACCTGACGGAACGCCTCTCCCGACATGAAACTACCCATATACTATGCTCAACATCTAAGGTCCTCCTCCAAGTGCCTACTCCAAGGGGAACTTGGGAGGATGGCAACAAGGGAGAGGGCCTTTTCAGTGGTGGCCCCCCAACTATGGAACGATCTCCCAAGCGAGGCTCTCCTGGCACCAACATTGTTATCTTTTCCACACCAGGTTAAGACTTTTCTCTTCTCCCAGGCATTTAACAGCATACTTTGAGCTTTTTAAACTGACCCCTGGATAGTTGATATGTACTTTGTTTTATGCTTTTAATTTTGTATATTGGTTTTTAAATGTTCAATGTTTTTAATCTTTGAAAACTGCCCAGAGAGCTTTGGCTATGGGGCAGCATATAAACATAATAAATAATAATAAACCATCATTGATGCCAATTTCAAGCCAAGGCAATGAGCTTCCACTTAAGTCCCTGACTCACAGTCCAAAATGGAAGCAGACCCAGCTGGTATCATACACATAACAGTAGTCTTTGCACAAATCAGAAAAGTACTGTAAAGGTTTTCTTTCCAAATTCTACAGAAACTATGAAATAATATTATTTCTTTTAGCACAATTCAGTATGATGTTCCATTTGAATCAATATTGTTGTTTCTATTTTGTTCCAGAGGATGCCAGCAATATGTTAGAGATTTTTCACCTCTGAGCCACCTAAACGCTAGTCCATGAATTCTGGGCCTCCAGGATGCATAAACAATGATAGCATGCTGGTTTTAAAGCGATAATCTGTTACTGCTCCCCCAAAAAAGTGCTCAATGTTTTTAGTAGTTTTTTAAGTACTGCGCTGGGAAAACAGTACACATCATATACCGTATTTCATTGAATCTAAGACGTCACCGAATGTAAGGTGCACCTTAATTTCAGGGCCACCAATAGGTAAAAAGCTTTGCGTCGATTCTAAGACACACCCCATTTTCAGACACATTTATATTTGAAAAAAAGTGCATCTTAGAATCGAAGAAATACAGTAGGGATGAATCACACTCCTAGGCTGGGCAAGGATCCTTCGCTGCTGCTCCTCCTCCTCCTCTGCAACTTCTTCTCCTTCTCCTCTACCGCTGCTGCCGCTGAATCCCAGGAAGGTGTGAGAGAGCAAGAGCTGGGGCAGGCAGAGGCGGTAGCAGGGCCCAGGCGAGGGAGGAGTAGTGGCGGCGGCGGCAGCTGCCGCCACGGCAGCGAGGACCCGCATGCGCTCCCCCCAGCGACTCGGCCTCCTCACTCACCTCCATCGTGCCCTGGCCCTCGCTGCCAGTGCACGGGATCGCGGCCTACTTCGGAGTAGCGCCGCGTTTCCAGACCTTTTCTACCGCTGCTGCCGCCGCTGCCAAATCCCAGGAAGGGGTGAGAGAGCAAGAGCGGGGCAGGCAGAGGCGGCAGTGGGACCCAGGCGAGGGAGGAGTGGCGGCGGTGGGGAGGAGGAAGAAGCGAAAAGCGTGGAGGGAAGGGTGCAGAGAGCCAGGCGGAGGCAGCAGCCACAAGGACCCGCATGTGCCCCCAGAGACTTGGCCTCCCCACTCACCTCCATTGCTGCCCTGGTCCTCGCTGCCAGCGCCGCTGGCAGCAGCCTCCCCAGCCTGGAAACGTGGCATTACTATGAAGTAGACCACGCTCGAGGCGAGGACCGGGGCAGTAATAGAGGTGAGTGGGGAGGCTGAGTCGCTGGGGGGGGGGTGCATGCGGGTCCTCACTGCCGCGGCCACTACCTCCGCCCAGCTCTCCGCGCCCTTCCCTTCCCGCTTGTCGCTTCTTCTTCCTTCTCGCCACTGCCGCCACTTCTCCCTCGCCTGGGCCCTGCTACCGCCTCTGCTTGTCCCCGCTCTTGCTCTCTCACCCATTCCTGGGATTCGGCAGTGGCGGCGACAGCAGCGGTAGAGGAGAAGGTCTGGAAACGCAGCGTTACTACAAAGTAGGCCGCGATCCCGCGCACTGGCGGCGAGGACCAGGGCGGAGTTGGAGGTGAGTGGGGAGGCCGAGTCGCTGGGGGGGGGGGGCATGCAGAGACCCTTTGTGAAGGTTCTGTGTGGGGGGGGTTGGGGTGTATCTTCAACCCCATTCCAGTGCTGGAGAAATCCGGTGATTCTTAGACACCATCGATTCTAAGACACACTCCATTTTTACACAGGTAAATATGGGGGGAAAGTGTGTCTTAGAATCGAGGAAATACGGTAGACTGTGGGGTTCTTACCATGTAAGCCTTTCCTCTTCCAAAATGAATTGAAGCCAAGCATTTCTCACACACTGGCAAAATCCACAAGGGCATCACTGCACAGAAAATTTCATTTCCTGAATGAACACCCAGGTTATTCAGAGATTGTTTTTCATTTGAGAGCATTAAGCTGAGCTGCCCAGCATTCAAGAACATAGAAGAGATGACTTCCAATATAAAAATTCTTTAGATGATTATTCTGATAATTAAAATGAAGTATGAAAAAACAACAAAAAGCAAACGTATTAGTATCCATAATAACATGCTGGTATATCATTAAATCTTGGAGTAAAAAAAAAATAGCTGGGATGCAGTATGATATTCAAATAGTATCACCAGACTAAAGGAAGCACATTTGTAAATTTTCTTAAAATCCTTCATCAGAAAATGAATACGCAGTATGCACACACTCAGTCCATTTTTTCATCTTGGAAGTAATCCGCGCTGTCCATGTAGCCTTCTAGGTCAGCATATTGCTTCAAAACAAAAACATACAACAAATTTAGTAAATTCCAGGTGAAGCTTTTATGTCACTTGTTGATACATTTCACAATCAAGACCTCAAGCTGCAAATCAGGGAAGACTGAAGTAACAGCAAAATGTGTCATAGGAAGAAGCAAGGTGGTACACTAAATATCATAATGACATTATACAAATCTATGGCACGACCACTCTTGAATTACTGTGTTCTGGTAATCGCACCTCAAAAAGGATATTGTAGAGCTGGAAAAGGTGCAAAACATGGGAACTGGAATGATCAAGAGGCCGTAGCAACTCCCTTATGAGGAAAAGTTACAACATTTGAGCTTTATTAGCCTAGAATAAAGGCAAGAAAAGGGTGACATGCTAAAAGCTTCTAAAATTATGCACAATGTGGAGGAAGTGGATAGGATATGTTTTTCTCCCTCTCATATAATAGTAGAACCTGGGGTCATCTAATGAAGCTGAATAGTGAGAGATTTGGGACATATAAAAGTATTCTTCACATGGCACATAGTTAAATTATGGGATTTGCTACAAGGGGACTAGACAAATTCATGGAAGATAAGGCGAACAATGGCTATTAGTCATGATGGTGATATGCTACGTCCAATATTCGAAGCTGTATACACCAATTGCAGGGGGAAATTTGCGGGAGGTTGCTGTTGCATTCATGTCCTACTTGTGGCCTTCCCAAGTGAACAGAATGCTGTATTAGACTGGTCTTTGGTTTGATCTAGCATAGCTCTTTTTATATTCTTATGATCAAACACAGATGGGACAAAATCCATGGGTAGCATCCAATGGGGCTGCTGTGATCCTGCTGATTCTGCTGTGTAAGCAGGACCCATTACTCTCACAATGGGGATTTAGTGCTTTATAAAGCAAGCCTTGAAATGAGAGGGAACTTTAGTTTCCAGATTGGGACAGGTTGATGATGCGCCATTATATGAACTCTGCTGATCTGCCCCATTCCAGGAACTAACACTCCTGCTCAGTTCTGATTCCTATCCGAAGCACTACTCTCCTGTGGTGCAAGCAGTGGGTCCCACTGTGCTTGGGCACCATTGGATGCTGCCCAATGGTATAACCAAGTAACTCTAAAAGGGAAATAACATCAGTAAATATTAGTTCCAGATTGCCAGTGAATACCTTGCAGTTTTAATAGCAGCTTTGATATGACACTTTTGGTAGACACGTTTGGCAGGCACTTTTGCTCCTTCCCGAAACACACTGAGAGAGATTGCACCTGTCAATCCTCCCTTTTATGCAAGCATGAAAGAGAAATAAGTCTTGCCTCCTTGATAAAGCTCATGCAGGACAAATTCCATATTTGTAGCTGTACTGATTTTAAATGTACTTTCTTCAAGTGTGTTGGTCCTTCAAGTGTGTAGGATTGCTAGCAGAAGAGGAATGCTAGCAATCCTGATCTCTAGGTATTTGTTTTTTAAAAATAACACAAAGTACCTTCTATAGAGACAACACTGAATTAGCAACTGGTTAGATGAATTCTAGTAATGAGAGAAAAAAAAAGATAAGAGAAGCTGGAGAGCCTTCTATGAAATGCCACCTCTCTGCTCTTCTGGATTTCACTGTCCAAATCACAAAGAGATGATGTAACAGTACTGGAAACAAGGCTAGTGTATCTTCTTCTTGGTTTAAAATGGAACTTGCTTTCAAGCAATGTATTTATGATCATACTGGGTACTTCTGTTGCTAAACTAGATAGGAAAGAACCCAGCCTTTTCTCCTATATTCCTAGCTAAAATATTGTTCAGTTAATCATTAAAGCAGGCAAAGATCTGTGCTGGACACACTTCCAAGCAGGGGTTACTTTCAGTCAACTTTTTCTAGAATGACAGTTTATTTATTTACAATAGTTATTTATATACCGCTCCACATCTAAACAGATTCCAGAGCGGTGAACAATAAAAGTTAAATAGTTTATGAATTATTAAATTCACTTTGTCTTCATCCTCCACACTTGAATAGCCTATACCAGTATGCACAAAAGCCTCACTGCTACATTGATTTTACCTGCCCTCAAAGCAATGAAATTTGCCTAATAATCAGTTCTACTGTACCTTATCAATCCAGCCATCTTCATCAAGTTGCCTGAAAACTCTGTCCACTGAATCTTTAACTGGCTCATCCTGAGATCCATCATTTTTCATAACCAAGCTGCAATCCTGATATAACTTGTATTTAAAATGCTTCAGTTTATGATAAACGCGGGTACGGTTTGCACACACAACACCAATCTTCAACACCTGTATTAAAAAGGCAAACTCTTTTACTGGGCAGGGCTGGGACAGTAATGAGAAGTGCAATTATCTCAACAATTAAACAAATGGATGCAATATAAAATGATATGATTTAACATGGTCAGGACTTATATCAATATCTAACCGAAACCAACTCCTGTACTTCCTACTTTTGCAAAGGCAATACTAGTGTCAATTGAGCAATTGCTACCCTAAGAATTGAAATTCAGGAAGCAACCAAGTGATCACCTGTTTTAATCAGTTGAAATACTGGTGCCACTGGGGCTGGGAAAAGTTTGAAATAATAAATTAAAATGATTAAATCTTTGTTGGTATGCACTTATTACCTCTAAGTCACAAAGCATACACTGTTCACCATCCACTGAATTACAAGGGAATGTATTTAAAAAAACAAAAACAGAAATAGTTGTTGAACACAAACAGTGCAAATCTTAGGTTTATACAGCAGAACAGTCACACCAGTGTAAATCTAAGGAGTCACTTCACATCAGAAACACAAAATTAGGAGCCCCACAGGTAAACCAGCCTACTTAACACTGCACATATGCACAGCAGATGTTGTTAACACTCAATTGGAGTTTGACAAAATACTGCTTTGAGGTATATAATTCTCACATTACTAAAACACCACAATCTCTAGAGTGCACCAATTGAACTCCTATGTTGAACTTACTTATTTGTACAACTATCTAAGGCTATCTTCTTTATGTATACATAAAATCTTTATAAACTGCCCAGAGAGCTTAGGCTATGGGGCGGTATATAAATGATGATAATGATGATGATGATGATGATGATAATAATAATAATAATATCAGACAAGTGATAGATCAGTTATACATAGTTTTAATAGACACTGCCATTTTGAGTCAGGTCAACTCTACTACTGTTAAACTAGTGGATTTTGAATACAGTTTGAAGATTTTTACATAATATGAAAAGTATCTATATTAATGTTAAGCCACAAATCTGGACTTCTCCAATAGATAAGTTTGAGGTACAGGATGTAACACTATATATTAGAACAAAAAGGATACATTTTTTTAAAAAAATCAACTTTTCACACAATTTTAGATTATTATTTTTGCAAGTATGTTGATTATTATAGACACCAGTTATTCTATGGCATAGAATAATAAAGAAATTACACAGTTTATAAAACGAAGCTTTGAGGATATCATCATGATGATCGGTTTGTTTATAAGACAAGGACTACAAAGGAAACGTATCTTAACCCAGAAGGTTGCAATAACATTGTGTATTTAGTGATATAACTGGAAAGCACTAAGTATATATTTTTCATGAACATTACAGATGTTTAACCATAACCACTTGGCAAGTTGTGAACTTAAGTAGTCACCAGTACATGCACATGAGTTTTGAAAACCACATTAAAAAAATCTATTAATCAAAATAGACGTGAAGAGCACAAAACTAAAACAAACAAACTAACATCAATACTGCCACCACCACCAACAACAATAAAAATGCAATGTGGTTTAGCTTTTAAGTTCTTAGCAGTTTTGGAGTCTAGGAACAGAATTTACCTGTTTATCCTGTGACATGAAGTCATCTACTTCCAAAGTTTCACTATTGTATGAATTTCCTGACAGACATACTGTAAACTTACAGTATCTCTGCAGTTCACAGGCTTGACAGGAACGTTGCACTGCATTTCCCAAAACTATGCGGACATGAGGGTAACTATCGACTCGTTCCTAGAAAAAGATATTTGGTTGAAATTCATTTGATCCTGTGTCCCAGTGACACATTTCAATAATATTGTGCATTCATATGCAAATGGACTTGGACTCTGTTATCTTTGATTTTCTGTTACAAACTACAGATCCCTAAATTAAAACCTATTATAATTATTTTCTCCTTTAGAAAAACCATTCATGCTACTTTCCTCTGACAAATAACATTTTAATGCAGCTTTTTATTGGATACTCCATGGGTTCTCAACTACAACTTATTGGTCCATGAACTCACTGATATTATGTAATTAGTCCAGGAAGTACATGGGTAGTTACAAGTCTCACTCTCCTGCACAAAAAGCAACATGATGCACTTCTATAAGCAAAAAACGCAGAATAACCTCCTCAAACATGCATGCATGAAATGAAGGAGTACTTCAAAGTATTTTTCCACTCTTCAGCTGATACCATAATACTTGGCAACATGCATATGGTTATAGTCTTCAAGATTGACTAATAGGTGTCAGGTAGAGGCTCCTGCTCCAAATATTCCTACTGGTTTCAGCCACATGGATTCCAGCTATATGCAAATCCCATTTAAAGATCTTCTCCACCATACGAACTCCACACATTTTATTTTATTTTAAAACATTTATATCCCACTTTATATCCAAAGAGTTCTAGACAGTTCACAACTCCTGGAGTGTCATTAGTGAAGAAGTGAGGCAGGCCTCCCATGGAAGGCAGTTCCAGAGACTCGGCAGCCACTGCAATGGCCTGCTTCCTAGTCTCAACTATCTTATCTCAGGGGGTCTTGGGACATACATGAGGGCCTCTGAAGATGGTTCCAGGCTGGCAGGTTCATACAGGAGAAAATGGTCCTTCAAATATCCTAGTCCTACTCCTTTCAGAGTTTTATAGGTCATCACTGGCACTTTGAATTGTACCCAGAAACAAACTGGAAGCAAGTGCAGCTGTTTCCGCAACAGAATCATATTTCCCTGTTAACAACTAGGCTGCTGCATTTTGGACTAGTTGCAGTTTCCAAATAGTCTTCAAAGAATCCTACACTGCAATAATCCAGATGTGATGTAACTAAGGCATGGTCACCCTGGCCAGATCTGCATTCTCTGGGGATGGGTGTAATTGGAGCTGGGCAAAGGCACTGCCAGCCACTAGTGAGACTTGAGCATCCAAGGCATCCAAGGCCAAAGCCAGGTCCAGAAGAACCCCCAAACTATGAGGCTATGTTTTCAAGGGGAGTGTTACTCCATACAACACAGGTTGAACCCCATGTTGAACTGAATGTCTGAAAAGGGGCACCTACATGAATACAGAGTAAAGATTGGGGGTAAGATAAAGTTGGTGGCAGGGCTAGGTTTGGTCGAATCTGTCCGCTCCCCACCCCGATTCCTCTTCCACATGTTCGCTGTATGTGTGGAGAAGATTTGGTGGGTATTCAACATGCTATTTAAGTTTTGTTCTATGGGCAGTCAGAAAGCAAATTGTAGAAATTAACCTGAGAGGATTTTGTGAAGTACAAGAAAGTTGAAAGGAGATGTTGATAAGTTTTATTTAGGCTCTGTAAAGTTTATATCTCTTGATTCTACTTTAAAATGACACATGTACAGCAGGTGTCATTTGTATGCATGCATGCAGCACCTCTTCATCACAACAGTTAAATCTGCAGGAGCCCTGCCCTCTTTTGTATCTGGTCACTCTAATAAAGCTACTGCAGTTTTAACTGTTGTGATGAAGAGGGAATTTCGCCAGGTGCTGCATGCATGCAAATGACACCTGCTGAAATTCCCTTTTCTCTACAACTGTTAAAGATACAGGAGCCCTGTCCTCCTTTTCATATGGTCATCCTATTCTCTAGGAGCCTCAATCAAAGCAAGTAAGGCGAGTGGCTAACAGAAAGAGGGCCTTTTTGGTATGGCACCCAAAATGTGGAATGAACTTCCTAGAGAGGCTTGCCTAGCACCTACATTCTGCTCTTTCTGGCACTTTTTATTTTCCTAGGCATTTTATCGCTGTTGTACTTTTATTCTGCAATTTTAAACTTTTATATTTTATATAGTATTTTATGTTGGATTTTGTGGTTTTATTTTTTTTTATGATTGGCCTGGAGAGCTCCAGCTACTGGGCCATATAGAAATGGAATAAATAAATAAATAAATGTTTGTATATTTTTATAATAGTTTTTTTATTGCATATATCATTGCAAGAATAAAATTGTGTATAGAATTAAGCCAGTTCAACTAAGATATCAAACCAAAGGACCAAGATGAAAACTCAGTACCTTATATCGTTCTTTCCAGCGACTTCTAGCAAGTAAATTATCAAGACGAGGTTGAATAAAACGGTCATCCAAGTAACGGAGGGAAGTCAGCATATTTTGTGCATATCTCTTTTGTCTTTCCCCCTCTATTGGAAAAGGGAAAAATATCACTATGAGCTTACTTATCGAATAAGACACTTTTAAAAGTCCTCCTTTTCTTACCATATAACGAGGGCAGAAATGTAACATCAATTGCATTGATGAGAAAAGCTTTTACAACTCTTTGGAAATGGACAAAATGATCAACATGATTCACTGTGGGAGAAAAAAGAAAAGAAATTCATTAGTATATCTCCATCCAGTTACCAGACTGATGATTTACAGAAGGATGTTCATACGGTTTCTTATATAGAAATTAATGTACAATAGGGCTCTAATAAATGCAGTTCTAATACGTGCAATATCGTCATGTCATGCTACAAATATGAGCAGTGTCTAGCTTATTTTAACCTTACAGTTTGGAAAGTGCTTCTCCAAGAACGTGCGTGACGGGGCTTGCTTTTTCTCTTGTGGCAGGCTTTCATTCTCCTCAGAGTTTTCCTGTTCCAATTCTTTCCCTTCCTCATCATCATCTATGAAATCCTTCATGCTGTCACCCTCAGATGCCTCACGGCTTTCAGCTTGTGTGACGGGTGAATGGCAGAAATCATCTAACGTTACCACATCATCTTCAGAATCCTGGAGACATTAAAAACCAAAAAGTTTTACTTGACTCCTTTTCCTAAATGCATTTGTGTTATTGTAGGCTTTTTTAAAAAAAAAATATGACTATTTTAAGGTATTTAAAAAAGCATTTATACTGGAAAACCATTAATAACAAACCAATCAACCAAGCCACCTCACAACACAACACACACAGGCTAGTAGAACATGCCCAGTTTCATTAACTGAATTAGGATCACAGTCTCAACGTGAAAAGGTTCTTCTCAAGTCCAGATAATGTGTCCTAGACTGGGAACTAGGGTGAAGCCAAACTACAGCCCAGTCACCAGCCTGCTTTCAATGGGGTTGCTGTTGTCATAAAAATACAGTAACCAAACCAAAATTACTTCCAGGTCAGGGAACAGGATTAGTATTTTGAGTTCTAGCAAGGAGTGCATCCCTTTCAATTAATTTCAGCATTTTCAAGCCTCAAAAGTATAAGTTGACCTGGTTCGCATATGACCCAGGGTTTGTCAGGTAGACAAGCAAACAAACCAGAGTTTGTTTTCGCAATGCCAGTGTTGTTTGTTTTCTTCCTCCTTTGCCTGCTCCCTCTCTGTATTCCAAAGGCCTCTGCAGTGCTGTAGTACTGGCCTATGGAATGACTGGAATTTTTTGACTACTCTTGTGTGTACAAACAGCATATATAAGAATATATTCTACAAATGAATTCAAAACGTACCTCATGATATTCACCAGCATAAGTTGAAGTAGATAGTCGTTGGGACAGTTGCTGCAGTTTTATTAGCCTTTTTCGTTTTCTGTTTGCTTTTTCTTCTGCAGGTGATGTGTGAGGTTCCTGTTCAGCCGACAGATCTTCCTCATCTATTACGCAATTGCGTTTAGCAAACACTTTCCTAACAATATCACTATCATCGCTCTCATCACTGTCATACATTACAGATGCCCGAGACCTCTTGCGCTTCGCAAGGTTGATGCTTTCTTCTTCTATGTCCTCTGCTGTTGTGTCATCACAATCTGCCATAACATCTGGAAGCCTACCTACATTAACTACAGCTTCATTTTTACTCTCGTTAAGTATGGATTCATCTTTTTCTTTTTCTTCCACGTCAACTTCTGAACTGGTTTCGAATTCTTTTTCTGATGGCGATGTGATTTCATCATCTTCTTCTTCACTATCTAGCATTCTACTTCTCTTAGTCCGCTGCCAGTCAACCCGAGATTTGGGTACCGGTTCTTCTGCTTTTGCGTTTCGCCTTGTTCCATATCTTCTGCTTATAGAATTTGCTTCCATAAGGACTTACTAAAAAACAACAACAACAAACCCAAAGAATGACATGCGAATTTGTATTATGTATTACCTATATCTTTTTGTCCTCATATTTTCCTGTGTAAAGATGTGAAGGCCTAGAAAAAGAGGCTTTCTGTTTCCTGTTCACATCCCCCCCCCCCCCCCCAACTCAGGGCTCAAATGTAAAAGTTAAACTTTGCGGCAGAAAAACCTCTTAAAGAATATTTTTATCTTGCAGAGTGAATGTAATGTTTATAAGCAGTGTTTGTTGCAGCCAATCCATACCGTTGCAAATCTTAGTAATGGCAATGATAGAAATTATAGCACTGGGACTACGTTTGGTGGCATCACTAAAGAATTCTTAAACTGAAAAAGTACTGTTTCAAAAGACATAATGTCTGTGTTCAGATAACTCACACTCAAGGGTTGAGTATGAGTTGTCGTTAAACCATGGGTTATCATGTTGTCTGAACCCAGTCACGATAATAAACCATGGCTTGTTAAACATGAACAACCCATAAAGAGAACCCATGAGTTCTCAACTGTGGGTTGCTCATGGTTAACAAATCATGGTTTGTTATCATGGCAGGTTCAGACAACATGGTTACCCACATTTCAACATCAACCCACATTTCAACCCATACTCAACCCTTAAGCGTGGCTTATCATGTTGTGTGAACCCAGTCAATATCTTTAGATACTTGGTCCAATCTTGGATCTGCCAAGCATATTGCTCCAAGACTTGGACCATGGTGATAAGACCTTGGTATGACACAGCCTGTCTCCATTTGCTTCTCACTTGCTTCTGTCTTCTGCATTCAATGAAACAAGCTGACGTATGTTTGAAAATATATACACTCACAATTAAGGAACACATTTACATAAAAGTGTTGAGAAGCTTGTTTTGGTTCATGCAAACTATCCATTTTCTGAAGTCTATAAAGCTCAATGTGAAAGTTCAGAATAAGACGTTACGGATCTTTCAGAAACCGATACTACATAAAGAAATATACTTGAGTTATGCTATGATTTTCAAGGATATTACTTAATGCAATGGAACAGGCTATAAATCAAATAAATAAGGGTTCAGATAGTAACCTTAGACTGTCGTGTTAATTGGATTTTACTTTTTAAAAATTTCATATTGGTTTTAACATATTAATGGTTTAATTTGTTTTAAAATTGTATATTTATTGTTCCATTTTATATGTATGAGTTTATCTGTACGCCACCCTAAGATCCTTGTGATATAGGGCAGGATATAAATGTTTTAAGAAAAGAAATATTCATAGCCTGATCCTATCCCTATTTACTATACATAACTGCCATGGAAGCATTAGACAGTTTTCTGGAGAGTGTTTTAGGGTGTACATGTAGCCAAAAGAAAGCATTGGCTGGGCCTGTTGGGATCAACTGCTGCCCTATGTGAACTGACAGTGTGCCCTAGAACACACCCAACACTCTCCCACAGCTACATTTTGCAAGGGAGCAGCAGCGGTGGTTAGCAAGCTGTCTTTCACGGAAGCTTCACTACCATTACTGATTTTCTCATTGAGGAATCTCTGAAAAGCTTCCAAGGAACACCAGAGGGCCCTGGCACAGAGTTTAAGAACTACTGTGCAACTGTCCAGATCAGACAAAACACCAGGACAGCTGGCAGAACTTGTATTGTCCTTCTATTTTTTTAGATTGCAAGCTGCAAGCAAGGGCTGGCTTGTCTGTTATATTGATCTTATGCAAATTGCTCTGACAGCCCATTTAGCTGAAGAGTGGGGTAAAAATACTTAAAGTTAATAAACAGTCCTTTCCACGGAAAACTGACTGCTCTTTCTACCGGTCCATGTTTCATTAGACCAAGGGATCTTCAGGTTTCCTGTTAATCTAAATAAATAAAAATATAAAATCACTCACTTGAAGCTAGTTGTCATCCAACCACAATTCTAGAAAATGTTGGTGGGGTCATCACTCACCATTCTCCATCAGCTGAGCCAACATCCAATGCATTTGGTGTGTGTGCGCATGTGTGTGCCAGAAAGAAGGCCCTTCACTGTAACGTAGAGGCCTGATATATAATTAGCAAAAAGGAAGGCAACAGCCACATTGTCTCAGCAGTTAGGAGGAATGAACTTTGCACATGTTCTGAGACCTCTTCTCAATTAATGCACATTGTCTCACAGGGCTGAGTCCTGGCATCAAAAGCAGAAGCATGATTCAAATTAAGGCCTAAGGGCAGCCCAACATACAATAGCTAACCCCCGCATGACCATTACTTCAGTTCTTCCACAAATGTCATCACTTCCTTCCCTTCCTCATCTTCTATTAGCCCAGCCAACCTCCTTCACTACTATGGTGCAACACCCAGTTGGGTAGTCTACCCAGCACTCAACCAAAATATGAAAAATAACCTGGTTTTCAAAACCTTTCCTCTAGTGGTTGTCTTTTCTGTAGGATGCTTATTTTAATCATTTTATATAAACTGTTTCATGCTTGATGAGCAGTATATAAACATGCCAATTATATTATTTACTTATTAACTTTAGTTGGTTTGCTGTAAATTTGATTACTCTTTCGTCTCAAATTACATAGTAAATCATTTACATAGTAAATCATTGTAAATCACCCTGGGATATATATTATGATGTTTGCTTACATAAGTACTGAAAACTCAGTTAAAGTGCAATCCTATGCATGTTGCATGGCTGGCTGGGGAATGCTAGGAACTGGAAGATTTCTTTTTTCTGTCTAAACATACATAGAATTGTGACCTTAAATAAAACAAGCGGTGAAACTTCTAGCCTGGCCTGCCTATTTATTTGTACTTAGTAAACCATCAATTTACCCCACCGTCTCAGTTGCCCAAGGCAGCTTTCCATCAAATTTTGAAATAATCATAACAAGCAAAATAATAATACCATGCCACCCTCACTGGGAAAAAAAGAAGCTCTTTCACCCATTTTATCTGTGGGAGACAGAGAAGGAAGAAAGGAGCCATGGGGACTCTCCTTAGCCAACTGCTGTGCGATCCAGAAACTTCTGCAGAGGCTCTCCGGGATATGGATGCTTTAAATTAGGGGTGTAACCTTGAAGGCTTTTAGGATGGAAACCTCTAGGTATGTTCAGAGGCGCTATGGATACATTAGACTACAAGTGCCATCACCAAGGCTTTTAGGGAGGAAACTTCTGCACATGTTCTGAGGCGCTATAGATGCTTTACACTAAAAGTGCCACCTCCAAGGCTTTTAGGATGGAAACCTCTAGGTATGTTCAGAGACGCTATGGATGCATTAGACTACGAATGCCACCTCCAAGGCTTTTAGGGTGGAATCTTCTGGACATGTTCAGAGGCGCTACGGATGCTTCAGAGACTTCCAAGTACCACCTCCAAGGCTTTTAGGGTGGAAATTTCTGCACATGCTCAGAGGCGCTCTGAGCTGTGGATGCTTTGAACTGCTTGTGCCACCTCGAAGGTTTTTACAGCGGAAAAGAGAGGCAATTGCGTGATTCTCAACGTATATAAATGAGGACAGTGCCTAGGCAGAGCTTTCCCCTCACGTCGAATAAAACGACGCAGACAAAACTCGGCGCCACTCTCCCTGCCCGCCCCATTTCCCAGTCCGTCAATCACCCAGTTCTCCCCTGAGTCCTCCTCGAATTCCCGCGCTCCACGACAAGGGACCCAGCGCGTGCCCCCCTCTTTGCCCCCCCCCCTTACCTGAATCTCCAACGGCCGCTCGAAGCGTGCACAGATGGGAGGCGGAGCCACACTGGAAGACAAACTAACTGCAACAAAATGGAGGGAATTTTTTTTGGGGTCCCGCCTCCTAGGCCGCAGGCAGGCGATTGGCTGCGCCTTCCCGCCACTCACGCGCACCCCTCTCCCTGTCACCTCCTACCGTCTTCTGCGTTTGCGTCTGGACCGCTTCGCTGCCGCTGAGCGGGAGACGCGGTTGACATCATGTGACTTTCACTCTCCTCCGCCACCATTAATGATAGACTCGCACTAGCGGTCAAGCTTCCGAGTTCAATTTGAAAGTTTTGGTGGGGGAGGTGCGCCTTTCCCAGAGTGGGAGCTGCCCATAGAAAACAGTGGGGGGGAAATGTAGGATTTTAACCTACCTATGACTGGGCATCAGCTTGTCTCCTCCCTTACCAAAGTCCCAAAAGGCAATAGCAAAGACGTGTGTGTTTTCTCTTTAAGATTTTATTCAATATAAAAGAGGGTTTTTTTTAAAAAAAAGTTATTCATGGGGCTTATTCAGACAACACCCTAAGTCGTGGTTAGTCCACTAGCCAGTGTGGTATAGGGGCTAAAATGTCAGACTGGGAGCTGGGTTCTAGTCCCCCACTCGGCCATGGAAACCCACTAGGTGACATTGGGCCAGTCACAGACTCTCAGCCCAACCTCACAGGGTTGTTGTTGTGAGGATAAAACGGAGAGGAGGGGAAGGATTATGTATGCAGCCTTGGGTTCCTTGGAGGAAAAAAGGCGGGATATAAATGCAATAATAATAATTAAAAAAACCCTTTTGTAGCAAATGGTTAGTAAACGTGTTTAAAACGGGGTTATGTAGTCGCTGTGAGTAGGAATGGCTTAGCGTATTGTCTGAACAGGGTCAGTATTTGTTCATGGTGCATGCTCCTTGAATGTTAAGTGATTATGGACTCCACACCACCAGTTTAACGCACTCTCGCCACCCCTGGTAACTGGTTTTGCAGTGTGGGACTCACATGACGTAGTCCCTGTCCTGCACCCATTTTCCCTCTTTTCCTCTGTTTTGCATATTATGTTGAAGTGGGGAAAGTCTAGATTATTTCCCTAAAGCGACTTCAATGCACCCTCCGTCTAGCGCTGTCCCCTCACTTTTTCCTTTGTTGGGGGCGTGTGCTTTGAATGGAGTCTTGCTGACAAAAGGGGAAGGCGGGGGCTTCTCCTCCTCCAGCACTCCTGGGTGTTAAACGTTGGAACAGATGGACTTTTTACTGCTCCAACCCCACTCTCCTTGCCTGCAGCTCCCTCATATTTAAAGATAAAGAAATGAACCTTGAGGTCTCGAGAACTCTTAAGTAGAAATTTTAGCATGCCAAGTTTGAATCAGATAGGTCCATGCCTTGATTTTTAGGATTTTTTATAATGCAAAGTAACCAAAATGCTTACTTCTGCGTAATTTTTATAGATAAAGAGATGAAACTTGGCATGGCGATAGGTCTCCAGGAGAGCTTTTGGCATGCCAGGTTTGAATCAGGTCAGTTTGTCCCTTGATTTTTTAAGATTTTTTAAATTCCCCCCCCCCCCCAACCCTTTTCCTGATAGTCCATCAGTGTGAACTTCCACCTGTTTGCATTTGTGGGGGATAGATTTACCTTTACTTTGATCATGCGAAACTGCATATCTCCAGTTCATAAAACAGAGATCTGTTGGTTCCCTTACTCAAGAGCAAATCCCATTGATTTCAACTGAATTTACATCCAAGTCATACTAAAATCCGATGCAGGCTTACCTTTGAGTAAACTCCATTGAACAGAGAGAGACTTACTTCTGAGTAAACATGTATAGAGCTGACTTTTAATAGTGCAGTTACTCAGAAGCTTTTTTAAAAAAAGTCTAAAACAGCAAACTGGAAAGAAGTGTTCTGCAACCCTAGGCTTACTTCTGAGGTCTTCTGTTTACTCAGAGGGGCTCCAATGAGTGAGGGGGGAAGGCTGCCACGTCCATCACAATGTCCATCAATGACAAGAACCAATGAATTGGAGGAGGAAGGGGTGGAGTAGGCGCAATAGCAGCGTGAAAAGGAGGAGTGCTTACAGCGCTTCTGAAATGGAGGTAAAAAATGCGAAGGCAAACCAGAGGGTGAAAAAAGGTGTGATGCAGTCCTATATTTGGGCGTTTTATGGGCACCATAGACCTGCCCCAATTCCCAAAACCCAGTAGAGGGGGTTGCCACTGGCATGCAGGCTCCCATCTAGCCCTGAGAGAAAAAGAAACAGAATCAGTTTCTCCAAGACAAAGAGTTGTTTGTCTTTTTTTGTTTTTTTATTGCATATTTTTATTGGTATTATTGTTTTAATAATTTTGTGTAAACTGCTTTGCGAGGCCAGTCAATAAAGCAATATATAAATACCTTTAATAAATTAATATCCAATTGCTCATTGCTTGAATGATGTCATAGCTAGTTTTGGTCCATAGACTGAGCGTTTCTGGAAGGCCATTGTAGTTGCAATAAGTCTGATGACTGCTTTTCCTTCCCAATGTAATCCCACGTTTCCTAACTGCAACCCTGTGGAACGGGTGGAAATCATGGGACCTTGGTTCATAGTGAGTTGTTTGAGGAAGAAAATTGCTGACCCCAAACTAGACTGAACAGCCCCTCTAGTCAAGGGGACCTTACACAGAGGGCTGTCCTCTTAACAGACCTTCAAATTGAGGACTATTTTTGATAAAATTGGACACCTGGTCACCCTAGTCCTGGATTTCTAAATTGTTTTTATGAGGCTGCAACCACTTCCTAACAGCGAAGACCTGCAAAAGGTTTGACACAACTAGAAGGGTTAATACATCCAGATAGTGGGTGCATGAACCATTGTTGTGAGGGCTTTATCACACCTACTATTCCCCCCCCCCCCCCCCCCCCCCGTTGCTTCTATGGCTTCCCCCTCCATTTCATATTTGAGTCTAGTGTTTTGAATCACACGTGGTCGGTATAGCTGCGATACCTCAGCTTGGCCTGTTTCGGACTTTGCCCGTTGAGGGATAAATCGAAACAGAAACTAAAACCTGCGACCTCAGGGCCAGAGAGCAGCAGGATCCAGCGCTGAAGAAGTGGAACAAAGCCAAGGTGGGTGTGCTTAAAACTGCGCATGTGATAATGCATTTCTAAAAGATTGGAGCTGATTAGTTTTTCACAAAATGAATAGCCAGAATAGTGGCTTCATATTTTGCTTAGTAACTTGGCCTGCAAGTGCTACAGCCTTGCATTTTTTAAAAATGAAAGTTGGGAAGCTGGAGACTATGGCATATCCTCAAGGCATCACCTGACCCTCCTTGCCCCTTCCTGCAGATGTCCATGCGCATGGATGAAATTTGGAATGGCTATCCTCATAATGTGAGTTAGCCATCTCCTTTCCTATTCACTGTTTCCGCCCAGCACTTTTTGAACCTTTGTGAGTGAAAGCATTGGCTTTTTAAGGTGCTTTCACATCCCAACATTAACAGCCCAATCCTGTGCATGTTTACGGGGTTGGGTGGGTTAAGCCGCAAAAAGTCAGTGTGATTTTGGGACTTACAGGAATGGCTTTTTCAAGAACCCCCCCTTCCCAGATGGGTGACATTCCTGTGTCCTCCCCCCACCTCACCTGCGGGGTGGAAAACAACTCATTTGTTCACTTTAAATTAAAGTGAACTCAGCCAAAGGCTTCCCTGCCGCTTCCAGGTCCATATACTATCATTTGGGAAGAAAGTAATAGCCAGATCCATGAAATAAAAAAATGCATGCTCATGATTTCATATGATTTTTAAAGGGAAAAGTCCACAAATCACCATCAAATCACAGAGTACTTCTAGCTCCACAGACTGAAACATAGAAATCACAGCCCTGGCACTCACAGGCACCACCATGATTAAAAAAAATAAAATAATCCCAGCCACGGATCCTTATGTATCCTCATGATTTTTCCAAGCAGAATATCCCAAACCACTATGACATCACAGAGCTCATCTGCTTCCACAGACTCAACTAGGGATGTGCGCGGCCAGAAGTTTTGGAATCGGATCGGAATTTCCAATATTAAAAATATCGGATCTGATCATATTGGGGGTACCTGTATTTGATCGGATCCAATATCCGATAAATATTGGAAGTTCCGATCCGATTACAGACTGCCATTTCAGGTGTTTTCCCCATAGGCTTGCATTGGGGAAAGAAAGCTTTCCCCCAATGCAAGTCTATGGGGAAAAACACTGGGCCGGCACTCCCTCCCCCCACTCGTGCTCCCTCCCCCCATTCACGCTCCTTCCCTGCTGCCGCTACCGCCACCATCCAGTGCTGCCGCCCGCTTGGTCCGTAGTACTGCTAAACAGGCTTTCCGACCTGTTCCTCAGTACAGCGACGCACTGAGTGATGACGTCATCACTTGATGTGTCTCTGTACTGAGGAACAGGCTGGAAAGTCTGTTTTGCAGTAGTATGGACCGGTGGCGGCAGCGGGGAAGGCTGCAGGTAAGGGGGGACCCCTCCTCCCTCCCCCCAGTCACGTTCCTTACCTGCGGCCTTCCCCACCGCTGCTGCTGGTCTGTACTACTGCGAAACAGGCTTTCCATCATCACTCAGCACGTCTCCATACCTGAAAGCCTGTTTATCAGTACTACGGAGCCTGCAGATGGCAGCGCAGGATGGCAATGGCGGCAGGAAAGGAGCTCAAGTGATGGGGGGAAGGGAGGGAGTTCCGGCCCAGTGTTTTTGCCATAGACTTGCATTAGGGGGAAGGTTTCTTTCCCCCAGTGCAAGTCTATGGCGAAAACACCTAAACTGGTGGTCCGAAAATCCGATATATCCAATAGTTATTGGATATATGGATATCGGATCCGATCAGATAGGGCCTCCTTAGGAAATAATCATTATCGGTCATTGGATGTCCGATAACGTCCTTATCGGTTTGTTATCGGACATCGGACCATCCCTAGACTCAACCACGGAAATCATGGATCCACAACTCATGGACGCTGGCTGCCACAGCACAAAAACATGGATCCAAGGCACGGATCCTCATGATTTTATCTGAGTTTTACATGGGAAATCCCCAAACCACCTTTACATCACAGAGCACAACTGCCTCCACAGGCCGAACCACAAAAAACATGGATCTGCCACTCAACACTACTGCAGTACAAAAACGTGGATCCGAGGCATGGATCCCCATGGATCCTCTCAATTTTTACATGGAAAATACGCCAAACTATAATCACATCTGCCTCCATAGACTGAGCCAAAAAAATCATGGGTCTGACAGTATGGAGAACAAACAGGAAGAAAGTAAGAGCCAGATCCATGAAAAAAGCTCGGATCCTCTTGATTTCATTCATTTTTTTACAGAGCAAATTCCCTAAACTCACTCCATGAACTGAATCATAAAAATCATAGATCTGCCACTCGTGGGCACTGCACACAAGCACAAAAACAGGGCTCTAAGGCATTGATCCTCATGGGTTCTTATGACATTTACAGGGAACATCCCCCAAACCACAATCCTATCATAGAGAAAAGCTGCCTCTGTGGGACTGAACCCTAAAAGTTATGGATCTGGAACATATTGGTGCTGCGACAGAACAAAAATAGGAAGAAAGTAAAAGACAGACCCAGAAAATAAAAAATGAATCATCCTGATTTCATGTTTTTCTCCTCTTTTTTTTTTTTTAAACACAGAGCACATCTTCCTCCGCAGAAGGAACCATACAAATCATGAATCCGGCACTCGTAGGCACCACCACAATGCAAGACCCTCATGATTTTTACATGGAAAATCCCCCAAACCACAGTAAAATCTCAGAGCACATCTGCCTCAATGGACTGAATAAGAAAAATCCCAGATCCGCCACTCATGGGCGTCACCATGGTGCAAATATGCAGATCTGAGGTCATGGATCTTCATGATTTTTCCTGGAAAATCTCCCAAACCACTGGGGATTTTAAATCCCCTTTAAAAATCATATGAAACCATGAGGATCCATTCTTTTTATTTCATGGACCCGACTTTTCCTCACTCCCGTAACTATCTCAGTAGTTTCTTGCAGCTCAGCTCCTCTCTCAACAAAGATTGGGAAGGTTTTCGTTTTTGCTTTTCAGACGCGCGATGGCGCTGTTGTCCAGCTGTTTCCTACTCAGCTGAGTCAGTCACTGCCTTAGTAACATTGCGAGGCTGCAAGCAACTTTCCACACTGAAATCTTGGTCGGAACAAGGGCTTTTATGGGTTTCTGGGTGATTCAGGGGGCAAAATCCCCAAACTGCTTGAACCGGTGCAGGTAAGAAAGAAATGGGAATCTGTAGCTAACTAGCTGATTTTGGAGGACAACTTTATCACTCTTGATCATGCTGGCTGGAGTTGAAAGGAACTGAAGTCCAACCACATCTGTAGGATGGAAGATTTCTCATTCCTGCCCTACATGTTTCACTATCTGGCATTTGTGACCAGATACAAAAGAGGGCAGGGCTTCTGCAGCTTTAACTGTTGTGATGAAGAGGGAATTTCACCAGGTGCTGCATGCATACAAATGATACCTGCTGAAATTCCCTTTTCTATACAACTGTTAAAGAGACAGAAGCCCCATCCTCCTTTCCATATGGTCACCCTAGTAATGGTTGCTGTGGGGGATTGACTAGTAAAAAGTGAGCAAAAGGCGTGGTGGTAAGGGGAGAAATAGTGAGGCTAGAGGCAGGGAGGGAGAAGAAAAGAGCAGGGCAGAGGGGAGAGAAAGAGCGAGGCCATTGGCTGGAGTGGAGAGACATAGGCTCAGTTCGGACGACACGATAATCAACGGAGGGGGGAAGAGGCAACCATCTGTTGTGTTGCTTATTGTGTCATGTGGCAGGCAACACACAACACACACACAATTGACGGTACACTATTTCGGGAAATTAAACAACTGAGAAAAACAACAGGCTGCTCAGTTGTTTATCCTGAAATCTGTTGCTTAAAGTGTTGTGTGTCAGGAACCTCCCTCTCTCCGTTTACTATTCTACTCGGTCATAGAGTTCACCGGCAGGAGCAACTGAACCCCCCCCCCCCCCCGTCCGTTCCTATACAGCTGGCAGAACTTGCGGTGCATGCTGGGATATGGCCAGAGGACTGAGGAAGGGGGGGAGGGAGGAGACGCAGCAGCCCAGAAGGATGCCGCGACTTTCAACCACGCAACGGGGGGGGGGGGGGGGGACACAACATGTTGTGTGGTGTGCACCGGCAAAATAACGCACGGTGAGTACGTTATTACCCTTCCGTTGTCTAAAGTGTTGTCCGAACACACCAAGAGAGAGAGAGCAAAGGGGAAAAGCCTGTGTAGCCAAAAGATTGTGTGAAACAAGAAAGAAGCTCTTCTCTTCTTCTCCAGACCGCCAACAGCTGATCTGCAGCAGGTTCAAGAACAGGAAGGAGAACCTGATGCCCTAACATGTTCCAAGGTTTTTATTAAAACATATTGTTTTTGAAGGGACAGTGAGTAGAGACCTTTATGTGTGCCGCTGGAGATCCCTGCAAGCACCATGGCATTAGGAACTTCTGCATTAGAGGATGCCACAATGGAAATCTTTTGAAGATATACTGCCACAGTGCTGAGTCACACATGGAAAAGAACATAAGAACATAAGGAGGTAAGAAGAGCCATGCTGAATCAGGCCAAGGGTCTATCTAACCCAGAATTTAGTTCACACACTGTCCAACCAGTTGTCAATCAGGAACCCACAAATAGGACATGAATACAACAGCATCCTCCTGCCCCTGTTTCCCAGCAACTGGTGTATGCAGGGTTATTGCCTTTGATACTGGAGGTAGCACATAGCCATCAGGACTAATAGCCATTGATAGCCTTCTCCTCCAGGTATTTATCCAACCCTCTTTTAAAGCCATCCAAATTGGTGGCCATCACTACATCTTGTAGTAGTGAATACCAAGGCTATAGCACCATGTACATTGATGGTGATTAAATAAATAAATAAATAAACAAACAAATAAAGTGTGCTCTGTGAATAAGTACTTCCTTTTTTCTGTACTGAATCTCCCACCAATCAGCTTCATGGGATGATCCCACTGCGTGCTAGTATTACGGGAGAGGGAGAAAAATATCTCCCTCTCCACATTCTCCACACCATGCATAATTTTGTAAATCTCACAATAGCATCCTTTTTGCCACCTGTTTTTCTGACCAGGAACAAAAAATTAATGAGGAAAAGATGGAAAAGCTGCACAATGTCCTTTGATTGGTGATGCTAGGAACTCTCCATCTTGGAGCGTCTGAAGTCAAGGTGTATAGCACCAAAGGCCAGTCAAATCATTTTGGCACCTGAGGCAAAATAAATCAAATAAAATCCCATCATCGCCTTTCTCTCTCTCTCTCTCTCTCTCTCTCTCTCTCTCTCTCTCTCTCTGTGGCAGTAAAAATTCAATTAAAATAAATTAAATATGTAAGAATTTGCTGCCCTTTCATGGCACCGCAAATGGTGGCTATTTCACTCTACCTAATGGTAGGGCTGGCCCTGAACTATCAGGAAAACAGTGTTAAGAATAAAATCAGGATCAATATTTGCCCAGTAGGTGGCATCTGAAGCCTACACATTGGAAAAGGAAAGAAAAGAATAGTAAAAAAAAAAAAGCTGTACACATCTTCCCTCACCTTTCCATTGCTGGTGTGATTATTAATTAACACGTACCTCTTACGTTTTCATCAGCAGTGGCAAAATTAGGTCAATGTGACCTTGATGAATTTAAGGGTCTAATCATTTAGGAAATACTAGAAGCCAGAAAGTTGTCAAGAGTTTTTTTCACCCCTTCCCAGCCTTTCTCTTCCTGGATATGACTATAATTGATAAGATAAAACATTTAAATTGTAAATTGCATAGGCAAAATGCAATTCAAAATGCAAAATTTTCATAGGCAAAATGCGGCAGCAGCAACCGGCAGGCAACTGATGGTTTAATGCTGTTTTGCGGATGCCAGGGTGAGAGTAAAACCGAACGGCAAATGGGCCATTTTCAAAGAGGTCAATTCGTGTATATTTTCTGAAGATGATTGCTGCTATAAAACGTAACATTAATCAAAGAGAAGACAATGCCAATCCCGACACTTTAGAAACGGCCCAACTACATGGTGATGTATTTGACCTCCTCAGTTGAACGTTTCAGTAATTGAAATCTATCCATGAAAATCGGGAGTTCTAGGGCCACTATTTGCCAAAATTGTAATGGCTTAGAGTGGTCTCGAGAGGGCATTGTTCACCGTACTCGTAACGTGTAGAAATTCACCCTGTGCGTATTCACTTCAGGCTACAATTCCCATAATCCCCAGCCAGCACAAGCAATGGTCTTCAGGCTGAGGAAGATGGGAGCTGTAGTACAACACATCTGGAGGGCACCAGGTGGGGAAGGCTGCTTCAAAGTAAGTCTTAAAGAAATGAATGAAATTCCCCCTCCAAGTATTTATTTGTGTATTATGCTTCTATACCGGCCCAGCAGCTGAAGTTCTCTGGGCAGTACACAAAACAAGACGTAAGAGCCTAATATGCAACAATGTAATAAGAGATAATATTTTAAAAATTTAAAGTGAGTAAGTATGCACAGGATTGTTCTTTTGACTTTTCTGAATATTTTAATGTTATAGGGCAGCCAGCCAGATGCGAAAAAGGGCAGGCTGGAAGCTTGTCCTGCAAGCTAAACCTGCTGGAATTCCCTGTTCTGCACAACTTTTAAAGGTGCAGGAGCCCTATCTTCTTTTGCCTCTGGCCACTCTCTATGGTAGAACCTCCATCCAAAAGAAAGGGTGACAATTTTCTAATGAAAGTTCTAATGACGTTAGACCGCAAGCAAATTGTGACTTTCTCCCCAAAAGTATCGTTCCAAAGTAATTGTGAAATGCTTTTATTTGGAGTGAAAGGCGGGTTGGCAAAAGCTATAACAGCATAGCTAGGGTGACCATATGAAAAGGAGGACAGGTCTCCTGTATCTTTAACAGTTGTATAGAAAAAGGAATTTCAGCA
This sequence comes from Anniella stebbinsi, assembly GCA_029215795.1. NCBI lineage: Eukaryota > Metazoa > Chordata > Lepidosauria > Squamata > Anniellidae > Anniella > Anniella stebbinsi. Next base: position 51,213,294 of record JARDYH010000001.1, read on the forward strand.
GGTGTCATTTGTATGCATGCAGCACAGGTGAAATTCTCCATCACAACAGTTCAGGCTGTAGGAGCCCTGCCTAGCATGACCAGATACAAAAGAGGGCAGAGCTCCTGCAGCTTTGACCCTCGCTTCACCCTTAAATTCAGTCTGCTGGGTCATCCTTCTCGGGCCATAAATCTAATTTCAATTAGCAATTCCATCTGGGTTTTCATGCAGTTTCACAAACATTATGGAGAGATTTTGCCAAAGAAGAAATGGAACAAGCTGTGATCCCCCAAGAAGATGGTCGCTTCTAAAGCCTGTGAACAGATTATATGATGGCTATTAATATAGCTGCAACCACTCAGTGGGTTTGCAGAAGGCAGCAAGGTCTCTTGGAGCTCATTCTCGCTATGGATACTCACTTCTTTTTGGCAGGGCATCCTGTGCCTTTCCCTGCTGGGCGACAGGGCAAAATCAAGCAGGCCATGCTTTCTCTGTTACTGCATTCTTAGGCCCAGCAGAGGAAATTTCAACAGGTGTAGTGGTTTTCACTGCATGATAAACTGCACCTGCTGAATTTCCCTCTGCTATTTAAATATTAAAAGATATTAGTCCTCCTATGGATCTGGCAGCCCTTCTGTAGCCTTGTGCCAGGAAAAGCTTTAACCACCTGAAATTTGGTTTGTCAAGGACCAATCTTTGGGGTGGCAATTTTTTCTGTCTGAGGGGGTTTGCATTGGCCTGCAGGACCCAACCAGGGGCTGCACGAGTGGGTGGGGCTGGCAGAAGGTGGGCCCAGGACAACAACATGCATACATTGACATATGCCCATTCATTCATTCATTCTCTCTCACACACATTCTCCCTCCGTTCTCCCCCCCCTCTCTCTCTCTCACACACACACAAGATGTACCGATAGCCACCAATGTGGATGGCTTTAAAAGGGGGTTGGTTGGATAAATTCCTGGAGGAGAAGGCTATCAATGAATACCAGTCCTGATAGCTATGGTGCTACCTTCAGTATCAGAGGCGTGCACTCATGTCCTGCTTGCGGGTTCCTGGTCGATAGCTGGTTGGTCACTGTGTGAACTAAATGGTCCTGTCTGATCCAACTTGGTTCTTCTGATGTTCTTGCACACACACATTCTCTCTCTCTCTCTCTCTCCCTCTCCCTCTCCCTCTCTCTCACACACACTTCTTTCCCAGCGTTGCTAATAACTCCCTCTCCCTCCCCCTCTCTCTCACACACACTTCTTTCCCAGCATTGCTAATAAAAACAGTTCCCTTTCCATTGCTACTAGCCAACGGAGATCTGTTTCCTGCTGGCCAGCGGATGGTTGATTACCGGCAAAAGTACATGAGGCACCCAAGGGCTAGCAGGTTGCCCAGAGAGCAGTTCAGGGCCACATGCGGCTCACAGCTTGCCCATATGGGGCATAGAGAGCCTGCCTGGGGGAAAAGCCCCCCGGCAGCTTTGATTCCTACATGGAGCATTGCAGATGTGCCATAGGGGCAGCAGCAGTTAGGCCTCTGATGAGTCAGTTTCCTGGTTGGCTGGTCTTGGTTGCCTGAACCGACCCACGCCTTCCGACTGCAAAGCATGCGCCTTCCCACTGTGTTACGACCCCCCTCCCTCTAATCCTCTCGACAGTGACATAATCTTTTTCAATAAAATTTCAAATGCGAGGTGGGGACAAATTGCTGCCATTTGAGCAGTTAAACAGCTGAACAAAAGACCAGCTCAGTTAAGATTGCAATTAGCCTGCGCTGGAGGATTTTCACAGCTTAGTACATGGCTAAATAAACCTTGCAACACAGCCACATGGAATAGACGTGTGGTCACTTCCCCCTTGCAATGTGTGGCAGCAGAAGGAAAGGGGGGTATTTATTTATCTCCTCTTGCCTGTCACTTCCCTCCAGAAACCTGCTATCCAATCATGTTGCTGGATTGGACAACTGGTCCATCTCATTCAACATCTTGAGAGCTGTCTTTATGGTGCCACATTCCCCCTAAACCCTGCGGTTTCACTTCTCTGGGATGGCGTTAGGTAATCCCCATGCCAAGGAGGCAGCACGAGGTTTCCAGCTGTCATCCGGATACTGGAGCTGCCCCTGCCCTCTTCCTGGCTTCTGGCAACCAATCACTGGTCTCCTTCTGCCAGAACTGCACCCCCGGATTGGTCTCGGAGGGAGGTCAGATGATGGAAGAGCCGGGGTGACCTTGCTCCCACTGAAAAAGTTAGGGTAATCCCTGACTTTTTTTTACTGTGCAGCTTTGCAGAAAAGCCCCTTGGTGGTTGCAAATCTGCAGCTGCATCATATAACTGACGCAGCACAAATTTGCAGCCACTGCGGGGCTTTGAGCATGTATAGTCAGCCTCCTGTTTCACATAGGAGCCCACCAGCCACCTCTGGAAAACTGACAAACAATGCACAAAGGCTATAGACCTCACCTGTTGTTGTTCTACAGTAACTTATCCCGAAGGGTTTCAGACCCATGGGATGCGTTAATGTGGGCTAGACTAAATACTCAGCTAATTATGTATAATGGAGCTTCTCTGCAAAGGCATGTATCCCTGGTTTGGACTAGGACCATGACACTTCATGATTGTGTGTGTGTGTTAAACCTTCCCCACCCATTTCCCCCCTGAAATTTCACCCCCTCTCTTGTGATAGTTAAAAGAAAAAGTCTGCAACCGAGACTTCTTTTGTTTTTTAAGCCTTCCACAGGGGTTGGGGTGGAATTTTGGAGAAAATGGGTATGGGGAAGGTTTAAATGCCCTTCCTTCTGGAGCACCTTGTTTGCGATCTGAATTGGGGCTGTGCAGGCTTGCAGGAGAGTAAGAAAAACCATTATGCCTATCTCCACTATTTATGACTAGGAGTCTTTCTACACGAGGCTTTTATTGTGTGCCCGTGATTCCTCACTCGTGGTAGTTTGCGGTCCTTTACATGATGTTGTCATTCTCCAGGATTGCTCCCATGGTTTGAAAACATTTTAGCTTCCCCACACCCTTTAACAAGGAAAGTCTGCTACATCTCTGAATGGCGGCATGAAACCTAGTGTATTTGTGCAGTTCTGCTATACCACAGCACCATCTAGTGATTGCGTAATGGAACACATAGAAAGGCAGAGAAAGAACACCCCCTCCCCAGAAAAAAATACTCATAAAGGAGCCATTCTTAATCCTACAAAGAATCCAGGAGCAGATTAAAGTGGATAGCTCTGGCTGAACATTCAGTCTGGCACTGTGACTCTGTGTTTAGAGCATTCCAATCTGCCCTACTCCACACACGACGAGACTCCTTGTAATGTATTATGTTCTTTGTTCACATAAACATCGTGCTGAACATTTTGCTAGTAGGCAGTAAAGAAGTGGGAAAATGGAGATGATGGCCATTGCAACCACTTTAGCAACTGGTTATCCACAGAGCTGAGTGTTTCCAGGCTCCCGCAGCCGCTTGGATATCCTGGAAAGTCGTGTTCACGGAACACAAGAGGAGCCATTTCAGTTTTCAATCAAACAGAGTGGAGGACAAAGAAATTTCAGGCTGGGGCAAGATGTGCAGCCAGAAACTTGGAGATATTCAAGATGAAATTGCAAAGGACACCAAACCTGTTTGAAGAGCATTGAATATGGTTCCTTTAAAATAAATAATTACAATAATGGTAGTGATTTTACAAGTTGGACCTGAAATAAAATGTTGCAGTATGGAGAGTCCCTGTTTCCAGGTCCCAGCCGGTGAGATATAGCCCTTTTCTAGGATACGCCATTCCATAACCCTCCAGTTTTCTGCCCCACCCAATAGTCGGTATTCTGTGCCCACTGAGCCCTTGAGATGGTTTTGGGGTTCTAGGTGGGAACTCTATAAGGGAGGGCCTAGAATGAAGGCATGTGGAGAAACATTCCGTCTTCTCCTCCAACTGCATGGTGCTTTGGTGTAGAAAGGTGTTCCCCCACTCTCAAATCTTTCCATTTTTCCTCCTTTCCTGTTTTCTTGTTCATTTCAGTTTCAAAATCGCCAAGCAATAAGGTTTCTATCAAACCTCGAGGGAGTGGGGGTACGGTGGGGAAGAGAGACGATTGCATAATTTAACAGCTCTCACTGTTTTTCAAAAGACTTTTCTCTCACCACTTTGGCAACACATTAGTTCCACTTCTAGCACTATTGGCAGCAGATTCAGGATGCAATGGCTAGCAGACAGAGATAAAATAGACAGGGTGAGAAGATGGTGCCTTAATTTCGCTGCAGGCAAACAGGTCCGGCTTCCCATTTCTCCTTTAAAAGATGAACTGTGGCAGTAATTAATGTTTGACCTTGTATATGTGAGTTGGATGGGGAATGTGCATAAACCCTGGCCAGTGTGCACATTTACTAGAAGGGGATGGTGGATGTGCACATGTTAGCAGCATGAACTGGGAACTGTGTGCATTGTCCACTTGATCTGAATAACCGCCTGTCATGTTGGAGGAGGAAAGGACTTCATTCATTGCAAAGTGTCTAAGGATTTCATTCATTTCATAGTTACAGCAAGGGTGCCCCCTGCAGGCCTTTAATGTGCCCCCAGGTGCCATGCCCCCCTACTACTGCCAAATTCCCTCCTGACTGTTTTCCCTGCCACATTTACTCTCCACTCCCTCCCCACAAGACCCTCATACAGATCACTCTTTTCCCGCCACGGCTAACAATGAGGTCAGAACAGTGTGTGTTCAGGATCAGTGGGATGCATGTGAGTATGTTTGCAGATAGATAGATAGATAGATAGATAGATAGATAGATAGCCTAGCTGCAGTTGTCCACACTCAGGTAACCTCTCATTTGGATCATTGCAATGTTGGAAGTGTGGATACAACTCAGCTAGCTTCAAAAGGGAAAACAAAGAGGATAGTGTGAAGACCTCCAAGCTTCCTAGACTGTCTTCTGACCTGTGCTGACCTTCCTTCTATTGCTAGACTGCTATTGTTAGGGTTGCTGACCTCACTTCTAGGCTGACCATATGAAAAGGAGGACAGGGCTCATGTAACTTTAACAGCTGTAGAGAAAAGGGAATTTCAGCCAGTGTCATTTGTATGCAATTAGTTCCTGGTGAAATCCCCTCTTCATCACAACTGTTAAAGTTGCAGGCACTATACTAGAGTGACCGGATACAAAAGAAGTCAAGGCCCCTGCAACTTTAACTGTTATGATGAAGAGGGAATTTCACCAGGAACTAATTGCACACAAATGACAATGGCTGAAATCTCCTTTTCTCTACAACTGTTAAAGTTACATGAGCTCTGTCCTCCTTTTCATATGGTCAGCCTACTCACTTCCTACATTTTCATGCTTTTGCTTCTAGAGAGGAGACATCTCTTTGGGTCTCCCTCCATCTTGAGTCGGGGACCCTCCTATCCAACATGTATTTCCTCCAATAAAATGCAAGCTTTCATATTCCTTTGACCCAGAGTTTCCAGTGTGATTCATCCAGGGTAAAGCGTGCTCCTTCAGCCAGGATTCCGCACAGCTCAACCTCGTCAGGATCTTGATGTTCTGCTAACATGAAATGCGCCAGATGAGGGGCAGCCTTTGAAAACAATCCAGAAACGTCAGCTAGTCCAAAATAGGTAGGCTGACCATATAAAAAGGAGGACAGGGCTCCTATATCTTTAACAGTTGCATAGAAAAGGAAATTTCAGCAGGTGTCATTTGTATGCATACAGCACCTGGTGAAATTCCCTCTTCATCACAGCAGGAGCCCTGCCCTCTTGACCAGATACAAAAGAGGACAGAGCTCCTGCTACTTTAACTGTTGTGATGAAGAGGGAATTTCACCAGGTGCTGCATGCATACAAAAGACACCTGCTGAAATTCCCTTTTCTATGCAACTGTTAACGATACAGGAGCCCTGTCCTCCTTTCCATATGGTCACTCTAAGGCAGAGAGATTGTTAATGGGAACTGTCCAATATGATTCTGCTAGTATCCTAAATGGCTAGGGGGCAGGTTAGACTGAAGGACCGTCTCCTTCCATATATACCTTCCTGGAGCCTAAGCTCATCCTCAGAGGTCTTTTTCTGAGTGCTCCCACCAATTGAAGTGAGGCAGGTGGCCACTAAGGAGAGAGACTTTTCCATGGTGGCACCCCAGCTGTGACCTTCATTAGGGTCTTTGGGCACCAGGTCTTTTGATACCTTTTTATTTTCCCAGGTTTCTTAGCCCTTCAAGTTTTTTTATGTTTTGTTTTTAAAAACCATGTTAGTGCATTTTTAGATCTTCACACTGCTGCTGGCTTTTATCTTGATTCCTACTTTGGATTTATTCTGTTTTAAATGTATGGTTTTATATTACGTTTCACAGTGTTCCTTTATTGTTTGGGTTTAAGCGTTGTCTTGTAAAGTTCGGCTAATGGGCAGTATAAAAATGTAATAAAGAAATGTGTGAGTGCAGACACAGTATATTTTCAGCTACTTCCTTAATAATTTGTCTTTTCTGATGGACAGCGAGTTCAGTTGCCCCCAAATCCAGCCCAGATGGTGCCACTGTATTGAGTTGAAAAACAGGAGGAGGGACGAAGGTCAGCTTGTTGTTCTCTTTCTCATAAAGAAGTGGGCACCGTGAACATACCTTACATTGAACCTACACGTATCTCTGTCTGTCTCACTCTTCTAAGACTCAAATATGGAATCACAGGCCCCAGGTCTCACTAATATACCATTGGTTACAGTGGGGCCCAGTAAAGTTAATTAATTTATTAAAACATTTGTATCCCACCCTATATCACTGGGATCGCAGGGCAGGGGACAGATAAAATCATACAAACAATATAAAAAACAAATACACACAACTAAAAACAAATTAAACCATTAATCAAGCTAAAACCAGTATAGAATTTAAAAGCAGTAAAAACCAATTTAAACAATTAAAACGACGTGCAACCTCGGTGAATGTAGCCATCGAAGGCTTTGCTTAAAAGCCATATCTTAACTTGGCGCCAAAATGAAGCTAGTGCCGGCACCAGTCGGGCCTCCAAGGAGAGGGCATTCCACAGCCGGGGTGCCACAACAGAGAAAGCCCTCTCCCATGTCCTTCCATAGCGTGCCTCTTCACGAGAGGTTTAATGCTCTTTGAAGTCTCATTAAAAAATTGACCTCCACACCAGCGGAACGCAAATGGGGCGAAGAGGCGCGTTATCTCTCCGATTATGCGCATTATCGAATGCGCGTGAAATCGCGAGTTTTATTTTGCTCCGTCCGTTAAAGTGCATTTTGACTGTGTGAATATGCGCTTATGCGCATTAACTACTTGTAAAGCGCATTTTGGAGATCCGGTAATGCGCTTCGCTGCCTCTCGCCGCCTCTCGTGCAGAGGGATTAGGCGTAAATGCGCTTCTGCGATTATGCGCATAATCGGCTAACCAGGTGCAAAAGCGAATCCTTGTAGAGGGGACCTATGTCTCATGTTGGTGGCATGCAGAGGAAGGCTCTTCCAACAGATCTTAAGTCTTGGGCAGGTATAACTTTCTTTTTATTGCATCCAACGGCTTACACTTGGAAAGGTATTAAAATTAGCCAAATCTGCATGCACAGGACTGCGTGGCTGGATCATGACCAATAAGTGGAATTGATAATTTGGTGATTAAACCATTAACCAGCTCTGTTCTTTATATGCACGAACACTCTTTACTCAGCCTTCTTTAATGTTTCTACCATGAATGTATTTTTCCTAAATGAGTCCTGGAATTTGCTGCTTTTAAAAAAAACACCATTCTTTAAAAGTAGCACGTACATACAAATAAATAAATAAATAAATAAATAAGGTACTTCAGATGTGCTGCCAACATTATAAATTTAATCCATGCTTATTCTTGATAGAACACATTTATATTTCATGGTTCCTAAATTCAAAGGACTATAATATCCAGATCTGGATGGCTGGTTCCAGGGCACAATGATAAACAGCATTGTCCCTCGCAGTTAGATAGCAATACTGGAGAACACTCTGTTCGGCAACAAATCAAAAGATTTATATTAAGTAGGGAAGTCATATTAATCTTGCCTAGGTAGCACTGATGTCAGAAGCTTATTTGAAATAGAAGGTGGAAACAGTAAGGTCGGAAAGAAAGAGGTTGATTACATTTCAGTCTAGGAAAGCAATAATAGCACAATGATATCAAAAGGGAAGTAAACTCTGTGCGAGTCTGTGGGTGATTTAGGGCATTTTCCTGCTCCTGGATGGAAAACTCTATATCTACAGCAAGTGACAGAAAATAAAGGATGGGGTTTAGCTGGCTGTTGTGTTTTGGTTTGGTTTTAAAGAAGGTGCACTCTTTTATCGTCTAGACAAAACACAACTTGAAGGATGTACTTATAGGATGTTAAAGCCCTGTTTTGGGAGGATAATGTAGCTACACCTTCCGAATGCCATGAACTATGACACTGTCTTATGCTACACCTCCTTTTAGGCATTTGTACTGTCACTGATGAGAGAAAATAGACCTTAGTGGGCAGCTGGCTGCAACAAGAAACCTGTACGTCCAAACATCTAGAATCCATGCTGAGACGTCTCCAAGGGTTGAGTTTAAAGCTGTCTTGATGTCGTCTTTGCCCCAGGTGGCTCGGGATCTGTACTGCGTCAGTTAGATGATGCAGCCCCAGTTTTGAAGCCACCCCAGGGCAAAGAGGCAAAGATGCGTGGCTGAAACGTCAGGAACTTATCCCAACTTTTCCAGCCAGAGCGAGGTCAGCCCGGCTCTTCTGCCAGTCTATCCTCACTCAGAACCACTCTGGGGGCATTCCTGGGTGGAAGGCAACCTCCTATTAGTTGCCGTAAGTCACAGGAGGGGCGGGCCTGACGAGCCTAATGGCCGCCGGAAAGTCCACGCTGCCTCCCCTCGTAAGGACAACTTGCTGCCACCACGCACCAGCGATAGCATGGGGTTTGGAGGTGGAGCAGCACCAACTTGGTGCTGTGAAGACAGACCCTAGAATGCATGTTGAGATACCTCCTAGGGTTACGTTTAAAGCCAAGTTTACTTGGTCAGACAGAGTTACTAATTGACAGGTAATGTCTATGTGGCTGGTGCCCTGCTCTTGATCAGATGACTTTCAAACCTGTCCCTAGGGGCATTTGACATTTTTTTTTCAGTTCATCAAACGTCAGAACTTGTTCCATTTCACAGCCCTGAATACAAGTGCATTTTTGGGGCAAAGTTCACATATTCTGAAGCTTGTGCTATTGTTTTTATGCTGATATTGTTTTATCGATTGCTTTTTCTTTTTAAAATTGTTTTTAACATTTTCATGCTGCCTAGGGTATTGTTTTATTGATTATTTTATTGTATTTAATTTTTTTTTCAAATTTGTATGATGCTTAGGGTATTTTGTATATAGGCAGGATATAAATGAAATAAATAATAATAATAACAACAATAATAACAACAACAATAATACCCCCATTCATAAAGCCATAGTAAAAGCAGATAAAAATAACATTCCACTCAGCCTAGCACTACAAAACCAAGATCAAACATGACCACTCACACTCACAGAGACAAAAGAAAAATGGGCACCAAAAGCACTCCATGGGAAGCACTACAACATAATACAGAACTCACAAATAAACAACGAACAATCGTACGAATGACGTAGGAAGGGTGAGCTGTTTCCTGAAACTGAAGGATACCTAATAGTCATACAGGATCAAGTCATAGCAACCAAGAACTACCGAAAATATATCATAAATGGTAACAGTGTGAAAACAGATTCATGTAATAAATGCCATCAGTTCCAAGAAACAACAGACCATGTAACAGGAGGATGTAAGATTCTTCCAGGAATGGACTATATGGACAGACACACAACAGCTGCAAAAATAATTCACCAACAACTGGCCATCAAATTCAACCTCTTCAAACAACCCACACCATACTATACATATGCTGCATTTTCCAATGTACTCTTGGAAAATGCAGATCATAGAATATACTGGGACAGAACGATTCATACAGACAAGACAATACCTTGTAATTGACCAGACATAACACTTATAGACAAAAAAGAAAAACACACATACCTCGTTGCCATAGCAATATCTAACGGCAAAAATGTTGTAGCCAAGGAAGAGGAAAAGAGAGAAAATATATACCAATGGCTATGAAATTTAAAGAACTATGGCAACAGGAAAAGTTCACAATTATTCCATTCGTCACATCAGTGACAGGCATCACATCAGAAAACTATATTAAAAACCCTTCAGAAACTGGGCCTATCAGAATACATCCACACCAACATCCAGAAAGCAGTCATACTTAAAACATATTAAATAGTCAGGAAATTTCTGAATCAGTAAAAGACAGCATGACTTGGCAAAGCCTGTAATGTCCGTCTAGAAAAGCCTCCACCAGTGAGAAAAGAGAATAATAATAATAATAATAATAATAATAATAATAATAATGTGATTTTTTATGCAATAAGGAAGAATTTTGCTGCATGTATGAAGTGGAAGCTGGATGCATAGTCAGAGAAGAGTGCAAGGCCATAAGCAGCAGATACAGAAGCGAACACAAGGGTTATATTCATTACATTTGCAGCCAGGAAAATAAAAAGGCGAAAATATGCATATAGTGGTTATGGAAGATGATATTGATATTTTCTTTATCCTGCTGCATCATGCAAGCTTGAATATTAATCTCAAATCTCACATAGACTTGGGGAAAATAAGTGAGTAAAATAAGACTATTCATATATGTCATGCACATATTGGTAGAATTAGGCTGGGCAGTTTTTAGTACGTACTGACTGACAGTGCAAGGCTATTCATCATCATTGACAGGCAAGGGAAAGGCACAGGCTGGTAATAATGGAAAAGGATACAAATCACGGAAGGGCATTTGGAAAACTAGGCGGTCAACTATAATTGAAAGAAGCTGAAGCCATGGTTGAGAGCTTTGAGTGGATAACAAGGAAACAATGTAACCAGTGCTCATTACAAGCTATTCAATGGCAATGATCAGATGAATGGCAAAACTACACCCTAAAGGGGGCATCAAAAGAATGAGAAAAAGCAAGCTCAAAAAGAACAAAAGCAAGTTTCCTGACTGTACCATTTCAGGTTGTTGGTCCTGTCAATGGCCTGTGGCACCTCAGTTGTGGAGAGGGCTTTTTGTCACTGATTCTGCTGTAGCTTGGGTAGCAGCATTCTGATAGGGGTCAGCTCTTTCGCGGGGGTCTGAGTAGGTCAGGTTTCATAGGGAAGCCAGACAGGAATGGATCAAAGTGCCAAGTGGAGCTGGAAGCCAGAGATGGTTGTCTATATGTTACTCCAACAAAGATCAGATCAAGGCTGTGCCTAAAATTAGAGTTTGGCTTTCTTTAGGCTGGTTGGCCCCACTTCTACCCTGAGTGAGGCTTTGTGTCTAAAAGGGGATTGGCCTGTTTTAGCAGCCTCAAGCTGCAATGACGTGGCAGTGGCTTTAGCATGCTAGTGTCTTCATGGCTGGAGTCCTCAGAGCCCAAGGACAGTGAGTCAACCTCCTTTGGGCACAGGGGAACTGATCCCAGGATCGTTCTAGAGACGGTCTCCTTCAGAGGTGAATTTGGTGGCAACACAAAAGGGGGCCTTCATGGTGGCCGGTCGCAGGCTGTGGAACTCCCTACCGAGGGAGGCCAGGCTCGCTCCCTCTCTGCTGTCCTTCTGCCAGCAGGCAAAGACCTTTTTGTTCAAGCAGGCTTTTGGCATGTAAGTGGGTCTGTTGGGTTGGATGCTGTTTTTATTCTGTTATTGTTGTGTTTTTAATTGTGTTTGATTGCATTTGTTTCATTATTGTTTTAATCAAGTTTTGTTTATGATTACCACCTTGAGTGCTATTTTTCTTGGTAGAAAGGCAGGCTACAAATCAAATCATACCAAACAGTCCATAAAACTGTCCTGGGTCCGTGACTTAATTCTCTCCTTGAACCATTAACTCTGGAGGCTCTTCTTTTGTGGACAAGGGGTTGGGGTCCTCTGAGAATGAGGATTCAGGGTTCTGGCCCATGGCACAATGTGAATAAACTCTGACATAACATATATGTTGTATGCACTTTGCTTTTCATTGCTGTGGGAATATGCATACAAACAAAACAGTAATGGCGTTAAGGGAGCATTCCTATGGCAGCCACCCTTGATGATTGTAAGCCTCCAAACCCGAGGGTTACGGTCATCTAAATATAGAGCAGGTCATGCGGTGAAAGTGACTGTCGCCTCCCCATCCTCCTGCTCTGTATTTTGTGCTAGACAGGCTTTTTTGCCTGTGTAGCTGGGGTGTTCTGGAGGGGAGGAGCCTGGAGAGACCTTTGGATAGCTCATATCCTGGTCTTCCCCTTCCCGCCCACTGGAAAACCTCCTTTACCCCTGAGGTTGGCTTCCTGACCTCGGAGAGGCAGCTGGCACAGTTCTTTCCATGCTGGCTAAGAGAGGGCAGGGAGTGTGGATCCCATACCCAAGGTCAGAGCACTGTCCGGGAATTGAAAATATCCTATGCCCCCCCCCCCCCCCCCGGACGCTGTCTAGGAGCCATAGGTTTGCTCCTGAACTAGGGCTGTGCAAAGATTTGGATCCAGAGGTCCGGATCTGAATCAGGGAGGGGCTAGTGAGCCGGATCCACAAATTTAGGCTGGATCTGCCATTTTGCGCCAAAGCCCTGGGGGGCCCATACAGCCTACAACTCCCAGGAAGCAGTGTCTGGGAGGGCTGTCAGTAGCGGGGCCCAGGAACAAATGGATGACTGGGACTCACCCCCGCCATCGCCAGCTCCGCTGCGTGATCGCCCACAGCTTCCTGGCCCAGCTCCTCCCGCGTTCCCCAGGCAGGCAGGCCTGGCGCCAGAGCTCCTTCCTTGATCAACAGGCAGGATCAGCACCTGAGCTGCTCCATGCATGCTCACCAGCCTCTGGGGGCCGGGCTCGCAAGCTTGTTAGTATTGTCAGTGATCACGTTTGATACTTATGACACATTTTCTAGTATTTGTAAGGTAAGATTTACAGATGGAAGTAATATATGCAGGGGTGGTGTTCTTTTCTTATTTTTCTTTTCTAATAGTCCTTGCTTTCACTGTTAAAGTGCATTTTCCAAGAAAATGTACAGATTTGTGTAAAGAAGAGTTGCAAATCTAAATTCGACATACTTTTAAATCATAGAATAGTAGAGTTGGAAGAGGTGTATAAGGCCATCAAGTCCAACCCCCTACTCAATGCAGGAATCCACCTTAAACTATACTTGACAGATGGCTATCCAGCTGCCTTTTGAATGCCTCTAGTGTAGGAGAGCTCACTACCTCCATGGGTAATTGGTTCCATTGTTGTACTGTTTTTCCTGATGTTCAGTCAAAATCTGGCTTCTTGTAATTTGTGCCCATTATTCCACATACTGCACTCTGGGATGATCGAGAAGAGATCCTGGCCCTCCTCTGTGTGACAACCTTTTAAGTTCTTGAACAGTGCTATCATGTCTCCTCTCAGTCTTCTCTTCTCAAGGCTAAACGTGCCCAGTTCTTTCAGTCCCTCCTCATAGGGCTTTGTTTCCAGACCCCTGATCATTCTTGTTGCCCTCCTCTGAACACCCTCCAGCTTGTCTGCATCCTTCTTAAACTGTGGTGCCCAGAACTGGATGCAGTACTCAAGATGGGGCCTAACCAGTGCCAAATAGAGGGGAACCAGTACCTATATTTCTATTAATGCAACCCAAAATAGCATTTGCTTTTGTTGCAGCCACATCAGACTGTTGGCTTAAATTCACCTTGTGATCTACAACAATTCAAAGATCTTTCTTGCTTGTAGTATTGCTGAGCCAAGTATCCCCCATTTTGTTACCGTGCATTTGGTTTCTTTTTCCTAAGTGTAGAACTTGCCATTTATCCCTATTAAATTTCATTCTGTTGTTTTCAGCCCAGAGCTCCGGCCTATCAAGATCACTTTGAACATTGCTTCTGTCTTCCAGGGTATTTATTAGCAATCCCACCCAATTTTGTGTCATCTGCAAATTTGATAAGCATTCCCTGCACCTCCTCATCCAAATCATTAATAAAAATGTTGAAGAGCACTGGGCCGAGGACTGAGCTCTGCAGTACCCCGCTCGTTACCTCCCCACAAAGTGTGTAGACCTTTCGGGCTCAAAGTGAGAGATAAACGAAACTGACTTATGGTAATTATGGACACAGTTTGTCCAAATCGTTCGTGAAGGCAGAATGTTGTGTCCACATGTACTGTAATCATACCCTTCAGTTTCAAAATAGTTACCTGGGGGAAAAAAGAGGGCTTATGTGGGGTGGAAGAGAATAGCGGCAAACATACTTTTTTTAAAAAAAGAATGAGGATAATTTATTTATATATTATTAATACTGTTGCACTCTCCTACTTCCTTGAGCAGGGTTTGATTTACTTTTGGAGGGGAGATCACTGGAGGCTTATGGCATTTCTGTAATATTTGATTTAGAAGTGAATAAGTATAGCAGGGGTGGGCAACTTTGGGGGCTTGGGGAGACAATTTCAACCCCCTAGAACCTCCTGGGGGCCGCACCCCCCTAGCCACTGCGTGCTACTGAAGTTTGGTGGCATCATCATCAAAACAGTTGTCACTTCGCGGCAAACCAACGGTGGCCTAAGAAGGTCAAATCTAGCTGTAAACCACTGGTAAATTTGGCAGTGGCAGGGAGGCAGGGACAGTAAATCTACTTCCCCCATCAGATCTCCAGAGAGGTACCTCAAAGCCTCTCAAGTTACTTTCCAGTCCTAACTCAGTTTCTGCTTCTGTCTCCCTGCCTCATTCTGTCTCTGTCTGCAAAACATTTCTATTATTTCCTCATGTGAAGACCCACCTGTAGGTGGGAAGGGGCAGGGGGAATGAGCCACTTCTAGATGGGTTTCCCTGTTCAGAATGGTCCAGAGTAATCCTCAACTATTTTCTAGTTATTAGTACCCTAAACTAGCCATTAACATTATTTTGCTTGGCAAAGGATATGGGGAGGCAAGCATGCATAACAATGCATAGCTGTGTTATTTTATTCATTCTATCTCCTCTGCCATGTAGGATAATGTGGCTATAGCAATCATGAGAACACAAGAAGAGTCATGCTGGATCACACCAAGGATCCATCAAGTCCAGCACTCTGTTCACACAGTGGCCAACCAGCGGTCAACCAGGAACCCACAAGCAAGACAAAGGTGCAACCTACCTTCCATGTTCCCCAGCAACTGGTGTGTATAGGCTTGCTGCCTCTGCTACTGGAGGTAGCACATAGCTGTCAGGACCAGTAGCCATTGAAGGCCTTCTCCTCCAGGAAGCTATCCAAACTGTTGGCCATCACTATATCTTGTGGTAGTGAAGTCCATAGTTTAAGTATGCACTATGTGAAGAAGTGCTTCCTTTTATCTGTCCTGAATCTCCCACCAATCAGCTTCATGGGATGACCCTGGATCCTAGTATTATGGAAGAGGGAGAAAAATGTCTCCCTATCCACATTCTCCACACCATGCATGAATCATTCGGCATTAGTGAATTCTTTTTCACTCTGTTTTTAATAAATACAATAATTCAGACCATGTGACTAGAGACTCAGGGTTATACAGTGATCACAAGAAGCCTCCAGACAAACCGTTTATTTGGCCCCACCAATACGATGGGTGGTTGGATGGTCCATAATCTGCCAAGTTCAAAGACAGCAACCCTACCGTAGACAAATCACCAATAAACTGAGCTGCCCAAGGCTGTCTCCTGTCCTTTCCTTTTCTCTTTTGTAGAAGTCTACCTCACTCCACCCCTAATTTTAAACTTTCTGCCATTTCTGGCACCCACATGCAGCGTTTATCGATCTGGGCAGATTCAGATGTGATCTCTGCACCAGTCTCCAATATCCTATTAATTTTTCCTTTTTCAAAAATGTATTTTTTAGGAGAGCTTTTGTTAAAGATCACTTGGTGGCTGTTGAAATTGCTTTTTATAGTAATAGATCTGCAACATGATTGAACGAGGCATTCCCTATTTCTTTTTTACCCTCTCCCCTGAACAGGATTTTTCCCCCCACAAAATGAAGTGAAAGACAAAAAGGTGCTCGCAGAGGTTCCTCTGCATTTAGATAAGTTTTAGAAATGCTAGGACTTTGTCATAGTTTATGTTAGCTAGTATGGGCATCAAGAAATATAGCAGGGTTCCAACTGTAGTATCATAGTGTTCATCTGAACTATTTTATGTGTATATGTGTGCGTATGTGTGTGGGGGGGTATTTATATATAAATAAACCTTCAATGGTCCCTCTCCCTCAGTTAGTCTACCTTCTCATGAGCATTGTCTCCAGCTTCTCCTACTCCTCATCCTCTTTCTCATCTTTGCTTCCACGTGCTTGCTCAACAGGCAAGGAGCCAGTGAGCAAGTAGCCAGTGGCGTCCACTGCTCCTTCTTCTCAGTACCACCATTGTCTGGGTTGGAGCATGTGGCAGGTGAACAAGTAGGAGCCCATCTACACTCTAGCTTTGTAATGTTTTATAAGGGTTATGAAAACTCTTTGGACCACATGACGCACTCCGTTGAACGTCGTATACCCGAGGTTTTTTAAAATTCACTTCAGCTATATACAATGGTTTTTACTTTTAATAAATCATTTTAAGTCAAATAATGTGTCCTTCCTTACCGTTTGTGATTTGTGGGGGCAGTGCTTCATTTATCAGCGCCCAAATGCTTAGCTGTTGATTGGTGGGGAAGAAAGAGGGGCTAAGGAGGAAGTGGGCGAGTGAACTACAACACCCACAATGCTTAGCCCTATACTCATTGAAAGCTAGGGAATGAAAGGGGAACTAAGGAGGAAGTAAGGAGGAAGTGGGCAAGTGAACTACAGCACCCACAATGCCTTGCCCTAAACTCATTGTAAAAACGAAACAGAAAGAGACAGACAGAAGGGTGTGAGACTGCACACACCGCTTTGAAGACTGAAGAATTTTTCTCCTGTAACGTGAGTACTCCTTAATGTGGCTTAAGATGTTTTGGAACACACCTATTTGGAACGTTTTAAAATACTATTTAAAACGTTCCAAGGTACTGTGTAGATAGGTTCTAGGTTGCAATGGTGGAGAGGAGGAGTGAGTCCAGGTGGCTCTTGTCAGTAGGACTTCAGCAGGTGCTCAACCTTGATGCCCTGAATAGCTCTCTCCCCAGGCAAATGGGAAACTAGCACAATAGCTTCTTGCAAGAGCCTTTCCACCATCTAATTGTATTAAACAGAACCCATTAAGATAACGTTAGAATTACCCTGCCGGATCAGACTAGAGGCCTATCTAGTCCAGCATTTTATTTCCCACAGTGGTTTACCAAACGTACCAGGGAAGCTCCAAGCAGGACATGAAAGTAATAGGCTTCTCCTGCTGTTCCCGAGCAACTGATTTTCAGAGGCATGCTGCTTCTTATTTTGGAGGTAGTGTATAGCCATTATGACTAATAGCCATTGATAGCCGTGTCCTCCATGAATTTGTCAAAGCCTCTTTTAAAGCTGTCTAAGAGATCATGCTAATCGCGAAGCACGTAACTGAAGGTTAGCTTTTCATGTACTCTACCGAAAGCATGCACGGCCCTGATTTGGATCGGGACTGGTGTGCATTGGGAGAGGAGGATTAAACCTTCCACACTACCATTTCCCCTTAAAATCTCCTTCCCCCTTCGTGCGTGGGTTAAAAAAGAAGGAAAAAAACTCCATTGATGCCAAGTGAATTCCATAGTCTTGACTATACATAGTGTGAAGATCTTCCTTTTGTCTGTCCTGAATCTCCCACAATTCAACTTCATTGGATGACCCCTGGACTCTAGTATTATGAGAGAGGGAGAAAAACACCTCTTTATCTAGGCTGACCATATGAAAAGGAGGACAGGTCTCATGTGACTTTAACAGTTGTAGAGAAAAGGGAATTTCAGCCGGCATCATTTGTATGCAATTAGTTCCTGGTGAAATCCCCTCTTCATCGCAACAATTAAAGTTGCAGGCACTATACTAGAGTGACCAGATACAAAAGAAGGCAGGGCCCCTACAACTTTAACTGTTGTAATGAAGAGCAAATTTCACCAGGTAGTAATTGCATACAAATGACACCAGCTGAAATTCCCTTTTCTCTACAACTGTTAAAGTTACATAAGCCTTGTCCTCCTTTTCATATGGTCAGCCTATCTTTATCCACTTTCTTCACACCATGTAAACTTTTATATGCATCTATTGTGTCCCCTCTTACTTGCCTTTTTTCCTAAACTAAGTAGTCCCAAATGTTTGGTTGCCTTTTTCACTCTACAATAACTTTTTATATGTGTGGTGACCAGAACTGTGCACAGCATTTCAAGTGTGGTTGCACCATTGATTTGTATAGAGATATTATTATGACATTGGTGGTTTTATTTTTCAATGCTTTTCCTAATGATTCCTAACATGGAATGTTCTTTTTTCACAGCTGCTATGCATTAGGTTGATGGTTCTCTCAGGATACCGTGGATGCAATGATGCCCTCCCTGACTGAGAATTCTATTTCTTGAAAAAGATTTTTAATTAAGGAAAATGCAAACTAGTCAGGAGAACATCAGAAAATAAACAAATTTAAACCTAGCATTCAGTCTAGGGTGACCATATGAAAAGGAGGACAGGTCTCCTGTGTCTTTAACAGTTGTAGAGAAAAGGGAACTTCAGCAGTTGTCATTTTTATGCATGCAGCATCTGATGAAATGTATCTGGTCAAGACGGCAGGGCTCCTGCAGCTTTAACTGTTTTGATGAGGAGGGAATTTCACCTGGTGCTGCATGCATACAAATGACCCCTGCTGAAATTCCCTTTCCTCTACAATTGTTAACGATACAGAAGCCCTGTCCTCTTTTGCATATGGTCGCCCTAAATTTCAGCCCATATACAGACCACCGAACCGTTCTATGGTGCCCACTCTGACTGAAGGCAACCATCATGCCAAGTAGTAAGAAGAACTACACATCAAGTGCAGATGTGAGGTCAGACGTGTAGTAAATTGTTCTCTGTAACTTCTCTGATTCTGTATAAATGAGCAAACTACCCTGTGGTGAGCTTTCTCAACCTGGAATCCTTGCCTATGTAAGGTGGGTTGTACCACACCAGAGTTGTGGACATGTGTTAAAATGTGTGGTAAGACGTTTTTTCTGTTTCTGTTCTATGGGTGGATAAGTAACGGTATTACCTTATATTTTACCACACATATCTATCTTATTTTTGGTCAATTCTTTCCCCACCACCTCTTGGTACGGTGAGACAGATGACTTTCCCTGGAGTGATTATTGTGACGTAGCATACTGCCAAGTGGTAAGGAGTATTTTACCACACATCAGATGCCCATCTATAATAAAATGTGTGTGTGGTGAAATAATAATCCTGAACCATCCGTTGTGCAAGATTAAACTGTCTATGGCTTCTTGAGTATGGTTAGATAAACCTTTGGGTTTACCTATTTGGATTTATTTCCTCTGTCTGGCCTCTGCAGAGGCCTAGCAGCTCCGGTGTCCATCTTTCCCTGTCAGCTGGCATCTTTCCTCTCTGGGAGGCTCTGTAACAAAGGCCTTCCCTCTCGTTTCTTCTGCCCGTAAGAACGAGGAGCTTTTTGATAGTACTTAATGTTATATAAGGTGATAGGGTGACCATATGAAAAGGGAATCTCCGCAGGTGTCATTTGTATGCATGGTGAAATTCCCTCTTCATGACAACAGTTCAAGCTGCAGGAGCCCTGCCCTCTTTTGTGGAGTGACCAGATACAAAAGAGGGCAGGGCTTCTGAATCTTGAACTGTTGTCATGAAGAGGGAATTTCACCAGGTGCTGCATGCATACAGATGACACCTGCTGAAATTCTGTTTTCAATACAACTGTTAAAGTTACAGGAGCCCTGTCCTCCTTTTCATATGGTCACCCTATAAGGTGATTGGACTGCACCGTATTCCCATATACAGTTAAACCTTCACATGTGGTCTTGGCAACATTAGGCTGACTATATGAAAAGGAGGACAGGGCTCATGTAACTTTAACAGTTGTAGAGAAAAGGGAATTTCAGCCAGTGTCATTTGTATGCAATTAGTTCCTGGTGAAATTCCCTCTTCATCACAACAGTTAAAGTTGTAGGCACTATACTAGAGTGACCATATACAAAAGAAGGCAGGGCCCCTGCAACTTTAACTGTTGTGATGAAGAGGGAATTTCACCAGGAACTAATTGCATACAAATGACACTGGCTGAAATTCCCTTTTCTCTACAACTGTTAAAGTTACATGAGCCCTGTCCTCCTTTTCATATGGTCAGCCTAGGCAACATGGCCTTGAGAGGTACCATCGTTTATATTGCCAGCTGAACCAGTTCAAGGAACTTCCACAGCTCAGAGAGAGATCATCCTTTGGGTGTCGAAGACTATGTTTGCTTTGCCAGTTGAAAGAGAATCAATGAAGGGTTTCCTTTAAGGAGAAAAGAGGGGAATGTAAAACATGGTGATGATTATTATTTTGGCAACAACTAAAAAAAGCTTCCCCTCTTGACTGTAAATGGAACAGTCTAGATCAAACCTAACATGCTTTTTTTCAGGCCTCATGTTCTTACAAGGGTTCACCCTCACTTTGTTTCTGATTTAGATTAAATCCCTTTAGTCTAGGAAAATGCTTCTACCAGGCTTGATCGAAATGCTGGCTTTGATAAGGCAGCCTTAAAAAAAAACTGTAACTGAATATCTTCCAGGCCCATAACTTAAAATTAAGGTTGCTGTGACAACTGGCTCTTCTGAAGTCCGCTTCAGGAAGGAACCACAATTAACGGACAGAACTGAGGTTGCCATAGGAACCTTGAGCATGAACTCTTTGGCTCTAATGCATCACATTACATTCATGTATAGCCCCTTGCTTCGTATTGTTTGTCCCTGTTTATAATACTATGAGTTCAATAGTCGCATAATACTCCATCGTGTTTCGTGAGTACGTGGCAAGTGAGGGCAAAATCATCTGGCAAACTTCAAAAATCCTTTGTAAAGCCACGCGCTCCTGTTATGAAAAACGCAGCCGGAACCACAGTTAAAAGCTTAGGCGAGATGCATTTTGCACAAGTCACAAAAAGACCAACATAATCCCCACACCGAAGGATGGAATACAAAATAGTCATTTTACTTTGCAAACTTTATTTAGGGAGTATTATTTAACATATTTGTGGGAGGGGGAAGGGGAATGATATATGTGTTAAAAGAAAACCTATAAGTGAAAGGAATATACACTTCTAGACTGTTTAAGACAACCAAAGGATTGAAAACGCTATGCAGTAAAATAAGGAGAGGGAAATCCAAACTGAATGCAAGTAATCCAGAGTCACACCCTCTCTGTCAGTGGATGTAATCTCGATTTGCAGTTGATGTCTGAAAAGGGCTAAAGAAAGGAAAACTGGTGCAGTGGACTGCTATGGCCATGGGATATGATTCCTTCTCAGCTCAACCATAAATTCACTGGGTAGTCTTGATTCAACCAAGTATCTCTCAATGTCAGCCCCACGCCATACTATCCATAATATGGGGAAAACTACACTGCTCCACCTTACATGGTTGTTGTTTATAGTGATCATCAGGTAATGTATGGCAAGGGTGTAAAAAGCATGTGGTTTCTCAAAAAAACCCCCAGCCTCCACTGCTACCCCAGGTATTTAACAGTGTATGTTAAGGTTTTGTTGTTGTTGTTTGATCCAGAATAGTTGTTTTAAATGGATATTGTATTTATAATCTGTTTTTATGCTTTTTATGCTTTTTAAATTTTGTAAACTGCCCAGAAAGCTTCAGCTATGGGGCAGTATATAAATGCAATAATAATAAGGATGATAATAATGGGGAAAAACTGAAAAAGAAAAATGCTGAAAAAACACACAAAAAATTGATAAATGAAGACTCTTTCCATCCTTACTCTGTCTGTAATCACTGTTTATGATTAAAGAAAGCTATAAAGACTGTTCTCTTCCGGCAGGCATATCCAGTGGAATTTTAGAATGTTTTAAGGAAGTTTTTAGGATGTTTTAGGATTTTTTAATGCAGTTTTAATAATATGTGTCATGTTTTAATCAGTTTTATGTATTTTATCATGTTGTTGTTCCCCGCCTCGATCCAGACGGAGAGGCGGGTAAGAAATAAATTATTATTATTATTATTATTATTATTATTATTATTATTATTTCATGGGGGGAATGTCTGGCTCAGTTTATTTATTTCATTTTTATTATTTAGCAGACCGTCTTGTCTGCTAACCCTCCCCATCAACACAGTGTACAACAATCAAAAAAGAAGTTGCTTCCAAATATGCTCTATGACAGGAGCTTCTATGGCAGGAATCATACAGCCCTCTGAGAGTGACTCCCAAATGGCCTCCTGAAAGGGTATTTGCCACAGACTGATAGCACTTGCCGGCACTTGCTTCTGCTTTTGATTTCATTGCAGAATTGAGATCTCAGCACTACATGAAGAATGTTTCCTTTCCTGCTTTTCCACTAGATAGCCACTAGGTGACAGTGTAGCAAATAGCGCAGTTACACAAGTGGAGAACGCGTTTTCTTTTGCTTTCACAAATAATACCACATTTTCTCTGCTCTTAAAAAACTCACCGAAAGTGCTGCTTAAAAGCAGAAGTGAAATTGGAGGGTCGCGCGTCATCTTCTAAAGAACCTGTAAATAATCATGAGTAGGAATTGATGAGCGTACTATAAATGCCTTGTGTAGAAAAGCTCTAAAAGTAAGAGAAAGACAGCAGTGGAGTGGAGGAGTGGGAGTGAGAATGGGGATTGGCTGAAATGAATTATAAAAAGGATGGGATAAAATAAATAAAATGGGCTAAAATAAAAATACATGATACAATACATGTGGGATGGGATGACTAATGTTAATTAATGTTTGGGATGAAATAGAAATTGTCTGATTAGGGTTAAAGGTGAAGGGATGCAAACTGAATTTTAATTATAACAATTTGGCAAATTTAGAAACTGCAGATGAAGAGCCTTTTTTGGCTCTGGCTATGCCTCCTTTTCTCATGCAGCTCCCAATAGGTCACCTGACAGCCAGTGTTACCCCTGAACTGAAAAAGGGTTTGTATCCCTGATATTTGGGAATTGCTTTCAGCATGTGGGGATAAATGCAGTATATAAATGCTAAACATTATTATTATTACTACTACTACTATTACCCACTACAACTCTCACCTGCTAAAAAGGAGCACACTGTCTCACACCAGAGAACTAATGCTTAAATTCTACAAAAGAATGCTGCCAGCGTTCAAGCATACCTAGAAAAAACTATCCTCTGATCTGGAAGCTCGCCCATGTAATGCTTGATGCCCCTCTCTGGAGGGATCCTGTGTAGTTATTTCCTTGTGATGGAAAAGCATTCTGCCACCTGTTAAGGTGCATTTTAATCTAGTCCTTGTTCATAGGACTAGGGTTAAGTACAGTCATTGCAAACAGGTGCCAGGGCTGAGCCTTTGACCTTTTCTACCAAGGCATTTCCTACTCATGGTTGTTTACGGGTTTTGTACATGATTTTGTGACCCTCCAGTTACCCTTCTGTGTCTAAAGAGCACTTTTGGTGAATTTTTATAAAGCAGGAAAAATGTGGTATTTATTTGTAAAGGCAAAAGAAATCCCATTTTTCACTTGTGCATTTGTGCAATTCTGCTATACTTCAGTGCCATCTAGTGGTCATATGGTGGAAAAGCAGGAAAGGAAATGCTCTTTGTGTAGTGCTCAGGTCTCAGTTCTGTGACAAGACCAAAAGTATATACAGTACATTAACAGCCTCTTGTAGAAAAGCCCTGAGTCAGCTGTGAACCAAATTTAAGCCCCACCCACCATCCATCTCTGCAGGAAGTGGGTAAGGTGTGACTAACATCCCAAATCTGGCTGTAATATATAGAAATAGTCAAGGATGCATTATCTCAGGCTACCAGAGGAGGCAATAAAGAGCCCTGCACACTGTAGGGGAAACATACCAAAAGGCTGAATAAAGAAGTTGTTGTTACGGAGACAAAATAGTGTCCGCCTGTTTATGAGAAAGCAGAGATAGAACAGTGGCTTTTAATTTAGGAACTGTCTAATGGTCCTACCAAGGAACAAGACAGTCTAGGCATGACTGTTGCATTTTATAGTTTCATGTTTTGTTTTGTGAACAGCCCAGAGAGATTTGGGTATTTTGCAGTAAAATATGAAATTAAATCATTAAAGAATTGGTAGGTTGTAATGGGAGAATGTGACTCAGATTACCATACTGGGGATTCTTCTTTACACTGTGTACGTTACCCTCCAAAGTTACAAGGCCAGTTACAAGGCACCACAGTTTTGTATAAATAGCCTTGTTCCAAAATGGCTGCTGCAGTCATTGATGTTTCTGTTTCCTTCCTCCAGTTTTCAAGAACAAGGGGGAAAATGTTTTTCAGTGCAGACTGTGTGTACAAATCTCTTGAAGGGATTACACCTGGCCTCTTTGGACTGTGGCCATTGTGTCACCCTGTAACTTAGGTTGCTGAGACTTCACATGCTGTCTAGAAGTGCTGTTAGTTAAGAGTTCACGGCTGTATCCGATCTCCTTGCCTATTGCACGGCGTAAGTGGTTTCTGGAAACATGCCATTTTATTTTTGCCAGGGGCCTGATGGATAATGATGTTTCCTGAAGTAAATGCGTTTTCCTTACTGAGAAATTGGTTCATTAGCATGAGGAAATGATCAAGTCACGGGGATACGAAGAGTCGGTTTAGTAGTCATGGGCAAAGAAACGAATTCCGATGTGACTGAGGAAGTGAGGTTAAAGTCTCCCAGCGGTGAAGAGAGGAGTTAAAAATGGAAGAGAAAGAGCTCCTGCCGTCTCCTTCATGCCTGTAAGGCGTTCCACCCTCCCTGAAACAAGCCATGTAATGCTATTAAATTGCACGCTGAGGAGAGCTAATAATCTGTTGCTACATTAAACATTATTATTTCTTCTATCTCACCAGTGGTTTTTATGAGAGTGCCACTGAGCCCACCTACAAGAACTCCGCTGCTTTGTGAAATATGAGCCATTTTAGTTGCAAAAAGCTTTGACTACCCAGACAATCCTATTTAAGTGCAGCTCAGGTGACTGAAATTGGTTAAGTGGATGCACGTTACTTCCATTTCCGACTCGGCTTTGAAGAACTCTACAACTTGAACAAGGTTTACGGACGGCCATAAACTAGGCTGACCATATGAAAAGGAGGACAGGGCTCATGTAACTTTAAGAGTTGTAGAGAAAAGGGAATTTCAGCCAGTGTCATTTGTATGCAATTAGTTCCTGGTGAAATTCCCTCTTAGTTACAACTGTTAAAGTTGCAGGTCCCTGCCTTCTTTTGTATATGTCACTCTAGTATAGTGCATGCACCTTTAACTGTAGTGATGAAGAGGGAATTTCACCAGGAACTAATTGCATACAAATGACACTGGCTGAAATTCCCTTTTCTCTGCAACTGTTAAAGTTACATGAGCCCTGTCCTCCTTTTCATATGGTCAGCCTACATAAACCAGGGTTTTGGCCTACAGTTCCCATCAGTCCTAGCCAGCATAGCCAATGCTGATGGATGATGGGAGTTGTAAGCCAAAACACCTGGAAAGCCAAAAGTTTTCCACCTGTGCCTTAAACAACCAATCTTTGAGTCACAGGCTATGGGTAATATTTATTTATTTATTTATTTATTTATTTATTTATTATCTGCCTTTCTGTTTCAATATGAGGCATTTAAAGAAGCTCACAATCAACCTTTAATCAACTTTACGAAGTGCACAAGCAATCAAATATAAAGTAGCCCTGTTGATTTTACTTCAAGGTATTGCAAAATGCTGATTTACAGGAAAGGAAAATATGTTCAAATGGTAAGAAAAAGTAATAATGTGATACCTTTCTGTTTACATACATTTAACATTTCCAGGCCCAATTCAAAGTGCTGGTATTAACATTCAACCCCCTAAAGGGCTTGGGTTAGGTTACCTGAAGGATCGTCTTCTCCCATATATAAGTGCCCAGACTTTAAGATAGTCTTTAGCGGTCCTTCTCCAGGAGCCCCCACCAAAGGAAGTGAGGTGGTTGGCTACTAAGATGAGGGCCTTTTCTGTTGTGGCACCTTGGTTATGGAATAAGCTTCCCAGAGAAGCTCGCTTGGTACTTACATTTTTTTCAGTGCCAGGTGAAGGCCTTCTTATTTTCCCAGGCATTTTAGTCTTTCAGTTTCTTCATTTTAAATCTGTTACTGTACTTTAGGACTTTGCACTGCTGCTAGGTTTTATTATACTGTAGTTTTAAACTTTTAAATTGCATTTTATTAGGTTGTATTTTATAGTTTTAATTGTTGTGAACCACCCAGAGAGCTTTGGCTACTGGGCAGTATAGAAATCTAATTTTAAAAAATACATTTAAATGCATATATTTTATATGGAAAGCTACACCTTCTATTGATATAAATCTTTCAAGTTTTTAGCCTGAGCCCAGCGTCATGTTTGACCATTTGAAGAAAACTATTCAGCAGGCAGTTGAAATGGCGTCTGTGTCGCCCAAGAAACACCCACCCCATCTTCCTCTCCTATTTTAATCTAGGTCACCTCATTAAAACACATGAATAACAGGAAGCTAGTGCGGTTAAGCTAAAATGTTTCCACTCGGTAAAAGCTGAACGTGTCAGCAGAAGATGCTCTGCACCTCCATGTCCCATCAGCCAGGCGTGGGCGATACTTGAGTGCACAGCATGCACAGAGTGTGAGCAAACTCTGTTCAGCAACAACTTAAGCATGCGCATTTGCTTGCAGCAAAACACACTTCCGGTCTACAGAACTTTATGTGTTCCTTCAAGTAAGTGAATTGTGCCTGAGCTGCTATAAAAGTCTTCCTTGCTCCTTGTACCTCTGTTTCACTGTGTCAGTCGTCAGGGCAAATTTACCTGTGTGTTGATTGACAGCTTTGGGTATCAGACAACACATAAATAAATATATATTTTTTAACAATTTAACATTGCAAGCAAGACCTGTACATCCATTTAAACAATATAAAACAATTTCTGCCGTCTCATTCATGTTCCGTATATGTATTGGCACAGCCCTTTGAAGAAGGCCTAACAATAAAGAAAGAGCCCAAAATGCGTTGGATTTTCCATCAATAAAATTGTTTTCTGCTTCCTGAGACTATTCTCTCCCTCTGTGGGCTCAGGTGAGAACAGGTAGCTGGCCAATTTGCCCAGGATTTTATAGGGCGGGCTTGTCCCACTGAGTTAAACACTGTTGCAAGATACACACACACACCTCCCACTCTTCACACGCAGGAAGAGAAAGGAGGGGCCTTAATTTCTTGACAGGAAATAAAGTTTCTCACAGCAGAAAAAGGAACATTGTTATCAGAAGCAAAGTATCAACTGTGCAAGACAGCTACTGTGTATTATCTAACCTTTGTTGGTAGCAAAAAGCACTGACCTTCACTGTATATATCTACACTACTGCTTTAAAATGGTTTATAACAGTTTTAAACTGGTCAATAACTGTTATTAACCGATTTAAAACTGTTATAAACTGTTTTAAAGCAGTAGTGTAGATAGGCTCTCAGTTACATCCCGATTGGATTACTGTAGCACGCTCTACATGGGGCTGCCTTTAAAGAGTGCTCGGAAACTTCAGCTGGTTCAAAGAGCTGCAGCCAGATTGCTGACCAGAGCTGGTTACAGGGATCATACAACTCCTCTGTTAAAACAGCTCCATGGCTTCCAGTCTGTTTCCAGGCACAATTCAAAGTGCTGGTTATGACCTATAAAGCCCTATACGGTTCCGGTCCGGGTTAACTGAAAAACCGTATTCTCCCTTACGTAGGCTGACCATATGAAAAGGAGGACAGGGCTCCTGTAACTTTAACAGTTGTAGAGAAAAGGGAATTTCAGCCGGTGCCATTTGTATGCAATTAGTTCCTAGTGAAATTCCCTCTTCATCACCACAGTTAAAGGTGCAGGCACTATACTAAAGTGACCAGATACAAAAGAAGGCAGGACCCCTGCAACTTTAACTGTGGTGATGAAGAGGGAATTTCACCAGGAACTAATTGTATACAAATGGCACCGGCTGAAATTCCCTTTTCTCTACAACTGTTAAAGTTACAGGAGCCCTGTCCTCCTTTTCATATGGTCAGCCTACCCTTACGAGTCTGCCCATGCTTTGAGATCTTCAAGGGAAGCCATTCTTTCAGTCCCACCACTATCCCAGGCACGCCTGGTGGGAACGTGGGAGAGGGCCTTCTTGGTGGCTGCTCCAGTGCTCTGGAACTTCTTTCCCAGGGAAGCTAGACTGGCTCCCTCCTTGATGTGTTTTCGGAGGCAGGCAAAAACGTTCTTATTCCTGCAGGCCTTTGGTGAATAATGTGGACCCCCATCTATGTCTAGGACTTTTAAAATTTAATATGTATTTTAAATGTTGAAATGTTTTAATATTGAAGACTATTTAATTACATTTTAAACTTTTGTATATTTCTGTTTATAGCTTTTAACTGTATATGTTTTAATTTTGTAAAGCCGCCTTGAAGCCCAGATTGGGCAAAAGGCGGGATACAAATAAAGATGATGATGATGATGATAATAATAATAATAATAATAGCTATGAAAACCAACTTTAACTTTTTAATAGTTGCCAGTTGCTCTACCAAATAAGTATACATATGCTACTAGGCACTGCATATGACTCTGTGTAAGTTGCCATGTTTCTGAAACCAAATCCAGTACAGAGCCCTACATACATACATCTGTATCAGGGATGGAGAATCACTTTCAGCCTGAGTGCTGAATTCAATTTCGGAGAAGCTTTCAGAGGCCACATTTCAGTGGCGGGAGCAACTGAAGGCAAAGAGGGCAGCGTCCAAAGACAAAAGAGGTGGGGCCAGAATATCAGTGTATTGTAGCTTCAAGCTGTTACTGCTAGTAACGAAGCCTTCTGAGAGGCATTTCAAGCTTTAGGAATGGGGAAAAAACTGTGCAAAAGCCAGAAGACCACTAAATGGCTCCTAATCCTGATGGCTATGTTAGGGTGACCATATTTTGGAAACCAAAAAGGAGGGCAACATGGCTACCCTCAAGGGGGCGTGCCCACCAACATGGCTGGCCCCAAAGGGGGCATGCCCTCCCAAACATGGCCTTGGTCACATGTCTGATTTTACAGCGCACAATTAAGACAAACCTGTGCTACATAACATCTTAATGTTAAACTCACTGATATAAAGAACAATGAATCTGAAATTAACTTCACTCACTCCTAGTTTTGTAGCTTTTGTTGTACTTTGAAGCTTTTGCTATACCCTGTGCGATACAGTCTTCCTTTCCCTCAAATATCTTTTCTGACTGCAAATCCTTCACTAGATGACCATAGTCTCACCTTTCCTAACATTTAACACTCTTTCCCCATCACCGTTCTCATATCCATAGTCACAGATTCAGCATACTGCTACCACTGAACAAATGAAGCAGTTGAAAAGTGCAGAAAAATCTAGTAGAACAAACTAGCAGCCTAGCATTCAGAAAGCGTATGAAATACTATTACCCTCAAACTTTAGCCATAGAACAAAATGGATTAAAGGCTTGTTGCAGTCACTTCTCACTAGCACCTCTGGTTTATCAATGAGAAACTAATCTAACAATGTGTCATTATATCTCTGGTTCATTAACCATGTAAACAAGACCATGGTCAGTAGCAATACAAAGAAAGGCCAGAATGGATGCCCATTATCACAATGCTAGACAAGAATCTTTACCTCCTTTTACCTTTTAACCAAATATCTCCTGAATTTACACTGCTTCAGTGTGAAGAGAATAGAAATCTCAGTCAAGGTCCCAAAGAAAGCTGCCCAAAGAAACCTCAGAAATAAGTCCCGTTGTAGCCCTCCATAGGGAATAGCCTCCATAGTTTGTCACCTAGCAATTATATCAGAGGTACATTCTCAGGAGCACTTAATCAAAAAAAAAATGTGAAGTCCAAGTATGTAATGGATTATATCATTTACATGTGTGTTCACACTCAAATAATCCTAAAAGACTGGTGGGGCAGTACTTATCTTTGCAAATGGCATGCTTATTCAGGTTAGCAAGGTTTTTCTTCTACATATTTACAAATTCTACCAGAACTGACAAAATCGGCCTCGCCCGCCTCTTCCGCATGGGCATCCGGGCTCCTTGGGGCTCATCACCATTGCGACAAACCCTGAGGAGGCCAGAGGCCACGCGGAAGAGGCGGTAGAGGGCCAATTCTGGAAGTGACGAAACCAGCCTCTCCAGCCTCTTCCGCGTGAGCTTCTGGCCTCCTTGGGGTTTGTCGCAATGGCGACAAGCCCCGAGGAGGCCAGAGGCCATGCAGAAGAGGCGGGAGAGGACCGTTTGCGGAAGTGCTGAAATCGGCCTCTCCCACCTCTTCTGCGAGGGCATCCGGACTCCTTGGGGCTCGTCGCCATTGCGACGACCCACAAGGAGCCCAAATAAGTGCTGGGCAGGGCGGGAGAGGCCCGAATCAGGAAGTGCCAAAAACTGGCCTCTCCCACACGGGTATCCCCTGGACACCGGTGCCCCCCCCCCCCCCAATTTCCAGTCATGTCTGGCGGGATCTGGACATATGGTCACCCTAGGCTATGTGCTATCTCCACTATGAGAGGCAGAAAGCCTATATGCACCAGTTGTTGGGGAACATGGGCGGATGGTTCTATTACACTCATGTGTTGCTTGTGGATCCCTGGTCGACAGCTGGTTGGCCACTGTGGGAACAGAGTACTGGACTAGATGGACCCTTGGTCTGATCCATCATGGCTCTTCTTATGTTCTTATGGTCAGGGTAAAGGGTGAGCTCAGGGGAAAGTGGCATGGCTATCTGGGAAAGCCTGGAGGACTGGATTGGGAAGTCAGGAAGGCCAGATTTGGCCCCCTGGGCATGAGGTTCCCCACCCTGATCTGTATGCGCACAGACTGTGTCGCACCTAGGTAATTTTATACCCTTAACCTAAGAGTGCTGGGTCTAAGTCTCAGGGGGGGGGGGAGGCTTTCAGGCAACCATGTGTATTACTTCAGTTGTGAAGCATGCAACTAATGTTTCTCTTCCTTCCTACTAACTCCAAACCTGTTTGCCAACCCTAACAATACTCCGAGCATATGTAGTTTTGCATTTTAAAGTCACTTAAATCATGACATCACCATGACCACAGGAGTAAAATGGAGTTTGCGGCTGTAAACTCTTTCTGCTTTCCTTCCGCACCTTCTGCTATCTGGGTGGTCATTTTGGGGCTCGTCTAGGCCCACGAGCCCTGGATTTTGACTTCAAGGTCCAGGCCTAGCTGCACCACTCTCACACTGCTGCTGAACATGTGGTTGCTAGAAGTGTGGCTGTCCAATGCGTTGGCATCAGGAGCATAGCTAGTGGGAGCATATCCACTTCCTTCTCATGTATTCACTGATGTTGCGGGGTGGTTGTTTGCATACTCCTTTTGTTGAGTTACAAAATGAGATTCAATTTTGTTTGTTCACAAGAGCCTTTTCCCACTTGTTATATTGAATGCTCTCTCTCTCTCTCTCTCTCTCTCTCTCTCTCTCTCTCTGATTAGTTTGTGTACACAGTCCCTGATCTCTTCCCTAAGGGCCGAGGGTGAAAGACTAGATGTTGAAGATCAGGCTCACAGAAAAGGTGATTTCCAAGGGAGTATACAGTCTGGGTTAGTTCTGCCTGGCAATGGAAGAGCTTTTGCTGTTCTGTTCTTTTCAAAAGGCTTCTACCGCTATATTTTATCACACCCCCAGCCTGCATTTTAATAGTTGCACTTCTAGCAGCAGAGACGCTAAACAGCATGTCTGTCTCCCGACTACTATGTAGTCTTTTTATGTTGGTACATCTATAAAACTCCATCTCATCTAAATTTGCCTCATGAGGCTGAAGTAACCCCTTTCTCTTGAAAAACAATAATAAAACACAGTGGGACGCAAAGCCCCGTTATGAAGATCGCACTGCTTGCCTTAATAATTCACCATAAAGAAAACACATTCTGCTAAAATATATTAGAACCTGGCATTCAAGGGTGATCGGGTGTGTGTGGGGAATTAACAGGGAAGCAAAGGAAACCACAATGCCTCTTTTTAACAATACGTACCTTTTTTTCTTGGGAGTCCAGCAGATTCTGCTATATGGCAAGTTCATTAAAACATGGATCGTACCAGTGGTATAACACCTAGCTGACTGCAGAAGGCCTCCATTGCCCTAAAGAGCCTGTAATTGGCCAAACGGCTTCAGAAGCCTTGCTTGGGCTCACCATAGTACATGTAAAAATTAATTACCCAGCAAGCAGCTGCGTTGCTTCCAAAGCAAGGATGTCTACATCCTTCGTCTTTCCAAATGGTACATTCTAGCCAGGCGCTAGATATGAGCCTTGCCGTAAATGTAATTTGTGAGGCTCATTAATGAAGTTGTAGACTTAATTGACTTCTCTTTGCTTTATGAGAATATTAAAAAATGAAGAGGAAAAGGTCTGTAACAGCGAGGATAATTCTTCTCAACTTCTTTGATGCTGCAGGTCTCGGTTTAAAAACAAGACTGAAGTACAAAGGGGCATCTGTATGTTTTCCCCTCTGCGGATAACAGCAGCTCCTTTGGGGGGTGATTTGGATTGGGGCTGTGTCATGATAAATTGCCCATGTTTGTATGTGCTGGATCCAAATTGGGTCCAGGATCCAAATTGAGACCTTCCAGGTCTGCTTTTAGAAAATGAAAATTACATTGGGTTATCTAATCACAATTCTCCCATATAATGTGAAGACAAAGCTTTCAAGATGCTTGCTAATGGGTGCTTCTACAAGAACGATTTAAAGCTCTTTCAAGGCGCATTACAAATTTTACCTCTACAAGAGCGGAGCACAAATTGGGGGTCGAGGCGCTTTTTATCTCCGATTATTCGCATTTTCGAATGCGCGCTAAATAGCGAGTTTTAATTTGCCGCGAGAGTTAAAGCGCCTTATGGTCATGTAAACATGCGATTCTCTGCATGTAAACAACTTTAAAGCAAGTTTCATACAGACAGTAATGCGCTTCAACGCCTCTCATATATAGGTATTAGGCGTAAAAGCGATTGTGAGGAGATGCGCATAATCGGGCAACCGGGTGTCAAACCGAAATCTTGTAGAGGGGACCTATCTCTACTCTTAGGCTTCCTGCATTGGTACAGTCTAATTGCCCTCTGATTTGAATTAACCTCTATTTTGACTTGTTTGATAATTACGCTGCATGGGAGTGAGCTCTGGTTTCACACAGTGCCCAGTGTTTGTAGAAATCAGAAATCAGTCTGGAGACGTTGATCATTTTTGATATTTTTTTCTTTACACCTTTAAAGATTTTAATAGAAAAACAATACATCTCCCCCCCCCCCCCCCCACACACACACAATTGGTGCATAGGCTGGGGCAGAAGCTATCATTTGTTATTTGTAAATAGCTGAAATTGTTCTAGGGAATTTTACAAATATGAGAGGTGCCAATGTAGAGGCTCACAATCTAAATTTTAAACAATGAGATAAATGGAGATGTGAGAGAATGGGGGGCAGAAAATACTTCACTGGCTGGAATAAATTGGAACTTACAATAGAATTACATACATAACGGCCAACTTAAAGATACTGTGGGGCATTATAATAGATCTCAAGAGGGAAATGAAAGAGAGAAGAGATGAGTTATTAATTATTCCTTAAAAGTGGATGCCCTAGAGGGCAGGAGTGCTGATGGATATCTGTCACTATTCTTTGAGAGTAGGAATAGCAGTGAATAGGAATGAATGGTAAATTCTCCCAGTGGAGGGATGTAAACCCATAGGGATCTGTATTATTTCATTTATTTATTATTTAAATTTATATTCCACTTTCCACAAAGGTATCAAAGTAGTGAACCTAAAATGCCTTGATGCATAAAACAACAATAAACATAGTAATAAAAGCAACACAATGCAAATTAATCAGAAATAAAACCGTATATTCTACTGTGTGCTACAACCCATAGCTGTCTAGGTCACACTTCAGGGAAAGCCTGTGTAAAGCCTTTTAAGAAGGCCTTTGAATGTCAGAATTGAGGGGGCTTGTCTAATGTCAATTGGTAAAGTATTCCAGAAGGTGGGTGCTAAATGGTCTACTACAAATACTCCTGAGGTAAGCCTCAGGGGCCTGTGCCATCCTCAGAAGTGCTACCTCTGAAGATCGCAAAGATTTGGCAGGGATGTAAGAGGTGAGGTGGTCTCTGAGGTAACCTGGTCCAAAGTTATTTAGGGCTTTATATGTTAACATCCACACCTGAAACCTGGTTTGGTAGCTTATTAGCAGCCAGTGCAGTTCTTTTAGCAAGGGTATAGTTTGCTGTCGGAAGAAGGCCCCAGTTAGCAACCTCACCCACTGTGTTCAGCACCAGATGCAGCTTCTGGATCAAGTGCAAAGGTAGTCCCAAATAGAGCATATTTCAATGAATAAAAAAGAAGAAGAATTTCCATTCCATTTCCACCAACTACAATAGAAAGTGAACAGGAAAACACCAATCATTAAAATATGGAACCTATAGTCTGTTTACAAATGGTGGGCACAGAAGGTTGCCAAAGCATGTTTTCAGGAACATTTTTGTATGAATGAGGTTCCCCTCCCCTCTTTTCTGTTAACTGCCCTTTCCCTTCAGTCTTTAACCAATCTTCCTGAAACGTGCACGTTATGTAAAATAGTTATTTCTTTCTGGCATGTGCAATTTCCAGGAAGATTAATTAAACCCTTTAGATTTTAATTAGGTTAGAACAACCCACACACCCTTGATTAGGAATAGAGATGTGAAGGCCCAGGAAAAAACTGGAAAAATTTGAAAAAAATGTCCGTCCCCCCCGTCCCCCCCCGCCCCCCCCCGGTCTCCTTTTTTTCTGGCTTTTTTCCGGGCCTTCACATCTCTAGTTAGGAATGGAACCACTGTGATACAGTGCCGCTGATATCTATCCTCCAAAGCTTATCTAAAAGGATACCATGGTTGATGGTCTCAAAAGCTACAGAGAGATTGAATAAGAGGAGCAAAGTTGCATTCCCTCTATCCCTCTCTTGATAAAGGCCATCCAGTAAAGCCATCAAGGCCAGTTCTGTCCCAAAACCAGGCCTGAACCCAGACCACAGAAGGTCTAGATAATTGGTTCCATCCAAGAATGCCTTCAGGTGCCCCACCACAACCCTCTCAATCATCTTACCTAAAAATGGTGTGTTTGAGACTGGACGATGGTTGTCATAAATCCTTAGATGCAGGGTGGGCCTCTTCAGGAGTGGTTGCATGAGTGCTTCCTTCAAAGCACAATGAGTTTTAATTGGGTCCTGGATTGTCTATGGGTGATTGTTGAACAAACTGTTTTTAGATTTATGTTGTCTTTGCGTGTACTATCTGTTTATCATGTAAATGCTTTTTTTTTTTTTTTTGGTACTTCATATAATTTTTTTTTGAAATATTTTTAATTTTTGTGAACTGCCCAGAGAGTTTTGGCATCACTCGGCGTGTCTCTGTACTGAGAAACAGGCTGGAAAGCCTGTTTCGCAGTAGTACGGACTGGGGGCGGTGGCGGTGGCAGGTAAGGAGCGCGAGTGGGGGAGGGAGCATGAGTGGGGGAGGGCGCACGAGTGGGGGAAGGGAAGGAGTGCCGGCCCAGTGTTTTTCCCCATAGACTTGCATTGGGGGAAAGCTTTCTTTCCCTCAATGCAAGCCTATGGGGAAAACACCAGAAATGGCGGTCCGAAAATCCGATATGTCCGATAGTTATTGACATATGAATATCGGATCCGATCAGATAGGGCCACCTAAGGTAATTATTGTTGTTGGTCATCGGATGTCCGAAAACGACCTTATCGGTTCGTTTTCAGACATCGGATCTGATACGATACGCATCCCTACTGACCACACTTGGAATACTGTGTACAGTTCTGTGGACTATTGTGTACACAGCACATAGTTAAACTATGGAATTTGCTTCCACAAAATGCAGTGATGACCACCAATTTGGATGGCTTTAAACGAGGATTGGACAAATTCATAGCTATCACTGGCTAATAGTTCTGATGACTATATGCTGCCTCCAGTATCAGAGGCAGTATGCTATGTACACCAGTTGCTGGGGAACATGATTGGGAGGGTTCTGATGCACACACATCCTACTTGTGGGTTTCCTATCAGCAGCTGGTCGGCACTGTGTGAACAGAATGATGGACTAGATAGACCTTTAGTCTGATCCAGCATGGCTCTTCTTATGTTTTTATGCTTTCTGTTTTAAGCATAAAAATATTTCTCTGTGTTCAGAGAATAAGCCCTTTCTGAACATGAATGGGTGGGGAAATTTAGCACAAGAAGTAGGGGGACCTACCCCCCTCCCGCAGCCCTGGCTCTATTCTGAAGTACAGACTGTTGTCCAAATGGCAGAGCTACTGCAGAAACCAGCCCATTTTCCAAAACACCTTGGAGCATGTGTAACTCAGGGATGTAACATAGGTAGCAGAGTGCCGTTGTAAGGTAGTAGGGAGGGAGCAACAGAGACAACATCAGAGCTTTTTCAGAAACTGAGTTTTGTTGAGAAAGTATAACAAAATGCCATGATTTGTGAAGTGCTGAAGGCTGCCCCAGATAAGGGAGCGATAGAAAGATATGCTAAGTAAGATGGTGAGCCAAAGACGCTATGCTCGCAGGGAAAATGATCAAGAGGTGTTGGAATGATTAAAGTTTGGAAGCTGGCATAAGAAAGTGAGTTATACCTTTCTTTCCTTATGCTCCGCATAAGGGGAGGCAGGAATCCTTAATGTAAATACAAAAAGGCTTCAATGGTGGATTCCACTGGAAGTGGCAGTGTAGAAAAATGCCACGCAAAGTCATGATTCCAGATTTGGTCAGGCTATGTCAACAAGATTTCTTCTGGAGTCACCTAAAAGTATAGGAGGGGTTCACGGGTTCAAGAATGCATGGAATGTCCAAGGGCTAATCAGGCAGAGTGTCTGAAGTCACACCACTTGCATGACCCTATAGGGCTGCCTTCCTGGTGCCTCCAGATGTATTGGACTAGAACATCCAGGATTCCTGACTGTTGGCCATGCTGGCTGGGACTAATGGGAGTTGAAATCTGAAAACATCTGGAGCACCAGGTTGGGGTAGGCTTCCATAGGGTGTCCTTTGGAATCTCATTTGGGAATCTCTCTGGATTCAGAGAGCCTAAAGCAATTATAGCATTAGAAAAAGAAAAGAGATAAAACTGTAGTGTGGTCCTACCATTGCAATGTTCAGGTGAACAAAAGAAAGAAGGGGATTTGACCTCTTGGTGTGTGTGTGTGTTACAGGACTTTTTGTGAGGACACCTGAAATCTCAGGTTTCTCCATAGCCAACTGATGAGAGATTGAGAGAGAGAGAGTGTGAATGTGTGTTGCCTGACTGAATTAGGAAATGGAGAATTTGGAAATGGAGAGAAATTAAGAGCTCCATCAGACAAGTGTTTTGTTGCACTCTCGTTACTGGGCACCCGTGGATTTTCGTGGGTCCCTCTCATAACGTCGTCTGCCTTCCGTGTGCCTCCCACCTCTTCTAGCCTTCTTTGCGCAACAAAAAAACACTCCAGTAAGTCCAACTTATTTTTAAAGACGGAAGTTGCCGCTCTCTCCTGCTGGGTGCAGGAGAAGCAGCGGGATCAAAACGGCCCACTGAATGGGCCACCTGCACGTTGTTCACTTCCTCTTTCAAAAGAGGAAGTAATGACGGAGAAACGTGCAGGCAGAGAAGCGATGGTAAGCAAACGTGATTCCCCCCTGTGTGATGATGCTCTAAGCATGAACAAGTCCGAGCAGTCCCACCCTGGTGCATGAAGCAGCCTTCCCCAACGGCTGTAAAGTCTGGTTTCAAGTTGAAGAAACATAAGAAGGGACGAAAGGAGCAATGATGTCACCTATCAAGAGTTAGCAGTCTGGACAACAGGCTGAGCAGGCACACAGGTCACAATTTACCCCTCCATGGTGAGATGTATTGGATTTCTATTAAAATCATAGATAGTTTTTTTTTCTAAATTTGCATTTATTCATACACATTTGCATGTGCAAATGTAATGCAAGTTGGTGTTTTGTTCTCTTTTTTGGCAATGCATTTCCTTTTTCTGATGATGAGTAAGTGGCCACCCTTACATTTATCTCAGGCTTCTGTTTCTTTTAGAAACAGCATGATTGCTCTGAAAGTCTAGAGGTCTCTGTACTGAGAAGATCCAGAATCTAGAATGCACCTGTCTAAGGATATAGAGAAATTTATTCACGTGGTCAAGTGGCGATACCTGACTGAAAATTATAGATTCCAATTCACAGTTTCTCTGGCATCTTGATAACTTTACTTAAGGATTAAATTAAAACAATGCAAACCCTTCAAGCCTGATTCAAATGTATCCCTATGATCATCTCTCCAGGTAGTTGGTGTTCGCTTTTGTATTTCATTCTTTGAAATGGAAATGCCTGTGCAATGCTTCATTTAAGATTCAGCACAATAGTTCTTGCTTCGGTAATTTTCATATTAAATTACGACTATTAGTGTTCGTTCCTCAACCTAAGGGGAGCCAATAAAAATCACCCGACTTAATGAAGTTGTTTTCGACAGCAAAGAGACCTCGTTTACAGGAGTACATATAATACTGTTAAAATGCACTGGAACCAGCTGCCTCTAGAATGGGATGCCCAAAGCTGTAACTAGAACCATAAACATTTGTGCTGCTAATCCTAATCTATTCATTTAACTTCTGTAACAGCAACATAACTCCTGATTACTTTTATTTGTTTTAAAGGCTTGTAGACGTTCAAAATAGATATGGAAAGATTCACAAAAGATTCACAATGGAATTTCAACTTAAGTCCCTTTTTCTCACTCTCCATATGGGTTTATAAATAAATAAATAAATAAATCCCTAAAAGAGTTAACAATCCACTTGATGTTTGGTTTATCTTTCATAGGCCTTTCCTGTGTTTTGCCCTTCCCAATTTGGAGTAACTGCAAATTTAGTTCAGCTTCTGGCATGTACACAGAAGAGATTGTTGCTATACAGATTGTATGGCAGAATGAGCCAGCTCCGCTTGTAACCCAAAGTGTCTGATCAGATTTAATTAAGATGCGCTATCCGACTCCCTCTTTTTGCCATTACACCTCGAGGGAGGTGAAGTAAATCTCTTAATTTTGGTCATTCCTGCTCAGGGGGTTAGGTCCTGCCGAATGCAAGACAAATAGAAGCCAGAAACGAGAGCACAGTTTCCCTCCTCAGGAAGCAGGAATAAAGCAATGCGGGGACATTTTGTGCACCATAAAATGGAGGTGATACGGACCATCTGGTATTGTTTGTCGGTGTCACGATCACAAGTGTACGGTGCCAGCAGCAGTGTGTAGGTGTTGGTGTTCAAACCCCTTAAGTGTAGGTTTCGCTGACAATTATCTAGCCTTAACAAAGGGTAGAGTGTTTATTTGAGAAACCATGAAAACCAATTCACCACAAACTGAAATCTGGGATGGATGCAATTAGACGAACCAGCAACCTCCTAATCCCATTTCCACCTGGCACATTCCTTCTTCCCTCCACCAACTTCCCTCTCCCAACTAACAACCCCCCCTCCAAAAAAACCCTGTCATTTCATGCTCCTGTGAAGTTCCCCTTTCCACTTACATTAATATTCCATATGCCAAGCAATATTCCATATGCCAACACGATATTCATTTGTGTTTGACTTCCCCCTTTTAAACTTTGCTTGGGGTGGCCATATGTCCTCTTTTAAAGAGGAGAATCCTCTATTTGAAAGACTGCCAGAGGACCACCCTGCATCCTTTATTTGAAAGTCTGTCCTGTTCAAATCCAGTTTAGAGATAAAGAATCATAAGAACTTCTGCCCATCAACAGCACCTGGACAGGTAGGTACACAGGTCACCTGGTCACAGCTTTCTGTACTATGGGGAGATGTACAGTATTTCTACTTAAATTATAGTAATTATTTCTAAATTTGCATCTATACATTTAAACTAGCCTAAGCAATTTTGATGTACTGTATTTCTATTTGAATTATAGTAATTATTTCTAAATTTGTATCTGTACATATAATCTAGCAGATGCGCATTTTATGCAAAATGCTGTCCTGTTTTCTCCTCTCTTTTGTTGATGCATTTCCTCTTTTTCGCTGTTTATAAGTGGTCATTCTGCTGGCTTCCCCCCCCCCCCCCAACCACTTCTGTTCTTGTCTTCTGCTCAGCTGATTTTTCTTTTTTGCTGTGTGCATGGATGCATGAATGGTTGTGAATGCGTGGTTAGAAATCTAAAAGATTCGCAACAAGAGCCAAAGACTTTGTACAAGCAGAGAGTTTTTTTAAAAAAATAAATAAAACCTAAACACATTAATAGAGTGGGATTTTTTTTGGAAAGTTGAAATTGTAAGGACATTGTGGGAGGAGAGGGTGAATTAAGTGAGGTTGAAATGAAACCCCCATGCAAATAAAACTGTTTCAAGCCAGTCTTGCTGGTTGAAATGTATGTGTGAAAATTAATAAAATATCATTGTTAAAAATACTGGGGCAAAGAGCTCGTGCTGACTGGTCAAGTGGCTAGTTTATCAGCAACTGGGCACAAAACACAAATATTTTGCATGTTACTGAATACAGCTGTGTGCTCTGAGCATGTGCAGAAATCCTTGCCCTGCCTGGGATTTTTTGCACATGCTGAAAGCCATTTAGTCTAAGCCATTTAGTATAACTTCCCAACTAGACTACTGCAATGCACTCTACATGGGGCTGCCCTTGAAGACAACTTGGAAGTTGCAGGTAGTGCAAAATGCAGCAGCTAGAATGCTGACTGAACATCATGAAGGGGCCATATAACACCAGTCTTAAAGGAATTGCACTGGCTGCCTGCACACTGCCAGTTGGAATTCAAGGTGTTGGCAATGAAATTTAAAGCCCTAAATGGCTTGAGACCTCGATACTTGAGGGAGCGCCTCTCACCACACATGCCTGCCTGAGATTTGAGTTCAGTTGGAGGAGCCCTCCTCTGCATCCCACCAATGTGAGACATACATTATAGTGGGACATGGGAGAGGGCTTTCTCTGTTGTGGCACCTTGGTTGTGGAATGCCTTCCTCTTGGAGGCCCGACTGGCACTGACGCTTCCTTTGTTTTGGCACCAAGTTTTAGCAAAGCTTTTGAAAGCTAAAGTTGCATATAGGTTTACATTATTTATTGTTTTATATACTGTTTGATTTTATCTGTACGCTGCCCTGAGATCCCAATGATATAGGGCGGAAGACAAATGTTTTAATAAATAAATAAATAAATAAATAAAACACCTCTGAGCATGTGAGATGGCGTTCCACAGCATGGGTTGACAACTTGTGGTCCTCCAGTTGTTTTGGCCCACAACTTGCCTGATCCCTCACCATGGGCTCTATTTGCAAGGCTTATGGGAGTTGTAAGCCACAAGCAGACCTCCCCGCCCTGTGCTCAAACATTCTTGGTCCTGTCCTGTCATGCCTGAGGCCTCTGCCACACCAACCACTTGCAAGGTTGGAGACCTCAAGTTATTTATTTTTTTATACAGGCTAAGAACTTGGTGTCCTTGTTTTGTTCTGACAATGTTTCTGCCCCAGCCGGCACCTGGTATTCTGTTCACAGGAATTCAATCTCACTGAGCCCCCTCTGCTTTGACTTTTTGCCCCACTTATTTCCAATTTGGCTAATCCTTGGCAATTGCCCAATGATGCTGACTGCCAAAGCTGTCTTTGCCTCCACCTCAATGGAGGCTGGTGGTTCTGATGTCAGTAGGCCAGTGAATCCGCTCCGGGTTTTAGTCAGAACCAGTTAGAATTCAAAAAAAGCTATCGAAGCACCTTGGATAGCTCCTTTAGAATTCTGACTGGTTCTGACTGAAACCCATAGTGGATTTACTGCCCCACTGACTTCGGAGCTACCTGCCTCCACTGCTCCACCTAACGATGAGCAATTTGCTAGTCTCTCTCTCAAAATAAAACTATGAATATGAGTAAGAGATAATGGAGTGGGAGCAGACCCCTCCGTTTTTTTTTTTGCCGAAAAGCAAATACGAGGGATAAGACACAAATGTACGAAACGGCTACTTCTTCTTGTTTGACGAAGAGGGTCCATTTTCACATGACGGAGAAAATTTAGAGTAAACAGTGCAATCTCCCACAGCCAAGGGGAAGTCTAAGCTCAGCAATCAACAGCAGAACCATAGGCGGCGATTGCCTTTTCATTTGTCCAGTGCCTTAGGGTGATCAGAAACTGTTGTCACTCATAAATGGAGAAGAGAGAGGCCCTGCAGTACTCCAGAAGTATTGCTATGGGATTTGTTATCTTCCTAGTGATCTATGAGCAATCGCTTTGATAAAGTTTGCGAGTTACAGAGCAAAACCAATTTAAGAAAGGAGTATCATCAAAACTTTTTCCTTTTTTCTTTTTTAGGAGCTTGGAGGGGAAAAAAAACACAAAATAAATTAAATATCCTTCCCCTTCCAGCCATTATTTTACCCGCGACCGTCTGGTGTGTAAAGGCCGGTGAATGACATTTTTAGTCCTACGGGCCACAGACAATTTATCGGGTTTAGCGCAAGCTCCCTTACCGCTGTCTCCCATCTGGGAAGTAGATAGCGCATGGCAGTTTATGAGATCAGGGCTAATCCGACAGCGATGTGAAAGATGTGGCCAATGGTCTTGATAATAGCGAACACAACCCTTTCTGTCTGCGCTGACAATTTAAGTAAGTGACTACAGGACAGCATTCTTTTGGACAATCCTCATCAAATGAAGCTAGAAGGCTTTTTAAATATATATATATATATATAGAGAGAGAGAGAGAGAGAGATAGAGAGAGAGAGAGAGAGAGAGAGAGAGAGAGAGAGAAATGCTGGTAGTTGCCATTTATGACAAAAAGCCAAAATAAAACTGGGAACAGCCAGGGGCTCCATAAGGGCCCCCAGGAGGTTCCTTCCGGGAAATCGTAAGCATGGTGAAGTTTGTTTTCAGGCTGGTGGTTACTGCTAGTTAAACCATGACAGGATCAATTTTTATTCTCCTCTCTATGACACTCCAGGGGTGGCTCAGTGCTATTTCATCATGTTTTATTTGTGCATAGGCCTCACTCCAGGCTAGCGGTTTCTTGGACTTTACCCTTAGTCACAATGAGGTAGCCGGAGGATACGTGTGTCCAAATAAATTGTTTGGGCTGAGAGAGTATGAATTTGTGAGGGGCAGCGGGCAGGGTGCCTGAATCAAATCTGTTCTCAGAAACGCCTTTGGCAGAGTGGCTTTGAGCCAGTTGCTGTCTCTCAGCTGAAGCTGCTTTGCAGGGGTGTTGTGGGGATTACATTGGGGAAGGAAAAGGTTGAAGATGGGGGAGAAGGGTTATGCAGGTGAAGATGTTAGATAGGGAAGGACCCCTGGCTCGGTGGTAGAGCACGTGCTTTGCATGAAGAAGGTCCCAGGTTCGAATCCTAGGAGCTATCTTGATGACACATTGGCTCCGCGAGCACCCCAAACCGTGAACTTGCACTCCTCTGGGGTTGTCCCCATGGCAAAATGCGGGGTTTGCATCCATCCATCAATCAGAGGAGGAGGAGCCACCCCGCCCTGTGTGCCGCCATTTCATACTCTGCCGCGTCACTGTGAGTCAATGCACGAGCGCCGCTGCGCATCTGCGTGTCCCTTCCCGTTCTTTTCCACCTGACCTTGTGGGGCTTTCCCCACCAAGTGTTTCCTTCTCCGCATAACGGAGGAAATGCGGAGGCATTCCAGAGGCCATTCAGTTTGTTGGCCTACCCCCTCCCCCTTGTCCGGGCAGATGGCGACCAATCAGGGGGCGCCATCTGCCTGGTCATGCCTCCACCACAACTCTGGAGCGGCAACAGATGGCAGATACGCCGTTGTCACTCTGCTTCAGAGAAAAAAGCCAGGATAAGTCCCTGACTTTTTTATTTCAGAGCTTCGGAGATAAGCCCTAGGATGGCTATAGAGTGGCTTCTGCGTCGTATAAACAATACAGCAGTACTGCGGAGCCACCTCGGGGCTTTCCCCACATATAGACAGCCCCCAGCTTCTCCAGTTAGGACTGGTAAAGAACCCTGACTGAAACTCTGGAGAGCCACTGCCAGTCAGTGTAGACAATACTGGGCTAGATGGGCCAATGGGCTGACTCAGTATAAGGCAGCTTCCTAGGTTTCCCATGAATAAAGCTAGGCACAGTTGACTGTCATCCTGCTGTCCAGGGCTGACAGATGTCAAGGGTAGGCATGGTTGGGCAACTGCCGAGGGCCCATACCTCAATAGGGGCCAATGGACAAGAGCCCCCTGGAGTTGCATGGTCCTCCCCTTCACTGCTGCAACCTGGTTTTTCACCTGCCCCTTGCAGGTGAACAACGGGGATGCTACGAAGGAGGAGCAGTAGATGCCATGGCCTACTTGCTCACCGGCTCTCTGCCTGTCAAGCAATCAAGTGGTACCAATGATGAGAAAGAGGATAAGAAGCAATGGCAGCTGGTGACCATGGTGATGAGAAGTTAGACTCACTGAAGGAGGGGCCCTGTTGAGGCTGTCTTGCCCAAAGCCTTCAAAAACCTGGAGCTGGTACTGCTGCTGCCTTCTATATAAGTCCTACTAGTACCAAGAAAGAAAACACAGTTAGCAGGCATGGAGATCTTGACAGCAACCTCCAATTTTCCTGGATATGGGCCATACATTCAGGGAGGTGGGTAATGATCCTGATCCTCACTACCACATGCTCAAT
Organism: Anniella stebbinsi; assembly: GCA_029215795.1. Lineage (NCBI taxonomy): Eukaryota > Metazoa > Chordata > Lepidosauria > Squamata > Anniellidae > Anniella > Anniella stebbinsi. The sequence goes on from JARDYH010000001.1 coordinate 51,258,077, forward strand.
GCTTCACTGGATGCCTTTCCATACAGGTATTCGGTCAGTGCATAGGTTCGGGACATAAAATGTATATCAAATAAAGAGTGGGTGAACGCAAACCTTTATTATTCCATGGCTAGTGGTTGGGCTGAACAAAAATTTCTCGGAAGACATCTTTTTCAGAGCAAATTTCAGAGATTTTGGTTTTTTGTCAAAAGGAAGGCCACCTTTTCCAGAATTTTCTTGGACCGTTCTCTACGATGTTTTTGTGGCAGCTGCCATTCTGTCTCCTGCTGTGCACCAAAGCCCCAAAGTGATGCTAGGTCTCGGGCAGGGGTGGAGAACCACAGGTCCAGAGGCTAAATCTGCCTCTGGCTTTCTCCAGATGGCCATGTCCCCTTCTCCTGGCCCCAGTCCTAGGGTGGCCATATGGAAAGGAGGACAGGGGCTCCTGTATCTTTAACAGTTGTAGAGAAGAGGGAATTTCAGCAGGTGTCATTTGTATGCATTCAGCACCTGGTGAACATCCCCTCTTCATTACAGGAGTTAAAGCTGCAGGAGCCCTGCCCTTTTTTGTATCTGGGCACTCTAACTAAAGAGGGTAGGGCTCCTGCAGCTTTAACTGTTGTGATGAAGAGGGAATTTCACCAGGTGCTGCATGCATAAAAATGCATACAAATGACACCTGCTGAAATTCCCTTTTTCTACACAACTGTTAAAGATAGAGGAGCCCTGTCCTCCTTTCCATATGATCACCCTACCCAGTCCTTTCCCCCAACTACCAACCATTTGGTGGCTTTTCAACCCTTGTACAGTGCTTTCCCCATTCTAAAATGTTGAACTGCCTCTCCTAAGGCTTAGGTACTGGCAGTAAGAGCTTTAAGCTAAAGTATGCTGGTCTTTTGGGAGGTATTGCCCCATCCCCATTTGCCCACCACCGGAACATACCCCCCCAATGGAATTTGACCCTGGGGCTGAAAGAGGCTTTGCACCTCTTGTCAGGGGCATTGTGGAGGATGCAAAATGGCTGCCAGGCTGCCAACACCATTAGTACTGTCGGGACTTGTATTGGAAGCAACAACAACAACAGCTCAAAAGCCCTTAGGAAGAAGAAAGGAGCTTTGCTACTGCTGTTGCTAAGTGTGAGCCCCATCCCCAAGAAACTGTTGGCGAATTCCTCCTGCCACTTAAGAAACTGGTGAAATCAGTAAAGGCTGGTGGGGCCATGAATCCGCTCTGGGTTTCAGTCAGAACTGCTCAGAACTGTAAAGAGGCTATCTAAGATGCTGAACCCTATCCTCAAAATAGGTTCAGTGTTTTGAATGGCTCCTTTAAAATTCTGGCTGGTTCTGACTGAAACCCAGAGTGGATTCAGAGCCCCACTGACAATGGAGCCACCAGCCTCCACTGGATAAAATGGCCCATCCAGTATCTCTCCCTGTCTATCTATCATTAACATTTATTTACCACTTTGTTTGCTAAAAAGCCATCAAGGCAAGTGGAGAAGTTTGAGAGGCCGACTGCACACAGCTCCAGTCACTGTACATCTCCCTGTTTCTTGATATTTATTTTTAAAATGCCCAAGTGATGTTTTGGCTAATTTGTGGCCTTCTTTTCTCTCCAAAGATTTCCAATGAAGCCTTTCCTTTTCAATCTCTGCAGCTGTCTTTAAAACACAAAACTGCCCTCCCTTGTGTTTTTAATTTCGTTTCAGTTTAAGCAAGCGCTTTACGGCTCACGGATATCTTGCCCTTTCTTTGTGTATCATGAGCAGTGCAGCACGATAGGGCTTGGGCCTTAATTGGTTTCCTTTTCCCCCTTAAGCCCTGTGGATGGGGAGCTTTCAGATCAGACGGTGGCATGTTTGCTTTTGCACAAACGGCATCACAGACTGTGTGTGTGACAACCTTTTGATTTATACCCAGTTTGAACAAAGCTTCCTCATTACACTTGCCTTGAGTTTGGCAATAAGGCATATTGATATAAAGGCATGATGTTGCCCGCCACTGCATCCAGCCATCTAATCCAGTATTGTTGACTGTCTCCTCTAACCGGAGTATCTCTCCATGATCTGAGAAATGGGCCTCTTCGGCTAAGGGAGCCCTCAAAAGGGCCTCTTCCAAAGATCTCAATACTTGGATAGGTTCACAGTGAGACAGGTGGTGGTCCTGATGATGATGATGATGGTGATGATGATGATGATGATGATTTCCATTTCTATACTGCCCCATGGGCAGTTTACATAAGATTAAAACAATTAAAAACAATATGTAAAATTTAAAACCACAAAACATACACAAAAACATACATCTAAAAACAACTATAAACAACTCTGTGGTGGCTCCCCAATTGTGGAACAATCTCCCCGACGAGGCCTGCCTGGCGCCAACATTGTTATCTTTTCGGCGCCAGGTCAAGACTTTCCTCTTCTCTCAGGCATTTGGCAATATCTGAGGAGCCTGGGTTTGTTTTGTTTTGTTTTGGTTTTTGTAGCTTTTTGAAGTGTTGAAGTGGTTTTTAAATGTACAGATTGTGTGTATGTTGTATGTTTTTGCTGTTTTAATTTTTGTATATTGTTTTTAATTGTTTTTAATCCTATGTAAACCGCCCAGAGAGCTTCGGCTATGGGGCGGTATACAAATGTAATAAATAAATAAATAAATAAATATTAAGCTATGAAACCAAAAACAGATCCAGGATCAGTGAAGCTCATCACATATTGCTAAATGCCTGAGAGAAGAGGAAAGTCTTGACCTGGCTCCAAAAAGATAGTAATATTGGCGCCAGGTGGGCCTCATCAGGGACATCCTTCCATAATTGGGGGCCAACGCAGAAAAGGCCCTCTCCCTTGTTGGCGTCTTCTGCGTCTCCTTTGGAGTAGGCACCCAAAGGAGGGCCTTAGACGTTGAACATAGTGTATACGGGTAGGTTCATGTTGGGAAAGGCATTCCATCAGGTGTTGTAGTCCCGAGCTGTGTAAGGCCTTATAGGTTAGAACCAGCACCTTGAATCGAACTCTGAAACATACAGGCAGCCAGGCGGGCCAGAGTCGGTCTTATATGTTCAAACCTTCTGGTCCCCATTATTAATCTGGCTGCCACATTTTGCACAAGCTGCAGCTTCCGAACCATCTTCAAAGGCAGTCCCACATAGATTGCATTGCAGTAATCTAATTTGGAAGTTACTGGAGGATATTTGGCACCTGTGCTACACATATGTGCCAAATTTGAGATCGATCCCTCCAACCCTCGATTTTATATGAATTTATTAGAGGTTGTTTAAGTTCTGACAAATCAGAATGACAGCTCGCCATGTACGTTCATTCGGACCTGTCAGAACGGAAACGATCTTTAAAAAATTCATATAAAATCGAGGGTTGGAGGGATCGATCTCAAATTTCATACAAATACTTAGGCATGTCACATAAGCACTGTGACCAAGTTTCAATCCCCTAACTTTTAAAATACAGAAGTTATAGGCATTTTTCTTTAAAAATAGGGCTGCAAAAATATTGTTTTTTCATGATAATTATTGTGAAGACGATACGATTCACCTACGATATGAATGAAGATGATATTGTTTTTGGTCCAAAATGACGATAATGATAAACGACAATAGTTTTTGGCATGCACACCCCTAGTCCTGATGGCTGTGTGCTACCTCCAGTATCTGAGGCCGTAGGCCTATATACACCAGTGGGTGGGAGTGTGCTATTGCACTGTGTCCTGCTTGTGGGTCCCTGGGTGACATCTGGTTGGCCTCTGTGTAAACAGAGTGCTGGACAAGATGGACCCTCGGTCTGATCCAGCATGCCTCTTCTTATGTGCTTATGCTTTTAGGTTCTTCATTCTTGTAGCCACTGTGGTAGGTAGATAGAAAAGGGAGCTTCTGACTGCTCACCGCTGTGCTCCAGTGCCATCAATGCAGGTGGCCTGAAGGTGGCACTTCAGCTCCTGGCTGAGCAGGGGTCAGGTGACACAAGGAGCCAATAGGGTTCACCCTGGTCTCGGAAAGTTTCTGACTCTGAACTGGTCTCGCAGCCATTCAGGCACAGACTGAGCTGTTCTCAGACTGTCTGTTGCTACAGGCTAAATTAGATCCATTAGATTAGAAGCAAGGATGATTTTAATGCTGTTGATTTATTGGGAACAGCTGATGTTATGTTTATTGAATTGATTGTTATAGGGATTCATTTTGCTGTCTTGTTTATTATGTCCATATCGGATTGCTTACTGATATGCTGCTGTCAGTCCTTTCTAGTGCACTGTGAGTGTAATTGGAATTATTGATATGAATGTAGAAAGAGCTGTGCTGGATCACACCAAGGGATCATTGAGTCCAGCATTGTGTTCACACAGTGGCCAACCAGATATCGATGGGAAACCCTTGAGCAGGACATGGCGCAACAGCACCCTCCCACCCGTGTTCCCCAGCAACTGGTGTACATAGGCTTACTGCCTCTGATACTGGAGGTAGCATAGAGCCACCAGGACTAGTAGCCATTGAGAGCCTTCTCCTCCAGGAATTTGTTTAACCATCCAAATTTGTGGCAGCCACTACATCTCGTGGTAGCAAATTCCATAATTTGACTCTGCACTGTATAAAGAAGTCCTTTCTTTTATCTGTCCTGTATCTCCCACCAATTAGCTTCATGGGATGACCCCGAATTCTAGTATTATAAGACAGGAAGAAAAAGTAGTCGTCATAGTAGCTACTTTACTGCCTGCTTCCCCACAAAGCTGACCTTCTCCCATATCATGCCAGCAGTGGGACTGTACCAGCAAAAATAGCCATTAGCTCCCCTGCTAAGCTCTTCATGATGGATATCAGAATAAGTTCCAGCTCCCTGTGAGGTTCATTAAACTGAACTGGTGCACAGAGACCACACCAAGGCTATTGCTTACTTGCAGAAATCCCTGAATTACCATTCCCTCAGATCTGAACTCGCCTTGAACTGCTTGGTCTAATGGGCTTCATCTTCATTATGGGATAATATAGTGTAGAATCGTAGCGCTCTGTAAGTACTCTTGAAATGTGACTTATTAGGAGGAAGCTCAGACCTAGTAACACAAATACACTCTTGGTTAATGCATTGGCAGGGACTCTGTTAGTATCTCATGTTTCTTTAAGGCACTTTAAAGGAAACATCATGGCTCAGTCGTAAGGCACTTCCTTTGCACGTAGAAGGCTCCAGGTTCAATCTTCAGCATCTCAAGGCACGGCTGAGAGAGACCCCCTTCCATAAACTCTGGAGATCTGCTGCTAGTGCAGTCCTTATCCATCATGGTGCCCGCCAGATGTGTTGGAGTGCAATTCCCATCATTCTCAGCCAGCATGGTCATTGGACTGCAACTCCCATCATTCCCAGCCAGCATGGCCAAAGGTCAATGGTTATAAGGATCAGACCTGTGCTCCCTAGTGAGGGGGATTGGGTTTTGGAGCCTGGATCAGACTTGGAGGCTGAAGAAGAAGGAAAAGCACGCCAGTCTAGATAGGATGTGGAGGAGGAAATTCTCCAAGACTCTCCAAGAGTCAAGGAGGTATCTTCCCAGGAGTTCATCGGACAAGATGCCCTGTCCTTCTTTGGCTGCAGCATGCTCCAAATGCAGTGGAGCTAGCAAAGACATTCCAGCCTACAGGACTCATCGAGGTGGAGCATGACACATCCAGGCTCAGAGATCATCATCCTTTCCCCTGGGAATTCAGTCTTTATGGGAGGGGGAGGGAACATCACAGTTGACAGATCCCAGAGTCCACCGCAAGGTCAAGTAGACAGTGTTGAGAGGAAGTGGGAGGCAGTCTGCTAGGTTAGCCACTCGCCAGAGGTTACAACTTGAAGACCCTCCCTGAAGGAGGCATTCAGTAAAAGCCTGTTGGGCACTGCAGGAATTTTTCCATTTAATTGATAGGCAACTGCTAATTAAGCTTAGAGGATAGCTCTTAGCATTCACACTTCCTTCAGGTGTGAAGAGATGTCTACATACTGAATAAAGTATTGTGGATTGCACATGGCAGACCTCTTTGTTGTCTCACATCTTGGCCGATGGGGGGGGGGGTTAATAATAATGGCCAACAGCATAGGCATTAATGATCTAGAGGGACCAATGACCATTTAGGCTATCTAGACTTGACATAACACAGCTTCCAATGTTCCAAACAGACCAGCGTTCAATTTGAGATTTTCACTGCTAGACTTAAGGTCATGGTGCTCTATGTTAGTGCACCATATTCAAGGCAGCCAGACTTCTGTGACAAGCATATTCCAGTTTCATCTTGGTATAATCATAGACGATGGAGGCTGGTGGCTCTGATTTTGCCGGGGCTGTAAATCCATTCTGGGTTTCAATCAGAATCAGCCAGAACTCTAAAGGAGCTATCCAAAGTGCTGAACCCCAACCCCAAAACAGTTCCAGCTTCCCGGATAGCTCCTTTAGAGTTCTGGATGGTTCTGATTCAAAACCGGAATGGATTCACAGCCCCACTGAAATCAGAGCCCCTAGTGCCCTGCTTCCGAGGGGCACTATGGAGCCATCAATTCCTCTTAGGGATCCTCCCCCACCACTTGGAGATTTTGTTTACAAATCTTAGGATTCCCCAAGCCTGCTGATACCTCTGTGTTGTGCATGGATTAATGGCACTGTTTTGGCTTCATAATAATTCACACTCAGAGAATTGAGCGCTATTCGTGTGTGTGTGTGTGTGTGTGTGTGTGTGTATGACGTATGTGATGTGGAGGTATTTGAACAGCAGTAGCAATAGTAGTTTCAGCAGCCGCAGCAACTTCAGTAGTAGGATATAAATGCCCCCAATACCTACAACAAAATAATTACAGCCTGTTTGACCCTCCCCAACCCAAATTTAAGTGGCATTTCAATATGATGCAGACAAAATATTGATGGGACACACTGAAAGCACATTGATACAAATGTTTTGAAAGTTGTTGACTATGTAGTTTTTTCCCCTTTAAATCTTTCTGATGGCTCATCACCTTTTCCCTTCTTCATTTCATCGGGCATTGCAATCCAGCCGACTCATAAGCAAATCCATCCTAGCTAAGGCTGGTATTAAAATAAACGATGCCACCGTTTAGGTTGATTTATCTTAGAGGCTATCAAGTGGCATGCCGCTGTGATTTGCTTGGTGACTTTCGGAATTGCTGATGTCAAAATGGCAGGAAATTGCACTAAAGAGTAATCCTATTTCAGTGCTCGTGGTTGTTATTTATTCGGGCGCATACTGAGCTATCATCCAAATGCACGGCTTGAATAAAAGCTCTGGGATTTCATAAATTCGGCAAATCTGAACTTTTATCATGCAGCATGATTTGCATGTGATTACAGGCTAGGTGTAGATTATGCAAAATTGGACCTTTTATCTACATTTCTCTTGGATTTATACAGTGGCTGAGAAAATATAAGAAGGGTATTAAAAGGGCAGGATGCTTCCAGAAAGGACATAGATCTCGGATAGCTATTGTTACCCTCCAATGTGACAAATTAATTCCAGGACCTGGATTGTGCTGATAAAGGGGTGTGGCCCTGCAAATAGGGGCAGGCACAATGGCTCCCATTGAATTCTATGGGACAAAATAAATGGTTTCAATCTAGTGAAGAGTTTTAGGCAGACTTTCCCTACTGGCTGCCCTCCAGATGTGTTGGATGGCAATTTCCATCACCCCAGATGGCTGTGGATAATGGGAGTTGTAGTCCAACACATCTGAAGGATGGCAGGTTGGGAAGGCTCATTTAAGGGATACAGAATTTTCCTTCTGCTCCAGACACAGATGCCATGCATCCTCTGCAATATATGGGCCCCACCGCAATAATGGGGATTTCACAAATAATGGGCATTACACAAATTAATGTTAAAAGTTACCATCCAGTGGAGGCTGGTGGCTCCGATTCCAGTGGGGCTGTGATTCCATCCTGGGTTTTAGTCAGAACCAGCCAGAACTTTAAATGATCCAACCAAGAGGGTAGCCCCCAACCCCAAAACATTTTGATCACCCTGCATAGCTCCTTTAGAGTTCTGGCTCATTCTGGCTGAAACCTAGAATGGAATCACAGCCCCACCAAAATCAGCGCCACCAGCGTCCACTGGATGATAACTTTTAATATTAATTTGTGAAATGCCTGTTGTCATGGTGAGCAGAGGAGTAGCGGTGGGGCCCCATAGATGGCAGAGGATCCATGGTTTTCAGTCCGATCCAGCAAAATCCTAAAGGAGCTATCCAAGGTGCTGAACCGACAGTTTAGAGATTGGCTTCAGCACCCTGGACAGCTCTGGCTGGTTGCCTTCACTGCCCACCCAAAACAGACCCACCGGCCTCCATTGGTTGTTTTAGACATTGATATTGCTGTCAGTTGTCAAAGAGGATTTCAGACCCACTTGTAACTTGTGCAGCATTTTAGGTTATTTTTATTTGTTACAAATAATAAGGCTGCCCAAGGATGATCGGCACTGACGCCAGCCCAGTTCCGCAGAATCAAGTGGTCATGGTTTCTCTTCACAATACCATTTTAGGCTGGAAGTACAGATCATGTATTTGAATGCTTCTCTGGTCTCCCCTGCACTTAGAAAAAGAGCATGCCTGGGAGAAAGATTGGTCCACCCCTGGTCTGCTAGTTTTCTGCTTTCAGGGAGGTGTTTTTTTAAGTGCAGTTAAAAGCTTTCCCACATTATTTCTCATCAACATTAACCTCTCCTTCCACCCATCCATGTCAGTATCCCTAGCAGAGGAAGAATGCAGAGTCCATCCTTTCCCAACTGGAAAGGCCGGAAGTTTCTGGGATTTGTAGATCAACACCTCTGGAGTCAAGCAGGTTGGAAAACTGATGTAGGGCCTTTTCAGACAACAGGCTAAGCCATGGTTAGGCCACTAACCCTTTTGGAGCAAAGGGTTATGGAGCATGTTTAAATGTGATTATGAAGCCACTATGGTTAGGAATGGTTCTCATGGCACACTATGTCATGGTTCACATGACATGCTAAGCCATAATATTTAGCTCAAAATGCTTAGCTGCCATAGCTTAGCATGTTGGCTGAACAGGGTCAGTGTCTATTGTCCCCCATGCCCCCCAAGTGTCAGTATCTATTCAGCTGCTTGACATGAAACAAACATGAAAAGTCTTGTGTGTTTCAACCCTTAACAGATATCAATTCAATAATAATAATAATAATAATAATAATAATAATAATAATAATACAGAGCTGGATGACTGCATGGAATAATAAAACCCCATCGAAATCCTCCTTCTCACAGGCAGCCTCTGCTTTGTTTTCCTCATTGTTTTATTGTTGCATAAAGATGCACAGCAGGTTAACTAGGCCCACCTGTTTGATGCGGCAAATTGAGAGTGTGAAGTGACAAATCAACTCAACTGCTTGCTTTTGCTGTTATCTGCAGCCTTTCCCTCCCCCCATTAATGGTTTCACAGACTGAATAACTGATCTTCGCTTATGTGGCCTGGTACCATTATTGTAGTAGCTGTATTTTTTCTTCACCTCTCCCATCACTCCTATTTGGCTTCCTTGTCGCAATTCTGTTAAGATGAGTGATATTTACTGGGGGGAGGGGAAGAGCCTTTCCAAAATGACTTGAAAGAAACACAGGCTCTTTACTTTCCCTTTTTCTCATCTTTTTCATTCTCCTTCCTGTTTCACCAACTTACCACCCAAGACATTTTGCTGCCTGAGGCAGAGCAGTATGTGACGCCCCTCTCAGCCAGGTTGCATATTAGGAAATTTGGATGCTGCCTTATACTGAGTCAGACGATTGTCCATGGGGACTCAGGCAGGTTTCCCCCCCAGTCCTACCTGGAGATGCCGGAGATTGAATTTGGGATCTTCTGCATGCAAGGCTACCCATGGCAGATCAAGTTATTTTGGCATCTGAGGTAGAAAAGCCTATGAGAGCCTCTTCCCTTACTAGGTGGTGCCAATACAACAATAATAAATGAAGGCTGACTGGGGAATGCTGGGAGTTGCAGGACTTCTTTCTGTCTAAACATGCATGGGACTGCTGCCTAAATAACTAACAATTTGCTGCCCTTTCATGATAATGGGATGGCCACCTCACTCTCCCTAAGCATAGGGCCAGCCCCATTGGGCTCCAGTGTGCATGGTGTCCTTCTGTATGTGGGACCACTTATTTTATTTTACATTATGTTTAGGCTGCCTTGAAGAGTAGAGCCCTCTGCCATGGCTCAAGGACATTCCATTCAGAAGTTAAGTCAGTTGCGAAAGGGAATTGAAGAGAGAAAGCAGAAAGCTCCAAACACAAACTGAAGGACAGATAGCTCTTCTGCACACACTGACCCATGTTTAAGGTCAGCTTATTATTAGCAGGAATGCTCTTCTTGGTAGAGATGTCATGGGCACCCAGTCGGGAGCCTGCGGCACATTCGCAGACCCGCACGGCCCACCAAGCACCTGGCAGCCATCCGCCTCGTCCAGAGCCTACATTGTGCACGGCAATGGAGGCTCCAGAAAAGACGTAATTCCCCCCACTGGGTCAATGGGGCCTTTATTTAAAGGCCCTGTTCACACAAGAGTAAAGGCATGAATGCTTTCACGCCTTTGCTCTTGTGTAAATGGGGCCTTTGCAGCCACCATTTACGCAGCAGGGTGCGTGTGGGAATTTAAATAATTTCTGGAGCCTTCGTTGTCGCACATAAAAGGGTTTCCAGACAGGGGCAGACAGCCGCTGGGTACCCATCACAGCTTGCCAAGCTGCCAAAGGTGCTTACGCAGCATATGAGCAGTGGTGAACAGCAACAGCAGTGCAGCTTGTGTCCCATGAGTTGGTCCCAGATGAGCTTGCCCATCCCTACATCTTCAAATGGCCTCCTGAAAGCAAACATGTCTTGCACTTAGAAACCCAGCATGTACAGACTGGGATGTGGAAGAATCGCGTTGGGCTTGTAAGTGTATATGAGCTTACCCAATTTGCTCCTTCCAGATCCGGATTGTGATTGGAAGTCTGCACATTTCTGACCTCGCGATCCGATTCGTGCAACCAAAAAATGTGCTTGGAAGATGTCATGGTTCTAAGCCCTCCCGCTGGAGTGCGAGACAATAAAGAGGTCTGCCAAGTAATTTTTAAAGCTTTATTCAGTAAATAAACATCTCTTTGCACGTCAAGAGTGTTTAAACTTTGGAACTTTCCTCTAGGCTAACACTTGGCTAAACTAAGCGAGACAATTGTTCTTTCAACAAAGACGGTGTTTTTTTCTCTGAGTCCCTTTCACTTCAAGGAGACTTTCTAGGAAGAAGCTTTTGGCGAGAGGCTGGCTAAGCTGACTGCCTCTCACCTACCTTTAGCTCTGCCTGTTTGAACCTACGGCATACTCTGGGATTGGTCAGCTCTGAAGTCCCCTCCACCTCAGAGGATTCCTGAGTTCCCACAGACTGTGTGTGGTTAATGTTCTCACTGATAAGGACTTGTGAAGATTCATCCCTGGTGGGTGAAGCGCCTGGGAGAATCACCTCCCCCATTTCTTGTGTAAGATGGGATATTTCTAGTCCTGTTTCTTCAGCTTCAGAATCTGATTCTAATTGATAGCCTGAAACTCTTTCCCCCACACCAAAGGGAACAGGCCTAGTCATGACAGAAGATATGGTTCAAAAAAGGTATATGAAAAAACATGCACTTTTGAAAAAAAATGTGCACAAACATACTTTAGTTAATGGGAGAAAAATGTGCATATTAAAAAAATGCACAACCAAAATGCATAATTTTGAAAAATATGCATGGAAATACTAGTGCTGGTTTCCATGCAATGAAAGTCAAAACTGTGAATCTGTTACATACCCAAGCTTCAAGTGGAAATTGGAGAACCTTGATGACCTCGTGTTTCACTGATTTGCACATCTAGAATAGGATTGCACATGTTTGGACAAGAATTGGGAGACCCAGGTTCAAATCCCCACTCAGCCGTGAAGCTCACTAGGCAACCAGGGGCCAGTCAGGAGCATTCATCCTAAACTATCACATAAGATTGCATCCAATGGAGAACTATGAATGCCACACTGAGCTCCTTGGAGAAAAGATGGAATATCAGTATGGAAATGAACAAAGAAAATAAGCAATTAATTCACAATAGGAAAACTGGCCAGATAGTTCATCCAAAGCATGTTATCTATAATGGCATCAAACTGGCATAAATGACTTTCCGATCCGGACTTTGCCTCATAGAACAACAACCCAGAGCCAATCCAACAGACTTCAGTAAATGTACTCTTTACTTAAGGCAGCAAAAATACTAGTTCACAGTTGCTCCAAGTAGGGAGGTGATGAGAAAACATGAATATCTCTTGAGATGAGCAAAGATCAGGAGGTCAGTGCATTAATGTTTCTCTACTTCTGTACCTTGTACACTTTATTTATAAGTTTTATTTATGGAACCTCAGAGCTCCCTGGAAAATACTGACCCGGGACAATATTTTCCATGATGAAGAAAGCTTTCTCCTATATAATCTGGAAATGTGACAGGCTGAGCCATTATTCACTCTGCACTGAAGCTGCAGCATTTTCCTTTCTGGAACCTCTAAGGCATGCTTGCATAACATAAAGCCTGAGGGGTGATTGAAGCTCCCTTTCTGATCACTGCAGCCCCCCCGCCCTGGGAGAATAATTTCCAATACCCATTTCTTGGATGCACTTTCCAACCTTCTTATTGGAGGCCCATCAAAATGAATCAAGAGTGCAGTGTTCCTCTTCTCTGTGGGACAACATCTGCAGTGAGGAGTTTTATTGTACTTGTGAACATAAGAAGAATCGTGCTGAATCAGACCAAAGGGCTATCTAGTACAGCATTTTGTTCACACAGTGGCCTACCAGTTTCCTGTGGGAAGCCCACAAGCAGGATAGGAGTGCAGTTACCCCGTCCTGCTCATGTTCTCCAGCAATCTGTTTACAGACATATACTGCCTCTGATACTGGAGGAAATGCACAGCCAGATGTACTAGTAGCTATTGAGAACCTTATCCTCCATGTACGATCTCCATGCGATGCAGAACCCTGATTTTACAAGGATCTACATTGTATGAGGAATCTGGATGAGTAGAAAAGGTTCCCTGCTGCAGACGTTATCCATCCAACTCAGAGGCGGGCAATGTGTGGCCATCCAGATGTTTTGGCCTACAGCTCCCATGGTCCCTCACCACTGGCTATGCTGGTTAAGGCTGATGGGACTTGTAGGCCAAAATATCTAGAAGGCCAGAGATTGCCCATCCTTGCTCCAACTGAAGGAGGGTGATGGAGCTAGCATGCCTGCCCATGTTCCCCTGTTGCATGTTGATTATTAAAGAAAGAAATAGGAATTGACAATGACAAGTTATAGAAAATCCCACAGATCCAAGCACCCTCCTCAATATGGTTCAGTTATCAAAGAAATAGTGCCCTCCTCAAGCCATGGCTATAAGGCAATGTTCCAACCTTGGAGAGAATAAGGTTCTTTCAACATCAACTCCCATGATGGTCAGCCAGTAAGAAACCTCCCAACTGGCCAGGCTTGGGATAATTATTGGCAGCATGATCTCCTACCCTAGTCTGGATGAGAGAGCAGTGTCTCCTGCTTGCTGTGCTCCAGCCTATTTTCTTTCATTAGATCTTTGGTCCCACAAGAAAGAGGCAAGCCAATTCCCATATGGGCCCAAAGCAGATTCAGGTTGGAGTAAGACATGTCCAAACACACAAGTCAGGTTGAAGTCAGCCAGGTTACAACAAGAAAGTTTAGGATAGGTCAAGTTAAAGTAAGTCATGTTCAGTCAAATAAGTCAGGTCAAAGTCAGGCTGGTTGAGGTAAATCATGGTATAGCAAGTCACATCAAAGTAAGTCAGTTCATACTGGCATAGTCATAGCAGAGTCCAGTAAGCAGCAATCAGGACCTTGGATAGCTCCCAGTGCACCCGACTAGCTGAGCTGTTAAAAAATGTTGCCCCAGTGAAAGATCAGAGTCTTCTGAAACCTTAAAAGGGCTGGGTGGGCTTCATGTAGCTCCACCCCACTTGGAAGAGCAATCTCTAACTGTTAAAAGGCCCATGGCTGATCCTGCAGCCTCATGCTTCTGTGAGGCTGTGGAGCAGGACAGCATCCTCAGAGTTTGAGGACAAGGAGAGAGCCACATCCTCAGGCCTGGAGGGTATACAGGTGTGTCTATGTGTGTGCTGAGCGCTCCCCCTGAGTGCAGTGCCTGTGATTCACCTGAATTTGAATCCTCCATGGGACTCTGCTGGGACTTAGGAGAAGGGGACATGGCTCAGCCTACACTTCCAGCAACTAACCTCAGGCACCCTAGGGTGGAAGCACACCCTCGAGCCCTGGATTAGGGGATGGCTGCCTATAGTTCTGATCCTGAGTTCCCTTGCTGCTGACCTGACTGATCACCAAATCTGACAATAAACAAAGAAGATAATTTTAATTCTGTGTAGCCTTCATCCAGATATTCTATATTCCATGCCTGGAATAAATTATGCTATTTATCTAGTTAGTTAGCTTTTTAGCTCTGGCTCAATTAGACAAATTTGCCTAATTTATGGGTGCTGTTCCCCCTCCATTAAGCAAATATTTGCAATTTGTTTGAGTTCCATGCATATTTATGTGGTCTGTAAAGTGTTTGCTGATATTGCCTTTAAATTTAATAAGACATTTTAATGTGAAATCAACCCCTCAACAATTGCTTTAACAGATGATACTCTGCAAATGTTAGAATGATAAGAATTCCAACCATGAGTTTTAACTGTAGGGGTCAAAAATGGATTTAATTGAGTAGCCTGCCATTTACAATAGCTGCAAAGCTGATGAACACTCTCTTTGCTGACCCCTTAAGTTGGGCATTGATTGCAGTTTTGATTCAGCTATGTGGACAGAACTCTGTTGATCTGAAGAGAACCAGTTCTGATTTGTACACGGTGGGGCGGGGAGCAGAAAGGGAGGCTAGAGCAACAAAGCAAAAGCACTTGGTAAGCTCAGCTGTATATAGGTAGGTCTGCCTAAAAACCCTTTGGGAAATCTTTGTAGGACAGTTATAAAAACAGACTTCTTTGCAGGATGGTCTTGACAGTTCCTCCCTTCCTTTAATTAAGGGAGATCTTTTGGTGGCAGATTGCTGCTTGAAATATAGTCAGTGGATGGTGGTAGACCAAATTTTGCTATTGACCACTTGCAACATCTATCTATCTATCTATCTATCTATCTATCTATCTATCTATCTATCTATCTATCTATCTGTATTATGCACACACACATACACACCTAAAATATAATATCATAAATTGTTGTCAGCCATCTCCTTGCAAAATCTCAGCCATCAGTCTCAGCAGCAGGATGCTGCTTCTGAAGTGTTTGTTTAATGTTAAGTGCATTTATTTAGGGAATTTATAACCCTGCCAGGACCATTGCTAGGTCCTTCAAAGACCTGGTGCACAGGCCCATGATGCAAACGTATGCATGTGCATATATAATAAGAATGTATGTACATTCACCAATGGTAGCAAAAATAATACTGAAATAGAGTGCATCCGAGTCCTTGCACATGTAGAATGCTTTGCTCTCACCACTGAGAAATTACAACCTTCTCCTCCCCTCACACTTAATAGTGATAGAGTATATCTCACAGAGATTAAAGCTTCTGTATTCACTTTTTAGAGATTAGGCACAGACTACATCTGGGCAAGGAAACTACAACCAGATCACATATATTCTTTCTCCCTTCATGCAACAAATCTGTCCACATTTTCCATTCTCCAGCAGTTCTTCATAAAAACAAATGTTTTATTTGTTTGCAACTCTCCTGTACCTCCTCCTTCTTATGTGCAAGTTTTCATTGTCTGCCCATATGGTGCTGGGTTGCCACACCGCTTTAAGCAAAAAACCTATGCTTTCTCTGCAGTGGGGTGGCAGCGGCTAATCCTGAGGGCACGGGGTTTCCTGCCTTCTGCCCGGGCAGACAGTGATCAATCAGGGACCACCATCTACCTGGGAACACCTCTGCTGTGACTTTAGAGTGAGGATAGATTGCGGATGTGCTGTACTCGCCTTGCTCTGGGGAAAGAAGTCAGGGTAAGGCCCCCCCTTTTTAAGTCACAGCTTTGCAGGAAAGCCCTGTGACAGCTGTAAGGTGGCTGCTGTGTCAGACCATCTAGGTAGCCCCCAGATTCAGATGCTCCGCTGGGAAGGAACAGAGACCATTTATGCTATGGAGAAAGAAGCCAGCAATGCTCAGAAAAGGACTTAATCTGTGCTGTGTATGACCTTAATATACTGTGAGGGAAAGCTGTGGGAGTGAACGGAGCGGCATCTAGATTCATTCCTGGGGAACTGCAGACTTGAAGAAGTCACTGTATTAAATAATCACAGCCGATGGGAAGCTAAGCTGTCAAGGAAAAGTATTCCTAGCCTAGTGTTTTCCTCAGTGTGTGACTTTTCTTTAGGGCAGAGAGTTGATCATGTGGGAAAACATTCAAATACGTGATTCCCACACCTGCCTTCTTAAATGGTACAGTCTGAAGTGAAGGAACCTTTAAGGTTGGAGGATGAAGAGTGCGATCTTAAGCAACAGCTGGTTGGCCACTGTGTGAACAGAGTGCTGGACTAGATGGATCTTCAGTCTGATCCAGTAGGGCTCTTCTTATGTTCTTATGGTTGACCATATGGAAAGGAGGACAGGGCTCCTGTATCTTTAACAGCTGCATAGAAAAGGGAATTTCAGCAAGTGTCATTTCTTTGCATGCAGCACCTGATGAAATTCCCTCATCATCACAACAGTTAAAGCTGCAGGAGCCCTGCCCTCTTTTGTATCTGGTCACTCTAGTATAGCTCCTGCAGCTTCGACTGTTGTGATGAAGAGGGGATTTCACCAGGTGCTGCATTCATAGACATGACACCTGATGAAATCCCCTTTTTTAGAATGTTTTAAGGATGTTTTTAGGATCTTTTAGGATGTTTAATGCAGTTTTAATAATATGTGTCATGTTTTAATCAGTTTTATGTATTTTATCATGTTGTTGTTCCCCACCTCAATCCAGACGGAGAGGCGGGTAAGAAATAAATTATTATTATTATTATTATTATTATTATTATTATTATTATATACAACTGTAAAAGAAAGGAGCCCTGTCCTCCTTTCCATATTGTGGCCGTATTTACTTGGTAATGCCCCACTGAACTCGGTGGGACTTACTTCCGAGAAATCATTGTATTACTCGCACCTAGGATTGGGCTGTTAGAGATTTTTAAAATCAATCTTAATATAAGTTTTAACAAAATAAAACACTAAAACCTAAAACCTCCCAAAAGTGTAACTACATACATCAAAGGCCTCAGTTTTAAATATTGTAATGTTCTAAAAGGGAAAAAAGAGTAAATTAGGCATAAAGTTCAGTGAATGCAGACCAAAATATCCAAATACGAGTCCATTCATAACTGGCGCCTGTATACCGCTCTTTCAAATGTTGCTGCTGTTGTTGGGTCTTCAATCCATTGCATTATAGCTGGTGAGCATTTATCTTTCCAATGTTATAGTATCAGTCTTTTAGCAGTGGGCTGTTAAAGTTCCCTGTATCAAAAGAAAGTTAAACTTATCTCACCCAGGTGAGGCCATAACTCATGAAAGCACAGTTGAAGCCAGAATGTAATAACAAGGAAAATGGGTATGTATGGTTGTATACACAAACAGTGCAATAATTATTTTTCAGACACAGCAAAAAGATCATAAATGTGTTTTATAGTGTTCCTTAATTGTATCAAAAATTGGAAACCAGGCCTTTACGGCGGATGAGGGAAGCATTAATCTTCTATAGAACCGTTTTGCAGATAATGTTGCAGAGGAGGTGTGGTGATAATTACTTATCTTTAAGGGGTTTCTAGTTTGTGGCATCAAAATATGATGGCCCATGAGGTACAGCGATTATTTATCATGCCTTGGCTTACCGGCTGCTCTTTCATCCCCTTTCAACAGAACCTGCAAATTTTCATCCTTCAGCATGCATGAGTTGCCTTCCCTTAATGGTACAGTGATTCCACCACCCCAATGAAAAGCATGGCTGAGTCAGGTAGGACATCAATTGGATCATGTGCCATGAATCTCTTGGGTGCGCTACGACAAGGCTTTTCGTCAAGCTGCAATAGATCAGTCACATCTCAGAGATAACTCATGCGCTGCAGCACAGAGCAATGAGGTGGTGTGAAATGCAGCCACAGTTCAGAGAGGAATGGGCTCTGCCCCTCAGCATGACTCCGATCTTGGAGAAAGGATTTCCCCCTGTAAGCTGCCATGGGTCTTGAGCTAATGCCCCTGACAACCGGACCCACATGTCCTACTATTGGCACCCCCATGGCCATCTGCTGGAAGAGAGAGTGGCTCGCCATCTCTCTGCAGTTCTTAGACACCACCAGCTGGTCAGAAGGCGGTACTGCAGAGAGTTGTTTTGCAGTTGTCAGGTGACACAAGTAGCCAATAGGGTTCCACCTAGCCCTATAAAACCTCAGACTGTGGTCTGTTTCCTTAGTCTGAGCATCTCGTTGCTTGAATGATGATGACGTTGCTCTCAGACAGTTCATCCTGGCTTCTTGGCTTGTTTGCTGCTTACCTCCAAACTACCAGCCCTGACAGCTTTTTAAAATTAATCTGTAATTAAACACCCCACCATATATATATATATATATATATATATATATATATATATATTCTTATGAAACAATATCTAGATAGGCTTGCTGACAGTTGTATAGGTGTGAATGATGATCTTGTTCACAGTGGTGATTGTCGCCAAACCATAAAACGTTAAAATTAGGTTTCCCACTGTGAGGATTTCTGCACAAAAAGAGTGGAACTAACTTCTCCGCAGTCTTCCTAATTTGCTTAAGTGGTAGTTGTCAGCACTGCGTGTTATGCTACCCAGTTATTTTAGGTGATACAGTATCTCCATTTTGCTTTAACCAGCAGCACTAGTACTGCATATGTTCGCCTGGACATTCATTGCTTAACTAAATAATTCAGCTAGGAATTATGCGATATCATGTTGCTAATGGCCAACAGTTCAGAGCCAAGAATATTGCTAGCCCTTAATACTCACCCATCCCCGCCTGTACTTTTGAAACTCTCATGATATTGGAGAATAAATGAGAAGGATGTGGTGATTGTTAATGAGACAAGCAATCTAAGATTGCAGGTCTATGGGAGGTAACGATGGAAACATCCTTGATGAAAATGGTCGGGGTGGTGAGGAGGAGGGGAGGGAAGAATTTATAGTGAAGAACGTAAGACTTGCCTTGGTAGTTCATTCTGAAGGTCCATTTAAACCAAAAATGGCCAGCTAGAGGTCTACCAGTGACTGTCTACCAGTGCTGGCTGCAGGCTTTTGAGGGGCAGGACACTCTCTATGTCACTACCATTGTTACTGGATGCCATTCTTCCTTCTCCTCTTTCTCATCATTGGTATCACATGCTTTGCAAGACAGGCAAAGAGCCAGGGAGAACGTGGGCAGTGGGCCTATTCAGACAACACGCTAAGCCATGGTTAGGCTGCTAACCCTGCTGTAGCAAATGGTTAGTGAGTGTGTTTAACACATGGTCATGTAGCCACCATGGATAGGAATGGTTCGTTCAACATGCTACGTCATGGTTCGCACAACACGCTAAGCCATAATGATTAGCTCAAAATGCTTAACCACCGTGGCTTAGTGTGTCTTCCGAACAGGGTCAATGGCATCTACTGCTCCTTCTCACCATCACCATTGTCAGGGCCAGAGCAGGAGGCAGGTGGACAAGCAGGTTGTAATGGTGAAGAGGAGGAGGAACTCCAGGGTGCTTTTGTGAATGGACCTCCGTGGGAGTGTGGGCCCTTTGCGGGTGCCCAACCATGCCTACCCTGGATCTCACCCACTTTTAGCTCAATGAAACTAATGGGGCTCATTCATTTAATCTGACACTCCTTTTAAAAAGAAAGGCACACACTGAGAAGTTCCTACTTCATGCAACACCAAATAAACCAGGCATGGTCATCTTGCCCCAGGTTTGCAAGGACTGGTAGTGGACTGCTTCTGTTCCATGTATCTAGAGATGGCAGAGAAATCTGAAATGGGGAGTCTTAGAGCGCAATCCTGTGCATGTTTAACCATGCTGGCTAGGAGCTATAAGACTTTCCCCCCTTTTTAAATATGCATAGGATTGTGCCCGTAAAGTTTGGAACTCATTGCCACAATATGTGATTTAGTATGAGGACGCTTCCTATTCTGTCTTCATGGAGACCCATGGTTGAGCTTTGTGGCATCTACCCGTTTGGCTGTAAGTCAGTGGTGGTTCCAGGCTTTTGAAGCTCTTTTGCAATGATTTGGACGAGGAGGTGCAGGGAATGCTTATCAAATTTGCAGATGACACAAAATTGGGTGGGATCGCTAATACCCTAGAAGACAGAATCAAACTCCAAAGTGATCTTGACAGGCTGGAGCGCTGAGCTGAAAACAACAGAATGAAATTTGATAGGGATAAATGCCAAGTTCTACACCTAGGAAAAAGAAACCAAATGCACAGTTACAAGATGGGGGATACTTGGCTAAACAATACGACAAGTGAGAAAGATCTTGGAATTGTTATAGATCACAAGCTGAACATGAGCCAACAGTGTGAAGTGGCTGCAAAAAAAGCAAATGCTATTTTGGGCTGCATTAATAGAAGTATAGCTTCCAAATCGCGCGAGGTACTGGTTCCCCTCTATTCGGCACTGGTTAGGCCCCATCTTGAGTATTGCATCCAGTTCTGGGCATTACTCTTTAAGAAGGATGCAGACAATCTGGAGCGTGTTCAGAGGAGGGCAACGAGTCAAAGGTCTGGAAGCAAAGCCCTATGAGGAGAGACTGAAAGAACTGGGCATGTTTAACCTGGAGAAGAGAAGGTTGAGGGGAGACATGATAGCACTCTTCAAATACTTGAAAGGTTGTCACACAGAAGAGGGCCAGGATCTCTTCTTGATACCCCCATAGTGCAGGACACGGAATAATGGGCTCAAGTTACAGGAAGCCAGATTCCGACTGGACATCAGGAAAAACTTCCTGTTAGAACAGTATGACAATGGAACCAATTACCTAGGGAGGTGGTGGGCTCTTCCACATTAGAGGCCTTAAAGAGGCAGCTGGACAATCATCTGTCAGGGATGTTTTAAGGTGGATTCCTGCATTGAGCAGGGGGTTGGATTCAATGGCCTTATAGGCCCCTTCCAACTCTACTATTCTATGATTCTATGATTCTAAGATGACCTAGTCCTGCTGCTTACTCTTCTTACTATTTCCAAATTTGTCATTTCCCCCCTATAAGCCATATCTCACATTTGGTCAACCCATTCTTCAATGGATAGAATGTTGGATTTCTTTCCATTACAGGGTACAAATGTTGAACCCATTTGGGGGATAGGGTTCAGCACCTTGGATAGCTCCGACTGTTTCTGACTGAAACCCAGGGCGGATTTACAGTCCCACCAACAATGGAGCCACCAGCCTCCACTGTATATGAGCTAGTGTTAATAAATGTACCATTAACTCAATATCTTCCATGTGCACTATCTCCTTAATATAACAAAATCAAGTTATCAATGGATTTAAAGGCAATCATACCTGTTATATTTCTAATTTCTTCCAAAATCAAAATCCAATAACCCTCAATATTTGGACAGAACCCAAAAATATGATAAAGTGCTGCTTTAGTCAAATCACATCTCCAATATTTATTGCTTAATTCAGGATAATTTTTATTCAATCTTGCAGGAGTTAAATACCATCTACAAATCAACGTACAGAAGCTTTCTTTAAAAACAGAGCACACTGTTATAGAAGGTATAGCCTTCCAAATTCATTCTGATGCTTCTAATGGAGTACTTCTAGAAAAATCCATTTCCCATTTAATCTGATTGCAATTGGTTGCCAGCTCCATTTTTAGAAGCCTTTCAAAATTAATTTAAGAGCTGATCTACACATTCAGGAGAATCACCTGGTACAGCCCTCCCATGACTATATCATTGGACAATGACATCCATTGGCAGTAGATTCCGGATAGACAGTAGAAAGTGCTGCTTTATATGATGCATAATTAAGATACGGAATTTGCTGCCATTTGTTAGATTACACAAATTCATGGCGATAGGTCTATCAATGGCTATCAGCCATGATGCTAAATGGTACCTTTGGGTTCATACCTTAAAAACATCAACCACAACCAGTTTGGAGGAAAACTCCTATTGATTCTTAATCACGAATCATCTTCTGTTACACTGGGAGGGCCTTTTTTTAAAAAACAAACAAACCCTATGCTTTCGTACTGTTTCAGGTGATAGGATTGCTAATATCTGAATTAATTGGGTTGTAACTCAAGATGGATGCAACCATTTTTATGATAGCCCTGCCTCTCCAGTAATGTGAGACTCCTTTTTTATTATCTGTTGTCTTGTTTCTACAAACACTTTAGACATGCATCTTGTACATGGATAAAAAAAATATGTATTTGGGCTTTTGGATGGGGATTGATAAAAATGGTTTGCTTTTTTTAAAAAACAAAAATCAAATATAAACATGAACCTTAAAGTGGGAAACCTATAAAAAGTCATCAGGACTTACACTTCACTATCTCTAATCTCTAACGTGTAGTTTTTTGCTAGATAAACACGAATTAGAAGATGCAAACTTCTGTTGTTGCCCAGGGATACACTCTGAGACCGTGGACTCACCAAAGGTATATATTTTTTATCCTATAAGAACCTTCGTGTAATAAAAGTCTGAAAAGCCTGCAAATGTATTTGACATTGACAAATAATGCCAATGCATAAGAGGTATGCAGCAGATTAGGAGCGTAGAGAGGGACACACACAGATAAAGCATCCACTGTCACTTTCCACCAGGTAAATGCTTTTTTTCTCAATAAGAAACAAATGTCCATCTGAAAAAAAAGACCTGTGGTCTGCTGTGCAAGGGAAAATAGGTAGATAGGATCAGATACAGGTGCCTTTGGATCAATGCAACATCTGACATTGCAATGGGAAAGCAAGGTGTCCAGGAAGTTGTCCTGGGTTGCAACTCAAGGACAGTGGAACTCCTCTGAGCCACTATGATGTACTGCAGCCTTCTCCGGCATCTGCCCTTCAGATGTTTTGGCCTACAACTCCCAGGATTCCTGACCATTAGACATGTTGGCTGAGACTGGTAAGTATTGTAGTCCAAAACTTCTGGAGCACACGAGGTTGGAAAACGATGGTGTAGTGTTTAGAGCAGTATTTTCCAAATCTGTACCCTCCAGATGGTTTAGACTAAAACTCTAAAGTGCAGAAAAGGGCAACTAAAATGATCAAGGGGCTGAATCATCACCCCTATTTTACGTCAGTTTTCTTAATGCGTATTAACTTTATGTTTTTAAAAACACATTGAGAACATCTCTTCCCACAAATCCATGAAATGATGGGTTTAAAGATAGCATTAGTTAAATCCTTTGTACAAGCATACTTGTATGTTTAAATTTGTCATTATTTGACTAAAGGAATTTGATAGCAATGGATCCTTTCAAGTCAAAAAGAGAATGAATGATCAGATGACAAATTCAAAGAGTTCCTGTCGGTGTGTGTCACTCCAGAGATCCAACCCCCCCCATTTTTTATTTATATGACTCTTATAACTACTGTGGAATGTTATGATCAAAAATAAACTATACCCTGAGGTAATGTTTCCCCTCTGATAGATTATATAACATGGTAAAATTGGTCATAATGGGCGGTAATTCTCTATGAGTTCAGAGACCATTAATTTAATTCCTTTTGAGGGAAGATATGATGGAGGACTTTAAAATGGACCGAGTTTGACCAATTAAATGATGCTGCATTTCAACTGTGCCATTATACTGTGGGAACCCTGATAAGACATTACGAGGCAATTACATTTGCACTTTTAATATGTCATACAGTAAGAGGCCTCCACCAATAGAGTAAAATAACACCATCATCAGAAAGTTGCCTTGTCCCTGTACTTGATACTTTCAAAATATTTTGAAGTGCTTCACTTAAGATGTTGTAGTTTAATGACAGATTATTTCATCCTTTTATTTTCTCTCATGTTCCCAGTGTTACATTTGGTTCACCCTGAACTTTAAGAATTGTTTTTTCAAAACAAGTTTGCATAAAAATTCATATGCATTTTTGTACACTTTCTTTGTCTTTTTGCAAATGATTTCCCTACTGTAATGCATTTTTTTAAACATTGTTTTCACTAAAATACACATTTTTGCAGGCACCTTTTGATTGGAGAACCCCTTTGCAAAATTCAGAGAATTTTGAATATTAAAGGTAACTGAGTTGGTTCATATTGGTTCAAGAATGCGAAATTAGGTAAGTTGGCATTAAATTGCAGACGTATACATAAAAATCCATGCAAAATTAAAATGTGATCTGGACAAATTTACGCCCCCCCCCCCCCCCAATCCCTAATTCTATTGTGACGCACCTCTGATCTCTAAAGTCACATAATATGGGTTCAGGGGTAAAAAGGTTGATTGAACTGGAAATGGAGAATTTCCCCATGAATATGCACAAAATTAGGAAACTGGGTTCTGAACTATGTGCAAGAGAACAGTCCAACTAAAATTATGTTTGCACAAGCATTGTTGCACAAGCATTGTTGCATTGGTCTTATGCAGCAGGTTGTGCGATTTGTGCTATGCATTGTGCAGCTCATTGCACATTCCACTTGGGTTACACAATTATTATTATTATTATTATTATTATTAATTACATTTACATACCGCCCCATAGCTGAAGCTCTGTGGGCAGTTTACAAAAATTAAAACTTTGGACATTAAAAATCGATATACAAAATTTAAAACCACAAAACCATAAAAACAGACAACTTACAAAAACCATAAAAACAGACAACTTACTTAGCCAGGCCTAAATATAGTTCTGGGGTCAATTAAAAACTCAATATATGCTGTTAAATGCCTGGGAGAAGAGGAAAGTCTTGACCTGGTGCCGAAAAGATAACAATGCTGGCGCCAGGCGAGCCTGATTGGGGAGATCATTCCATAATTGGGGGGCCACCACTGAGAAGGCCCTTTCCCTTGTTGCCATCCTCTGACCTTCCCTCGGAGTAGGCACTCGGAGGAGGGCCTTAGATGTTGAACGTAATGTTCGGGTAGGTTCATGTCGGGAGAGGCGTTAAGTCAGGTATTGTGGTCTCAAACCATGTAAGGCTTTATAGGTTAAAACCAGCACCTTGAATCGGGCTTGGAAACATACAGGCAGCCAATGCAAGCGGGCCAGAGTTGGTTTCATATGCTTGAACCTCTTGGTCCAGGTTATTAGTCTGGCTGCCACATTTTGCACAAGCTGCAGCTTCTGAACCATCTTCAAAGGCAGCCCCACGTAGGGTGCATTGCAGTAATCTAACAGAGGTTAACAGAGCATAGACAACTGAAGCCAGGTTATCCTTGTCCAGGTAGGCTGGGCCACCAACTGAAGTTGGTAGAAGGCACTCCATGCCACTGAGGCCACCTGAGCCTCAAGTGGCAGAGATGGTTCTAGGAAAACCCCCAAGCTACGAATTTGCTCCTTCAGGGGGAGTGCAACCCCATCCAGATCAGGCTGAAGACCCTCCATCCTCTCAGCAGAACCACCCACTAAAAGCATCTCAGTCTTGTCTGGATTGAGTTTCAGTTTATTAGCCCTCATCCAGTCCATTGTCCCAGCCAGGCACTGGTTCAGCACATCTATAGCCTCACCTGATGAAGTTGAGAAGGAGAAATAGAGCTATGTGTCATCAGCATACTCCAACACACTCCAAAACTCTGGATGACTGCACCCAATGGTTTCATGTACATGTTGAACAGCATGGGGGACAAGACTGACCCCTGCGGAATCCCATACTGGAGAATCCACGGGGCCGAGAAATGTTCCCCATGCACCACCTTCTGGAGCCAACCCGCCAAGTAGGAGTGGAACCACTGCAATGCAGTGCCTCCCACTCCCAGCTCAGCCAGTTGTATCAAAAGCCGCTGAGAGATCAAGGAGAATCAACAGAGTCACACTCCCCCTGTCTTTCTCCCAACATAGGTCATCATAAAGGGCAACCAAGGCTGTTTCCATGCCAAAACCAGGCCTGAAACCTGACTGAAATGGATCCAGATAATCAGTCTCATCCAAGAGTGTCTGGAGCTGGCCCGCAACCACTTGCTCAAGGACTTTGCCCAGGAATGGAACATTTGCCACTGGCCTATAGTTATTAAGATTTTCCAGGTCCAGGGAAGCTTTCTTCAGGAGTGGTCTCACTACCGCTCACAGAACTGGTTGAGGAAGAGTAATGGGCAACTGCTTGCACAACAGCAAGTTTCAGCAGAGCTGCACTAGCACTATCTCACCATTGGTTACTGTCTTTGATCTGATCTAACATGGTTCCTCTTAGGTTCTAACCCAACATCTTTGGGTTAGAACATAAGAACATAACCCAACATGTGATTACATCATCTTTTCCTTAACCCCCCTCCAGTACTCAAATTATGGGACAAAAGGTGGCATCTTAATGACTTCTAGCTAAGGAGGTCATCACAGAAGATAAGGAGGGTGGACAATGGGCCTATTCAGATGACACGCTAAGCCATGGTTAGGATGCCAACCCTGTTGCAGCAAATGGTTAGTAAGCATGTTTAAATGGTGGTTATATAGCCACCATGGTTAGGAATGGTTCACATGACACACTAAGCCATATTTTTTAGCTCAAAATGCTTATGTATTAGTTTTATATGTTTTTAATAATTCATTAGTTTTATATGTTTTTAATCAGTTTTATGTATTTTATGCTGTTTTGTATTAATGTTGTTCCCCGCCTCGATCCAGAGGGAGATGCGGGTAATAAATAAATGAATAAATAAATTATTATTATTATTATTATTATTATTATTATTATTAGCCACCATGGCTTAGTGTGTCATCTGAACAGGATCACTGTCAACCCCTTCCTTGAAACAAGTGTGGTGGTTGGACTGAGGTCCAAAGTTTAATTACTGTAAATGTACCTAGCAAGTTTCATTGTCATGTCACAGGCATGGGCATCCTGATGCCCTCCACCTCCCATCTGCTTCAGCCAGCATGACCAATGGTCATGGATGATGGGACTTGGAATCCAACAACATCAGAAGGTCACCGTGTTGCCTACATGAAAGTGGAACTTGCTAGGTACATCTTCAGTTCAGTTGGACCCCTGCCATACAACCGCAGGTTGCCTATTCTCATATCTCAATGCACAAGGGAGATAATGCAGTATGGAGTGCTCCCCTGCTCCTTAAAATCAAGAGTGTTGTGCAAGCCAGAGGGTTCAACTTTCATATGGAGCCTTATGTTGTAAATGGACATACCGAATTTCATTGTGATATCTCAGGGCTCAAAGCCAATATCTCACTACAATATATATTGCATTTGAATACTTTGAAAAACAGCTGTAGGGATCTGGCTGGTATTTGAATATACACGCATACTTGTGAGCAAACCCATGTGAGTTCAGGAGGATTGACTTCTGAGGATGCCTGCCTAGGATAAGGCAGCACACCTTCTAAATGAAAATGGCTGTTGTTGGGACAAATGTTTTGAACATTTTGCCCCCATCATTTGAAACTTCCACTTCCACCTTTATCAAGATTTTTAAGATCTTTACAACTAGGATCAAAATGGTAAAGACTTAAATATACACAGATGCACACACAGCAATTGTTTCAGTTAAGTGATAGGATTCTAGTTATCCTTTTAAGGAAACTCACACACATACACACACCTGCCCCCTGCCCCAACTTCCAAATTTTATTGATCCACATGACTTTAATTTATTACAGTAGGAGTGCAATTCCTTTCAAATGAACCCCTGCTGAGCCCGATCTGCTTGCTGACAGAAAATCATTCAGCTGAAAAAGAGAGTGTTTAATATCGCCTCAGGGAAGGTTTGGCTGAGGTAGTCACTTTAATACATGGTTTTAACACTGGAGGTGACTGATAAGGGGGCTAGGAAGCGCTATTAGGACACAAATGAATCAGAGGTTGGCAGTGAAAAAGGAAAACCTATGAAGGAGTCCTTTTGTAGGATTCCTTGCCTGCAGGTTTTGGCTCACCTGGGTTTAAGAGAATTCTTCTTTCTTTCTTTCTTTCTTTCTTTCTTTCTTTCTTTCTTGAAAACTGAACAAGAAGAGCCCTTCTGGATCAATCCAAAGTCCATCTAGCCCATTATTTATTTTAGAGCTGATCTGATATTTCTATGCAGAGTTTTTTGTGATAAAATCCTTGAGAGTTTTTATTTTCTCTTGCTCACCCCCAGGAAAAGGCAGGCCTGGCCCTAGAGTGTACGGTTGCTTCGGAGAGCAGCAAGGTTTTGGAAGACAGCTGTGTGTCAAGTGGCTGCCCTCTGCTCTCTAGGCTAGCTTGCTGCCTTCACGTGCACTGGAGAGTGCTGTTCTATTGCCAATGTTGAACCAACAGTCCAGACAGCTTGTGTACATGGAATGGGAGAGGGCGCCATCTTGTTTTTCGCCTCAGGCAACAAAATTTCTTGGCCAGATATTATCCACCAGTTTTTTTTGAAATGATCTCCAATTTTGCTGCTTACAAAGAGAGAGATTTTAGAAGGCAATGTTTGCTTCGCTTTATGTTTCAATAGTGGCCACTGATAGGAAAATGCCTCTAGGAAGCTTATAAGCTAGGCGCGAAGGCAATGTGGCTTTCCTTCAAATCTGCTATTATTCAGAGACATGCTGCTTCTGGAAAGGAGTGGTCAGGGGGTGGGTAGAAGGTAAATCTCCAGTTGTTTGGGATCAGGAATGATGGGAGATGAAATCCAAAACATTTGGAGGTCTACTTTCTGCCCAACCCTGATCTAGGGCAAGGGTTCCACCTTGTTGGACTCCACCATCAGCCCCAGCCTGCATTGACATTGTGTGAAGAATTACTTCCTTGCGCCTGTCCTGTATCTAATAGCTGCTCAATTTCGTTGGGTGACCCTAAGTTCTAGCAGTATTCTTGAGAGAGAAAAAATATCTCTGTACTTTTCATACCACCTTATGAAATATATATTCTTCTCTTTACCACCCCCCCTCCCCAAATTGGTTGGACTTAAATGTGTAGCTCTGCAAGTGACATCCAATACAGAAAACCAATGTAAGGCAAAGTTTGAGAAAGTTCGGAGGTGAAAAAGAGTTCAGCCTTATATTATTTGATAAAAAGTACCACTGGAAAAGATATAAAAAAATCTGGGGGGGGGGAATCAATTGAGCTTTCAGGAAGGCCTCTGTAGAATTAGGAGAGAGAGAGAGAGAGAGAGAGAGAGAAGAAATGGCAACTGTGATGTGGAAATGGTGGTGGTGGTGGTGGTGGTGATGATGATGATGAAGAAAAAATGGGAAGAACTGGGTATCTGCCTAGAAGAGTCATATCTTCTGATCTAGAAACCTGTCTATCAATCGTAGAGATTTGTGGGCTGAATGTAGTGAACAAAAGCTAATCTACGCTTGTGCAAAGACTTGGTGTGGAGAAAATAGATAGACACTTTCATCCCTCATAGTAGTAGAGCCCAAGGTCATCCAAGTGAAGATGAGTGGACAGAGAGAGAGATTCAGGAAAGAGTTAAACTACGGAATTCACAACCACATGATGTGTAACTTGTAGCTCAGTCCTAAGAGAGCCAAGATCTGGCCATTTAGTGAAGGGATGTTTACCCCAAGAGCCAAATTCCATTTCAGAGTAGCTCTCATGGGTCACATTCCAGTGGTAGGAGAGGCCGATGGAAACAGAGGCTGGGTCAGAGCAAAAAGGGGTGGAGCCAAAATACCAGCATATTTTAGCTTATGACTTTTATGGATGGTAGCTACGCCTTAGGAGAGATATTCCAACCTCTTAGAATGGGAGAAAACTGCACAAAAGCTGGGAACGTACCAAATGATTGGTAGGGGTGGCAGCAAGAGAAAGGTGGGTGGCCATTTGGGAAATAATAATGATATATATTTTTATTGTGCTCTATACCAGAGTGCATTCCAATTAACCAAAACATATAAAACACAGCAATATAAACAGAAATCAATAAATACACATTAGATAAACTTCTAACCAAAAATTAAACACCCAAACAATTCAAAACTCAAAAACAAACCGATTGTTCCTCAGTCCATACACCAACGCCTATGGCTCCGGCTCGAACAAACAGGCATTCAGGCCTCATCTAAATTTGTCCAAGGATGCCTCTACAAGAGCGATTTAAAGCTCTTTCAAAGCGCATTACCGATTTTACCTCCACATGAACGTAGCGCAAATTGGGGGCTGAGGCGCTTTTTCTGTCTGATTATGCGCATTATCGAATGCGCGTTAAATAGCGAGTTTTAATTTACCACGGCAGTTAAAGCACCTTATGACCATGTAAACAAGCGATTCTCCACATGGAACAACTTTAAAGCACATTTCATACAACTGGTAATGCGCTTCACCGCCTCCAGTGTATAGGGATTAGGCGTAAAAGTGATTGCGAGAAGATGCACATAATCAGCCAACCAGGCGTCAAACCGAATTCTTGTAGAAGGGACCCAACTCTGGTTCCATATGAAGGAGTAGAGGGAGAGAGTTCCACAATCGTGAGGCGATATGGGAAAATGCCTGGAGCCTAGAATTTCCCACTTTAGTCCTAGGAACCACCAGAAGTCCGGAATCTGCAGACCGAGTTCTCCTAAGAGGAGAATGCCATTTGGCCAACTCTGCCAAATAACTGGGAAGAGCGCAGGGCTTTCAAAGTCAAGACAAGGTGTTTAAAATGTGTCCTTGCCCTGATAGGCAACTCTGGAAAGTCAGATTTAACCGCCAAGCCTGAGGTTTTTGCACCGGTGGTATCGTACAACACTATATTCATTTATTACGTTTCTATCCTGCCTGTCTTCTCAGGAGCTCAAAGCAGCAAACATAGTTATCCATGTTTGTTGTTTGAAAACTTGGCCCTTTTTGGGCCAGAGGGATCCCCTCTGGCTGCCCCACTCAGCTTGCATTTGTGAGCCATGCTCCAAGCCTTTCCCCAAATTGGGGAACTTTTGGGAGGGCATTTCCCCCCCTTATGAATAGAAAATTGCACGAATTGTGGGTACAATTCGCACATTTTATGCAACTTCTGATTGTAATTTGGGCAAATTGCACCTGGAATTTGCACAAATTAAGCAAATTGCAGCCAGAATTTGGGCAAATCACACAAATTGCATCAATAATTATTATTATTATTAATAATAATAATAATAATAATAGTATTTGTTACCCGCCTCTCCCTCTGGATTGAAATGGGGAACAACATTAAATATAAATAATATAAAATACATAAAACTGATTAAAAACATATAAAACTAATACATTATTAAAATAACAATAAAACTCTTAAAATTCAACTAGGTAGGCCTGCCAGAAGAGATCAGTCTTTATGGATTTCTGAAAGTCAAAGAGATTCTTAAGTTGATGACTCTCTCCTGGCAGGCCATTCCACAGTCTGGAAGTTGCAGAAGAGAAGGTCCTCTGTATGACCCCCCCCTCCCAAATCCGTGAGCTGACCCAACTCAATGCAGGGAAGCATGGCAAACTCAACCCCTGGGACAGATTAGTCTGATGCCCTCCCCCTCTCCCCATTTTTAGCCCCACAATGACCCTGTGAGGTAGGCTAGACTGAGAAGGGGGTGATTGGCTCAAGGTCACTCAGTGAGTGTCATGGGTGAGTGGGGATTTGCACCTGGTTCTCTGCAGTTCCAGTGAAACTTTCTGACCACCACATCATTTGGCTCTTTTCTCCTATATCTGCTCCTAAGCAGGAAGCACTCTAGCGTACAGGACATTTGTACTCTCTGCCAGCCTGAAAAAGTTTAGGGATCTTGACTCCCCATGATAGGAGAAACTTCTCTTTGCAATTTATCTGCCATATGGATGCTGCGGGAGTAATCAAAGAGCTGCATTTCAAACGACGCCCTGCTGTCTCCCTTTGCTTCACTACTAAAGAGATATATTAGCTGAAGAACAGAAGATGGCATTCCGCTTAATCTATTGCTTATATTTGCTTTCCTAACGCCATCTCTCTCTCTCTCTGTCTCTCTCTCTCTCTCTCTCTCTTTCTTTCTAAACTACTAACAAATGAAATCAGACACTTTGGTTACATCTCAGATGCAAAGCCTTGGTGCATGGAAAACTTATCAAGGAACACGCCCCCCCCCCCCCAAAACACTGAAGGCATCAGAAATTGTTCCTCTTAATTTCCAATTAAATTTTTTACAGGCCACTGCAGTACCATAAAATGTTTTGCACTAAACAGCTTCTTTTTGTTGTTTCCCCCTTGTTTAAATTATTTTCCCCCTGAATTTATTTTGTCAATAGATTAAAAAAAAATCACAGCAGGAAGTTGCTGCTATTGCTTGTTATAGATTTTATTAAGAAGTGAGGCACACACACACACAAAAGATTTGACTTTGCTTCCCTTACAGATTACAGAGGAGGAGGTCTTATTAGGGGACTGGGAAGGGGGAATGGAGAATTGCTAGTGTGGGGGCATTGGGCACAAGGAAGTATGGGAATGGTGGCAAAAATGGGCTGATCCAATGGGGTGCTTAGCCGATTCTCTTCCACAAGCAGTGGGTCCAACTGATACCAGTGAGCAAGCAGAAACCACTGCTTATGCAAGGGATATTTAGTGCTTCCTAGGGGAAGTCTCAAAATGGCCAGAAACGCTCATTTCTGGAAAGATGCAGGTCAGTGGAGCTCCCTTATGTGAGCTCTGCCAAATGCCTCCTTCCAGAAAGGAGCGCTTCCACTCATTTTGGGTTGCCCTGGAAGCTTTAAATCACTATTGCACAAGTGGCCGGGGCTGCTTGCACAATGCAATGAACAGGGCAGAAGGGAATTGGCGGGGGCTTCAGCGGCTGGTTGGATTCTGCCTAGTGTTTTCTGCATGATGAGAATAGGATAGTGTCAAGACTGGAGCCCTCTGGGAGAGTAGCCATCAAACAAAGGCTCTTATCTCCAAGATAAAAGGCTTTATTATGCGAAACAGTCAGCCTTTCAGCAACACAGATTCTAGTTCTTTGACTAAGCTGCCCCAACCCTGACTAGCTTTCTTAAGGATCTTTTTGATAAATGCACTGCGGTATGATAGAAAGTTGTTGCAAATCTAATGTTACACTTCAGCACAGAATCTGAAAGGCTTTCTGAGTCCCGCCCTCAGGGAGGATCTTCTCCAAAAGACCTCCTGTGATGGGCCAGCCTGGTAGACCACCTCAATTCTTTAAACTGGAGTTGGAAGCCCTTCAAATAGAAGATACCTTCAAATAGAGGACTGCCCCCTGCCATCTCTCTAAAACAGAGGACTGTCCTCTGTAAACCACTCTGGGAGAATGGCACCCTGCCTATGTAGGACTGGCAGAACATGCACAACCCAGGAGGATGGTTTGAAACATGTGCAACTGGTATTGCTTTGCTTCAGAGGACAGGAGAATGAAGCCAAGATGGAATCTCTCGTAATACTAGGCCATCCCATGAAGCTGATTGGTGGGAGATTCAGGACAGATAAAAGGAAGTCCTTCTTCACATGGTGCATAGTTTAACTGTGATATTCACTATCACAAGATGTAGTGTTGGCCACCAGATTGGATGGCTCTAAAAGGGGATTGCACAAATTCCTGGAGGAGAAGGCTATCAATGGCTACTAGGCCTGATGGCTGTATGTTATATACTACTTTCAGTATCAGGGTCAGCATGCCTATGTACACATGTTGATGCGGAACATGGGCACGGGGGTGCTGTTGTATTCATGTCCTGCTTGTGGGTTTCCCACAGGCAGCTGGTTGGCCACTGGGTGAAACGAATGCTACACTAAAATGCTGGACTCTTGGCCTGATCCAGCACAGCTCTTCTTATGCTCTAATGAATTCCGGTGTGCTTAGAGCTGGTGTGCAGAAGAAACCATTTGGAAACATGAATCAAGGAGCTTGGGTTCTATTCTGACCATTTCCTGCAATGCCTTCGAGTGATGCTGGCCTGAGGCATTATGGGAAATTAAAATAGCACTATTCCGGCCAGATCTACACCAAGCAGGATATTGCACTATGAAAGCGCTATGAAAGCGGTATATGGTATGTGTCTTATGGGCCCCAGCAGTTGTCAGTGCACTTCAATACCGCTATAAAGTAGGCTGACCAGATAAAATCCAGGTCAGGGCTCATGTAACTTTAACAGTTGTAGAGAAAAGGAAATTTCAGCCAGTGTCATTTGTATGCAATTAGTTCCTGGTGAAATTCCCTCTTCATCACAACAGTTAAAGTTGCAGGCACTATACTAGAGTGACCATGTACAAAAGAAGGCAGGGCCCTTGCAACTTTAACTGTTGTGATGAAGAGGGAATTTCACCAGGAACTAATTGCATACAAATGACACTGGCTGAAATTCCCTTTTGTCTACAACTGTTAAAGTTACATGAGCCCTGACCTGGATTTTATCTGGTCACCCTATATAAAGCAGTAGTGTGGCTCCTGCCTCTTATATAACGCTTTCATAACACTTTCATAGTGCAATATCCTGTTTGGGGTGGATCTGGCCTCAGAGTCATGGGCCAGAACAGTTTTTTTTCTTTTAAAGACTACTATGCCTCTCAGTTTTGAACTCCACAAACTCCATTGGTATGTGATTGGGTATACATTCACAAATGAATGTGTTCAATTCTTTTTTTAAAAAAAACAGAACCCATAAATTGGAGAGAATCAAGTGTGTATCTACAGAACATGTACAAGGGGCTGACAGCTCTGCCAACTATTCCTCATCTTTTTATTAGCTATTTTGCTGTCACCTGTAAACGCAATGGGAGAAAAATGCAGAAATGAGAAATTAGCCAAAGGTTTGATTTATGTTATTTTAAAATCTCTCATTGCCATTGGGAAAAAAATGAGTACCATAAAGCAGTAAATTTCCAGTGCTTTCACAGGGAAATCTGGAGTAATACAAAGATCCATTCTTCTCTTGTATTAATATTACAATTTATGATTGATTCTTTATTGCAGAACTTTTACTTATGTGGGCAGTTTAATGTCACATTAAAATGTACACTTAGGACACTAACTTCAGCAATCCTCATTAACATTCATCAAGTGTTAGAGGCCTGCTTACTGCTGAGGAGTTATCTGCAGCTCAAGCTTGCCTGGGGTTGAGTTTCAGAGCTTTTGCCTCCTCTGAGTGTGGGGAATCTCTATGCCAGGAGCATCGAACCTCTTTCAGCTTGAGGGCTGAATTCAGTTTTGGAGATGCCCTATAGGGGACTGTATTTCAGTAGTGGGCAGAGCCACAGGCAAAGGGGTGGAGCCAAGGCCAAAGGGCAAGCCCAAAATACCTAAAATACCAGCCTATTTTAGGTGAAAGCTGTTACTGCCAGCAGCTAAGACTTAAGAGAGGCATTACGACATTCTGGAATGGGGAAAGACCACGCAAATGCTGGCAAACCCCCAAATGATCAGTGGTTAGGGAATGGGGGTGGGGTCAGGGGAAAGGAGACAGAGCCAGGAGAAAGGGGTGGCAATGTGGAGAACCCTGGAGAGCTTGATTGGGATGCCAGGCCTGAGGTTCAACATCTGTGCTCTATGCCCATTCAGACCCCTGTGCTTCTTGCTCCACTCAATTCAATGGGGAGGCACATTTAAAGGCAGGTGTGCTAGGAGTTGTCCCTTCCACTAAAAGTAATAAAATAGCATTCTGGAACCAGGAGACCTGAAGGACTCCTGCCCCCATGTACCTGACAGCTGAGATTGTCATTGGAGGCATTTCTCTTGGAGCCCTTTCCTGTAGGAACTATCACCAGAGACAGGGATTTTCTTGTGGTTGTCCTTTGAATATGAAATTCCATCCCAAGGTCTTTCCCCCTTACTCAGAGCATCTCTACATTAAGTGGAAAACATGTTGCTTACCCAGGGCTTTGTGCTTCCTGCATCTTTTACGCGATTATTATGGGCTGCATTACATGGGTGGAGAGGGGGTGTCCACGTAGTTTGAATTGTATACTTCCCCTCCATTCAGTTCCAATGAGACAGAACCGTCTAGTGGCCAAAAATCCTACTTTTTCTGGATATTGTCACATTAAAAGTCATTATTTTCATAGTGGGATTTCCAGGGGATAGTGCGGGAGACGTCCTGGTCATTGACGACATCATGTAATGGATCCGCAAATTTCCATGAGTGGCCAATCATGAGTGTGCAATGAATCACTCATTTAGAGGACCCCTCAGCTTCCTGGCAGGGTAACTGATTTGTTGGGGCCTCCTTCAATTGTGAGCTAGTGCAAGCCTTTCCATACGGTGGCAGGGTAGAGGGAGAGGGCTATTCCATTTGCTTTGCTGAGGGCTATTCCAACAACAGGGCTATTCCATTGGCTTTGCTGAGAGACCAGCCGCCTTTGGCTCCTTCTCAGCTATCACCTAGCAACAGCCATTCCATCACGCTATCTGAACTTTAACTTTCATGACTCATGCCTGAGTTGGCTTTTCCCCCTCCTCCCTCACCATTCTTCTTCCTTCAGTGTCATGCCTTTTAGATTGGATCCCAGTGATATAGGGTGGGATACACATGTTTTAATATGTAAATAAATAAGATAAATAAATACATCTGAAAGCTGTTCTGAGTACCTTTTTTGGCTGGAGAGCAGGGTGAAAAAGAATGGGTTGAATAAACACGTAATTGGATGCGGTTTGTTAGCTGCAGTTTAACTCTTGCAGTTGTGGCAGGAATGTGGTACGCAGCATTTTCAAAGGAAGAAAATCATAATTGGGAAAAATGTTCTGCGCAGGGGTCAATGGAGCCTCTAAGTGAGGGATGGGGAACCCCCCCCCCACCAGCCCATGGGCCAGATTAGGCTCGCAATACCTCCTCACCTGAGGTTGGATGGGGAGCAGTCAAGGCTGGGCTGGTGGCTCCGATGTCCCTGGGTGGTGAATCTGCTCTAGGTTTCAGTCAGAACTCTAAAGGACTGAAACCCAGAGCGGACACCCCATGGACATCTGAGCCACCAGCCTCCATTGCTCCAGACACAACCTCAGGGATGTTTGGCCCTTTCAAATATTTGGTAAAGTAAATCCCACAGATGGTTGACTTGAAAGTTGAATAATGAATAGTCGGTGGAGCTATTCACTGAGATAATAGCACCATCTATTGAGAAGTCCCTGTAATATTTAGTGTTCTTGGCATTAGACAGATTATTTCCATGTTAATTCATGTTAATTGAAGTGGTTCTGGAAGCTCAAAAGCATTTGTATCTTACGAATGCTTTTTTTTGCTTGCACTGATTTAGACTTTGGAGGACTTTTGTGTTCACAAATGAAAAGTTGACAGTTGGAGTTCACTTGTTTCTGATTTAAAAACACAATTTCTTCTTCTTAATGAAAGAAAGTGCGAGTTTTAAAAACAGATAAAAAGCCAAGCCTAAATTCATCATCATCATCGACAGATCAACCCTACAATCTCATATCAGTTTTGTTGCAGTTTTGACTGCGATGGCTCTGCCCAAAGAATCCTTCTAGTCATGGTCTCTAGCTCTCCTAGCAGTTTTTAAAGTGGATAGCCTGCTTTTCTACTTTCTATCCATAGGACTCTTAGCAAGGCTCACACTATCCAACACAACTACAATGCTAATTAATTGCAAAACCCCACAGCGTAAAATCACAAGCATGGTCATCGTCATCATCCATTATTGTTAAATCCAGAGGCATAACAAAGAAAATTACAGATTATAATAATATGGCAGCACAGCTAAAATCACATCAAATAATAGATAAAAATAACAACACAGTATATAAACGATTAAGGCAATTCATTTGCTCAGTAGCAAATGAAATTAGCTTGCATGCATATATATATATATATATATATTGCAGTTCAGTTGTGAAAATGCAAAACTGGTTATTCTTCAAGTTTTGTAAGAATCAGCACCAGTAAAGATGAACTCTGCTTTTGGCTGGTTTTTTCTTTTTTCTTTTC
The DNA here is from genome assembly GCA_029215795.1 of Anniella stebbinsi. Lineage (NCBI taxonomy): Eukaryota > Metazoa > Chordata > Lepidosauria > Squamata > Anniellidae > Anniella > Anniella stebbinsi. The sequence continues at coordinate 51,296,067 of JARDYH010000001.1, forward strand.
CTTCTCTTCACATGGGATCCAACACCCCCCCCCCCCCTGCATAGCCCTCAATGGAACAATGCATTAAATGAGTAGATCTTCAACTACACCCACTAGTCCACATAATCAGCATCTTTCTGCCTTTTTGAATAACAGCCTTTGAGTACCACAGAGGCCATTCTTTGCATCTCAAGCATACAGTCATACATCATAAAAGAACATCCAAATGCCTGTCATAATTGAAGGGGGGGGGGGAAACTCACCATGGGAAGCCGTTCCTTGTGGAGAACGCAATCTCTAAGCCAGCTCTTAATTGCTTCTTTCGGAGGTTGTAGGATCTGCCTTCCTGAATATTTTGCGCTTTTAAGCAGCCAACACATGGCTTTTGGACATTGGATGCCACCCTTTGAGGGTTTCACCCACCAAACTGGGAACATGGCAGTAGTTCATTTAGGGCACAAACCTACGCATGTTTAGTCAGAAAAAACAGTCCTACAACTCCCAGCATTTCCTGGCCAGCAAGTTAGATCATGGTGAAACTATGGATTTCACTACCACAAGTCACAGTGAAGGCCAGCAACTTGGACAGTTTTAAAAGGAGATCAGAGAAAAAAAAACAGAGGAGGCTATTAATGGCTACTAGTCATGGTGGTTATATACTACCTGTGATATCAGAGCTACTATGCCTCTGAATCCCAGTTGCTGAAGAAAAACAAGTGGGAGGGTTCTGTTGCATTCCTGTCCTGCTTATCCTGAGCGTCTGGTTGGCCACTGTGGGGATGGAACACTGGACTCGATTCTGGTCCAGCAGGACTCTTCTTATGTTTGAAGCACCAGGGACTCCACAACGTTCAGCCATCTGGACACACTGTACATGTGTGAGAACATCCAAGGCCTTCTGGAATTCCATCCCCATGCTAATTTGAACAGCCTTCTCTGCCCCCTTCCACAAAATAGGTTGCATGTTGTGGCGACTGACTGATCCGGTACTAGTATTGCCTATTATATTATTATTAGAAAGCAGCAATGTCTCCACGTTCGTAGACTGTTACATTTTTGTTTTGGTATAATTTCATATGTTTTAAAATACACTTCAATAATTTGTTTAACTACCTGTTATACTTAGCAGTATAATTAGTTGTTTCATGAAATTTTATTAAAGTTTATCTTATGGCAGCTCCAACCTTATTTTGCATTATCTGGAAGTTCTCTTAAGCCCATTCTGCTTCTTGTGTTGAGCGTCTTATCTAGGCCAAGAATAGCACAAGATGCTTCATGTTTGCGAGCCCCTTGAAGCAACTGATAACAGCATCGGGCATTTGAATGACTAGATGCCTCTGGGAATTCCTGGACCATCATTGTAGGTCAGCCGCAAGAGGACGAAAGAGGACACCTATTTGTATAAAATGTGCACATGCTAATTTATATACATAGATGCACATTTAGAAATCATAATTATAATTTAAATATAAACATAAACAGAAGGCTGTCCTCTATAAAAGAGGACACAAGGCTACCCTAGCCTTTTGGTGGCCTGTTTCAGCCATCCACTCATTTCAGCTAGATATAATGAGCAGAGTCATCGCTTTTATGGTTTCTTTGATGCTGTTATATTTTGTCTCCGGCCGCCCCCAATTGTCCTATTGAAGGACGGTATAGAATAAACATGGAAAAGGAAGTCAGAAGTGTACCCTGGATTTAAGGATTTACTGTTATAATTACTGGGGTAACTTGCTCTGAGTTTTCTTAATAGTGCTTTGAGTACCAGAAACCTAATCTCAGCTGATGTCTTGCCCTTCATTCTTAGTTCTAGCCTTTTATTAAGTGACTGATTGCTACTTCCAATGTACCTTACCATGTTCTTTTTATGGCACCTGATATAACAGAGGTCTAATCTCATCAGGGTTTCAGTACCAGTGTGGTAAAAATAATAATAAAGGCTGATTATCTCTACTGGAGGCAATTAACTGTCATTGAAGAGTAATACTTATCCTTCGAACTGCTAAAAGGCTATTATCTTTTGAATTCCTCAGCCCCCAGAATGGGCTCTGATCCCCTTCTTTTGGGCTATGGTGGGCCAAGCAACCGATACAATGAATGTTTGACCTTACTGCGGGGGAAAAATCATTAAATACTGATTGCTAGATTATTTCTTTCACAAGTACTCATTTAAAGAGATTCAATTATGCCTGCAAAATTGATTTGGTGTATAAAGAATGTATTCACTTAATGGATCTACCCATACCCAAGAAGTATAATCTATTCCGTTTTGCTGTACCCCATGGTATAAAGGAAGTTCAATCATTTTGCCAATTATTTCAGCACTTGAGAGACCTTTGCACATATATAAAATAAATACAGCTAATGGTTTGGCAGGTGTCTTTTTCTACTACATTTATCTAAGTATAATAAATTGGTTTCATTGGCTCTAAGCTCGTCTGTGGAAAAGGACGTTTGCTGCTTGACCCTACAGTCGAGATTACAATAAAAGTTATTTTTGATACTGAATACAAATTTGTCCAGCTCATGATGTGTTATGAATCGGAGGTCATTTCCTTGAGAGGTTCTCTTACAGCTCATCATGAAAAATGAGGTTCTGTAGGGGTTCTGCATTAGCAGGGAATCTTTAACAGACCTCTGCATAATCCAGTGCTCTCAGATCACTTGGGACTGGCGGGCACATTTGGAATTTTGAGAAAGTTGTCACAAAATGACTGCCACAAGAGAGTGGCCATTCACAAAATGGCTGCCACGTAGCTGCAGCCACTCACAAAACATCAATTTCACAGAAAGGTAAGACATGTAACTTGCCCAACGTCCTGAATACTTGGCAAAAGTGGGGCCTGAGCCCTCAAAACTCACTCCTTTGAGCCCAGTTTTCTCTCCCTTGTAAAAATTGGAATGATAGACATGCACAGTCCCATTTGAGTGATCCCCCCCCCCTAAACTAAAGTGTGTGTGTGTTGGGGGGAGACCGTGTGAGTTGGACATAAGTGCAGTGCAGAGAAGGCCCCCTGTTTCAGATGTTCAGCCCAAAACATGGACAGTGATGGGACTGAGCCATTGGCAACACTAGGTGGGGCCAGTGAGCAAATCTCTGCTCTCCCTCCTCACACAATGGAGAATGTGTGAAGGGGAACACCTGAATAGAGCTTAGACCAGAGGTTCAGAAACACCAGAGTGGGGGCCAAATCCAGGCCTCCTGTGGTTGCAGACCAGCCCTCTGGTATTCCCCAGTTAGACATGCCCCACCTGCTTTCTTCCAGCTACCAATAGGATAGCGGTTTCCCAACTTTTAAAGGTTGAAACTAAGGCTTAATGTTTATTATTTTTATTGCATTTATATCCCCCTGCCCCCCCAGGAACCCAAGGTGGTGTACACACCACAACCCTGTGAGGTAGGTTGGGCTGAGAGTCTGTGACTGGCCCAAAGTCACCCAGTGAGCTTCCATGGCCACGTGGGTACTAGAACCCAGATCTCCCGACTCCTGGTCCAACACTGTAACCACTACACCACATTGGCTCCTAATTAAGTAAGAGTTTTGCAATACAATATGCGGATATTTTGGCCCCACCCCTTTTGCCTTTGGTCCCGCCTATCTTGCCTTCAGCCCTGCCCGCTACTGGAATGCGTCTCCCTGAGCACTTTTCTGAGATGGAATTAGACCGTGTCATCCCTGCCTTAGTCCACGTCAGAATATTGGGAGAACAGGATGGAATGTTGGGAACCAGCCATGCATCACTGATGTAGCACATGAACTCCACATATAAGGTCCCAGGTTCAACCCCTCCAGCATCTCAACTTTAATAGAAACCTCAGGTAATAACAGCATGAGTGACAGCCATCATCCGATTCGTTCTAATGTTTCATAGACGTCGATCAGGGATGGGCAAGGTGTGGCCCTCCAGATGTTGCAGGACTGCAGCTCCCATGATTCCTCACCATTAGTTATTTTGGCTGATGGGAGCTGCAATGTCTGGAGGAGCATAAATTGCGCACCTCTGGTGTAAATCGTTACGTCTATTTTAATTATACAAAGCAAAGTGATGAAAAGGTTAAAAAAACACATACATCTCAAGATGAAACCAAACAGTCAGGAGGTCAGGAAGGTCTAGGTCTGCATCATATCCATTTCATGTTCCCAACCATGTACTGTCAGTGTGCAGTTGAGTCACTGCCCCGTGTGCTGGAAGCAATGGCAAATACAATAGCTGCTCCCTTCATCTTGATGCTGCAGCGCATTCAAACTGTGGGAACACCGATTCTTTTGTGGACATTGAGTTCACTTGTCAGTTTGCGATGGCTGGCCTAGCTGCCGCTTTCATGGTGGAATTAAAAAAAGAACCCTCCATGAGAGGACGAGATGAAAAGACGTGTACTGAAGATGGCAGGGTGTTTGATGTACCCCTGGAAAAGATAAGCTAGCAACGCCTGCTCACAGAGTGCATGCCAGTGTGTATGCGTGTTCAATGTAAAGGCAATCTATTCAGTTTTGTCTAGGATTTCTGGCACCTGGGCCAGATCTACACCGTGTGCCAAATCATTACAATCCCATCATGATAACGCCCTCTCTCTCTCATGCGCATTTACACCTTGTAGGATGCACAATGGCATTTGTTGCTTGTGGAATAAAAAGGAGGGAATAACACTATGAAAGCAGTATGTGTAATGTGTAATGTGGCCCAACAATTATCAGTGTACTTCAATACTATTATAAAGCAGTAGTGTAGATCTAGTCCAGGACTTGGAGGCAGAGCCTTCTGCGACATGGGAGACCTATTCCAGCTCCATCCAATGAGCCTGTTTCTCTTACTTGAATAGATGTGCCTGTGGGCTCCATTGCACCTATTTCCCCCCCCCCCCCGGTTTGCCTCTGTGTTTTTTTTTACCTCCGTTTCATAAGCGTTGCAAGCGCGTCTCCCTTTCACGATCGTAGCTATAGCGGTGAACTCTCTTTTCACTTGTTTGCTCTCCCGCTGCTATTGTGCCCACCCTGCCCTGCCCCGCCCCGCCCCTTCTTCTTCTCCCTCCAGTTAAATGGTTCTTGTCGTTGATGGACATTGTGATCGACGTGGCAGCCTTCCCCCCTCGCTCATTGGAGCTCCTATGTGAATTAACCAAAATTCTTCCAACTGCGTAACTTTAAAAGATAAAGAGATCAAAGTTGGCATGGTGATAGCTCTTATGAAGGGCTTTAGCTATCCCAAGTTTGAATCAGTTCAGTTCATGCCTTGATTTTTAGGAAGTTTTAAAATGGAAATTAACCAAATTGCTTACATCTGCATATTTTTTAAAGATAAAGAGATGAAACTTGGAGCCTTGAGAGCTCTTAAGTAGAGCTTTCGGCATGCCAAGTTTGAATCAGATCAGTTTGTCCCTTGATTTTGTTTTAAGATTTTTTACATTTCCCCCCCTTAAACCCTTTTCCTGATAGTCCATCAGTGTGAATTTCCACCTGTTTGCTGCATATCTCCAGTTCATAAAATAGAGATCTGCTGGTTCCCTTACTCAAGAGCAAATCCCATTGATTTCAACTGAATTTATTTATTTATTTATTTATATTTATTTATTTATTTATTGCATTTGTATACCGCCCCATAGCCAAAGCTCTCTGGGCAGTTTACATAGGATTAAAAAAATTAAAAACAATATACAAAAATTTAAAATATCAAAAACATACAACATACACACAATGCACACATACATTTAAAACCAATGCAACAACCTAAAAAACTACAAAAAAACAAACCCAGGCTCCTCAGATATTGCCAAATGCCTGAGAGAAGAGGAAAGTCTTGACCTGGTGCTGAAAAGATAACAATGTTGGTGCCAGGCGGGCCTCATCAGAGAGATCATTCCACAATTGGGGGGCCACTACAGAGAAGGCCCTCTCCCTTGTTGCCGACCTCCAAGCTTCCCTTGGAGTAGGCACTCGGAGGAGGGCCTTAGATGTTGAACATAGTGTTTGGGTAGATTCATGTCAGGAAAGGTGTTCCATCCAAGTCATACTAAAATCCTATGTAGGCTTACCTTTGAATAAACCCCATTGAACAGAGAGAGACTTACTTCTGAGTAAACACGTATAGAACTGACTTTTAATAGTGTGGTCACTCAGAAGCTTTTTTTAAAAAAAGTCTAAAACAGCAAACTGGAAAGAAGTGCCCTGCAACCCTATGCTTACTTCGGAGGTCTTACTTCTGTCTGTTCATTTGAACGTTCAACACAGTGTGCTGGAGGAGGAGAAGCGCCCTTTCGTCAGCAAGTCTCCAGTCAAAGCACATGCCTCCAACAAAGGAAAAAGCAAGGGGACAGCGCTAGACGGAGGCTTAAAGGTGCATTAAAGTAGCTTGGGGAAAATAATCCAGACTTTCCCCGCACCAAAATAATATGCAATACTGAGGAAAAGATGCGAAATAGGTTTTGGACAGGGATAACGTCATGTGAGTCTTGCGCTGCAAGACCAGATACCAGGCATGGCAAGAGTGAGTTAAACCGCTGGTGTGATGGAGCTTTGTGACTCACCTGACCATGAGAGAAAACAGTGGCTGTATGGACAGACTCCACTCAGCAACAGATGTGCAAATCCCAGCACAGTGTTCTGGGCTTCAAGAATTAATTGATGGCTTGCGGTCCCTGAAACATGCCTCAGGCCAAATAACACAAAGCAGTAACAATATATATATATATATATATATATATATATATATATATATATATTGCTCAAACAGTATTAGGGAATAACAACATGTTGCAATGATGGAAGAAGCAAAGCACTTTACTAGATACAATGCAATTGCGAAGATTAGAAGCCTAAAAGAAATAGTGGCTTAGTAAAATTAAAGTTCATTCCTATCGTCAAGCAAAGAAGTCATCATTTTGTAGTTAGCTATCTGGCATGCATGGTTGGCAGAGCTGAGGTAATCAAGTTTGATAGGCTCCTCATTCTCCCAGGATCTCTCTGGTCAACCATGTCAAAATCTTTCTACTCATAACATTCTATCTAGCGATAGCTTTATTTCCTTTATCGCCATAGGCCTATTCAGACAACACACGGCTTACTTCAGAAGCACCCTTGCAAAGGCCCATCTCTTCATGAGGTAATGAGTTTTTTTTATTTCCAAGAACTAACCAACCCACCTGTGGTGAGCTTCTTTTCCCCAGTTCCAAGAACACCTTTTTTGCACTTAAAGCTAGCTTATAGCACACTGAGCTAATCACTCTATGCTTACAGTTAACATAGGGTAACCAGATAAAATCCAGGTCAGGGCTCATGTAACTTTAACAGTTGTAGAGAAAAGTGAATTTCAGCCAGTGTCATTTGTATGCAATTAGTTCCTGGTGATATTCCCTCTTCATCACAACTATTAAAGTTGCAGGCACTATACTAGAGTGACCATATACAAAAGAAGGCAGGGCCCCTGCAATTTTAACAGTTGTGATGAAGGGGGAATTTCACCAGGAACTAATTGCATACAAATGACACTGGCTGAAATTTCCTTTTCTCTACAACTGTTAAAGTTACATGAGCCCTGACCTGGATTTTATCTGGTCTGCCTAAGTTAGCATACATCAATTATTATGAAAAGCACCCTCATGAGATGCAATGAATTCTTTTCAACAACACATGTTATATTCATATTTTCTGACATCTGGATCAGAGGGTAGAACCCAGAGCAGTTCCTAGTGGTGATATTAGTAGGCTCAGGAATGGAGCTCAGTATGTGAACACATAAAGGGCCTGTTCAGACAACACACTAAGCCATGGTTAGGCCGCTAACCCTTTTGCAGCAAATGATTAGTGAGCGCGTTTAAACCATGGTTGGGTAGCGACCATGGTTAGGAATAGTTCACACGACACGCTAAGCCATAATGTTTAGTTCAAAACTCTTAGCCACCATGGCTTAGCATGTCTGAACCGGGTCTCTGTAATGCCTACCTCTAAAGGCCTTGGGATGTGGATTGTATAAAGTGGGAGGGGCATGGAAGGGAAGGGAGAGCAAAATGCTAGCTGGAAGGGGAAGGCGGTTGGTGGAGAAAGGAGGTGAAGGCAGCAGGAGAGGGAAGGAGGAAAGCTGAGAAGGAAATTCAGGGAAACCAGCAGTGTGGTGGAGAAGAGAACGAACCAAACAACGCTGCCTTCAGGTAGAAGAAGAGTGGACCTCCACAACAGAGACTGGCAACAAAAGACTAAAGCAACTGGAACAATGGACTGTCATTGGTCTAGGAAGAGAGCACTGCACTTTACAGTGAACTATTGAGAAGGAACTTGAACCTAACTGACTCCATTTTGGATGGCCTTAAAGTGATTTTATGTTCCCCCCCTCTTTGTCTCTCTCATAAGCAGCTCCTATGCTTAGTTGTATGCAGGCAGCAAACCACAGACCATGTGGCTTGACCTGGTTCAGCAATAGACCAGACCATATAAGGAAACACCTAGGCTACCATAACGTTATGTTGCGCGCGCAGTATCCTGTTGTGTGACATGCATATTTCCTGTTTGCTTGAAATGTATAAGAGACTGGGTCACCCAAAGGGGGGGGGGCTGCAGTCTGTGGAACGATTCCAGACTGTGGTCTTTGCTAGCAAATAAAGGTTATCTGTTTGAAACTGGAACTTTGGACTGGTCTCCGATTAATTACTGTAACATTTTGGTGCGTTGGCCGGGAATCATCCCTCACTGGGAGACCCGCTAATCGGAGGACCCTACCAGGGAGATTTCCCCCGCTTCCGCTTGGTTCCCCGCGGCCCCCAGCCAGCCGTGGTCCTCCTTGGGAGCGCGCCTCCAGCCTTTAGCTGGTGCCCATACAGGTTCTCCGGCAGGTCCGGGGACAGCGCGGAACAAAAACGGACCGAGCGGAAGTTCAGTGCAGATACCCTTCTGCCCAGCGCTGGGACATCTGAACCAGGCAAGTATAAGGGGAAGCTTCCTATTCTGTTCTGTATCAGCCGACTCCTACGAGTCGAAGGGGGGTCTAATCAACCCCCATAGAGGTGACCGACTCCTCTGAGTCGAAGGGGGGGTCTGATTAACCCCCCGTAACGGTAGACTGTTTCTGTTTCTTTGAACTGGGAGGTCTGGGAGGACAGGTGTCGTCCTGGATGTCTGATGTGTGTATGACTGCTTGATTTCCATTGCTGACCGTTGGGCAGTCGCCCTGGGACGCCTCTGGGTGTCTTGAATTGCCGGCAGCGTGGGCTGGTAGTGAAGAGACTGTATTCCTCTGTATCAGCCGCCTGACTCCCCCAATTCCTACAGTCAGATGGTTCCCTGTTAATCTTCCCTGCTGTGTATTGTCTGTCTGGTTGATTATATTGTGTATAGTTAGAAAGAGGATGGAGGGAGGTTTTTCGACCCCACTGAACTTGATGATTAAGCATTTCAGTAAAGTTTTTGATCAGACTAAGTGCAATGTAGATGCTATGGAAAATGTTATTATGACTGACCCGCTCTAGGACCCCTTGTAAAATTGCCCCCCCAAGGTACTTCCTCTGACCCCTATAATTCCCGAGTTTAGAACCTTGCCATCATAGAAAGGGGGGGCCCCCTCAGTTCAGAGGACAATCCATGCACAGAGAGCTAGTTGAAAGTAGCCAAACACCCCCCACCATAGGCACGAAAAGTTGGCCGAAGATACAGCCCTTATTATGATGAACCAAGTAAAAAAGACCCCAAGACGCAAGGCTCCTGTGACTGCCACCTCCTGATGTCCCAGACGTCCCTAGGTCTGGACCAGACATCCTGGCTCCCTCTCCGATGTCCCAAGACTCCACTGCCCAGCCATCAGCCGTCACCTCTGCACCTGTAGACCCACTTCTTTGTTTGATGTGAGAGTCGAGAAACTGACCCGCCTGTTAGAAACAACAAATCCTGAAAATTCCGGACCCTGCCACTCCAGCCGGCTCCACCTCAGAAATTTGGCTGCTAACACAGGCACCGAGACAAAAATTCTCCCTGTTGATGAGAGTCCTGCCATCGTTCCTGCCGTCACCGACCCTGCCACGAATGTGTCCACGTACCAGACCGTCCTACCTACGTCCCCTCTCCTCCTGAACTGAACTGAACTGCCTGAACTGAACTGAACTGCCTGAACTGAACTGAACTGCCTGAACTGAACTGAACTCCTGAACTCCTGAAGTGGAAGAACCACGGACCCTCCTATGAAGAAGAGCCTGAGAAGTTTGTAGACATGATTGAGGATGTAATAACTGCCCATGATCCAACCTGGACTGACATTCAACAACTCATGGGTTATTTCCTGACTTCCGAACAAAGACTAGTATTGCAGTATGTAGCTGGATCATGGACTTTGCTGCCTTAACCCAACCTCTGTATAATTTTCTGAAAAGTAATCAGTCAGAGCTTCGTCCCCAAATGTGAACTGAAGAAGCCCTCTCAAGCCTCCGAGATTTGAAGACTGCCCTGACCAGCCCACCAGCCCTGGCCCTACCAGACATTTCCAAGCCTTTCCACTTGTATGTATCTGAACAAGAAAGGGACTGCCGTTGGAGTCCTAACTCAGCACACAAGCTCCTGGAACCGCCCCGTCGCCTATCTGAGTAAGAATACTGATCCTGTCAGTTGCAGATGGCCCGGCTGTCTTCGCTGCATTGCTGCTGCATGCCTGTTCCTGACTGAGGCCATAAAGAAAGACTGTGCCACTCTGAACCCTGCCACCTTAATGCTTCTGCCTGAAAACCCTGTCCATGATTGCCAGAAGATTATAGAAACCGTGCATTCCAGTCAACCTGATTTTAAAGACACTCCAATTCCTGGAAGCGTCGCCCTGTTTACAGAAGGAAGAAGTTTTGTCCGAAATGAAACCAGATACTCTGACTACGCAGTAGTCACTGAAAATGAGATTCTACTGACAGAGTCCCTGCCCCCAGGCGTCTGCCCAGAAAGCAGAACTAGTAGCCGCCCCAGAGTGGGCAAAGGAGAAGCAGTTTTGTCATACCTGATTGTCCAAGTCCGAGAGCGAGGATTCTTGACTGCTGAGAAAAACCCATTCTACAGCAGAAGCTCCTCCAAGCTGTTTGGAAACCAGAGCTGTTATTTACTGCAGAGCGAGATCAAAAAAGAAACTGCAGCGAAGCCCGTTTCCTGTCAGCGTATCACACTAAAACCACATCCTTTCACCAGAAATATGCCTTAAAATGAAGAAGAAAAGAAGGAAGCCCTCAGCCAGAATTAATGTCCTCCCAGATGACCGAATCTGGGTACTCAGAAGTCTGGCCAGAACATCTGTTTTCCAGAAGATGCATCACCAATGCCATTTAAGCAAAGAAGCTCTCCGCCACAAGCCTCTGCGCAGACATTTCCAGAAGATGCATCATATGTGTAAAGAACAACCCAAGAAAAGGGCCAGTCCCAGCCGTCCCTTCCAAGTTGTTCAATTAGACTTCACACACATGCCACCAGCTGCTGGTTCCAAGCTCCTCCTAGTCGCCGTTTGCACTTTCTCTGCCTGAGTAGAAAGCCTGGCCTGCAAAAGCAGAAGTTCAAAAGAAGTGACAAAGCACTTATTAGAAAACCTGATACTTCACTATGAGATGTCCAAGCAGATAAACAGTGACAACAGAGCAGCCTTTCAAGCAGAAGTCCCTTGCTGCCCGTTGCCTTGCTCCATATGCGCTGCACACCAAGGACTAATAGACTGACCCCTTATGAACTGATCTATTAAGCCTGGGGACCAAGTATATGTGAAAAGCTATAAGAAAGACCTTTTAAGAAAAACTTGGGATAGCCCCTCCACAGTTTTACTGACTACTCCTACTGCCTTAAAAGTTGAAAGAAACCCTATCTGGCAGCAGCAGCCACTACAGACCAATGGCAAGTTGCCAAGCAACACCGACTGAACATGATGCAGAAGAAATTGCCTACATCGCTGGACGCGACGGGAGAAGCCTCCCCAGGGCCGGTGCCCGAGGGAGCGAAATGACTGGGGGCGCTGCATCCCTTCCCATCCCGGATAGAGGAAGTGGACACCGCCCGAAGACACCTCACAGACTCTTAGTATTAATGCTCTTATTAATCCCGGCCTCTAGTGATGTCACTCCCTGTCAGTCATGTATTCAGACTGTCAAATTGCATAACCAGATCAAACAGATGCTCATTTATCAGAATAGGCTCCAGTGTAAGAGCAAAGTGCAACCGTGCACTTTTCAGAACGTCACTTACTCTGCCTGCATACAAGACAGTGCCATCACCTGTTTCAACCCGAAGGAGGCCCCTGCCCAGTGGAGTCTCGAGGTCAGAGGCCCCAGTGGACAGGGGACAGTACTACAATGAATGTCCCTATTAGAATTGTGTATGATAGGCCACGTGAGAAAAAGAACACGAGAGAATCCACATGCCAGCCTCACCAAAGTTCCAGTCCTAAGTTCCTGCACCGCCCAGAGATGTAATTTAGTAATTTTTCACCTTTGCTGAGACTGTTGTTAGCTCCCTCAATGTCAGTAACTGTTATGTATGCAGAGGTACCCAATTGGGGGACCAGTGGCCATGGGAGGCAGCTGACTTGAATGTCAGCCAGCCGTATAATGAGCCAAATCCTCACAGCGGTTTCAAAGGGGGGAATGAGAAGGAACTTGAACCTAACTGACTCCATTTTGGATGGCCTTAAAGTGATTTTATGTTCCCCCCCTCTTTGTCTCTCTCATAAGCAGCTCCTATGCTTAGTTGTATGCAGGCAGCAAACCACAGACCATGTGGCCTGACCTGGTTCAGCAATAGACCAGACCATATAAGGAAACACCTAGGCTACCATAACGTTATGTTGCGCGCGCAGTATCCTGTTGTGTGACATGCATATTTCCTGTTTGCTTGAAATGTATAAGAGACTGGGTCACCCAAAGGGGGGGGCTGCAGTCTGTGGAACGATTCCAGACTGTGGTCTTTGCTAGCAAATAAAGGTTATCTGTTTGAAACTGGAACTTTGGACTGGTCTCCGATTAATTACTGTAACACTATGACCTAAGATAGAGTTCTTGGTTTATCATTTTCTTAATAGTGTTATTTACCAAACATTCTAAAGTTAAGTAAATTCTGTAAAATATCTATTTTGTTTTAGGGTGACCAGATAAAATCCAGGTCAGGGCTCCTGTAACTTTAACAGTTGTAGAGAAAAGGGAATTTCAGCCAGTGTCATTTGTATGCTATTAGTTCCTGGTGAAATTCCCTCTTCATCACAACTGTTAAAGTTGCAGGGGCCCTGCCTTCTTTTGTATATGGTCACTCCAGTATAGTGCCTGCACCTTTAACTGTTGTGATGAAGAGGGAATTTCACCAGGAACTAATTGCATACAAATGACACTGGCTGAAATTCCCTTTTCTCTACAACTGTTAAAGTTACATGATCCCTGACCTGGATTTTATCTGGTCAGCCTATTTTGTTTGTCTCTAGAGTGATTGCAATCTGCCCCTCCCCATCCTAGTTATAGAAACCTGAAACATCACATTAGTCTTTGGCCATTTCTACACCAGCCTTTTCCCCCGGGGCTGTCCCTGGGTGCTCCCTCTGCATCCAAATGATGCACAGGGACTCCCAGGGGCGGGGGGTGGGGGCAACCCCGGGAAAACCCAGGATGGCAGAAACCATGGATATCCCAGTTTTCCTGCCATCCTGGGATGTGAAATGGAACAGAGCCATGTGGGGTGGCTCCGTGCTCATTGGGGTGGAGTGGGGAAGCAATTTCACCATCCTCAAGATGGCAGGGTGGGGCAGTCGTGGGGGGTTCCTTACCTTTGTTTGCCAGGCTCCAGCTGCTCCCTGTGCCTTTAAAATAGAAAAAATCGAAATGGCGCCCGCAACGAGCGCGACATCCCAGGGAGTCGCAGTTCCGCTTTGGACATTCAGGGATGATCCCGGAAGCAGGTACGTCTGGGATTGTCCTCCCTCCCTCCCTCTACACCCTTAGGCGTAGAAAGGGACTTAAAGTCAGTGAGACAAGCCCTATAACATCCCGGGCAGAGGGAAGGTGTGCTACCTGCTCAGGTAAACAGCCCTGAGATGAATCCTGCTGCTTCCGCACCTTTGATACCTGCTTTAGATTTCTGACTGGTTCTAACTGAAACCCGGAGTGGATTCATCGCCCCACTGACATCAGAGCTATCAGCTTCCACTGGAAGAAGGTTTATGCATGCCTGTTCAAGGAAAAAACAAAACATGCCAGTAATAAAAACAGCCTTCTGTAGGGTTTTGTGTGTGTGTGTGCATGTGCGTGTGCGTGTGAGTGTGTGTGTGTGTGGAAACACACACATATAGTTTCCTTTTAAAGATTAGTAATAGTACTGGTAGATTCTCACCCCACCCATGGTTTTGTGCACCATCTTTAGATTGATTCCCTATAATCTTATATGCAAAAAACAACAGGTGGCAGATATGGCAAATTCCTCAATTTAGAAATAACATTTCCCCTTGCTTCCCTATTATTTTATGGATATTCTCCAGCAGTCGCTTAAGAACGCAACATAAAACAGCATAAGAATTACTACACTGGAACGGATCAATGGTCCATTCAGGGCTGGCATCCTTCCGCTCGTACGGTGTCCAACACCAGATGTCTTACAAGGAAGTATAAAAACCGTCTTAATGCATCCAATTGTGCTGTATTATACATGAGATGAAATCTCTGCCTGTCCCCAGCTGGCAATCCCCTTATATCCAAAAATACAAAGGCTGCTGGCCCATGTATTTTTTTCTCCTAGTTAGTATAATTGCTAGGCATATTCTTGTTCATATAAATGTCTAATCTCTCTCCTTTTTTTAAAAAAAAATGTGCTAAGCTAATGTGACCACTTAAAACCCAATATAGTATTTTTACCTCCTTTTCATGCATGTAACCTCTCCAGCAAATGAGTCCTTTTCCTCATCGTCTATCTGGCTCCATTTCCCAAGCAGCTGCTAAAATGCCTTGAGGTTCAAACAGGGGTAGCATCAGCTCCAGGTTTAAGAGGCGAGCTGGGCAGAGTGTTTCCTGGTGGGCCCCCTCTCCTGTCATTGGGCACTGGCAGGCTTGTCTGGTGCGCTGGCAGTGCTCATAGAGGAGCTAGATGGCAGAGTTCTTTCATTTCCCACAATGCCCCAGAATGATGCTAAGTCAGGAGCACTGTGGGGAGTTAAAATAGGGTGACCAGTTAAAATCCAGGTCAGGGCTCATGTAACTTTAACAGTTGTAGAGAAAAGGGAATTTCAGCCAGTGTCATTTGTATGCAGTTAATCCCTGGTGAAATTCCCTCTTCATCACAAGAGTTAAAGATGCAGGGGCCCTGCCTTCTTTTGTATCTGGTCACTCCAGTATAGTGCATGCACCTTTAACTGTTGTGATGAAGAGGGAATATCACCAGGAACTAATTGCATACAAATGACACTGGCTGAAATTCCCTTTTCTCTACAACTGTTAAAGTTACATGAGCCCTGGCCTGGATTTTATCTGGTCACCCTAAGTTAAAAGGGTGATTCGATCTGGGGGGGGGGGGGCAGAGGCAGATATCACCAATGAGCCCTGCCTAGGCACTGGAGCCCTGACAGCTGCCCAAGAATGCCAAATGCTGGCATTGGCTCTGGGTTGTTTCAGTCTTGAAGGCCAGAGCTCACCTCAGGAACACTGAAAGCAGGGTTGTTGTTGATGATGCCTAAGTCCAGTGGCGGCTGGTGGCTCCAGTGTCAGTGGCGATTTGAATCCAGTCTGGGTCTCAGTCACAACCGGTTACAACTCTAAATCAGCTATCCAAGGTGCTTCCCCTTGGATAGCTGCTTTAGAGTTTTAACTGGTTCTGACTGAAAACCAAAGTGGATTCCCCGCCGCACTGACTTCGGAGGCATCAGCTTTCACTGCCTAATCCATCCCGATTAGGCCCTTTGGGGTATCCCAGAAGGCCCAAGCCCATTCCCCGGTCGCAGATAATTTGGTGATTTCCTGACTTTGATGCAGCCCCCCGTCCATTCTCAAAGGTTGAAATGTCTCTCCTCAGGCTTTAGTCACTGGTGGTGAGAGCTTTAAGCTACAGTAGGCTGGCATTTGGGGAAGTTTGGCCCTGCCTCTTTCAGTCTGAGCCCCACCCATCACTGGAATGCCTTCCCTGAGGACTTCTCCAAATTTGGTTCAGCGTGCCTGATTTGAAGCAACAAGAAAAGTTCACCTCTGAGCATGTACAGAACGCTATCCATCACCACTGACTATCCACTGGGGTAGGCGACCTGGTGCCCTCCAGATATTTGGAGATCTGGAGTGCGCCATGTTGCGTCTAGCTCTTAGCCCACACAACTGGTCTTAGAGGGGCAGGAGGTTCACAGCAGACAGTGACATCCTAGCAAAGCCTGAGCCCTCCTATTTCAGAGGGTAGAAATTAAGCCAGGCCAGCACAATTTGTGACCTTTCAAGCTAAAGCTAACCTAGTGCCCTTGTACAGCAGCCAACCAGGGTCCCAATAAACCTTTGCCTTTTGCTGTATGTCTGGGACAATAGGATGCCTCTGGGAAACCCACAAACAGGGCTTGAAGCCGATGGTCCCCTCATCAGCAGCTTGTATTCCAAGTTATACTACCTCTGAACCTGGAGGTTCCACATAGCCATTACTAGTATTTACTGGCAGGCTTATCCTTTGTGAATTGTCTGTTCCCCCTTTAAGCTAGCGGCCATCAGCACACAGGGCTGGCATCAAGGGTAGGCATGGTTGGGCACTTGCTAAGAGCCCACAGCCCACCAGTGGCCCACAGCCATGAGACCTCTGGAGTAGCTCCTTCTCTTCACCATTGCAACCTGCTTGTTCATCCTCCTCTCGCCCTGACCCAGACAAGGATGGTGGTAGTGAGGAGGAGCAGTAGACGCCATGGCCTACATGCTCACCAGATCAAGGAAGCAAATGGTAGTGATGTTGAGGAAGGATGAGGAGCAGTGCCTGCTGGTGTCAATGGCAGTGACAAGATAAATTCACTAAGGGAGGTCCCCCTGGGGAGGTTGTTCTGCCCAAGGACCCTCCAAATCCTGGAGCCGGCACAGTCAGCATACTTTGTGGCAGCAAATACCCCAAAAAGAATTATGTGTAGCAGGATGTCCTTTTCTCTGTCCTGAATGTCCCGTCAACCAGTTCCATTGGATGATCTTGGGTTCTAGTATGCTGAGAGTAGGTTGCCTACTTATTCTTCCCCTAAATGAAAGGACATGCATCACCCCAAAAGAAGATGCCAATTTGCATAAAATATGCATATACTAATTGAGAAATGATTATTATAATGAAAAGACAAATACAGTACAAATCATGAGAACATAAGAAGAATCATGCTGGATCAAATCAAGGGTCAATCTAGTCCAACACTCTGTTCACAAAATGGCCAAGTAGCTGTTGACCAGGAACCCAAAAGCAGGACACAGCACCTTACTACCCACGTTCCCCGGCAACTGATGCATACTGCCTAGATACTGGTGGTAGCATATAGCAGTCATTGATAGCTTTGTCCTCCATGAGTTTGCCTGATCCCTTTTTAAAGCCATCCAAATGGGTGGCCATCCCTATGTCTTGTGGTAGTGGGGAAGATTGTGGCCAGGTCCTCTGCGTGCCTTGCTCAGTCTGCTGTTGAAGTGCTGTTGATGGGCACCTTCAAGACCCAGCTCTTCCTTCTGATGGTTCTTTATCTTAATCTGGACTTGGAATGAACAGCAGCTCTTGAAATAGATTCCTTCCAAACAGAGGACAGTCCAATAGCAGCCTTTCAGACAAAGGACTGTCCTCTTTAAAAGAAGTCACACAGAGAGGAAGAAAAAAAAATCCTTTCTCCACTCCATGCACAATTTTATAAAGGTCGATCATATCTCCTTCCCTGCTTTTTTGCCTTATTTCTAAACCAAAAAGCTCCCAACGTTGTAACTTTCCCCCATAAGGGAGTTGCTGATGGTTTTGGTGGCTCTCTTCCAGTTCTACAATATCCTTTTGGAGATGTGGTGACCAGAATCGTACACGGTATTCCAGGCGTGGCCTTAGGATAGATTCGCAGAAGGGTATTACCGCACTTAATTTCTTAACTGGCCCTTAGTTTGCAAATCTTATGATAGTGCCTTAATAGGGCCTTTGTGTTAGGCTCGCACAGGTCACCGTTGAAGCTAATGGTGATTTAATCTGCAAATATAAAGGGAAACATTCTTACGACCTCTCTGAAACTACTTTACAAAGTTCGTATTCTTTCATGTAGAAGGAAACGACTGAATCTTAGAGAAGATTTAGAGTTGGAAAGGTTATTGATCCATTCAGCCAGGCTACTCTAATGAAGCTGCTTTTTTAATCCCATTATGAAGATATGTCTATTGATTTTCAAATAGTAGTTTCCAGTTGTAATGAACTCATCAATATAACAATATATTGACTTAACGCTCTAATAAAAATGGGCTTTTATTAAGCTGGCATTTGTCTTCATTTTACATCCTTAATAGGATGTGAAAAAACCAACCAAACAACCAACCTTGATTTTGTGTATTTGAGGGGCAAGGAGGGGTTACATTTCAACTCAGGCCAGTACTTGCAAAGTGCAAGCTACCCACCTTAATTGAAAGCAATATATTTTCATTCAAGAATCTATATGTGATGTAATTAAAAGCACATTAGGGAGAATAAACCACCATCTGGACTCCGTTAGGGTAGTATGTTCTGGGTTTCGTTTTTATGATGAAGTTCATTGCCACGTTTCCCCCCGATCCCAGAAGCCAGTTGGAAAACTCTTCTTGTCTACATCTTATTTTGTTGGACATCACCGTTTTTGCAAGATATAGTGGACAGCCCAATCCTGTGGCTCAGTTAAGAGGTGGAGCGGTACACAGAATTGACCGGCAGCTGAACAATTATCCAATGTCTGGGAAATGGAGCACAGCCCTGACCACTTCCCAGTGGTCTTTTACTCCCACTCACTATTAGTATTGGCTCAACAGATCCTGCAGGGATTAAGTATATAGAAGAGAAAGGGGTAGCAAATTTGGGAGATGACTTCATCATGTATAGTTTCTATTGTAATGTAATCTCTTTGTATCAGTCTGTTGTAACAAAAATAATTGGATTGGGAAGAAAGGGGTATAAGAGGACTTCCTCTTCCAGTTGAGCCATAAAGTCTTCCTGAATTTTGGCACATTGTTGTATGCTGTGATGTTTTTCCATCCCGAATCCTGGCTGGCTCCGTTGCCCTGCTTCCTGGTTTGTCCTTCAGTTCCAACTTGCACGTTGGTCTTGACTCTACACTTGTCCCACAGCTCCTGGGTTTCTAGCCCAACCCTGATGCCCACTTCCTTTTTCTACACAGCTGCATCTGTTCAGTGATTACATATATAGAATGGCTGCTGTCATGCCCACTTGGCCTTCAGTTGCAAGTTGACAAGGAAATGGAGTTTCAAATGGCAAACGTTGTCACCTAGGGGATAATCATTAGTTTGAGGGAAGACTCGGAAGGTGGCAACAAAAGAGAGGGCTTCTCAGTGGTGGCCCCCCCCAACTATGAAATGAGCTCCCTGTAGAGGCCTGACAGGTGCCAACACTGTCATCTTTTTGATACCAGTTTAATTCTGCCCTCTATTCCCAAGCATTTAATGGCATATGATGGGGCACTTGTGTCAGCTGTATTAAACAGGTCTGTTACTGAAACTGTTTACTGAAATTGCTTTTAGCTATTTAATTTATTATTTAAATTTTATATGCAATTTTTTTACCCTATGTTTTATTATAATGTTGTATTATAACGATGCAATTTTTGCATGTTTGAATTGTTGTGAACCAGCTATTGGGCGGTATAAAAATGAAATAAATCATCATCATCATCATCATCATCATGGAAAAGACCCAGCCAGGGCCCTGCAGAATCCTTGAGTATTGACAACCATCCCTTGAGTGGCCACTTACACATTGCCAAAAAGAGGAATTGCATGACCAGAAAAAAAGGGCAAAAGTGGATGCCAATTTGCATAACATTTGCATATGCACATATATAGGTGCCAATTTAGATTTAGTAACTATAATTTAAGAAGAAATAAAACACATCTTACCATAGTGGGGTCACTTATGTGCCTGCTCAGTTTCACATCCGGGTGCTAATGGTTCCTGGCCAACTTCAGGGCTTCTACTGCTCTCCCTCCTTAGGGTCTTTGTTTTTGAACCAGAGTGAGTCTGGTTTAGAATTGCCTTGAGTGTCTTCCCCCCTTTTTTTGCTAGAAAGGCAGAGTATAAATCAAATATGAGAGCAGCAAACCCCTCTAAGGTTGGAGACGATGATCCAACCTGAGAAGGGGGAGTCGGAGATCTGACCCGAGTCCATTTGCAGCCGGCATGGAGACAACTGTACTGGCTGCCTTTCCATGGACAGAAAAAGCAACTTTGGAGGAGGAGGAAAAGGGGCATTCTGGTAGGTGGGGAAGGGACAGGGGAGGCCAGGATACAAGGTATCCTGCACCTCCTCCCCTTCCCATCTGAAGCACCCTTGCTAAATGGGACAAAAAGCCTGTCTAGCAATTATAGACTCTGCTGCTCCTCCCGCCTTGCCAGTTTCAGCCCAGCAGGGCATAGGATGCTCAGAAGTCTTGTTGTTCAGGGGCTTCTGAGCAGCAAGGGTGCAATTGATAGGACTGTATCCTAAATAAATAAATAAATAAATAACAGGCTGGACAGTCCATCAGATAGATGACATATATAACGGAGGGCTGTCTGTGGACAGCTTTCCAAAATAGAGGATTGCCCTCTGTAAAGAAGGTCACCTGGCCACCCCACCTGCCATATACAACATGTTGCTGCTTGCCAAATTCAAGATCCTACTCTCTGAGAGTCCCCTCCCCCCTTTGTTGAAGTGTAGTCAAAGGATGGAGGGCACTTGAACATTTAGGTGGTGGTCTAACTTCCCCTCGCCTCCCCCACTTTCTGCCTTTGCCGTCTATTCTATCTCCAAGAACCTCAGGAAGCAGATTGGAGCAGGTGTCAGTGGTTGATCAGGGTAAGACTTGCAGCTGCTGATTCTTGATTTGACATTACCATTTTGCAAAGGAATGTGTGTTAATGGCTGCTTGAACGTTTATGACAGAGGAGATTGCTGATAAGTGCCCTGGCTCCTGGAAATCCTCATCTGCATCCAGTTCCTCTTCTCTACAGAAATAATAATAATAATAATAATAATAATAATAATAATAATAATTTATTTCTTACCCACCTCTCCATTTGGATCGATCGAGGTGGGGGAACAACAGTAAATATAAAATATGATAAAATACATAAAACTGATTAAAAACATGGTGCACATTATTAAAATAGCAATAAAACATCATAAAAAACACCCTAAAAATATTCTAAAATTCCACTGGATATGCCTGCTAGAAGAGACCAGTCTTTATAGCTTTCTTAAATTCTAAAAGACTGTTAAGTTGACGAGTCTCCTCCGGCAGGTCATTCCACAGTTTTGGAGCTGCAGAAGAAAAGGTCCTCTGGGTAATGGTTGTCAGACTAGTCTTGGCCGACTGTAGTAACTTCTTCCCAGAGGACCTGAGCGTGCGGGGAGGATTGTATGGGAGAAGGCGATCCTGCAGGTAATCAGGACCCAAACCATGTAGGGCTTTAAAGGTAATGACCAACACTTTGTACTTCGCCTGGAAACTAATTCGCAGCCAGTGGAGTGATTTTAAAGCTGGCATAATATGGTCACCCCTAGGTGCACCAGTGACCAACCTGGCTGCCATATTTTGAACTAGTTGAAGTTTCCGGACTAGAAATGGCTGATCTCCTGCCGGTGGACATGGTGGGGCGAACCAGGAACAGGTGAAGGCACCGACAAGCACTTTCATGCGGCCCCCTTTCCATCAATGCTACCACCTATGTGCTTGGCAGGCAGTGAGTCAGGAGGCAGCAGCATCTAATGCCATCTTTCTCACCACCTCTGTTGTCTGGGTCACAGCGAGAGGCAGGTGAGCAAACACATTGGATTGGTGAAGAGGAGGGGCTAATCCAGGGATGCTTGTCAGTGGGACCCTGCTGGGTGGGGGCTCTAAGCAGGTGCCCAACCATGGCTACCCTTGATACTGGCACTGGCTGGCTTCACTTGTGATGCACGAGCATCCTGCTGCTCGCCCAAAAAGAGGGCCAGACCTTTGCAAACATCCCAATGAATCCTTGCAAATGTTCAAAAGGTCTTGGTATTTTGGTGCTCAAGCAGTCTTCAAAGCCACCTCGCATAAGAACATAAGAAGAGCCATGCTGGATCAGACCAAAAGTCCATCTAGTCCAACATTCTGTTCACACAGTGGCCAACCCGCTCTCGACCAGGGACCCACAAGCGGGACACAGTGCAACAACACCCTCCCACCCATGTTCCCCAGCAACTGGAGAATGGAGGAATCCACATGATCCCAGCTCTTCAGTGATCCACATTTCCCTGCCCTGCAAACCATTCTGTAAAACTGTCTGAGAATCTGCAACACATGTAGCCTTCTCTTTCTCACATCCATCTGTAAAGTGCATTTGTGTTTTGTTCGCTCAGTAGGCAGGAGATATACTGGTACAGGGTTCTGTTAGCACAGAAAAATGGCTCAATCCAGTGCCCTCACAAGCAGATTAGAAAGAGAATTGGCCCATAGTGGTCATTAGTTCATCTGAGAGTTCATTTCACAGGCTTTTGTGGCTCACCAAGACTTCTTTTCAGAAGTGGCCCGCTCCCTTCTACAACTGAGGCATATGGTCCCGCCATGTGGAGATTCCTGCCCCCCTCTACCTCACTGTTGCCTTTGAAAAATAGTGTGTCTTTTTGTAGATAAAATTAGAACACTTGCTGTTTCCCTTGCTGTCAATCTAGCAACTTGCGTGGCCTGTCTGCGTAAATTAAAAAAAACGCACACCCTAAAAACAAACTTTTGATGCATCTGGCATAATTGCGCTTCCACTCACTTCGCAAAGAGAAGCATGATTGATTGGGAAACTGATTGCTTTTGACTGTCAGATTCTTTCTCTATTGTGGAAATTACAGACTTCAGAGAACTCTTGGAAGAATTAAAATCCAAGCATAGCACTTCACCAGAGTTTGCTTTGACTTGCCAGATTTTCCTCAGCTGAGGCGCCGCTTTGAAAATCTGTGCAGTCACGCATATGGAACAGTCCCAAGAAGAAAAGATTAGAACCATTTCCCCCCCCCTTCCAAATGCAGTTAATCCTAAACTTTGTACATTGGAAATGACAGCAGGTATACAGTTATCAGAACACCTAAGGAAGTATTTACTGTTATCTGTAGTAGTGAAAACTGCAGTCTAATATTTAAGGAATGTCAGTATAGTAGCTTCCACCATCGCATTTGAGGGCCTACTTGACTGTGTCTATTTAAAGATGCCTAAAGGTTTAGAAGTTGCATAGGATCACTTAATAGTATAACATTTTTTTAAAAACACCATATGAGGTGTCTTCTATAATGTATTCTTTACTTTTCTTTATTTTTTAAAAATGTACATCCCACCTTTCTCCTCAAACAGGAATCAAGTCAAATACCATAAAACAGTCTCCTCCGACCTGGTGCCCTGCAGGTGTTTTAGATTGCAATTCCCATCATTCTCAGCCAACATGTATGCTATCCTGCCTAATGTTCATATTTGTTTTGCGAGCATTTCCCCCCCAATATCATGAACCTTTGAACATTATTTTCACTAATATTTGCATTTATGAATGCACTTTCCCTAATACACACATTTATTGATTAGAGAACTCAACTGCAAAATTCCAAAAAGTGAGTTTTGAAGGTTAACTGCATTTTGATCCTGTGTTGGTTTGAAAGTGCAAAGTCATGTAGGGAAGGATCCACACTACTGCTTTAAAACAGTTTATAGCGGTATGGACAACTGTTGGGGCCCATGACACACTCCATATACAGTTTTCAAACCGTTTTCAAAGTGTTATATCCTGCTTGGTGTAGATCTGGCCCAGGTTTGCCTTCCTATGCGAACCCAACACACTTCTCTGCCATCTCTAGCATGGACGGGAGTATTGTCCACAATCACATATGCTGATGTGGAAGCCCCAGTCATACAATCTTTCACAACAGTTAAAGCTGCAGGAACCCTGCCCTCTTGACCAGATACAAAAGAGGACAGGGCTCCTGCAACTCTAACTATTGTGATGATGAGGGAATTTCATCAGCTGCTGTATGCATACTAATGACACCTGCTGAAATTCCCTTTTCTATACAATTGTTAAAGATACAGGAGCCCTGTCCTCCTTTCCATATAGCCACCCTAGGTGTCTATATGTATTCATCAGTTAAAACATGGGCAGCAGGCCTCTACTTATTTTAAAATGGTTCTCCAAGATGCCAGTGAAAGACACAGTGAAACTGGAACACAGACAGTGACTCAGCTAGAGACAAATACCAACAAGCAGGCATGTATGGATTTTGTGAACTCCGTTCTGTCTGAGTTTCACAAATTGTTTGGTTTCTTTCATTTTGTCATCTGCTCATCGACGGAATTGGTTTGTTTGCAAAAGGATTTCATTTGTTTGCAAATGTGCTCATGCACAAATCAGCATTTCCATAAATCCCCCTGAGTAAAAATAAAAAAAATGGTTCCAAGTCTGCAGAATCCACACATCTCAGAAAAAGCCAGTTGGCTGCAGAATTCGCAGGTTGGGTTCACAAAATTCGGATCTCATTTGAATCTGTTGTAGATTTCTCCTTACCAGCATCCCATGCAAATAGCAACTACCAGAGTGTATGTAGGCAGGTGCTGTTAAATATTCACCAACTTTTCTTGGGACTTAAAGAACTTACTAGGCTGATCCAGGGCAACGAGCTCTGGCCATTTCATGTTTACAGTGAGCATTTGGCATCACTCCATGAGCTGTCAATAGGAAACCATCAGTGAGTTTCCTTTTCATTTAGAAACAACTCAATTATAGATCTTCCTGTGTTTGGTAGGAGCTCATTTTTCTCTTCCTTTACATTAGCGTCCATCAAATGTCATTTTGTCTCTTTAATGATTCTCAGTTAGTAGCTTCGCTAATACCCAACTCCCGGACAATGTTGTAACTGGTAGGAAATCATTGGTAGGAAAAGGAATTCACAAAACATTGATAGAGGAATTGCATAGAGCCAGTGTGGTGTAGTGGTTTGAGTATTGGACTGGGACGCAGGAGATCTGGGGATCTGTCATTCGGGGCTCCTCTAAATGAGCAATTTATTGCAAGCTCTTGATTGGCCACTCATGAACAATTAGGATGTCTCTCTTGCATCTGTTGGAAATCCCTCTCCTTTGGAAATTCTGCTGTGAAAAGAACCACTTTTAAAGTGGTAATATCTGAAAAAGCAGGATCGGCCACCACTAGATGGCGGTGTCTCAATGGAAGTGAATGCAGCATGCTTAGAAGGAAAGTATTTAATTCAAACCAAATGGTTGCCCCTCTTTGGTTGGATGCAGCCCATAACAATTGTGCCCAAAAGCAGGAAGCAGCAATGCCCCAGGTAAGCAATGCGATTTCCCCTCAATGTAAAGACCCCCTCAAAGTGAGACTTAGCAATAACATAGCACTTTAGAATGTTCAAAGCAGTTTGTGTGTGTTTAAGGAAGGGGGAATCACTGAGGGTTGTGTGTTTAGCTCGCCAGTTGTGGTCAGTACACAATAGTACCGTAGGAGTTTGTTAGCCACCATGAGGACCATTCCTTGAAAGAAAGGCAGGATATGAAATGCATCAATAAATAAGGACCCCCTCTCAAGCATTTCAGCTTTTCACCCTCTCTCCCCCAAAACAGCCAAAGCGGCTCTCTCCTTTGGCCATCCAGATGGCAATACTGGGAGGGCTGTGCCACTTCAGCCTTTTTTCTCACTAACCCTTACAACAACCCTGTAAAGTAGGGCAGTGCAGATTATATATCTATTTGTAATCTTGAAGTTGAAGGGTGTGTGTGTGTGTGTGTGTGTGAAACTAGAACTTTGGTTTAGCCAAAGTTCATAGAAAGGTCAAGATTTGGACCAGGCACTTCATGATTCACCATTCTGTGACTTAGTGACGATGTTCTGCTAGCGCATGAGGGCAGCTGTTGCTTGAATAGTATCTAGCTGCTCTCAAGCTTGACTGCACCCATTGTGGAATATTACTATGCAATAATTAAAAGCTGAATTGGCTCACTTCAAGGGCTACAAATCCACACACACTGACTCCCAAGTGAATCCTATTGAATGGAGTTGGACTCACTTCTGTGTAAAGGATTGAGTTGAAAACTACAAGTATTTCCCCACAAATACATTTCTTTTTCTGCTTTTTAAATAAAGTGTGTGTGGGTGTCTGCATGTACACATATCTTGTCAGTTGGGCTGAATTAAGTCTCAAATCCCACGTGATATACCATGTCTCTAAAGATATGCATTATCTCATTCTTCCAGACCTGTCATTCTTTTGCCAGCACAGTAGTTTGTACCAGAGCCACTGTTCTGGAGGAGGATGAAATCTGTGTAAGCCCTCCCTTCTTCATAACAATACCACAGCAGTATGTGAAGATGTACCCTGCCTTTGAACAAATTTTTTTATAATAAAGTCTGCAGGGTTGGCATGCAGCCAGTGAAGCTTTAAGGAATGTGTCATTTAAGTCGTATCAGTTATAGATGGATTTGATCCTTCTCAGTTTTACTGGAGGAGGCAGCCTTTAAAAACTGTTCTCCTACTCCTTAAGGAAGATGAGCATGTTTTTTAAGGGACTGTGGCTTCTGGTAAAATCCCGCAACCCTTGCTAACTTTGCTGCAGGGCTAAACTTTCTAAATTTAGAAATGTCTAATTTCTAAGAGGGATCAAGGTTCAGGTTAATCTGGTGCACTGCCCTCTGTCTTGAAAGCTCTTACCCCTCTGGGGCAAATTAGATGTGATGCTAAACATGCCATTTAAAGTTCTGTTTTGTAGGTCTGCTTTTTTTAAAAAAAAATACAAATAACATCAGTGAGGGAGGAGTGGATTTTCACTGAGACCTTCTGTACCGTAGTCCCAACACAATTACCCCCAAGTCTCCCTGTAAGGGAAAACCTTGAGCCAATGAAATATCTACACAAGTTTCATCTGGACAATGCATCATTCATTGGTAAACCCCAACCCCCTCACTGCCCCGTTAATTTCAGTGGGACATTTATTTATCTAGTCTGGCTTAGAATCATAGAATAGTAGAATTGGAAAGGGCTTATAAGGCCATTGAGTCCAACCCCTTGCTCAATGCAGGAATCCACCTTAAAGCATACCAGACAGATGGCTGCCCAGCTACATCTGGAATGCCTTTAAGGTGGGAGAGCCCATGACCTCCCTTGGTCATTGGTTCCATTGTCATACTGCTCTAACTGTCAGGAAGTTTTTCCTGATATCCAACCAGAATCTGGCTTAGTGGAAGTTGATACGTACATGAACTGGAGTTGGCAATTGATATGGCGACAACTTAGTTGCCTGGGTATACTTGAGGGTAGGGATGTAGGGAAAATCTGCAATGGAATCAAATGAATTTGGACCACTATGAATCCAACCTATTAGTTCCGCAGTGCACTAGCTGTTCCCAAATCTCATGGATTCCGCAGATTTGGGGACCATTTTTTTTTTCACTGGGGGGGGGGATATGTAAAATAAAAAATTTACACAATGCAAAAATGTGTATTTCCTCCATAGGCTAAAGCATGAAAATGGCATTGGGGAAGTCTGCATTTGTGGGGGGGATTTGCATATTTTTGCAAGTGCGAACTTGTGCAAATTCGGTAAAATCTAATTCTGCCAATGAGCAGATGACAGAAAGGCACCTGACAATCCATGAAACACAGATGGAACATATTTCACAAAATCCGCTCCTTATTTGGGGATACAGGTACTTGAAGAGAAATACCTCAAGTGCTGGCAATTGGCTGGTAATTCCCGTGTTAGACCTCACCTGACTTCAGGGTGAGGGGTTCTACAAAGAAGACTCTCCTCCGTTTGGACCCTGTGTGGAAGGTTGGCATCATGCACAAGGGGAATTGAGGGGGACAGGGTATCCGTGTCAGGCTGGGCATCCGTGTCGGGCTGCACACAGGTGGTGTTTGCACAGGTAACCTCTGTTGCCTGCTTCTGTGCTAGATGGAGAAGCTCATCAGATGGTGAAGGTGTTCCTCGAGTGACCAGTTCAGACTGTCAGTGGGTGATTACATGACTGAATGCTCCCTCAGATGAACGCTCCTCAGCTGAATGTTTCCCTAAATAAAAACCATCTGTGCATGTAAAAACCCTGCCATATCAGAGAGACATGTTCTAGGCTTTATTCACAATATGTTAATTCTCCAGGTTTTTTTGTCCATCCATCAGGGAGCACTCAATCATGCCACCCTTTTCTGCAGGCTAAAGTTATGCGGTCCATTTTATGAACTGTGGTGAGCTGTTTGTCTAGGGAGCACCTCAGACTTGATTTAGACAAATAGGTAAGCCAGGCCTTGAGAGGGCCTCTGAGGTTCCTTCCAAAACAATGGGCCAGTTCACACTAGGGATGTGTGGATTTTGTGAAATCCGTCCCACGTGTGTTTCATGGATTGTGCAGTGTTTTTCATTCTGGGGTTTGTTCACAGACCAATTTGTCCCCCCCCCCCCATTATGTGGAAAAATACACAAATAATTCCATAAGAAAGTTTGCAACAATTTACATAATGTATGTTAGTGCGTAATGTATAGCGCATTGTCCCCCATTCCATTCAACTTTTCCCTGCATATATTTTCAGCATGGCATATGTCTCAGCAGAAACATGCGTATTTTCCTGTGAATTAATTTGCGTAAATTTTGGAAAAGTAAAACAAACAAAGAAATCTGGAAGTTTGCAGGCTCCATGCAGCCTGGGGAGGCTGGTCTACAGTGGATTCCATAGGTCAGATTCTTAGAAATCCAAACTCAGTTTCGTTCATCTCAAATTTCTCATGCATCCCTGGTTAACATGTAATGACAACCCACAATGGTCTATTTTTGGGTTGTTTTTCTGTAAATTTACCTGCCCTCCGGTTGGATTATTATATGTAGTTATAATATTACATATATAAATTTATTAAATAATAATAATAATAATAATAATAATAATAACCAAACAATCCTCTTCCCTACTTACTACTCAGAAGTTCACAGTTAAACTGCAGTGGTGCAAATAATTATATTTGATGCTCAGTATAGGTCAATTCACACCCTGCAATTCCAGGATGTTTAGGTGACTTATTTGAGGCACTCTCCCTGCTCCATTCCTCATTAACTACAATAAGACAGGTCTTCAATTGCAATTTAAGTAGGCAAGAGCTAAATAAATACATGTTTTATGGAGTCCTTGCCTTTGGCGTGGGGAGGGGGGAAGCACGCCTTCCTCGTGACACTGAACCCCCAAGTTGTACAAAGATGCTGTTTTGAGTCGTAAATCATTTTTTATGGGTTCTGTCCTTCTGGGGAATATTTGGCATACTTTTCAGTTCTCGCTTGAGTTCAGAGTGCAATGTTCTTTCATCAACTCTCCCTGTGTTATTATTAGAGCACCTGCCTGGAGGTGATAGAGGGCTCAAGCCACAGGAAAGCAGAGCCGACTCTAGAATCTGGGGAGTGCAGCAGCAGCAGACCCCATCACTGGGGCAGCAAGGATTTCCTTTGTGGCTGACCTGGCAGATACTGTATGGTGTGAACAGTAGATGGATTCTGGCCTCAGGCCTATAGACTGGAAAAGCAACATTTCTCTCTTTTAGTTTCACTGGCGGTGTCTGCTGAATTGACCTCAGCCTCCACACAAGGGTTGGTAACATAATATGTTTATTAAAGGGTCCTATGAGAGATAGGGTAGCCATGATTTCCAGGAATTCACCACCAGCTCAGTTGCCATCAGCATGTACGTGAAGCTGGAAGGGTTTTTTTTTTTGCCCCCAAATGCACTTTACGCTTGCTTATATTGAAGTACATTTGCTATTTTGATGCCCCTTCCCTCTAATTGGAGAGATCCTTTTTGAACTCTTCACAACCTCTTTTTGTTTTGACCACCCTAAATAATTTGGTGGCTTCAGCAAACTTGGCCAGTTCACTCCTCACTTATAATTCCAGACCATTTATGAACAAGTGAAAAACCACCAGTCCCATTACAGATCCTAGGGGACCCCATTGTTTACATCCCTCTTATTATGAGAATTGACCATATATTCCTACTTTCTGGTTTCTGTTCTTTAAGTAGTTACCGATTCATTAGACCTGTCCTCTTATTCCATGATTGCTATGTTTGTGCAGGAATCTTTGATGAGGGAGTTTGTCAAAAGCCTTTCAGAAGTCCAAGGAAACAATGTCTACTGGATCACTTCTGTCTACATGTGTATTGACACTCTCAAAAAACTCTAAAAGATTAGTGAGACCTTTGCAGAAGCCATCTTGATTAGGGGTGTGCACGGGCCCCCCGGATCGGATCAGGACCCGGATTGGGACCTCCAATTTTGTCACGGATCGGATCGGACAAAATCGGAGGCCCCCCGGATCGGATCGAGTCTGATCCCGATCCAAAAATCGGAACTTTTTGGATCGGCCGCCATTTTTTTCCCCATAGACTTGCATTGCAATGCAAGTCTATGAGGAAAAAATGGCGGCGGGTGGGTGAGGGGGGGGCCTAACTCCATCCCCCCCCGGGGCCGTCCGCTGTGGACGGCCCCGGCAGGTAAGCCCCCTCCCCCGCGCTCCCTACCCCCCCTGGGGCCATCCGCTTCCATTCGCTGGCGCCCGCGGGTGCCCGCGGATAGAAGCAGATGGCTCTGGGGGAGGTAAGCCCCCTTCCCCGCCACTGCTTACCTTTTAGGGATGCCCGCTCCCGTCCGGCGCCGGCGGCTACTACCAGCGGGCTCCGCGGCCTGCTCCAGGGTGGCGCGCCAGGTAGTGCGCCAGGTGATGGCATCACCCGGCGCGCCACCCTGGAGCAGGCCGCGGAGCCCGCTGGTAGTAGCCGCCGGCGCCAGACGGGAGCGGACGTCCCTCAAAGGTAAGCGCTCCCCTCCTCCCCTCCGCCCCCCCCCACTGTCCACTTTCATCGGCGGGCGCCCGCTGGCGCCCACCAATGGAAGCGGCGGTGGGCGCCAGCGGGTGCCCGCCGATCCGCCGAACCGGTTCGGAGCCTTTTCGGATCGGTTCGGACTGGATCGGCCGATCCAGCTGTTGGATCGGAAATCGGATAATTTATCCGATTTCCCACTGGACCAGACTTGGATCGTGGATTGGGTCCGATCCTGTGCACATCCCTAATCTTGATTCTTTTTTCAGCAGGGCTTGTCCTTCTCTATACTTGCTCATTTAATGTTTAATAACGTTTTCTACTAATTTACCCAGAACAGATTTTAAGTGGTCTATAATTACCTAGGATGGGTTGCAGCTCACTGGTAGAGCACCTGCTTTGCATGCACAAAGGCCCAGGTTCAATCCCTGGCATCTCCAGATAGGGCTATGGAAGAATCCTGCCTGAAGCCCTGGAGAGCTGCTGCTAGTCAGTGTCGACAATATTGGGCTTGATGGAGGAATGGACTGACTCAGTATAAGGGAGATTCTTCTGTACCCAGATCCCCCCTAGATCCCCTTTGAATAATTTTTATTCCATTTGCAACTTTCCAATCCTCTGACACAGAGGCTTATCTTAGGGACATGTTACATATTTCTGTAAGATCAGCAGTTTCACATTTAATTTCTTTAAGATTTCTAGGATGCATAGCATCTGGACCTGATGATTTGTTAGTAGGGGTGTGCACGGACCCCCCGGATCGGATCGGGACCCGGATCGGGACCTCCAATTGTGTCCCTGACCGGTTCGGACAAAATCGGAGGCCCCCCGGACCGGATCGAGTCCGATCCCGGCCCAAAAATCGTACATTTTTGGATCGGCCGCCATTTTTTTCCCCATAGACTTGCATTGCAATGCAAGTCTATGAGGAAAAAATGGCGGCGGGTGGGTAAGGGGGGGCCTAACTCCCTCCCCCCCCGGGGCCGTCCGCTGTGGACGGCCCCGGCAGGTAAACCCCCTCCCCCGCGCTCCCTACCCCCCCTGGGGCCGCCTGCTTCCATCCGCTGGCGCCCGCGGGCGCCAGCGGATAGAAGCGGATGGCTCCGGGGGGGGGTAAGCCCCCTTCCCCGCCACTTACCTTCTCGGCCCGTCCGGCGCCGGCGCCTACTACTTCCAGCAGGCTCCGCGGCCTGCTCTAGAGTAGCGCGCCGGGTGATGACATCACCCGGCGCGCCATCCTAGAGCAGGCCGCGGAGCCTGCTGGGAGTAGTAGGCGCCGGCGCCGGACGGGAGCCGCCGGGCCGGAAAGGTAAGGGCCCCCCTCCCCCCTCCGCGCGCCCCCTCCTCCCCTCCACGCACCCCCTCCTTACCTTCCCGGCCCGGCGGCTCCCGGCCGGCGCCGGCGCCTACTACTTCCAGCAGGCTCCGCGGCCTGCTCTAGAGTAGCGCGCCGGGTGATGACATCACCCGGCGCGCCATCCTAGAGCAGGCCGCGGAGCCTGCTGGGAGTAGTAGGCGCCGGCGCCGGACGGGAGCCGCCGGGCCGGGCAGGTAAGGGCCCCCCTCCCCCCTCCCCCCTCCGCGCGCCCCCTCCTCCCCTCCACGCACCCCCTCCTTACCTTCCCGGCCCGGCGGCTCCCGTCCGGCGCCGGTGCCTACTACTTCCAGCAGGCTCCGCGGCCTGCTCTAGAGTAGCGCGCCGGGTGATGACATCACCCGGCGCGCCATCCTAGAGCAGGCCGCGGAGCCTGCTGGGAGTAGTAGGCGCCGGCGCCGGACGGGAGCCGCCGGGCCGGGCAGGTAAGGGCCCCCCTCCCCCCTCCCCCCTCCGCGCGCCCCCTCCTCCCCTCCACGCATCCCCTCCTTACCTTCCTGGCCCGGCGGCTCCCGGCCGGCGCCGGCGCCTACTACTTCCAGCAGGCTCCGCGGCCTGCTGTAGAGTAGCGCGCCGGGTGATGACATCACCCGGCGCGCCACCCTAGAGCAGGCCGCGGAGCCTGCTGGGAGTAGTAGGCGCCGGCGCCGGACGGGAGCCGCCGGGCCAGGCAGGTAAGGGCCCCCCTCCCCCCTCCCCCCTCCGCGCGCCCCCTCCTCCCCTCCACGCACCCCCTCCTTACCTTCCCGGCCCGGTGGCTCCCGGCCGGCGCCGGCGCCTACTACTACCAGCAGGCTCCGCGGCCTGCTCTAGAGTAGCGCGCCGGGTGATGACATCACCCGGCGCGCCACCCTAGAGCAGGCCGCGGAGCCTGCTAGTAGTAGTAGGCGCCGGTGCCGGACGGGAGCCACCGGGCCGAGAAGGTAAGTGCCCCCCTCCTCCCCCCCCCGCTGTCCACTTTCATCGGCGGGCGCCCGCTGGCGCCCGCCAATGGAAGCGGCAGTGGGCGCCAGTGGGCGCCCGCCGATCCGCCGAACCGGTTCGGAGCTTTTTCGGACCGGTTCGGATTGGATCGGCCGATCCAGCTGCGGGATCGGAAATCGGATAATTTATCCGATTTCCCACTGGACCGGACTCGGATCGTGGATC
Source organism: Anniella stebbinsi (assembly GCA_029215795.1). NCBI lineage: Eukaryota > Metazoa > Chordata > Lepidosauria > Squamata > Anniellidae > Anniella > Anniella stebbinsi. The sequence goes on from JARDYH010000001.1 coordinate 51,329,536, forward strand.
GGGTCCGATCCAGTGCACATCCCTATTTGTTAGCTTTCCATTTGTCAATAAGGTGTAGAACCTCATCTCTTGTTACCGCTACTTCCCGGAGTTCCTCAAGCACTCTTCCAGAAAAGATCAGTTCAGGTATGGGTATTTTCCTTCATTTTTTGCAGCAAAGACAGACAAAGGTTCAATTCGGATGATACAATAAACAACTGGTGTAGGGGAAACAATCGTCAGTTGTTTTGACTATTGTGTCATCGAATGCTGCCATAGTCAACTCAGTGCTGATCCTCATCCACACCACAGTTGATTATTTAGTACCATGTTGTGTGGGGAGTGCCCCCTAGGGTTAGGGTTAGTCAACCCACCATTGACTATGGTGTCGTCCGAATTGAGCCAAAGAGTACTCATCCCACACCTCTGCAGTTGAAGCACTCCTTTAATTCTATTGTCATCCAGTGGTCCAACAGTCTCCCTATCTGGTTTCCTGCATCTGATCTTACCAAGGGTTCATCTAGTCCAGTATTCTATTTACAAAGGCCAGATCTACACCAAACAGGATATAGCGGTATGAAAGCAGTATATAACAGTCAGGAGCGACACTACTACTTTATAGTGGTATTGAAGTGCACTGACAACTGTTGGGGCCCATTGACACATACAATATCCTGCTATATCCTGCTTGGTGTGGCTCCTGCCTTTTATATACCACTTTCATACAGCTATGTCCTGCTTGGTGTAGATGAGGCTAAAGTGGCCAACCAGCTGTTGAACAGGGACCCACAAGCAGGACACGGGTGCAACAGCAACCTCCCACCCATGTTGCCAAGCAACTGGTATATATAGGATTACTGCCTCTGATACTGGAGGTAGCACATAGCGGCTATGTTAAAACTACAGGAGTCCTGCCCTCTTGACCAGATACAAAAGAGGGCAGGGCTCCTGCAGCTTTAACTGTTGTGATGAAGAGGGAATTTCACCAGGTGCTGCATGCATACAGATGACACCTGCTGAAATTCCCTTTTCTGTACAACTGTTAAAGATACAGGAGCCCTGTCCTCCTTTTCATATGGTCAGCTAGTTGCCCTTCTCTACACTTTTCCGAGCTCGACAATATCTTTTTTTTAGCTGTGGTGACTAGAACTGCTTCAAGACAGGTGTGAAGGTTTGTGGCCTACTGAGGCAAGGTAATATAGTCATTCCTTAGAGGCCGGGAGTTTTTCTATTGGGAGGGTTATCCCTGAGAGGAGCAATTTAATTTCTCCAGTTAAGATCCATCTTTTCAAGACTGAAACAGTACTTTTAATTTTGGGGGAAGAGCGGAAAAAAGGAGAGAGCCTGCCAGAGAGAGGCAGAGCCAGAGAAAGACCAGCCCATGAGGAAGGAGCAGAAAGATACAGCTTGAAGAAGTCTAGGTGCAGCTTAGGGAGAAAGATGTTGCATTTTTGCAACTTTTCTTTTAATGCCTTTTGTATCACTCAGCTTTATTGATTAAATATCTTTATTGTAATTTGGTTGTTCTAATTCACTAGTAAATTGTTGTGTTAAGCCACATATGTCTGAAATGTCATTCACTCCACGTCTACAGACTAAACCCCATGTCACTGGGACGGGGAAGGTAAAAGAAGGAAGGTGGGTCTCTTAAGGAGGCAGGATCCTTAAGGAGTTGTTAAGGGGGTCCAGGTCATAGGTGAAACACTGACAACTGGTATTTTCAATGTCTTTATATGGCCCTTGTGGAGTTCCTGCCTATTTACCAGTAAGAATACCTTTACTGTAAGGGCTTCCTCACAGCAGGCAACACTGTCCTCCACACACATTGTAATGCTGCCACCAGGGCCTTTACCTCAGGTCCAACAGTGAGGTACACACTGGCTTTTTACTTATTCATTTATTTGTAACATTTATATACCGCTGAATATAATAAATCTCTCAGCGGTTAATGACATTAAAATACAACATTAAAACCTACTATTCTGTCATTTATTACCCTCTTATCCCTTTCACCCTTTGCATGCCATGAGCTGTAGGGTTCAGATTTTGAAAAGCCAAGAAATATTTATTATTTACAGAATTTAAGGCATTACAGTAAATACCCACATTTCTCTCCTACTGCATTTAATTGAGTTACAGTAATATCACTTAAAAACCTTTTATATATCCTCTCTCACACACACCCAACCACCAGTCTAATCCTCTAAACACAGATCCTAGGCACTATCAATCTCCTCACAAACCCTATCTATCTCTTCCGTATCTAAACTCCACAGGCCCTGTTCTCTGTTTATATATCACACACCATTTCAGTCACTCAAACTCTCTAGATCTACTTACCAGAAAAATACAGAGTTATAACTTTAGGCATCCACACACACACAGATTCAGAAATATATACATGTGACATCACAGCCATGATTCCTCTGCCATGAGATCAGAAAATTAGCCAACATATTATGATCTGCACAGAACTGAAATGCAGGATGTGAATGTGGGGCACACTCTCGACCGAGAGGATCTTCCAGTTGTGTGGGGCCCTACTCCACGCATACTTACCCGAATGATTAATCTGGCCTCAGAAACAACAACACAGTATTCCTTTGGTAAGCTTTGTTTGTTCCAATCAAAATAATAGTGATTGACCAAACAATTACAGTGAATTTGATTGATTGTATGTTGGGGGGAAACAAAACTTGTACAGCTAGTCCAGTGGAAGGTAACAGGATCAGACACCAGAATTAATCAAACAAACCAGGCGTATTGATGAGAGCTGAAGTACTGGTTCCTGGTTTGCTAATGCAGATGAGGGCACTTTGGAAAAAAAGGAAAAAGAAAGATCAATATTAAAAGATTTAATACCTAGCTATATAAAATCATAAAAATGCTCTATTGTTAGGGCTCTCTAGGTGACAGGTTCATTAGAATGAGGGAGTAGAAGAAAAAAATTACATCAATATTAAAGGTGCTAAGGAATAGGTTCTGGGAGGAAATAGGGCAAGTAAAGTTTTTAACAAGGTAAGAGAAAGAGCATATCTCTATGAACGAATGCCAGTGTTTTGCTAGTTAAACTGCCATGGCTTCCCCCAGTGGAGGCTGCTGGTTCTGATGTCAGTGTGGTGGTAAATCCGCTCTGAGTTTCAGCCAGAACTCTAAAGAAGCTATCCAAGGTGCAGAGCCTCTTTCAGCAGGGAGTTCCAGGGCCTGGGAGTGGCCACTGAAAAGACTCTCACACACATTCCCACCAAATGTGTCCCATCAAACTTTTCATTTCATACCACTATTTTTATTGAACTTTATTGGGCAGTATCCAACCTGACACTAGAGCTAATATAAATTACGTTGCACCTGCACCAGCGATCTTTATGCAATGCCAGTAGCATTTGCCGGGGAAACCTGTCGAGCCAGCAAATACTACTGGCATTATCCTAGAGGCTGCTTACGTTAGAGTAACACATTTTACATTAGCGCTAGTGTCAATTTGGATACTGCCCATTGTTTTGCATTCTTTTCTTCTATTTTGTTATTCCTTTGTCTTGTAATTCTTTTATTTTGTAATTATCTTGTCATTCTTTCTTTTATCTTGTAAGTTTGGGAGGGTTCCACCTTAAAGGAGGCCTAAAATTAATTTTTTTTAATACACCTTTATTTCATTTTCATAACTAACATCATTCACGCATCCTTTTAACATCATTAACTATTATTTACACCCTTCCCCCCTCTTCCTCCCTTGTTGGTTAGTTTACTTCTGTTCTTGTCATCTTTTTTTCCTACTTTCTCCTTATCTCTTCTTTCTTTTCAAGAATCCCATAACTTTTTGTATGCTTCTGCGATATTATTCTTATTTGGATCTTTTTCCATATAATCTATATATGCATACTTTTCTATTCTAAATGTATCCCTCTTCTTTTTTCCTCTATAAAGTCTAAGTTTCTGTGTTAATTTTTCATTCATTGCTATATTCCACAATTTCCCCCCCATGCATTAATTGTTAACATCCTAGCTGTCTTCCATTTACTAGCTATCTGCTGCCTTGCTGCCGTCAGCATAAATCCAATCAATTCTAGATAAGTCATTCTTCCAACATGCCATGTGAACGTATTCACTGAAATTCTGCCTTCTCTTGTTAAGATGATCCAGCGAGTGACCAGGGAAGAGTCGGCAAACCCACTGCTGAGTGACAAGCCCCATGGTACACATCTGTCTTTCCGGACCATACACTCTGTCAGGGCACTCATCAGTGTTAATCTTTTCTTTATACCCCATGCTAATATTTTATTTCCTCTATTTCATAACAGCTTCACAAAGCCTGTGCTTTTCTTGGAGCACATTTCAGCTAGGGATTAGCTACAAGTGAAAAGCCAATCAGCCTACTGAAAAAGCCAGATGTAAAGCCCCAGATAACTACCACATTTCAATGGAAGAGTTCACCCGATAGTACTTTGTGGACACAGGGAAATGCAAAGACGTAGTCCAATGCAAGCAGTTAGTTCACTGAAAAACTTTATGTCCGGTCATAATGTAAAGAAGCTTTTTTTCTGGCATCTTGAATGCTCCTAGGAACTAGTCACGCTGGGCAATGTTATTTCTCCAGGATGCCTGAATCTTTAGTATAGACATCTAGCACCATGGAAAGTTCCTCTTTCAGGAGTTCTTGAGCATCCCAGGTGGAAAGAAACTAGGGACACTTATTATTTATCATCATCATTATTTATTAATATTTATTATTATTATTCACATGTACATCCAGCCTTTTTTCCTCCAAGGAACTCAAGGTGGCATACATAATTCTCCTCCTCTCCATTTTATCCTCACAGCAACAGCCCTGTGAGGTAGGCTGGGCTGAGAGTCTATGACTGCCCGAGAGTCTGTGACTGACCCAAAGTCGGCAGTGAGCTTCCATGGCCAAGTGGGAACTAGAACCTGGTTCCCCTGACTTCCAGTCCAACACTCTAACCTCCACACCACACTGGCTCTCTAGTAGTTTCCAGGGTACCTGTCATCCACACTAAGAACTCAGATGTCCAGGGAAACCTGCTTTTCCCAGTATCCATGGTTCCTGGGATGAAACCATAGTCACATTCAAAGTATCAGTAAGGAAAAAGGAGAGAGGAGGGTGAATTTATGTCTCTCATTTTTTACTCGGCCCTAAGCCAAGATGAATAAACTGCACTTCATTATTTAAGATAAAGGTGTTTCTATGCTTGTGATGCATCAGGGACCCCAAGCTGACCGATTAAACTTTTAATCACATATTTTTATTGTTCCTCAGTCGGGCCTTGATTAAATCTGATCACGTGAAGAGCACATCTGCTCTTCTGGTAACTGCTGTGCAGATGTGTCCAACACAGTGACCACTGTTTGTACCAAATAAGGATAATTTATCATAGACAGAAGGTGACACTGACTTCTTTTCTCAGGCTAGTCTGAGAGGAAGGGCAAAGGACCATGGATTTTTCTGATTAATATACTGTATTTGCCTGGCTACTGAACATGAGAGAGTACCAAGTCCCAGGGCTGTATTTTGCCTTGAACTATGAAATCTTTCTTGCAATCAATATGGAGTCTGCTTAAAAATCAATGGCTCCAGGCCAGGCATTAAATATCCAGGGCCAGACACACACATGGTCCTATGAAATGTTGGTGGAAGAATCCATGGCAGTTTTGCTCTACCATATCCCAAGTTCTTATGAGGCGACTGAGAGTGATATGTATGCCTTTTCTTTCTTTACACATTTCTCCATCACAGTGCAGTCTCTCTGACTGTTCACATTTCCTGATCCGAAAAAGCCCCATGGGAGGAATTACCTCACGGTGTATTCCCTGGGGCTTTAACTGAAGAGGGGGAAGCTAGGGAGGCTGCAGCCCAATGAAGAGATGATTGCACCATGAAGGACACACACCTGTCAGCCATCTTGCAATTGATGCAAGTGCAAGAACCTCGGCTGCACCCCATGCGGGGCCAGCCCTACCGTTAGGCAGAGTGAGGCATCTGTCTCAGGTGGCAGTTGCTGGGAGGCAGGGAGCAGCTGGAAGATGTTGGAGGCAAGAGCTGTGTGTACCATGTGGCCTGCCCTGTGCCCCCTAAGCTGCCCCCTAAGCAGGCCAGTTGCCTTCAGGTGTGTCATGGAATTTCAGAACACAGAACACAACTCAGGTGCTTTCTTGCCCAAATGGCCTTTAATTATCAGTAAGACAGACCACACGCTGCAGCGGAGCCGCTTTGACACGCCGGAAGAAGAAACTGCCGCCCAGCCTCTGTTAGCAAAATATATAGGTTAAATTTTGACATTGATCATTCTATGGTGTTAACAAATCCGGTTACAGCTTGTACTGATAAGACTAGGTTACTACTATGAGCGCGCTAGCCGCTTTCTACTTCTTATCTCAGCCAAAAGCTTGTTCAGCACTTCGGGTGTTTCCACACACAAGAATAGCTTTTCACAAGCACCGCGTATCCGTAATATTCCAGCTCATACACTGACCTTCCAGTAAAATTCCATCATTTACAAAGACTCTAATAAAATTCATTGCAGGTGCTATGGAAAACCCTGTCCTGTGAGCAGAACTGGAGAAAGATTCAACAGCCAGTCCAGTTAGCTGAACTCCATCCATGAGAATTTTAGCATTTCTTTTTGTCTCCTTTGAAACATTTTTGGAATGTGATTTATTTTCCATCAAATTAAATGGGAATGGTTGGGGTGGGGTGGGGGGAACCAAGTAAGACATTTTCAGCACAGTACTACACTCCATCACCTTTTCATTTAACTCCCTGTATGAATCTTCAACAGTAGAACAGTAGAACGTCAGTGGACCATTTGTTACATCCAACGCAAATGCTTAAAACAGCTTGGTCACCTTCACTCTTCTATATCCTATTTATTAACAGCAAACTCATTCTCCCAGTGTGGAGGAAACCACAAGATTTGCAGAAATTTTTTAAAAAGGAAATCTTTAGGGAAACCACGCCCCCCAAAGGTGGAAAACATCAAAGACAGGCCAATGAGGACTGAGCATGCTCATTGGGCACAGAACGCTGACTGACTATTGGTGGTGGTGGTGGTGGGTGAGCATAGAAAGCCAGAGGGAGGGGGAACAGAGTATCCTGAAAAAGGGCTGTGCTGGCTGGTTACAGCCTTGAACAGCAGCAGTCAACACCGGGACATTTTGATGATGATGATGATAATAATAATAATAATAATAATATGTATTTCTTATCCGCCTCTCCCTCAGGATTGAGGTGGGTAAGAAATTTTGTTGCAAGTCTTTCTTACATTATCTATATAACAGAACTTAAATCAAAAGAAGATAGGAACAGGTCCTCAGGATGCAAAGGGATTTATTTGTATGAATCCCAATGTGTTTTGGCCTGTGTCCTATTAAAGGCCTTTAATAGGACAAAGGCCGAAATGCATCGGGCTTCATACAAATAAATCCCTTTGAATCCTGAGGACCTGTTTCTCTCTTCTTCTGATTTGACTTGAATGCTGTCCTTCTTTTTGTTTTGGTATTACAGAACTTAACGTCTCTGGTACTGAAATCCACCCCCACCCCCACCCCCATTCCATGTCTTCCTATTCCCTAGGGGAAATTGGGCTGTTCTTGAAGCAAATGAAGCCATTTCCCAAAACTAGTAATTTCTCCTCAGCTCCCAATTACCTAAAAGTGGTAACTGTACCGCTGAAAAGAGGGACCTGCTGAATGAAGATTTTTTAATCTATATCTATATAGATATATAGATATATACCCCCCCCCCCAAATCGTTTAGAATCTTTTTCCAGATGGGCACCCCTCTCATTTTTTGAATGCAGTGCATCATGGTCAAAGTTATCTCCCAAATCACATAATAGAACGTGAGCGATGAAAGACTCCTTTAGTCTCTACTGTTTAAGATGGGAATTGCTCGTTCTGAATGCATCATCTGAAAGGACTTCTTTCTCCTCTTTCCTCTGTGAATAGGAAGAAGTACTGTACTTGTCGTGCTTCAGCGCGGTATGAAATGTCGCCGCGGTGATCCTTGTCTCTTTCGGCTTCCATTAAAGTATTCCCTCCCCCCTTCTGCAGTTGCCTCAAAAGGGCCACATAATAACGGCTGACAAAACGTTCTTCAGAATGCAAGATGTGAAGGAAGGGGAAAAAAAATCCTACTGTGTTCCTGTGACAACACAATGCTGTGCCCTCTGGAGAAATAAGTCATTAACATAAAACCCTGCCTACCTTTGAACCCAACTGTCCTTCATTCTGCTGTTCTGAACATTAGAATCACAAAGGTCCTATTCAGGATGCAGCGTTTGAATATCTTATGATGTTATAGTTCTGGTGTTGGCTCAGAGATGCGCATGGCTCAGTGCGCTTAGGTTGAAAAGACTGAAATCTCCCTATTTTGAGGGAGTCCATCTAATGATCTCTAGAAATCAGTTGAATGGAAATAAAGGCCTGAAGTGCAATCCTGCATGTGGTTTGCCTGCTTTAATAAATCTTACTGATTTTTTTTTTTTTTTTAGCAACAGCTGATCAAGGTTGGTGAGTAGCAACCAGAAAATGGCTTCCATGTGTGTGTGTGTGTGTGTGTGTGTGGCAGGATTTACACTACTGCTTTAAAACGGTTTATAACAGTAGTGACAACTGTTGAGGCCCAGGACGGATTCAGCTTTCAAACTGTTTGCAAAGTGCTTGGTGTACATCTGGCCTGAATTAGTTTTTAACATAGAAATTCAATAGACAAAGGTTGATCTTGTCAAACGGTAGAATGTGAGCATTTCCCCCATTCTCGCTCCATCATAGCCTAACCTTCCCTCCTTTTATCTTTTAATTTTATATAGATCTATTTTTTATTCCAAATGAGATTGGGAAGAGATTATTCCATTCTGGAAGCAATTAGTTCTAGATCTACACTACTGCTTTATAGCAGTATTGAAGTGCACTGGTAACTGTTGGGGCACATTAAGATGTTCATATATCACTTTCACAGTGTTATTTCCTGCTTTTTATTTCACATTATCCAAAATACCACAACAAATAGCCTCGTGTGTCCAACAAGGTATAATGTGCAAGAGGGATTTAGCGTAACCATGATGGGATCACATTGATTTGACACATGATGTAGATCTGGCCATGGTAAAATGTACATTTACATTACTACATTCATAGAATGAAATTTATAAGAGAAGAGAAGAGAAGGGGAAAATATGAGTTTGATCTAAGTCAGATAGTTATTTTTATGATTTCTTTCTTTTTAATATATATATAATGCATACTGCTTTCATGCTAAACACTAAAACCCAGTGGTACAGCTTCACGAGGGGAAAGCCCCGGGGTAAATCCACAGTGGCGGCAGGTCATTTATATGATGCAGCTGCCACTGCGGAGCCATCCTAGGGCTTTTCCCTGAAGCTCTGATTTAAAATAGTTGGCCTTGATTTGGTGCTGTCTCCTTGATCTGGAGCTGCGTCAGGGCATGCCCCAGCAAGTGCTGACCCCTGATTGGTCACATCGGCTGAACAGGACAGGGGGAGGGCCAGCAAGCACACTCCCCGGAGCTTTGCATTGAAAGGAAAATGTGGAAAAAAAATGGCGGCAGCATTGTTATCTTTTCGGCGCCAGGTCAAGACTTCCCTCTTCTCCTAGGCATTTAACAGCATATGATGAGGGTTTTGTGTTTTTGTGTTGTTGTTGTGCTTTGACCCAGAAGGATATTGTAATTTTAACTTGTTTTTATGCTTTATGGTTTTAAATGTTGTATATCGGTGTTTTTAATGTTCAATGTTTTTAATTTTGCAAACCGTCCAGAGAGCTTCGGCTGTGGGGTGGTATATAAATGGAAATAAATAAATAAATAAATAAATAAATGTAGGGAGGCACTGAGACACAGAGAAGGGGTGCCCAGCTTTGCAAAGAAGGAATTATAGTGAGATGCTGGCATGCGCTGGGACATGGGGAAGGGTGCCCAGCAAGCCGAATGGTTTCTGGATCACCTACGTGTGATCGCGCAATTGCACAATTACACCCAAATGCAGAAAAAAAATTAAATTGGCGCGTGGCGTGGATTCCTTACAACCCCCCGCATTTGCGCTCCTTGTCGGGATACCCCTGGAGGAGGGCAAATGTGGGATGTCGAATCACGAGGCGCCAATGCAACTGCATATAGACATGGCCCAGGCATGGGCAGAGCAATCCTGGACTCATTTTTCGATGGGACCATAGATAACAGCACTACTATGCTGGCAGCACAGCCACCATATCCACTGTGTACTCAGCCCAAGAAAGGATGTGAAAAGATGCACGGGAAATTTATTCGCTTTGCATTTTAATGTGAACTGACCAAATTTACACTCCCTGACCCTACACACAACCAAATGCGGTTATATGGTGATATTTGCACTTTTCAGAATTTTGTGATGTAGTTCGCAAATAAAACATGAGCGCAAAAATGTGCACTTTCCAGAAAAGTACACACAAAAAGCATGTATATTATGGAAAACTGCGCAGAATATCTAAGCAAATTTGTGCGACTTAAAAAAAATTAAAGCAAACAAATGTAACAATTGAACGGAACAAATGTAACATTGAAAAAAGTGAGAAATTGAGCAAAATTGATCCCAAACCATAATGTTAGGAGCAAAGAGCAGGAGCTCCAGGGACTCAAACATACACTGCAAAGGCCACTGAGCAGTTCGATAACTACTAAACCACAGCAGGACACAGTTGTCAGACCCATCATGGCACTCTCTCCACTCCCAAGGCCCAGTCATATTGTAGAGCTTGAAAAAGCGTAGAAAAGCATAGAGGTTGACCATATGGAAAGGAGGACAGGGCTCCTGCATCTTTAACAATTGTATAGAAAAGGGAATTTCAGCAGGTGTCATTTGTATGCATGCAGCACCCGGTGAAACTCCCTCTTCATCACAACAGTGAAAGCTGCAGGAGCTCTGCCCTCTTGACCAGATACAAAGGGGGACAGGGCTTCTGGAGCTTTAACAGTTGTGATGAAGAGGGAATTTCGCCAGGTGCTGCATGTATACAAATGACACCTGCTGCAATGCCTTTTTGTATGCAACTGTTAAAAATACAGAAACCATGTCCTCCTTTCCATATGGTCACCCTACGAAAGCACATGGGCTGCAGGAGGAAACCTAGCCAGGTGGGATGGCTTATGTGTTACATGCTAAGGTACCTGGTTCGAATCCAGAACACAACTGCATACTAGGAAAGCGGGGGGAGGGCTCTCCACCCAGGCAGATCTGAGCCGATGAGCAATGCATGGACTAATAGCGTATCTCCTGGATAGGCCAGCCTTTCCGGCCCACCCCCTGACAACCCATATGACTATTCCCCCATGCTATTGTTATGTAGCTTTCTGGCCTACTCCAGCAGCTTAGGAAGGCAGGTTATTTTCCAGAGAAAAGTGTGAGCCAGTTGAGGAAAACACATGCTTTATTTGTCAACCCTGGGTTACACAAATTAGCCCTCGCCCTCCCTCCCTCCCTCTTCTCTGCCTTCCCCAACCCGATACTCTCCAAATGCTTTGGCCTGCAACTCCCATCATTCATGACTCTTGGCCATGCTGGCTGGGGCTGAAGTCCAACGTAGGCTGACCATATGAAAAGGAGGATAGGGCTCATTTAACTTGAACAGTTGTAGAGAAAAGGGAATTTCAGCCAGTGTCATTTGTATGCAATTAGTTCCTGGTGAAATTCCCTCTTCATCACAGCAGTTAAAGTTGCAGGGGCCCTGCCTTCTTTTGTATATGGTCACTCTAGTATAGTGCCTGCAACTTTAACTGTTTTGTTGAAGAAGGAATTTCACTAGGAACTAATTACATACAAATGACACTGGCTGAAATTCCCTTTTCTCTACAGCTGTTAAAGTTACATGAGCCCTGTCCTCCTTTTCATATGGTCAGCCTAGTCCAACGTATCCAAGAGAGACAAGGTTGGGGAAGGCTTCTCTAATTCTTCTCTCTGGCCTCCTTTTCTAGAAACTCCACCCACTCGCCTTTTTACTTCCAGAACTCTGTCTGGCCTTCAGGGGCCACCTCTCCCACTAGGGACTGTCCTTAAAGATGCACAAGAGCGGCATACATTTTGGCTAACAGGCCAGCACTCCTAGGCAGGGACACTCCCCACATTATCCTGCCCTCTTCTTCCCACTCCCAACTCATATACCTTGAAAGCGGCACCTATCCCAGGGAACCTAAGTGATTAGAGAGAAGAAGGCCCATTAGCTTTTTCAGTACTCTTCTCAGTATTTTAGAGGTTCAATAACTCAGAAGATAGTACTCCTGTCTTTGTAATCTTTAAATTCATCTGGCCTGTCTGTGCAGCCATCACTTACTTCTTCAGCAATTATCTTCTTCTGCCCATCTAACTCCCTACAGCTCCCCAGCACCATCCTGAGGTTAGCAGAAGCCAGACAATTCTAGAGTGGGGAGTGGGGCAGGGTGCGGGGTGGGAAAGCAAGGAAGATATGTGGCAAATGTCAAAGACTTTATTGATCAGCATTCAAGATGGAGGAGATCCTGAATGGGAAAGGTTTGCGAGTGAAATTGTGGAGAATTGGTCCATCTTGCTCCGAATAGTCCACACCCCTCTTCCCACAAGGTCCAGCTGATCAGGGATCATCTGGCTCCCCCCAGACCCCCCACCCCCACCCCAAATTGTTCCCCATCCCTGAAGTAGAGGATTAGATGAATTCTAGGTCTGGAAAAAATATTGGAAGGCTAGAAAAAAATATAGAGAGGGAAGAAAACAGAAGTAAACACAAAAGCAGGGCTCTAGATTTCTAGAACAGTCTGAATTCGAGCATCTTGCATCAAGCAACCTGCCATGCCTAGATGTAATAATTTGCAGTGCTGCTTCTGATCCAATAGGCACCATGCAGAATCCTACCAGGATGAAAAGAGAGAAACTTCTCTCTGAAAAACTAACTGCTTTTGTGAAAACCTCCAGAGCATCTGGATTTAATGATCCAGGGGTTAAGCATGGGAAATTGCAAATAAGGTCCATTTGTCTGGTGATCGAGTTGACTTGCTGACATTTAAGGAAGCATGTTAAGAGTTGCTGAAATTAAGGTAATTGGGGAAAGCGCTGCGGAAGACACTAAACCTTTTTATTTTATTCTGTGTCATCAAAACATGGCTTTAATTGGCTACAGTGCAGCTGAATTGAGCCAATAAAAAATATCATTGATTATAACCTCTATACAGCGGTAATGGCGGCCATCTTTTTTATTGTATTGGCAGTCAAAATTGCATTTCCTCTTTGTCTCAGGTCACTTACCACCCAAATGGGCATTTGTTAATGGAACTAGACCATTAGTGGGCTGCTTTCCTGGAGTTCTATGGCACCGGCTGAGTGCACTTTTCCATGTACATGGAATATTCAACCTCACTCCTTGCGCCACCTGAGCAGTAGCGTCTGTGAGTTTTGACGGATGGTTCTTTGTTCTGCAGCCTTGCAGGACTATTGAGCAGAAAATGCTGACCACTAACTAGGGCCGTCTAATTACCCCAAGAGAGAAGCTGGATCATTATTGTTACAGAAATGCGATGAAACGGAAGGAAGGGCAGCAGCAGGTCAAAAAGACACAGCTTTGATGTTCATTATTTTCCAAGGCTTATTGGATGTGAACCTGATCATTCCCATAGTATCAGAGCATGGCTGAAGAAGAAGAAGCAAAAATGGAATCAATGCATTGTTCATAGGGTGCCATGTCCGGCTCTGTTGTAACCAGTACTGGGTAATGTATAATGAATCCCTGTGTGCAAAAAACAAAGGGCTTGAATTGACATGACCCAAATGCAGCATTAAAGAAGTGAAACAAACAAGCAGAGGCTGCTCTTGATGTAACCGTTGTGGGGATGAACCATTTCAGACTGACAAGAGGAGGACTTGTGATTGGAATCCCTTCCCGTATGGGTGCTGTTTCACTCATGCTCCTTGTGGGCTTCCCACAGGCATAGGCTGACCATATGAAAAGGAGGACAGGGCTCATGTAACTTTAACAGTTGTAGAGAAAAGGGAATTTCAGCCAGGGTCATTTGTATACAATTAGTTCTTGGTGAAATTCCCTCATCATCCCAACAGTGAAAGGTGCAGGCACTATACTAGAGTGACCATATACAAAAGAAGGCAGGGCCCCTCCAACTTTAACTATTGTGATGAAGAGGGAATTTCACCAGGAACTAATTGCATACAAATGATGCCGGCTGAAATTCCCTTTTCTCTACAACTGTTAAAGTTACATGAGCCCTGACCTCCTTTTCATATGGTCAGCCTACCAGCTGGTTGGCCACTGTGTGAACAGAATGCTGGACTAGATGGACCCTCGGTCTGATCCAGCAGGGCTCTTCTTATTTCTTTCTTTCCAATTCTTATACCTTGCCTATCCTCCAAAAGGAGCACAGAATGGCTTACAATATTAATAAAACAATAATAAAAAAAATCTATCACAATCAAAGAATTGAAAATACAACAATATAACGTAAAACACCATAACCAGCAACTCAGGAATCAAATGCTTTTGTAAATAAAATGTTTTTGAAAGGTGCCATCCCATGCATGTTTAGACAGAAAAAGCCCTACAAGAACTTTTTTCTGTCTAAACATTCATAGGATTGCACCCTAAGTGTCAGAAGTACTCACAGTAGGGTTAATTGCACCTCTTGTGGGAGGGAGTTCTACAAACAAGGGGCCAGCACTGAGAATGCCCTATCTCACATCACCATGGCTGTGTTATGTTCTTATGTTCTTAATACTCCCCAGATACGCATCACTTCTAGGTTCATCTTTTCCCCCAACATGCTAGTTTTGATTGTGAGTGTCTCTACATTAAGAGGAAATCACTTTGCTTATGGCTTTTGTGTTTTTTGCTGTTTGACATGATTATTATGGGCTGCATTACACAGGTGGAGAGAGTTAGGGTTGAATTGGATACTTCCCCTCCATTCACTTCAATGAGACAGCACCATCTAGTGGTGGAAGATCCTGCTTTTTTCAGGATGTTACCACTTTTAAGGTGTTTTTTATGGCAAACTTTCCAGGGGATACTGTGGGAGACACTCTGGTAATTGAGGACGTCCTGTAAAAGAACCGCAAACTTCAGTGAGTGGCCAATCATGAGCATGCAATAAATCACTTGTTTAGGGGAGCCCTGTGTCTAGAGTATGACTTTTCAAACCATCCCCCTCCCTGTAGTCTAGGGTGACCATATGGAAAGGAGGACAGGGCTCCTGTATCTTTAGGAGTTGTATAGAAAAAGGAATTTCAGCAGGTGTCATTTGTATGCATGCAGCACCTGGTGAAATTCCCTCTTCATCACAACAGTTAAAGCTGCAGGAGCCCTGCCCTCTTTTGTATGTGGTCACTCTAGCTATACTGTACATTTGCAGGTCAAGGAAGCACTGAAAGAAAGCAGCAGTGGTTGATGACAAGAAATAACCACAGCAAACTCCACAATTGTGCAAATCTTCAAGGCTTGACTCTCTTCCTGAGTTTGCCCCTAGTTGCTTCTCGATGCCATTAGTTTCAGCCAAGCCCAAACTCATTCTGAAGGCCGAAATGTGCTGTTTCTGAGGGCTGTTAATGATGAAGTAACATTCAGTGGACTTCATCCCTGGGGCTGGGGCTCACGTGGACGGAGTGTTACATCATGGCTTTTGCCAAAAAGAGCTGCAAACAGGTGCCTTTTTTTTACAAAGACTAATGAGATTTATTTCACAATAGTAAATTTCTTTTATCACATATATGACTATTTGTCTGTTATTTAATCACCTACTGATGATTACATCAATTAAGCCAATAATCACCACTGCTGATGATTACATAAACACTCCTAATATAACAAATATATCTGTGCTAATTGTCACAAATCAATAAATCCCAATAATGTTAACACTCCTGATATAACAATTGTATCTAAGCTAATTATCACATATCACACAACAGGTATCCGGATTGTTAATCCCGTTTCGAGAAATCCTCTTCTTCAAGTATCAATATGCTTAATTATCTGAAAAGGAACAAACAGGGGCTTGACAGTGTTCCACAAAAATACAGTGTAGTAAGACTCAGTTTATTTCTCAAAACAGTATAAGTGCTATACATAATACTCACTTCCATATATACGTGAACACGGAGGATTTATAGGAGGCAAACCATTCTCTTATTTTTTTTCTTTTAGTGCCTTTGTATCACTCAGCTCTATTGACTAAATACCTTTATTGTAATTTGGTTGTTTTACTTTATTAGTAAATTGTTGTGTTAAACCACAAGAGTTTGGAATGTTACTCGCCCCATGTCTACAACATAAATTCCACATTATTGGGAAGGGGAAAGTAGTAAGGAAGGTGGGACTCTTAAGGAGGAAAGAGAGTTGCTCAAGGGGTCCAGGGCATGGAAGGAACCTTGACACCAGGATATTGGTATTATCTCTCTTTTCTCGCTTGTGGCAGTTTTTCTAGATGGTCATGACATGCTTTCCCAAGTCATACTGTCTTTTACTGATTCAGGAATTTCCTGACTATTAAGCATGTTTTAAGTAAGACTGCTTTCTGGATGTTGGTGTGGATGTATTTTGGTAGGCCCAGTTTCTGAAGGTTTTCTATATAGTTTTCTGATATGAGGCCGGTGACTGACGTGACGAGCGGAATAATTGTGACCTTTTCCTGTTGCCATAGTTCTTTAACTTCCATAGCCGGTGGTGTATATATTTCCTCTCTTTTCGTCTTCCTTTTCTACAACATTTTTGTCATTAGATATTGCTATGTCTATGAGGTACGTGTTTTTTTCTTTTCTTTTTTGTCTATAACTGTTATGTGTGATCGATTGCAAGGTATTGTCTTATCCATATGAATTGTTCTGTCCCAGTATATTTTATGATGTGCATTTTCCAAGCTTGCTTTGGGTGAGTTTGTATAGGATGGCGTAGGTTATTTGATGAGGTTGAATTTGATGGCCATTTGTTGGTGAATTATTTTTACAGCTGTATTGTGTCTGTCGGTATAATCCATTCCCGCCAGAATTTGACATCCTCCTTTTACATGGTCTATTGTTGCTTGGAATGGATAACATTTCCTACATGAGTCTCTTGTAATATTCTTTTCCTTTATGATGTAATTTTGGTAGTTCTAAGGTGTTATGATTTGTTCCTGTATGGCTATTAAGTATCCTTCTGTTTCAGGAAATAGCTCACCCTTCCTAAGCCATTCGTACGATTGTTCTTTGTTTATTTGTGTGTTCTGTATTTATAATTATTATTATTATTATTGTTGCTGTTGTTGTTGTTGTTGTTGTCAGTGGCCAGCCAGGATATGAACTGTCAGAGAAAAAATGCCAGGGAAAAATCTTGGCAGGATGGATCCCTCTTGAGTGACATCAGGATCAAAGCAAAGGCAATTCAGGGTGAAAGCCATAAATATTAGGCCACACAGACAGAAATCAGGCAAACGGATGAGACTAGGAAGGAGTCGAGGAATAGAAAAGCTGAAAGGAGAGGCAAGCAGAAAAGAAGGTATCAAGGCAGGTAGTGTACATTCAAGGAGAATGCTAGAAATGAGAAATTTACCAATTAGACAGCTTTAAGCCTGTAGATAGGGAAGGTGACAAGGCACTGTTCCTTCCCTGGCTCCATCACCTCTTTCCCTCCCCTTCTTGCAGTTTTCCATGTCTGGAGCTGTGAGCAATTACAGCAGGGTGGCCAGGAAGGTGGACAAATGGGCTGAAGATAGCATGGTCACCTTATCTTCTCCTGCCTCAGGATATTTAAAGCTATAGGACGTTTCTTCCCCCCCCCCTTCCTTCCTTCCTTCCTTCCTTCCTTCCTTCCTTCCCTCCCTCCCTCCCTCCTTCCTGTTTCTTTCTGGGATTTATATCCTAACTTTTGATAACATTCCCAGGTCGGCTTAAAAAATGTAAAATGGAATGGCTCCCTTCCTGGTTCCACTGGTGGAATTGCTTCCGTCTGCGGAGTGGCACAATCAGATTCTACTGCAGATCTTTAAATCGGACTTGGACCACACAGCGCTTCAACCAGAGGAATGTCCTCTGACAGCCCTTCAAATAGAGGACTGTTCTCTGTAATGTAAGACACATTCTCGCCCTGCTCCGAAGTGAGGCTTCTTAAACATTGTGATTTAAAATTCCATCTGCCACCCACCTCTTCTGGACTATAAGAGGGGGTTCCATTCTCCTTGGATATGGTCACTCTAGTTGAAGGTAAGAATGGTCATTCTTGCTATTTTTAAACTGCAACATCCCCCACTCCTTTGTTAGATCCATTTTGATCATCTCTGCTTTGGCAATGATTGTATCTAAAAATAGCAAACATCCAAACACAGATTGATTCGGCTGTGTTTCCTCGAAGCAACATCTCTTTCTAAAGAACCGCAGGGTGTAAAATAAGACAGAGACACAAATACAGGAGAAATTGTAGGAAAACTGGGATCATTTCTCCATTTACGTACTGAAAGCGACAGCGCTTGCCGTATTAAATGATAGATTTCCCCCTACCCTCCCTGGCTCAGCTCAGACGTAAATATAATTTATTTCAAACACAAGTCGTTGCATTTCCCCCCCGCCTGTTGCTGGAACAATAAACGATGGCATCTAGTGACAGTCGCACGAAAGGTTACCCCAAGCTGAGATAGTCATTCGTAGCCAAGCTTTCTTTATTCTTAGCTTGTTGACAAAGTTTTTTTGTGCAACAGGCAGCTGGGATGCTAATGAGGCTTCCTTACTGGCATATCGTGGGGGGAGCTGTTTGAGATTTTAAAGAAAATATGCGCTAGAAGAAAACAACATTGAAAATATGATTAGGTTGAGCGGGGGCCTTTAGTCACCTGCCGTAAATTTCTGCTGAAAGTCTTTTAATGGCCTCATGAAACAACCAGGCTGGAAGTGTCCTACAATTTTGCGGATGGGCTGATTGTCAGCGCTAAGGCATTTCTCGCAGTGGGAACAACACAACTTGTTGTTGTGCAGAGAACTGTACACTGTCTCTGCACATGTATGTTCCCAAACCCACAATAGCTGAATGGATACATAGCTGGGATGCGAGGCTTGAGGTTGAGAACTCATGGGGGAACGGAGGTACATGTAACCCTTCCTTTTCCTGCCTGTTCTTTTCTGCAATTGCCTCCTGAGGCCATTTTCCTCCTGCCCAGTTCACCTAACCATACCATGATATTGGCAGAGTAATCCTATGGAGCTGGGAGAAATGGAGGTAGAGAAACTCCAGCTTCCTGTGTCCTCCTAGGATTGCACCAGCAAGGCAGAATATAGATGGAACTGGTTCCCCCTTTATCTTCTCTGGCCTCTTTTTCGTTGTTTTAATTCCCCCCTCCTACTGCGCCCAGTAGAAGAGAAAGAAACTCTGCCAACTCCAAGATTGGTATTTCCCCCTTTTTCAGGGGGCATGTCAAGAAAATGGGAGGGCATTAGAACCTGTGGTTCTACAACATCTAACAGCACATCGCCTTTCTGCACTCTCCAATATTGGAGTTCTGGTGTTAGGGGAGTACTGGGGGCTATCTATACATTGGCGGGTTGCTGCTGCAATGAGCTCAAACCCTGTGCTTTCACTGCTACGGGGTGGCTGTGGCTAATCCTGATGCCACAGTGAAAGTGTGGGGTTTCCCAGCCTGGGCCCACCCTCTGTTCAGGTGGATGGCGACCAATCAGGGATCGCCATCCACCTGGCCATGGTTCCACCACGACTCCTGAGTGGGGCTAGATGTCAGATACGCCATCCTTGACTTTTTTCTTTGGGGTTTCGAGGGAAACCCCCACAATGGCTTTGAGGTCACTGCTGCATCATATAATTGACGCGGCACCACAGTGCAGCCACCCTGGGGCTTTTGGCATGTATAGGCAGACCCCTGGTTGCGGGCCTTTATGAAGCCTCACAGAGAAGGCTTACAAGATTGTATCTTTTTCTGAGGGTGGACGTGAGGGTATTGTTTTGGGAGGGAACCAGCTGCTAGGGATAGATGAATCTGTCCATTTCTCATTTTTCCAGCATCAAGTTCGGTTTTTCCCAAATGTTGAGATTTTTCCTTCTAAAGGTTTGCATGAAATATCGGAAGCATTTTTGTGCTCATTTCTCCTGATTCATTAATTCTGCTATGCAGTTTTGCCTAACAAACTCTTTTTTATTTTTGCAAACAGCTTCCCTAATAGAATGCCTTTTTACTGTTATTTCCCATAATGTATGCATTTTTGTACACATTTTTTTATTTGGGAACTTCATTGCAAAATTTGGCGCAGTGCAAATTTTGATGGTTGATTTGAGCTTTGGTTTTCACAGTGGTTTGAAAGTGCAAAAGTAGGTAAATTCACATTAAAATACAAACTGAACTAATTTCTCTGTCATTCCTACCCGCTCTGGAACTTTTTCGCAGCCTCAGCGAAGAGGCTTGAGAAGTCGGCTCTCCCTCTCCAAGGACGGACCTCTTTGGAGGTTAAAACCTCCACTCCTGAAGCTGTTCAGAGTCCCCTGAGGTCCTAGCTCAGAGGAAGGTATCTACCTCAAATGAAAGACATCAAGTTGCACGCTGTACTGCCAAGGTTCCACAGTCAAATAAACTTAGAGTCTCTGGGGTGCCCACCCCCACCCCAGGACCAAGGGACAGTACTTTGAAAAAAGTGCTTGGTTTTACATATATTCATTGACACCCCATTGTGGCTCAGAGAATAAAATTCTTTTTTGTGATCTCTGAGTCCTGTTCCACAAAGCTTGGTTTGTGGGGGGAAAAGAAGTAACTCAGATCCTTTAGTAGTATGCATTATCTTGATCTCCATCTCTGTTAGTAAATTCAGCTTGCATCCTGCAACCATAAATGCACATAGCTGGCTGATACTTGAAAATCTCCCCAAGGCCGGTGGGAGATTCAGGACAGATAGAAGGAAGTATTTCTTCACACAGTGCAATGTTACATTATGGAATTCACTACCACAAGATGTAGTGATGGTCACCAATTTGGATAAATTGATAAATTCCTAGAGGAGAAGGCTATCAATGGCTACTAGTCCTGATGGCTATGTGCTACCTCGAGTCTCATAGGCAATAAGCCTATATACACCAGTTGCTGAGGACCACGGGTGGTGGGGTCCTGTTGCACCTATATCCTGTCCATGGGTTCCTGGTGTGAACAGAGTTCTGGACTAGGTGGACCCTTGGTCTGATCCAGCATGGCCCTTCTTATGTAAATTGGTGTCCTCTGTTTGTTCCCTCTTTTTAGGGTGACCAGATAAAATCCAGGTCAGGGCTCATGTAACTTTAACAGTTGTAGAGAAAAGGGAATTTCAGCCAGTGTCATTTGTATGCAATTAGTTCCTGGTGAAATTCCCCCTTCATCACAACTGTTAAAGTTGCAGGGGCCCTGCTTTCTTTTGTATATGGTCACTCTAGTATAGTGCCTGCATCTTTAACTGTTGTGATGAAGAGAGAATTTCACCAGGAACTCATTGTATACAAATGACACTGGCTGAAATCCCCTTTTCTCTACAACTGTTAAAGTTACATGAGCCCTGACCTGGGTTTTATCTGGTCAGCCTACCTCTTTTGGTGACACATTTCCTCTATTTTGGTAATGCGTAACTAGCCACCCTGATCACAGCACTGCTAAGCCTGAGATGGCTCACCAACATAGGATGGGGCTTACCTGAGACAATTTTTCTGGGGAGACCCTCAGACCCGAGGCACTCCTATCCCGTCCCCCCTGCTGGTTACCAAATGAGAGTTTACCCTTGAAAATACACATCTAGAGCCTGTGATGAAAAATGTGGCATTTTGTTAGGCACTTGCAAGGCTGCGAAACATTTTTTAAAAGCCCAACGTGTTGCTGCAAATGTTCTGCTGACTGAAACAGTGGTTTGTTCCAGGGTGTTTTTTTATTTTTGTTTTTTATTAATATTACCAACTCATTCTTTCTGCTTTATTCATTTCCTGTGGTTAAGTCAAAAATAGTCTTCTCTCATGCCAGCTGTTCAAATTCTTGTGGGCAAAAGATGTCCTGCAGTTTTTAATAGTATACTTAATTTCTGTATGGTTGCTGTATCGATTCCTTGCAGAATAATTAAAGTAACTCATGGTTAATCTGCTGGAATAAGTAAAGATCTTTGTTATCACTACAATTATTTTACCACTTGTCTGTTGTAATTACGGTAGGTCACCTGGCTAACATGGAGGTCATTCAGGTAGAGGAGAGGACGTTAGGATTAATCTGCAGTTGGTAGGGGTTGGGGGAGGCAATTTCCATTTGCTTGATTCAACACCGCAGTGAGAAATTGGCCAGTGATGAAAGAAAAGAGGATCAATACGGAGTTGCCTTGAGTCATCTAGCCTAGCAGTCTTCCCTGACCACCAAAAGCCAAGAATGCTAGAAGATTTATTTTGGTCTGTAGTTTTAAGCCAACGGACATACCAGCTGGTGATCCAGGAAGAGAACACTCTTTTCCTGGATCACCAGCTCACTGTCTTTCCTCACCATCCTGCAGTCTTCCTTCTGGCGTTGAGCGTGTGCTGGCTCCAGATTTTGAAGGGTCCTTGGGAAGCCACCCTCAACAGTTCCTCCTTCCATCAAATCTGCCCCTTTTGGCTCTGCCCCCTTTGTATTTAGCTTCACCCACCACTGGAATATGGCTCCCAAGAGCTTCTCTGATATTGAATTCAGCCCTCGGAGTGAAAGAGGTTCCTCATCTCTGTAATAAGAGGAGTAAAAGTGTGGAAGTGTGTTCTCTGTTGCTGCCGTATGTTGGAAACAGATGATGGGAACTCGTGAACCACTGGCCTGACCCAATGTGGCTAATGTAATGCTGTTGTGACTATGGGCTCATCTACACCTAGAGACTTTTCGAGAGGGGGAGGGGTGATTGCGAGGTTTCCCGCTTCTGCGATCGTCACCCATGGGGCACATGTGAGGGAAGTTTCCCACAAGTAAAGGAGAGCCATTGCGGGAGGATGTGTGCCCCGTGACGGTGATTCCGAATGTGCATCGGCAGAAGTGGGCGGGACTAGGAAGATGGGTACGGAGCATGACATAAAAAAAAAAATAACCCCTCAGAGATGTGCACCAGTGCAAACACACAGCAACGTGGGGGGATGGGTACTGTGTCAAATATGTGATGCTGTGCATCAATATGTTTGTGTTAAACACACACATATGGTTGATGCCAAAACACGCTGATAATCAATCAAAAACTGTGCCAAAAATGGCAGACGCTCACTCCTGCACATGTCCGAAACTGCTGGACATGCCCCTGGCAGTGTGTTGACTGTTGTCTGAGCCGCAAGCTCATGTTGAACAGCAACAGCTTTGTGAAGGAGGAGCACACCAGCCGCGGACGTTGGGATTGTAGCGAGAGAGCCAGAAAAGCCTTGAAAAATCCAGTCACCAATATTCCTGAATAACTGAGGGGTCATCCTGAGATCACCGCGGGAGTAGGTGAACATCATGTGGCCCAGTAGGGACAACTTCAATATTATTCCAAAATAAACAGCTGGTGTGGATAAGGCCTACACTTGAGGGTCACTTCGTTACCTCACAGAAGCAACTGTGAACCAACATGTTCTTCTTTATACTATGAGAACAACCATTGGTAAAAATGCTGAGTTTGAAAGTAAGATTCAGTGTTCCATAGGCTGACCATACGAAAAGGAGGACAGAGCTCATGTAACTTTAACAGTTGTAGAGAAAAGGGAATTTCAGCCAATGTCATTTGTATGCAATTAGTTCCTGGTGATATTCCGTTTTCATAACAGCAGTTAAAGTTGCAGGCACTATACTAGAGTGACCATATACAAAAGAAGGCAGGGCCCCTGCAACTTTGGCTGCCTCTACAAGAGAGGTTTAATGATCTTTCAAGGCACTTTAAAAAATTTACCTCTACAAGAACGGAGCGCAAATCGGGCATAGAGGCGCGTTATCTGTCTGATTATGCGCATTATCGAATGCGTGTTAAACAGCGAGTTTTATTTTGTTCTGGCCGTTAAAGCGCATTTTGCCTATGTGAACAAGCGTTTATGCGCATTAACTACTTGTAAAGCGCATTTTGGTCATCCCTTAATGCGCTTCGCTGCCTCTCGTGCAGAGGTATTAGGCGTAAATGCGCTTCAGCAATTATGCGCATAATCGCCTAACCAGGCGCAAAAGCGAATCCTTGTAGAGGGGACCTTTAACAGTTGTGATGAAGAGGGAATTTCACCAGGAACTAATTGCATACAAATGGCACCGGCTGAAATTCCCTCTTCTCTACAACTGTTAAAGTTACATGAGCCCTGTCCTCCTTTTCATATGGTCAGCCTATTCTAGGCCTTTATTCCTGAGAGCTCTGTAGCCTAAGAGGCATCTCCTACCCTACACATCGGCAGGCTTTCTTTCCCGCCTCTTCCTGAGAACCAGATTACAAAAACAATAAATTATAGTATAAGAAGGGAAACTTGGCAGCCCCTAAGAAGCTACTTTTGTGGAACAGGAGATTATTTCCTCTTTAAGAATGCCTCTTATCAAATTAAAGGCTGTCTGAATAATTGGCTGTGCATTCAACGTCTGTCAGCTTCTTGGTACTCTCTCAAGTAAACTTGGTGTGCTTTCAGATGGCAGTGAAAGGAACATTCAAAACGTTTAGACAATATATCAATAGGAGTTAATGACTCCTTGAGGAGGTAGCCACCAATTGGGAAAGCTTTAAAAGGGGATTGGACAAATTCATGGAGAAGAAGGCTATCAATGGCTACTAATCTTGATGCCTATGTGCTACCTCCAGTATCAGAGACAGTAAACCTCTGTGTACCAGTTGCTGGGAACATGGGTGGGAGGGTGCTGTTGCACTCATGTCCTGCTTATGGGTTTCCTTTTGGCAGCTGGTTGGCTGCCCACAGGACGTGTGAACAGGATGCTGGACTAGATGGACCCTTGGTCTGATCCAGCGTGGCTCTTCTTATGAGCTTATGAGTGGTCCTAACCATCATCACAAGTGAGCTACAAGGAACTCTCACCAGTAGACCCCCCCCCACACAGCATAAGGAATCTCAGAGTTAACTCAGAGCTACTGTCCTCACATGGGTTGGGAGAATCAGAGATCCTTGAGATTGCTGAGTTTCTCCAAGATCAACCTTGTCGTTTGGACTACCTTACTCCCATTTTTGATTGCATTTTTCTTTTCATTCGAATTGAAGAAGTGTGTATTTTGGCACGTGTTCTTTGAAAGTGTACACCCAAAGGCACATTCCCCCATCATAGACTGAAGCATGAAAATGGGTATATTTTGAAAAATACACATTTTTAAAGTGCACATTTTCTAAAGTATACATTTGACAAATGTGATTGCGAACTCAGGAATATGCACGCTTTGCCTGAAAAATACGCCCATAGACGTGTTCACGTTTTGGGGGTCTGGATGGAGCAGGTTCAACAATGATTCAAAAGAAAATTCTCATTCATCCCTACAGGAAAATCAGTGGGATGTGCCTAGTTCGTAAGGTTGAAAATTAGGGATGGAGGTGAATTTGGCTGGAAATGTGGGATCAATATGAACATACGAAGAGCCATGCTGGATCAGGCCAAGGGTCCATCTAGTCCAGCACTCCGTTCACACAATGGCCAAACAGCTGTTGACCAGGAACCCACAAGCAGAACATGGGTGCAACAGCACCCTCCAGTTAGGATGGTATGATTTCAAAATGCAAATTAATTTCAGTTCCATTTCAGAAACATCAGGTGAAGTCTAGCATGGTCAGAACATTCCTAGAATCCATCTGGATTCAGAGTTCATAATAGGGAAACCACTGAAGGAAAAACAAAATGAAAACAAAATTGCCCTGCAAAAGAGAACAACTACTTCAAGAAGAGACAGATTTCTCAGAAGCCAATGCTTAAAAAAAGAAGAAGAAAGAAATCAAAATGCTCAGCTTGATTTCTTAGAGACGGTTTGCTGGATGCAAGTGAGCACAGACCCTCGGTGCCTGATACTGTACTAAAGTGAAAATAAAAACATGATGGATCATGAAGAGCGCTGGTATTAGTTGCGGGAGGACCTAAATCATCTCAATGCCTTTTCTCTAATCTAGAAGACAGATGTCCAAAACCAAATCCTGCCACCCAGACTCTGACATGGTAACAAATGACAAAGCACCATGGGCATGTTGCGAGGAGGTGGAAATAAATTTAGGAGTTATTATCGAGGAATTCCCTATGGCCTTCAACTCAACACATGCCTGTATTGAAAAAGCAGGCAAACTGAGCTGCCAAAGCCATATCGTATAAATCAAAGGAGATAGTGTTATTGTATATAAAGGAGTTAGACTGTAGCTAGAGTGTGATAAACCACAGTGAACACCACACCCACAAGGGTGTGATATGGAGGAGACGGATTGGGTCCCTGAAGGGTTCAATTGAGGAATCTGGGGGTTCTCTCCCCCTCTCCCTCAGTGCAACAGTGAAAACTTTTGGAGGCCATATTTATTTCTTTAAACTTCTCTTTGGTTCTCTATTAGTATTGGTAGGATAGATTCTAGTTGTTTCCCTAATATAACTTTGTATCAGAATCCAAAATAGCTATGTTCCATGTGTGGTACTGGCTTAACGAAGGAGCAATTTAAAAACTGGAACCCTGTAGTTTGCTTGCATAAGTGATGGCTTTAATAGGGGGATTAAAGAAATCCATGGAGGATAAGGCTATTGATTGCTACTAAATATGATGGATATAGCATGAATGGAAGATGCTGTTGTGCTCAGGTTCTGCTTGTGAGCTTTCCAGAAGCTTGCCACCTTGTTCTTAATCCTAGGATTATTCAGCCCCACACCCTGCATAATAGTGGATGGAGTACTGCAGGGGTGCAGAACCAAATCTGGTCCAACTGCAGTCCCAATCTGGTCCTCTAGGTTTCCCCAGATGGCTACGTGCCCCTCCCCTGGCCGTATCTCCTTCCCCAGACCACTGATCTTTTGGTGGTTCCCCAGTGTTCCCCCATTCTAAGAGGCTGAAACGTCTCTCCTAGGCCTAGTTACTTACAGTAAGAGCTTTAAGCTAAACTATGCTTGTATTTTGGCCATGTTTGGCCTTGCCTTTTTTGCCTTTGGCACAGCCCCCTTTTGCCTTCTGCCTGCCTCTGGAATAGGCCCCCTGAGAGGTTTTCCAATATGGAATTTCTTCCTCAGACTGGAATAGGTTCAACACCCCTGGAGTCATGGACTTGGAGAGATGCATTTTGCTTTTTATATTCTATTTTTAGTGGGTTTGAAGCACCTCACACATATAACTTCAGCATGACTATGCAACCTAGGGTGAGACTATGTGCACACAGGGGGTGCAGCTTGGCAGACTGGAGTGAACTAAGGGCTCATCTACATCTATGAGCCTTCCGGGGGGGAGGGGGGAGGATCCCGGGTTTTCCCACTTCTGGGATCATCCCCCAATGTCCAAATACCAGCAGGACATCCTGGAAGGAAAGAGGGATATCCGGCGTGGTGGTTTTTTTTTGTTTTTTGTGCAGCAATGTGGGGATGATCGTGTGCCAAAAACTGAGTCTTAAAAGAAAGACAAAACCAGAGAGCCATCGCTGCGAAGGCAAAACAACTCCCCCCTCCCCCCTGATGGGCACAGAGCCCCATTGCAGAGCTCCATGCCCAGTGGCAGAGACCCACTACTCATGGGGAAGAAGGGATGACCCCAAGAGCGGGTTGTCCCAGGACTGTGGGAAAAACCAGGAAAACTGTGGTTGCAGCTATCTGGGGAAAAGTGAGAGGTCTTCCCCGGTTGACCCCGGGTTCCCTATGCATCATTTGGATGCACAGGGATGACCTCGAGCTGACCCCGGGACAAATGGATGGTGTAGACAGGGCCTAAGTTGTCACTGGTAGGGATGGGCTTATTTTTCTATTTCTCGTCCATCTTTCTTTAATGGCTACTTGCCCTGATGGCTATGTGCTACCTCCAATATGAGAGGCAGTAAGCCTATACAGTTCTGGACACCACACCTTAAAAATGATGTTGTAGAGCTGAACAAAGTGCAGAAAGGGGTAACTGAAATGATCAAAGGTCTGGAGCATCAGCAGCTGAGATTGTTTATCATGGAGAATAAATGATAGAGGTGTAAAAAATTATGCATGGTGTGGAGAATGTGGATAGGGAGACATTTTTCTCCCTTTCCCATCATACTAGAGTCTAGGGTCATCCCATGTAGCTAATCTGGGGGAATTCAGAACTGATAAAAGGAAGGACTTCTTCACACAGAACATAGTGAAGCTATGGAATTCACTACCACAAAATGTAATAATGGCCACCAATTTGGATGGCTTTAAAAGGGGGTGGATAAATTCCTAGAGAAGAAGATTATCAGTGGCTACTAGGCTATGTGCTATCAGAGGCAGTAAGCCCCTATACACCAGTTGCTGGGGAACATGAGTGGGAGGATGCTGTTGCACTTGTGTCCTGCTTGTGGGTTCCTGGTTGACAGCTGGTTGGTCATTGTGTGAACAGAGTGCTGGATGAGATGGATCATTGGTCTGATCCAGCAGGGTTCTTCTTGTGTTCTTATGATTTTACCCATCAATCAATTCCTTCAGTTTCTGCATTTTTCTCCATTTTTTCCCTTTTAAAAATATTCTCAATATACATATTTAAAGGTGTATTTTTTCTCAGATATACCAAGAATTGGGTCGCAACATTCAGAGCAGTGGAAAATCTGGTGGTTAGTGGAGTTCAAGTGCAAGAAATGCTGGTCAGGTAATTTAATTTAAGGCTGGGAAAGTTCACATCCCTTAAGCATCCCTAGTCATTGGCTGAGTTCTGCCAAATAATAGGCCACAATATTCTGCATGATAGGGAGGATGCAAAACCTGCCCCTCCCCCCCCCCCCACTAAGAAATTGAGGTGCCTTGCCTGGAAATAAGAATTTCCAGCGACTTAATGGATTATTGATTTTCTATTATCTACTGTTTATTCCAAGAAGTTTCAGGATCAGGAATCTATACTTGATGTGCTTAATATTTGCTTTTAAAGTTTAATATGTGTGTGTGTGTGTGTGTGTGTGTGAATTAATGAAAGGGGCATAAAGCAGGGAGAACCCATGAGCCGGGAAGAACACATGAGCTGAATCTAAGCTAACAAACACTATAATTAGATCTTGCCATGCCTTGTTTGTTTGGGAATATGAATATATTTATTATCGGAGATTAGATGTAATCACTGATACCTTGTGGGCTTGTACATGTACGCGTTGGATTGAAAAGGGAGAGCTTAAAGTACACTGTTGTAGCTTCTACCTCCCAAACTCTTGGATTCTATGCTCCATTTGTGAGGAAAGCGAGCTGTAAGGATTTACAATAACTGCTATGTGAGCTTAAGGCCCTTTCTACACCTAAGGGTGTAGAGGGAGGGAGAGGGGAGGATTGCGGACTTACCTGCTTCTGCGATCCTCCCCCAGCATCTAAACGGGAGTGCGATGTCCCAGAAACAAACAGGGATGTCGCGCCCTCCATTTGTTTTTAAAGAAGCAGAGCCGGAGCACAATTGCGCTCCTTCGAAAAGTGAGTTTTTTTTTTAAAAAAAAGCCCTCCCCTCCCCCACCCCCACCCCAATGTCCCTGGACTCCCCCCAGCCCGGATCTTTCCCTCTTGCTGACCCCCACATCTTGCAGGGAGGAGGGAAGGAGCTGGGATGGGAGGCCACACCACCCACAGTCCTCGGGGTCGTCCCGGGACCGCGGGGGAAAATCGGGATAACTAGGAAACCAGTTATCCCAGGAAAATGGAGGGGACATCCCTGCCTGCTCCCAGGATTCCCTGTGCATCAGTTGGATGCACAGGGATGTCCCTGGGATGTCCCTGGGAAAAAAGGCAGGTGTAGACATGGCCTATGACTGCTTTCTTAGAAGCAAGCTCAAGAAGTAGTGTTGTTCCCATGGGCATCTGCAGTGATGGCTCACTGGGCAAGGCACCCTCAATGCGCCTCCTCCTACAGTGAGTCTACCTTCTCATCATCATTGGCATCAACTTCTATTGCTTCTCCTCTTTTTACTCATAGCTACCACTTCCTTGCTTGGCAAGCAAAGAACCAGTGACCAAGTAAGCAGCGGCATCCACTTCTCCTCCTTCTTACCACCACCGTTGCTGGGACAGAGCCTGGATGGTCCTGGGCAATTTCAGTTGTGTCATTTTCTGTTGGGGGCATGGATGCCATGGAAGTATTAAAGGATACACCAGTCCAGACTTAATCCAGATGTCTACAGGACAACCCTTCGAATAGAGGCCTGTTGTCTTTAAAAGAGAACAGAAGGCCATCTTATTCTTCCCCCATAGCATATAGCAGTAAAATGACTTGTGTTTTATATTTGTTGTTGTTTATAAATAAATATATTATATTATTATAAATATATAATATATATTTTATAAATAAATATATTATATTATTACTATATTTATTATTATTATTATTATTATTATTATTATTATACCATTTCTCTTTGTGGAGTTTTGTGGCCAGATGAAAGCAAGCAAATCTTTATTTCCATTCATGCCATACTGCTGGATTATTAAAGCTGAAGGGTTCTGATGCATGAAACAGTGCCATATTTTAAGAGTTCGTTTGGAATCTGTGGGTTTAAAATTTGGCTTCTTTCTGACATGGTGTCATGGGAGGCCTGGAGGAGCACCAGTCAGGAAGCTAGACCAGAATCTCTCCAACAATAACAGAACAGCTCTAGGAAACACCTGACTCCACCCAAATACAAGTAAGTCTAGTGCAACCTAGTGTCTAAGTACATAATGATATTGTCCGCACGTATAAGACAGAACAGTGTTCTCTGTTCCCCAGTTTAATGAATAGAGCTAAATCCCATCTACCATGGCAGGAAAATAATGTTTCTGAGGATGCACAGGAAGAGCACTCAGGCTAGGGATGTCTGTCTCTGGGAAATAAGATTCTTTTTTTGGCTTGATGGTATTTCACAATGTGTAGGACTCACTTTGCAACTGCAAGCTGAGGTGCAGGCTGTTCTCTGAATAATAATAATAATAATAATAATAACAACAACAACAATTTATTTCTTACCCGCCTCTCCGTCTGGATCGAGGCAGGGAACAACAACATGATAAAATACATAAAACTGACTAAAACATGACACATATTATTAAAACTGCATAAAAAATCCTAAAACATCCTAAAAAACATCCTTAAAAACATTCTAAAATTCCACTGGATATGCCTGCCGGAAG
This sequence comes from Anniella stebbinsi, assembly GCA_029215795.1. NCBI lineage: Eukaryota > Metazoa > Chordata > Lepidosauria > Squamata > Anniellidae > Anniella > Anniella stebbinsi. The sequence continues at coordinate 51,360,725 of JARDYH010000001.1, forward strand.
AGAACAGTCTTTATAGGAACTTTTCATAGAACCATAGAATAGTAGATTTGGAAGGGGCCTATAAGGGCATCGAGTCCAACCCCCTGCTCAGTGCAGGAATCCACCTTAAAGCATGCCTGAAAGATAGTTATCCAGCTGCCTCTTGAAGGCCTCTAGTGTGGGAGAGCCCATGACCTCCCTAGGTAATTTGTTCCATTGTTGTACTGCTCTAAGCTTTGGCTGATGGGTAGTATAACATGGAATATATAAATAAATAAAATAATAAATAACAGTCAGGAAGTTTTTTCTGATGTCCAGATGGAATCTGGCTTCTGGTAATTTGAGCCCATTATTCAGTGTCCTGCCCTCTGGGATGATCGAGAAGAGATCCTGGCCTTCCTCTGTGTGACAACCTTTCAACTTGATGAGTGCTATCATGTCTCCCCTCAGTCTTCTCAAGGCTAAACATGCCCAGTTCTTTCAGTCTCTCCTTGTATGGCTTTGTTTCCAGACCCCAGATCATCCTCATTGCCCTCCTCTGAACCCCCTACAGCTTGTCTGCATCCTTCTTGAAGTGTGGTGCCCAGAGCTAGATGCAGTATTCAAGATGAAGCCTAACCACTTTTGCACATTTTTTTCCAGAAGGTTTTGCAATTTGTGCACACTTCTGAGCAATTTGCAAAAATTATGGCCAAACTTGCAAAAATTATGCAAATTTGACTATCATTTGCATAAATTGCACAAATTTGGCCATAATTTGCACAGATGGCTTAGAAATTTGTGCAACTTGCAGAACCATCCCTCCAAAATGGGAAGAATCCCTGGAAATCCTGCAAACTGTCCCTACTGTGGCAGAGCGAGTTGCTGGACACCCCAGCAGGAACCAAAACAAAGTTTGTGAGTGGGGGGCGAACTTGGGAAAACCCATTGAACTCCACCCCCTAGCAGATTTCTTCAACAGCTTTAATCCAGACCATAATGCTAAGGCCTAGAAGACCTCTCATATCTGCCCCCCCCTGCTGGTTACCTTGTGCCCCCACAAGTACAGTGGCCATGTGCTTTCTTTTGCCAAGGGTATTCCTCTATTTGAAAGTGCCCTATATTTGAAGGGCTCTCCTGTCCAAATCCAGTTTAAAGAATAAAGAACCATAAAAAGTGAAGGATACGAGCAGGGGCCACGAAATTGCTCATCAAGAATTAGCACCTGCACAGCAGACTGCACACACAGGCATAAGGTCAATTGTTCACAGTCTTCTGCACCATGAAATTGTCTTTCTATTTGAATTATAAAAAGTGTTAGCAAATGTGCATTCATACATGTAAATTAACATATGCAAATATCATGCAAATCTGTATCCCCTTTTGCCCTCTTTTTGGGTCATGAATTTCCTACTTTTTGGGTGCCCCAGAAGTGGGCTACCCTAGGAGAAGAAAAGGTGCCCAATTTTAATTATTACAGCTGAGAATTAGTGTCTTTGAAGTAAAGACAAAAGCTTACAGTTTAACTGGTAGTTTATGTAGATTATTGTTAGAAGGAAAGACTATTTGTATAATTACTTTTTAATTGATGTTACAGGAAAAAAACAACAGAACAAGAATTGCCTGGAAAAACAAGCAAGCAAGCAAGCAAGCCAAGAAACAAGGAAAATGTGCTCTTAAGTTGCTGCCTTGCCAGTTAAAATTTGCCCTCAATGATCAAAATTGGCCTGTATTGCTCAATCAAGACAAGTTTTAATTGATTAACAGACCAATTTTAAATATTACGAAGCAGGGACATTGTTCAAAAGAAGAAGGCCACTGCCTTACATTCAAGCCAAGGGGTGGAATGCAAAGGTGTACTGGAATTCCTAGATTCATTACCCAAAGTCATCAACACTATCCAAAATAAAAAAAACCTGTCGTGGTGCCCAGGGAGCATATAAAGTTGATGTCAAGAGATCTCTACCATGTTTTATGATTTAGAGGATCATTTGCACAAGAACAGCCAACAGAGCTACCTGATACAGGGTGTTTCTAGGCTAATACGGAGCAGTAAACTGTGCTCTATAGGGAAGGGACTCTTATTCCCAGCTTGCTTTGATTTATGCACGAATGACTGGAATTTTATGCAAGAAACCGCCAATGAGAAAGAGGGAGGAAGTTGGAATCGGAAGGACTGAACCTACGCACGTGGCTGGTTTTCCCTGTATATGATATGAAATGTTAGAGCTGCGACTTCACCTCAATTCCTAATTTACACTATCTGAAGATTCACCAATCTCAAAGAGCATGAGTGGTTGCAACGGCAGCCGCCAGGCTGGATGAAGAAACCTGAAGCCTGTAGGGTCCACAAAAGCAGGATGGATCTGTGCAGTCTCCTGGAGAGTTTTGCTTGAGGTGAGACTGCAGCTGAAAAGGTGGCTAGGCCGATGACATAGGAGAAGAAGAGGCAAAAACCCAGCATGATGTTAATCAAAAATGCCAAGCTGAATCCCAACTCGTTTCAAACAAGGATGTTCTTCCACAAAGGAATTCAGTCTCTTAGCCGCTATATAAAGGCAAAGGGAGTTTCTAGTTGACTTTACTTTTCATGTTATTGGTAGAGCCAAAATCAAACTGTTGAGCTTTCAGCCCTGTTCACAGGCTGTAGTCATCCCACTTCGGTCAATGCTTTTGGGGGAGAATGTAAAAATTCATCCACTGTGTGGGTACCCATCTTATGAGACTGTGCTGTAGGGCACAGTGTTGGAGGACAGGATTTGATGGCTGACGAGTGGGGTACTTCTTGTTGCAGGGACAACATAGAAAGTACCATTAGCATCCATGGGACCTAGCTAGAGAATGAAGAATGAAAACAAAATCACCGGTGCTTGGATCTAGTTGGGGATGAAGAGATAAGCCATAACCTTATAGGAGATGAAGAGATAAGACATACGCTTGAAGGGAGGGAGATAGAAGACATTGCTCAGATCAGGGGTGAAGAACGTCATGTCTAGGGGCCAAATTGGTCCACCCACAGTTCCAATCAAGCCCTCTGAGGTTCCCCAGCTAGCCATTCCCCCTTTTCTGACCCCATCCACTTTCCTCCAAATGCCAATCATTTGGTGGTTCCCCTCCCCCCCCCCAATTTTAAAAGGCCGAAATGCCTCTCCTAAGGCCTTGTTACTCGTAGTAAGAGATTTAAGCTAAAGCATGCTGGTATGTTTGGCCCCACCTCTTTGCCTTTGGCTCTGCTCATGATGAATGTGGCCCCTGAAGAATTTCTCCAAAATGGAATTCGGCCCTCTGGTTGTAAGAAGTTCAACAGCCCTGGCTTAGGTGTTCCGAAAACAAGTTTCAGGCACAAGGGGCAGCAAGGGAGAATGCCTGGAGACCAGCAGAAGAGGAGACATTTTGTCGGTTGAAGGCAGTAGAATGCTAACTAGGGAAGATTGTAGGGATGTGTTGTTATTGTATATAGGATTGGTGGAACCTTCCCCAACTTGGTTCCTTCCAGAAGTTTCGGATTACAATCCCCACCATTCCTAGCCATTCCCCACACCAGAGGTCTTCAAGATGCAGCTGGACAGCCATCTGTTAGGTATGTTTTAATGTGGATTCCTGCACTGAGCAGGGGGTTGCTCAATGGCCTTATAGGTCCCTTTCAACTCTACTATTCTATGATTCTATGGCCCTGGCCTGTGGTGGATGGGACTGATGGGAGGTCTACTCCAAAATACCAGACTGGGGAAGGCTGGATTACTGTGATGTACATGCATGTGTGAACAATGGCTCTTTGTCACAATTACATTGATTGCAATGGATTTACACCAGTTGACAAAGTGTCCCATTATGTCTTGAAATTTAATGGCTAAGAGCCTTTCTTTTCCGTTGAAGTTTTCCAGGAGCCCTTTCAGCTGGAGAGAAATTGAGGAAGTAAATAACAGAAAATAGTCAAACTGCTGACAAACGCACAAGGTAAACAAAATCGAGTGATTTCCCCCCCCTCTCCACTTACAGTGATCGTAGTTGTTATGTGTAGTAGAAAGAAATAGCTTTTCTGGGGGTGGGAGGGAAAGGTGCTTTTCAAGTTAGTTGCGCCTCTTCATCCAGAATAGGCCAGGTATACCAAATACCAACCTCCCAGTATTTATTTCAAAATATGAATCACTTAATGACACTTTGAAAAATACATTTACTTGTGCATAATTTACTCTCCCCAAGGGAATTGATATGAACAGCACAATAAAGGCACTGTTTTAGTCTAATATCTCGTTTTACGTAGGCTTGGCAGCTAGGAAGTGATTGCAAAGTATGGTAATATATTTTATATGATGGCAGTTGTACTAGAATGGGTTTTCTCCCTCCCCCCTCTTCTTTCTCTCTGCTCTCTTCACCGGTGCCTGGGTGATAGGGAAGCAACCGCGGGGGCGGTAGCTACGCTTTTCTCTCACCAGCGCCTGGGCAATAGGGTGGGGGGGCAGCAACGGCTATTTGCCCACCCCAGCATCAGGGCTGGGGCTGGTGAGAGGCCTTTGTTCTCCTTCTTCGCTCCCTTGTGCTTGGGCGGAGGGCAAGCGTGAGGGAGGGAAGGAGCAGAACAAAGGCCTCTCACCAGCCCCAGCCCCTGCCCTGATGCTGGGGTGGGCAAATAGCCGTTGCTGCCCGGGGCCCCTAGCCATTTGTTCCTTTTAGAAATGGCCAGGGGCCCTGGGACATTACTGCAGTAATATCTCATAGAGTTTCTGGCAGCTTTCTAGAACTTAAGCCCTGAGGGATAGCTTTGATTTTCTCCATAAACAAAGGAGGCTTGGTCTCTGGCTTGATGAGAAAGATGTGCGACATCAAGGAGAAGAGACTGCCCGGTTCAGCTCTCCAGTGTTTAACATGGGTGTCATAACACTGACCTACGTGACAGGGCTGTTGTGAGGATTACGGACTCAACTTATATGAGTTGCTTTCAGGAAACAAATCGACAACAACAGCAACAGCTATTATTTTTAATCTGAGGTTACTCTTAGATCCCTCACTGTCGCTGGAGGCTCAAGTGACCATGGAGGTTCTTTTACAAGCTTCAGCTGATACGCCAGGTGCAGCCTCTCCTGGGCAAGGATAGCTTGGCCACAGGCACTAGTAACTAGGGGTGGATGGACTCACCTCTGCCCGTGCTGCCGGGCACACACTAGACCCCTGCCGGCTACCTGCTACATGCCCGCCCCCACTCACCATGCTGTGCTGACACTTAGCAAGCTGCCATTTTGCATAAATTGGCAGCTTGTTATTCCATGTCAAAGTTCTTTTATGCAAATGGCGGCCATAAAGCCATCACATACGCAAGATTAGAGGTGTAAATGGACCAGGAGCTGTTGCTTTTCAGCATTTAACTCTTTTGCTGAGGAAACTGTACTGGCTACCTATTTGTTACCAGGCCAGATTTAAGACTTCGCTATTGGTGTATAAAGCCCTAATCAACTTGGGACCAGGATATTTGAGAGAGCGCCTTCTCTCTTACCAGCCTCCCAGGTTGCTCAAAGACATCAGATAAGGTTCTCCTGGTGTTTCCACATGGACCTATTGCTGAGTAGAAGTCCACTTGGAGTAGAACCTTGAGTGTGGTGCTCCCTTCCTGTGGAACTCCCTGCCTCTGGAGGTCAGGCAGGCACCAACATTGTGTTGTTTTCAGCGCCTGCTGCAGACATCTTGATTTCAACAAGCTTTCCTTGATCCATGGTTTTAAAGTGTTTATTCCTTTTATTTTTATTGTTCACTGCTACAGGATCTGCTTAGATGTGGAACAGGATATCAATATTGTAAATAAATAAATAACTTATTATTTATTTATTTTCTGAAATCACTTCACATAACTATCTTAGAAATCCTCGCCACTATCCTGTTAGGTTGGTCAATATTATAGCTATTATTATGAAATGTCTCATTCCCTGTTGGTCTCCAGGCATTCATAGCTATTATTATTTGAGAGAATAATAATAATAATAATAATAATACTAATAATAATAAATTTATTTATTACCCGCCTCTCCCAACGGATCGAGGTGGGGAACAGCATTAAACATAAAATACAAAACTGATTAAAAGCACATAAAACTAATACATCATTAAAATACCAATAAAACACCAATAAAACACATTTACTTTTACCAGCCTGCCCAGTCACCGAGGTCACCAGATGAGGGACTCCTGGTGATTCCACATGGACCTGTGGTTTATTTGGAGTCCGCCTGGAGTAGAGTCTTTAGTGTGCTGGCTTCCTTTCTGTGGAACACCCTGTGTATTGATGAGTGACAGGCACCAGCATTGCTTTGTTTTCGGCGCCTGCTGATAATACTTTGATTTAAACAAGCCAATCCTGACTGGCCATTCATGGTTTTATTGGTGGTGGTTGCCCTGATGTTAAATATTTTAACTCTATGTTTTGATTCTTTTTTTCTTTCTTCTGTTGTTCATTTGTTGGGAATCTTTTCAGCTATAGAGCAGTACATAAATCCCATAAACAAACAAACAGATAAATATGTCAGTATTATACCTCAACAATAAATAAATAAATAAATAAATAAATAAGATTTTTATCCTGCCTTTCAACCAAGTTCCCTGGGTAACCTACAAAAACCAAGAACAGACAATAAAGAGAAACATACTATAAGAAAAATGACAAATCATGATCACTGGAGGGTTCCAGCATTCCACCCTTAGAGGCAGCCTAAATATTAATTTAAATATATAGAAAATCTAGGAGAGCAGCATAAAACACAGAAATGTTTTTTTTTTAAAAAAAAACCTGGGAAAATACTCCCAAGTCATTTCCTGGCACCAAAAGGACATCATGATAAGCACCAAGTTAGACTCTGTGAAAAGAACATTCCACAAATGGGTATTACTATCCCAATTAGTTGACCCTTAGAAGCAACAAAGTCCAAAAACTGATCTCCAACACTGGTCATGAGGCAATTATTTCCTATCTGACAAGCAGTTTCCAAACCAGTGCATCTATTTAAATATGGACAAAAGGGATAATAACGTGGCATCCTTCCGAGTGGTTTGTACCATGAAAACAAAACCATAATACAGAGTTAAAAAGTAAAGGCAAGAGGGGAGAAATATTGGTTTGTTTGTCTTTGGATCCGACATACATCATGACGAGGAAATAATAATACCCACCCTCACATCTTCTGGGGCATCTCCAATGGATAGAACTGGCTTTATTATTAAGCAGAGACATTTAGGGTGTCATGGAAGGGCAGCAAATGGTTATTAATATTGTATTTTTACTACCAGGGAGAGGAGCTTGTGATTTTTTCTGTTTCAGGTGCCAAAATATGTACCTTGACTTAGGCAGTGGCGGGAGGTTTTTTTTTTTAAAATTGTTGTTCCTTAGTGGCAAATTGTCTTTGGCTGCTCCTGCATATTAGGGCTGTGCACTGCTTTGGTTCTGGATCTGAATCCAGAACCAAAGCTGGGTAATTGAGATCAGATTGGTCCAAATCCAAATTGGGGCTGGATCGGTCCGGAGTGGGTTGGACTGGGTTCAGTCCGATCAAGACATTGGCAAGTTGCTGCCCTTGCTCGCCAAGCTGCATGAGCAGCTGGGACTTAAGCCCTTTCTACACCTATGGGTGTAGAGGGAGGTATTGTCACTCCAGATCCACACAAGAAGCGCGGCATCCCAGGAGGAAAGAGGGATGTTGTACCATTGCGTTCGCCAGTTTGATTGTTTTTTTAAAGGTACAGGGAGCGTTGTGTGGCAGAACAGGTAAAGGGAAACCCCCGGTGTGCGACCCACCCGCCATCGTGCAGATGGCGGAATTGCTCTCCCCCCACCCCCATGGGCACAGAGCCACCCCATGCAGCTAACCCATTTCATGACCTGGGATGGCGGAAACATTGGGATGTCCGCATTCCGCTATCCCACGCTTTTTCCAGGGTCCTCCCTGGGTCATCCCCGGTTGCCCCCAGGATGCCCTGTGCATCATTTGGACACACAGGGATGACCCAGGGAAAATCTGTGGTGTAGAAAGGGCCTTACTGTATCCATCTGCTCATACCTGACAGTCACGAAGATCTGTATTTACACAGATCTAATGTTGCACACAGCAGCGGCTGTAAAGGGTCCAAAGTGAGCCCAGGTGGGTCAGGGCTGATTTGGAAGCTTCGAATCAGCCTTGGAAGTGGGTTGGGGAGGGTACCATGCACGGCCCTTCTGCTGTCAGGAATCATCCCTCTCCCTTGACCAGGTTTGGAACCCCTATATGGAAACCACATTGATGGGGATCTCATCACAGTAGTAGTGATTAGCTTTTGACTGTTCTGGAATTTCTTGGAACCTATAGCTACTGATCATCAGCTATATGATTTCTGCAGTGTGTAACCATTAAGCTTTTACCGTGGGATTTCCTGCAGTAAAGAAGTCCCACTGATTTGGGTGTCCCGTGTCAGTTTGTCAGAATGTGTGCCTGCCTGAGGGACTGGGAAACCCTGTTCCTAGCAAAGGCTCCTTGCCTTTGCACCAGCTTAAAAAGGGAGACACAGGCTTCTTCCAGACCACTTGACAAACAGGGGCTTTGGCCTTTCAACAAAGCCCCTGGTTGAACAGGGTGGCATTGCTCAGCCCACCAAGATGACGTCTCAATGTGGGAAACCCTTCTGCAAACCCCCACCCTTTCTCTAGCAATTTCTCACAGACAATTTCTTGCCCAAGATGAGACAAGCCGGTAGTTTAGGGGATTAAGGGCACTCCTCCATCTCTGCTCCAAAAACACTGACAGAGATCTATTCACATAGGCCCTTTCTACACCTATGGGTGTGGAGAGAGGGGGGGACAATCTCGGACTTACCTGCGTCTGGTATTGTCCCTGGGTGTCCAAACCGCAAGTGCGATGTCCCAGGATTTCGCACTCGTTACGGGCGATATTTTCTTTTAAGGAGCAGAAGGAGCCGGGAGTGTGGCGGAGACGGTAAGAAACTCCCCCACACCCCCACACAGCCTGCCATCCTGGGGCTCCGTGCCCATTTCTGGTGCTACGCTTACATACTTCTAATTAAATCTTAGCTAAACTACAAGCCCAACAGCTGTGCCTTCTCTTCCTGACAACTGCATATGGAACATTATGTCCCAGTAGAATTACCAGGTCATTCTTTGGCAGGTGTCTTCCCTGTGAAACTGTAGGGGTAAAGCACCATGTGAGGATTTCATCACCTCAGAAACAGACATGTGAAGATGTCCTCTTTCTTTTAGCATCTCTGTGTCTCTTTTAAGCAGTTCAAACAATAAGAAGGGAACGGGGAAGGTCTTCTACTCCTCCCACCTTCCTTCTCTTTTATATTCATCTTTCTTTTGTAGCATCTGTACTTAAACAGCATGCCAAATTGCACCACCAAGACTGGGCTGTGAGTGGGAGGCTTCTGATGGATGGCAAAAAGCTGTGTAATTTGAAGGATACAAACATTGTTGCTCTTCTAATCTCTGAGGCAAAATAGAGGCCCACAACCTGGAGGGAATGATTAGAGCTAACAATATCCATCAACACTCTGAAGGGGGCATCCAAGATACCAAGGTCAAGAAAATGACGGAAACATTCCCAGCCCCGCATAGCTCCCACTTGATAGATGGCTTAATTATCTTGGTCCCAGGATGAATCAAAATGGTGAGTATTTGCAAGAGATGATGTTTACATGCCAGGCTTGAAAATACCTTAGTTAAGTCTGTGCCTGCTAGCGACAGTCTGACTGGAGAGTCATCTTTGAAAAACGCTGGGAAGGCCATCTCTTTTTTTCCTCCTGATATTGACAGGCTGTTAGTGGCGTAACAAGATAGAGAGGCCTCTATGAGCTGGCACAATTGGTAAATACCCTGCAGGCCACGAGGGAGAGAAAGATGCTTGGTTGCATCGACAGATGTTCATCACGCAGACCTTGCAGCTGGAACTGCATGGTGATGTTCATGCCTCTGACAGAGTGACAATCTGGACTGAGAATCTCTCGTGGATGGAGCACAGTGTCAGGGAAGGCTGCCACACACAGGCACATTTGCCATTTAATAAACTCAGCCGAAATGTCAATTAAACAGCTGATGAATTTCAAGAGAAGGCAGGGGGGAAAGTGTCCAATAGGTCTGTCGATATTTCTCCCCAGGTGCATGTGTGTGTGTGTCTTGAATTTGAGCCCTTCCATAAGAAGCAGTCTGTTGTCATATTGAACTAAGAGCTGAGATACATGTTGCAGATGTCACGAGGATGCCACAGACAATGGCAGCCCCATCTGGAAGCATATGGTGAATTTCCATGCCCCCTGCTTCATGGCATTGGGGTGGGTGGGTGAATGGGGAGTGCTCCGTAAGAGTATGGCCAGGAGTGGTGGTGGGGAGCAATTGGTGAGGGGGTGCCATTTTTGGCATGTCCATTTCAAATCTAGCATGAAGCCCAGAACTATAGTTTGAGGTGACCCATTTTGTGTCAACACCAAATGTAAAAGAAAGACACTTGTAGGAGTGACTGAGTGGTTGCACAGATTTAAGGTTAGGAATCATGTTATGACAATAATAATAATAATAACAAGAATAATAATAGCAATAACAATAACGCTTATCCAGTGATGGGTGAACTCCCATTGGTTCACCACGTAAAGCACTACTTTTTCACCATGAAAGTTCAGAAAAATGAATGCAATGGGACTGTTCTACCCTTTCCAACAAGCCCATTATCCCTGGCCTCCTTCCACCACCCAAAGCAAGCTCAAATCCCCTCCATAAGAACATAAGAAAAGCCATGCTGTGTCAGACCAACAGCACTCTGTTCACACATTGGCCAACCAGCTGTTGACCAGGAATCCATAAGCAGGACATGGTGCAACAGCACCCTCCCACACATGTTCCCCAGCAACTGGTGTACATAGGCTTACTGTCTCTGCTACTGGAGGGAGCTTATAGCTATCAGGACTGGTATCCATTGAGAACCTTCTTTTCCAGGAATTTATGTAACCCCTTTTAAAGCCATCCAAATTGGTGGCCATCACTACATCTTGTGGTAGTGAATTCCATAGTTTAATTTATTAATTTATTAATTTATTTACTGCCTTTTTATACTGCCCAATAGCCAAAGCTCTCTGGGCAGTTTACAAAAATTAAAACCATAAAAACCATTCAAAATATAAAACAACGACAAAATAAAAACATAATTTAAAATACAGCATCAAACACAACCAGGAGAAAAACTGAGCCACCATGCAGAAATTGATAGGGATTTAAAATACAAATTTAAACAGCAGGTTAAAAATCAAAATAAAGAACTGTTAAAACACTGTGAAAATAAAAAGGTCTTCACCTGGCGTTTAAAGGAGTCTAATGTAGATGCCAGGCGAACCTCTCTGGGGCGCTCATTCCACAGCCGGGGTGCCACAGCAGAGAAGGTCCTCCTCCTAGTAACCACTTTTACTGTACTATGTGCTGTGTTAAGGACTTCCTTTTATCTGTCCTGAATCTGCCACCAATCAGCTTCATGGGACGACCCTGGGTTCTAGTACTATGGGAGAGGGAGAAAAATGTCTCCCTATCCGCATTCTCCACACCATGCACATGTATATCAGTAGTCCTTTGGAAAGCTATATTTCCCAGGTGTACTTGCATCTGGTGTGCTGTTGAGCATCATGCCAAGTGCTGGAGGGAAGAGGATAGAGAGATGTCCCCCTTCCTTTTCCCCACCCTCTTTTTTTATTATTGCATTTCTATCCCACTTTTTTCCTCCAAGGAACCCAAAGCGGCATACATCCTCCTCCTCCTGCTCTCTATTTCATCCTCACAACAACAGTCCTGTGAAGTAGGTTGGGCTGAGAGTCTGTGACTTGCCCAAAATCACCCAGTGGGTTTGCATGGCTAAGCGGGGACTAGAACCCGGATCTCCTGACTCCCAGTCCAACACTTTAGCCACTACACTACACTACACTGGCTCTCTTGCCTGCCACCACTGGAGAAACGCAAGCAGCCAAGTTAGAAGTAGGGTGACCATATTTTGGAAACCAAAAAGGAGGACAACATGGCCACCCAAAGTGGGCGTGCCCACCCAAATATGTCCAGCCCCCAAGGGGGCGTGCCAACCCAAACATGGCCCTGGACACATGTCTGATTTCACAGCACACAATTAAGACAAACCTGTTCTACATAACATCTTAACATTAAAATCACTGAAATAAAGAACAAGAGAAACATTCAATGTATTTTAAATTAACTTCACTCACTCCTACTTTTGTAGCTTTTGTTGTACTTTGAAGCTTTTGCTTTATTCTGTGTGATACATTCTCTAGGCTGACCATATGAAAAGGAGGACAGGGCTTTTGTAACTTTAACTGTTGTAGAGAAAAGGGAAATTCAGCCAGTTTCATTTGTATGCAATTAGTTCCTGGTGAAATTCCCTCTTCATCACAACAGTTAAAGTTGCAGGCACTATACTAGAGTGACCATATACAAAAGAAGGCAGGGCCCCTGCAACTTTAACTGTTGTGATGAAGAGGGAATTTCACCAGGAATTAATTGCATACAAATGGCACTGGCTGAAATTCCCTTTTCTCTACAACTGTTAAAGTTACATGAGCCCTGTCCTCTTTTTCATATGGTCAGCCTACATTCTCTCCTTCACTCAGATATCTTTTCTGACTGCAAATCCTTCACTGGATGACCATAGTCTCACCTTTCCTAACATTTAACACTCTTTCCCCATCATCTTTCTCATACCCATACTCACAGATTCAGCATACTGCTACCACTGAACAGGTGCAGAAAAATCTAGTACAACAAACTAGCAACCTAGCATTCAGAAAGAGTATAAAATACAATTACCCTGCAAGCATTAGCTATGGAACAAAATTACCACCTCTTAACTTGTTTCAACTTCTGTTTATCAATGAGAAATTATCACAATGCTAGACAAGGATTCTTTCCTTCTTTTATTGAATATTTGGATTCAAGACATATTTGGAAATTCTGTTCTCAGTGTGTAGAGAACAGAAATTCCAATCAGAGAGTGCTCTGCACAAAGAAAACTGCCCAAAGTCCCATTGATTTCAATAAAGCTTATTCCCAGATAAATGAATATAGGATTGCAGCCTTAAATGAAGGTGCTTACAGGGCCATTAGTATTTTATTGCTGTTCATGATAAATCTTCACTGTGATAGAATTTAAGCAAGTTGAACAGTGCAACGTTAAACATGTCTACTCAGAAGTAAGTCCCACTGACTGCAGTAGGGTCTGCAATCCTAAAGTGTTAACATAAACGTAATTACAAACATAAAACAGGATCATTGACAGAATTAGGAGGGGGAAGTTTCTGCAGTTGTGGAGCAAGTTGTCTGTCACACACAAGATGAACATAGTTTGCATAATTTTTGAATCTTCAAGATGCCACAAGACACTTTGTGGCTTTTAAACACAACAAGAGATGCCTCTGCTTCTTCACATCTGTTCATCTTTCTCTAGCAAGTGCAAGCCCCTGCTATCAAGAAGGACTATGCCCCCCCCAGAGCCTGGCCTCGTGGATCATGCAACAAGCAGGTGCACTTCAGAAAGATGTTTTCAGAGCCTAGGAAATCCAGACATACTCAAACAAGCCCAAACAAGCCACCCTATGCACTCACATATTACCTTGCCCCTTAGTCCAGACATTGCTGCTCACATCCCTTTTTGGAAGCAAAACCTTCTGTCCCCCTATCCCAGATAAGGAACCTGGGCCAGCTTGGAAAAAGCAACAGGTGAGGAAGACCTCTGGCACTCCATTAAACATGACAGCAGCCAGTATACCTGCTCACCCCTTGCCAGAAGCCTCACAGTCTACAATGGCAAAATGCATTGTTTGGCTGCTGTGTGCCTCTCCCTGCCCAGTCAGACACCAGCTTACAATGGTGTTGTTAAGCAATTTTGGATGCTGGATGTAATGGTCGTACAGCCCCCTTTATATCTTAAAATGAATCATTTCAATTCCACATTGCACAACTGCTACATTTCTGGTGCTAGAGCAGTAATAATAACTTCTGGTTTATCAGTGAGAAACTAATCTAAAAATGTGTTATTACACCTCAGGTTCATTAGCCACGTAAACAAGCCAGAACAGAACAGAACAGATGCCCATTATCACAATGCTAGACAAGAATCTTTCCCTCCTTTTATCCAAATACCTCCTGAATTTACACTGCCTCAGTGTGCAGAGAACAGAAATCCCATTCAGGGATCCAAAGAAAACTGTCCAAAGAAACCTCAGAAATAAGTCCCATTGATTTTGGCAATGTAAATTCCAAGCAATCTTTAGTATTATTCTTAATGAAAAGGCAGGTGTAAATAAAATAAATCCTTTACTAACTACGTCTCATTTCTGTCTAGGAGGGAAGGGAACAGGGCCGGGTAAGGGCTTACGAGTGCCGCCACCACATACCTTCTTCTGCTGCTGGTCTGCTGCTGCTGCAGGTTGTTCTCCTCCTCCTCCTCCTCCACCACCACTTTTCCGCTGAATGCCGGTGCTGCTCCTGCTGGTTCCTCTTCTGTTGCTGTTGGTGCTGCTTCCTTCTTTTCTCTCCTCCTCTGCCTCCTTCTCTTCCTCTGTCTGCCTTCTTCTTCTTCTTCTTCTTCTTCTTCTTCTTCTTCTTCTCCTCCTCCTCCTCCTCCTCCTCCTCCTCCATCTGTCTTCTTCTTCTTCTTCTTCTTCTTCTTCTTCTTCTTCTCCTCCTCCTCCTCCTCCATCTGTCTTCTCCTTCTCCTTCTCCTTCTCCTTCTCCTCCTCCTCCTCCTCCTCCTCCTCCGTCCGTCTTCTCCTCCTCCTCCGTCTGTCTTGTTCTCCTCCTTCTCCTCCATCTGTCTTCTTCTTCTTCTCCTCCATCTGTCTTCTTCGCCTCCTCCTCCTCCATTTGTCTCCTCCTCCTCCTCCTCCGCAACCGCGCTAGCCAAGAACAAGGCCCGGATGGCGGAGGGGAGGAAGCCGGAACGACGCGCGCCCGCACTTCCGGGTGTGTGTTGTTCCGGCCTCTTCCCTGGCTGATCTGGGCCTTGTTCTTGGCTAGGGTGACCAGACGTCTGGATCCCCCCTGACAAGTCCGGAAAAAGGGGGCCAAATTTGAGTCCGGGGGGGGGGATTTTAAAATATCCCCCAAAGTCCGGAAAAATTGGGCCTCTCGCATGCCATCCGGGCCTTCTTCTTGGCTAGCGCTGTGGCCCTGGCCATGATCAAGAACCAGATCGGCCAGGGAAGAGGCCAGAACGATGCGCACCCGGAAGTGCGTGCGTGCGTTGTTCCGGCCTCCTCCCCTCCGCCATCCGGGCCTTGTTCTTGGCTAGCGTGGTTGCACTGGCCAAGAACAAGGCCCAGATTGGCCGGGGAAGAGGCTGCAATGACGCCCGCCCACACTTCCGGGTGCGCGTTGTTCCGGCCTCCTCCCCTCCGCCGTCCGGGCCTTGTTCTTGGCTAGCACGGTTGCGCTGGCCAAGAATAGGGTGACCATACTTTGGAAACCAAAAAGGAGGACAACATGGTTGGCCCCCAAGGGAGTGTCCCCACCAACATGTCTGCCCCAAGGGGCGTGTCCAGCACCAAGGGGGTGTGCCCTCCTGAACATAGCCTTGGTCACATGTCTGATTTTACAGCACACCAGTAAAACAAATGTGTTCTACATAACATCTTAATGTTAAAATCACTGAAATAACAATTGAGACATTCAATGTATCTGAAATTTTCTTCACTCACTCCTACTTTTGTAGCTTTCACCGTACTTTGTTGCTATACTCTGTGTGACACATTCTCCCCTTCCCTCAAATATCTTTCCTGATTGTATCCTCACTCCATTGCAAGCTGCTGCTTAACAGGGTTTGCGGCCGGCCTGCTGGCTGGCTTTTTTATTTTTTTTATTTTTAAGGTTTAATTTTTTTAAACTTGCTAAAAATCAACAGATGAACAGATCTGCTTGATTTATTAGGTGGATCCACAGTTGGCTACAGAATCAGACTCAAATAGTGCTTATCCATGGTACTTTTTCACACTGGGGGGAGGTAACGAGCGAGGTACCACAGGGCTCAGTCCTGGGTCCAGTGCTCTTCAACATTTTTATTAATGATTTGGATGAGGAGGTGCAGGGAATGCTTATCAAATTTGTAGATGACACAAAATTGGGTGGAACCGCTAATACCCTGGAAGACAGAAACAAATTCCAAAGTGATCTTGATAGACTGGAGCGCTGGGCTGAAAACAGCAGAATGAAATTTAATAGGGAGAAATGCCAAGTTCTACACCTAGGAAAAAGAAACCAAATGCACAGTTACAAGATGGGGGATACTTGGCTCAGCAATACGATAAGCGAGAAGGATCTTGAAATTGTTGTGGCTCACAAGCCGAATATGAGCCAATAGTGTGATGTGGCTGCGAAAAAAGCAAATGCTATTTTGGGCTTCATTAATAGAAGTATAGCTTCCAAATCACGTGAGGTACTGTTTCTCCTCTATTCATCACTGGTTAGGCCCCATCTTGAGTATTGCGTCCAGTTCTGGGTACCACATTTCAAGAAGGATGCAGACAATCTGGAGTGTGTTCAGAGGAGGGCAACGAGGATGATCAGCCCTCTGGAAACAAAGCCCTATGAGGAGAGATTGAAAGAACTGGGCATGTTTAGCCTGGAGAAGAGAAGATTGAGAGGAGACATGATAGCACTCTTCAAATACTTGAAAGGTTGTTACACAGAGGAGGGCCAGGATCTCTTCTTGATCAACCCAGAATGCAGGACATGGAATAATGGGCTCAAGTGACAGGAAGCCAGATTCTGGCTGGACATCAGGAAAAACTTCCTGACTGTTAGAGCAATAT